>OZ021706.1:2206902-4606902 GCA_963978555.1 Galerucella nymphaeae | reverse complement strand
GAAGGTGCCATTTGAGAGGGAGAGAATTTTTGGGCGTATAATTTGTGGTAGCATAAGTAGTCATTAGCCTGTCGATTAGAACCGATCAAGATGGTCTTCTTTGTCTGAACAGTTAAGGTGAGTTTGTACTGTTTGGATACTTCTTTATGACCAGCTGTTCCCTTTTTTAACCCTCCAAAGCAGGTTTCCATGAAAGCCCCCCATGGAGGAGTGATGGAGAGATCACCCCAAATTGTTTTCCCTATTAGATGTCTCAGGGTCTCTCTAGTCTGACTAGCTGAAACCAAGTATTCTGCACCTTGTTTTTTGGCTTTCAGAGAAAAGTCTAACTTATGGCTGATGGGAGCCTCGCCTTCTTTGGTGGTGGACCAAGTGGCACTGGTCCTGATGTTCTCTGATTGGATTGCTAAGTTCTCAAACTCATGCTGACTCACAAATCAAGACCTGTTAGGTCTAAACGACTCGTTGAACGTCTGACTTATAAGTGATTTTGTTTTGTTAATCCGAAACAGAGAGGTGGAAATTTTTGAGGGAGGATCAAGACCTGTTAGGTCTAAACGACCCGTTGAACGTCTGACTTATAAGTGATTTTGTTTTGTTAATTTTGATTGCAACGTTATTTTAAAAAATTAGAGAGAGGAGAAATGTTATGTACTTCGATTTTAGATTTGTGTTTTTTCCGTGACAACGATATTATTGATTTTGGAACATCAGTCAGTCAGTTAGTTAGTTTTTCTCTTACTGTCATTTTTTGGTTTTATCTACAGAAGAAATAAATTGTTTTCCCAATTAAGTGTCCTTTATTTGGGTGAACATAACATTTTTGGATCAAGACCTGTTAGGTCTAAACGACTCGTTGAACGTCTGACTTATAAGTGATTTTGTTTTGTTAATTTTGATTGTAACTGTATTTTAAAAAAATAGAGAGAGGAGAAATGTTATGTACTTCGATTTTAAAGTTGTGTTTTTCCGTGACAACGACATTATTGACTTTTGAACATCAGTCAGTCAGTCAGTTAGTTAGTTTTTCTCTTCCTGTCATTTTTTGGTTTTATCTACAAAAGAAATAAATTGTTTTCCCAATTAAGTGTCCTTTATTTGGGTGAACATAACATTTTTGGCGACGAGGATGGGATTCTTGGCTACCCTGGTGGTAGTCTGTACCGACCCTAAGTCTATTCCCATGTCTTTTAGGAAATCCTTTGATGCTTGGGAGAGAGTTGCATTATTAGATGTGGTATCCTTTGTTATCAGAGTGGCCAAAGCCTGGTCCAGAGTTGTTGTATCCACGCGGGTGCCAGAAATATTCGCCCTATAGTTGACCCAGGAAGGGTCACCGTACCTCTTCTTTTCCATGATGGAACAGTATGTGAGGTCAGGGAAATTGTTAGTATTTATACGGTCCGGATGCCTCTCAAAAACGCAGAGGTAAGTGAAATCATAGCCGGGAGATTTCAGCTCATGATCCCTCCTTAGGTCTTGTTCAACTGCAATGATCTCCCGCGACTGCCTGCATACCTCTTCAATGAGATGGGCCGCGGTGTTGCAACGACGGGCGAAGCCCAGGCATAACATGAAGGTACTCATGTTATAGTCCATGAGTACCAACTTTAACTGTTCACGAAGAATGCCCATACCTTGGCTTGGAGTTGGGGATGGGTCCGAGGTAAGGAAAGGATAATATAGGCGATTCCTTAAATCGTGTCGAGACTCTAAGAAATCTCCTAGCAATTTTATATCTTGGTAGAAGCTTGTGGTTAAAAGTGTGGGATCCATAATGTCTACACCGACCAACAACGGCCCCAACCGCTTTGGGAGCATTTCTCTGATATGCGCTTCACTTGCGCCCTTTTTTGTAATACTGCTAAGGGCCACGAAAGACATAACCAACACCTTGTCGTAGTGAACCACAGCTCCTGCCAGATAAGTTGTCCTATCATCTACTGCTAGGGTGTACAATTCGACCTCACGCCTATCGACGAGGTCTTCCAAGCCGTAGATGAATTCGGTATATTCATCCGTGCTTAGCAGAAGAAGAGCAGCACGGATGTATACACCCACAATCTTTATCAATTCATTAAAGTCAGAAGGTGCCATTTGAGAGGGAGAGAATTTTTGGGCGTATAATTTGTGGTAGCATAAGTAGTCATTAGCCTGTCGATTAGAACCGATCAAGATGGTCTTCTTTGTCTGAACAGTTAAGGTGAGTTTGTACTGTTTGGATACTTCTTTATGACCAGCTGTTCCCTTTTTTAACCCTCCAAAGCAGGTTTCCATGAAAGCCCCCCATGGAGGAGTGATGGAGAGATCACCCCAAATTGTTTTCCCTATTAGATGTCTCAGGGTCTCTCTAGTCTGACTAGCTGAAACCAAGTATTCTGCACCTTGTTTTTTGGCTTTCAGAGAAAAGTCTAACTTATGGCTGATGGGAGCCTCGCCTTCTTTGGTGGTGGACCAAGTGGCACTGGTCCTGATGTTCTCTGATTGGATTGCTAAGTTCTCAAACTCATGCTGACTCACAAATCAAGACCTGTTAGGTCTAAACGACTCGTTGAACGTCTGACTTATAAGTGATTTTGTTTTGTTAATCCGAAACAGAGAGGTGGAAATTTTTGAGGGAGGATCAAGACCTGTTAGGTCTAAACGACCCGTTGAACGTCTGACTTATAAGTGATTTTGTTTTGTTAATTTTGATTGCAACGTTATTTTAAAAAATTAGAGAGAGGAGAAATGTTATGTACTTCGATTTTAGATTTGTGTTTTTTCCGTGACAACGATATTATTGATTTTGGAACATCAGTCAGTCAGTTAGTTAGTTTTTCTCTTACTGTCATTTTTTGGTTTTATCTACAGAAGAAATAAATTGTTTTCCCAATTAAGTGTCCTTTATTTGGGTGAACATAACATTTTTGGATCAAGACCTGTTAGGTCTAAACGACTCGTTGAACGTCTGACTTATAAGTGATTTTGTTTTGTTAATTTTGATTGTAACTGTATTTTAAAAAAATAGAGAGAGGAGAAATGTTATGTACTTCGATTTTAAAGTTGTGTTTTTCCGTGACAACGACATTATTGACTTTTGAACATCAGTCAGTCAGTCAGTTAGTTAGTTTTTCTCTTCCTGTCATTTTTTGGTTTTATCTACAAAAGAAATAAATTGTTTTCCCAATTAAGTGTCCTTTATTTGGGTGAACATAACATTTTTGGCGACGAGGATGGGATTCTTGGCTACCCTGGTGGTAGTCTGTACCGACCCTAAGTCTATTCCCATGTCTTTTAGGAAATCCTTTGATGCTTGGGAGAGAGTTGCATTATTAGATGTGGTATCCTTTGTTATCAGAGTGGCCAAAGCCTGGTCCAGAGTTGTTGTATCCACGCGGGTGCCAGAAATATTCGCCCTATAGTTGACCCAGGAAGGGTCACCGTACCTCTTCTTTTCCATGATGGAACAGTATGTGAGGTCAGGGAAATTGTTAGTATTTATACGGTCCGGATGCCTCTCAAAAACGCAGAGGTAAGTGAAATCATAGCCGGGAGATTTCAGCTCATGATCCCTCCTTAGGTCTTGTTCAACTGCAATGATCTCCCGCGACTGCCTGCATACCTCTTCAATGAGATGGGCCGCGGTGTTGCAACGACGGGCGAAGCCCAGGCATAACATGAAGGTACTCATGTTATAGTCCATGAGTACCAACTTTAACTGTTCACGAAGAATGCCCATACCTTGGCTTGGAGTTGGGGATGGGTCCGAGGTAAGGAAAGGATAATATAGGCGATTCCTTAAATCGTGTCGAGACTCTAAGAAATCTCCTAGCAATTTTATATCTTGGTAGAAGCTTGTGGTTAAAAGTGTGGGATCCATAATGTCTACACCGACCAACAACGGCCCCAACCGCTTTGGGAGCCATTCTCTGATATGCGCTTCACTTGCGCCCTTTTTTGTAATACTGCTAAGGGCCACGAAAGACATAACCAACACCTTGTCGTAGTGAACCACAGCTCCTGCCAGATAAGTTGTCCTAGCATCTACTGCTAGGGTGTACAATTCGACCTCACGCCTATCGACGAGGTCTTCCAAGCCGTAGATGAATTCGGTATATTCATCCGTGCTTAGCAGAAGAAGAGCAGCACGGATGTATACACCCACAATCTTTATCAATTCATTAAAGTCAGAAGGTGCCATTTGAGAGGGAGAGAATTTTTGGGCGTATAATTTGTGGTAGCATAAGTAGTCATTAGCCTGTCGATTAGAACCGATCAAGATAGTCTTCTTTGTCTGAACAGTTAAGGTGAGTTTGTACTGTTTGGATACTTCTTTATGACCAGCTGTTCCCTTTTTTAACCCTCCAAAGCAGGTTTCCATGAAAGCCCCCCATGGAGGAGTGATGGAGAGATCACCCCAAATTGTTTTCCCTATTAGATGTCTCAGGGTCTCTCTAGTCTGACTAGCTGAAACCAAGTATTCTGCACCTTGTTTTTTGGCTTTCAGAGAAAAGTCTAACTTATGGCTGATGGGAGCCTCGCCTTCTTTGGTGGTGGACCAAGTGGCACTGGTCCTGATGTTCTCTGATTGGATTGCTAAGTTCTCAAACTCATGCTGACTCACAAATCAAGACCTGTTAGGTCTAAACGACTCGTTGAACGTCTGACTTATAAGTGATTTTGTTTTGTTAATCCGAAACAGAGAGGTGGAAATTTTTGAGGGAGGATCAAGACCTGTTAGGTCTAAACGACCCGTTGAACGTCTGACTTATAAGTGATTTTGTTTTGTTAATTTTGATTGCAACGTTATTTTAAAAAATTAGAGAGAGGAGAAATGTTATGTACTTCGATTTTAGATTTGTGTTTTTTCCGTGACAACGATATTATTGATTTTGGAACATCAGTCAGTCAGTTAGTTAGTTTTTCTCTTACTGTCATTTTTTGGTTTTATCTACAGAAAAAATAAATTGTTTTCCCAATTAAGTGTCCTTTATTTGGGTGAACATAACATTTTTGGATCAAGACCTGTTAGGTCTAAACGACTCGTTGAACGTCTGACTTATAAGTGATTTTGTTTTGTTAATTTTGATTGTAACTGTATTTTAAAAAAATAGAGAGAGGAGAAATGTTATGTACTTCGATTTTAAAGTTGTGTTTTTCCGTGACAACGACATTATTGACTTTTGAACATCAGTCAGTCAGTCAGTTAGTTAGTTTTTCTCTTCCTGTCATTTTTTGGTTTTATCTACAAAAGAAATAAATTGTTTTCCCAATTAAGTGTCCTTTATTTGGGTGAACATAACATTTTTGGCGACGAGGATGGGATTCTTGGCTACCCTGGTGGTAGTCTGTACCGACCCTAAGTCTATTCCCATGTCTTTTAGGAAATCCTTTGATGCTTGGGAGAGAGTTGCATTATTAGATGTGGTATCCTTTGTTATCAGAGTGGCCAAAGCCTGGTCCAGAGTTGTTGTATCCACGCGGGTGCCAGAAATATTCGCCCTATAGTTGACCCAGGAAGGGTCACCGTACCTCTTCTTTTCCATGATGGAACAGTATGTGAGGTCAGGGAAATTGTTAGTATTTATACGGTCCGGATGCCTCTCAAAAACGCAGAGGTAAGTGAAATCATAGCCGGGAGATTTCAGCTCATGATCCCTCCTTAGGTCTTGTTCAACTGCAATGATCTCCCGCGACTGCCTGCATACCTCTTCAATGAGATGGGCCGCGGTGTTGCAACGACGGGCGAAGCCCAGGCATAACATGAAGGTACTCATGTTATAGTCCATGAGTACCAACTTTAACTGTTCACGAAGAATGCCCATACCTTGGCTTGGAGTTGGGGATGGGTCCGAGGTAAGGAAAGGATAATATAGGCGATTCCTTAAATCGTGTCGAGACTCTAAGAAATCTCCTAGCAATTTTATATCTTGGTAGAAGCTTGTGGTTAAAAGTGTGGGATCCATAATGTCTACACCGACCAACAACGGCCCCAACCGCTTTGGGAGCCATTCTCTGATATGCGCTTCACTTGCGCCCTTTTTTGTAATACTGCTAAGGGCCACGAAAGACATAACCAACACCTTGTCGTAGTGAACCACAGCTCCTGCCAGATAAGTTGTCCTATCATCTACTGCTAGGGTGTACAATTCGACCTCACGCCTATCGACGAGGTCTTCCAAGCCGTAGATGAATTCGGTATATCCATCCGTGCTTAGCAGAAGAAGAGCAGCACGGATGTATACACCCACAATCTTTATCAATTCATTAAAGTCAGAAGGTGCCATTTGAGAGGGAGAGAATTTTTGGGCGTATAATTTGTGGTAGCATAAGTAGTCATTAGCCTGTCGATTAGAACCGATCAAGATAGTCTTCTTTGTCTGAACAGTTAAGGTGAGTTTGTACTGTTTGGATACTTCTTTATGACCAGCTGTTCCCTTTTTTAACCCTCCAAAGCAGGTTTCCATGAAAGCCCCCCATGGAGGAGTGATGGAGAGATCACCCCAAATTGTTTTCCCTATTAGATGTCTCAGGGTCTCTCTAGTCTGACTAGCTGAAACCAAGTATTCTGCACCTTGTTTTTTGGCTTTCAGAGAAAAGTCTAACTTATGGCTGATGGGAGCCTCGCCTTCTTTGGTGGTGGACCAAGTGGCACTGGTCCTGATGTTCTCTGATTGGATTGCTAAGTTCTCAAACTCATGCTGACTCACAAATCAAGACCTGTTAGGTCTAAACGACTCGTTGAACGTCTGACTTATAAGTGATTTTGTTTTGTTAATCCGAAACAGAGAGGTGGAAATTTTTGAGGGAGGATCAAGACCTGTTAGGTCTAAACGACCCGTTGAACGTCTGACTTATAAGTGATTTTGTTTTGTTAATTTTGATTGCAACGTTATTTTAAAAAATTAGAGAGAGGAGAAATGTTATGTACTTCGATTTTAGATTTGTGTTTTTTCCGTGACAACGATATTATTGATTTTGGAACATCAGTCAGTCAGTTAGTTAGTTTTTCTCTTACTGTCATTTTTTGGTTTTATCTACAGAAGAAATAAATTGTTTTCCCAATTAAGTGTCCTTTATTTGGGTGAACATAACATTTTTGGATCAAGACCTGTTAGGTCTAAACGACTCGTTGAACGTCTGACTTATAAGTGATTTTGTTTTGTTAATTTTGATTGTAACTGTATTTTAAAAAAATAGAGAGAGGAGAAATGTTATGTACTTCGATTTTAAAGTTGTGTTTTTCCGTGACAACGACATTATTGACTTTTGAACATCAGTCAGTCAGTCAGTTAGTTAGTTTTTCTCTTCCTGTCATTTTTTGGTTTTATCTACAAAAGAAATAAATTGTTTTCCCAATTAAGTGTCCTTTATTTGGGTGAACATAACATTTTTGGCGACGAGGATGGGATTCTTGGCTACCCTGGTGGTAGTCTGTACCGACCCTAAGTCTTTTCCCATGTCTTTTAGGAAATCCTTTGATGCTTGGGAGAGAGTTGCATTATTAGATGTGGTATCCTTTGTTATCAGAGTGGCCAAAGCCTGGTCCAGAGTTGTTGTATCCACGCGGGTGCCAGAAATATTCGCCCTATAGTTGACCCAGGAAGGGTCACCGTACCTCTTCTTTTCCATGATGGAACAGTATGTGAGGTCAGGGAAATTGTTAGTATTTATACGGTCCGGATGCCTCTCAAAAACGCAGAGGTAAGTGAAATCATAGCCGGGAGATTTCAGCTCATGATCCCTCCTTAGGTCTTGTTCAACTGCAATGATCTCCCGCGACTGCCTGCATACCTCTTCAATGAGATGGGCCGCGGTGTTGCAACGACGGGCGAAGCCCAGGCATAACATGAAGGTACTCATGTTATAGTCCATGAGTACCAACTTTAACTGTTCACGAAGAATGCCCATACCTTGGCTTGGAGTTGGGGATGGGTCCGAGGTAAGGAAAGGATAATATAGGCGATTCCTTAAATCGTGTCGAGACTCTAAGAAATCTCCTAGCAATTTTATATCTTGGTAGAAGCTTGTGGTTAAAAGTGTGGGATCCATAATGTCTACACCGACCAACAACGGCCCCAACCGCTTTGGGAGCCATTCTCTGATATGCGCTTCACTTGCGCCCTTTTTTGTAATACTGCTAAGGGCCACGAAAGACATAACCAACACCTTGTCGTAGTGAACCACAGCTCCTGCCAGATAAGTTGTCCTATCATCTACTGCTAGGGTGTACAATTCGACCTCACGCCTATCGACGAGGTCTTCCAAGCCGTAGATGAATTCGGTATATTCATCCGTGCTTAGCAGAAGAAGAGCAGCACGGATGTATACACCCACAATCTTTATCAATTCATTAAAGTCAGAAGGTGCCATTTGAGAGGGAGAGAATTTTTGGGCGTATAATTTGTGGTAGCATAAGTAGTCATTAGCCTGTCGATTAGAACCGATCAAGATAGTCTTCTTTGTCTGAACAGTTAAGGTGAGTTTGTACTGTTTGGATACTTCTTTATGACCAGCTGTTCCCTTTTTTAACCCTCCAAAGCAGGTTTCCATGAAAGCCCCCCATGGAGGAGTGATGGAGAGATCACCCCAAATTGTTTTCCCTATTAGATGTCTCAGGGTCTCTCTAGTCTGACTAGCTGAAACCAAGTATTCTGCACCTTGTTTTTTGGCTTTCAGAGAAAAGTCTAACTTATGGCTGATGGGAGCCTCGCCTTCTTTGGTGGTGGACCAAGTGGCACTGGTCCTGATGTTCTCTGATTGGATTGCTAAGTTCTCAAACTCATGCTGACTCACAAATCAAGACCTGTTAGGTCTAAACGACTCGTTGAACGTCTGACTTATAAGTGATTTTGTTTTGTTAATCCGAAACAGAGAGGTGGAAATTTTTGAGGGAGGATCAAGACCTGTTAGGTCTAAACGACCCGTTGAACGTCTGACTTATAAGTGATTTTGTTTTGTTAATTTTGATTGCAACGTTATTTTAAAAAATTAGAGAGAGGAGAAATGTTATGTACTTCGATTTTAGATTTGTGTTTTTTCCGTGACAACGATATTATTGATTTTGGAACATCAGTCAGTCAGTTAGTTAGTTTTTCTCTTACTGTCATTTTTTGGTTTTATCTACAGAAAAAATAAATTGTTTTCCCAATTAAGTGTCCTTTATTTGGGTGAACATAACATTTTTGGATCAAGACCTGTTAGGTCTAAACGACTCGTTGAACGTCTGACTTATAAGTGATTTTGTTTTGTTAATTTTGATTGTAACTGTATTTTAAAAAAATAGAGAGAGGAGAAATGTTATGTACTTCGATTTTAAAGTTGTGTTTTTCCGTGACAACGACATTATTGACTTTTGAACATCAGTCAGTCAGTCAGTTAGTTAGTTTTTCTCTTCCTGTCATTTTTTGGTTTTATCTACAAAAGAAATAAATTGTTTTCCCAATTAAGTGTCCTTTATTTGGGTGAACATAACATTTTTGGCGACGAGGATGGGATTCTTGGCTACCCTGGTGGTAGTCTGTACCGACCCTAAGTCTATTCCCATGTCTTTTAGGAAATCCTTTGATGCTT
Source organism: Galerucella nymphaeae (assembly GCA_963978555.1). Lineage (NCBI taxonomy): Eukaryota > Metazoa > Arthropoda > Insecta > Coleoptera > Chrysomelidae > Galerucella > Galerucella nymphaeae. The sequence goes on along the minus strand of OZ021706.1, from coordinate 4,597,347 downwards.
GGGAGAGAGTTGCATTATTAGATGTGGTATCCTTTGTTATCAGAGTGGCCAAAGCCTGGTCCAGAGTTGTTGTATCCACGCGGGTGCCAGAAATATTCGCCCTATAGTTGACCCAGGAAGGGTCACCGTACCTCTTCTTTTCCATGATGGAACAGTATGTGAGGTCAGGGAAATTGTTAGTATTTATACGGTCCGGATGCCTCTCAAAAACGCAGAGGTAAGTGAAATCATAGCCGGGAGATTTCAGCTCATGATCCCTCCTTAGGTCTTGTTCAACTGCAATGATCTCCCGCGACTGCCTGCATACCTCTTCAATGAGATGGGCCGCGGTGTTGCAACGACGGGCGAAGCCCAGGCATAACATGAAGGTACTCATGTTATAGTCCATGAGTACCAACTTTAACTGTTCACGAAGAATGCCCATACCTTGGCTTGGAGTTGGGGATGGGTCCGAGGTAAGGAAAGGATAATATAGGCGATTCCTTAAATCGTGTCGAGACTCTAAGAAATCTCCTAGCAATTTTATATCTTGGTAGAAGCTTGTGGTTAAAAGTGTGGGATCCATAATGTCTACACCGACCAACAACGGCCCCAACCGCTTTGGGAGCCATTCTCTGATATGCGCTTCACTTGCGCCCTTTTTTGTAATACTGCTAAGGGCCACGAAAGACATAACCAACACCTTGTCGTAGTGAACCACAGCTCCTGCCAGATAAGTTGTCCTATCATCTACTGCTAGGGTGTACAATTCGACCTCACGCCTATCGACGAGGTCTTCCAAGCCGTAGATGAATTCGGTATATTCATCCGTGCTTAGCAGAAGAAGAGCAGCACGGATGTATACACCCACAATCTTTATCAATTCATTAAAGTCAGAAGGTGCCATTTGAGAGGGAGAGAATTTTTGGGCGTATAATTTGTGGTAGCATAAGTAGTCATTAGCCTGTCGATTAGAACCGATCAAGATAGTCTTCTTTGTCTGAACAGTTAAGGTGAGTTTGTACTGTTTGGATACTTCTTTATGACCAGCTGTTCCCTTTTTTAACCCTCCAAAGCAGGTTTCCATGAAAGCCCCCCATGGAGGAGTGATGGAGAGATCACCCCAAATTGTTTTCCCTATTAGATGTCTCAGGGTCTCTCTAGTCTGACTAGCTGAAACCAAGTATTCTGCACCTTGTTTTTTGGCTTTTAGAGAAAAGTCTAACTTATGGCTGATGGGAGCCTCGCCTTCTTTGGTGGTGGACCAAGTGGCACTGGTCCTGATGTTCTCTGATTGGATTGCTAAGTTCTCAAACTCATGCTGTTCAACTGCAATGATCTCCCGCGACTGCCTGCATACCTCTTCAATGAGATGGGCCGCGGTGTTGCAACGACGGGCGAAGCCCAGGCATAACATGAAGGTACTCATGTTATAGTCCATGAGTACCAACTTTAACTGTTCACGAAGAATGCCCATACCTTGGCTTGGAGTTGGGGATGGGTCCGAGGTAAGGAAAGGATAATATAGGCGATTCCTTAAATCGTGTCGAGACTCTAAGAAATCTCCTAGCAATTTTATATCTTGGTAGAAGCTTGTGGTTAAAAGTGTGGGATCCATAATGTCTACACCGACCAACAACGGCCCCAACCGCTTTGGGAGCCATTCTCTGATATGCGCTTCACTTGCGCCCTTTTTTGTAATACTGCTAAGGGCCACGAAAGACATAACCAACACCTTGTCGTAGTGAACCACAGCTCCTGCCAGATAAGTTGTCCTATCATCTACTGCTAGGGTGTACAATTCGACCTCACGCCTATCGACGAGGTCTTCCAAGCCGTAGATGAATTCGGTATATTCATCCGTGCTTAGCAGAAGAAGAGCAGCACGGATGTATACACCCACAATCTTTATCAATTCATTAAAGTCAGAAGGTGCCATTTGAGAGGGAGAGAATTTTTGGGCGTATAATTTGTGGTAGCATAAGTAGTCATTAGCCTGTCGATTAGAACCGATCAAGATAGTCTTCTTTGTCTGAACAGTTAAGGTGAGTTTGTACTGTTTGGATACTTCTTTATGACCAGCTGTTCCCTTTTTTAACCCTCCAAAGCAGGTTTCCATGAAAGCCCCCCATGGAGGAGTGATGGAGAGATCACCCCAAATTGTTTTCCCTATTAGATGTCTCAGGGTCTCTCTAGTCTGACTAGCTGAAACCAAGTATTCTGCACCTTGTTTTTTGGCTTTCAGAGAAAAGTCTAACTTATGGCTGATGGGAGCCTCGCCTTCTTTGGTGGTGGACCAAGTGGCACTGGTCCTGATGTTCTCTGATTGGATTGCTAAGTTCTCAAACTCATGCTGACTCACAAATCAAGACCTGTTAGGTCTAAACGACTCGTTGAACGTCTGACTTATAAGTGATTTTGTTTTGTTAATCCGAAACAGAGAGGTGGAAATTTTTGAGGGAGGATCAAGACTTGTTAGGTCTAAACGACCCGTTGAACGTCTGACTTATAAGTGATTTTGTTTTGTTAATTTTGATTGCAACGTTATTTTAAAAAATTAGAGAGAGGAGAAATGTTATGTACTTCGATTTTAGATTTGTGTTTTTTCCGTGACAACGATATTATTGATTTTGGAACATCAGTCAGTCAGTTAGTTAGTTTTTCTCTTACTGTCATTTTTTGGTTTTATCTACAGAAGAAATAAATTGTTTTCCCAATTAAGTGTCCTTTATTTGGGTGAACATAACATTTTTGGATCAAGACCTGTTAGGTCTAAACGACTCGTTGAACGTCTGACTTATAAGTGATTTTGTTTTGTTAATTTTGATTGTAACTGTATTTTAAAAAAATAGAGAGAGGAGAAATGTTATGTACTTCGATTTTAAAGTTGTGTTTTTCCGTGACAACGACATTATTGACTTTTGAACATCAGTCAGTCAGTCAGTTAGTTAGTTTTTCTCTTCCTGTCATTTTTTGGTTTTATCTACAAAAGAAATAAATTGTTTTCCCAATTAAGTGTCCTTTATTTGGGTGAACATAACATTTTTGGCGACGAGGATGGGATTCTTGGCTACCCTGGTGGTAGTCTGTACCGACCCTAAGTCTATTCCCATGTCTTTTAGGAAATCCTTTGATGCTTGGGAGAGAGTTGCATTATTAGATGTGGTATCCTTTGTTATCAGAGTGGCCAAAGCCTGGTCCAGAGTTGTTGTATCCACGCGGGTGCCAGAAATATTCGCCCTATAGTTGACCCAGGAAGGGTCACCGTACCTCTTCTTTTCCATGATGGAACAGTATGTGAGGTCAGGGAAATTGTTAGTATTTATACGGTCCGGATGCCTCTCAAAAACGCAGAGGTAAGTGAAATCATAGCCGGGAGATTTCAGCTCATGATCCCTCCTTAGGTCTTGTTCAACTGCAATGATCTCCCGCGACTGCCTGCATACCTCTTCAATGAGATGGGCCGCGGTGTTGCAACGACGGGCGAAGCCCAGGCATAACATGAAGGTACTCATGTTATAGTCCATGAGTACCAACTTTAACTGTTCACGAAGAATGCCCATACCTTGGCTTGGAGTTGGGGATGGGTCCGAGGTAAGGAAAGGATAATATAGGCGATTCCTTAAATCGTGTCGAGACTCTAAGAAATCTCCTAGCAATTTTATATCTTGGTAGAAGCTTGTGGTTAAAAGTGTGGGATCCATAATGTCTACACCGACCAACAACGGCCCCAACCGCTTTGGGAGCCATTCTCTGATATGCGCTTCACTTGCGCCCTTTTTTGTAATACTGCTAAGGGCCACGGAAGACATAACCAACACCTTGTCGTAGTGAACCACAGCTCCTGCCAGATAAGTTGTCCTATCATCTACTGCTATGGTGTACAATTCGACCTCACGCCTATCGACGAGGTCTTCCAAGCCGTAGATGAATTCGGTATATTCATCCGTGCTTAGCAGAAGAAGAGCAGCACGGATGTATACACCCACAATCTTTATCAATTCATTAAAGTCAGAAGGTGCCATTTGAGAGGGAGAGAATTTTTGGGCGTATAATTTGTGGTAGCATAAGTAGTCATTAGCCTGTCGATTAGAACCGATCAAGATAGTCTTCTTTGTCTGAACAGTTAAGGTGAGTTTGTACTGTTTGGATACTTCTTTATGACCAGCTGTTCCCTTTTTTAACCCTCCAAAGCAGGTTTCCATGAAAGCCCCCCATGGAGGAGTGATGGAGAGATCACCCCAAATTGTTTTCCCTATTAGATGTCTCAGGGTCTCTCTAGTCTGACTAGCTGAAACCAAGTATTCTGCACCTTGTTTTTTGGCTTTCAGAGAAAAGTCTAACTTATGGCTGATGGGAGCCTCGCCTTCTTTGGTGGTGGACCAAGTGGCACTGGTCCTGATGTTCTCTGATTGGATTGCTAAGTTCTCAAACTCATGCTGACTCACAAATCAAGACCTGTTAGGTCTAAACGACTCGTTGAACGTCTGACTTATAAGTGATTTTGTTTTGTTAATCCGAAACAGAGAGGTGGAAATTTTTGAGGGAGGATCAAGACCTGTTAGGTCTAAACGACCCGTTGAACGTCTGACTTATAAGTGATTTTGTTTTGTTAATTTTGATTGCAACGTTATTTTAAAAAATTAGATAGAGGAGAAATGTTATGTACTTCGATTTTAGATTTGTGTTTTTTCCGTGACAACGATATTATTGATTTTGGAACATCAGTCAGTCAGTTAGTTAGTTTTTCTCTTACTGTCATTTTTTGGTTTTATCTACAGAAGAAATAAATTGTTTTCCCAATTAAGTGTCCTTTATTTGGGTGAACATAACATTTTTGGATCAAGACCTGTTAGGTCTAAACGACTCGTTGAACGTCTGACTTATAAGTGATTTTGTTTTGTTAATTTTGATTGTAACTGTATTTTAAAAAAATAGAGAGAGGAGAAATGTTATGTACTTCGATTTTAAAGTTGTGTTTTTCCGTGACAACGACATTATTGACTTTTGAACATCAGTCAGTCAGTCAGTTAGTTAGTTTTTCTCTTCCTGTCATTTTTTGGTTTTATCTACAAAAGAAATAAATTGTTTTCCCAATTAAGTGTCCTTTATTTGGGTGAACATAACATTTTTGGCGACGAGGATGGGATTCTTGGCTACCCTGGTGGTAGTCTGTACCGACCCTAAGTCTATTCCCATGTCTTTTAGGAAATCCTTTGATGCTTGGGAGAGAGTTGCATTATTAGATGTGGTATCCTTTGTTATCAGAGTGGCCAAAGCCTGGTCCAGAGTTGTTGTATCCACGCGGGTGCCAGAAATATTCGCCCTATAGTTGACCCAGGAAGGGTCACCGTACCTCTTCTTTTCCATGATGGAACAGTATGTGAGGTCAGGGAAATTGTTAGTATTTATACGGTCCGGATGCCTCTCAAAAACGCAGAGGTAAGTGAAATCATAGCCGGGAGATTTCAGCTCATGATCCCTCCTTAGGTCTTGTTCAACTGCAATGATCTCCCGCGACTGCCTGCATACCTCTTCAATGAGATGGGCCGCGGTGTTGCAACGACGGGCGAAGCCCAGGCATAACATGAAGGTACTCATGTTATAGTCCATGAGTACCAACTTTAACTGTTCACGAAGAATGCCCATACCTTGGCTTGGAGTTGGGGATGGGTCCGAGGTAAGGAAAGGATAATATAGGCGATTCCTTAAATCGTGTCGAGACTCTAAGAAATCTCCTAGCAATTTTATATCTTGGTAGAAGCTTGTGGTTAAAAGTGTGGGATCCATAATGTCTACACCGACCAACAACGGCCCCAACCGCTTTGGGAGCCATTCTCTGATATGCGCTTCACTTGCGCCCTTTTTTGTAATACTGCTAAGGGCCACGAAAGACATAACCAACACCTTGTCGTAGTGAACCACAGCTCCTGCCAGATAAGTTGTCCTATCATCTACTGCTAGGGTGTACAATTCGACCTCACGCCTATCGACGAGGTCTTCCAAGCCGTAGATGAATTCGGTATATTCATCCGTGCTTAGCAGAAGAAGAGCAGCACGGATGTATACACCCACAATCTTTATCAATTCATTAAAGTCAGAAGGTGCCATTTGAGAGGGAGAGAATTTTTGGGCGTATAATTTGTGGTAGCATAAGTAGTCATTAGCCTGTCGATTAGAACCGATCAAGATAGTCTTCTTTGTCTGAACAGTTAAGGTGAGTTTGTACTGTTTGGATACTTCTTTATGACCAGCTGTTCCCTTTTTTAACCCTCCAAAGCAGGTTTCCATGAAAGCCCCCCATGGAGGAGTGATGGAGAGATCACCCCAAATTGTTTTCCCTATTAGATGTCTCAGGGTCTCTCTAGTCTGACTAGCTGAAACCAAGTATTCTGCACCTTGTTTTTTGGCTTTCAGAGAAAAGTCTAACTTATGGCTGATGGGAGCCTCGCCTTCTTTGGTGGTGGACCAAGTGGCACTGGTCCTGATGTTCTCTGATTGGATTGCTAAGTTCTCAAACTCATGCTGTTCAACTGCAATGATCTCCCGCGACTGCCTGCATACCTCTTCAATGAGATGGGCCGCGGTGTTGCAACGACGGGCGAAGCCCAGGCATAACATGAAGGTACTCATGTTATAGTCCATGAGTACCAACTTTAACTGTTCACGAAGAATGCCCATACCTTGGCTTGGAGTTGGGGATGGGTCCGAGGTAAGGAAAGGATAATATAGGCGATTCCTTAAATCGTGTCGAGACTCTAAGAAATCTCCTAGCAATTTTATATCTTGGTAGAAGCTTGTGGTTAAAAGTGTGGGATCCATAATGTCTACACCGACCAACAACGGCCCCAACCGCTTTGGGAGCCATTCTCTGATATGCGCTTCACTTGCGCCCTTTTTTGTAATACTGCTAAGGGCCACGAAAGACATAACCAACACCTTGTCGTAGTGAACCACAGCTCCTGCCAGATAAGTTGTCCTATCATCTACTGCTAGGGTGTACAATTCGACCTCACGCCTATCGACGAGGTCTTCCAAGCCGTAGATGAATTCGGTATATTCATCCGTGCTTAGCAGAAGAAGAGCAGCACGGATGTATACACCCACAATCTTTATCAATTCATTAAAGTCAGAAGGTGCCATTTGAGAGGGAGAGAATTTTTGGGCGTATAATTTGTGGTAGCATAAGTAGTCATTAGCCTGTCGATTAGAACCGATCAAGATAGTCTTCTTTGTCTGAACAGTTAAGGTGAGTTTGTACTGTTTGGATACTTCTTTATGACCAGCTGTTCCCTTTTTTAACCCTCCAAAGCAGGTTTCCATGAAAGCCCCCCATGGAGGAGTGATGGAGAGATCACCCCAAATTGTTTTCCCTATTAGATGTCTCAGGGTCTCTCTAGTCTGACTAGCTGAAACCAAGTATTCTGCACCTTGTTTTTTGGCTTTCAGAGAAAAGTCTAACTTATGGCTGATGGGAGCCTCGCCTTCTTTGGTGGTGGACCAAGTGGCACTGGTCCTGATGTTCTCTGATTGGATTGCTAAGTTCTCAAACTCATGCTGACTCACAAATCAAGACCTGTTAGGTCTAAACGACTCGTTGAACGTCTGACTTATAAGTGATTTTGTTTTGTTAATCCGAAACAGAGAGGTGGAAATTTTTGAGGGAGGATCAAGACCTGTTAGGTCTAAACGACCCGTTGAACGTCTGACTTATAAGTGATTTTGTTTTGTTAATTTTGATTGCAACGTTATTTTAAAAAATTAGATAGAGGAGAAATGTTATGTACTTCGATTTTAGATTTGTGTTTTTTCCGTGACAACGATATTATTGATTTTGGAACATCAGCCAGTCAGTTAGTTAGTTTTTCTCTTACTGTCATTTTTTGGTTTTATCTACAGAAGAAATAAATTGTTTTCCCAATTAAGTGTCCTTTATTTGGGTGAACATAACATTTTTGGATCAAGACCTGTTAGGTCTAAACGACTCGTTGAACGTCTGACTTATAAGTGATTTTGTTTTGTTAATTTTGATTGTAACTGTATTTTAAAAAAATAGAGAGAGGAGAAATGTTATGTACTTCGATTTTAAAGTTGTGTTTTTCCGTGACAACGACATTATTGACTTTTGAACATCAGTCAGTCAGTCAGTTAGTTAGTTTTTCTCTTCCTGTCATTTTTTGGTTTTATCTACAAAAGAAATAAATTGTTTTCCCAATTAAGTGTCCTTTATTTGGGTGAACATAACATTTTTGGCGACGAGGATGGGATTCTTGGCTACCCTGGTGGTAGTCTGTACCGACCCTAAGTCTATTCCCATGTCTTTTAGGAAATCCTTTGATGCTTGGGAGAGAGTTGCATTATTAGATGTGGTATCCTTTGTTATCAGAGTGGCCAAAGCCTGGTCCAGAGTTGTTGTATCCACGCGGGTGCCAGAAATATTCGCCCTATAGTTGACCCAGGAAGGGTCACCGTACCTCTTCTTTTCCATGATGGAACAGTATGTGAGGTCAGGGAAATTGTTAGTATTTATACGGTCCGGATGCCTCTCAAAAACGCAGAGGTAAGTGAAATCATAGCCGGGAGATTTCAGCTCATGATCCCTCCTTAGGTCTTGTTCAACTGCAATGATCTCCCGCGACTGCCTGCATACCTCTTCAATGAGATGGGCCGCGGTGTTGCAACGACGGGCGAAGCCCAGGCATAACATGAAGGTACTCATGTTATAGTCCATGAGTACCAACTTTAACTGTTCACGAAGAATGCCCATACCTTGGCTTGGAGTTGGGGATGGGTCCGAGGTAAGGAAAGGATAATATAGGCGATTCCTTAAATCGTGTCGAGACTCTAAGAAATCTCCTAGCAATTTTATATCTTGGTAGAAGCTTGTGGTTAAAAGTGTGGGATCCATAATGTCTACACCGACCAACAACGGCCCCAACCGCTTTGGGAGCCATTCTCTGATATGCGCTTCACTTGCGCCCTTTTTTGTAATACTGCTAAGGGCCACGAAAGACATAACCAACACCTTGTCGTAGTGAACCACAGCTCCTGCCAGATAAGTTGTCCTATCATCTACTGCTAGGGTGTACAATTCGACCTCACGCCTATCGACGAGGTCTTCCAAGCCGTAGATGAATTCGGTATATTCATCCGTGCTTAGCAGAAGAAGAGCAGCACGGATGTATACACCCACAATCTTTATCAATTCATTAAAGTCAGAAGGTGCCATTTGAGAGGGAGAGAATTTTTGGGCGTATAATTTGTGGTAGCATAAGTAGTCATTAGCCTGTCGATTAGAACCGATCAAGATAGTCTTCTTTGTCTGAACAGTTAAGGTGAGTTTGTACTGTTTGGATACTTCTTTATGACCAGCTGTTCCCTTTTTTAACCCTCCAAAGCAGGTTTCCATGAAAGCCCCCCATGGAGGAGTGATGGAGAGATCACCCCAAATTGTTTTCCCTATTAGATGTCTCAGGGTCTCTCTAGTCTGACTAGCTGAAACCAAGTATTCTGCACCTTGTTTTTTGGCTTTCAGAGAAAAGTCTAACTTATGGCTGATGGGAGCCTCGCCTTCTTTGGTGGTGGACCAAGTGGCACTGGTCCTGATGTTCTCTGATTGGATTGCTAAGTTCTCAAACTCATGCTGACTCACAAATCAAGACCTGTTAGGTCTAAACGACTCGTTGAACGTCTGACTTATAAGTGATTTTGTTTTGTTAATCCGAAACAGAGAGGTGGAAATTTTTGAGGGAGGATCAAGACCTGTTAGGTCTAAACGACCCGTTGAACGTCTGACTTATAAGTGATTTTGTTTTGTTAATTTTGATTGCAACGTTATTTTAAAAAATTAGAGAGAGGAGAAATGTTATGTACTTCGATTTTAGATTTGTGTTTTTTCCGTGACAACGATATTATTGATTTTGGAACATCAGTCAGTCAGTTAGTTAGTTTTTCTCTTACTGTCATTTTTTGGTTTTATCTACAGAAGAAATAAATTGTTTTCCCAATTAAGTGTCCTTTATTTGGGTGAACATAACATTTTTGGATCAAGACCTGTTAGGTCTAAACGACTCGTTGAACGTCTGACTTATAAGTGATTTTGTTTTGTTAATTTTGATTGTAACTGTATTTTAAAAAAATAGAGAGAGGAGAAATGTTATGTACTTCGATTTTAAAGTTGTGTTTTTCCGTGACAACGACATTATTGACTTTTGAACATCAGTCAGTCAGTCAGTTAGTTAGTTTTTCTCTTCCTGTCATTTTTTGGTTTTATCTACAAAAGAAATAAATTGTTTTCCCAATTAAGTGTCCTTTATTTGGGTGAACATAACATTTTTGGCGACGAGGATGGGATTCTTGGCTACCCTGGTGGTAGTCTGTACCGACCCTAAGTCTATTCCCATGTCTTTTAGGAAATCCTTTGATGCTTGGGAGAGAGTTGCATTATTAGATGTGGTATCCTTTGTTATCAGAGTGGCCAAAGCCTGGTCCAGAGTTGTTGTATCCACGCGGGTGCCAGAAATATTCGCCCTATAGTTGACCCAGGAAGGGTCACCGTACCTCTTCTTTTCCATGATGGAACAGTATGTGAGGTCAGGGAAATTGTTAGTATTTATACGGTCCGGATGCCTCTCAAAAACGCAGAGGTAAGTGAAATCATAGCCGGGAGATTTCAGCTCATGATCCCTCCTTAGGTCTTGTTCAACTGCAATGATCTCCCGCGACTGCCTGCATACCTCTTCAATGAGATGGGCCGCGGTGTTGCAACGACGGGCGAAGCCCAGGCATAACATGAAGGTACTCATGTTATAGTCCATGAGTACCAACTTTAACTGTTCACGAAGAATGCCCATACCTTGGCTTGGAGTTGGGGATGGGTCCGAGGTAAGGAAAGGATAATATAGGCGATTCCTTAAATCGTGTCGAGACTCTAAGAAATCTCCTAGCAATTTTATATCTTGGTAGAAGCTTGTGGTTAAAAGTGTGGGATCCATAATGTCTACACCGACCAACAACGGCCCCAACCGCTTTGGGAGCCATTCTCTGATATGCGCTTCACTTGCGCTCTTTTTTGTAATACTGCTAAGGGCCACGAAAGACATAACCAACACCTTGTCGTAGTGAACCACAGCTCCTGCCAGATAAGTTGTCCTATCATCTACTGCTAGGGTGTACAATTCGACCTCACGCCTATCGACGAGGTCTTCCAAGCCGTAGATGAATTCGGTATATTCATCCGTGCTTAGCAGAAGAAGAGCAGCACGGATGTATACACCCACAATCTTTATCAATTCATTAAAGTCAGAAGGTGCCATTTGAGAGGGAGAGAATTTTTGGGCGTATAATTTGTGGTAGCATAAGTAGTCATTAGCCTGTCGATTAGAACCGATCAAGATGGTCTTCTTTGTCTGAACAGTTAAGGTGAGTTTGTACTGTTTGGATACTTCTTTATGACCAGCTGTTCCCTTTTTTAACCCTCCAAAGCAGGTTTCCATGAAAGCCCCCCATGGAGGAGTGATGGAGAGATCACCCCAAATTGTTTTCCCTATTAGATGTCTCAGGGTCTCTCTAGTCTGACTAGCTGAAACCAAGTATTCTGCACCTTGTTTTTTGGCTTTCAGAGAAAAGTCTAACTTATGGCTGATGGGAGCCTCGCCTTCTTTGGTGGTGGACCAAGTGGCACTGGTCCTGATGTTCTCTGATTGGATTGCTAAGTTCTCAAACTCATGCTGACTCACAAATCAAGACCTGTTAGGTCTAAACGACTCGTTGAACGTCTGACTTATAAGTGATTTTGTTTTGTTAATCCGAAACAGAGAGGTGGAAATTTTTGAGGGAGGATCAAGACCTGTTAGGTCTAAACGACCCGTTGAACGTCTGACTTATAAGTGATTTTGTTTTGTTAATTTTGATTGCAACGTTATTTTAAAAAATTAGAGAGAGGAGAAATGTTATGTACTTCGATTTTAGATTTGTGTTTTTTCCGTGACAACGATATTATTGATTTTGGAACATCAGTCAGTCAGTTAGTTAGTTTTTCTCTTACTGTCATTTTTTGGTTTTATCTACAGAAGAAATAAATTGTTTTCCCAATTAAGTGTCCTTTATTTGGGTGAACATAACATTTTTGGATCAAGACCTGTTAGGTCTAAACGACTCGTTGAACGTCTGACTTATAAGTGATTTTGTTTTGTTAATTTTGATTGTAACTGTATTTTAAAAAAATAGAGAGAGGAGAAATGTTATGTACTTCGATTTTAAAGTTGTGTTTTTCCGTGACAACGACATTATTGACTTTTGAACATCAGTCAGTCAGTCAGTTAGTTAGTTTTTCTCTTCCTGTCATTTTTTGGTTTTATCTACAAAAGAAATAAATTGTTTTCCCAATTAAGTGTCCTTTATTTGGGTGAACATAACATTTTTGGCGACGAGGATGGGATTCTTGGCTACCCTGGTGGTAGTCTGTACCGACCCTAAGTCTATTCCCATGTCTTTTAGGAAATCCTTTGATGCTTGGGAGAGAGTTGCATTATTAGATGTGGTATCCTTTGTTATCAGAGTGGCCAAAGCCTGGTCCAGAGTTGTTGTATCCACGCGGGTGCCAGAAATATTCGCCCTATAGTTGACCCAGGAAGGGTCACCGTACCTCTTCTTTTCCATGATGGAACAGTATGTGAGGTCAGGGAAATTGTTAGTATTTATACGGTCCGGATGCCTCTCAAAAACGCAGAGGTAAGTGAAATCATAGCCGGGAGATTTCAGCTCATGATCCCTCCTTAGGTCTTGTTCAACTGCAATGATCTCCCGCGACTGCCTGCATACCTCTTCAATGAGATGGGCCGCGGTGTTGCAACGACGGGCGAAGCCCAGGCATAACATGAAGGTACTCATGTTATAGTCCATGAGTACCAACTTTAACTGTTCACGAAGAATGCCCATACCTTGGCTTGGAGTTGGGGATGGGTCCGAGGTAAGGAAAGGATAATATAGGCGATTCCTTAAATCGTGTCGAGACTCTAAGAAATCTCCTAGCAATTTTATATCTTGGTAGAAGCTTGTGGTTAAAAGTGTGGGATCCATAATGTCTACACCGACCAACAACGGCCCCAACCGCTTTGGGAGCCATTCTCTGATATGCGCTTCACTTGCGCCCTTTTTTGTAATACTGCTAAGGGCCACGAAAGACATAACCAACACCTTGTCGTAGTGAACCACAGCTCCTGCCAGATAAGTTGTCCTATCATCTACTGCTAGGGTGTACAATTCGACCTCACGCCTATCGACGAGGTCTTCCAAGTCGTAGATGAATTCGGTATATTCATCCGTGCTTAGCAGAAGAAGAGCAGCACGGATGTATACACCCACAATCTTTATCAATTCATTAAAGTCAGAAGGTGCCATTTGAGAGGGAGAGAATTTTTGGGCGTATAATTTGTGGTAGCATAAGTAGTCATTAGCCTGTCGATTAGAACCGATCAAGATAGTCTTCTTTGTCTGAACAGTTAAGGTGAGTTTGTACTGTTTGGATACTTCTTTATGACCAGCTGTTCCCTTTTTTAACCCTCCAAAGCAGGTTTCCATGAAAGCCCCCCATGGAGGAGTGATGGAGAGATCACCCCAAATTGTTTTCCCTATTAGATGTCTCAGGGTCTCTCTAGTCTGACTAGCTGAAACCAAGTATTCTGCACCTTGTTTTTTGGCTTTCAGAGAAAAGTCTAACTTATGGCTGATGGGAGCCTCGCCTTCTTTGGTGGTGGACCAAGTGGCACTGGTCCTGATGTTCTCTGATTGGATTGCTAAGTTCTCAAACTCATGCTGACTCACAAATCAAGACCTGTTAGGTCTAAACGACTCGTTGAACGTCTGACTTATAAGTGATTTTGTTTTGTTAATCCGAAACAGAGAGGTGGAAATTTTTGAGGGAGGATCAAGACCTGTTAGGTCTAAACGACCCGTTGAACGTCTGACTTATAAGTGATTTTGTTTTGTTAATTTTGATTGCAACGTTATTTTAAAAAATTAGAGAGAGGAGAAATGTTATGTACTTCGATTTTAGATTTGTGTTTTTTCCGTGACAACGATATTATTGATTTTGGAACATCAGTCAGTCAGTTAGTTAGTTTTTCTCTTACTGTCATTTTTTGGTTTTATCTACAGAAGAAATAAATTGTTTTCCCAATTAAGTGTCCTTTATTTGGGTGAACATAACATTTTTGGATCAAGACCTGTTAGGTCTAAACGACTCGTTGAACGTCTGACTTATAAGTGATTTTGTTTTGTTAATTTTGATTGTAACTGTATTTTAAAAAAATAGAGAGAGGAGAAATGTTATGTACTTCGATTTTAAAGTTGTGTTTTTCCGTGACAACGACATTATTGACTTTTGAACATCAGTCAGTCAGTCAGTTAGTTAGTTTTTCTCTTCCTGTCATTTTTTGGTTTTATCTACAAAAGAAATAAATTGTTTTCCCAATTAAGTGTCCTTTATTTGGGTGAACATAACATTTTTGGCGACGAGGATGGGATTCTTGGCTACCCTGGTGGTAGTCTGTACCGACCCTAAGTCTATTCCCATGTCTTTTAGGAAATCCTTTGATGCTTGGGAGAGAGTTGCATTATTAGATGTGGTATCCTTTGTTATCAGAGTGGCCAAAGCCTGGTCCAGAGTTGTTGTATCCACGCGGGTGCCAGAAATATTCGCCCTATAGTTGACCCAGGAAGGGTCACCGTACCTCTTCTTTTCCATGATGGAACAGTATGTGAGGTCAGGGAAATTGTTAGTATTTATACGGTCCGGATGCCTCTCAAAAACGCAGAGGTAAGTGAAATCATAGCCGGGAGATTTCAGCTCATGATCCCTCCTTAGGTCTTGTTCAACTGCAATGATCTCCCGCGACTGCCTGCATACCTCTTCAATGAGATGGGCCGCGGTGTTGCAACGACGGGCGAAGCCCAGGCATAACATGAAGGTACTCATGTTATAGTCCATGAGTACCAACTTTAACTGTTCACGAAGAATGCCCATACCTTGGCTTGGAGTTGGGGATGGGTCCGAGGTAAGGAAAGGATAATATAGGCGATTCCTTAAATCGTGTCGAGACTCTAAGAAATCTCCTAGCAATTTTATATCTTGGTAGAAGCTTGTGGTTAAAAGTGTGGGATCCATAATGTCTACACCGACCAACAACGGCCCCAACCGCTTTGGGAGCCATTCTCTGATATGCGCTTCACTTGCGCCCTTTTTTGTAATACTGCTAAGGGCCACGAAAGACATAACCAACACCTTGTCGTAGTGAACCACAGCTCCTGCCAGATAAGTTGTCCTATCATCTACTGCTAGGGTGTACAATTCGACCTCACGCCTATCGACGAGGTCTTCCAAGCCGTAGATGAATTCGGTATATTCATCCGTGCTTAGCAGAAGAAGAGCAGCACGGATGTATACACCCACAATCTTTATCAATTCATTAAAGTCAGAAGGTGCCATTTGAGAGGGAGAGAATTTTTGGGCGTATAATTTGTGGTAGCATAAGTAGTCATTAGCCTGTCGATTAGAACCGATCAAGATGGTCTTCTTTGTCTGAACAGTTAAGGTGAGTTTGTACTGTTTGGATACTTCTTTATGACCAGCTGTTCCCTTTTTTAACCCTCCAAAGCAGGTTTCCATGAAAGCCCCCCATGGAGGAGTGATGGAGAGATCACCCCAAATTGTTTTCCCTATTAGATGTCTCAGGGTCTCTCTAGTCTGACTAGCTGAAACCAAGTATTCTGCACCTTGTTTTTTGGCTTTCAGAGAAAAGTCTAACTTATGGCTGATGGGAGCCTCGCCTTCTTTGGTGGTGGACCAAGTGGCACTGGTCCTGATGTTCTCTGATTGGATTGCTAAGTTCTCAAACTCATGCTGACTCACAAATCAAGACCTGTTAGGTCTAAACGACTCGTTGAACGTCTGACTTATAAGTGATTTTTGTTTTGTTAATCCGAAACAGAGAGGTGGAAATTTTTGAGGGAGGATCAAGACCTGTTAGGTCTAAACGACCCGTTGAACGTCTGACTTATAAGTGATTTTGTTTTGTTAATTTTGATTGCAACGTTATTTTAAAAAATTAGAGAGAGGAGAAATGTTATGTACTTCGATTTTAGATTTGTGTTTTTTCCGTGACAACGATATTATTGATTTTGGAACATCAGTCAGTCAGTTAGTTAGTTTTTCTCTTACTGTCATTTTTTGGTTTTATCTACAGAAGAAATAAATTGTTTTCCCAATTAAGTGTCCTTTATTTGGGTGAACATAACATTTTTGGATCAAGACCTGTTAGGTCTAAACGACTCGTTGAACGTCTGACTTATAAGTGATTTTGTTTTGTTAATTTTGATTGTAACTGTATTTTAAAAAAATAGAGAGAGGAGAAATGTTATGTACTTCGATTTTAAAGTTGTGTTTTTCCGTGACAACGACATTATTGACTTTTGAACATCAGTCAGTCAGTCAGTTAGTTAGTTTTTCTCTTCCTGTCATTTTTTGGTTTTATCTACAAAAGAAATAAATTGTTTTCCCAATTAAGTGTCCTTTATTTGGGTGAACATAACATTTTTGGCGACGAGGATGGGATTCTTGGCTACCCTGGTGGTAGTCTGTACCGACCCTAAGTCTATTCCCATGTCTTTTAGGAAATCCTTTGATGCTTGGGAGAGAGTTGCATTATTAGATGTGGTATCCTTTGTTATCAGAGTGGCCAAAGCCTGGTCCAGAGTTGTTGTATCCACGCGGGTGCCAGAAATATTCGCCCTATAGTTGACCCAGGAAGGGTCACCGTACCTCTTCTTTTCCATGATGGAACAGTATGTGAGGTCAGGGAAATTGTTAGTATTTATACGGTCCGGATGCCTCTCAAAAACGCAGAGGTAAGTGAAATCATAGCCGGGAGATTTCAGCTCATGATCCCTCCTTAGGTCTTGTTCAACTGCAATGATCTCCCGCGACTGCCTGCATACCTCTTCAATGAGATGGGCCGCGGTGTTGCAACGACGGGCGAAGCCCAGGCATAACATGAAGGTACTCATGTTATAGTCCATGAGTACCAACTTTAACTGTTCACGAAGAATGCCCATACCTTGGCTTGGAGTTGGGGATGGGTCCGAGGTAAGGAAAGGATAATATAGGCGATTCATTAAATCGTGTCGAGACTCTAAGAAATCTCCTAGCAATTTTATATCTTGGTAGAAGCTTGTGGTTAAAAGTGTGGGATCCATAATGTCTACACCGACCAACAACGGCCCCAACCGCTTTGGGAGCCATTCTCTGATATGCGCTTCACTTGCGCCCTTTTTTGTAATACTGCTAAGGGCCACGAAAGACATAACCAACACCTTGTCGTAGTGAACCACAGCTCCTGCCAGATAAGTTGTCCTATCATCTACTGCTAGGGTGTACAATTCGACCTCACGCCTATCGACGAGGTCTTCCAAGCCGTAGATGAATTCGGTATATTCATCCGTGCTTAGCAGAAGAAGAGCAGCACGGATGTATACACCCACAATCTTTATCAATTCATTAAAGTCAGAAGGTGCCATTTGAGAGGGAGAGAATTTTTGGGCGTATAATTTGTGGTAGCATAAGTAGTCATTAGCCTGTCGATTAGAACCGATCAAGATGGTCTTCTTTGTCTGAACAGTTAAGGTGAGTTTGTACTGTTTGGATACTTCTTTATGACCAGCTGTTCCCTTTTTTAACCCTCCAAAGCAGGTTTCCATGAAAGCCCCCCATGGAGGAGTGATGGAGAGATCACCCCAAATTGTTTTCCCTATTAGATGTCTCAGGGTCTCTCTAGTCTGACTAGCTGAAACCAAGTATTCTGCACCTTGTTTTTTGGCTTTCAGAGAAAAGTCTAACTTATGGCTGATGGGAGCCTCGCCTTCTTTGGTGGTGGACCAAGTGGCACTGGTCCTGATGTTCTCTGATTGGATTGCTAAGTTCTCAAACTCATGCTGACTCACAAATCAAGACCTGTTAGGTCTAAACGACTCGTTGAACGTCTGACTTATAAGTGATTTTGTTTTGTTAATCCGAAACAGAGAGGTGGAAATTTTTGAGGGAGGATCAAGACCTGTTAGGTCTAAACGACCCGTTGAACGTCTGACTTATAAGTGATTTTGTTTTGTTAATTTTGATTGCAAAAATTAGAGAGAGGAGAAATGTTATGTACTTCGATTTTAGATTTGTGTTTTTTCCGTGACAACGATATTATTGATTTTGGAACATCAGTCAGTCAGTTAGTTAGTTTTTCTCTTACTGTCATTTTTTGGTTTTATCTACAGAAGAAATAAATTGTTTTCCCAATTAAGTGTCCTTTATTTGGGTGAACATAACATTTTTGGATCAAGACCTGTTAGGTCTAAACGACTCGTTGAACGTCTGACTTATAAGTGATTTTGTTTTGTTAATTTTGATTGTAACTGTATTTTAAAAAAATAGAGAGAGGAGAAATGTTATGTACTTCGATTTTAAAGTTGTGTTTTTCCGTGACAACGACATTATTGACTTTTGAACATCAGTCAGTCAGTCAGTTAGTTAGTTTTTCTCTTCCTGTCATTTTTTGGTTTTATCTACAAAAGAAATAAATTGTTTTCCCAATTAAGTGTCCTTTATTTGGGTGAACATAACATTTTTGGCGACGAGGATGGGATTCTTGGCTACCCTGGTGGTAGTCTGTACCGACCCTAAGTCTATTCCCATGTCTTTTAGGAAATCCTTTGATGCTTGGGAGAGAGTTGCATTATTAGATGTGGTATCCTTTGTTATCAGAGTGGCCAAAGCCTGGTCCAGAGTTGTTGTATCCACGCGGGTGCCAGAAATATTCGCCCTATAGTTGACCCAGGAAGGGTCACCGTACCTCTTCTTTTCCATGATGGAACAGTATGTGAGGTCAGGGAAATTGTTAGTATTTATACGGTCCGGATGCCTCTCAAAAACGCAGAGGTAAGTGAAATCATAGCCGGGAGATTTCAGCTCATGATCCCTCCTTAGGTCTTGTTCAACTGCAATGATCTCCCGCGACTGCCTGCATACCTCTTCAATGAGATGGGCCGCGGTGTTGCAACGACGGGCGAAGCCCAGGCATAACATGAAGGTACTCATGTTATAGTCCATGAGTACCAACTTTAACTGTTCACGAAGAATGCCCATACCTTGGCTTGGAGTTGGGGATGGGTCCGAGGTAAGGAAAGGATAATATAGGCGATTCCTTAAATCGTGTCGAGACTCTAAGAAATCTCCTAGCAATTTTATATCTTGGTAGAAGCTTGTGGTTAAAAGTGTGGGATCCATAATGTCTACACCGACCAACAACGGCCCCAACCGCTTTGGGAGCCATTCTCTGATATGCGCTTCACTTGCGCCCTTTTTTGTAATACTGCTAAGGGCCACGAAAGACATAACCAACACCTTGTCGTAGTGAACCACAGCTCCTGCCAGATAAGTTGTCCTATCATCTACTGCTAGGGTGTACAATTCGACCTCACGCCTATCGACGAGGTCTTCCAAGCCGTAGATGAATTCGGTATATTCATCCGTGCTTAGCAGAAGAAGAGCAGCACGGATGTATACACCCACAATCTTTATCAATTCATTAAAGTCAGAAGGTGCCATTTGAGAGGGAGAGAATTTTTGGGCGTATAATTTGTGGTAGCATAAGTAGTCATTAGCCTGTCGATTAGAACCGATCAAGATAGTCTTCTTTGTCTGAACAGTTAAGGTGAGTTTGTACTGTTTGGATACTTCTTTATGACCAGCTGTTCCCTTTTTTAACCCTCCAAAGCAGGTTTCCATGAAAGCCCCCCATGGAGGAGTGATGGAGAGATCACCCCAAATTGTTTTCCCTATTAGATGTCTCAGGGTCTCTCTAGTCTGACTAGCTGAAACCAAGTATTCTGCACCTTGTTTTTTGGCTTTCAGAGAAAAGTCTAACTTATGGCTGATGGGAGCCTCGCCTTCTTTGGTGGTGGACCAAGTGGCACTGGTCCTGATGTTCTCTGATTGGATTGCTAAGTTCTCAAACTCATGCTGACTCACAAATCAAGACCTGTTAGGTCTAAACGACTCGTTGAACGTCTGACTTATAAGTGATTTTGTTTTGTTAATCCGAAACAGAGAGGTGGAAATTTTTGAGGGAGGATCAAGACCTGTTAGGTCTAAACGACCCGTTGAACGTCTGACTTATAAGTGATTTTGTTTTGTCAATTTTGATTGCAACGTTATTTTAAAAAATTAGAGAGAGGAGAAATGTTATGTACTTCGATTTTAGATTTGTGTTTTTTCCGTGACAACGATATTATTGATTTTGGAACATCAGTCAGTCAGTTAGTTAGTTTTTCTCTTACTGTCATTTTTTGGTTTTATCTACAGAAAAAATAAATTGTTTTCCCAATTAAGTGTCCTTTATTTGGGTGAACATAACATTTTTGGATCAAGACCTGTTAGGTCTAAACGACTCGTTGAACGTCTGACTTATAAGTGATTTTGTTTTGTTAATTTTGATTGTAACTGTATTTTAAAAAAATAGAGAGAGGAGAAATGTTATGTACTTCGATTTTAAAGTTGTTTTTCCGTGACAACGACATTATTGACTTTTGAACATCAGTCAGTCAGTCAGTTAGTTAGTTTTTCTCTTCCTGTCATTTTTTGGTTTTATCTACAAAAGAAATAAATTGTTTTCCCAATTAAGTGTCCTTTATTTGGGTGAACATAACATTTTTGGCGACGAGGATGGGATTCTTGGCTACCCTGGTGGTAGTCTGTACCGACCCTAAGTCTATTCCCATGTCTTTTAGGAAATCCTTTGATGCTTGGGAGAGAGTTGCATTATTAGATGTGGTATCCTTTGTTATCAGAGTGGCCAAAGCCTGGTCCAGAGTTGTTGTATCCACGCGGGTGCCAGAAATATTCGCCCTATAGTTGACCCAGGAAGGGTCACCGTACCTCTTCTTTTCCATGATGGAACAGTATGTGAGGTCAGGGAAATTGTTAGTATTGATACGGTCCGGATGCCTCTCAAAAACGCAGAGGTAAGTGAAATCATAGCCGGGAGATTTCAGCTCATGATCCCTCCTTAGGTCTTGTTCAACTGCAATGATCTCCCGCGACTGCCTGCATACCTCTTCAATGAGATGGGCCGCGGTGTTGCAACGACGGGCGAAGCCCAGGCATAACATGAAGGTACTCATGTTATAGTCCATGAGTACCAACTTTAACTGTTCACGAAGAATGCCCATACCTTGGCTTGGAGTTGGGGATGGGTCCGAGGTAAGGAAAGGATAATATAGGCGATTCCTTAAATCGTGTCGAGACTCTAAGAAATCTCCTAGCAATTTTATATCTTGGTAGAAGCTTGTGGTTAAAAGTGTGGGATCCATAATGTCTACACCGACCAACAACGGCCCCAACCGCTTTGGGAGCCATTCTCTGATATGCGCTTCACTTGCGCCCTTTTTTGTAATACTGCTAAGGGCCACGAAAGACATAACCAACACCTTGTCGTAGTGAACCACAGCTCCTGCCAGATAAGTTGTCCTATCATCTACTGCTAGGGTGTACAATTCGACCTCACGCCTATCGACGAGGTCTTCCAAGCCGTAGATGAATTCGGTATATTCATCCGTGCTTAGCAGAAGAAGAGCAGCACGGATGTATACACCCACAATCTTTATCAATTCATTAAAGTCAGAAGGTGCCATTTGAGAGGGAGAGAATTTTTGGGCGTATAATTTGTGGTAGCATAAGTAGTCATTAGCCTGTCGATTAGAACCGATCAAGATGGTCTTCTTTGTCTGAACAGTTAAGGTGAGTTTGTACTGTTTGGATACTTCTTTATGACCAGCTGTTCCCTTTTTTAACCCTCCAAAGCAGGTTTCCATGAAAGCCCCCCATGGAGGAGTGATGGAGAGATCACCCCAAATTGTTTTCCCTATTAGATGTCTCAGGGTCTCTCTAGTCTGACTAGCTGAAACCAAGTATTCTGCACCTTGTTTTTTGGCTTTCAGAGAAAAGTCTAACTTATGGCTGATGGGAGCCTCGCCTTCTTTGGTGGTGGACCAAGTGGCACTGGTCCTGATGTTCTCTGATTGGATTGCTAAGTTCTCAAACTCATGCTGACTCACAAATCAAGACCTGTTAGGTCTAAACGACTCGTTGAACGTCTGACTTATAAGTGATTTTGTTTTGTTAATCCGAAACAGAGAGGTGGAAATTTTTGAGGGAGGATCAAGACCTGTTAGGTCTAAACGACCCGTTGAACGTCTGACTTATAAGTGATTTTGTTTTGTTAATTTTGATTGCAACGTTATTTTAAAAAATTAGAGAGAGGAGAAATGTTATGTACTTCGATTTTAGATTTGTGTTTTTTCCGTGACAACGATATTATTGATTTTGGAACATCAGTCAGTCAGTTAGTTAGTTTTTCTCTTACTGTCATTTTTTGGTTTTATCTACAGAAGAAATAAATTGTTTTCCCAATTAAGTGTCCTTTATTTGGGTGAACATAACATTTTTGGATCAAGACCTGTTAGGTCTAAACGACTCGTTGAACGTCTGACTTATAAGTGATTTTGTTTTGTTAATTTTGATTGTAACTGTATTTTAAAAAAATAGAGAGAGGAGAAATGTTATGTACTTCGATTTTAAAGTTGTGTTTTTCCGTGACAACGACATTATTGACTTTTGAACATCAGTCAGTCAGTCAGTTAGTTAGTTTTTCTCTTCCTGTCATTTTTTGGTTTTATCTACAAAAGAAATAAATTGTTTTCCCAATTAAGTGTCCTTTATTTGGGTGAACATAACATTATTTATATACAAATTTGTGAGGAAAGCTTCATCCTTATATTCTATAATAGAATTAAATTAAATTTGTATTATAACTTTGATTGTATATAATTCGATATACGTCATGTTTGTGAGAAAAACTGAATCCTTGTTTCCTATTATAAGTTGATATAATATATAATAATTTATTTAGGATTTTTGAAAGAAATCTACATTCTTCTTTTTTATTATATCAGAAAGTGTCAGAAATCAAGACCTTGTAAACCGTGTAAAGTATTGATTTTTGGCAACTATAGACGTATTCGATGGAATTACAAAATTAAAGTTATGCAACACTCATAACAATTATACGTAAGAAAACTTGCATACTATACGTTAAAAATAGGGCAAAATTATTTTAATATGGATTAATAAGTTATATTGTCTAAGTATTCAATTAGTAACAATAAAAAAAAAAGAAATTAACGGAAGAGAAGAAGTCAACGTTCTTTATTCAGCAAGACCACCACGTTTCGAACAGATAGAAAATATGATTTCTGAAATTTATTCTACAATTGATAAATTTCCCATCAATATACGTGAAAATTATACAAATAGCCCAAGTGAGTATCTATGTTAAAGACTTATCACTATACTATACATACTATAAATCACCTACATATATAATATATTCATAATCAAAGTATTAAAAACCAAATTATACCTACTACTACTAAAACCAGCAATTGATAATTTCAAATAATAAATTGAATTAATATTACATTATTCCATGATAGATTTACGCATTTATTTAATACTTATCTCGATAAATGATGATATTCTCTAATTACAAATTAGACTAAAATAACATTATGCAAACAGACTATTATAATATATCATATTAATTTAAATTTTGAATATATATGTTACTGTGAAAGACCGAAATTCGGTGAATATCGAGATATACCGGTGAATGTCAACATTCACCAAGTTACTTGGCGTATGTCCGATATATTGATCAAATATAATTATTTCTAACTTACACCGGGGAATGTCAACATTCATCATGCACTCATGGTGTATGTCCAAAAGAAACATTTTTTTCTAAATGAAAACAAAATAAAACATTATAGGTTATTATTTATTTTTGATTCAAACATTAAAACATGGGAAAAGTTTTCCAATAAACATAAAGAACGTATTGAACTTAAAACAAACATAAAAAATATTTTTAATATACCAGATAAAATACTTTTCATTTTTTAAACTGAATTTTAAAAAAACCAAAGAAAATGTATGGCAACCTTATTTATTGCAACAACTTAAACTACCATGACACTTCGAATTACACAAAAGCTTCTTGTTCTTGCAGCTACATTTAGCAGTGGAACACTTTTTCTTGCAGTTACAGCGTGCATAGCCTTGCCCGCCACTTTTTGAATTAGCAGAAGCTGCTTCTCTTACCGATACTTCTTGAGTTGAAATCTCATCCATGGAAATTAACTTTTGTTTACAAATTGCGAATTGATTCCGGGTAAAAAGCTGCTTCAAGGTGTCATCTTTATTTGCTAATTTATAAAAGTCTGAATCCTCTATTTCAACAACAGTGGCTAACACATTTCGGGGATCTGTACGACCACGGTCGACGTCAGGAACTTTAATTCTTACGGTATCACCAATTTGTGCCGCAGGAAACTTTTTTTTTTGAGGTTCGCAACATTTTTGTTGCTTGGAGTTGAAGATTCTCTTTTGCGGCTACTCTTTTTGAATAAATTAGCTCGTGCTGGTTAGTCAATATTTGAGATGAAGACGTACTCAGTTGCAGATCAGACAGTGTTTGAGATGAAGTCGTACTGGGTTGTGGATCAGTCAGCAATTCAGATGGAAACATGCTGGGTTGCGGATCAGTCAGCATTTCAGACGAATACGTGCTTGGTTGCGGATCAGTCAATACTTGAGATGAAGGTAGATTGGCTCCAATGGTATTTTGGTCATCCATATCACTTTCATCTGAAACATGATCATCGATAGGGTCACTATCCAAATTGTCTTCATTAACGTAAGCTTCTAGCTGTTCCTCCGTTTCAATGTTTGCAATTTTCTCGTTAGGGAGAGATGATGATGCTATGCCTCTTTTTGGTTTAACGCCAAACAGAGCTTCATATGGACTTTGGCGTATTCCTTCATGATAACTTGTGTTTTTGGCGAATTGAACAAACGGCAACCCTTCTGACCATTTATTTGAATCATTATCGTGCATCCACGCAGTTAACATATTCTGAATGTCCTGATTGGCTGTTTCGACTGAGCCTTGTGTTTGGCTATGACGAGGCTTTCCGTGCACTATTTTAACATCTTTCCACATAGCGCATAGTTCAGATATGACTCGGTTACTAAACTCTCTGCCATTATCCGAATGCAATATAGCGGGAGCACCAAATATTAAAAAAATTTGAAGAAGGTGATATGCTACTTCTTCTGCTCTCTTGGTTTTTAAAGATCGTAGCTGAACAAACTTTGTTAAATGGTCTTGGTATACCATTATAAATTTGAAATCGCCATCGCTGTGTGATTGTAAGTCTATCAAATCGACTTGACATCTAGAGTTTAAATCAAAACTGACTATTGGTTTCACAACAATACCTTTTTTAGGAGCACTGTGTTTCATTTGACATTGTTTACACAAATTTAAATACAACATTATGACTTCATAAGTAATATTTTTGTATTTAACTTGCAATTCTTTAAGCATTCGTGTTCTTCCTCCATGGCCTGTTCGTATGTGAGTTTCGGAAAGTATATTAAACAACTCTTTATTTGTAACATAATATTGAATATTCGTTTCTCCTGGTTTTAATGGCACAATTAACTTTTGTTCGTCACTAACTTTTAAAATGTCAAAACGTTTTAAACGCCTATAGTCCAAAGATGTACTGCACTTACTTTTAGCTGAAATTACTTCTGAGACGATTTTAGAGTACCTTTCTTGAGAAAAATAAAAACAATTGTCTTCTCGTTTACTTCTAATTAGAGTATGTAACTTTTCCAGAAACTGATCACTACTTACAGCAATAGCCATTGAACGCAAATTATAACACCTAACTTATATTAAAATTGAATTAGTAGGATTGCACACACGCTATCAGTCAAACCTTGCGTAAAACTGGCGACAAGGACAACCCCACATGGAAGGGAACCGAAGAAATCGCAAAAACGAGTTTTAACCTGTCATTTCCGACATCGACCGAAGCCTATGTGTGTTTGTCGATATACACCGGTGAAGGTCCGAATTTATAATAAAACTAATAAATGTTCGGTCTTTCACCAACACATTTGGTGACTGTCGACATTAACCGGTGTATGTCGACATTCACTAATTTCGGTTTTTCACGGTAACATATATAATAATCTATTTGAAATGGCATTCCAACCAATTATATTTATAAACACAAACACTGAAAAATGAAGAAAAAAAATAAAAACAATATAAATTTGAACAACAAAAGATTTATAAGAATTAAAATTATGAGTTATAAAGAACATATTTACAAATATTTATTAAAATTTAAACAACAAAAGATTTATTAGAATTAAAATTATGAGTTAAGAACGTATTTACATATATTTATTAAAATTTAAAATAAAACTTTGTAGGAGACGTCGAAGTTGGCGTCGGAATTGGCGTCGGAATTGGCGTCGGAGTTAGCGTCAAAGTTGGCGTTAATCTTGGCGGTGGCATCGAAGGAGGTGGCATCGAAGATGGTTGTGATATTAACATGGAGGTTGCTGATTGAGGCACGAACACAGAGTTTCTTAGGTAATTTGACATAACAGGTGTTACGTATGGAGGACACGATGAATCGCTATCCGTTTCTGAATCAGAGGAACAAGAAGAGCAGTCATCAATAATATAATTATCCACTTTGTTTATATCCACGTACGGAATATTGTAGCTTGGTCTACCCATAATATGCATACGGCTCCTGTAAATACACATGGTGTACAGGTCCTGTAAACCGTTTTAAGTTGCGGTAGGACGTTTCCTCCAAAGGTTTACAATTATAATAATACATTAACACCAAATGTTCGATCTGAAACAATAGAAAAAATATTATTAAAAGAATTTATTAAAAATATTATTAAAAAATAAATTTAACATTTATTAACAAATCATTAAAAAATTTTTTTTCGCAAATAATTAAGTTTAGAAAAAATTCAAAAAAAATAAATATAACAAAAATACTTACACTCATATACTCCAAATCGTGTTGGTCTATAATCCGATAAAATATCTTGAAAAATGTATTCATATGTCTACTGTGGATAGCGACTTTTATATTACGAAATATCATATTAAGTGGATATAACGGAAATTCCCTCCTCATGTGGATTTTTAAATGCATCACAATTCGAATAAACTTCTTTTTAGAAATTTTTGGATAATTAAGATTCTGATAATGGTTGTCAAAAATATCTTCTATGTTAAGACATTTATATCTACACACATCGACACCTGATCCCATACTAAATACAATCGATTAGCTCGGTTGAGATCCAAATTCCAAAATTTTTCTCTAGCAATCAAAGGTATATTGTCCATTCCGACGTCGTTGTAAAAAGCGACCCACGCATTCGCAATTTTTGATAGCTTAAGTGTTTTAGGTATTGCCGTCGATGTGGAAGGAACTGCCCAAGATGTAGACGGTTATTCAAGAGATATTTCGGTGATAGACGTCGGTGAAAGTTCCTTTGTTACTTCTTCCTGAATTTTCTTCGAAGACGACGTCGACGGTAGTACTTTTTTCTGAAATATGTTCGAAGAAAACGACGACGACGACGGTAATACTATATCCTCGATTATGTTTACAGACGACGACGACGCCGGCAATTGTTTGATTTTTCTGATCGGAATAGATTTTGGTGAAAGAGATGTAGAAGAAGATTGTTCTGATTTTTCTGATGTTTTGGTATAAATTTCAAGAAATGCATCCATTGTTGTAAGTTTACCTCGAGGAAAAGTTTTTTTGAAATTAAATATTGAAGTTTTTTTTTTGAGAAAGTGTTTTTGTAGACTCATCAAGAGAAAGTTTTTCGGTCTTCACCTTGGTTAAATCGAACTCCGGAACTCCGGACTCTTCTGATGGCGAAGACACAAAAACAACCTCAATATCATCGTCGTTATTATCGATTGGTTCCATTGACAGCTCGTCCTCATTGAAAATCATATCATCCTCTTTACATGACGCAATATTATCATCCTCAATAACATCAGAAGAATTTTTTGATGAATAACTTTTACAATTGGGAGTCGACTTTCCAGAACAATCTGCAATTGCCGACATACTATCGTCGTCCAATTCATTTTCGACTTTATCGCATAGTTCCAAAATATCTCCTTGAAAATCATCGAAACCATCATCGCTATATTCATCCATGTTGATGATATTAACATGGAGGTTGCTGATTGAGGCACGAACACAGAATTTCTTAGGTAATTTGACATAACAGGTGTTACGTATGGAGGACACGATGAATCGCTATCCGTTTCTGAATCAGAGGAACAAGAAGAGCAGTCATCAATAATATAATTATCCACTTTGTTTATATCCACGTACGGAATATTGTAGCTTGGTCTACCCATAATATGCATACGGCTCAACACCTGTAAATACACATGGTGTACAGGTCCTGTAAACCGTTTTAAGTTGCGGTAGGACGTTTCCTCCAAAGGTTTACAATTATTATAATAATACATTAACACCAAATGTTCGATCTGAAACAATAGAAAAAATATTATTAAAAGAATTTATTAAAAATATTATTAAAAAATAAATTTACCATTTATTAACAAATCATTAAAAAAATTTTTTTCGCAAATAATTAAGTTTAGAAAAAATTCAAAGAAATAAATATA
Source organism: Galerucella nymphaeae (assembly GCA_963978555.1). Lineage (NCBI taxonomy): Eukaryota > Metazoa > Arthropoda > Insecta > Coleoptera > Chrysomelidae > Galerucella > Galerucella nymphaeae. The sequence goes on along the minus strand of OZ021706.1, from coordinate 4,568,659 downwards.
ACAAAAATACTTACACTCATATACTCCAAATCGTGTTGGTCTATAATCCGATAAAATATCTTGAAAAATGTATTCATATGTCTACTGTGGATAGCGACTTTTATATTACGAAATATATTAAGTGGATATAACGGAAATTCCCTCCTCATGTGGATTTTTAAATGCATCACAATTCGAATAAACTTCTTTTTAGAAATTTTTGGATAATTAAGATTCTGATAATGGTTGTCAAAAATATCTTCTATGTTAAGACATTTATATCTACACACATCGACACCTGATCCCATACTAAATACAATCGATTAGCTCGGTTGAGATCCAAATTCCAAAATTTTTCTCTAGCAATCAAAGGTATATTGTCCATTCCGACGTCGTTGTAAAAAGCGACCCACGCATTCGCAATTTTTGATAGCTTAAGTGTTTTAGGTATTGCCGTCGATGTGGAAGGAACTGCCCAAGATGTAGACGGTTATTCAAGAGATATTTCGGTGATAGACGTCGGTGAAAGTTCCTTTGTTACTTCTTCCTGAATTTTCTTCGAAGACGACGTCGACGGTAGTACTTCTTTCTGAAATATGTTCGAAGAAAACGACGACGACGACGACGCCGGCAATTGTTTGATTTTTCTGATCGGAATAGATTTTGGTGAAAGAGATGTAGAAGAAGATTGTTTAGATTTTTCTGATGTTTTGGTATAAATTTCAAGAAATGCATCCATTGTTGTAAGTTAACCTCGAGGAAAAGTTTTTTTAAAATTAAATATTGAAGTTTTTTTTTGAGAAAGTGTTTTTGTAGACTCATCAAGAGAAAGTTTTTCGGTCTTCACCTTGGTTAAATCGAACTCCGGAACTCCGGACTCTTCTGATGGCGAAGACACAAAAACAACCTCAATATCATCGTCGTCATTATCGATTGGTTCCATTGACAGCTCGTCCTCATTGAAAATCATATCATCCTCTTTACATGACGCAATATTATCATCCTCAATAACATCAGAAGAATTTTTTGATGAATAACTTTTACAATTAGGAGTCGACTTTCCAGAACAATCTGCAATTGCCGACATACTATCGTCGTCCAATTCATTTTCGACTTTATCGCATAGTTCCAAAATATCTCCTTGAAAATCATCGAAACCATCATCGCTATATTCATCCATGTTGATGATTAAGGCTTGGAAAATATGCACTAAAAAATACCAAAATATGCATGCAAATATGCTCTGAAAATAGGTCAAAATATGCAGTTAAATATGCACTTGTGCTCTTAAATATGCACTTTTCTCCTTTAAATAGATATTACCTAAACATCATTTTTAAGGTAAACAAAAAACAGAGTGAAAAAACACTATACTTATTTATTTATATTATTAAACTTGTAAAAGAAATACACAAAAAATTCTATACAATAATTAATTACAATATTTACTTATTATATTAACTATAAATTATAATCATGTAAGATTAATCTAACACATAAATATTTCAATACCTACACTTTATTCATTCATTATTGTTTATTGCATTGTAACAATATGCAATTAAATATTTCTCAATATTGTCACTAGTAAAACTTTGGCGCTTGTCACTCAATATTTGTTTATAAGCTGAAAACGACCTTTCCACTTCACATGAAGTTATCGGAGCAAATTTAAATTTACAAATAATGTTTGGATCTACAGTGTCATTTTCGTCAAAATTTCCTTGCAATATATTATTTATTTGAACAAGTTTTTTAAATCCTTCATTTTTATTAATTACAGCGTTAAATTTATTATAAATTTCATTGCTTTTGCTCCCAGAGATTTCAATGTTATTTTTTAAAGATGTCACAATATTAATGCTGTCTTTTAATGCAAGTCCTCTGCTTTCGAGTTTTGTGATTGCAGTAGCAATGCATACATAGTTAGATTTAACAAATGTCAACTGATTTTTCACTAACGGATTTTTGAAAATGGTTAAACATTTTTCTAGAGCAGCGGAACTTTTAGGATCAAATTCAGAAATTACATTTTTAATGCCTACATAATTCTCTGCCAAAAAATTTACACAATTTAACCATGTGCCCCACCTTGTTAAAACCGGCTCTGGAGGCAGTGGCACTCCTGGTAATTTTTCCTTGTAAAACTGTACTCGTAGTGGAGCTTTTACAAAAATTTTTTTAATATTTGTAACCAACGTATTTATAAGAGGGAATTCTGATCTAACAGTTTCAGCTACACGATTTAAGCTGTGTGCTAGGCAAGTACAGTGAATTAATTTAGGGTAAAAAATTTTCAAATTTTCTGCTGCTCTCACCATGTATGGAGCAGCATCAGTCACCATTAATAATAAATTTTCTGGAGGCACTGCCTCAGGCAAATAAAAACTTGAGAATGATTCATTCACAAATCTAGCAATTGTTAAATTATTAGTTTTTTGTAATACCTTAACACTTATTAAATGACCCTTTCCTTGACCGTTTTCATTTAAAGCGCCAACGATTAGATTAGCTACATACCTCCCCTTAACATCTGTGGTTTCATCAACTGAAAACCACAAAGATTTGTTTTTCAGTTCATCTCTAATATTTGTTAAAGCAGCGTCGTGGTTTATATCAACATATTTTTTTCGTAGATTTGAGGATGAAGGCAAATTAACATTTTCTTTACAATGTGCTTTAAAAAAATTTCGAAACAATGGCTGATCCAATTTATACAGTGGAATATTGCAACCAATAAATACATTGCACAAATCTTTGCAGAAATTTTCTTGTTCAGAATGTTGGTTATTATTGGACTCCCCGGTTAATAATTGTTGTAACAATTTCTTAGGGTGACTCTGTTTTGTTTTGTGACTTTCTGTCCCTAAATGTTGGTCGATTTGAAATTTCTTCTCGCATTTGATCTGCAAAAAAAATACCTATTATTAATTATTGTGATACAGGTGCCTTAATACACAAATTTAAATAATTATTTTAATTAAATATTTAAATTATACTCAATTATTGCTAAATTGTTTCTTTTTCGGACACATTTTTGAAACAATTTAATAAAACTTTAGAATTTCTAGCAAAAAAAATTATACTACCAATTAAATTTCAATTTACCAAAAACACCTTCAATAATATAGTTGTTAAGCTTACCGTTTTAGCGCAAATTGTGCAGAAAACGGATGTTAAATCCACTATCTTTAAATCCTTTCTATTGTTCATCCACTTTTTTAGCAGAATATTTTTTTCGGTTGGTTGTTTTGGCATTTTGGCAACTTTGATAAAACTTTAAACTCCACAATTCACAAAATTATTCTCTTGTTGACAGAAGGACTACCAAATCAATTTTAACTAATGTTTGAAACGTGAAGTTTCACAGTCGCCTTTGATATTCTTCCGGTTGCTTTGCCGTATCGTGTAACCAGGGACTTGATGTTAATTACTGTCACATATATTGTCCTAAGTGGAGGTGAACTGTGATCGCAAACAGCAAGCTCTCTTTCCTATCTAAGTTGTCTACTAAGAAAGACGTTAACAGTTCAACCGCTGTGGGATATATCTTCAAATATCAATCATAATTTTTAAGAATCGAATTATTTCATTAATTATTATATTCCTACAGGTAAGATTCCATATTTTCCTTCTAATAGTTTTAATGTTTATTAACGGATTTTGTATAAAATCTCTGGAATTTATTTAACATTTTAGGACACGTGACCTCGTGTTACCTTCACATTCCCTAAATTATTTCCTTCCCTTCCTTGAATAATTCTTCATAATTATTTCCCTTTCTTCAACAATTCTCTGGTGAAGTTATTTTATTTTAATATTTCTTTAGCTAATTTCATGAGCTCTAAAAAAAACAACAAAAATGTACTTGTTCTTAAAGATAGAAAAATTAACTTCACAGAGAGTTGATGATGTGATCATTGTAATCATTGTAAGTAATTTATTGTGAATTATTTTAGCGGTTGGCTTCATAGCTTTTGTTGCACAAAACAACTGAAAATGGAATAAGTATCAAAATTCCTATCTACCTTTAAACCAATTTTATGGTGTGATAAGAACTTATGGACTTCGAGGCATACCTCCACTGCTGAGGGAACATTAATTTGGTCTGATACCCAAGAAGGCAGGGAGGCTTCCAGACTAGTACTTCCATTAAGATAAGTACCTAAAGTATATAAAGAAGTTTTCACCAAAGTCAACCTTTCAAGCTGAAAATTCGTATCTCGCATCATTTGTAAATTTAAGGGCTTCACCCATTGTAATTTTCTAAATTGTAAATTTAAGGGCTTCACCCATTGTAATTTTCTAAATTGTAAACTTAAGGGCTTCACCCACTAACATAGTTGATATATTTATTTTTAGGATAGATTTGACATAAATTTTATATTTTTACATTTTACACTCATTAAATCCATATTTATTGTTATTGCTTAACTTGTGGAATTTTTATTTCAACTTCCTTCCTACTAAATTTATAGACACACAATTCAAAATATCAAATAGTGGATTATTTAGTGAATGCTTAACTAACTGGACAGAACTATATATTCATAGTTTCGTGGTTAACCTATTCTTTGTATGAAAAAAAAAGAAAGAAAACCACGTGGCGCTCAACTTTATTAACTACGTTATTTCAAGCTATAGTTCTGTTATTGTTTAAGTTCGGAGGAAACCACCCCTGAGAATCATTTTAGAGTACAATTATTTTTTCTTTCCCAAGTACTTTTCATTTAACATCTAACATTAGTAAAATAAGAGGTTTCATAAACAAAAGAAGGTTTCATTTGGCAGCCCAACGTGTTATTCACTATAGTTTTCTTGTAATATTTATTTCTTTCAGTAATCACTTAGCTTGCCTTTAAATATCTTTTTTTCTTTGCCTATTATGGGGAAAATACTATAATATATGAAGTGTGTATAAATTTGGTCAGGAGGATTGAATATATTTATATTTCTGTAAAGGGCTTATGAAAGATTGATATCTAACATACAGAAAACCAGAGGTGAAAACTTAGTTTACAAATAGTGTTTGAAAGTGTATTGTTTCTTTTTCAAGTTATCTTACAAAATACCTTGTGTTCCTATAAATATTTTTACACTTTCAAGAACTCTTTTGTGAACTTATTATCTTGATACCTTACATATATTTTGATTATTTTTTACCTAAATATTTGCATTTCGAGTGGTACCAAATTTAGAGGTTTAGTGTCGAAGTTGTCTTACCTGTTATCTTTTTTTATTGTTGTGTTTCTACCTTAATTACATTTTAAAAATAAAATAAATCATGTCTCAAAATTTCAAATTGAACGTAGATTATCTATTCAATCATGAACTCGAACATGAATTAGCATACCGGGGTCAATCAGTGTTAGCTACTTCAGCTGAACGTAGGAAAATACTACGTGGTGTTTTAGCACAGGAATATTCTGGTAGAAGTTCTCTTTATTATGTTGATAATTTAGAAATTGATCAAGAAATCGCTGGTATTGAAACCACATTAGCGGATCTTGACAAAAAAATTAAAGATTTTGTAGGAACTGTCAGAGATACAGAATATCTAAGATTAACTTGTCGGTTAGGTCATGTAAATGCAAGAGCTACTCGATTAAATCATAATTTAAATGAGTTCACGACTGAACAAGAAAATTTCAAAAAAAGACTCACACAACGAATACTCTTGTTGGAAGGAGAGTTAGATTCACGATTATCGGGTACAAGCCAAGCTCATTCGACACCTGTCAATGACAATCAATCTTTTTCTTTTTCTAAACCAGTACCAGTTCATAAATGGGGGTTACATTTCTCTGGGGTTTCTCCTAAAGAGTCTCTTACAAGTTTTTTAGAAAAAGTAGAATGTTTAAAAATATCTAGGGGAGTTAGCGATACTGAACTTTTCTCTAGTGCCGCTGACTTGTTTACCGATCAAGCTTTTTATTGGTATTTGAATAATAGGACACAATTTCAAGATTGGGGTCAACTTGTAACTAAATTAAAATCAGATTTTCTTCCTTATAACTACCATGAAGATTTATTAGAGGAAATTAAAAATCGTAAACAACATCCTAATGAGAAAGTTACCCTTTTCATAAATTCTATGTGTAGTTTATTTAATAGGTTAGACATCAAACCAGATGAGTCAACTAAAATTAGAATCATTCAACGCAATTTGTTACCAAATTTTGTTCAACCATTAGCTTTACTAGATATTTTAACAATTTCGGATTTAACTACTAAATGTAAAAAACTTGAGGAAACATTCATGTACTCACAACACTCAAATACCTCTAACTTTGGTTCTCGAAAACAAAATTTACTTGAACCTGACTTAAGCTTACCTCATACTTCCTCTTACCGTCCGCACAATACTTTTTCCCGTCAAGTATCTGCATTGAATACGAATATTGTATGTTGGAATTGTAACAATCAGAATCATACCTATAGTCAGTGCCTTATGCCTCGAAAATTGTTTTGCTATGGATGTGGTACACCTGGAGTGGTTAAAACTAAATGTACTAATTGTCAAAAAAACTGCGAAGGCGGTCGAGTATCGTCCCTATCTCTCCCAACCGCAGATAAAAATCAACCAGGGACTTCTTCATCCAAGAAAAACAAAAACAAAGACAAAAGCAAAATAAAATCCAATTCCAACACACAAAATTCAAACAATTCAAAAAGTCAATAAATCAACTTCCTAATTGTTCTTCTCTGCATGACAATGTTTTAACCCAGTTCCATAAACCACCTATTTCTCGTACAGTATCTAAATTTGATAGAAAAGACTGGAATTCTTGGCTTAACTTTGTTAGAAAATTTTATAAGAATTCTGATAGCTCAAGGTTTGAAATTGAGTACAATTCACCTTTTGGTTGTGTGGAATCATTGTTGTATAGGAAGGGACATGACAATCGACCTTATGTTGATGTACAGATTTTCGGGAAAACATTTTCTTGTTTAATTGATACCGGTAGTAACTTAAGTTTGATAGGTTCGTTAGGACTTGATTTTCTTCAGGATTTATCTTTACCCATTCTAAAGGGACAATATAACAAGGTGTCCACCGCTGATGGAAAACTTCATGATGTGGTTGGTTCAGTGGAAACTTATGTCACATTAGATAAGATATCTCGGGCAATTACATTATTTATCTTACCTTCAGTAAAACATACAGTCATACTTGGTATAGATTTTCTTAAAATTTTTAATATTAAAATTGATTTTTCTAAATTCACTATGAACTTAAATTCTTTATCTGTAAATGTAATTAATACCGTACAGGATGTCTCAAATTTAACTTCAACGGAAACTGATAAACTTAATCAGGTTATTGAAAAATTTAAATCTCTTAGTCCTAAGGATAGGTTAGGTAAAACACATCTCTTAGAACATTTTATTGATACTGGAGATTCTCCACCTTTTAAGCAAAGTCAATATCCATTACCTCAAGCTTTACAAGGATACTTAAACCAAGAAATTGATAAGTTACTCGAATTAGGAGTTATTGAAGAAAGCAGATCTTCGTATTGTTCACCTATTTGTTTAACTCAAAAATCTGATGGTTCATATAGAGTTTGTTTTGATGGTCGAAAGCTTAATAGTGTTACCGTAAATAAAGATTCATATGCTTTACCTAATATTGAAGTTATTCTTAGTCAACTTAGGGATACTCGATATATTTCTAGTATCGATTTGAAACATGCTTTCTATCAAATACCTTTAGAGAAATCCTCTCGTCCTAAGACAGCTTTTGCAGTTCGATCTAAAGGACTTTTTCAATTCACATGTACTCCGTTTGGTTTAGTTTCTGCTCCTGCTTCCATGTGTAGACTAATGGACTTAGTCATAGGACCTTCCTTAGAACCTTACTGTTTTTATTACTTAGATGACATTATAATTTGTACCCCTACCTTTGAAAAACATCTTGAGATATTGAATAAAGTTCATGATAAGTTGAAAGATGCCAATTTAACTATTAATATTAATAAATGTCACTTTTGTCGCCCTTCTCTTCGATATTTAGGATACACTTTGGATAAAAATGGTTTAGGTATAGACAGTGAGAAAACTAGTGTCATTTGTAACTATCCTGTCCCAAAAACTACTACTCAAGTACGCAGATTTCTAGGTATCGTTTCTTATTATCGTCGCTTCCTAAAAAGTTACTCAACTCTTTCTTCACCTATCTCTGATCTTTTGACTAACCGAAAGAAACATGCTCCCATTATTTGGACTCCAGAAGCCCAGAAAGCTTTTGAAGATATCAAGGTTGCTTTAACTTCTGCACCAGTACTTTTTAGTCCTAATTTTGATCGTCCATTCTTTTTAATGTGTGATGCTAGTGATGTAGGAGTCGGTAGTGTTCTTTTTCAACTTGAAGATGGATTAGAGCATCCAGTAGCTTACATGAGTAAAAAACTTACGAAAGGTCAAAAGAAATTTTCTACTACGGAGAAAGAAGCCTTAGCTGTTCTTTTAGGGATAGAACATTTTCGATATTATCTTTTAGGTAGACACTTTACTGTCATAACAGATCATTCTTCTCTTGTCTGGTTAAATAATATGAAAAAACCATCCCCTCGTCTCGCTCGCTGGATTCTTCAATTGTCTCAATATAATTTCTCTATCGTTCATAGAAAATCTACAGGAACAGTACCTGCAGATTTCCTTTCTCGTATACCTGATGTAAATGTCTTAGATTTATCTTTACTAAAGCCTGATAATTGGTACAAGGAGATGATTAAAAAGGTTACCAGTGATCCTGATAGTTATCCCAGTTTCAAGGTAGAAAATAATGTCTTGTATAAACATGTATTTACCAAATATGCCGATATGAGTAACGTTACTGATTGGAAAATTGTGGTTCCAACTCCAAATAGGTCTGAACTTTTAACTAAATTTCATGATGACTCAACTTCAGCTCACTTTGGTGTATTCAAAACTTTAGAGCGAATTTCTGAGTTGTATTATTGGCCGAATATGAGACAGTCTGTACGCAGATATGTAAGGCGTTGTCAGGTTTGTGCCACATGTAAGCCTACAAATTTGCCACAAGCTGGACTAATGGGACAATATCGCAACATAGAATTTCCATTTCAACTCATCTCTTGTGATTTGATAGGACCTTATCCTAGATCCCGTCAAGGTAATCAATATGCCTTAGTAGTTGTTGACTGGTTCACTAAGTTTACCTTAATTCATACTATGCCTAAAGCTACCGCTCCAGCCATTTGTAAATTTTTAGAAAATAATGTCTTTTTAATTTTTGAAGTACCTCAAATTATAGCCACTGATAATGGTAAACAATTCACCAGTCAGTTATTTAAAAACTTAATGACTAAATTTGAAGTTCAAAATATTTGGTATACGTCAAATTTTACACCACAAGCTAATCATACAGAAACACTGGAAGAACACGACTGGGCAAATACATGGGAAGAAATTCATAAAAGAACCATCAGAAAAAGTAGCGAAAGAACTGCTCTTAATGAGCAGGAACAAGCTGCACACCATTACGGGGCTACTTACGGGACACTTTCCCACAAAAGAGCACCTAAACAAAATAGGGCTGTACAACGGAGACCTTACATGCAGAAGATGCAAAAAGGATACCGAAACAGCTCTGCATATACTATGCAACTGTGAGTCGCTGGACCACAGAAGGCAGAAACTGTATGGCAGAACCCAGAAGACTTCTACAATCAACCAGCAAAGAACCTGTATGAGCTAATACAGGGAACGGACTGGCTGAATAGGTTGTAGTCAGAACACTAGGAGTATCCACAATAAGCCCAGGAGGCTGAGGTGGTACCGGCGAAAGGACGGCTCCGGGAAAAAAAAAAAAAAAAAAATCATACAGAACGTGTGAATAAATCTATCGTTACTGCTTTACGCTCATATTGTTATGAAGATCATAGATCTTGGGATTTAGAAATACATAAAATAGCTCAGGCAATTCGTCTTTCTAAGCACGAAGTTACTGATTTTACACCATCATTTTTAGTATTTGCTCGTAACGTACCTGTTGTAGGTTCTTTCTATGGAAAAATTGTAGATAATCCCATTAATAAACCTCAAATATCTGATAAGATTCATAGATTACAGGATACACAAACCATGCCTTCTATATTTGAATCTGTTAGGAAGCGCCTTCATAAAGCATATGTGAAAACAAGTGCACGTTACAATTTCCGTAAGAGGAACATTCAATTCCATCCAGGAGATCATGTTTGGAAAAAAACATATCCTAAATCTGATAAAGCTCAATATATTTCTGCTAAATTCATGCCTAAATACATACATTGTGTAGTAAATAAAGTTATCTCTCCCTTGATTTATGAACTGAAAGATTTAAATGGTAAAAATATTGGTCGTTGGCATATCAAAGACCTGAAGGAAAATATCTTATCTTCTGCTGACTCAAGTGACCACCAGGTGGAAAATTCAGAATCTGACTCTGAAATATCTTCTGATTAATTATCTGCTAATTCGTTTTATCTATTACCTATAAGTTTGGAATTCTTTCCTATTAATATCTTACATGTGTTCCTTCTCTGTTTTGATTTGCTATATATATTCAATGAGGGATTAATTAGAGGTAACTATAGGTTATCTGAGATCCTGCTGCAATTAGAAATTTGGGAAAGTCTGACTAATTCATACTTTCTATATGATTATTTAAATTTGAAAACTATGCATAAAGGGAATATCGTGAACCTATGAATGTTGGTGTTCCTAATTATAGTTTTATGTGATGAATTCTTTGGGATATTTTTTCCTGAGAATATATTTTACTTTTAGCTTTGTCCTATATGACAAAGACTAAATTATCTTTATCTTATCTTTTTACGTTTCACTTATCTATCGTGTTGAGTTCCAGAGAAGACCTCGACGTAGTGACGTAAAGTTTCTCTTATCGTATCTTATGTTTGTCTCAATTGACAATATCTATCTCAAAAGTTGAGAGTACCGTTTTTTTTGGTTATCTGAATAGAATGAGATTTATTGAAAATTATTTCAATCGTTATAGCATTACAAGACAGAGGAGCATACATAATTTTTACTTGTGTTACTTAATTTTCCTTTCCAAACTTATCTATCTCTCAATTTCTTTGTACCTTCTCGTTTATTAGTGGTTACGAATATATTTAGTAAGTTCAGTTGCCTTGTAAAGTAGACTGTTCCTTTGAATTAGTACTAAATGTGTTCAAATCTTTAATTATCTTATTACCTTTAAGTTGTTGATTTTATTTAAATAACAATTTTTATTTAGCAGATGATGATCATTGGATATTGTACTTTATCTCGATAAGGTCTGGTAGTTAACTTTATCTTATCAATAGTATCTTTATATCGGAGCCTTTTCTATTAGTAGGTTCAAGACTTGTCTAGGTTTTCCTTATAACTTCAGATAGGCTACAGATAAGTTCAGGAATTATTACCACACCTTTGAGTATGACATGCTTTTGTAACATGTTAGTGTCGGAATAATGGCCTGTTCCCTTTAGTACCGTATTTGTAGTATTTCTTTGTCGTTGTTTTTATTCTTTCTGATGTTGTAGGAAATCCTCTTACCGATTACGACGGTTTTTAAAAAAAAAAAAAAAACAAATACCTTATTGTGACGATTATTCTCTTTGAGAATATTACCTTTTCTTCTTTCTTATCTCTTATATTTTTTCCTTAGTTATTTGTTACTGATAGTAGACGCAAATCTATCGATCTATCTGTAAAGATATACTTTGTTATCCTTTCCTCTCTTTTTTAGTTAATTTTTGCGTTTTTATTATTTAAAGAAATTGAATGGGGTGTGATTTTTTGAAATCACTTTCCTGTGTTGTTTTCAGTTCGGCCTGAGGGTAACGAGGGACAGCACTGAAATTACACTTCTGTTCAATATTCTTTCCCACATCCCTTTACCTCACAACAAATGTATACTGCGCAGATAAGATTCGTGATGAGTGCCTATTCCCGGTGCAAATAATGGATGGCTAATGCTGGACCATCTTTATACCTTCCAACTTTTACGCTTTATCTTTTTCTTTTCTTTCTTCTCCCTATTATGACATTTTTTTTTAACACCAGTAGGTGTTAATAATATCTCAGAAATAACCCTTCAGGTTATTCTTTTCAGCGTTAATGATATGCTATAATATCATTGAGTAAGCAGTACTCTGAACTGGACGTTTCCTATGGCTGAGGTTTCGTTATTGTCATTAGGTGAACTGATTTGATTATTCTTGTTCTGGTGTCATTATAGATGAGTTGGAAGACGAGACCTATTTTGCTGCTACATAGGTGCAATTTCAACTTTTGGGTAGTCTCTTTCATCTTGACTCCTCTCTATCTTGATATCAGGCTGGATTTTATTTGGATCATGTAGTTTGGTGGTAGTGATAGATCTCAATCATATTAAACAGCGGGGTGTAGTTTAGTATTTTTTTTTAGTATTCTAGTAATTTTTTCCGGATTTCTTTTTTCTGTAGTTTTTTTTCTTTATGGCTTAAGTCATATATGTACCTTTTGATTTTTTTTTGGTTGTCCAGTACCTTGTTTAGAAATCTGGTCATGTACCTTTGTGATTTTTTTGGTTGTCCAGTACCTTGTTTAGAAATCTGGTCATGTACCTTTGTGATTTTTTTTTGGTTGTCCAGTACCTTGTTTAGAAATCTGGTCAAGTACCTATGTTTTTTTTTGGGTTGTCCAGTACCTTGTATAAAAATCTGGTCATTTTTTTTTTTGAGGTTTTAACCCTGTTTTTTTTATTTAAAAAAAAATTATTTCAATTTTTTTTTCTTCGGCTATTAAGGGAATGAAACGTGAAGTTTCACAGTCGCCTTTGATATTCTTCCGGTTGCTTTGCCGTATCGTGTAACCAGGGACTTGATGTTAATTACTGTCACATATATTGTCCTAAGTGGAGGTGAACTGTGATCGCAAACAGCAAGCTCTCTTTCCTATCTAAGTTGTCTACTAAGAAAGACGTTAACAGTTCAACCGCTGTGGGATATATCTTCAAATATCAATCATAATTTTTAAGAATCGAATTATTTCATTAATTATTATATTCCTACAGGTAAGATTCCATATTTTCCTTCTAATAGTTTTAATGTTTATTAACGGATTTTGTATAAAATCTCTGGAATTTATTTAACATTTTAGGACACGTGACCTCGTGTTACCTTCACATTCCCTAAATTATTTCCTTCCCTTCCTTGAATAATTCTTCATAATTATTTCCCTTTCTTCAACAATTCTCTGGTGAAGTTATTTTATTTTAATATTTCTTTAGCTAATTTCATGAGCTCTAAAAAAAACAACAAAAATGTACTTGTTCTTAAAGATAGAAAAATTAACTTCACAGAGAGTTGATGATGTGATCATTGTAATCATTGTAAGTAATTTATTGTGAATTATTTTAGCGGTTGGCTTCATAGCTTTTGTTGCACAAAACAACTGAAAATGGAATAAGTATCAAAATTCCTATCTACCTTTAAACCAATTTTATGGTGTGATAAGAACTTATGGACTTCGAGGCATACCTCCACTGCTGAGGGAACATTAATTTGGTCTGATACCCAAGAAGGCAGGGAGGCTTCCAGACTAGTACTTCCATTAAGATAAGTACCTAAAGTATATAAAGAAGTTTTCACCAAAGTCAACCTTTCAAGCTGAAAATTCGTATCTCGCATCATTTGTAAATTTAAGGGCTTCACCCATTGTAATTTTCTAAATTGTAAATTTAAGGGCTTCACCCATTGTAATTTTCTAAATTGTAAACTTAAGGGCTTCACCCACTAACATAGTTGATATATTTATTTTTAGGATAGATTTGACATAAATTTTATATTTTTACATTTTACACTCATTAAATCCATATTTATTGTTATTGCTTAACTTGTGGAATTTTTATTTCAACTTCCTTCCTACTAAATTTATAGACACACAATTCAAAATATCAAATAGTGGATTATTTAGTGAATGCTTAACTAACTGGACAGAACTATATATTCATAGTTTCGTGGTTAACCTATTCTTTGTATGAAAAAAAAGAAAGAAAACCACGTGGCGCTCAACTTTATTAACTACGTTATTTCAAGCTATAGTTCTGTTATTGTTTAAGTTCGGAGGAAACCACCCCTGAGAATCATTTTAGAGTACAATTATTTTTTCTTTCCCAAGTACTTTTCATTTAACATCTAACATTAGTAAAATAAGAGGTTTCATAAACAAAAGAAGGTTTCATGTTTTCTAAAGACAAGCAAAGGAAAAGAAATCCCTTCGCCAAAAGCATATTTTATAGTTTGAAAACTGGTAGCGGGAATGAATGAAGAATATCATTTACGAGCTAGCAAGGTTATTTTATTACGACCCATGGTTTTTACAACCACCGAAATATTTAAGCCAGACGTGAAGAATTAGTATCTGAAAGAAATGTAAAAATAATCCCATTTTATGAGACCATCTGTCGTTTAACACTAGAACGGCAGTAAAATAGTAATTAGTAGGTCCTAATCCCGATACAAAGATGAATTGCGGCTACCTGACAAGCCGTCGCACTGTGCCTTGTTGTTCTAAAAATGCACTAAAAAATTAAATTTTTGCAAAAATACGGTAAAATATGCATTATTTTATTTTGCATATGCATTATTCAAAAAATGGCGAAATATGCACATATGCACTTAACATTTATTTTGCATATTATCCAAGCTTTATTTATTAGAATTCAAATTATGAGTTATAAAGAACATATTTACAAATATTTATTAAAATTTAAACAACAAAAGATTTATTAGAATTAAAATTATGAGTTAAGAACGTATTTACATATATTTATTAAAATTTAAAATAAAACTTTGTAGGAGACGTCGAAGTTGGCGTCGGAGTTGGCGTCGGAGTTAGCGTCAAAGTTGGCGTTGATCTTGGCGGTGGCATCGAAGGAGGTGGCATCGAAGATGGTTGTGATATTAACATGGAGGTTGCTGATTGAGGCACGAACACAGAATTTCTTAGGTAATTTGACATAACAGGTGTTACGTATGGAGGACACGATGAATCGCTATCCGTTTCTGAATCAGAGGAACAAGAAGAGCAGTCATCAATAATATAATTATCCACTTTGTTTATATCCACGTACGGAATATTGTAGCTTGGTCTACCCATAATATGCATACGGCTCCTGTAAATACACATGGTGTACAGGTCCTGTAAACCGTTTTAAGTTGCGGTAGGACGTTTCCTCCAAAGGTTTACAATTATAATAATACATTAACACCAAATGTTCGATCTGAAACAATAGAAAAAATATTATTAAAAGAATTTATTAAAAATATTATTAAAAAATAAATTTAACATTTATTAACAAATCATTAAAAAAATTTTTTTCGCAAATAATTAAGTTTAGAAAAAATTCAAAGAAATAAATATAACAAAAATACTTACACTCATATACTCCAAATCGTGTTGGTCTATAATCCGGTAAAATATCTTGAAAAATGTATTCATATGTCTACTGTGGATAGCGACTTTTATATTACGAAATATCATATTAAGTGGATATAACGGAAATTCCCTCCTCATGTGGATTTTTAAATGCATCACAATTCGAATAAACTTCTTTTTAGAAATTTTTGGATAATTAAGATTCTGATAATGATTGTCAAAAATATCTTCTATGTTAAGACATTTATATCTACACACATCGACACCTGATCCCATACTAAATACAATCGATTAGCTCGGTTGAGATCCAAATTCCAAAATTTTTCTCTAGCAATCAAAGGTATATTGTCCATTCCGACGTCGTTGTAAAAAGCGACCCACGCATTCGCAATTTTTGATAGCTTAAGTGTTTTAGGTATTGCCGTCGATGTGGAAGGAACTGCCCAAGATGTAGACGGTTATTCAAGAGATATTTCGGTGATAGACGTCGGTGAAAGTTCCTTTGTTACTTCTTCCTGAATTTTCTTCGAAGACGACGTCGACGGTAGTACTTCTTTCTGAAATATGTTCGAAGA
Organism: Galerucella nymphaeae; assembly: GCA_963978555.1. NCBI lineage: Eukaryota > Metazoa > Arthropoda > Insecta > Coleoptera > Chrysomelidae > Galerucella > Galerucella nymphaeae. The sequence continues at coordinate 4,552,670 of OZ021706.1, read as the reverse complement.
AAACGACGACGACGACGACGCCGGCAATTGTTTGATTTTTCTGATCGGAATAGATTTTGGTGAAAGAGATGTAGAAGAAGATTGTTTAGATTGTTCTGATTTTTCTGATGTTTTGGTATAAATTTCAAGAAATGCATCCATTGTTGTAAGTTTACCTCGAGGAAAAGTTTTTTTAAAATTAAATATTGAAGTTTTTTTTTTGAGAAAGTGTTTTTGTAGACTCATCAAGAGAAAGTTTTTCGGTCTTCACCTTGGTTAAATCGAACTCCGGAACTCCGGACTCTTCTGATGGCGAAGACACAAAAACAACCTCAATATCATCGTCGTCATTATCGATTGGTTCCATTGACAGCTCGTCCTCATTGAAAATCATATCATCCTCTTTACATGACGCAATATTATCATCCTCAATAACATCAGAAGAATTTTTTGATGAATAACTTTTACAATTAGGAGTCGACTTTCCAGAACAATCTGCAATTGCCGACATACTATCGTCGTCCAATTCATTTTCGACTTTATCGCATAGTTCCAAAATATCTCCTTGAAAATCATCGAAACCATCATCGCTATATTCATCCATGTTGATATTAACATGGAGGTTGCTGATTGAGGCACGAACACAGAATTTCTTAGGTAATTTGACATAACAGGTGTTACGTATGGAGGACACGATGAATCGCTATCCGTTTCTGAATCAGAGGAACAAGAAGAGCAGTCATCAATAATATAATTATCCACTTTGTTTATATCCACGTACGGAATATTGTAGCTTGGGCTACCCATAAAATGCATACGGCTCAACACCTGTAAATACACATGGTGTACAGGTCCTGTAAACCGTTTTAAGTTGCGGTAGGACGTTTCCTCCAAAGGTTTACAATTATAATAATACATTAACACCAAATGTTCGATCTGAAACAATAGAAAAAATATTATTAAAAGAATTTATTAAAAATATTATTAAAAAATAAATTTAACATTTATTAACAAATCATTAAAAAAATTTTTTTCGCATAAATTAAGTTTAGAAAAAATTCAAAAAAAATTAATATAACAAAAATACTTACACTCATATACTCCAAATCCGATAAAATATCTTGAAAAATGTATTCATATGTCTACTGTGGATAGCGACTTTTATATTACGAAATATCATATTAAGTGGATATAACGGAAATTCCCTCCTCATGTGGATTTTTAAATGCATCACAATTCGAATAAACTTCTTTTTAGAAATTTTTGGATAATTAAGATTCTGATAATGGTTGTCAAAAATATCTTCTATGTTAAGACATTTATATCTACACACATCGACACCTGATCCCATACTAAATACAATCGCTTAGCTCGGTTGAGATCCAAATTCCAAAATTTTTCTCTAGCAATCAAAGGTATATTGTCCATTCCGACGTCGTTGTAAAAAGCGACCCACGCATTTGCAATTTTTGATAGCTTAAGTGTTTTAGGTATTGCCGTCGATGTGGAAGGAACTGCCCAAGATGTAGACGGTTATTCAAGAGATATTTCGGTGATAGACGTCGGTGAAAGTTCCTTTGTTACTTCTTCCTGAATTTTCTTCGAAGACGACGACGCCGGCAATTGTTTGATTTTTCTGATCGGAATAGATTTTGGTGAAAGAGATGTAGAAGAAGATTCTTTTTTTACCACAAGGAACATACAGAAGATATTTAGAAGAAGATTGTTTAGATTGTTCTGATTTTTCTGATGTTTTGGTATAAATTTCAAGAAATGCATCCATTGTTGTAAGTTTACCTCGAGGAAAAGTTTTTTTAAAATTAAATATTGAAGTTTTTTTTTGAGAAAGTGTTTTTGTAGGCTCATCAAGAGAAAGTTTTTCGGTCTTCACCTTGGTTAAATCGAACTCCGGACTCTTCTGATGGCGAAGACACAAAAACAACCTCAATATCATCGTCGTCATTATCGATTGGTTCCATTGACAGCTCGTCCTCATTGAAAATCATATCATCCTCTTTACATGACGCAATATTATCATCCTCAATAACATCAGAAGAATTTTTTGATGAATAACTTTTACAATTAGGAGTCGACTTTCCAGAACAATCTGCAATTGCCGACATACTATCGTCGTCCAATTCATTTTCGACTTTATCGCATAGTTCCAAAATATCTCCTTGAAAATCATCGAAACCATCATCGCTATATTCATCCATGTTAATATCTGTATAAAATTTAATTTTACAAAGTTCAAACAATTAAAAACTATAAATTGGTAAAATAAACCTTACCACAACTACCAACAACGCCAACACAAAAATTTAACTCAAAAGACTAGAAACAACTCTTTGAAAGTGAAATTTTGAACTGAATTTAAAATTGACAGAAAATTCCAACCCTAGCTAATAGTTTTGTGGGGGTAAATAAATAACCAATAGAAAACCATATCCTAAAATTCCTTACAAAATTGAGCCAAATTTAAAAAAAAGATTAAGATAAACAACATTTGGTATTTTACAAAAGATTGAATAACCAAAGAAAACAATAAATAAAAGATAGGCTATAAGGTATTTAGGGATATATTTATTACACTAGATTATTGAATGCCGAAACTGCCAAAAAAATAGGAAATGATATCGAAGATCCCTAAAATAATTCAAATTATTGTAACAGCTTAAAAATATTTCTACCAATATTATTACCGACAATATATAGGGTGATATAGAAAATTAAACTAAAACATACCAATAATTAATTTATTGAAATTAAATACAATATAATCAAATAAAAATTTAAACTTACGTTATACACACATCCACTAGAAGTAAAATATTTAAAAATATAATAATAATAATAATAATAATGATCTTTATTAACAAGTTTTCATAGTTACAAAAAAAAAACAAAATCAACAGTCGGGCGAAGTATTAGTTGAATAATAATATTATATAACTAACAAAAAAATAATATCGTATACTTGAAATTTTGTATATAAAATATGTTATCCACAAATGAATTACCCTATATAAATAAGGGATACTTATCTTAAATAGCTGATTATCAAATAGTATGCCAAAATTCTTTTTGAATACTACTAACATTTGGAAAGATTTAAACAGATGTAACCAAAATACTAGCAAGATTATTTTGAAATAACGAAAAACGCAAATTATTACCATATGGATTTCTTTCGACTGAAATCTATACTAATATTGAATAGAAATTACTAATTGGTATTTAAATTAATATTATCATCAGTAATCATTTAATAACTGGAAATATTTTATATGTCATATGAATCTTAAAAAGATTCGCGACAATTCCAGTTAATTCGATCTCATCATTTGATACCTTTATTAAATACCAAATAAAATACAATTGTTACAAAAAAATTATGACATAATATTTAAAACATAAAACTAACATAAATGAATACAATTTTTTTAAAATTAAAAAATACATTCTAATTATGTAGATTCGTCATCGGATATTTCAACTACCTCATTACGAGTGGATGTAGACGGCAACATTGATCTACAATCTATCATAGATGATTCGTAATATTTAGAATTAGCATGAACAAATTTTAACCTAACAAGAAACGCGGGATCAACATTCACTCCTAATGCATAATTTGATATCATAATAACGGGATAGCTCCACTTAACTTTCTCACTAGTCTTATGCTTACGCCTAATTACTGTATGACTACCTTCTAACAATGTTTTTAAAATAGATATATCGTAATTTTTTAGATTGAATTCTTTGAAAATTATCACTTTATGGTACAATGGATCGAGTCCTTCTAAAAAAAAACAATCAGGAGACGGATAAAATGCCCTTTCCATTAATTTTCTATTTAAGAGATCCTGCCTTATAAAAGTAGATTTACCCATATTAGCATCACCATACAAATATAATTGGGGGCGTTTATGAATATGACGCGATTCTATAAATGAATTGTACCACATAACAATTTCAAGAGTCCAAGGAGTTTGTCTAACAATTTCCACTTTTTTAATATATTTCCTATCAAATTCTTCATTGGAGCGACTTAACTTATTTTTAACAAATTTCTGTTTATATAATTCTAAAAATCTAATATGAGTACGATTTGATACAAAAAAATTATCTAAGCAACTAAATTTTTCATTGTTACTTGAAACCCAAACATAAAGTTGATAATTAAAATGCAACTCGCTTAAATGAACATTATATAAAGGAGCAATATCTTCCTTGGTAATATATCTCAAAGATGACTTCCTATTTTTACACGAAGCTACATTTATACTAGGATTATTATTACATATATATATATATATATATATATATATATATATATATATATGTAAGATAACATTTTAACTCATTAACAAAACATGGATATCTAAATTCAACAAAAGCATGTATATGAAAATCTAAATGATTAATCGCCGTTAATTCACTATAACTTTCCGAAGAAATGCAATAAGATACTAAAGCTTGATTATTAACATGAGGTTGATTGTTATCGCGTGCAGGAGTAACATATTCCTCATCAAAACCATTCAAAGTAAATGGAACTAAATTAACACGATTTTGTTCAAACAAAACTTCATCAAAGAAGAATAATTTTCGAAAAAATTCAAAATTTTTCAAAATCCAAACCGGACCTCTGCCCAAACTTTTGAAAACGGATTCTTACTAATTAGACCTCGCTGAATCCGAAAATTATCATAAAACTTTGGGCAAACATCAGGTTTAGATTTTCACTTTTTTTAAAAAAAGTTTTCTTCGATTTTGATTTTCCGCAATTTTCCGAAGAGTTTAGGCTTCTATCTCTCCTATTAAGGTCTCTACGATTTTTTAAAGGTGGAAGTGTCATTATTTCGGACTTGGAATAATTTTTGAAAAAATTTAAAATTTTTCAAAATTTGAACTGGACCTTTGCCCAAACTTTTGAAAACAGATTCTTACTAATTCTTACTAAAAATCATCATAAAATTTTGATCGGAAATCAGGTTTAGATTTTCATTTTTTTCGAAAAAAATTTTCCCTGACTGCATATTTATGTACTAAGAAATATACAATAACCTTTAATATAATTAGCCACAGGGAGCATTGGCTTTTAGAATTGATTTTTGGTATAAATTTGACTGTACAACCCCGTTAATTTTAGTTTATATTTGAAAGTCGTTTCGGAAGTTATTCGTAAGAATTTTTGAATTGTTCATTTTCAAAATATTTAAGTGTGTGTTAGTTGGTATCGTATAATTTTGTATATTGATATTGTATTTTTGATTTTAGTATTTTTAAGTCGTAATCCATAGTATATTAGAATTTAAAACTAGTTATATTTATCATTTAAGGTAGTCTTTTTATTGATTGTTAGTTATTTTGCTAAGTTTTTCAATTTTATAGTTAATATTATTTTTAAATTTTTTTAATACTATTTATAATATTTAGTAGATATGGCTGAGCGTGTTATCGCAAGACCTAACCGTGTTAAAGGTGGTAAACAATATTTTTTTACTATTCCGTTTGCTATTGGTAGTGAAACTCGCGAAATATGTAAATCAAAATTATTAATTGCGTTAAAAAATTTCTTTTTATTGGAAACGTATGCAGAAGGTCCTATTAATTTCGATAGACATAGACGTGAATTCTTTGATGAAGTTTTGTTTGAACAAAATCGTGTTAATTTAGTTTCATTTACTTTGAATGGTTTTGATGAGGAATATGTTCCTCCTGCACGCGATAACAATCAACCTCATGTTGATAATCAAGCTTTAGTATCTTATTGCATTTCTTCGGAAAGTTATAGTGAATTAACGGCGATTAATCATTTAGATTTTCATATACATGGTTTTGTAGAGTTTAGATATCCATGTTTTGTTAACGAGTTAAAATGTTATCTTACATATATATATATATAATAATAATCCTAGTATAAATGTAGCTTCGTGTAAAAATAGGAAGTCATCTTTGAGATATATTACCAAGGAAGATATTGCTCCTTTATATAATGTTCATTTAAGCGAGTTGCATTTTAATTATCAACTTTATGTTTGGGTTTCAAGTAACAATGAAAAATTTAGTTGCTTAGATTTTTTGTTTGTATCAAATCGTACTCATATTAGATTTTTAGAATTATATAAACAGAAATTTGTTAAAAATAAGTTAAGTCGCTCCAATGAAGAATTTGATAGGAAATATATTGAAAAAGTGGAAATTGTTAGACAAACTCCTTGGACTCTTGAAATTGTTATGTGGTACAATTTATTTATAGAATCGCGTCATATTCATAAACGCCCCCAATTATATTTGTATGGTGATGCTAATATGGGTAAATCTACTTTTATAAGGCAGGATCTCTTAAATAGGAAATTAATGGAAAGGGCATTTTATCCGTCTCCTGATTGTTTTTTTTAGAAGGACTCGATCCATTGTACCATAAAGTGATAATTTTCGAAGAATTCAATCTAAAAAATTACGATATATCTATTTTAAAAACATTGTTAGAAGGTAGTCATACAGTAATTAGGCGTAAGCATAAGACTAGTGAGATAGTTAAGTGGAGCTATCCCGTTATTATGATATCAAATTATGCATTAGGAGTGAATGTTGATCCCGCGTTTCTTGTTAGGTTAAAAGTTGTTCATGCTAATTCTAAATATCCGATGACGAATCTACATAATTAGAATGTATTTTTTAATTTAAAAAAAATTGTATTCATTTATGTTAGTTTCATGTTTTTAATATTATGTCATAATTTTTTTGTTACAATTGTATTTTATTTGGTATTTAATAAAGGTATCAAATGATGAGATCGAATTAACTGGAATTGTCGCGAATCTTTTTAAGATTCATATGACATAAAATATTTCCAGTTATTAAATGATTACTGAGGATAATATTAATTTAAATACCAATTAGTGATTTCTATTCAATATTAGTATAGATTTCAGTCGAAATAAATCCATATGGTAATAATTTGCGTTTTTCGTTGTTTCAAAATAATCTTGCTAGTATTTTGGTTACATCTGTTTAAATCTTTCCAAATGTTAGTAGTATTCAAAAAGAATTTTGGCATAATATTTGATAATCAGCTATTTAAGATGAGTATCCCTTATTCATATAGGGTAATTCATTTGTGGATAACATATTTTATATACAAAATTTCAAGTATACGATATTATTTTTTTGTTAGTTATATAATATTATTATTCAACTAATACTTCGCCCGACTGTTAATTTTGTTGTTTTTTTTTTGTAACTATAAAAACTTGTTAATAAAGATCATTATTATTATTATTATTATTATTATTATTATTATTATTATTATTATTATTATCATTCCAAGTATGCACTTGCTCAGCACTTGCTGGTAATGTTCACCTATCCCGAGCGTGTGTAAACGCAAATGGGATTAGGCTCGGAAGTCACATATTTAGAAATTTACAGACAGTGTGACAGGTATTTAGGATGGCAGCCTTCTGCAGATCGATGTAAGTATTTTTGTGAAGACCCAGTTTGGTAAGGCTATCTTGTAGAGTTTTGGGAATTAGTCCCGTAGATGAAACGATGATCGGTACCACCTCTATTTTCTCTGCATGCCACATCTGTCTTACCTCAATTGCAAGATCGGTGTATTTTGCAATTTTCTCGTTGTATTTGTCCAGAATATTGTTATTATTGGGTACTGCAACATCCACCAGATAAACAGAGTTAGCTTTTTTATCCACAACTACAATATCAGGCCGGTTATTCGTCACCCGTCTATCGGTGATAATTGACCTATCGTAGTATAGTCTAAAATCAGCATTCTCTAGCACCGAATTCGGATGGTACTTGTAATATGGGGTGTAGGTGTTCACTAATCCAAATTTGTTGGCCAACTTCTGATGGATGATGTTGCAAAGTTGATTGTGATGTGATGTGATGTATCGTCTCTGTTGTTTGTTGGCACCTTCTGCACTTGTCCGTAGCGATGTTTGGATCTTTCATGACAAATTTCTTGTAATTGTTGGTATTAATTACTTGGTCTTGAATTGCCGTCATAAATCCTTCTGTTTCTGGAAATAATGTTCCATCAGATAGCCACTTATTTGATGCTTCCTTGTCGATATGAGGTTGATTGAGGTCGTGATGATATCGACCATGAAGCGCTTTCTGAGCCCACTCCACCTGTTTGTCAGAATCGGTAACGATTTCAAGTCTCATATCAGGGCTTACAAGATTCAAGGGGGGATAGTTTTTATCTGCTTTTGCGACCATCTCATGCAATTCAGATGTTTCAGCCTTGACAATGAAGAATTCTTGGAGTCTAGATATTTGTTTGTTATGTAAATTAACTATGTCCACTAGACCTCTCCCTCCCTCTCTTCTTGGTAGTGTTGTCCTGATAACTGATGATGTCGGATGGTGACATTTGTGTTTGGTCATCATGGTACGGGTTGTTCTTTGAATATCCTCCAGCTCTGTCTTTGTCCACTTCAGAATTCCAAATGAGTATGTCAGGATCGGTATGGCGTAGGTGTTGATTGCTTTTGCTAGATTTCCTGCGTTCAACTGGGATTTCAATAAAGTAGTTACCCTTTGAGTGAACTGGCTCCTAATTTTGATTTTTGCTTGCTTTTGGTCTAATAGCTTAGCTTGCTGAAATCCTAGATATTTGTAGGTCTCGCCATTTTGCATGGCAGTTATAATATTCCCATTGGGTAGTAACACATCTCCGTTAACGATTTTACCCTTCTCGATATTTAAGGTTTCGCACTTGTCTAATCCAAATCCCATTTGTATATCACTGGAGAATTTTTCAGTGATATTGAGTAAATGTTGAATTTGACGCTGGTTGGATGCGTATATTTTGATATCATCCATATATAGAAGGTGGGAAACAGTGCAGCTAGTGTTCCTGTTGGCTTTAAGTTTATAGCCGTAATCCGTATCGTTGAGTAGATTGGAGAGTGGGTTCATTGCCAAACAGAACCAAAGTGGACTAAGGGAGTCACCCTGGAAGATCCCCCTACGCATGGAAATTTCATCAGTTTGGAGGTATTGGCCATTTATTTGTAAATGAAGGTTCGTTCGCCAGTGCTTCATCGCTGATTCAAGAAAAGTAACAACAGTGGGATGTATTTTTTAAATTTGCAGAACTTTCACAAGCCAGGAATGTGGAACGCTATCAAATGCTTTCCTGTAATCTACGAAAGCCGTGTGGATGTTGCGCTTTTCCTTTTGCGCCTGTTTCAGTATAACTGAATCAATGATAAGTTGTTCTTTGCAGCCTTGGTGATCTCGTCTGCAACCTTTCTGTTCTTCTGACAGGATGTTGTTTTGGTCCACATGTCTGTAAATACGGTTAGTGATGCAAGCCGTTAATATTTTATATATAGTTGGTAGGCAGGTTATGGGCCTATACTGCGAAGGATCGTGAGTTTGATGTGTTTTGGGAAGCAAGTGGGTCGAGCCCAGTGTCAGAAATGGTGGTGTATCTTCTGGATGTTGCAAAATATGTGAGAATGATGTTGCCATTGCTTTATGTAGACTGTCAAACTTCTTATACCAAAAGTTTTGGACGTTTTCAACTCCTGGTGTCTTCCAATTACTGGTACTCTTTATAGCTTCGGTTACCTCGCTTGTTGTCAAGTCAACGAAAGACATCGGTTCAATATTGATTTTTTCCTCCTCAGTTCTTATCCAGTGAGCGTTGGATTTATGTTCGACAGGCTTCGACCATAATGAAGACCAGTATTCCGTCAGCTCACCTTTATTTGGAGGACCTTGGTTCTGATTGTTTTCTGTACCGCTCAGTTGCCTGTAAAACAACTTCTGATTGTTATTGAATAAGTAATTTTGTTGTTTCCTTTTCGTGCACTTGACATATCGAGATAAACGTTTGGATTTTGCCTTCAACTTTTGTCTGAGTGAATCCATATATTCAAATACATGTTGTTCATGTTGTGGGTGACCTGTATAAGTTTTGATTTCTCGATAGATCTTTCTCACTCTGTTTGTTAATCGCCTCGACGGTTTCAAGCTGTTCTTAAACTCTGTCAACTGCCCCAATTCCCTCCTGATGTCATCAATGGAACTTTCGAGCCTGCGTTGCCACCAGGGCTTGAGCTGTTTGTAGTCCTTACTCTGATTGTTTCCAGGGAACTGGATTCGTTGATTATGAATTCGAAGCACTGCCACCGCTCCACAATAGATGAGAGTGTGAAGTTGTTCCAGTGCTTTGCAGTCTTTGGCATGGTTCTGCTATAGTAAGTTCACTGCTGCTATTATGCTGTTGGTTCGCAGCTTGGGCAGTTTGGGCCGGTGTATTGGGTTGGTGCCATTAAATTCCGCTAGTGCTTTACAAAGCTCTGTATTATAGTCATTATCAGGTGTTTTGTCGCAATCAATGTTTGTTTTCTCAACGCCATTGTTGTCTTCTTGTGCATTCTCCGGTTCATGTGTATCATGATCGGTAATTATGTCATTCTCCTCATTTTGTAGGTCAAGAAGGACTTCTCCTCGAATTTGTTGCAACGTCGGATCGGGTAGTAGATTGTTTTTCACAATACTTCGACGCTGGTCAGCAATACGTTGTTCCGTGAGATGCTGGAATTCTGGGAAATGTTCAATAATGCACGGTGGAGGGCGTATCTGTACGTTGTCATATCAGTTTCCATCTTGGTGATTTTGAAATAGGAGCGCATAATAAAAGAGTTCAGCTCAATAGTCCACTTCATGCGCTTCCTGGGCTTTCCGGCTTTTGTGGTCGTGGATGTGCCGACTTGCGTCACTCCAGAAACAGCAGAAGCCGGTGGATGAGGATTGATGTTGTTTTCCTCATGAGTGTGGGTCACAGTAGCCCTCGGTGTCACGCTGCGCCTACCGCTAACCGAGGAAGATGTTGATTCATCATTTTTCGAAGAAGCCCTTCTAGCACCAGCTTGAACGCGACAAGAGTTTAAGGTGTTGCAATGTCGATTCACCTGACGATTCCTGAGATTTAAAGTCCCGGAATTTACAATCGAATTATTGCTGCCCCCAGAATCCGTGGAGCAGACAGCCGATGTACTAGGTACACTAGCAGTGTGGGATTCTGAGCATTTCGCTCTACCCACCTGGGGTAATCTAGTTTTACAATTCGACATCGTGATTGTTGCATTTTAGACCTACTGCCAGGTGATGATTCAGCCGCTCCTTCCATGGAGAACAGACGCTGTCGGAGTACCGCTCCTTACATGGAGTCCGTCGTGTCCTGAAACTTACTGGTTTTGGTTCGCTCCGAGGTATTTAATTTCCCCGATACCTTTTATATCTAAAAGGCCTTCCCCTATCCACCACCTGGGGAAGCGCCCGATAGGGGACCAGCACCCCAACGGGTATTTTTATTATTATTATTATATTTTTTAATATTTTACTTTTAGTGGATGTGTGTATAACGTAAGTTTAAATTTTTATTTGATTATATTGTATTTAATTTCAATAAATTAATTATTGGTATGTTTTAGTTTTATTTTCTATATCACCCTATATATTGTCGGTAATAATATTGGTAGAAATATTTTTAAGCTGTTACAATAATTTGAATTATTTTAGGGATCTTCGATATCATTTCCTATTTTTTTGGCAGTTTCGGCATTCAATAATCTAGTGTAATAAATATATCCCTAAATACTTTATAGCCTATCTTTTATTTATTGTTTTCTTTGGTTATTCAATCTTTTGTAAAATACCAAATGTTGTTTATCTTAATCTTTTTTTTTAAATTTGGCTCAATTTTGTAAGGAATTTTAGGATATGGTTTTCTATTGGCTATTTATTTACCCCCACAAAACTATTAGCTAGGGTTGGAATTTTCTGTCAATTTTAAATTCAGTTCAAAATTTCACTTTCAAAGAGTTGTTTCTAGTCTTTTGAGTTAAATTTTTGTGTTGGCGTTGTTGGCAGTTGTGGAAAGTTTTATTTTATCAATTTATAGTTTTTAATTGTTTGAACTTTGTTTGTAAAATTAAATTTTATACAGATATTAACATGGATGAATATAGCGATGATGGTTTCGATGATTTTCAAGGAGATATTTTGGAACTATGCGATAAAGTCGAAAATGAATTGGACGACGATAGTATGTCGGCAATTGCAGATTGTTCTGGAAAGTCGACTCCTAATTGTAAAAGTTATTCATCAAAAAATTCTTCTGATGTTATTGAGGATGATAATATTGCGTCATGTAAAGAGGATGATATGATTTTCAATGAGGACGAGCTGTCAATGGAACCAATCGATAATGACGACGATGATATTGAGGTTGTTTGTGTGTCTTCGCCATCAGAAGAGTCCGGAGTTCGATTTAACCAAGGTGAAGACCGAAAAACTTTCTCTTGATGAGCCTACAAAAACACTTTCTCAAAAAAAAACTTCAATATTTAATTTTAAAAAAACTTTTCCTCGAGGTAAACTTACAACAATGGATGCATTTCTTGAAATTTATACCAAAACATCAGAAAAATCAGAACAATCTAAACAATCTTCTTCTACATCTCTTTCACCAAAATCTATTCCGATCAGAAAAATCAAACAATTGCCGGCGGCGTCGTCGTCGTCTGTAAACATAATCGAGGATATAGTATTACCGTCGTCGTCGTCGTTTTCTTCGAACATATTTCAGAAAGAAGTACTACCGTCGACGTCGTCTTCGAAGAAAATTCAGGAAGAAGTAACAAAGGAACTTTCACCGACGTCTATCACTGAAATATCTCTTGAATAACCGTCCACATCTTGGGCAGTTCCTTCCACATCGACGGCAATACCTAAAACACTTAAGCTATCGAAAATTGCGAATGCGTGGGTCGCTTTTTACAACGACGTCGGAATGGACAATATACCTTTGATTGCTAGAGAAAAATTTTGGAATTTGGATCTCAACCGAGCTAATCGATTGTATTTAGTATGGGATCAGGTGTCGATGTGTGTAGATATAAATGTCTCAACATAGAAGATATTTTTGACAACCATTATCAGAATCTTAATTATCCAAAAATTTCTAAAAAGAAGTTTATTCGAATTGTGATGCATTTAAAAATCCACATGAGGAGGGAATTTCCGTTATATCCACTTAATATGATATTTCGTAATATAAAAGTCGCTATCCACAGTAGACATATGAATACATTTTTCAAGATATTTTATCGGATTATAGACCAACACGATTTGGAGTATATGAGTGTAAGTATTTTTGTTATATTTATTTTTTTTGAATTTTTTCTAAACTTAATTATTTGCGAAAAAAAATTTTTTAATGACTTGTTAATAAATGTTAAATTTATTTTTTAATAATATTTTTAATAAATTCTTTTAATAATATTTTTTCTATTGTTTCAGATCGAACATTTGGTGTTAATGTATTATTATAATTGTAAACCTTTGGAGGAAACGTCCTACCGCAACTTAAAACGGTTTACAGGACCTGTACACCATGTGTATTTACAGGTGTTGAGCCGTATGCATATTATGGGTAGACCAAGCTACAACATTCCGTACGTGGATATAAACAAAGTGGATAATTATATTATTGATGACTGCTCTTCTTGTTCCTCTGATCCAGAAACGGATAGCGATTCATCGTGTCCTCCATACGTAACACCTGTTATGTCAAATTACCTAAGAAATTCTGTGTGGGAACTTAATCTTATTTAATGGAAAACTTCATTCAAGTAATTTCGAACAGCAACACTTAAGTGTGGGGATGCACCATCCTGCTGAAACCAAGTGTCATTAAAATTGTTACCAACTGCATTTCTTATTGCAGGAACTATTTGATTCCTTAATAAATCTAAATACTTTGGTCCGTTCAAATTGCCTTCTACAAAGAATGGTCCGATAACAGTGGTGCCGATAATACCTGCCCAAATATTAACTTTTGAAGGTCTTTGTGTTCTATGTTCCCGCATCCACCGAGGATTAGTATCACTCCAATATCTACAATTGTGGCGATTTACTGTACCATTTAACATAAACGTGGCTTCATCGGAAAATACTATCTTACTTGTGGAATGAGGGACAGCATCTACTTTTTGCATTATAGTTTCACAAAATTCTATTCTGCGGTCATAATCATCTTCAGATAACTCTTGTAATAGAGTCACTTTATAAGGATGAAACTTATTCTTCTTAATAATATTACAGATGGATCCCACACTAACATCATGTTCTAATGCAGTTTTCCTAATGGATGTTGAAGGATTTTCTACAAAACTTTGCATAATGTCCAAGGATTTTTCATCATTAGTTACTGTCTTTGGTCGGCCAGTTTTAGGACGATTTTTAGTTGAACCCACTCCTTCAAAAAGTTTCACAATCCTCCAAACTGCGGTTTTGGTAATTTGGTTACGATTTGGATACGTATCATTAAATAAGTGAGCTACCTCATCATAAGTTCTTTTACGATCACCGTAACCTCTCATCATAAGAATCATTATTCTTTCTTGTTCGGTAAACATACTTAAATTTGAAAAGCAACTACTTTTTTACAACTAACGCCTTTCACTAATATGACAAATAATTCATGACATATGAAAACAATTAATGACAGAAGAACCTATCACATTTTTGACATAAACAATTGTTTTATAATTTTAGATTCAAACTAATGTAACTTTGGAATTATGAAAGGTCTTGACGGATGTATTTGTAATTTAAAAGATTATCAAAAACTGAAAATATATACATGGTGTACTATTTACGTTAATAAGTTATTTTGGAGCAAGGGTGCACCCTGTATACTTCTAATCGACTTATGCAGATAGTATGGATTATTTGAAAAAACTTTTATTCAACATTTTTTTTTGTAAGCCTAACGGAAATCGAAATATTAGCAAGTTACGTTACTTTATGTACACACTGTATCATAATTTTTTAAATCAAACTCTTCAAAAATTATCACTTTATGATACAATGGATCAAGACCTTCTAAAAAAAAGCAATCGGGAGACGGATAAAATGCCCTTTCCATCAATTTCCTATTCAAGAGATCCTGCCTTATAGAAGTAGATTTACCCATATTAGCATCACCATACAAATATAATTGGGGACGTTTATGAATATGACGCGATTCTATAAATGAATTGTACCACATAATAATTTGAAGAGTCCAAGGAGTTTTTCTAACAACTTGCACTTTTTTAATATATTTTCTATCAAATTCTTCATTTAAACGACTTAACTTATTTTTAACATATTTCTGTTTATATAATTCCAAAAATTTATGATGTTCACGATTTGTTACCACAAAATCATCTAAACAACTAAATTTATCATTATTACTTGAAACCCAAACATAAAGTTGATAATTGAAGTGCAAATCGGTTAAATGAACATTATATAGCGGAGCAATATCTTCCTTGGTAATATATCTCAAAGATGACTACATTTATACTAGGATTATTATTATATAAGTATGTAAGATAACATTTTAACTCATTAACAAAACATGGATATCTTAATTCAACAAAAGCATGTATGTGAAAAGCTGAACTATTAATCGCCATGAAATCATTATAATTTTCCGTAGCAATGCAATAAAACACTCCCAATTCGACCCATGACGAGCTTCCGCAATTTTTGCCTCAGGAAGTTGCTGATTTTTTCCCGTATTCCTTCACTATCAGACCGTGTCCTCCCGAAGTTTCAAGTCCCTATCTCCATTATTAGGGTCCCTACGATTTTTTGAAGGGCATCGTGTCACATTTCCGGACTTGTATGAGCATTATTTTTATAAAAATAACAAATATTTACTAATTAGCTTCATCATCAGATATTTCAAATACTTCATTCTGAGTGGATGAAGCCGGTAACATTGGTGTACAATCTAACAATAGCCTAACAATAAAAGCAGGATCAACATCCACCCCTAAAGGAAAATTTGATATCGTAATAATAGGATAAGACCATTTAACTATTTCGCTTGTTTTATGTTTTCGCCTAATAACAGTATGACTACCTTCTAACAAAGTTTTCAAAATAGATATATCATAATAATTTATTTAACTAAAACTCTTCAAAAATTATAACTTCTAAAAAAAGCAATCGGGAGACGGATAAAATGCCCTTTCCATTAATTTCTTATTTAAAAGATCCTGCCTTATGAAAGTAGATTTACCCATATTAGCATCACCATACAAATATAATTGGGGGCGTTTATGAATATGACGCGATTCTATAAATGAATTATACCACATAATAATTTGCAAAGTCCAAGGAGTACGTCTAACAACTTGCACTTTTTTAATATATTTCCTATCGAATTCTTCATTTAAACGACTTAACTTATTTTTAACAAATTTCTGTTTATATAGTTCCAGAAATTTATGATGTGTACGATTTGTTACTACAAAATCATCTTAACAATTGAATTTATCATTATTGAAAAAAGAAATTATTTATATACAAAGGACCCCGCGCTTTTCTCATGACAAAGTGGCGTCAAATTTTATGAATTTTAGATATGATGTTGTACTCGACTTCTTGACCAAAAGTGTCCATGGGACCAATTCAATCCTATGACTATTTTGCGATATACAGGGTATTAAAGTTGAAAAATCCTTGTTTTTTGTGACCACGTAATTTTATTATTAACAAATAAATATGCATTTCTAATTGATGGTACCATTGATATGTTCTAGTTTATCGTTAACTTACACTTTGAAAGTTCAATATGTCAACATATACAGGATGGGACTCAATTATACATATCTACTACCAAAAATGGTTAGGGAACACAATAGGCAAAATATTAATTATTAATTTACTGTAGAAGTACATACCTACAGGATAATAAAATACTTATAATTTAATCAATCTTTTTATCAATGAATCGGTACACTTCGATATGTATGTGATTATAATTTCGTTCACAATGCCTATTTTTTGGTGAGTGCTCTACTCTCAGGACCCTGTTTCTGAGAAACTGGTCATAGTAAAATAATGAAATTTTTTCAGCTCATGAACTATCTCAAGTTTATTACAAAACAAAACAAATTAATCATTTTGACGGATTAAATTATAAAATACAGGATGATTCAGAGAAAGTGTATTTTCCCTTATTTTTGTCGGTTTAATAACAAGATGTGTGTGCGAATCACCTTGTATTTCAAGAAAAGTACTAATATCTACGTCACCAATACGTTTTCAACATCAAAAACTAATTTTGAAATACATGGTGGAACTTATTCATTTTATATAGAAAAAACGTAATAGCAGGCTGCATGAATAATCACCCTGTATGGAATACCTCTAGAATTAGTATATTTGAAGCCAGAACATAAACTAAAAAGTAACTTCCTAGTTCTGACCTTGTTTTCATTCATTATAAGAATTTCCTAGAATTCCAAAAAATCATCCTTGTATAATTGAGTCCCATCCTGTATATGTTGACATATTGAACTTTTAAAGTGTAAGTTTACGATAAACTAGAGCATATCAATGGTACTATCAATTGAAAATGCATATTTATTTGTTAATAATAAAGTTACGTGGTCACAAAAAACAAGGATTTTTCAACTTCAATACCCTGTATATCGGAAACTAGTCATAGGATTGAATTGGTCCCATGGACACTTTTGGTCAAGAAGTCAAGTACAACATCATATCTAAAATTCATAACATTTGACGGAACGCCACTTTGTCATAAGAAAAGCGCGGGGTCCTTTGTGAGGAAAGCTTCATCCTTATATTCTATAATAGAATTAAATTAAATTTGTATTATAACTTTGATTGTATATAATTCGATATACGTCATGTTTGTGAGAAAGACTGAATCCTTGTTTTCTGTGATAGATTTAAATAGATATGTACTAGTTTGATGTACGTATTTGTGAGAAAGGCTGCATCATTTTTTTGCGTTATAAGTTTGACTGTATATAATTCGATATACGTCATGTTTGTGATAAAGACTGAATCCTTGTTCCCTATTATAAGTTGATATAATATGTAATGATTTATTTAGGATTTTTGAAAGAAATCTACATTCTTCTTTTTTATTATATCAGAAAGTGTCAGAAATCACGACCTTGTAAACCGAGTAAAGTATTGATTTTTGGCAACTATAGACGTATTCGATGGAATTACAAAATTAAAGTTATGCAACACTCATAACAATTATACGTAAGAAAACTTGCATACTATACGTTAAAAATAGGGCAAAATTATTTTAATATGGATTAATAACTTATATTGTCTAAGTATTCAATTAGTAACAATAAAAAAATAGAAATTAACGGAAGAGAAGAAGTCAACGTTCTTTATTTAGCAAGACCACCACGTTTCGAACAGATAGAAAATATGATTTCTGAAATTTATTCTACAATTGATAAATTTCCCATCAATATACGTGAAAATTATACAAATAGCCTAAGTGAGTATCTATATTAAAGACTTATCACTATACTATACATACTATAAACCACCTACATATATAATATATTCATAATCAAAGTATTAAAAACCAAATTATACCTACTGCTACTAAAACCAGCAATTGATAATTTCAAATAATAAATTGAATTAATATTACATTATTCCATGATAGATTTACGCATTTATTTAATACTTATCTCGATAAATGATGATATTCTCTAATTACAAATTAGACTAAAATAACATGCAAACAGACTATTATAATATATCATATTAATTTAAATTTTGAATATATATGTTACTGTGAAAGACCGAAATTCGGTGAATATCGAGATATACCGGTGAATGTCAACATTCACCAAGTTACTTGGCGTATGTCCGATATATTGATCAAATATAATTATTTCTAACTTACACCGGGGAATGTCAACATTCATCATGCACTCATGGTGTATGTCCAAAAGAAACATTTTTTTCTAAATGAAAACAAAATAAAACATTATAGGTTATTATTTATTTTTGATTCAAACATTAAAACATGGGAAAAGTTTTCCAATAAACATAAAGAACGTATTGAACTTAAAACAAACATAAAAAATATTTTTAATATACCAGATAAAATACTTTTCATTTTTTAAACTGAATTTTAAAAAAACCAAAGAAAATGTATGGCAACCTTATTTATTGCAACAACTTAAACTACCATGACACTTCGAATTACACAAAAGCTTCTTGTTTTTGCAGCTACATTTAGCAGTGGAACACTTTTTCTTGCAGTTACAGCGTGCATAGCCTTGCCCGCCACTTTCTGAATTAGCAGAAGCTGCTTCTCTTACCGATACTCCTTGAGTTGAAATCTCATCCATGGAAATTAACTTTTGTTTACAAATTGCGAATTGATTCCGGGTAAAAAGCTGCTTCAAGGTGCCATCTTTATTTGCTAATTTATAAAAGTCTGAATCCTCTATTTCAACAACAGTGGCTAACACATTTCGGGGATCTGTACGACCACGGTCGACGTCAGGAAGTTTCATTCTTACGGTATCACCAATTTGTGCCGCAGGAAACTTTTTTTTGAGGTTCGCAACATTTTTGTTGCTTGGAGTTGAAGATTCTCTTTTGCGGCTACTCTTTTCGAATAAATTAGCTCGTGCTGGTTAGTCAATATTTGAGATGAAGACGTACTCAGTTGCAGATCAGACAGTGTTTGAGATGAAGTCGTGCTGGGTTGTGGATCAGTCAGCAATTCAGATGGAAACATGCTGGGTTGCGGATCAGTCAGCATTTCAGACGAATACGTGCTTGGTTGCGGATCAGTCAATACTTGAGATGAAGGTAGATTGGCTCCAATGGTATTTTGGTCATCCATATCACTTTCATCTGAAACATGATCATCGATAGGGTCACTATCCAAATTGTCTTCATTAACGTAAGCTTCTAGCTGTTCCTCCGTTTCAATGTTTGCAATTTTCTCGTTAGGGAGAGATGATGATGCTATGCCTCTTTTTGGTTTAACGCCAAACAGAGCTTCATATGGACTTTGGCGTATTCCTTCATGATAACTTGTGTTTTTGGCGAATTGAACAAACGGCAACCCTTCTGACCATTTATTTGAATCATTATCGTGCATCCACGCAGTTAACATATTCTGAATGTCCTGATTGGCTGTTTCGACTGAGCCTTGTGTTTGGCTATGACGAGGCTTTCCGTGCACTATTTTAACATCTTTCCACATAGCGCATAGTTCAGATATGACTCGGTTACTAAACTCTCTGCCATTATCCGAATGCAATATAGCGGGAGCACCAAATATTAAAAAAATTTGAAGAAGGTGATATGCTACTTCTTCTGCTCTCTTGGTTTTTAAAGATCGTAGCTGAACAAACTTTGTTAAATGGTCTTGGTATACCATTATAAATTTGAAATCGCCATCGCTGTGTGATTGTAAGTCTATCAAATCGACTTGACATCTAGAGTTTAAATCAGAACTGACTATTGGTTTTACAACAATACCTTTTTTAGGAGCACTGTGTTTCATTTGACATTGTTTACACAAATTTAAATACAACATTATGACTTCATAAGTAATATTTTTGTATTTAACTTGCAATTCTTTAAGCATTCGTGTTCTTCCTCCATGGCCTGTTCGTATGTGAGTTTCGGAAAGTATATTAAACAACTCTTTATTTGTAACATAATATTGAATATTCGTTTCTCCTGGTTTTAATGGCACAATTAACTTTTGTTCGTCACTAACTTTTAAAATGTCAAAACGTTTTAAACGCCTATAGTCCAAAGGTGTACTGCACTTACTTTTAGCTGAAATTACTTCTGAGACGATTTTAGAGTACCTTTCTTGAGAAAAATAAAAACAATTGTCTTCTCGTTTACTTCTAATTAGAGTATGTAACTTTTCCAGAAACTGATCACTACTTACAGCAATAGCCATTGAACACAAATTATAACACCTAACTTATATTAAAATTGAATTAGTAGGATTGCACACACGCTATCAGTCAAACCTTGCGTAAAACTGGCGACAAGGACAACCCCACATGGAAGGGAACCGAAGAAATCGCAAAAAGCGAGTTTTAACCTGTCATTTCCGACATCGACCGAAGCCTATGTGTGTTTGTCGATATACACCGGTGAAGGTCCGAATTTATAATAAAACTAATAAATGTTCGGTCTTTCACCAACACATTTGGTGACTGTCGACATTAACCGGTGTATGTCGACATTCACTAATTTCGGTCTTTCACGGTAACATATATAATAATCTATTTGAAATGGCATTCCAACCAATTATATTTATAAACACAAACACTGAAAAATGAAGAAAAAAAATAAAAACAATATAAATTTGAACAACAAAAGATTTATTAGAATTAAAATTATGAGTTATAAAGAACATATTTACAAATATTCATTAAAATTTAAACAACAAAAGATTTATTAGAATTAAAATTATGAGTTAAGAACGTATTTACATATATTTATTAAAATTTAAAATAAAACTTTGTAGGAGACGTCGAAGTTGGCGTCGAAATTGGCGTCGGAGTTGGCGTCGGAGTTAGCGTCAAAGTTGGCGTTGATCTTGGCGGTGGCATCGAAGGAGGTGGCATCGAAGATGGTTGTGATATTAACATGGAGTTTTTAAGTTTAGAAAAAATTCAAAAAAAATAAATATAACAAAAATACTTACACTCATATACTCCAAATCGTGTTGGTCTATAATCCGATAAAATATCTTGAAAAATGTATTCATATGTCTACTGTGGATAGCGACTTTTATATTACGAAATATCATATTAAGTGGATATAACGGAAATTCCCTCCTCATGTGGATTTTTAAATGCATCACAATTCGAATAAACTTCTTTTTAGAAATTTTTGGATAATTAAGATTCTGATAATGGTTGTCAAAAATATCTTCTATGTTAAGACATTTATATCTACACTGCCCAAGATGTAGACGGTTATTCAAGAGATATTTCGGTGATAAACGTCGGTAAAAGCTCCTTTGTTACTTCTTCCTGAATTTTCTTCGAAGACGACGTCGACGGTAGTACTTCTTTCTGAAATATGTTCGAAGAAAACGACGACGACGACGCCGGCAATTGTTTGATTTTTCTGATCGGAATAGATTTTGGTGAAAAAGATGTAGAAGAAGATTGTTTAGATTGTTCTGATTTTTCTGATGTTTTGGTATACATTTCAAGGAATGCATCCATTGTTGTAAGTTTACCTCGAGGAAAAGTTTTTTTGAAATTAAATATTGAAGTTTTTTTTTGAGAAAGTGTTTTTGTAGACTCATCAAGAGAAAGTTTTTCGGTCTTCACCTTGGTTAAATCGAACTCCGGAACTCCGGACTCTTCTGATGGCGAAGACACAAAAACAACCTCAATATCATCGTCGTCATTATCGATTGGTTCCATTGACAGCTCGTCCTCATTAAAAATCATATCATCCTCTTTACATGACGCAATATTATCATCCTCAATAACATCAGAAGAATTTTTTGATGAATAACTTTTACAATTAGGAGTCGACTTTCCAGAACAATCTGCAATTGCCGACATACTATCGTCGTCCAATTCATTTTCGACTTTATCGCATAGTTCCAAAATATCTCCTTGAAAATCATCGAAACCATCATCGCTATATTCATCCATGTTGATGATATTAACATGGAGGTTGCTGATTGAGGCACGAACACAGAATTTCTTAGGTAATTTGACATAACAGGTGTTACGTATGGAGGACACGATGAATCGCTATCCGTTTCTGAATCAGAGGAACAAGAAGAGCAGTCATCAATAATATAATTATCCACTTTGTTTATATCCACGTACGGAATATTGTAGCTTGGTCTACCCATAATATGCATACGGCTCAACACCTGTAAATACACATGGTGTACAGGTCCTGTAAACCGTTTTAAGTTGCGGTAGGACGTTTCCTCCAAAGGTTTACAATTATAATAATACATTAACACCAAATGTTCGATCTGAAACAATAGAAAAAATATTATTAAAAGAATTTATTAAAAATATTATTAAAAAATAAATTTAACATTTATTAACAAATCATTAAAAAAATTTTTTTCGCAAATAATTAAGTTTAGAAAAAATTCAAAGAAATAAATATAACAAAAATACTTACACTCATATACTCCAAATCGTGTTGGTCTATAATCCGATAAAATATCTTGAAAAATGTATTCATATGTCTACTGTGGATAGCGACTTTTATATTACGAAATATCATATTAAGTGGATATAACGGAAATTCCCTCCTCATGTGGATTTTTAAATGCATCACAATTCGAATAAACTTCTTTTTAGAAATTTTTGGATAATTAAGATTCTGATAATGGTTGTCAAAAATATCTTCTATGTTAAGACATTTATATCTACACACATCGACACCTGATCCCATACTAAATACAATCGATTAGCTCGGTTGAGATCCAAATTCCAAAATTTTTCTCTAGCAATCAGAAGTATATTGTCCATTCCGACGTCGTTGTAAAAAGCGACCCACGCATTCGCAATTTTTGATAGCTTAAGTGTTTTAGGTATTACCGTCGATGTGGAAGGAACTGCCCAAGATGTAGACGGTTATTCAAGAGATATTTCGGTGATAGACGTCGGTGAAAGTTCCTTTGTTACTTCTTCCTGAATTTTCTTCGAAGACGACGTCGACGGTAGTACTTCTTTCTGAAATATGTTCGAAGAAAACGACGACGACGACGGTAATACTATATCCTCGATTATGTTTACAGACGACGACGACGCCGGCAATTGTTTGATTTTTCTGATCGGAATAGATTTTGGTGAAAGAGATGTAGAAGAAGATTGTTTAGATTGTTCTGATTTTTCTGATGTTTTGGTATAAATTTCAAGAAATGCATCCATTTTTGTAAGTTTACCTCGAGGAAAAGTTTTTTTAAAATTAAATATTGAAGTTTTTTTTTTGAGAAAGTTTTTCGGTCTTCACCTTGGTTAAATCGAACTCCGGAACTCCGGACTCTTCTGATGGCGAAGACACAAAAACAACCTCAATATCATCGTCGTCATTATCGATTGGTTCCATTGACAGCTCGTCCTCATTGAAAATCATATCATCCTCTTTACATGACGCAATATTATCATCCTCAATAACATCAGAAGAATTTTTTGATGAATAACTTTTACAATTAGGAGTCGACTTTCCAGAACAATCTGCAATTGCCGACATACTATCGTCGTCCAATTCATTTTCGACTTTATCGCATAGTTCGCATAGTTCGCAAAATATCTCCTTGAAAATCATCGAAACCATCATCGCTATATTCATCCATGTTGATGATATTAACATGGAGGTTGCTGATTGAGGCACGAATACAGAATTTCTTAGGTAATTTGACATAACAGGTGTTACGTATGGAGGACACGATGAATCGCTATCCGTTTCTGAATCAGAGGAACAAGAAGAGCAGTCATCAATAATATAATTATCCACTTTGTTTATATCCACGTACGGAATATTGTAGCTTGGTCTACCCATAATATGCATACGGCTCAACACCTGTAAATACACATGGTGTACAGGTCCTGTAAACCGTTTTAAGTTGCGGTAGGACGTTTCCTCCAAAGGTTTACAATTATAATAATACATTAACACCAAATGTTCGATCTGAAACAATAGAAAAAATATTACTAAAAGAATTTATTGAAAATATTATTAAAAAATAAATTTAACATTTATTAACAAATCATTAAAAAATTTTTTTTCGCGAATAATTAAGTTTAGAAAAAATTCAAAGAAATAAATATAACAAAAATACTTACACTCATATACTCCAAATCGTGTTGGTCTATAATCCGATAAAATATCTTGAAAAATGTATTCATATGTCTACTGTGGATAGCGACTTTTATATTACGAAATATCATATTAAGTGGAAATTCCCTCCTCATGTGGATTTTCAAATGCATCACAATTCGAATAAACTTCTTTTTAGAAATTTTTGGATAATTAAGATTCTGATAATGGTTGTCAAAAATATCTTCTATGTTGAGACATTTATATCTACACACATCGACACCTGATCCCATACTAAATACAATCGATTAGCTCGGTTGAGATCCAAATTCCAAAATTTTTCTCTAGCAATCAAAGGTATATTGTCCATTCCGACGTCGTTGTAAAAAGCGACCCACGCATTCGCAATTTTTGATAGCTTAAGTGTTTTAGGTATTACCGTCGATGTGGAAGGAACTGCCCAAGATGTAGACGGTTATTCAAGAGATATTTCGGTGATAGACGTCGGTGAAAGCTCCTTTGTTACTTCTTCCTGAATTTTCTTCGAAGACGACGTCGACGGTAGTACTTCTTTCTGAAATATGTTCGAAGAAAACGACGACGACGACGCCGGCAATTGTTTGATTTTTCTGATCGGAATAGATTTTGGTGAAAGAGATGTAGAAGAAGATTGTTCTGATTTTTCTGATGTTTTGGTATACATTTCAAGAAATGCATCCATTGTTGTAAGTTTACCTCGAGGAAAAGTTTTTTTAAAATTAAATATTGAAGTTTTTTTTTGAGAAAGTGTTTTTGTAGACTCATCAAGAGAAAGTTTTTCGGTCTTCACCTTGGTTAAATCGAACTCTGGAACTCCGGACTCTTCTGATGGCGAAGACACAAAAACAACCTCAATATCATCGTCGTCATTATCGATTGGTTCCATTGACAGCTCGTCCTCATTGAAAATCATATCATCCTCTTTACATGACGCAATATTATCATCCTCAATAACATCAGAAGAATTTTTTGATGAATAACTTTTACAATTAGGAGTCGACTTTCCAGAACAATCTGCAATTGCCGACATACTATCGTCGTCCAATTCATTTTCGACTTTATCGCATAGTTTCAAAATATCTCCTTGAAAATCATCGAAACCATCATCGCTATATTCATCCATGTTGATGATATTAACATGGAGGTTGGTGATTGAGGCACGAACACAGAATTTCTTAGGTAATTTGACATAACAGGTGTTACGTATGGAGGACACGATGAATCGCTATCCGTTTCTGAATCAGAGGAACAAGAAAAGCAGTCATCAATAATATAATTATCCACTTTGTTTATATCCACGTACGGAATATTGTAGCTTGGTCTACCCATAATATGCATACGGCTCCTGTAAATACACATGGTGTACAGGTCCTGTAAACCGTTTTAAGTTGCGGTAGGACGTTTCCTCCAAAGGTTTACAATTATAATAATACATTAACACCAAATGTTCGATCTGAAACAATAGAAAAAATATTATTAAAAGAATTTATTAAAAATATTATTAAAAAATAAATTTAACATTTATTAACAAATCATTAAAAATTTTTTTTCGCAAATAATCAAGTTTAGAAAAAATTCAAAGAAATAAATATAACAAAAATACTTACACTCATATACTTCAAATCGTGTTGGTCTATAATCCGATAAAATATCTTGAAAAATGTATTCATATGTCTACTGTGGATAGCGACTTTTATATTACGAAATATCATATTAAGTGGATATAACGGAAATTCCCTCCTCATGTGGATTTTTAAATGCATCACAATTCGAATAAACTTCTTTTTAGAAATTTTTGGATAATTAAGATTCTGATAATGGTTGTCAAAAATATCTTCTATGTTAAGACATTTATATCTACACACATCGACACCTGATCCCATACTAAATACAATCGCTTAGCTCGGTTGAGATCCAAATTCCAAAATTTTTCTCTAGCAATCAAAGGTATATTGTCCATTCCGACGTCGTTGTAAAAAGCGACCCACGCATTCGCAATTTTTGATAGCTTAAGTGTTTTAGGTATTGCCGTCGATGTGGAAGGAACTGCCCAAGATGTAGACGGTTATTCAAGAGATATTTCGGTGATAGACGTCGGTGAAAGTTCCTTTGTTACTTCTTCCTGAATTTTCTTCGAAGACGACGTCGACGGTAGTACTTCTTTCTGAAATATGTTCGAAGAAAACGACGACGACAACGCCGGCAATTGTTTGATTTTTCTGATCGGAATAGATTTTGGTGAAAGAGATGTAGAAGAAGATTGTTTAGATTTTTCTGATGTTTTGGTATAAATTTCAAGAAATGCATCCATTGTTGTAAGTTTACCTCGAGGAAAAGTTTTTTTAAAATTAAATATTGAAGTTTTTTTTTTGAGAAAGTGTTTTTGTAGACTCATCAAGAGAAAGTTTTTCGGTCTTCACCTTGGTTAAATCGAACTCCGGAACTCCGGACTCTTCTGATGGCGAAGACACAAAAACAACCTCAATATCATCGTCGTCATTATCGAATTGATAAATCGAAAATATCTCCCGATTGTTCAGATATCAAACTGGCAATGTCTCGTAGCACCAACATAGACTTTTTATATTTTTCAAATTTATTTAATTTCCGAGTTAATTTCCTTTCTGTGTCTTTTTCAGAATGAGCCATATCAGTTATAAAAGTTGCTTTCGTATGTTGCGTTTCAATTGGTTGTAAATTGCAGTTTTGAAATACCCGTTGATGTTTCCTCACATGCAGTAGAGTCCATCGAGTATTACATAATGATTGTTCAAATAAAGACATTTTTTCTCTTTCTCGAACAGCAAATATGTGCCTAAAATTTTTCAATACAAAAATTATTAAAAAAATAAATATAAGTATGTTCATGGGATGATCATAGTGTAAGCTATCACAGTAAATAGATTATTTTTAAAAATAGAAAAAACAATAAGATTTAAAATGAATATAATAAATATTAAGGAAAATGCTAAATTCCACTATGTTTATAAGATTGACAATTGTTTCAGAAATCGAGTTTCTATCATCATTATAAACATAGTGGAATTTTGCATTTTATTTATTATGAATAGATTCCACAAAGTAAAGGTAGGAAAAATCACTATGAATAAGATTTAAAATACAATAAAATTCGGCAAGCACTAACAATTTAATTAGGTACTATAACTGATTTATACAGTGCAGTGAACTGTGTTTTACTTACCGACATGGTATAACCAGAGAAATGCGTACTCTACAAGTACAACTATCTACGGTAGCTTTAATAGTTCTTGTTCCAGCCAGAATTGTATAGTATGGTTCGTTTCCTTCTGATATTATCTTGATTTTCTTGTACTGCTCAAGTTCTTTATGAACATAATTATAGGCATAATTGGTTAATATGTTACTATACAACAATTGTGGGCTCTCTGCTTTAAATCTTTGTAACGGAAATTTAAAATACTCATATGCAGCTACCTGATCTCTTTCTTCTAACATTCCATGATATAGTAAAAAAAGTTTTCAATAAAGTCAATCAGTGATGAATCTTTGGCAATAACTGATTTTAATTTTTGATTAATACTTTCCAATCTATTATTAGTTGTATAATCTCTTTTGCTGTATCTCTTTGTCCTGGGGTTATACCCATTTTTTCACAGCTAATTTCTCTATTAAATGTTTTTAATGAATGAAAAATGAAAATGATGACGTTAGAATTTGGAAAACTGTCTTTTAAAACTTGTCTTTCAAGCAGATCTTTATCACTCATTATAACACGATTATTTATCCAAGATGGGTTCTTCTCCTTAAAAGTATTTAAAAACCATTCCATACTTGTCTTGTCTTCAAAAACAAGTATAGCCACAGCAACAATTTCTGACCCTCCATTTGAATTCTCACATAAAATTATGTAAACTGGTGTTCGGATATTTAATAACTTGTAGGTGGCATCCACTGCAACAAATTCTGGATATGCTTTCATAGAGGAAATCATTTTATCCGTGACGTCTGTGGTCTAAATTTTGATACAAGCACTAAGAAATAAAAATTATTATGTGAATTTACTTTTAATACATGGTAAATATGACAAAGTTTTTACAAGAACATGTGCTTCATTTGCAGTAAGATATCCAGATTGACCGCGATCGAAATCGCATATTGTTAAAAGAATACTTTAACAATTTGAAGCTATTCGGTTTATTTTAAGGAAAAGTTAATCGAGTTAAATCATTTGTGAGAATAATAAGATATGCTACAAACTTTTATGGAAAATTGAAAGCCAAAGAAAAATAGTCTAATGTTTTAAAGTAAATGTTCAAAATTGCTCCCTTGAACTTCAATGCATTTTTCAATCCTTCTCAGTATACCTTCATTCGTCGCACGGCTAATCATCATCTCAGAAAGGGAATTGAAAGAATTTCGAACTCTTAGTTCACAATCTTCTCTAGATGTTAACTAATGTCAGTTAAATAAGTGTCATTTATTACAAAGCTTACTAAAAGTATACATGAACAATTTAAACTTGTTAAAAAATATAATAACAATTTAAAACCTCAAATATCTCGGAAACGACTAAAAGTTGGAATAGGGTTAATAAAAACAGTAGGTATACCGGCACTTCCGCCACCCCCCTCCACTTTCCGGTCCCTCCCCCTAAGCCCCGCCCCCTTCCCCATAAGCCTTGCCCCCTTCCCCCTCCAGGCCACGCCCCTTGACATATGACAGTAACCTAACTGACCATAGAACTAGTAACCTAACCTAACTCAAGTGACAGGTAACATATTGACAGGTGACAAGTGACAAGTGACAGGTGACATATGACAGGTGACATATTGACAGGTGACATATGACAGGTGACATATTGACAGGTTGACATATGACAGTAACCTAACTGACCATAGAACTAGTAACCTAACCTAACTCAAGTGACAGGTAACATATTGACAGGTGACAAGTGACAGGTGATTTATGACAGGTGACATATTGACAGGTTGACATATGACAGTAACCTAACTGACCATAGAACTAGTAACCTAACCTAACTCAAGTGACAGGTAACATATTGACAGGTGACAATTGACAGGTGACAAGTGACAGGTGATTTATGACAGTTGACATGTTGACAGGTGACATATTGACAGGTGACATATTGACAAGTGACAATTGACAGGTGACAAGTGACATATTGACAGGTGATATATTGACAGGTGACAAGTGACAAGCGACCAACTGTAACAAATGACGACCAACTGTTATTGCATGTTACTCACTTTGTTTATAATAGTCGTCAAGACCTTACGAGCATGTTACTTTTGATGTATATGCGTTAGGATGATTTACCCCCACCACTTTTTGAGTAAATTTTGACGTTTTCGGACCTTGGCTTTTTTGATGATTCTCTTATGAAGATTTTTTCCAACCGGTAGAGCTGGCAACATAGCAACTAAAAAAGCTACTCTCTTTACCAACCTAAATATATCTGAAAGCTTTACTTAAACCAATTAATGAAATTGGTTATTACACCTATAGTAAAAAGTACTGATATTATACATCCATTCGAAACAAAACAAAATTGCATATTCATATTTGATGATGTGGCTTGTGACGAACAAGATGTTATTCGAGAATATTTTTAACATGTCCAGACGATCCAGACGATCAAGGTATGGTCACCAATTGGAAGTAGCGTATTGATGTGAATTGTAGGGTTAGACATCATTGAGAAGAATTGAGCGGGATTTTTAACAATGGAAGTCTTAGATTGATTTTCTCTTTGTCCAAACTTACCCCAAAACGAGTTGAGCATAAGTTTAGCTAATGAACGAAGCCCGGGGTTATTGGAGATTTTGGAAAACTCTAATTGAATACCCTCCCTCTGCAAAAACCGTTCAATATACTCATATTTTTCCTCTGGAGTTTCACAAGTTTTGGGCCAGTCAGATGCTTCCTGTTTAATTTTAATAAACTTATTCATCATATCCGTGAATAGTCCAGTATTTGTTTCGCTGAGATTTATTGATTCGTAGGACCAAATTTCCTGGATATTGCAAATTTTGTATCCCATTTCCACAGCTTTAACCACCTCTTCCACCACCCAAGTTCCGGTCAGTGTTCGCTCTTCATCCGAATGTAAACATTCCCCATAATTTGAAGTCCGTCCACATTCGCGACAAAGAACAAACATCAACTTACCATTCATCTTTTGTGGTAGCACAGGGTGAAAAAGATTCCTAGGAGGTAGAATCGAGCATTTGACGAGCCCACAAACTGAAGAAAGGTTAATTGAAGAACACTCTTCACCTACAAAAACTCGAGGATGACCTACAGGAAATTTCCCGTATTTACAAGCCCACGGATAAAGAGAACACACATCAGAATAATTTATTTTTTCGCCTTTTTTGGTTTTATAATACGAGTAGACATTTCCTGTGCGACCCCCGTAAAATGCGTCACGGGGAATAAGAGGATAGTTAGACAGAAGTGGATGTGTCTCTGTATATGTTTGAATTTCAGGGGTCATCATTTTTCTAAAGTCACACTCCCACATTTCAATAACTTCAAATCCTAAAGACTTTAATCTTTCGACCTTAGCTTGAGTAGCCTCGTATCGAATGTTTAAATTCTCAGAGGGACTGTCTTTGAAAGGTTCATCTCTCTGAAAGGTGAAACATTTGAGGCATCCGTGATATAAACAGCCTTGGAATTCAAAAACTTGATTACTCTCGGAACAAAAACCATCAACCTTCACTCCCGCAACTAATGCTTCAGAACCGTTCGCAGCGTGCTGGATATGTAACTGTCTTTGATGCTCTTCCCAAAGTAGCCATTGAATAGCAATTTTGGATTGATTATCCCTTAAGCGATACCCATTCTTTGGAATAATACCAATGGTGTTGGGTTTTAGGAAATTGCGTCGAAATACTTTATTGCAAGCTGAAGCAATGGTAGTGGCTTCCATAAAAGGACATACATTTGTCTCCGATAACATAAGCTCTCTGAATTTAAGACATGCCCTAGTTAAAATATCTACATCAGAAATGCAATATTGGATGATTTCCTTTTGAAAATCAAAGACGTAACTCTCTGAAATCCTATCGTTATACCACCTTTTAAATTCCGCCTGTTCTTTTTCAGCTTTAAAATTTTCTGGAGAATAAAATTCGATAGGGGGCATAGGTCCTACGTATTTCTGGTTTTGAATGGTGTTAAATAAATGAGGAAAATAACCCTTTTTGAGCTCTGAAAAACCGAAAGATTTCGGAAGACCTGACAAAGCCATTGGAAAATATGACAGCGAATCAATGAATTTGACATTACCAACAGACATTAAAATTAATTTTGTTCCACGCATAATAAGATCGGGTGTTAGGTCTGTTTTTGTTAAAATATAATTAAATACAAACTGATGGTCAAATCCACCACCGTTGTGGGCGATAACAGTAACATTTTTGAATTTCTTACGTAGTGTGAGAAGATGATTTATAAACGGGGAAACGGGGTCATCACATTTTAGTACTTGTAAACGAACGCCACATTTTTTACAAATATCTGCAGAAGACTCAATACAATTATCGCAACATTGTCGAAATAAGCAAAGATTAGGTTCGTGCAGAAGAGAACCGTCAGCGTTAACTTTTTCCTGTCGGGTTTCAAGATCGTAAAAGACAAAAAGAAAATCTTTAGCTGGCGATGAACCAGTATCGGGTTGAATATAACAAAAATGACCAGCCGGGCATTGTTTTTTGCAGATCTTGCAAAATATTTCTCCGCAGATGTGTGTTCGGTTGGTCGGTACCACCTTGAAACATTCCTCGCAACGTCGTATTTGTGTACAAATACCGTGTTGCAAATGCTTATCGAAACACACTTGACCACGGAAAGATCTCTTGCAAGAATCGCATTTAACGGATAATTGCTCATTGGAGCAAGATGGTGCTTGTTGACATCCAGGACACGTTCCTCCACAACGATGATTTTCCTTTTTATCATAGGGTACGTGACAATCTTCACAGTAATAACTGCAACAAAATGCAGCAGTCAAAGAGGTAATGACATTGTAGTGACCCTGGTGAAAGAGTAAATTCAAACGAGGACCAATACCATCACCTTTGAAAATAATGTCACGTCCCCTATCACCATAACTATACACTACTATTATGTAGTTGGCAAGAAGCCGCTGAAATTGCTGCAGCTCTGGTATTCCACAACCGTCAGAGGGTATCGAGACATTAGCACTTGTCATCATTTGTTGGGCTCTTTGCCTCTGCAGTTTCCCGGTACCTTTTCGCACCTTTTGATATTCAATATCTTTGTCTACGTAGGCTTTTGCAACAACAAGAGCACGAGGTAAACACAAATTATCTTTATTATTTATCGAAACAATACCGCGTCGCATGGTACATTCTTCGCTGAAAGAATTATACTTTCTGCAGCGACCTTGTCCATTGGGCATTCGTACCGAAGTAACATTTAAACAGAAAGATTCCGTATTCAAGCCGGTGGAGTTTGATTGATATATGGCAGATATTCGATGCCATACATCATCAACTGTCACCTCCGAAGCAGACTTAAAACGCATCCACCCCTGACCTCTTGCAAAGTTTTTGGAACAAAAGGTAAAACCAACTTTATCTGATGCGTTTAGACCTTCTGTTCCTTTCAGAACGATCTGGGTGATTGCATCTTTTATCCACGCCACAGGTTCCGTACCGTTAGGGATATCTTTAATTTTGAACTCTAGGGTACGCCCCTGGACTCCAAAACGGCGAACATTTTTCAAGACGTCTTTGGTGATGTTATATTTAATTAAAGTAGACATTTTTCAAAAAAGATATGAACAAAAGGTCAAAATCGAAAAAAAAAATTCCCAAAAAATGTTTCAATCTTACCTGCTGCCTTGAAGGACTCGTTGAAAAGTCAAAATCGAAACGAAAATTCCAAAAATCAAATTATCAACAATTTTTAATCTCACCTCTGTTACTGCTGTAAGCTCGGAGGACACGATAATAACTCTCGAGAAATAATGACTCTTATTTATTGAAATTACCTCTGACCCGAAATAATGTACATTTTTTTTTTCCACACGTGTATTCGACGAAATTCAATATCCGCAACATATTTCTTGGATATAATAATCTTTGCAACAATGTAACATATTTTTGCATAAATGTATTAAATTTGATAGGAATGAAATTCCATAATAATCAATTAATTTCAAGTTTTGTTTCACCTTTGAAAGTAATATTTTAATGAGTTGTCATAATTACTCTTATTTATTGAAATTACCTCTGACCCGAAATAATGTAACATTTTTTTTTCCACACACACGTGTATTCGACGAAATTCAATATCCGCAACATATTTCTTGGAAATAATGTGTAAAGAGAAATAATCTTTGCAACAATGTAACATATTTTTGCATACATGTATTAAATTTGATAGGAATGAAATTCCATAATAATCAATTAATTTTATTTTAATTTCAAGTTTCGTTTCACCTTTAAAAGTAATATTTTGATGATGTGTCTTTTTGTGTCATTATTTTCTCTAATCTGTACTTTTTTGATGCGCTCATGTTAAGAGAATGTAACTTGGTTGCAACATTTTAACACATCCTATTAGATGTTTATCAACGAAAGTAAATAAATATGCATTTTTAATATAAATAAGTTATAGATGTACTGTAGTTTAATATTTTCAATGACAAATCACCACCACCACCACCATTGAAAATAACGAACGTAATATAAAAAAGGTGTAGCAAGGATACAAACCAGTAGCTTTTTATTTTCAAAAAGAAATGGGTAAGTTCTAAAAACATTACAGTGACTTGTTAAATAATTTTGGTATTTGTTTCTTATAGATTTACAAACCAGAATCATTGTTAAAGTAAGGGAATATTTAAACCCTACTCAATGTGTAAGTATCTTTTAATATTTAACACTCATGAACTCTACGATTTATATTAATGATAACTCAATACCCATTTGTTTTTTTCTTTTCGACAAAAACTTTCAATATATTGGGCAAAATATTTTTTATTTACAATTAAACACTTCGATCATTCATACGGAGTAACATCGAATGGTCCGCAGAGAAAAAATATTTTGCTATTGGAAGAAACTCAACCTACATAATTTTCTTTAAACTTTCAATGGGCAAAATATTAAGTTTTCTTTACATTGCTTTGACCATTTTCGCTCAATTGTTTTCAATAATTTACGTAATATTAAGTGGTCCAGAGGCAAAAATATTAGCAATTCAATTCACAGGATTTTTGACAATTCACGTTAATACTTTCAATAAAACACTAAAAATGATTTGAAATAACAATTATGTAAATTTGAACATTTTTTCCACTAACTGTATAGTGATAATATTGAATAATTTTCTTTTTCAGAATATCCCTACTATAATTTTTGTGGGGAAAAAGCAAAACCTTCCGCCCCCCTCCACATTCGTTCTCATCGGGAGCGTGGAGTCCCATGAGATATATGTGGAGGTTGGGGAGGGGATTATCACGGTGTGGGCGTTAGATGGTATGTTGTTATTAGAATGTTAAAATTGTATTATAATTATTGTATCTTTTTACAGATCTCCCACAATAATAAGCTCCCATGAGATATATGTGGAGGTTGGGGAGGAGATAATCACGGTGTGGGAGTTAAATGGTATGTTGTTATGAGAATGTCAAAATTGTATTATAATTATTGTATCTTTTTACAGATCTCCCACAATAATAAAAATAAATTTGTAAAAAAATATCTGATTTTTATTCATTTCCTAACAAAAAAAAAACAAGTGGTTTTCTTAATTGCGTTTATTATACCTTTTCATATATTTATTATAGTCAGGATGACTGACAAAGCAATAGCAAAATGCATTTTTACAATTACAATTAAAAGTAAAGTTAACGCCTTGCATGTGCGATTCTTGACCTAGCTCCGCCGACGTTGGCATACTCTCCTCGCACCGCAAATGCTCCCCACAAGGCACAGATTTTGGCTGCTTCTCTTTCTTCGAGGTAGGTAATAACTGGAGATTTGACGGGCATTTTTTCATTCTTCTCTGTCTTCCTCACAGTCTGTGTCTTCACAGCTCAAACAAGTTATGAAATAACTATTGTCTTCACAATCACAATAACTCGTCTTATTTTTGTACAATCTGCAACTCGAACAATAATACCAACACATTTAGAAGTACTTGAAAAGACTAAATAATGCACAATTTAGAAGTCTATTTAAGAGGTCAGGCAAGGCTACTCGGCTCGGCTCGGCGTGACGACTTCGTAATTCCCATTAACTATCCTAAATCACGTGTTTTTTGCTTCAGAACTCAGTTAGCAACATGAGTTATGAAGGTGTCAGTAGTGGTAGTGACGATAGTAGTAGTAGTAATAACTATACTGCAGAACTAGATAGAATTTTGGAAAACTATGAGTTTGCTGCAAAGTCTGAAAATGTGTACCTGCTTTCAACACAATATTCAATTTCCGGTTATGAAGTGAAATGTGGAATTAGTCCAGCAAGATCATTCACGCCTGCTGTTATTTTATCTCATCAGCTCAAGGTCAGCAAAATATCTTTCAGCACTTACGAATGGCAGGAATTTATTTCAATAATGATGCAACAAATGACCGTAGACGAGTTCAAACCTGATCCGATTCCATGTGGAGAGTACTGTACCATTACCCCATTGAATTACGATGATTGTAAGGTTATGTTTATCAAGAAACATGGCGTCGAATATTACATGGATGAAGAAGAAGTATCCCAAATTTTGAAATTGAACAATTTGATTATAGAACGTATTTCAAACTTGGAAAATTTGAATTTTTGTCAATATTATTATAATGTTTTGGATTTCTGTAAAAATGTCGCCTCTGAAAATTTGAGTCCTTTACAAATTTTATATGCATTTTGTTCCATAACACCAAACGATATGTTGAACAACGCTCTTAGAGAATTTTTATACTTTTATAAAGTCAAAGTTATCAATGATATAAATTAAAATTTTATTAACAAACATAATTTCTTTTTATCAATGATGTTTTAAATACTGTGAATAATTAAAAAATTACTTTATGCTTAACCTAACATATTATACAGTTGAGGTTCAATAAAAATTCTTGAAAGTCTATATTAGTTTTATTAAGAGTCCAAAAAGGTTTAGAC
Source organism: Galerucella nymphaeae (assembly GCA_963978555.1). NCBI lineage: Eukaryota > Metazoa > Arthropoda > Insecta > Coleoptera > Chrysomelidae > Galerucella > Galerucella nymphaeae. The sequence goes on along the minus strand of OZ021706.1, from coordinate 4,515,804 downwards.
GTAATAACATCCGGTACGGCACTGTCAAGACTTCGATTTTATTATCCAATTATGTAATTATAATCTCCACTGACCACTGGAATCACCTTGAATAAATTAATTCAATTTAAATTTAACATGTGTATTAGACTACGCCCTGTGAACGAGGTGTACCTACACCGGTTTTCTATTGTTACCTGAGTTGGAGGATTAAAAAAAACACTCTGTATATTTTTTGACTTTTTATATTGCAATTTTGAATTTACGTTCTACAATTTAAAAATATATGCTACACATGTCATTGCAAAACATTATCGAATTTACGCTCTTCTGTTCGGCTGGACGGTGTGGGTTGAATACGTCTCAATGGGTACATTACTTGTGGTAATTTTCTGAAAACGTGGTACAGTCTTTTATCTAGTTCTTCAGGTTTCCAGTTGATACTAGCACTGCACCTTGTATGCTCTTCTGTTCTTTTATCAGACAAATTTTTTAATTGATTCATGATGTCTTTATTAGTTTTTAATGAACTCTTCAATTCAACGTATATCATTTATATAGAGAAATGTCACGTGATCATTTTGGGAACTACACTTTTGAAGAATTTTTTATCTACAAAAAAGATATAACAGGAAATAATTACCATTAACTATCTTAAAGTCACGTGTTTTTTCTTTTGCACACGGTGGGAAGACACAAATAAATAAGCAAACGCAAGCCAGAAGAGAGCAGTATTTGCTAGCAGCAGCAGCCTAAAATAAAAATCGACGTTAGGAAGCCCAATCCGCTATCTTTCAAAATTAAGGAAAATTAATAAGGGTAAGTGATTTTCGATTTATATATTTATCTACAACTGTCATGTAACGAGTACGATTTGACACTATTTTTAGTGTCATAATGACGTATATTACCGCACTAGTGCGTTTTTGATTACATTACCGCACTAGTGCGGTAATGAGAATCTAGAAACATATTAAAGCCAGAATTAAATATTTAAAATAACACTGGAAGCTGCATTTTCAATTTCCGAAAGGAGATTGTCTTCGCTTGAACTCATTTTTATAGATTTTTGTTCATTCAAATTTGAAAATTTGATGACATAACTAATTTATTTTATTTCCACATCCTTGTTTGTCTTTGATGATATAGTCACAAAATATGATACGCAGTACCTTGTGTTTGCAGTCAATATTATTAAAAATACGTTGGATTGGAATTTTTTTTTAATTTTATAATATAGGTACTGTTGATAATACTAATAAACAGTGGTAGATAAAATTTTGTACGTAACACGTGTGATAGGAATTATTAACGCACTTATGTGAATACACGACTCGGCCTACGGCCTCGTCGTGCAAACTTCACATGCGTGCGTTAATAATGTCCATATCCCACTTATTACGTAAATAACTATCACCGCTCCAATGAGAGTAGTTTTTGCTGTAAATGTTTCCGTGTTTTCAATTATATTCAAATTTGATTTCTTTATAGATGGACCTTACTAAACTTAATTCGGTGTCACTTATAGAAAAAAAACCAATTGTGAAACTGACAGAGTTACCTAAGAATACACCTTTCCAAATAACAGTAGGACGAATAGTGAAGACGAAATTTGGAGAGGTAGTTCTGCTCCAACTCAAAGATAAAGCGGTATTCCTACCCCAAAGAGTGACCGAAACATACCGACAGCATATAGCGGAGTTCAGCAGCCTAAAATACAGTCTGAAATACAGAGGACAAATCGATGTTGGTAAGCCCAATCCGCTAACATCTTTCGAAATCGAAGAAAATATTCATCAATGATTTGAATAAATAGTTATATAGATGTGTTTGTGTTTTTTTTTCCACATTTGACGTGACATGTCTGGACATGTTAAAAATATTCTCGAATAACATCTTGTTCGTCACAAGCCACATCATCAAATATGAATATGCAATTTTGTTTTGTTTCGAATGGATGTATAATATCAGTACTTTTTACTATAGGTGTAATAACCAATTTCATTAATTGGTTTAAGTAAAGCTTTCAGATATATTTAGGTTGGTAAAGAAAGTAGCTTTTTTAGTTGCTATGTTGCCAGCTCTACCGGTTGGAAAAAATCTTCATAAGAAAATCATCAAAAAAGCCAAGGTCCGAAAACGTCAAAATTTACTCAAAAAGTGGTGGGGGTAAATCATCCTAACGCATATACATCAAAAGTAACATGCTCGTAAGGTCTTGACGACTATTATAAACAAAGTGAGTAACATGCAATAACAGTTGGTCGTCATTTGTTACAGTTGGTCGCTTGTCACTTGTCACCTGTCAATATGTCACTTGTCACCTGTCAATTGTCACTTGTCAATATGTCACATGTCAATATGTCACCTGTCACCTGTCAACATGTCAACTGTCATAAATCACCTGTCAATTGTCACCTGTCAATATGTTACCTGTTACTTGAGTTAGGTTAGGTTACTAGTTCTATGGTCAGTTAGGTTACTGTCATATGTCAACCTGTCAATATGTCACCTGTCATATGTCAGCTGTCACCTGTCCATATGTCACCTGTCATACATCACCTGTCACTTGTCACCTGTCAATATGTTACCTGTCACTTGAGTTAGGTTAGGTTACTAGTTCTATGGTCAGTTAGGTTACTGTCATATGTCAACCTGTCAATATGTCACCTGTCATATGTCACCTGTCATATGTCACCTGTCACTTGTCACTTGTCACCTGTCACTTGTCACCTGTCAATATGTTACCTGTCGCTTGAGTTAGGTTAGGTTACTAGTTCTATGGTCAGTTAGGTTACTGTCATATGTCAAGGGGCGTGGCCTGGAGGGGGAAGGGGGCGGGGCTTAGGGAGAGGGGCCGGAAAGTGGAGGGGGGTGGCGGAAGTGCCGGTATACCTACTAAAAACAATTTGATTTCATGCTTTTAGAGACGTATGAAGAAAAATACTTTTTTATTTCTTAGTGCTTGTATCAAAATTTAGACCAGAACTGCATCTCTAAAAATTTACAGAAAACATTTTCATATCTTAAAGAGTCCCCTCGTAAAAAAATAATTTATAAGCGTCTTCAACGGTCAAATTTTCTACAAAATAATCGATAACTCAAAAAGTGTGCATTTTTCGAAAAAAGTTTTCAGACAAAAGTATACTAAAATATCACGTAGATTTCAAAAATGTATTAATATAATAATAATATAATAATATTTATTCATCGGCATAGTACAAATACAAAGTAAAAAATATAAAATAAAACATATAAGTTCAGCTGTGAATAAATGAATACTCGATAAGTGTAAAACACTTGTTTCGAGAAGCAATTAAATAAAATTGAGTAAAGTACCTATAACAAATTAATATTAAAAACTTACATCATTAATCGACCTATTTAAATATAAATTGGACTACACATTCTCATCCAAATACACACATACATTTAAAATTATACACTTACATTCATAGACTTCGGAATTCGAACAGCGAATACCCGTTTCGATATCAAACAAACAAAAATATCAAAATATAAGTACAAGTACAATTCGACATAAGAAATCTCGAGACATCAGGCCAACGATATAGCAAAGGTACGTAATTTTTTTTTTGTTAGATCTAGAGTTCCCATAATATATCTAATAGAACATTCGCTGAAGTTTACTTCTCTTACTCTGGAGTATGTGCTTTTTCAGTTCTTTTTTAAAGTGGTTAATGTTTTTCATTGACTTTATTGTTTCAGGAATAGTATTATACAGTTTGGGAGCGAAATAAGAATATGATCTCTGACCCTAACCATCAGGGGAGTAACGTAATGATTTTTTTGACGAGTGTTGTATTGATGGAGGGGAAGCAATGCTGTATGCTTGTTTGTATGATATTTTATACTTGTGCATAGAAAATATAACTGTCTTACGTCTAGTATTTGAGTTTCTGTGTACAGAATATCAGAGGAGCATCTGATATTTTTAGAAAATATCAATTTAAGGAAACGCCTTTGCATAACCTCGATAGAATGTATGTGAGTATTCAGAGTTCCCCCCACACCGCTATTCCGTAACGAATATGACTCTCTATTAGGGAATAATATAAAGTCTTCAAGTGCTTCAGTGGTAGGATTTCCTTGAGTTTCCTGAATCTATATAAAATGGTCCTCAATTTGTTGACAGTATACTTTATATGTAAATCCCACTCCATATGCATGTCAATTATTATTCCTAAGTATTTTATTTTTTTTTTTCGGGGAGGATGTGGAAGGGTGTTCCATTACTGACTACCAAGTGAGCGAATGGAGGCATTCCAGCTGAGTTACAACAGAAAGGTATGTAATGTGTCTTATCTATGTTAACCGTTAATAGTTTTTTATCCAGCCAACATTTGATCGTAGAAAACTCCCTTTCAACCGTAGCTTTCAATGAGTTCCAGTCATCTGCTTTATAGAAGATGGCTGTATCATCTGCAAATCCAACTATAATTTCTTTGTTACTCAATGAGAAAAGTCCATTTATATATACATTAAATAATATGGTTTTAAATGAAACTAACTGCTTCTAAATGACTCCACAATATATTTGAAAAAAATGTGTAAATTCTAAGTAAATTGACAATTGTTTCGATAAATAGGTATATCATCGAAACAATTGTCAATTTACTTAGAATTTACACATTTTTTTCAAATATATTGTGGAGTCATTTAGAAGCAGTTAGTTTCATTTAAAACCATATGATGAGTAGATTCCACGAATACAGTTAACTCATATTAAATAATGTTGGTCCTAGTACGGAACCCTGAGGTACTCCACAGTCCATCACCCTCTCACTGCTCAGTACTTCACCCATTCTCACCGCTTGGCATCTTCCTGTTAAATAACTTTCAAAAAGCTTCAAAATATTACCTCGCATTCCAATATCTTCCAGCGACTGAAGAAGGAGGCGATGACTGACAGTGTCGAACGCTTTGGACAGGTCTATGAACACACACAAGGATGGTCTTCCCTCATTCAAAGCTTGGGCAATTTTTGAAGTTAATGACAGAACAGCATCTTGAGTTGAAATTTTCTCTCTGAATCCAAATTGATAATTTGAAATTAGTTTGTACTTATTGAGAAAATCAACAACCCTTTTTTTGATGATTTTTTCGAATACTTTCGATAGATGGGTAACTAGAGAGATTGGGCGATAGTTGGTGATGATGGATGTATCCCCTTTTTTAAACAATGGTGTAATGAGGGATTTTTTAAACTTAGCAGGGTAAACACCTTCTTCCACACATCTATTCAATAAATGAGTCAAGTGCTCTAGAATATAGACTGATATTTGTTTAATAGTTTCTGCCTTCAAGTCATCGCAACCCACTGCCTTGTTATTTTTTAATTCAAAAATTATGTTTCTTATTTCCATGGTGGTAATTGGTTCGAACACAATTGAATTGAGTATAGGTGATCTTTTTATTGTGTAATTCTTGTTGTTTTTTATTCGACCAGCGAGAGTTCTACCCATTCCAACAAAGGTTCCATTAAATGCATTCGCAATTTCCGTTTTGTCCGTCAAAATTTTGTTTTCTGTAGGATGTTTAATTTTATCTATGATGTATTTTTGTTTTTTTGTCCCTGATAATTGTTGAACAACATCCCACAGAGTTTTTGAATTGTTCTGATTTTTTTCTATCAATCGGTTATAGAAATTGGATTTAGTTTTGTGGATCAGTGAAGTTAACTTGTTTCGGTAGCTTTTGTATTCTTTTTTCAGATCATCGTTGGTTGGCAGTTTTTGTATAAGACGAAACATCTTATTTTTTTTATTAATAGAATTTAGTAATCCATTCGTAATCCAGGGAGCTATTTTGTTATTTCTTCTACGAATCTGACGTACCTCTGTGCATGCTTCCAACGTATTTGTGGTTATATCGATAAACTTTTCTGTTGCAGAGTCAGGAGTTGGTGCAGTGTAGACGTCAATCCAGGAAATATTGTTGAACATATTGTGCATTTTGTTGACATTTAAACATTTTATTAATTTGTTATTGTGTTTCTTCACCTTAGATTTTTCCGGAATTACGACCTGAAGGAGAGTAGTGTAGTGATCGGTAATTGTGGTTTTTAATATAATGGGTAGGATATTTTCGTTCATATTAGGATATACAGGGTTTTCCATTTAAAATAAGAAAGTTACAGTCGACTTCCGGTAGAAGCGGAAGTCGGCCATCTTTGAAAATATTTTAGTTGAAAAGATCGTATCCGAAAACCCAAATGTAGAAATTTTCATGATTTTACTGTAAGTATTTTGCCATATACAGATAGTTTTCACTCGTCGTGGGACACCCTGTATATTAATAAGTAGACTTTGTTATTTTCTTTTATATTGTAAATGTACAAACAATAATAACTAAATCTGAAGTTATAAAATTGCTTTGAGAACCTCCATCGAGCAAATATCTGCAAGGAACATATTTGTTATTTTTGTCCAAAATACCAATTGTAGCTGTTGCCAAAAGAATCAATGAGTTATTCATTTGACTGTAATGTGCATTAACATTGACATGATTTTCAGATTTATTTTCAAAATCTTTGATTTTTGTACATTTTCCTGAGACGCAGCATTTGCCTGCTTATACGACGTGTCAGAATCCCTGTCCCTATGTAATAGAGTATTGTGTGTCTTACTTTTACAAATTTCACAAAACCCTGTGCACTCGTGATTCTTTGAATAAGGTCGTAGACAGTTGACACATAAATTAAGACTTTTGACCTTATCAAAACGCTCTGTAGAAGAAAGTTTTAAGAAATCTTCACAATAAAACAAGCAATGATCTTGTTTGCAGTAAAAACATTTTAATTGTTTATTTAAAGAAGTAGCTACATGACTCATTGCTTTATGGATGTTTGGTTTTCCGCCATAGTTAAAAACCCTATTTTTGTCAAAGTTTTTATTCATTGAATCGCTACTGCTGTTACGATTGTATAAAGTTTCTAGCAACTGGCTTCTAGTGTTTAAGAAATTTGAAAAATCGTCAAGTGTCGGCAAAACACCAGAAGGTATCTTACTCTCCCACTCTCACTTGCTAACAAAATCTAATTTAGAAACAAATAGATATATAAGAATTGTGTCCCATGATTCAACAGGCTGACCCAAACTCTTTAGTGACCTAATGTTTTTGTTGAAACAATTTAAAACGTTTCGTAGCCCTGCTGTTGTTTCCTTTGTTAAAGACGGAAGCTCAAAAATATTTTTCAAGTGTGTGTTAATTATAACACGCTTGTTTTCGTAGCGTTGCTTTAGTAGATCCCAAGCGATACAATAATTACTGTCTGTAACTTCTAATGACTGAACGAGACCCAAAGCTTCACCTTTTAAGGAAGACAATAAGTAATGAAATTTCTGTATTTCACTGAGTGACACGTTTTTGTTAATGAGCGAGTTAAAAGTAGCATGAAAATGCATGTATTCGTTGTACGACCCATCAAAAATAGGCAGGTTTATCATAGGTAAGTTTACACGAGAAGCCGTTGGAATATTTGCATTTTCAATCATGCCACTGATTGCTACATTTGAATTTGACTGATCTATAATTGCTTGCCCTTGTAAAATCATCTCATAATAAAAGGTTTCAAAATTATCTCTCTTTTGATTTTGCTCTTCGCTGTTGTCAATTCTTTCTATTAGATTTTGCACGGTTTCAAATTCATCTAATAAGGACTCTGCTCTATGTAGCCTTTTTGATAACTCAATTATATTTTTTGAGATGGGAAATTTTGAATCTATGAAAGTTTTAAAACGGGTTAACTTCCCTTTTATGCAACCTCTATCTATCTTTAACTGTTCTAATTGCTCTGTTAATGTAATTTGTTCTCTTCTTGCCTCCGTAGGAACAGGAGGATCGTTATTAGACATTTTGAAGTGTTTCTATGAAAAAACTAGTGAAAAATATAGGTATTTAAACGGACAAGGAATCTAACAGGAAAGTAAAAGGATTGAGCACACCTGATAGTAGTTAAACTTTTGAATTCCGCCAAGCCGCTCGCTATGCAATTCTTACGGCTCGACTCTTTACCAATGCCTGTTTCTTTACCAGGATCTTCTTGAACGTAAATATGACAATGACATATTCTTTACGTGGCTGCCGGTCTCCAATGTCTCACCAAATCCGGCTCGAAGGACCAATGTTATGTGTCGATGTTTCAATGGGTTGTAAATAAATAACTCAAGCGGACTGTATAACTATGTTGATTACAACCTTTAATGATAACTATGTTGAAAAATACGTGTACAATCGTAAAACCAATAAACGTAATAACATAAAAGAAAAATTAATATCTAACAATTTCCAAAATGCTAATTCACTGACAATTCTAATCATAATTTCGACGATGTCACTACTGACATATTTTATTACACTTTTGATAATTAACAAATTTTATGTTGTTGCTACATTCACAATTCTAACCAGGTTTTTTAAAGTTTTTTTTTTGTTTTTTTATTTTTTAAAGTTTTTTTGGTTTTTTTGTAATTTTTTTTATTTTTTTTGGGTCCGGTAACATTATCTACCAAAGAAATGTAAGAATGAAATGACTGAAAATATAAAGAGTATTAAAATAAATGAGGAAAAAATTAATAACGGATGTGAAACTATCAACAGAAAATAAATTTAAAATATGAAAAGACTATTGAAAAAGAAAATTAAATTGAAACAAAATTTGATAAAAGATAAATAAAAATGCAAAATTTTTTTGATAAACAACATTACCGGTTTTTTTATGTTTTTTTTTCCAATTTTTCTCGCTCAATCTTACGGCAATTTGTGAGGCAATCAGTGTCAGTTCAATCAGAATCGCTATCGTAAAAGTTCACGTTACCGATTGGATAGTTGTTACCAATTCTTTCGGTGAATAATGGTGAGGTACCGGGCTGATCGTTCCTAGATACACGAGATTCGAGTTGAACCTTTGTGTAAGAAGGAACTTTCTTTCGACTAACAATATCTAATTCAACATCGACGACTACTGGATTTGGTTTAGGTAACGATAGGCGAGGCGGAGGCGGTGGCGGTAATAATGATTGCGGTGGCTGTTTAGAAATATTTGTAATACCCCCCAGGGAACCGATTCAAGTAAATTGTTTGTAATGGAGTTATTCAATTCATTCAATATATCACAATAATTATCGTTACCTTCGTCCAAATCATCACCCGATCTAATAACGACGTTTCTCTGACAATTTCCGTCGACATCATCATTAAACGAAGAAAACGCACTTGAATTAATGCGTAATCTTTTTTGTTTGCTGTCGATGACGGCGGCTGTCGTCGGCGAAATTCCATCACGATCATCATTAGGATTGACAGAATCATCTAGAATCGCAAAATAAACGACATTCCTGGTGAAACATCGTCTACTTCGGAACTTGAATGATCCTTGTTAATTACCCTCGTTCACCAATACGCGGACATTTTCTGCGGAGCCGACGCGAGAAAACGCCACGTACAGTTGTCCGTGAGTAAAGCAGGGACCGCTCAAGTAAACTCCGGCTCTCGTCAAAGACTGGCCTTGAGACTTGTTTATGGTGATGCCATAAGCAAGCTGTACGGAGAATTGCATGCGAATTATATCTTTCGGGAGCATACTATCGCACGCAATCATCCTTATGCGAGGAAATAAGACCTTTCGACCTATATTAACCCCGGATAGAATTTCGCACTCGATAATATCATCCCCCAAATATACGATTCGAACTCTAGTACCATTACACAGTCCGTCTTCAATGTCAATATTACGAAGGATCATGACAATAGCGCCCACTCTTAACTTTAACTCGTGCGGCGGTAAAGACGCAGGATTTATAGAATTTAAAAGATCAACGGTAACATGGAATTCGTCATCGTCATCCTTTTTGTATTCATCGGTACTGTAATACACACGTACTTCGTTATCCAACATTCTATCGAGAACCATTTCGTTTACGTCATTTATCGCTACATTAGTTGGACAAAGAATGACACGAGTACCATTTTCCATCGAACTAAAGTCGTTACCATAAACGAATTGTATCAATTGATCGATGTTGTATACGCGAAGTATGTTGGGGATTTGGATAAGATCCTCTGGCAAAACACCGGAGATTGTCGATTTAGAGTGAAGGGTTACGTATTGTAACAAACCGTCACCTAAAGTCAACAACCATTCGGAGTATGTCTTGTTACCGAGTTCCGGGTAAGCGCGAACGTATTGTCTTGCCCTCACATTGACATTAAGACGGGTTGTAGTGAAATGATTCCAGAGTATACTTCTTTTCAGACACGCATCCATGACGTCTCGTTTATGACCACCGATAATTACCGGTAGAGTTTGTCTAAAGTCCCACCGAATAGGCAGCATTTGCCACCCATCGGTAAAGCACTTTTGGTGATATCTTTTAGATACCGGTCGACTGCTTCAACCGCTAATTTCGGTGTCATAGGCGATTCGTCCCATACTATCAAAGCGACATTCTCGACAATCGCGCGGCTTTGATTCGACTCTGCCGCCCATCCAGGCATAGTATCACCAGTTATAGTAATTGGCAATCTGAAAGCTTTGTGAACCGTTGTACCGCCGACCAAAAGATTGGCAGCTATACCGGTCCACGCTACAGCGATGGTTGATTTCTGAAAATAAGTGTGAATAGCTTTCAGAAGACAATTATATAAAAAGGTTTTTCCCGTTCCTCCCGGTCCGTCAACATAAAATAAACGATGGACTTGAAAATAGTTATCATTATTAACATTATCATCGATAACATCGTTCATTTTACGTCTAAGTTCCAAGGGAACAGGTACATCAAGGATTTGCGCTACCACTTTTACAATTTTCCAAAAGATCTGTTTTTGATCCATGTTTAGATCTAACGGATCAAATTGAAAATTGTTGACGCCGTCATTTGGCAATTGCGAAAGACGACGACGTCGCAAAGCGATAGGTAAATCGTTGTCGTATTCCACACCATAATCATAATTAAGATCGTTCCGGATGTCGTTACCGGTTTGGGATCCGCGGTTGTTGTTGGGCGAAGCAGACACTCCTCTATTGTTTTCGTTGTATAATGGACGTACTTTTAGAGTATTCAATGTTAAATCTGATCTATTTCTTCCAATAATTTGTTCTATTTCACGAAAGGCTTCTTCCTCCGCCCTTTTTAATGAAAGATGTCTCATTTGAACGAAATCATCAATCATATATTCACAAAATTGCTGCCAAATAGCATTAAATTCCAACAACAATAGAGTGCAAAAAGCTTACGCATTTTACGTGGTTGCTGCTTTAGAACGGCTTCTCTCATTGCTCGTTCAAATTCGTCCGTATGACGAATATAATTTTTTGCTCGGCATGCTTCTTCGAAAGTGTTGACCGTCGTACCGTCGTCTAATGTTTTTAAATATTCGAATGATGTTGCTCCTGTAATACGAGATAATATGCATGCATCCGATTTGTTTACTTACTTGTCGCCTGGATTGCCATCTGCATTCTTTATTGTTCCAGGTGTAATGTTCAGGGATTTGGGGATACAAGTAAGTTCGAGCGACCGCGTTGTGCGAATTTAATTCAAAGTAAGCTTCCAACTTTGAGCGTGATTGCAGGCGTGCTTCAATGTTGTCGGCTTCTTCTAGTTCTTCGAACATTCTAGTCCGTTCACCCGGTAGGTGTACAGGCAAAACCAACACCGAGTGGGAGCGATCGTGCATTTTATATTCGAAAATACGCCACGTCGCTTCCATCGCACTTACATATCGATAATCTTGGTATTGTTTAATTTCGTCTATAACCAACGAAGATGTTTCAGTAGCCGTATTACTGCCGCTGGTTACGACGTTTCGCAATTGAGCCGCCGACTGAGAATCATTACGATTAACCGAATTATTCCCATCATTATTACCGTCATCGGTTACGCGTAGGGATATCGAGTCTGAGCCTTTTTGTAAATATTTATGTAGATATTTCATTGTATAGAGAGAACCTACCACTTCGATATTTATGTGACATTGGTATTTGCTCAACAAATACGCATTGTAAGGGACAATTCTCCGACTGTTTACCCTACAGTCACGGGAAGCTACATAAATTGACCTACCATCGTTAGGACGTTTATACTCTGGTCTCTTATTATCACCTTCGTGTAGGGATGTGTAATTTCTAAAGGGCTTTGGATAATATTTTTTGCATTGGCCGTTCTTCATACACTTGGCAGACATATCTAAAATGCCGCACGGTGCATGGACGTGGAATTCTTTTACTAAATTGTACAAAACCGGTTGATTCGTCGGATCCGGTATATAAGCTTATACTAAAGCATCGACGGTTTCGTCGTTCAACACTTTGTCATCTGTGTGCATAGTTAAAACTATGTGTGCATGCGGTAAACCTCGTTTTTGAAACTCGATGACGTAGTGGTAGTTTTTGATGACGCCAAATATTTGTTTTTGCGTTAGATCGTCCATTAGTTCGAGCAGTTTGGCGTGGAATACTCTACAGACCAGATCCGGTCTGTTTTTCCATTTTTGTTTTTCACCAAGGTTTTAGAAAATTTCGAGCCACCTGGGGTTGCAGGTCATAGTGATGAATAAATCAGGCTTACCATGGCGACCGATAACAGTCATTGCATCCAGGTATTGCCTTTGACGATTTCTATCACTTCCTTGAAACGATGTCGGTAGTAAAATGATCGACTTCCCGATCTGTCCTAATTGTCGTTCTTGTCGATTTGCATTTATACGACGCAATATCGCTTCACTGGCAACTCGAAATTTACTTTGGTTTTGTCTTAGGAACCATAATCTGTTGGCCTCTACTTTACACCACGCATCAACGATGTACTGTTGATACAGTTTTCCACCACTTTGCAGAGTGGAAAATCCTTCACGTATTTGTAAGCGGTACCTGTAATATTCGTTGAATGTTATTGATTTCGGTCGATTGTTACGATTCAATCTACCATCGGCGTATCGGTAATCGGGGGAGTAACCATTATCTCCTCTTGGAAATAAAAGCGGGTACACCATTGGATCAGCCAAAGGTGAGAGATTTTTGAGACGGTGATGCCTTATTTCAGGCTGAGACAGAGTTTCATGCGGGTACAATATAAGATCCACATTGAAAGGGGGCTCGTTCCCACGAAAGACGGCGGCGATTTCGCTCCGACTTTCCGGCAAATTGTAGTTTCGACGTTGAATATTTATATTGCCCGTCGCGACGATACCCACGATTAATCGACGTTCGGAATTGTCGACATCCGCATCATTATCCAATCTGCGACGTTCGTCTCTCAACATTTCTCCGATAGTGCGCTATGCTTGCATATATCTATTACATGCCCTCAACGAACGTTCTATTGTTTCCAAGGTAGCGAAGGAAACTCTATTATTCAAAAAATCATTTCGATGTTCTATAGCTTCTTCGCTATCAAGGAAATAATAGTGGTTGAGGGTGGGATTCCTTAGATCCTGACTATTTGGAATACCACCAAGCATGTGATAGATTTGCCCGCAAACACTGAAGTTCCAATGTCCCTGTGCCCCACGTAAATCGACTGCAGGCTGGAGAGTCTTGAACGACGCTATCGCAAACAAACTGTTGTTCGAACGAATTTCACGCCTAAATTCTGCCGAATTCAAGTAAAGGTTTTTGATGGCATATGGCCATTGACTCAAATTCGGGAAAATGTTGGCGCCGTCCTTGCAACAACTCTGACTCAAGTTCCGACGACATTTTTTTTCGCCGGAAAAAAATAAAGCACCACAATGAGGGCACTGTTGGATCATCAAACCCAAATAATAAGGGTCCCCACCTAGTTGCTCTATTTGTTCATGAGTCCGAGTCATAGCAAGGCGGTGAGTCATACGTAACGGTACAACATGTCTGCGACGGCCCTGTCCACTCTGAATTGGTTCGAGGTGAAGTACAGGAACCGGAGGAGGCATTAAAATTTCATTCCTTTCATCTTCTACAGGCAATTCCATGGGAATAGAAGGAGACAAGCTACTAACGATCGGAGAAATTTCGCGAACGCCACGTGGAGACGTACGTGGAAAATCAGACGATGTTGAAGATGTGGACGGTAAAGGTAAAGCAATCGGTAACGGATTTTGTTGTCTGACCGGCGATAAACTATGATTGCTCGAACCACTAAGAGAACGCGTTATACGTCTGGTCGAAGGGATTCGATCAATCATAGTATTATTCGCTATATCAGTATACAACCTAATCAAAGATACTTTTAGATAGCGATTCTGATTGGGTGGTATGAATAAAAACGAAGTACATGCTAATACTACAAATTTAAGGATCTACTCCAAAGTATCTACTCCATCATAAAGCATCTGATTAGTTCCGGTAGAATCTGCTTAACGTTGAAGTATTTTCTAAACTGCTTGTAGTATCTACTTTTTAGCCAGTAGTATATGCTTCGACACGTGCAGCATCTTCTACTCCTTCTGCTCGGGGAGCTGGTCTTGACAAGTTTATTAGATTTTCTGTTCCATCATTATTGTTACAAAAAATTGTCAAGACTATCCTCGAAACTACCAGAAATATTATTTGCTACTTTTCTTGTCAATTAAATTATTAAAAGTTATAAAGAGTGTTCGTGATTGAGTAGAATTTGTTAAGATGAAAAAATGCCCCAGCAAGAAGGTTCCCAAAATGAAGAGTAAACAATAAGCATTTGTTATAATGCTAAAATATTTCAAAATACTGCCGCCGGATAAAAATGACACCTGCCCTCAAGTCTGCAAAAGATACAGCCCTTAAAGAGTTAACCAATATTTATAATAAAAATATAAAACAAAATTTATGATATGATATCATCATTAACGTGTCGTCTTGCACTGTATATTTTTCTTCTGCGTCTTTCATCCATTTTCAAAAAAAAATTAACCGTAGAATTCTCAAGAAGCTGCTATTATACCAACTTCGCTAACGTTAAGCAAATACTATAATTTCTTCTTGAAATCGAAGTATCTGCTGTAAGAAGTCGCTACTCCAAATTGCAGTAAATACTTTAGTCATATTCACTAGAGTGCTACTTAGTATAGTAACTTCCGGAAAAATTTAAAGTATCTACTTTGAAATGTAGTTTCATCTTAGTTTTGAAGTACTTACTTTATAGAAAATGCTAATACTTCTAGTTTTAGCATATACTTCGTTTTTATTCATACCACCCAAACACTTCGTTGAGAAATACATTGTTTGCGTGTTTAAGGCATTATTTATACTTACCTACTTGGATTTAAAGGAAATGGAAAAGTGGATAATGGTAAATCTGGAAAGGAAAAAAAATTAATATAAGTGCAAAAATCAAGGAATTTTTTAAGTTAATTATTTATTAATTATTTCAGCACTTGAACTGCAGGTAGGTGGTAGTTTGAATAATGATTTCTTAGGCGAAGGATAACATTTCATTAATAATTTTTTTAAATATAGATATTATTACAGTCCGACAGTTGACATATGATTTGACTGGTGAATATGAATGAAATTTGGTTGAAACAGAAATGAGTTATATGTTATAAATAACATCAAAGTCTATCATATTCCATACACAAAATGTAATATCCTGATACAAAGATTAATGAAAATTGGACAATAGGAATTTTTTTAGGAAATTCTTGAATTATTTTTTTCAACTGTCAAGCCATATATTGTTGTTATGTTTAAATTGTGGCATTAAATTATTTGAGTAATATTTGATTATTGAATATAAAACACATTTGTATAATTAACGGATTTGCAAAATTTAATCGCAATGGCATTACAGGAAATTTATTAGGTATGAAGATTTGAATTTAAAAAAAAATTTTATTTTTATTTTGTTTTTCTTTTAAAATGCTACTTAGTCAGTATAATTTGTTTATGAAATATAATTGTTATTTATTCTTGTATAGAATATTGATGCAATACATCGATATACAACACTATAGTATCGAGAGAAAGTTGGAAAATTTCCAAGAAAATATTTTTTTTTTATTATTTTCAACTCTCGTAAATTTAGTCGGTGAAGTTTTAACATGAAATATGAAAGTTTGTTATGTTATTCAACTTTGTAAAGAGCATAAAAGCAATACATCAATATATGGCATTGTAGTAACGGAAAAAAGATTTACGTTAATGAAAGTTTATTTTTTTTATCAACTCTCGTGACGTTAGTCAGTAAAAGTTGAATATGAAATATTAAAGATTTTTATATTATTCAATTTAATATAGTACATAAACGCAATACATCGATACATGATGCTGTAGTATGTAATATATGAATATAGATTTGGAAAATCTATCTTTTTACGAGTGTTCGTTTTAACTTACTTTTCCGCACGCACTTTTTTTTGAAAGAGTTACTTAAAATTAAGCAAATATTGACTTTATTAGATAGTTTTTTACTCCGTAAGTTATAATTATTGTGAATACAGGTAAATAAATATAAACGAAATATTTTTTTGAAAATATAAAATAATAAAGAAGAGGAAGAAAATTTTAAGTAATATACAGAATGCAACAAATTGTGTTTCAATAGTAATATTATAATATTTAGTGGTTTTTAGTAAAAAGTTTTGTATATGAATGTCGAAATGAAATAATTTTTGAAAAATGGGTTGGTATAATTTTTGTAGGTATATACGGTCGTAGAAAAAAGAATGTTCCTAACTCATACGTAAAGTGTCTTTGCCGTACTGGGAAAATAACTATTCCATATTATCAACCTTTGAAAAAAAATTAGTATTCATTAGATGTGTTAATACATTTTTGAAATTAAATGAAATATTAGCACTATAAACTTTTGCAGTAGCTGAAAAGGTCCAAATACATACATTGTAAAAATAATTGTACGGATAAAATCAAATATAGAATTAACTAAAAAATAAATAAGAAACCTAGGAATATGTAAATTTTGTAAATAATATCAACAGTTGATTCAATATGGACCTGTATAAAGGTAAAATGTATACAAAATGTTGCATAGCAACAGGTAACACTGGGTTATGTTTGTAGCCATGAATTCTTTTTATAAGGAACGGAGACTAACAGCTATGAGTGTTGGTATAGTTTTACAAAAAAAAATATTTAAAAGGAAATAAATTTTATATAGGTACTCAATAAAAATATGATTTGTAAACTGAAATAAATAATATAAAAGCTGGTTCGAAAAAAATGGTTTGAAAGTAGAATGGTTGTGAAAAAATGTTGATGTCAGAAATGGATATAATATTGAATAACTTGATGAAAATTGAAAAATTTGAAAATAGTCGGCAGATAGACTATGCCAAATGATGCGTACATGAACGTCACGATCATGCGCATAACAAAATTTCTGTTCCAACAAGCTCTGACAAATACACGGACTGAAAAAAATGCGTTCCAACAAAAACCGGGCACGTTCATGAACGAGTCGACGAACGATAATTTTTATCAGAGATTTGGATGTAGAACCGTTCGTCCAAACTGTCATGTTTTAAGGTTAGGTAATGGTAAATAAACATAATTCATACGCAAATAAAACGTCAACTTATAAAAATCGTTCCAACAATGCATAGAGTATGATGTTCATGGATTAATTCACGTACAGGTTCTCGAACGTTTGATTCGTACATGAATAAGTTCACGAACGTTCACGTACTAATCAGAAGGTGGTTGTTGGAACAAACCTATTATGATAATAAGACATTTGTTTATTTTTGTTCTAGTGGTGTACATCTGGAAACATATGTAACTTTTGTCCTCCCATTTTCTACGCCACTGGCAATTGTAACTATCTTCAATTAATATTGTATTCCTTCATGTTTTTTACGTAAAAAAACAGATAACCTTTACATATCAAAAAAATTGTAGTTTCCAATATATTTGATCTTTTCATGTTTTCAATAATAAAAGTTTTGACAAATATAAATATTTTTAAAGTCTTTCCCTATGTTTGAGATGCATTACTGCTCCATAAAATAGTTTCTGATACATATTTTAACCATTAGTAGTTTGAAGATTATTGAAAAAAATTCCAAAAAAAATAAGGTTGCAAACTGCATTAAAACAATAAATATTTTTAAGACTACAAATTTATTGATATCACTATGTTATTCAACTTAGTATAAAATATAAATTCAATACATCAATAGGATATGGCATTACAGCAACGGCGAAAAAAATTGTTATATTCGAATATAATTCTCACTTTACATTATATTTAACTTTCGTAATGTTAGATAGTGAAATATGAATTATGATAAATGAAAGATTATTATTTTATTTAGTTTTGTATAAAATATAAATAATATACATTCTTATATGGAATTATAGTAAGGGAAAAAGTTTATTATTAAAAATAATTGTTATTATTATGTTTATTTCTACTCTCGAAATGTTAGACAATATAATTTGAATGAGAAATATGAAAGATAATTATGTTATTTATTTTGTATAGGATATAAATGCAATACATTGATATATGGCACTATAGTATGAAAAAAAAATATTTAGAAAGATAAAAACACACATTCTCCTCATTTCTTTACCCTCATAACGTTTAATTAGTGAATTCTGAATATGAAATATAAATGATTTTTGTTTTCTAGTTATATATAAGATATCAATATATATTATGATTTTATAGTTATAGTTAAAAAGGCAGTAATTTATGAACATGGAATTGAAAAATCTATTATATATAATATTATCAACCTTTAAAAAAATGTATGGATTGTATTAGATGTGTTAACAAAAATTTGTATTAAATGCAATATTAGCACAAATAAACTGCTGTAATATGTATTTGAAAAAGTAAAAATATAATTCCAAAAATAATTTTACGGATAAAATCATATGAAGATTAAGAAAATTAGGAAAAGTAAATAAAAAAATAAAGAGTAAAGGTTGTTTTTTAATTTAAAAGAAATATCTTGAAAAAAAATTGTCAATTCCTGATCTAGCGGTGTACATTCGGAAAAATATGTCACTTTTCTCCTCCCACTTTTCACGCCACCTAAAAATTAAAGTACAAATTTGGACACATATTTATGAATGTTTTTTTTTTTCAATATTTGAAATGCATTTCCACAAATTAGTTTTTGATACATATCTTTATCATTATTAGTTTGCAGGTTATTGAAAAAATATAAAAAAATGATTTTTATCTAATTCCGCTATGAAATGTGACACTTTACGTTACTCTTTGACGTTTTTTTTTTTTTTTTTTCCGGAGCCGTCCTTTCGCCGGTACCACCTCAGCCTCCTGGGCTTATTGTGGATACTCCTAGTGTTCTGACTACAACCTATTCAGCCAGTCCGTTCCCTGTATTAGCTCATACAGGTTCTTTGCTGGTTGATTGTAGAAGTCTTCTGGAGTCATTTGGGTTCTGCCATACAGTTTCTGCCTTCTGTGGTCCAGCGACTCACAGTTACATAGTATATGCAGAGCTGTTTCGGTATCCTTTTTGCATCTTCTGCATGTAAGGTCTCCGTTGTACAGCCCTATTTTGTTTAGGTGCTCTTTTGTGGGAAAGTGTCCCGTAAGTAGCCCCGTAATGGTGCGCAGCTTGTTCCTGCTCATTAAGAGCAGTTCTTTCGCTACTTTTTCTGATGGTTCTTTTATGAATTCCTTCCCATGTATTTGCCCAGTCGTATTCTTCCAGTGTTTCTTGTGTTGTTCTTTCAACCACCCTTTCAACCATGACCTCGTTAAGCATCTGGGGATGCCCACAGCAGGTTCGGGTCCGTTCATCAGAGTTGACGATCCTACTCTCGCGAGTTCGTCAGCTTTTTCATTGCCTGCGATTCCTTTATGACCTGGTACCCACTCCAGTGTTACACTGTTCCGAGTCGCCAGTCTTCTAAGTTCTTCGCCGCATTCCCATACTAGCCGAGATGTCACCCTATAGCTCTGAAGTGCTTTAAGGGCGGCTTGGCTGTCGCTGTAGATCCTGATCTGCCTGTTGTGGTAGGCTCTCATGCTGTTAGCCCTTGCACACGCAAGTATTGCATAAACCTCTGCTTGGAATACAGAGGCGTATTTTCCTAGCGAGACGATTCCTTCATATTTGCTCGTCTTGCTGTATATCCCCGCTCCGGTGCCGAGTTCATTTTTTGATCCGTCTGTATACCAGATCAGTTCATTCGCCCTACTAAGTGGTGGTGTGTTCTCTTCCTCAAGCTCTTTTCGATCTTTGATGACAATCTCGAAGTTCTTGCGAAAGATATATTTGGTAGTCATTTGGTCTGTTGGCATTTTGAAAATGTCATCACCCACCTGCCTTATCTCTGTGTGTCCTCTCCCATGTACCACATCATGGTCTAGTGCTTTTTCCAGTCGGGTTAGTGCTGCCCTTGCTTCGTACATTATGACATAATGTAATGGAGGAAGGTCTAGCATTGTTTCCAGCGCCGCTGTAGGAGTAGTCCTCATTGCCCCTGTAATGCCAGTGCATGCAAGTCTTTGGACCTTGCTTAGTTTTAGCATAGCAGAGGATTGTCTGGTCTTTGGCCACCATACCAAAGATGCATATGTGATCCTGGGAATGACAACCATTTTGTATAGCCAGTGTACCATGCTGGGTCTTAGTCCCCATTTAATGCCGTAAGTACGTCTGGCAACCATGAAGGTCACCTCCGCTTTCTTGATCACGTGCTGGAGATGTCGGTTCCAAGTTAAGCCTGGGTCTAGAATAACCCCAAGATATTTAACTTCATCCGACAGTCGTATTGGTTCACCTTGAAGCGTCAAAGGGCCAAGTCCTTCCCTTTTCCTTCTTCTGGTGAACGCAATTATCTGTGTTTTCGAAGGGCTAATACGTAGCCCTTCTTTTACAGTCCAGCCTGTTACTACATTTAAAGCCATCTGGAGTCTGTCTCTGGTTGTACTGTTGTATTTACCTTGGGATAGAATTACCAGGTCGTCTGCATATCCTATGGTGTCGAATCCTCCTCTGTGTAGGGTTCTAATGAGCCCGTCCATGACCAGGTTCCACAGCAGCGGGGATAGTACTCCCCCCTGCGGACAGCCCCTGGTTGCACATACGGCCATTGTATACGTAAATTAAAAGTAAATCGAATATTTTAATTAATATTTCGATAAATATGTACAAAAATATATTGTATAATTTGAGAAATATCTTTTACGAAGTTTATTTTTATGTGATACATAATAATAGTCTAAACTGATTGTTTTGAATCAAAATTATTACAATCCAAATATAATTCATTGAAAAACATCTTAAACCACCCCTGCATATGCTTTAACGGATTCTGCTGGCTGAAGACGTCGGGGCATATCTAACGAAATATATCTAATGGCCCCCATTCACTAACAGATCGACTGCAGGCCGTGAACTGACGTTCATGTCGACAGGTAACGGCCGATTGAGGCCACACATTATTCAGTCCGATTTTAAGGTAAAATCTTCGGGCATCGGCCCTACAGGTCGTGGCCTGAAGGCGATCTCAAATTTCTCTACACACTGTCAGTTATAGTTGAAAACAGAAACAGAAAATTGGCTGCTATATTAATACTTTTGTTATTAATGGAAAAACCAGTTAGACAGAGAAAACGATTTTTGGTAAAATATTGGCTTCAGCAAAGAGAAAAATTGTCTCACTTAAGCCTTATTAAAAAGCTGCGACAATCTAATACAGACGATTTAAAAAATTATCTTCGTATGGATGATAGGATTTTTAAAAAACTATTAAAAATCGTTAAACCTTACATTACGAAGAAAAATACCAAAATGAGAAAAGCAATCAGTGCAGAAGAAAGGTTAATTGCCACGTTGCGATTCCTGACAACAGGGCGAAGTTTTGAGGATTTGAAATTTTCAACGCTTATTTCCCCTCAGGCACTAGAAGTTATCATACCTGAAACCTGTAAAATCATCTACGAAGTTTTAAAAAAAGAATATTTGAAGGTAAGAAGATAAACATTTATTCTTGATTGGTGTTTGTTAATATAATACATAGTTACATTCTCAAGTTAAATACATACAAAAACCATTATTATTATTTTAACGTAATTAATTTGGACAACTCTTGTTCAATCTGTTGCGGTAGAGTATTTGCATTACCACCAGAAGCACCTGAAAGAGTTCTAGGTTGAGGATCAGAGGATACAGCCTTTGCATAAAAAAGGTGTACCATTTGTGTTCGTTTGGTGTGGCTGCGGAAACTAATGCGACTGCTGGTATCATTTGAGTATTGCTGGTAATGAAATTCTTTAGAAACTGGTATTTGCGGAATTTGGTAGTTATAAACATTTTCGCTTACAACAGGTTTACCAAGCACAACATCGGAGTCTAAAGTCAATTTATTTTCAATTGCATAGAAAAGAACTTTGTTTATTAATTGTTCAGCGTAGAATCTCTGCCCTTCGTCTATTCTTCGGAGCTTATAAGCTACATTTTCTCCTATTGCATGAAACTCGTCTGTGTTTTCATTTCGTACTAGTGCACTAAAGACTTTTTTTAATCAATTCTCGTTGGTCTGGTAAGCGTCTCTTTGGTGCAGAGCGATTAGCAGTATATATAGAGGTTCTTGATGAGCACCTGCTATCACTTGTCAAAATAGGCGGTTGAGGGGATGTTAATGTTATTGTGTCTTCTTAGTCGTTATTAACATTACTTATAGGACTGCGGATGTCTTTATTATTTTGTTCAACCTAAAAAATAAAATAAAAATACCTATAATTAAGCTAAATATGTCGTTTGATCTGTTACTAGAAAGTTTCAAAACTTACAAAATAAAAATAGACATAATTTAGATGTTTTGTTAAAATAAATATATTAATTTTATTTATTTATTGTTAGTTTCCCAAAACCTCTGAGGAATGGCAAGACATAGCAAGGAACTTTAAAAGTAGATGGAATTTTCCCAACTGTGGAGGATCCATTGATGGTAAACATATTAGAATTGTCAAGCCACCTAATAGTGGATCATACTTCTATAACTATAAGGGCTACGACAGTATCGTTTTAATGGCAGTTGTTAATGCCGATTATGAGTTTATTTATGTCAGTGTCGGATGTAATGGAAGAGTATCTGACGGGGGCGTTTTTGAAACCACAACATTTCACGATAAATTGTTCAATGGAAAACTGAACATACCGAGTAATGAAACTACTAAAGAAAATATGAATTTTTTTTTTGTAGCTGATGATGCTTTTCCCTTACATGCAAACATACTTAAGCCCTTTTCTCATAAAACATTAGGACCGAATGAACGTATCTTCAATTACAGATTAAGTCGAGCCAGTCGTACTGTAGAGAACGCGTTTGGCATATTAGTTAACAGATTTCGAGTATTCCATACACCCATTAATATGAATCTTGAAAAAATCAATTACGTTGTTCTTGGCTCTTGTGTTCTACATAACTTTTTACGGCGACATGCAACAAACGCTTACTTATCAAAAACTATTGTTGATATTGAAGTGCTTGATACAGGAGACATAATACCGGGGGATTGGAGGAGAGAGAACCCATTAGATACCTTACAACTGGGTTATGGTCGCAATCCTTCACATAACGCAAAACAAAATCGCGATGCTTACAAAGAATATTTTATGCAAACAGGAAAAGTATCGTGGCAGGATAAATTTTTATGATATACTTATTTTTGAATTTGATAACTTTGAATTAGATAAAATAAATATAATTTTCAAATAAAACCTGCATTTTTTGTCTATATGTATAGAAATAAAAAACTAAAATCATATAAGTTTCTACACTTACCATCTAGTAAATTATTACTTTTTTGTTGTAATTTTTTGCTTACCTCATTATCAGAAACGTTTTCTTTCATGTCATGTTCATCACTGTCATTTGATACTGGCCGTAAGGGAGTCTCTTGATCTGATGTAAACAAAAGCAACTTGTAATACCAAAGTTTCGGTACATGTACCGAAACTTTGTATTTGTATATAGATCTTCTGAACCACTACCAGATTTTTTACTTTTATTTACTTTTTTTAGTTCTTTTCGAAACGAACTTCTTAGATTATTTAATTTATTTTTCACTGTATCGATTGTGGCATTTCCATCTACAGTTTTATAATATTGTAATAATGACAGGTATGCCTTTTCTCGCATTAGTCTGTTAGAATAATTTTTTGACTTTATTTGCCATAAGCAGGGATTAGCTCTATAAATATCTATCAATCCTGTTATAAAGTCAGGCTGATTACACGTAGTTTCGCTCATGTCTATAATTATTAATTGACCAAGCCCAAAAATATGTTGATCTGCAGACCAAATTTTCAACTGCGCTAAAGATCACGCCTTCGGGCCGAGACTGACGATGAATTGCCACACACAGTGAGGTTTAGTAGGACTGCAGGTCCCAACCTGTCGTCGGCCGGCGTGTGTATGGAGAAAATTGCCCTCAAGGCAACGGCCTGCAGGCGACCTGTTAGTGAATGGGTACCATAACGGTGCACTTTAATTGGCCGGGAGGCGTCAGTTGCATTTCGTTAACTATGCACCGGATTATTTTTCGACTCGCGAGATTATGGTACAGGGTGGAATGTGATATCTTGAAATTTACTTTTACAGGAGGGGAAATAATTATACTAATATTTATCTTTGATACAGGACACCCTTATTCCATTTGAAAGAGGACATTTTTTTGAATATGATGAGTTATTAAAATACAGGTATCAATGAGTTATAAAATTTTTTTCGAAATGTTAACAATTTAAGAAAAGTTAGCATAATTTGGATCTTTCTGTATTTAGATTTAGTATAGCATTTCATTATTTTTGTGGCAATTAACAATAAAATAAAGGGTGTAATATAATAAAAATTTAACTTTGATATGCTATACTTGATTGAACCATCCTGTATTTTTCAAAATAATCTTAAAATGTAGCTTATAGGTATGAATTTACAAACTACTTTTCAATAATATTTAAATTTTCTTGCTTGATTAATCTTAGAATATATCTCAATGTGTGTAATTTAATTGAACATAAGTACCTACCTACCAGTAATATAGGTACATGATTTTGAATATCCAACTTATTCAAATACAAAGTAGCTTCCACATGAATATAATTTTATAAATTCGGATATAATAATATTTAAGAATATACTGTAGGTCTATAAAAAAAAAGAAATATTCATGAGTAAGATATATATTTTAGTATATACATTGAGCTATGGTATTATAGATTTCAACTTTTATATTGATCTCAACAAAAATATTATTGTATAACTTTGATATAACTACATTGGAGCATCCTGTATATTTAAAAATCATAAAATGTTGCCAATATGAATAGAGAACACCGAGAAAAACAATTAAAATCTTTAATGGCTTCGCTATAAACCGTCGGCGCGTTTGTCCTGAACCCCTTTATTTACATTGAGTAGTTAAAGGGAAAGTGGACCAGTGATTGGACCAGACATACACTGTTTTGAGACGGGACCTATGAAAAAAAAACATGATATTTGATGGATTTTTTCCCTCCCTTTCTCCTTCCTCACCTCTCCCCTTAATTTATTTTATTCTAACCCATTTTAATTTTTTGGAAAATTTTCTTAAAAATTTGACAACTTTTTTCCATATGAAAATTAAGGATTAATAATGATTTGGTCATTTCGATTCCATTGGCGTAGGTGATGGGATTTTTTGAAGTGAAAAAAGATACTTGAAAATTGAAATTATAACGTTTTTCAATCAAATTTATGGCAATAAAAATTCGAAAAAAAATGTTTTAGTATAAAGTTAGATGAGGCAGGTCCGTATTTGGCATTTTTGTCCTGAAAAATTGCACGAATCAACGGGAAAAAAAATGTTGAAAAATTTTTTCTATAGGTACTTGACATGGAAAATTTTTTTGTGAAAAAAAATATTTTAGATAGTCAGTCTGAAAGGTGTCTACTAAAGCTTGTATTTCTCAAAATTTCAAAAAAATCGAGCAGTTTTTACTATTTTTTAAAACATCGAAAAGTCCAAAAAAGTCGAATTTTGACAGTTTTTCGGGCATAACCATGTGTCAAAATTTTTAAAATTCGCAACTGATATTTTTTTTGGAATCCTTGACCTCGAAAACACCCCTCCATAAAATTTCATCGAAATCGGACGATATTTTTTTTTCACCCCCCCTTAATGGACCTGTTGAAAATTTTGAAAATCGATTTTGACAGGGTAAAATTGATTTCGAAAAACGGAAATTGTTACCATCGTATTCGGGGTCATCGAAAATACCTCGAATTCTGAAAGAAATGTCGATAGGGTCAAAATTTACCCCCCTGAGCCGATGCTTATACATAACGGGCAACTTGAGCTGGGTTTTTGAAGGTGAAGGAGACGTCGTATCGAAATTTTGAAAAAACGGCTGTATAGAGGATCGAAAATGAAATTTCGAAATTCTGTTGCTTTCCAATATGACAGTTCAGTCAAGCTTCTGGGTTTCCGATTAAACTCTCATGGGACAAATTGCTTTAGGAACAATATGTTTTCACTTAAAATTTGAGTACCTGAACTTCTTAATCTAACCGTCAGATTACCAGAGACCCAAGTCAACAGAAGTTTTTTTACAACACCTAAACACACTGCATGCATATAATCGATTGTGAATAATGAAACAAGTCCTATGGGGATTTAGTTTTGTGATGTTCTTCATCAGATCCTAATTTAAATTGCTCGTCTGTTCTCAGTGAACTGTTTGTGCCTTTGAAAATTACTGTTCCAGCTTTATTATCGTAAACACCATATTCCCAACATTTCTCACAAGATGCATAACCACCGTGAGATTTTAAACTTTTTAAGTAAGCGTTAGCAGGAGCATCACAAATAAAATTTAGTACATCTTTCTACAAAGTATACTCTGGGCCAGTTTATTAATGTCCTGGCAATGTGTCTGGTAATTAACAACAGCTTAAATCTTATCCGTCTCTTGAAGTTGCTGTTAAAATTTTCCCGTTTATTGAATAGAATTTAACCTTTTGGTAGAAAACAACCATATACAATTTGGCAATCTGCAACTGACTCCGATTTACGTCAAGTTTCGTGTCAAATATTGAAAGAGAAGGAATTGTGTGGTTACTGGACTGGTTGTTTTTCGCAGAGTAATTTTTGAAGTTTATTTTTATTCGTAATGTCCGAAGAAAAAGCAAAGAAAAATAGATTGGCCAATTTCAGCAGAGAGGTCGATTTTTTATGTTCGTTAGTGGTAAAACATCCAAAAAGTCAGATGCTATCACTTGGAAAGAAAAACTACAAGCCTGGAATAATTTGACCTCCGAATTTAATGGAAAAAGAAGTGGTCTTCCCAGAACCATGATGTGCCTAAAAACCAAGTGTTGATGGTTTGCCATCACGGTTTGATGATGATGATGAGGGTAAGTATTTTTTAATTTCTTCACAAAAAAATTAGTTTATTTTCATAGGAACTATTAGAATTTCCCAATTAACCATTAACAAGACCACTAATGAATTGCGAAATAATTAGTTTCAGTTAACATACAACATACAAGAGGAAAGTTTGAATAACATTGAAATTGAACATTTAGAGGATGACAAGACAGAAACAGAGGAAATGATAACATTTGAATTAGTTGAGGTACTGTATACAAGTTTATTTTTGTATCAAGAGACAATAATTCACTCAAATATTTTTAGGATGGTAATAGCACAGAATACCCCAATAGTGACATTAACGAGAAAGAAAATAAATCTTATCAATGTGGAACTAGTGGAACTAAAAGAAAGATGTCAAACTGGAACCCACAAAGCTTAAAAAAACCCATATCAAATGAATTGAACGGTTCGTAAATCTTTTTTTTTCAGAAATTCTTTCTGTAGATGAGACTTGAATGTTTGCAACTCCAAAAGTATAAATAATTTTGTAGAAAATCTTATTTTGTGACTACATTATATTGTAACTACATATAGAGAAATGCCAAGATGAAAAATTGGCTTTGCACCATTTACCTCTCACAACATCTATAAAAAATATAGATTTTTACTCATTTTTTTGACTTTATTGATAATGTATTCATTCAGTGGATTGTGTGACGTGTTTCTTCACCTCCCTTAGGTTTCTACCAACTAGGCACGTCACTTTGGCCACCCTCGATGCAAAATCTTTTAAATAGATGCTCGGGCGCCAGATTTTTTACGTGGTTTGCTCCACGGCCCCTTGACCCTTAGCGTCAAGAGTTCCAGATAGCCTCAGATGGAGGTTACGGAAAATTCCAGGGGTCTCGTTGAATTCAACACTTCTAAAACTTTAAATCCTTAAACGGCTATATTGTTACGGAGTATTAAGAAAACACAGGTTATTTCGGTTCGTATATTACAGGATGAACTCAGTATATACAGGGAAACAATTACATTCAAATAATAAAATGGTGAATTAAGTATTTCAGCGGCATCAAATAAAAGTAATATGTACAGAGTGCAAGTGTTACAAGACCATATACTATTATTATTATGCACCATGCAAAACTGCATATAAGCAACGGTACAATAAACTATGTGTGAGCAAGCTAGTATAGTTACTTAAAATCGGTCAAAGCAGTGCAAGCAGTTTCTAATACAATTTGGAGCGGATTTGAAGTCAGAAAAATAACAGGAATATGGGGGACGAAATACTACCACACCAATTTATATTGACAAAAAAAAAAAAATTGTTGATTTAATAGGTAATAAAACTAATTTCCAACTCTCGTTGAACTGAGAGGATATAGAGAAGGAAAGTATAAAAAAAAAATTGAACTCAATACTACAACCGGCTGAAAGTTGGACAGCTTGTGGCAACGGCCTCTTACCTGTCCCACAATCAGTTTTCGAATTTGCAAATTATCGTTTAAAATTGAATAATATAATTTTGGTTCGAAGATAGGACTACAGGTACCCAAATACTTGTTCGGAAATCTTATCAATTTGTTAACTAACTAAATAAAAAAAAACAATTTAACAGGAACTCAAACAAAGTTACAACCGGCTGAAAGTTGGGCAGCTTGTGGCAACAGCCTCTTCTCTGCCCCACATTCAGTTTTAAATGTAAAATCTCGAGAAACTAAACTATATAGCTAGGAAAATAATCTGAGGAAGCAGAAATTATACGCGGCTGAAAGTTGGACAGCTTGTGGCAACGGCCTCTTCTCTGTCCCACAATCAGTGTTAAATATAAAATTTTGATGAACTAAACTATATAACCAGGGAAATGATTTAATAAAACAAAAATTATACGCGACTGAAGGTTGGACAGCTTGTGGCAACGGCCTCTTCTCCGCCCCACGATCAGTTTTTAAATTTCAAAATTTCGGAACACTAATCTATATAGTAAAGAAAATTAGTTGAGAAAATGAAAATTACTCGCGGCTGAAAGTTGGACAGCTTGTGGCAACGGCCTCTTCTCTGCCCCACGATCAGTTTTTAAATTTCAAAATTTCGGAACACTATTTATAATGTATTCAGGTAATTTGGGATAGGACAACAGGTATGAAAGTTTAAATCCAAAAATAAAATTCAGTATTCAATATAAATGGTATCGTGTATTAAGCGTTCAACTAATACTCAAAAAAAAATGTTTACAAAAAGGAAGCATGGATAAAAAACTTGCAAACAAGTAATTATTATCATTAAAAAAAAATATCTCAAAATCAGTCGATACTAAATTTTCGACAATTCAAAACTTTACACGGATAGCGGAAATCAATTTTTGTATGGTAAACGGAACAAAATACTGTACCCTACAATTTAATATTACCAATTTCTTTTCTTACTTACTCCAAAAATTTCGGACGGTCGGCTACTAAACGTTTCTTAAAATATTCGCAGAAGAAGAAGAACCAAAAACTATATCTTTAACTCACTATAAAATGATCGAGTTTTGAAATTTATATTTTCCATTCCCACCTACAATTTTTGGCATTATCGGTGATACTAATTAACTTACAACAAAAAGTTTCAACTGTACTGAATGGCTTTCGTTTTAAATAAAATGCTTTATATACCGGACGTCCTCTCGTCATGAAATTTTTGGAGAATCGCAATTAACAAACTTCATTAATTTTCTAAAAGTAAATATGTGTATCCTAAATTACTAAAACTAATAAATAATTAGGCAAAACTAAAACGGTATCAGAAATTGAAGTCGAGGATGAAGTAACGAGTTATAATAAAACTTTAAACTCAAAACTAATAGAAAACTAAATAAAAAAATTCAACATTGGTCCAGAAAAATAACTCGTTACACACCCCTTTTACTTCGGAAAAAAAAATGAATGAACGAAAATGCAGTTTTCGTTCATTACATTTTTTTTCAATCTTCCATCTAACTAAAAAAAAGAAAACTAATGCCGACTACAAAACGAATAATATGGATGTTTCAACGTCGCGCAATTCGGCGTCGGATGGTTGAAGCGGAGGTCGCTGGTTGAGTTCCTTTTCCATGGGGTGACTGGCTGCGGTACGACTGGGAGTGGAGTCTAAACAATTTCTTCACTACTCTTGGTTGTTCGGTGCCTAGGTCGCACTGGACTCCTACATCTGAACGGGACTGGTGGAAACCGTCTATGAAGTGGGCTTGGACTGCCACTGATCGGGTATTGGGACTGGGTTCTTCACATGGGCAGCTTCGGGACAGCTGGCCAACCTTTCCACATCGGGAACAAAACAAAATGGAGGGTCTATTGCATCCCTCTCGTCGGTGTCCTGTTGTGCCGCATCTCCAACACAGATTCTGCGTAATGGGAATGAAGGATTGTGTTCTCCCATGACTTCGGTCATACTGCACTCCAGGGCTGGAATGGTCGACTGCTGCTTCGGACTGGAGGCGGTCCCGGACTTCAGCAGCATATTGGATCATCTCTGTGATGCTCATCCTCATCAGATCCTGGAATTCCTTACTCAGCTGTTCCTTTTGTACCTTCGACAATGATGATGAGTTCATATCGTCTCCGTCTTCAGGAAGGCTATCAGTGTCTGATAAGTGAAGTATATCCGTGGAAAACTCGGGAAAATTCTAGTTTACTGAACAAAAAAAACTATTAACGGGTGAAGATGATAAAAAAAACAAAGCTTCCATTCTGGTGAAAACGTAAATAGGAACTTGAAGACAAAAAAAATCACGGGCTAACATAATAGTAAAAAAAAATATATATATATGTTACATCTTCAAACTACGGATGATTAATTGATGGACGTTCAAGGGCGAGGGGGAATCAGCACGTTGTGTCTCTTCCCCTGTCGGTCGAACACCCGTGCTCGGTACCACTTGGTTGGGTCGGCGGTATTCGGTCGCAGAAACTGTGCCTTCTCGGCCCAGGCTTTTGGCCACTCCTCTCCGCGGTTAACTTGTTGGGCAAACTCCAATATTTCCCAACCTCTGGGCTTCACCTCGACTTCTTCGGCATTTTCCGGTTGGTTGATAGTCACTGCCGGTTCGAGTAGGGGAATATATGACTCAAACGACTCAGCTGGGTGAGGGGTGAAGGCAGTATACACCCCCGAATTATATTGGGAGATGGTCTCAGTCTCCTCGTCTGACCTTTCCCCTGGATGGATAATTGTTTTCTTTTCAACCAGGGTGCATACCAGCATCTTTTCCTCGTAGACTCCGGGTTCCGGCGGGGTTGGCGACATTGGTGGGGTGTTGCCCGGAGTGTAGCGGGCTATTCCGAAGAGCTCATCGAACTCCTCCTCAAACTCTTCCCAGTCGTGATGGGTCCAGTCTTCTTCATTAAAGACGTCGTCGGGAGTCTCGCGGTCGTTGAGAGGCGAGGGAGTGCTGGCGCCCAGAAAAGCATCGGGAGAGGCTGGAGGGGTTTCCTCGGTGAGGTCTATTACCTCCCAGTCATCCTCGTGAAGAGGAAATAGCGGCGGCGGTCCGTCACGGCTGTCCATTCTAAAGAGAAGAAAAATACAAAACTTATTCATTAGCGGGTTTTAAATCTTTTATATGTACGTGCTTATATCGTTTACCAGTTTTGTCTTGCAAATCGTACACCACCGGAGAGATGACTCGCACGACTTTATACGGACCGGAAAATTTCGGGGATAGCTTAGCAGCTACGTGCTCTGCGGCGGATGACAAAGTATGTTCCTTTTTCATAACTTTGTCGCCTATGGTACATTTCCAATCTCGGCGGCGCAAATTATAATAGCGGCTCTGACTAGTAAATGCCTTAGACAAATTCAAACGGACAAGATCAAAGCAGTCTTGTAACTTTTCCATTCGTAGGAGATGCGTTCTTGAGTCTCCTTCGGCATGGTCGTCCTCTCCAGTATTTCCTGTCGGATTTTCGCCTGAAACCTGTTCAGCTTCTCTTCGGAACGACTTAGGTATTTCGGGATCTCTGCCAAAATTCAGGAAGGCAGGTGTAAATCCCGTCGAGTCATGTCTTGAGTTATTCATAGCGAATTTCAAGTCTGGCAACCTCATG
This sequence comes from Galerucella nymphaeae, assembly GCA_963978555.1. Taxonomy (NCBI): domain Eukaryota; kingdom Metazoa; phylum Arthropoda; class Insecta; order Coleoptera; family Chrysomelidae; genus Galerucella; species Galerucella nymphaeae. The sequence goes on along the minus strand of OZ021706.1, from coordinate 4,483,451 downwards.
TCCCAGTCTCGGTGATCTTCTTCACAATATTGAGCAATCATCGTTTTCAGGGTGCGGTTGGCTCGTTCAACCGGATTCGCTTGCGGAGTATATGGCGGAGTAAAACGGTGTCGAATTCCCAATCCACTCAGCATTTCCTTAAAGAGCTTGCTGTCATACTGAGTTCCATTATCTGTCAGTACCGTACGGGGACATCCAAATATTGTCAAAATTTCCTCATAAAAGGCAGTACTTATGCTACTGGCAGTAGCATTTCTTATTGGTTTACATTGTACCCATTTCGTGAATCTGTCTTGAAACATTATGATATAGCAATTCCCTTTCTTACTTCTGGGTAACGGTCCAATAATATCGGAACTAACGGTTTGCCATGGTTGCCGATTTGATGATGGTTGCATCTTCCCTGGAAGCTTTTGTTGTGATGGCTTGTACTTTTGGCATTGTAAACATCCCCTGACATATTTGGTGATATCTCGAAACATTCCTGGCCAATAGTACAGTCTTGCAATACGGGTGATAGTTTTAGCAATTCCCAGATGACCAGCGCTCGGAGCATCATGATTTTCCTGAAGAACTCGGTTCCGGTCAGGTTTTGCTATGCACAGTTTCCAAGGATCGGACATTTCTGGTTCTCTGAAATCATTTATATCCCAGAAATGACGGTATAGACGATCTTCTCGAATACAATAGTCCGGAAATTTATCTGGGTTTTTTAGAACCTCTTCTTTTTTGTTCCGGTACCATGAACATTCGGTGGTTGTATCGGTCAAACATAGGGCAGGACATAAATTGGTCTCAGTGGTCATTGGTAGTGGATTTCTAGACAGAGCGTCGGCTACCCGATTCAGCGCACCTTTACGGTACTGAATTTCAAAGTCATATTGTTGTAGGAAAATACTCCACCTAGCTAAACGTCCGGAGGGACTTGATATGGAATGTAGCCATCTAAGAGATTGATGGTCGGTTACAACCGTAAAATGGTAGCCCTCTAGATAAGGACGCATCTTTTCAATCCCCCAGACAATAGCCAGACATTCTTTTTCCGTGACGGAATAATTTTTCTCGGTAGGACTCAGGGTACGGCTAGCATACGCTATCACGTGTTCATGACCATCTTTCTGCTGGGTAAGTGCTATTCCCAAACCATATTCGGAGGCATCGGTTTGTAAGGTGAACGGTACGGTAAAATCAGGACAACTTAGAACGGGTGCCTCTGACAGACATGTTTTGATTTTAGCAAAAGCGGCTTCTTGTTCTTCAGTCCACTTCCATCGTTGAGATTTTCGTAGCAATTTCGTTAACGGAGTCACCTTTTCTGAAAACGATGGCACAAACCTACGATACCAGGATGCAACTCCTAAAAACCTTCTCAGCTCTCGGATATTTCTAGGGGCTGCAAATTTAACGATACTTTCGACCTTTTCTGGATCGGTATGGATTCCATCTCCAGTAACTACGTGGCCCAAGTATTTCATAGACGGCAAACAAAAGTGACATTTTTCTGGGTTTAATTTCAATTGCGCCTCTCGTAATCGACGGAATACTTCTGACAAATTTGCCAAGTGTTGATCAAACGTTTCCCCCAGAACAATGATGTCATCCAGATAAGCAAATGCATATGGGTCTAAATCTGGACCTATTAATTGATCCACCAATCGCTGGAATGTGGCGGGTGCAGAGTGTAAACCAAATGGTAGAACCGTGAATTGGAATAATCCACGTCCTGGTACGGTGAAGGCTGTGATAGGCTTACTTTCCGGTGTCAACGGGACCTGCCAATACCCACTCTTCAAATCTAAACTGGAAATATACTTGGCTTTTCGCAGCTTATCCAGGATAGCATTGATAAATGGAAGAGGGTAGGCATCCTTCATGGTAACTTCATTTACTTTGCGGAAGTCAATGCAAAACCGGTTTTTCCCATCTTTTTTCTTCACTATCACAATCGGAGAACTCCACGGACTGGTGGAAGGTTCTATCACTCCTTCTTTCAACATCATGTCTACCTCGGCATTACAAATTTCTTGCATTTTTGGGTTCTGTGGTCGATATCTCTGTTTGATCGGACGGGGTTGAAGTAATCGGATTTCGTGTTCTACTAACATTGTTGGACCTTGAATTTTTTCAAACCTTGGCAATTCACGGCTGAGGAAACGGTTCAGTCTTTCTTCCTGATTGTTCGTCAAATTTCTGTCTTTGATGGGCGTTATGGTTTCCAACGGACATCCTATATAAACATAATTCTCGTCGTTCCCCAAATCTTCCCGGGAGGACGTAAATAATTCAGAAGCGGTCAGCTCCTTATCAACCCCTAACACCAGGGAAGATGCGGAGGCTTCAGAAACAAACTGCTCTTTGTCAACTCCTAACTCCAGAGAAGACGCAGAGACTTCAGAAACAGATTGCTCCTTGTCAACTCCTAACTCCAGAGAAGACGCAGAGACTTCAGAAACAGATTGCTCTTTGTCAACTCCTAACTCCAGAGAAGACGCAGAGACTTCAGAAACAGATTGCTCCTTGTCAACTCCTAACTCCAGAGAAGACTCAGAGACTTCAGAAACAGATTGCTCTTTGTCAACTCCTAACTCCAGAGAAGACGCAGAGACTTCAGAAACAAATTGCTTTTTATCAAAAACAGACAGTTTGCGAAAACCATTTTTCCCACCAATTCCAGGGTTTGTATCTTCCTTGCAAATCATTGGGATATCTACATCAGATTCTTCCAGCTTTGTTTTAATCACTTCCAACATTTCTATCGGGCTGGCTACTTCTGAACGGTTTATCAATTTATTATTCATGTATATATTTCCGGCTCCTAACTCCAAACGGAAGTTATACTTTTGAAGGACATCGTGTCCTAATACAATATCAGTAATCAGACCAGGGAAATGTTCGAACGGACCTTCCACAATGTCGTCATGGATCTTTAGTTTTAGTTCATAGTTGTCGGTGATAGAGACTAAATTTCCGTTAGCCAAACGGGCCCTCGTAGTTTGGTGGGCTGTGGTTTGCTTTCTTTGGGAAAATGTCCGAGCTATCTGATCACCAATATATGATTTAGCAGCTCCAGTATCCAACAGGGCTGTAAACTTATAGTTTTCAATTCTGACTTCTATGTGAGGTCGGAAATCGGTCGTTTCTTCTGGTGTCTCGGCATGAGAGGCAAATATCTGTGGAAGCTGTGTCGGCCTCTCTTCGGGACAGCTTCGTATTAGTTTTCCTGCCTCCTGCAGGAACAGTCTCTAGAGAATACTCCTTCCTTATGACAGCGAGAACAGAATATTTTCTGAGGGTTCTGACAGTTGTTTCGGTAGTGCCCAGATTCCCCACAGCGGAAACAGATTGGTTGGCGAGGTGATGATCCAGACGGTAATTGAATTGTATCGCGAGGCGTCTCGTTTGAAGATGGGCGGCTGGTACCTGGAATGGCTTCCCTAGATGGACCAGGTGTCGTGTTCTGGGACGGTCCAAATCTGGGTGTACTCATCGGCTGCGGACGGGGATTTTGTCCACGGTTCGGTCCACTGTGGCTGGGTACATATTGGAGTTCTTTCCTGAGGAGCTCATATTCCCTTACCACTTGACAAAATGAGGAAAAATCCTCAAAGTCCCCTTTTCGAATTTGCAAGCGATATTCGGGCAACAGGTTGCGGTACAGCCAGGCTAACTGTTGATCAGGAGTTAGCTTTCCATGTCGTCGCATCAGTGTTTGGAGATCGGTCATATAAGTAGCGGTAGACTCATTTCTTCTTTGAAGACGACGGCCTATTTCGGCTTCTAGGTCGTCTTCGTAATTTACAGGATAGAAGAAAATACGGAAATCTTTTTCAAATTCCTCCCAGGTCGTGTACCTGCACCGGTTGTTACGGTACCAGGATGCGGGTTCACCTGAGAGCAATTCCGGTAACACCGGCAGCAAACTATCTTTCTGGATATTCTTTGCCGTGCAAATCTCTTCAATTCTTTCTATAAACGACGCGGGATCTCCCTTGTTTCCAAAAGACACCTTCCAATCGCATACATTTACCGGTGTAGTTGCCATAATAGCGGTCGGGTGAATGGTAGAATTGGCCTGATCAACAACGGTTTGCGGGGACCTATTTTTCCGTCTTAAAAAATTTACCAGTCTTTTCCGTTTCTCCGGAACGATTCCCGCAACGGATAAATTTCTTTTTTTTAAATGTGCATTCAATTCCTCGTTTTTAAGAGTATACACCCAGCTTACTCGTTGGTCTATAACCTCTTCGACAGAACTTATGGTCGGTAGTTGGGATGGTACGGGAAGAACGGGTGTTTCCTCAACAGCTTCACGGTCAAATAAGAAAGTAATGTCCAGCTCCCCCGAGTTTCTCCTAGACATTTACTAATTATCTCCTTCTTTTCTATTGAAACACGGGATCAAACGGTACCTGATCTATTTAAAACTCCGAAAAAGGACAGTCAAAACAGAATTACACACGGCCCCAGCAGCAATACGTCGAAAAAGATTGAAGCGGTGTAAAACAGTTCCTACTATAATCGGCTCTCTCTGCTCTATACGATAAAACAAAATAACAATCCCTGCTTAAAACAACAAACAATACAAACAAAAATCAAAACGAATAACGATCTGTGCTCCAATCAACCACACTAAAAAAAATCAAGGGGGGAATAACGGTAATGTTCAAATCAACAACCAAAGAAAACGGTCCCTACTCAAATCAACAAATAAATAAGAAAACGGTCCCTGCTCAAATCAACAAATAAATAAGAAAACGGTCCCTGCTCAAATCAACAAATAAATAAGAAAACGGTCCCTGCTCAAATCAACAAATAAATAAGAAAACGGTCCCTGCTCAAATCAACAAATAAATAAGAAAACGGTCCCTGCTCGGGCGCCAAATTTGTGACGTGTTTCTTCACCTCCCTTAGGTTTCTACCAACTAGGCACGTCACTTTGGCCACCCTCGATGCAAAATCTTTTAAATAGATGCTCGGGCGCCAGATTTTTTACGTGGTTTGCTCCACGGCCCCTTGACCCTTAGCGTCAAGAGTTCCAGATAGCCTCAGATGGAGGTTACGGAAAATTCCAGGGGTCTCGTTGAATTCAACACTTCTAAAACTTTAAATCCTTAAACGGCTATATTGTTACGGAGTATTAAGAAAACACAGGTTATTTCGGTTCGTATATTACAGGATGAACTCAGTATATACAGGGAAACAATTACATTCAAATAATAAAATGGTGAATTAAGTATTTCAGCGGCATCAAATAAAAGTAATATGTACAGAGTGCAAGTGTTACAAGACCATATACTATTATTATTATGCACCATGCAAAACTGCATATAAGCAACGGTACAATAAACTATGTGTGAGCAAGCTAGTATAGTTACTTAAAATCGGTCAAAGCAGTGCAAGCAGTTTCTAATACAATTTGGAGCGGATTTGAAGTCAGAAAAATAACAGGAATATGGGGGACGAAATACTACCACACCAATTTATATTGACAAAAAAAAAAAAAATTGTTGATTTAATAGGTAATAAAACTAATTTCCAACTCTCGTTGAACTGAGAGGATATAGAGAAGGAAAGTATAAAAAAAAAATTGAACTCAATACTACAACCGGCTGAAAGTTGGACAGCTTGTGGCAACGGCCTCTTACCTGTCCCACAATCAGTTTTCGAATTTGCAAATTATCGTTTAAAATTGAATAATATAATTTTGGTTCGAAGATAGGACTACAGGTACCCAAATACTTGTTCGGAAATCTTATCAATTTGTTAACTAACTAAATAAAAAAAAACAATTTAACAGGAACTCAAACAAAGTTACAACCGGCTGAAAGTTGGGCAGCTTGTGGCAACAGCCTCTTCTCTGCCCCACATTCAGTTTTAAATGTAAAATCTCGAGAAACTAAACTATATAGCTAGGAAAATAATCTGAGGAAGCAGAAATTATACGCGGCTGAAAGTTGGACAGCTTGTGGCAACGGCCTCTTCTCTGTCCCACAATCAGTGTTAAATATAAAATTTTGATGAACTAAACTATATAACCAGGGAAATGATTTAATAAAACAAAAATTATACGCGACTGAAGGTTGGACAGCTTGTGGCAACGGCCTCTTCTCCGCCCCACGATCAGTTTTTAAATTTCAAAATTTCGGAACACTAATCTATATAGTAAAGAAAATTAGTTGAGAAAATGAAAATTACTCGCGGCTGAAAGTTGGACAGCTTGTGGCAACGGCCTCTTCTCTGCCCCACGATCAGTTTTTAAATTTCAAAATTTCGGAACACTATTTATAATGTATTCAGGTAATTTGGGATAGGACAACAGGTATGAAAGTTTAAATCCAAAAATAAAATTCAGTATTCAATATAAATGGTATCGTGTATTAAGCGTTCAACTAATACTCAAAAAAAAATGTTTACAAAAAGGAAGCATGGATAAAAAACTTGCAAACAAGTAATTATTATCATTAAAAAAAAATATCTCAAAATCAGTCGATACTAAATTTTCGACAATTCAAAACTTTACACGGATAGCGGAAATCAATTTTTGTATGGTAAACGGAACAAAATACTGTACCCTACAATTTAATATTACCAATTTCTTTTCTTACTTACTCCAAAAATTTCGGACGGTCGGCTACTAAACGTTTCTTAAAATATTCGCAGAAGAAGAAGAACCAAAAACTATCAGCCGTATTAATAATAAAATTTAGATCATTCTAACTTGACATTTATATGTATTTTTTGGTTTAAATGTCAAGTTAGAATGATCTAAATTTTATTATTAATACGGCTGTATATCTTTAACTCACTATAAAATGATCGAGTTTTGAAATTTATATTTTCCATTCCCACCTACAATTTTTGGCATTATCGGTGATACTAATTAACTTACAACAAAAAGTTTCAACTGTACTGAATGGCTTTCGTTTTAAATAAAATGCTTTATATACCGGACGTCCTCTCGTCATGAAATTTTTGGAGAATCGCAATTAACAAACTTCATTAATTTTCTAAAAGTAAATATGTGTATCCTAAATTACTAAAACTAATAAATAATTAGGCAAAACTAAAACGGTATCAGAAATTGAAGTCGAGGATGAAGTAACGAGTTATAATAAAACTTTAAACTCAAAACTAATAGAAAACTAAATAAAAAAATTCAACATTGGTCCAGAAAAATAACTCGTTACAATTGTTTTCTTAATTTTTAGCAATTAGAAAGAAAAACCTGGGTACAAAACTACAAGCTGCTAATAAAATTAATACTCTAGCACAGGGGTGTCAAACTCAATTTACATGAGTGCCATTTTTTCTTCGAGGCATGCTTGGGGGGCCGGCTTAAAAAAAGTTTGTTTATATATCATAACGGAAATCTTTATTCAACGAAATAAATAAAATAACATAAAATAAAAAAAAGTTATATCTATACAATAGATAAATAAAAGTTTAGTATAGTAACTATTTCGATGACCCAGATACTTGACATCGTTTCAGCTTCAGATGTACTAATTTTCAGAATAGCTTGAAGATGTTCATCTGTCAGTCTCGAACGGTGTTTAGACTGGTTGATTTTCATTATTGAAAACATCTGTTCACATATATATGAACTTCCAAACATACATAAAATACGAGCAGCGTGTTTGCTCATGTTGGGATAGTTGTCATGACTTTTAAAATATTTTGAGTAGAATGTCAAAATACCAACTTCCCTGAACTTGTCTTTTAAAACAGTGTCACATTGCAAGTCTATTAGTTCCATTTGCATATTTGTTGGCGCCTTGGCAACTTTAAAGGTGAATGGATTATTAAACAAAGGAAATTCACAGGAGTTCAATTCGCGAAAATCTGCGAAACGACCTTCAAACTCCGTTATAAGATCAAGTAGAAGAGTAGCAAACTCTGTTAGTTTCTCTGCACTGTACGTACCACATGCTCGAATACTAGGAAAGTGGTGAAGTACTTGATCTCGCAATTGGGACTCCAACAACTTTAATTTTATCTCAAACGCCTGTATATTTGAGTACATTTATGTAAGTATTCAAAGTATACCTGTAACAAATGCAAAAAGGTGGGACACTTGGCAAAAGTATGTCAAAGTGGAACTAGGGCAAACCAACATGCTCTTGATATTGAAACCGATGAAGTAGAAATAAATAACATTTATTTTTGTAATGATAAACCTTTATGTTCAGATGTATTAGTTAATGATTATCTTATTTCATGTCAGCTTGACTCAGGAGCAGCAGTTTCAGTATTATCGTTTGAAGATTATCAAAATTATTTTAAATCTGTAAAATTATTACTATCAACAATGATTCTTAGTAGTTATTCGGGAGACAAAATCAAACCAGTAGGTCAAATTTTAGTAAATATTAGGTATAATAATGTACTATGCAAAAACTTCAATTTCCAAATTGTAAAAAGTAACCATACAACACAAAACTTGTTGGGAAGAGACTTTTTAAAAAGTTTTAAGTTTAAATTATCACCCGACATATTTTTAATAACAGAAAATCAAATAGACACCATTTTAATAGAGTTTGAGAATATATTTGAGCCTTCATTGGGATGTTATAAATTTAAAGAAATTAAACTAGAATTAGAAAATAATGCTACGCCAAATTTCTTTAAACCAAGGCAAATACCATTAGCTTTCAAACAAAGGGTTGAAGAGGAACTAGCAAAACTTGAGAAAGAGGGGGTAATTTCACCAATAGATATATCAGATTGGGGAACACCAGTGGTTCCTATTATGATGATGGTTCATTAAAGTTATGTGGTGATTATAAGGTAACTATAAATAAACATCTAAAAAAAGTTAAGTACCCACTTCCGTCTGTGGAGAGTATATTTTTTGAATTAAATGGGGGGAGTCTTACTCAAAATTAGACTTGAGTTATGCATACAATCAGATTAAGGTAGATGATGATTCATCAAGAATTTTAACATGGAGTACACACAAGGGTTTATTTAAAATAAACAGATTACCGTATGACATAACCCCAGCAAGTGCAGTATTTTAGAAAATTTTAGAGCAATTATTACAGGGTTGTAAAGGTGTAGCAAACTTTCTTGATGATATTATAATAACAGGGAAAACTAGAGAAGAACACATAGATAATTTAAAAGTAGTCTTAAAAAAATTGCAAAATGCAGGATTTAAGCTAAATAAAAGTAAGTGTGCATTCTTTCAAGATCAAGTAAGTTACTTGGGTTTCACAATATCAAGGGAAGGTTTAATAAAAAATAATGATAAACAAAAAGCTATTATGGAAGCACCAAGACCAACTAATGTAACACAAATTAAAAGTTTTGCGGGCATGGTAAACTATTACAGTGAATTTGTACCAAAATTATCTATAATTATGAGACCACTCTATAATCTATTGAAAAGTAATAATAAGTTTGAGTGGTCAGATTTATGCGAACATGCTTTCTTAGAAATGAAAAAAATAATTGCTTCAGATCAAATTTTAACTCATTTTAACCCAGACTTGCCAATATTGTTACAAACAGATGCAAGTCAAGATGGAATTGCAGGTGCACTATTCCATAAAGACGCACAAGGAATTTTAAAGCCGGTGCTTTCATATCCAGAACTGTACCAATACTTAATGGAACAAGATTTTGTAATACAAACAGACCACCGTCCTTTAGTTTCTATACTAGGAGAAAAAAAAGGTATACCCCAAATGGCAGCCTCAAGGCTGCAAAGATGGTCAGTATTCCTTTCGGGTTTCTCGTACAAGTTAGAATACATTGAAGGTGTAAATAACAACATGGCAGACATGCTGAGTAGGCATCCTATTGAAATAATGTATATTTCTAGTGATTATGAACTAAAACCATCGTATTTAAATACATTGATAGCAGAGCAATTACCAGTAGATTATAAGAAAGTAGCAGTAGAAACTCGTAGAGACATAACATTATCAAAAGTATATAACTATATAAGTAATGGTTGGCCTGAAAACAAGGGAACTATTGAAAATGAAAGTTTAATTCCATATTTTAAAAAGAAAATAGAATTAACATTAGAACAAGGCTGCATAATGTGGGAATATCGAGTAGTGATTCCTGCTAAATTCAGAAAACAAATTTTAGAGGAATTGAACTCGAGTCATTTAGGTGTAGTTAAGATGAAGTCTATTGCCAGAGCTTACTTCTATTGGCCCAATTTGGACAAAGAAATTGAATTGTACTGCAAAAAATGTTTACCTTGTCAGACAATAGCTAACAGTCCAGTGAAGTCTGAAACAATAGCTTGGAATAGACCATCAAAACCATGGGAAAGGATTCACATAGACTTTATGGGTCCGGTAAAAAATAAGTTTTATCTTATAGTATTAGATGCTTATAGTAAATATCCTGAAATTAGAATAATGGATAAAATTACATCTGAAGCAACCATTATTAAATTAAGGGAAATCTTTTGTACTTGGGGATTACCAGAAATCATTGTATCTGACAATGGCCCTCAGCTAGTATCATCTGAATTCAAAACATTCCTAAGCAATAATGGAATAAAACAAATCACTTCTGCACCTCACCATCCAGCAACAAATGGAGCTGCTGAAAACGCAGTTAAAAGCTTTAAAAAAAGTCTAAAAGCTACATTATTAGACAATAAAAACAAAACACATACTGAGAGTTTAATAATTAGCAGATATTTGTTGAATTGTAGAAATTTGATCCATTGTTCTACAAAAGAAACACCATCCAAATTAATGATTGGTAGAAATGTAAGAACACTATTTGATCTTTTGAAACCAAATAAGAATCACAACTTACAATTAGGGGGTAGGTGTGAAGATTTTAAAGAGGGGGAAGAGGTTATGATCAGAGACTATAAAAATAAAAATGAAGTTATATGGGTAAAAGCTACCATTAAAAAGGTACTAGGGTTAAAAAATTATCCTATGAGGATAAAATTCATAAAAGACATATAGATCAAATTAGAAAGGTAAAAATAAAGGATGCATCAAGGGAAGCAGAAACAGTATTTAAACAGCAATGTGCTAATAAAAGCCCTGCAAATAGTAGAGAAGATGACATGGAGGAAATGGTAGGTAAAAATAATAATAACAATCAATTTGGTTCACCCAATGAAAGCTTAGATCTTAGTAACTCTCCATCAATGTCAGGTAGTGAAGATTCCACTACAAATGAGGTAGACTCTTCGTTTGAAAGTGTGGTAAATGACTCTTTTGGCGAATCATCTAGACAATCAAACAAAACTGCTGCTACTAAGTCAGGTAGAATCAATAAGAAACCTAAAAAGTATATTGACTATGATTGTGAATCTGAGTAAGCTGTATTTTTTTATTGTAAGTAATATTAAGCTGTTATGTTAATTTTTAAGATATCCATTTTTTTAAGGTAATTGCATTTTGTATTTAGTTGTTATCTAGAAAGGGAGGAAATGTGGTGTATTATAGACACGGGGTTAAGTGCGTTAGACAGAAAGATGTCAATTGTCATGAGATAAAAAAAGGAAGACACTTCTTGCTTCCATTTTGTGAAAGGCACAATGTAATAAAATTAACAATAAAGGAATCTTAAAGTTATTTTCTTCATTTATTAAGTGAGCAACATAATAGAGGTAATAACCTTGTGAAAAAATAATGAAACATGTCTAACTTAATTTCAAGGAGGACACATTTTAACTTTATACAGATATTGATCTCATTATCCCCCTACTCTTCAGACACCCTCTCAAAAAATTGAAATTGTAAGGTGAGTCAAGTGATACCTTGTTTTATAGACCTTTGAAAGCCCTTTACATCCATGTTTAGTTTTTGAATTTGGACCATTAACAACAAAGTTATTACCTCCACAGTTATTAGGTCTGGAATTTTTAAAAAAAACACCCTGTATAGATGCACAAACATTTCAGTTAATATGATATGTGAACAGAAATTATGTTTAATAAAGATTTATAGTTGTTGATATTATGGTTTTAAATGAAACTAACTGTTTCTAAATATTATCACATTTCATTTATGCCATTTTTTTATAACCAGTCATGTTTCACATTTTTTATGAAATAAATGGTAGGTATATTTATGAAGTAAAATTCTGATATACTATGTATTTGTAACTAATTTTATTAGGTTAAAATACATTTAAAATATTTAATTTAATATTTAAACATTTTAAAGTATTTGGTGTTTCATCATTAGGGATTACACTATGATTTCATAATCAACAAACTAATGTAGTAAGTTCTCTTAAAGCCTAGCAAAGTATGTTTGAATTAATTCATGCCTGTAGTAAGCTTCATTTCCTTCAAAAACGTCATTGTCATTCTGCGGGACTTCTTCATTTATTATTGCTACCAACTTTCCATTAACATCTAGGTCAGGGTCACCTCGCTGTCTGGCTACATTATGTAATATCCCTGTAGCTACAATTATATCTTGTGTTAGAGGCTGCTTTGTACGTAAACCTAGTGCTAAACGCGGAAATCTCCTCTTCCATATTCCTATACACCTTTCTATAATATTTCTCGTTCGAATAAGGGATTCTTGGTATAGTTGTTCTGCTCTGCCTTGTGGATTTCCTAAAGAAGTCATTAAATATCTATCCACAGGATAACCACTATCACCAATAATTAATGAATTCTCTATGACATTATTGTTAAATTGTCTTTGCAGCAAAGAGTTCATAAATACCACACTATCATGGGATGAACCAGGCCACCTGGCAACGATATTCCTTATGATCATTTCATGATCACAACTTACCATCACATTTATCGAAAAGAAACCTTTTCGGTTTCTATACCACTCGGCTTGATTTCCACCTGGGCTTTGGATTTTAACATGTGAGCCATCAATTACCAATACAACTCTAGGGAAACCAGCTATATTAAAGAATCCCTGTTGTACACGAATTATTTCATCCTCTACAGGAAGATTAATGTAATGTCTTTTTATTAAACAAATTGCCCTTGTTACCCTTTTTATAATATTGCACACAGTTGATTTGTGTACTCCTGCATGGTCTCCTATGGAAATCATGAAGTCTCCAGATGCATAAAAACGCAAGCAGAGCAGGAATTGTTGTAGAGGGCTGAGAGCCAAATTCCTAAAATACAGGTTAATATATTTTATACAGTTACACAAATAAAACTTTTTAAGATAATACCTTTCAGTGGGATAATTTATATTATCTTGAATTAGTTCCAACACATGCTGAACTGTTTCCTTTGTTAATCTGTATCGATTTACAAAATCTGTGTCATCCCAATAATTCATATGATTTGGTCTGTGGTGTAATGTACGGGGTCTTCTAAAAGCGACGTTCTGATAATCTGCTAATTCATCATCCGAATCAGATTCATCAGAAAAAATATTTACATCAAAAAACACATTCATTTTTATCTTCAGATTTGTACAAAACTCCTGCTTGCATGTCTTTATCCAACTGTCAAGAGCTTAACAACTGGATATATCGGCTGTGTGTTTATCCTCCCGTTTGTTAAAAATTATCTTCTTGTTAGCACTAACCAGACATTGTTAAACGCCTTTTCTATGTTGTCAGCCAGATAAGTTTACCAGACACTTTGCCAGAACATTAATAAACTGGCCCTCTATCATGTAAAAAAAACAGTATCATTTAATATCTTCATATCATCAATAAAATCTTCTAAGAATATGTTGAGGGAAAAGGGCTTGAACTTCCCACAAAAGATACCAATAGCAAAAGGAAAAGATTCCAAATTTTTTTAATGAACCTAGTATTGGCCAGAACTGTAACTTGCTACTGAAAAACAGTGGAGTACCATCAATATTGATACTAAGTTTTAATATTCTATCAAAACATTGTGATGGAATAATTTGTTTTAAGCAATGTTCTACACCATCGTCAATTTCAATTTTCTGGGAGTTCTCAGTAATGATCTACTGTCTAAGGGAAGTTCTGGATGTATTGGAACCAAAATTTTCAAGAGACTAGTGACAAAATGATGAGAAACCTTTAATTCAACAGCCCACTGCCTTAGTGCAGATGTAAGATTATCATTACCATTAGAATAAGTATAAGAGTTATGCGAAGTATAATTACCAGAGGTAGAACTATTATTTTCCTCAAAATTCTCAGGAACTTCAGATTCATTTTCATCAGTTTTGTCAAAAATTTGTGTATCGCATTATTGTCTGATTCCAAGTTATTTTCTTGAACATTATTGTATTGATTTATTATATCAAATTTATTACCATAATTAAGCTGATTAACATCTGAATGAGTTTGAATATGAGCATTTTCAGCCTCAACATTAATATTTCTCAATTTATTATAAGCTATTTCATTTACCTTTGCTACTCTGCGATAATACTGTCGTTTACCTACGTCTTGTGCTAAATGTTTTCTTTTATACATTAAAAAAAATGTTCAGAAAAACGAGTGAGCCAATACCCTAATTCACTGCTTTAATGTCTCATCAATATAGTTGCTTACTGATCTTTGTTAATAATAAATATATATGTAATCAGTCTGGCAAAAAACATTTGCATTCCTTATCAAAAGAAAATATTATACAATCAACACTCTAACTAATTACCACTTGAGTTTTCCTTCTAGATTTGACTCTGTCAGGGGGCATGCTCGTTTCTTTTATTTCTGTCAATGGGACCGTCGTGGTCAACTGAACTGCCCCTGAAAATTGAATATTATTAGAAAAAAAGAAAATACTAACAATATCTTTAATTTTAACAAATAGGCAATAAGGGCCAGTTTTATCACCTTCTGATTCACAACTTTTGTCTTAGTCACTTAGCATAAAATAATAAAGGAAACTATCATTCACATCCTTGTTGGATACATATTGTTTATGTAAGTCATATTCCATTATCTTATGATTCTAGTGTTGTGTTCAATGGCAGTTCTCAAGAAAATGATTTATTTCTCTTTCTGCCTCTTCATTTTTTTTCTACTACCGGCTCTGGTATATTCTTTACAGTTTGACTATTAGTCAATCTTAAAGCAGCCTTTACATTGACATAACGTGACCATAACTTTCCCCTGGTAGGAAGTCTAAATCACTTCGATTTCGAGGAAACGGCTTCTTCATTTCCTCTGCTGCCTGTACAAATTCTTCCCGTTTTAACCCATGAAAAAACATGTTAAAGTTATCTAGTTTACAGCTTCCTGTGAATAAATTGTCATTTTAGTAAACTATTACTTTTTACATCAAGTATAGTATTCCAATTTTATATATTGCTGTGGTATGTGTCGAAACACTCCAAACCTTTCATCATACAACCGCGGCTATAACTTTGTAATGTATCTAATTAAATGACTTTTTTTTACCTATACTTTTTGATATAGGGCGCCATATGCACAAAACGCATTTATTTTTAAATTCTGATACATTTTAATAATCCTTATTATTATTTTGCTGCCTAGTTGAACAAATAACTATTCTTCAGATTTGTCATCTTTGTTTATAGTCAGAAAGGATAGAACGAAATTATTTTGATTGAAATGACTAACTCAACTTTCGGGGACGGGACCCACTATAACATAGCCTAAGTGCGTATTTATGAGTGTTGGTAAATTAGCGCCCATACTAATTATTCCACTCTTTAATAAATTAAAATATAAGTGAGCCCCTACTAATATTTGTATTTCTCCAGGCGAGAAAAATGGGGGGTCAACTAAATGTAGCTTGACATGCGATGGTAACTTGAATTTCTCTGGAGATATTGCGAACTGATGAAGTTTACTGGTAATATTTTCGATAACTGAGCATGAGAGGTTAAAAACTTCGGAAGGTTCGACCATGGAACTGAATACGAAATCAATCTAGCTTGAGAGATATTTGTTGGAGTGAATGATTCACCTTTGAATCAACTATCGACAAGTTACTATTCAAATAAGAAGAACGAGCAGAGTTAGGATTGTTTCCTGAGTCACGAAGGGGAAGTGAATGGTTCCTAGTGGATTTGAATTATTCGACATGGGTCGAGAGTGGGGTCCATTTTCAAAATGCAAAAGCGTATGGTGCGATTAACCACAACTCAAACAACTATGCAAAGATTTGCAAAATATATGGTGAGAGCTGAACTGTATTGCATTTATAGAGAGTGTGGGTTCTTTCTGAACAATATGTACAATTCTGCCGATTTGTAGTTAAAGTCGAAGAATTATTTGATTGGTGACGTTTAGCAGCCTTATTGATCTTGCTAAATTATTTATCGATTTTGCTATGGCAAAATTGGATTTGACAAGCATTGTCAATTGCCTGTCATGGCTTTTTATTGCACTCTCCACTCTGTTCCCCTGAGGTCTTCTCTTAATTTTTTGGACTTGTTTTTTCTTAAGGGGGGGTTGGTTCTCTTTTGTACCGAGTTCTTCCCTTTCTTCACTCACACTCGGTTCTACATGTATTACCTCAAATTCCTAAAAACAATATGTAATAGATATGCTTTGATAATCTGAAACTGAAGTGAATTCAATCATTCAAAACATTTGCTATTACTACCTTTTTTTTATTTTAAAGTAAGTACTTACAACATTAGTAACTTCAATTTCCTCAGGGGAAGTCTGTGATGGACCTGCGAAGGGAACTGGTTCAATATATTCATTAGTTTTACCTTCCCCCTTCTATAGTGAGGTTGCTTATAAGCACCGAAATTCTTATCTCTAGGTCTGTTAATGGTTTTACTGGAGCATCACCCCCAGTTCCTCTGTGACCATAAGTCACATCCCTGGATCGCCTCCTGACGTTCGTCTTCATTTCACTGATTGTCTAAAAAATAATTGTAATTAGTAGGTATGGCGAGTAACAAAAAATGGATCTTATATTATAGAGTTCAATTCACTTACGTCCTTCCATTGTTTGACTGTTTTAGCCGGACCTAGAGAGTTCATTTTCCCTGTTAAATCTTTCCATCCATTATTAACTTTAGGTATATCCAAAGGGTTCACCTTGCCTCCTAATAGTAGCCTATTTTCTTCTAAATAACTGATCATATATTCTTTTTGTTTTTTAGTTGTTCTTGGAGCCCGCGACATTTTTCTACTATATTTCACAAAACACAAATAACAAATAACTTGCAAGTGTAGTGATTACTTTACCCTGTGCATATGGCATATCTCTTATCAGTTACATCTATGTTTACAATCAAATAGAAATGGTTCTCTTCTTTTTCATTGAAACTGGTCTCTACCTTAGCTATTAAATGACAGAAAGCGCTGTTGCCAGATACTCTACTTGAAATTTTAAAGGAACTCTTTAAAATAAATAGTTTTTAACAGTCCTCTAAAATATATACTTGCAGAATACCATTTCAACAATCCAAATTTTTAAAAGCCCGGTAAAAACTTATTTTTAAGAGGCATCTAAATTTTAAAGGATTAGTTACAGAATAGACCCCATATGCAAATATAATTCCAGTTAAAAACAAAGATGCAACACGATAGCTCGTGGTATTTTTGAAAATTTCATACCAAATTACGGTTTGATGGAACAGATTAGGACAGATTTAGGGACAGAATATAAAAATGCTATATTCAATGCTTTAACTAAAATGTTAAATATTAGTCATAATTATTCAACAGCATATCATCATCAATCTATAGGAGGTGGTGAGAAATTACATATAACGCTTAATGAATATGTTAGACATTTTATAAATGAAAGTAAGGATGATTGGGATGAATGGTTCGAATTATTTGCTCATTGTTATAATACGACTCCTAACTCTTATCATGGTTATACGCCATTTGAATTATTGTTTGGAAGACGTGCTAACCTACCCGATAATCTCACAAATGACATTGATCTATGCTATAATATTGATGAATATCAGAATGAGTTGAAATATAAATTACAGGTAGCTCATCAGAGAACGGAGAATTATTTGATTGAATATAAGCTAAATAGACAAATAAAAGTCAAAATAGTAAGGGAGCTAATCCAGTTGATTTTAAAATAGGAGATTCGGCTTTAGTAAAATGGGAAAATAGAACCAAATTTGAATCTCATTATATAGGTCCATTTACAGTCACAGAGGTGAGTGAGGTTAACTGTAAAATCAAATTAGAATCAGGTGTGATTAAAGAAATACACAAAAACAGACTGTACCCTTGTTGTAAAATGAGTTAAATTTGTAAAAGTGTTAGAAACAAAAGTGCCAATGTGTTTACAAACAATTAGGAATAGTAAACAAAGTGTAACAACAAACACCATAAACAATTACGGTCTTATTAATAAACACAGAGTAACCTAGTACTAACTTTATTTCATGCTTAATCCATCAGTTTGACAGATACGCTATTAATAAACGCATAGTAGACAGGGAGTAACTTTGGTAGTAACTTTAATCTAAGGAAATGGGTGGTTTAAGCTCGGAATAGCATTCGACTAAATATAATTTTAGTTTTATTGAACTGTTAATTGTGATATATGTTGTCATATTTCAATTCGAAATTTAGTTTATCGTTGTATTATTGTATTATCAGTTCGTATTATTATTCAGTTTATTATTATTATAGTAAGTATTTGCTTTGGTTTAGTGAGTAGTGATTATTTTGTGATAGTAGAAAGAGATTATTATATGGACGATGCTATGGGTCCCTTATTTTTCAGGGCGTAGGATGGGTTCAAAACTATGCACTAGATACAAAGATTTATATTTTAAACTTATTATCGTTTTACATTACAATATTATGTGGTAAATCAAGTATTTGTAGACCGTCAAGGCGCTACAACCCTCAACGGTCTTGCTCCCTTGACTCTCGAGAGCTGACCCCCCTTCTTACTGTTAACTGTTCTGTTTGCGCATGACCGCTCCGGCCTCGCACTGCACTATATAAAATAAAATAAATATAAAATATTCGTCCGATCAGAAAAATTAAATTTCATAAAATTAGGTCTAATCCGCTGGAAACACTGTTAGGAGAGGAATTTAAGAAAAAATATCGTTTCTGTCGACGTACAGCAGTGAATATTATAAATTTATTTAGAGATGATTTGACTGGTGATAGTAGAGGTGGACTCATTCCTCCATAATTGCAAGTCTTAACTGCAATTAGAGTGTGGGCCCGGAGACAAGTATGTGTATCAATATGAATAATAATAATTAATTGCAATTTATAGACATTTATAGATAACAATAACTATTACTATTAAAAAACATTAAGAAAATTCGGAAATATTACTTTTAACACTAAATACAAACTGAGAAATAATAATTATAAGATAACTTGCTGTTTTTGAACAGTGTAAGCACTACCTATTTTCAATAAAATTTTGCTCAACAGAATCTTTATATTTCATAAGACCATTCGAGATAAAAGCTGTAACGAAGTTACTAATTTTCAGATTTGCAAAAGCAACAATTATTCCGGTTTTATATATAAATTGGTATTACGGTTATTTCTCAACGTAAAAATATAATTCTTGTCCGTACGAGATCAGAAAAATAGCCCGGTTTTAATGTAATATTTAATTCTTCCGCGATATTAGTTTTTACAAGTGTTGTATCACCTCCGCGCGCCGTTAAAACTCTGAAAGCTCTGTAGTAGGCCAGCCCCCCACGCCGAATAATACACCGACGTATACTTTACTGGTAGCACTAAAAGGCAAGCTACCGAACCGAGGGAGTTAGTCCGCCGACATAGTAAGGAGAACACCACGCCGAGAACCGAACCAGAGTAAGTTTCGCATTATTTTACCAAGTCCGTTGCAGAGTTTCTGCGCTAGTCCGATTGAAACTGGGTGGGAGAAGCTCAGTATATAAGTATTTGTTTTAGGAGCTGTAAGTCAGTCGTGTCCGAGATCCGAAGTCCGAAGACCGCAATCCGTATTCCGAGGTGAGTTTTGCTTAGAACTTGGGTACTGTTCTCAACCGTCGCATTTCTAAGTTTGGGCCTTCAGCCACCCGTTAATATACCGAGGAAAGGAAACTGCTACTGGGGGCGCTGAGTTTTCACATCTCAGTAGTAGTCGCGAAACTGCCATTGAGGGCGCTGAGTTTTCACATCTCAGTGGTAGTCGTGTTTGGGCCTTCAGCCACCCGTTGATAAACCGAGGGAAAGGAAACTGCTACTGGGGGCGCTGAGTTTTCACATCTCAGTAGTAGTCGCGAAACTGCCATTGAGGGCGCTGAGTTTTCACATCTCAGTGGTAGTCGTGTTTGGGCCTTCAGCCACCCGTTGATAAACCGAGGGAAAGGAAACTGCTACTGGGGGCGCTGAGTTTTCACATCTCAGTAGTAGTCGCGAAACTGCCATTGAGGGCGCTGAGTTTTCACATCTCAGTGGTAGTCGTGTTTGGGCCTTCAGCTAACCGAGTCAGAGTAGAATATTGGAAAAGTGTTACAATAGACACAGGGCGGGAATTTCATAACGCGTAACCTGAGAACCGTACCCCCCTGCCGTAGAACTTTGACTGGCCGAGAGCTTTGTTTGCGCATGCTTAACTTTTCGCTTTAGTATACACCCGCTTTCGCTTGCACACACCGTTCCTCGTAGTAATAACCCGTAGTTTGTTGCCTTTAGATACCGTTGCTTTTAGAGTAGTAACTTTGTGTTAATTTTGTTATTAGAGGATTTAATAAATATATTGAGAATAAGCATTGTTTTCCTTCAACTTCTTGCAACTCCGAGGAAAAATACAGCAGCGAATACCCAGGTTGGCAATCCAGGAGGACAGGTAAAATCTGTTTCACCGGCTACAGTGCATCCGTCAACACCATATTGACCCCTGGAGTATTTTCCTTCTTCACTGACGCTGCCCGGAGCAAGTGGAGCATACCACTCTAAAAAACTGGCGCCCGAGGCATCCGTTACCAGAGTTTAGGCGTCAAATATACGAGTAGCGACGGAAAGGACGTTACAAATTTGGCGCCCGAGCAGGGACCGTTTTTATGGCATACCGAGTTCGCTGATTACCGATAGTCAAGAGAAAACCGTTTTTGAGTTGAAGAAATTAATCCCATCATAGAAGGTAACCGAAAATCACTGCAAAGGTCTCAGGAGACCTTCCTACATACAAATCCGTCAAAATCCGCAGACCTGTCATTTTGACAGATTGTCAACTTTTGCCCAGAAGAAGGGGCACCCTACCGAGTGACACCTTATTTTATAGGTTTTCGAGTGCGCAGAATCGATCCCCACCAACCGTTCACCGTTTAGACGCATCAGTCTCGAGATTCGAGCTCTAGAAGTAGGGGAGAAAGCTTCCGACCGTTGAATAAGTAAGACGCACCAATTCCGATACCAAAAAGATGCCTCTGCAAAATACCGAATCTACTAGCAATCCGAACAAAGCTACCGCCGCCGAGAACCCGCTACCGAAGGAGGAATCGACCGACACCCGCATTGGATGGGTTTACCACCTAAAAAAAGACGAATTGGAGGCAGAGCTAGCCAAGTTCAGGCTAGTGATACCAGGTACCGTAGATGACCAACGACGCCGACTCATAAAATTTATCCGAGAAGGCCGTCCTTCACCCATACCGACAACATCGATGCCATTTGTATTTCCAAATACATCCGAAAGAATTCCAGCCCCCACGACAACACCTACTGTCACCGTGACCAGTGCAGGAGAACCGGTCATGACAAGTGCGCTCCACGGCTCGATAATAGGAGTACAACCGGTAACCGAATCAAGTTCTGGACTGACAATGTTGCCGCTGAGAACCCATGATTGGCGAATCAGCTTTAATGGAAATGGAGACCCTGCTGCTTTTCTTGAGAGGCTTGAGGAAATTCGAGAATCGCAGGCCATCTCACACGACCGTCTTCTGCAAGCTATGCCGGAACTCTTACAAGGAATACCAGCACTTTGGTTCCGGAACAACCGAAAATACTGGTCCAGCTGGCAAGCTTTCAGCAACGCCTTCCGAGACTTTTTCTTTCCGGTAAACTACCAATTCGATTTGGAAGTAACCATTAGCAGAAGAGTACACCAGCTTGAAGAAAGTACCGCCGCATATATCACCGATATGCAAACATTAATCCGCCGCCATGGAAACATCACCCCGGATCTGGAATTAAATTGGCTTTACCGAAACCTTCACCCGGAATTTCGATGCCAAATTCGCCGTTCCGACTTCTCGAATGTACAAGAATTTGCGAAGACCGTTCGGGAATACGAACTTTTACGCTACGAGTGCGAGCAGGCTCAAGCACCGCCACAGACTCCGCGACAGAATCCGCACCAAGATCGTTTTCGTATTTCCACTCCGACACCAATGAATAGAGAACAACGATTCGCTTCTACTACTCCGTCCACCCGTAACCCATCGACCCCGAACACTAGCAGCAACGCCGTGACAGCAAGAACCGCCGACCGAGGATCCGCACCAATCACTTGGACTTCAGATCGCCGTCCTAACTCACCGAATACCGCTGCGACTCAACCCACAAATCGCCTGTCCGATAGGAACCGAGAATGCTGGCAATGCGGTCAGTCCGGACATTTTCGCAGTCAGTGTCAAGCAGTTCCCCGGATTTTCTGTTCAAGATGCAAACGGGATGGAGTTATGTCCCGGGATTGCCCATGTCCACGGCCGGAAAACCACTAGGGCGCTGCGACAATACGAGGCCTGCGCAGCATAGCCCCCAAAACGCCTCACCTACTGCAATATCTTCCGACGAAGAAAACCAACTACGTACAAATCAATACATCAGCATCCCGTCGAGAAACCGAACCGAGGTACCCTCACCTACCGTTTACCCGTCTCCCAACACCTCAGATCCTTCCCCAAGCGAGTCAAACCACCGTTCGCATGCCACACTGTCCAATTACCGCTATCAGGAAGCCTCACCTACCGCTGCTTCGTCGCACCACTCTTCCGTAAACCCACCAAACAACCGTACCCATGACCCGTCACTCCCCGTAACACCTTCCGATCAACAGAAAAATGCACCTACCTTTACTCCGTCTAACGACCACCCCCGTAGAGCCACTTCTCCTGCCGCCAACCCGTCAAACAACCGCACCTGTCAAATTCCCACCGTAACAACACCTATCGAACAACCCCCGGAGACCCCACCACCCGTTATCCCCTCCAGCTCCTACGATGTTTCACTCCTTATGGACCCACGTCCGCATCTCTCCGTCGTAATTCCGGGAGGTACCGTACAAGCACTGATCGACACCGGAGCCGTGATGTCTTACGTAGGAGACAGGATAGCCAGACTATGGGAAACGATAGGAATACCGCAAACACCCAACTCTGCAAGTTCCGTCCGCCTAGCTAATGGAGAAACCGTCACCGTCTCCGAGATATACCAAGTGGAACTACAGATAGGAGAAGACCGTTTTCACGAAACTTTTGGTCATCTTTGTGGACTCCCCTCCGATATGGTGATAGGAATGGACATCCTCCGAAAAAGACACTTTAATCTGGACTTAGGAAGTGGACAAATCAGGGTAAAACACAGTGCAAACACAAAGGAAACTCTGCCCATACCATGCTTGCCCATCGGACCCCCCGAGACAAGACCGCCGCTAACTCTCAACAAAGATGAAGAAATCCGATTACGAAGGTTGCTGGACGAGGAACTACCGTCATTTGAGGATATCCAAGGAGTTACCCCGTTAGTCGAACACCGGATCCGTCTTTCCAATCCGGAACCGATAAAGCAACGTTACCGCCCTCAGAACCCGCGGATGCAGGAAATAATAAACGAGGAAGTAGATAAGATGTTGGAAGCAGGTATTATAGAACCATCAGAGAGCCCATGGAGCTCTCCAGTTGTTATCGTCCGCAAGAAAGATGGAAAACCCAGGTTCTGTATAGACTTTCAAAAAGTTAACGCCGTCTCCGTTAAAGATGCTTATCCGTTACCCTTCATAAACGCCGTTCTAGACAAGCTCCGGAGAGCTAAGTACATATCAAGCATCGACCTCCGTCAAGGCTACTGGCAAATAGCTCTCTCAGAAGACAGCAAACCAATCACCGCTTTCACCGTCCCAGGCAGAGGATTGTACCAGTTCCGAGTAATGCCTTTTGGGCTACATTCTGCACCCGCTACGTTCCAACGTCTCATGGACAGAATAATCGGGCCAGAGATGGACCCCTATTGCTTCGCCTATCTAGATGACATTATAGTGTTAGGAAGCACCTTCGACGAACATCTCGCTAACCTTCGAGAGGTTTTCCGCCGTCTCCGCGCCGCAAACCTACGCGTCAATCCCGAGAAGTGCCAATTTGGAAGAAGGTCGTTAAGATATTTGGGCCACCTTGTAACATCCGAAGGAATTCGCACCGACCCGGAGAAAACTACCGCCATCGCTGAAATGACCGCTCCAACAAACGTCCGAGGTTTACGCCGCTTTTTGGGAACAGCTTCCTGGTACAGAAGATTTGTACCGTCGTTTTCTGAAGTTGCCGCACCACTGCATCGATTACTCAAGAAGAACAATCGATGGAAATGGGGACCCGAACAAGAAGAAGCTTTCGGCAAACTCAAGGCTTGCCTGACAGAAGCACCAGTCCTCGCTTGCCCGGACTTCGATGCACCGATGCCCGATGCACCGATGCCTCCGACCATGGACTCGGAGCCGTTCTTACCCAACCATCAGACGAAGGAGAACATGTTATTGCCTATGCCAGTCGCTCATTATCCTCGACCGAGAAGAAATACTCCGTGAGCGAGAAAGAATGCTTAGCCATAGTCTGGGGAATTGAAAAACTGCGACCCTACCTGGAAGGCTACCACTTCACCGTGATCACAGATCATCAGTCGTTACGATGGCTCCACTCCATCAAGAGCCCTGCAGGCCGACTAGCACGTTGGAGTATGTTCTTACAACAATACGATTTTGACATCAAATACCGCCGTGGAGGAATGAATAAGGTAGCCGATGCCTTATCCCGAGAACCTCGGGTCGAGCCTGAAGAAGGTATCGAAGAAATAGCACTGGTAGAACCGTTAAGTGGATGCTCATGGTACGAGCGAAAGAAAGAAGAAGTTCAACAGAATCCACAAACATTTCCCGACTACTGTATCCGAGAAGACCGATTATACCGCCATTTCTGGGACTCAAATGATCTCACAGAGCCAGAATTAGCAAATCCTTGGAAACTGTGTGTCCCGAAACCGACTCGCCGTAACATCCTACAGGAGATGCATGATGCACCTACCGCCGGACACATGGGCATAGCCAAAACCATCGCCAGGGTTGCGACCAGATACTACTGGCCTGGTATGTACCGCGACGTCGCTAAATATGTCCGTAGCAGTGACTCCTGTCAGAAGTATAAATCATCCCAGATGAAGCCCACTGGAAAAATGCAGCTCGTCAATAAGGACCTGTGCTGGAGATGTGGCCAGTCCGGACATAGTCGTAAACATTGTAGCCAAAGAAGCCCAGTTGTGTTCTGCTCCCGATGCGGCTTGAAGGACGTCTTGTCCCGTGATTGCCCATGTGCGCCACCACCAGTTAAAAGAAGACGTCCGGAAACTTGTCATCTCTGCAGCTGCCCCTGCCCCAACCAGCATCCAGCGTGCCCCGCCTGTGGCTGTCAGAACATTTTCCGGAAATTCAAACATTAGGAAGACTTTCCACGGACCAACGCCGAAGAATTATTTTTAGTTTGGTTTGCTTATTTTAGATTTAGTCGAATAGTGTAACAGGTATACCTACCTCCAATAAAGGCATTTTACCATATAAAGGGGTAGGCGCCTGAACGGTTTTTTTTGTTTAGTTGTAGTTTTAGATAGATGAAAAAAAAAATATGTTAGGATTATATATTTTTTTTCCCGAAGTGGGAAGGGTGTGTAACGAAGTTACTAATTTTCAGATTTGCAAAAGCAACAATTATTCCGGTTTTATATATAAATTGGTATTACGGTTATTTCTCAACGTAAAAATATAATTCTTGTCCGTACGAGATCAGAAAAATAGCCCGGTTTTAATGTAATATTTAATTCTTCCGCGATATTAGTTTTTACAAGTGTTGTATCACCTCCGCGCGCCGTTAAAACTCTGAAAGCTCTGTAGTAGGCCAGCCCCCCACGCCGAATAATACACCGACGTATACTTTACTGGTAGCACTAAAAGGCAAGCTACCGAACCGAGGGAGTTAGTCCGCCGACATAGTAAGGAGAACACCACGCCGAGAACCGAACCAGAGTAAGTTTCGCATTATTTTACTAAGTCCGTTGCAGAGTTTCTGCGCTAGTCCGATTGAAACTGGGTGGGAGAAGCTCAGTATATAAGTATTTGTTTTAGGAGCTGTAAGTCAGTCGTGTCCGAGATCCGAAGTCCGAAGACCGCAATCCGTATTCCGAGGTGAGTTTTGCTTAGAACTTGGGTACTGTTCTCAACCGTCGCATTTCTAAGTTTGGGCCTTCAGCCACCCGTTAATATACCGAGGAAAGGAAACTGCTACTGGGGGCGCTGAGTTTTCACATCTCAGTAGTAGTCGCGAAACTGCCATTGAGGGCGCTGAGTTTTCACATCTCAGTGGTAGTCGTGTTTGGGCCTTCAGCCACCCGTTGATAAACCGAGGGAAAGGAAACTGCTACTGGGGGCGCTGAGTTTTCACATCTCAGTAGTAGTCGCGAAACTGCCATTGAGGGCGCTGAGTTTTCACATCTCAGTGGTAGTCGTGTTTGGGCCTTCAGCCACCCGTTGATAAACCGAGGGAAAGGAAACTGCTACTGGGGGCGCTGAGTTTTCACATCTCAGTAGTAGTCGCGAAACTGCCATTGAGGGCGCTAAGTTTTCACATCTCAGTGGTAGTCGTGTTTGGGCCTTCAGCTAACCGAGTCAGAGTAGAATATTGGAAAAGTGTTACAATAGACACAGGGCGGGAATTTCATAACGCGTAACCTGAGAACCGTACCCCCCTGCCGTAGAACTTTGACTGGCCGAGAGCTTTGTTTGCGCATGCTTAACTTTTCGCTTTAGTATACACCCGCTTTCGCTTGCACACACCGTTCCTCGTAGTAATAACCCGTAGTTTGTTGCCTTTAGATACCGTTGCTTTTAGAGTAGTAACTTTGTGTTAATTTTGTTATTAGAGGATTTAATAAATATATTGAGAATAAGCATTGTTTTCCTTCAACTTCTTGCAACTCCGAGGAAAAATACAGCAGCGAATACCCAGGTTGGCAATCCAGGAGGACAGGTAAAATCTGTTTCACCGGCTACAGTGCATCCGTCAACACCATATTGACCCCTGGAGTATTTTCCTTCTTCACTGACGCTGCCCGGAGCAAGTGGAGCATACCACTCTAAAAAACTGGCGCCCGAGGCATCCGTTACCAGAGTTTAGGCGTCAAATATACGAGTAGCGACGGAAAGGACGTTACAAAGCTGTCATTAATTTCTTTTCATATAAATTGTGATTTTATCAACAAAAGATATAAATTGTAAAACTCTGAATATAGATATACAATTTGAGAAAGAATTGATTACAGTTTTTAACAACTTGATGAAATTCTTACCCAAAATTTTTCTTTTTGTGTGTGGTGTGACATGTGCTGGTGTGTCATCATTTTCTATTCTAATTACTATATTTCCACTACGATGCTCTGGTACTCTTTTTAGCTTTAAATGTTGCACTTCATCAGTACCGACAACTTCTACAAAACTGTCCTCCATTTCTGTAGGATATACAGTGGACGGCTAATTTATGGAATATTATCATTATTTCGAGAACCGTCGAGTTTTGAGGGTAATCCCGAAACAGGTCGATTTTTGTTATAAAATACCCATCTTATAACGTACATGGAGTAAGGATGACGTCACCGGTGTGGGTGTAGTGACGTAATCGTTAATTTTTTAAATAGAAATCGGTATAATGCGACACCTCATTTGAAGGAGAATTTAATTCTCTATTTAACGACATTACATTTGTAACTAAAATATTTTTTTAAGGGTACAAAAACATTTCTTTTTTATTTAAATTCAACCAAATTACAACTAATGATTTAATTGATAACGTACCTTAAAGTAACCAAATTATGCATAATAATTATTTTAAATTAAATGTTTATGTCAATAGACCCCAAAATTTACAGAACTTGAAAGATAGAATTAGGCATGAAATGAGTCTCATTACTCCAGAAGTCATCCGCAATGTACTTGATGAATGTGTCCGTAGATTCGCATATTGTCAAGAAACCGATGGAGGGCATTTCGAACATTTAATTTAAAATAATTATTATGCATAATTTGGTTACTTTAAGGTACGTTATCAATTAAATCATTAGTTGTAATTTGGTTGAATTTAAATAAAAAAGAAATGTTTTTGTATCCTTAAAAAAATATTTTAGTTACAAATGTAATGTCGTTAAATAGAGAATTAAATTCTCCTTCAAATGAGGTGTCGCATTATACCGATTTCTATTTAAAAAAATTAACGATTACGTCACTACACCCACACCGGTGACGTCATCCTTACTCCATGTACGTTATAAGATGGGTATTTTATAACAAAAATCGACCTGTTTCGGGATCACCCTCAAAACTCGACGGTTTTCGAAATAATGATAATATTCCATAAATTAGCCGTCCACTGTATATATGAGACCTGAGAAAAAAATATTATATACCCATATTGAATGATACAATATAATGAGCACTAAGTACTCACTCTTATATGTTGAAAATGAATAAGCATATGCCACTATTGCCAGGTGTAAATAATAAGTGAAAAATTTCCATAAAATTACTTATTACTACAATCATCATTTCCTATACTTTCTAATTTGTTTTGTACACCTCCACTTGAAGTTCAGTACAATAATTTGGTCGAGAAATAGTAGTTTGTACAACTAGTGCGCAAAGCGTCACTTTTCCCACGAGCGCAGAAGTTTGTGGCACGAGCCATAAGGCGAGTGCCGCAAATCTAGCGAGTGGGAAAAGTGATTTGCGTACAAGTTGTACACAATATTTTTTCTACAACCACATTTATTAATGAAAGAAATATCTGGAGGAGTATTTTTAATGTCCGAATTGGTCAACTCAAAAGATAAATTATTTTCATCTTGATTCATGATTCCTAAAATAATGCTTAATAGGTTAATGTTTTAATAATTAATAAATTAAAATAAATAATGAAATAAATAGTTTACTTACTTTTAGTTTCAATTTAAAAATTGTATACCAAATAGAAATTCAATTAAGTTGAATTGTCAAAAAAAGTTGACAGGTCATAGGTAGCTTTGTTTGACATTTCGGTGCGGAAAAGTGCCATAGCGTGTACTTTTCGCATTACTTTTACAACGGTTATCAAAATAATTGAGAAAAGGCCTGCTTTGCGTATAAAAATTTGTGTGGAAAAGCGTGTTTTGCATAGTGGTTGTAGGAAAACATTGTATTAAGTAAGGTTCTTTCATATCCTGTTCCTGTAAACATTTCAAGTTTGCAATCTTAAAACATACAGCTTAATTAAAACTGTGGAATCTAAAATCATACTCACTTATCTTTTAGAATTTTCACTTGCTCTTCCCACATTTTAATAAGGAGTTCCAAATGTTCTTTTAGTGTTCTTGTGGAAAACAATGAGGTTGATATGTGGCGGTGTGACGACAGCAGCCAGACTTGGCAGCCTTAAGTTCCTACCGTACCCGAACGTTCAGTGGCGTGGGTACTTAAAAAAATGGCGAATGATAAGAAAATATACATGTTAATTGAAGGAAATATTTAATCTGACTTGACAAATACTTGGTATATTTTATTTCAATAGTTATTTCAGGAAATTATTTTACGAACATTAGTTATTTACGCAACTAGTTATGAAAAGTGCGATATTGTTCAATGAGAGTAATATTTGCCAAAACGAGCGCTAGCGAGTTTTGCAAATTACGCGAGTTGAACAATATCGCTCTCTTCATAACGTGTTTACGTACAAAGTTTTATCTAATTCCGCGCTTTTATAATATTCAATAAAATTTTCAATTATAATGAAAATATTAAGATAGAATCAAAGTGTGTTACTATGGAAACAGTCAGAAAACATTTTCAATAAGAATGAGAATATTAAGGTAGAATCGAAGTGTTACTATGGAAACAGTCAGAAACAGTTATGTAAAGTCTTTACATAACTGTTTTTACTACTTTTCATAACCGGTTTTTGAAGGTTATGAAAAATTTGACGTT
Organism: Galerucella nymphaeae; assembly: GCA_963978555.1. Classification (NCBI taxonomy): domain Eukaryota; kingdom Metazoa; phylum Arthropoda; class Insecta; order Coleoptera; family Chrysomelidae; genus Galerucella; species Galerucella nymphaeae. Next base: position 4,453,375 of record OZ021706.1, on the reverse strand, counting down.
ACCTAACGCCAAAGAGTAACGTAAAGTGTCACATTTCATAGCGGAATTAGATATAGTATATTACGTAACGTGTGCGGAAAGTGACATTTTTCACACGAGTGGGAAGTATTGTCTCACGAGCGCAAAGCGAGTGAGACAATCCCACGAGTGGTGAAAAATCACTTTCGCACAAGTTATGTACACTATTTTTCCTACGACCACGCGATATACTTCACCGAATCGGGCATGTACAATCTTGCGTTTTTATGTAGATGTGAGAGGTGTATTTGTAATTACAATAATTATAGTTTTGATTACTAACCTTTGGAAGTAGCCCAGAAAATTGTTATTTTTATTTTGCCTTTATTTTTTATTGTGCCTTTAGGAAAAATTTAGAATAAATATTGGCACACAAAATATTACGAACATTTATTTTGACAACTAACAACAATAATTAGAAACAGAATATCAGAAATAAAACTGTTTATGTTGCATAAATATTGCGATTCAGAATTAATTATTTATTTAAATCACTGTAAAAATTGAAAGTGATAAATTAAATCATGTGGACAAATCAACTTAGAAAATACGCATTTGACATATAATAAATTTGCGGGGTAAATTGACAAGCATTTCAACAACACTCAATTTGACAGCTTTTTTATCCGCACACGTACGAATAAGTTTTTTTTCCGTACGCGTACGAATAAAGGCCACTTTCCATAGAGCTAGAGAGTGCGATATATGTCACTTTCCTATGTGGTCGTAGGAAAAAATATTTTATTGATAAAGCAGTGACAAAGGTGGAAATAAAAAATAAGAGATGAAACGATTGTTTTCACAAACTTTTGATGTACACCTCAGAAAGTGATTTACGGGAATATTTTCAATATTAATGGACTGCAGGGTCGTATTAGGCAAAATAGGAAATTTAAAAACTGTCATTTTTCAACAATTTAGCAAACGGCTGCCAAGTTTAAATATGTACAGGCAGGTTTCTTTTGATGTATACTAACGTGTTTTCATAAAATAATTCCTTGCTCGAGATGATAGCAGGGTCGTATTAGGTAAAATAGGAAATTTAAAAACTGTCATTTTTCAACAATTTAGCAAACGGCTGCCAAGTTTAAATATGTACATTGATGTATACTCACGTGTTTTCATAAATTAATTCCTTGCTCGAAATGATAGCAGGGTCGTATTAGGTGAAATAGGAAATTTAAAAACTGTAATTTTTCAACGATTTTGTGAACGGCTGCCAAGTTTAAATATATATACAGGCAGGTTGCTTTTGATGTATACTAACGTGTTTTGATAAAATAATTCCTTGCTCGAAATGATAGCAGGGTCGTATTGGGTAAAATAGGAAATTTAAAAACTGTCATTTTTCAACAATTTTTCAAACGGCTGCCAAGTCAAAATATGTACAGGCAGGTTGCTATTGATGTATACTAACGTGTTTTGATAAAATAATTCCTTGCTCGAGATGATAGCAGGGTCGTATTAGGTAAAATAGGAAATTTAAAAACTGTCATTTTTCAACAATTTAGCAAACAGCTGCCAAGTTGAAATATATACAGGCAGGCTGCTTTTGATGTATACTAACGTGTTTTCATAAAATAATTTCTTGCTCGAAATGATAGCAGGGTCGTATTAGGTAAAATAAAAAATTTAAAAACTGTCATTTTTCAACAATTTTGTAAACGGCTGCCAAGTTTAAATATATACAGGCAGGTTGCTTTTGATGTATACTAACGTGTTTTGATAAAATAATTCCTTGCTCGAAATGATAGCAGGGTCGTATTAGGTAAAATAGGAAATTTAAAAACTGTCATTTTTCAACAATTTATCAAACGGCTGCCAAGTCAAAATATATACAGGCAGGTTGCTTTTGATGTATACTAACGTGTTTTCATAAAATAATTCCTTGCTCGAAATGATAGCAGGGTCGTATTAGGTAAAATAGGAAATTTAAAAACTGTCATTTTTCAACAATTCAGCAAACGGCTGCCAAGTTTAAATATGTACAGGCAGGTTGCTATTGATGTATACTAACGTGTTTTGATAAAATAATTCCTTGCTCGAGATGATAGCAGGGTCGTATTAGGTGAAATAGGAAATTTAAAAACTGTCATTTTTCAACAATTTTGTAAACGGCTGCCAAGTTTAAATATATACAGGCAGGTTGCTTTTGATGTATACTAACGTGTTTCCATAAAATAATTCCTTGCTCGAAATGATAGCAGGGTCGTATTAGGTAAAATAGAAAATTTGAAAACTGTCATTTTTCAACAATTTTGTAAACGGCTGCCAAGTTTAAATATATACAGGCAGGTTGCTTTTGATGTATACTAACGTATTTTCATAAAATAATTCCTTGCTCGAAATGATAGCAGGGTCGTATTAGGTAAAATAGGAAATTTAAAAACTGTCATTTTTCAACAATTTATCAAACGGCTGCCAAGTTAAAATATATACAGGCAGGTTGCTTTTGATGTATACTAACGTATTTTCATAAAATAATTCCTTGCTCGAAATGATAGCAGGGTCGTATTGGGTAAAATAGGAAATTTAAAAACTGTCATTTTTCAACAATTTATCAAACGGCTGCCAAGTTAAAATATATACAGGCAGGTTGCTTTTGATGTATACTAACGTGTTTTCATAAAATAATTCCCTGCTCGAAATGATAGCAGGGTCGTATTAGGTAAAATAGAAAATTCAAAAACTGTCATTTTTCAACAATTTTGTGAACGGCTGCCAAGTTTAAATATATATACAGGCAGATTGCTTTTGATGTATACTAACGTGTTTTGATAAAATAATTCCTTGCTCGAAATGATAGCAGGGTCGTATTGGGTAAAATAGGAAATTTAAAAACTGTCATTTTTCAACAATTTATCAAATGGCTGCCAAGTCAAAATATATACAGGCAGGTTGCTTTTGATGTATACTAACGTGTTTTCATAAAATAATTCCTTGCTCGAAATGATAGCAGGGTCGTATTAGGTAAAATAGGAAATTTAAAAACTGTCATTTTTCAACAATTTAGCAAACGGCTGCCAAGTTTAAATATGTACAGGTAGGTTGCTATTGATGTATACTAACGTGTTTTGATAAAATAATTCCTTGCTCGAGATGATAGCAGGGTCGTATTAGGTAAAATAGGAAATTTAAAAACTGTCATTTTTCAACAATTTAGCAAACAGCTGCCAAGTTGAAATATATACAGGCAGGCTGCTTTTGATGTATACTAACGTGTTTTCATAAAATAATTTCTTGCTCGAATTGATAGCAGGGTCGTATTAGGTAAAATAAAAAATTTAAAAACTGTCATTTTTCAACAATTTATCAAACGGCTGCCAAGTCAAAATATATACAGGCAGGTTGCTTTTGATGTATACTAACGTGTTTTCATAAAATAATTCCTTGCTCGAAATGATAGCAGGGTCGTATTAGGTAAAATAGAAAATTTAAAAACTGTCATTTTTCAACAATTTTGTAAACTACTGCCAAGTTTAAATATATACAGGCAGGTTGCTTTTGATGTATACTAACGTGTTTCGATAAAATAATTCCTTGCTCGAAATGATAGCAGGGTCGTATTGGGTAAAATAGGAAATTGAAAAACTGTCATTTTTCAACAATTTATCAAACGGCTGCCAAGTCAAAATAAATACAGGCAGGTTGCTTTTGATGTATACTAACGTATTTTCATAAAATAATTCCTTGCTCGAAATGATAGCAGGGTCGTATTAGGTAAAATAGGAAATTTAAAAACTGTCATTTTTCAACAATTTAGCAAACGGCTGCCAAGTTTAAATATGTACAGGCAGGTTGCTATTGATGTATACTAACGTGTTTTCATAAAATAATTCCTTGCTCGAAATGATAGCAGGGTCGTATTGGGTAAAATGGGAAATTTAAAAACTGTCATTTTTCAACAATTTAGCAAACAGCTGCCAAGTTGAAATATATACAGGCAGGTTGCTTTTGATGTATACTAACGTGTTTTCATAAAATAATTCCTTGCTCGAAATGATAGCAGGGTCGTATTAGGTAAAATAGAAAATTTAAAAACTGTCATTTTTCAACAATTTTGTAAACTGCTGCCAAGTTTAAATATATACAGGCAGGTTGCTTTTGATGTATACTAACGTGTTTTGATAAAATAATTCCTTGCTCGAAATGATAGCAGGGTCGTATTGGGTAAAATAGGAAATTGAAAAACTGTCATTTTTCAACAATTTATCAAACGGCTGCCAAGTCAAAATATATACAGGCAGGTTGCTTTTGATGTATACTAACGTATTTTCATAAAATAATTCCTTGCTCGAAATGATAGCAGGGTCGTATTAGGTAAAATAGGAAATTTAAAAACTGTCATTTTTCAACAATTTAGCAAACGGCTGCCAAGTTTAAATATGTACAGGCAAGTTGCTTTTGATGTATACTAACGTGTTTTCATAAAATAATTCCTTGCTTGAAATGATAGCAGGGTCGTATTAGGTAAAATAGGAAATTTGAAAACTGTCATTTTTCAACAATTTAGCAAACGGCTGCCAAGTTTAAATATGTACAGGCAGGTTGCTATTGATGTATACTAACGTGTTTTCATAAAATAATTCCTTGCTCGAAATGATAACAGGGTTGTATTAGGTAAAATAGGAAATTTAAAAACTGTCATTTTTCAACAATTTATCAAACGGCTGCCAAGTTAAAATATATACAGGCAGGTTGCTTTTTATGTATACTAACGTGTTTTCATAAAATAATTCCTTGCTCGAAATGATAGCAGGGTCGTATTAGGTAAAATAGGAAATTTAAAAACTGTCATTTTTCAACAATTTTGCAAACGGCTGCCAAGTTTAAATATATACAGGCAGGTTGCTTTTGATGTATACTAACGTGTTTTGATAAAATAATTCCTTGCTCGAGATGATAGCAGGGTCGTATTAGGTAATATAGGAAATTTAAAACAATTTTGCAAACGGCTGTCGTATTACGGAAAATAGAAAGATAATGCAACTTTCCACACCCACCCAGGAGTTATTGCAGCTCTAGATTTGTCCAAGCAGAGCTGGCAGGGATGCGTCACCTTTTTTCAGTGGGTGGATCGCCAGGAGCCCTATCATCCCACAAAACGCCACTGATCTACCAATACTATGTAAAAGTATTGTAGAAGTGGGAATTCTCAGTTATCTGTATCTATGGTTAGGTTAGCGGGACACACAGAAGCGTAGAAAGGCCTCCAACCTCCCCTCACAGCCTTACCCTAACCACACATCCAGTGTGTCCGCGTAAGTTGTCTACATATGGAAAATTATGTTAATATTGATTTTATGGAAAACAGGTATTCTTCATAAAAAGTTCTGCATTATCTAAAACCTTGAATGCAATCGTTGGATATTTCTTATTTGAGCCGTATACGAGGTTTGTCAACAAAACATTATTCTCATTCAAGAGTAAAAAGTATAAACTTTTCATGAAGAATACCTTTTTTTCATAAAATCAATATCAACATAGTTTTCCATATGTAGCCAACTTACGCGGACACACTGTATTAATGGAGTTGATGCTTATTTTTGTAGCGGAACACTGAAATGTGGAAGGGCCTCCAACCTCCCCTCACAGCCTTACCCTAACCACACATATTATTGAAGTTGATGCTTATTTTTTTCAGCGGAGCACTGAAATGTAGAAAGGCATCCAACCTCCCCTCACAGCCTTACCCTAACCACACATATTATTGAAGTTGGTGCTTTTTTTTGTAGCGGAACACTGAAATGTGGAAAGGCCTCCAACCTCCCCGCACAGCCTTACCCTAACCACACATATTATTGAAGTTGTTGCTTATTTTTGTAGCGGAACACTGAAATGTAGAAAGGCCTCCAAACCTCCCCTCACAGCCTTACCCTAACCACACATATTATTGAAGTTGGTGCTTATTTTTGTAGCGGAACACTGAAATGTGGAAAAGCCTCCAACCTCCCCTCACAGCCTTACCCTAACCACACATATTATTGAAGTTGGTGCTTATTTTTGTAGCGGAACACTGAAATGTGGAAAGGCCTCCAACCTCCCCTCACAGCCTTACCCTAACCACACATATCAATAAAGCCGTTGCTAGTTTTGTTATATATCCTAGCAGAACACTGAAATGTGTCAGGATGTATCAAGTTGGTTTTAGCGGGGTTGATGCTAAGCCCCACTTGCCCACACTAGTTATTTGTATAGTTCAAACCCATTTCAACCTATCGTCACTACAAATGTGTGCGAAGGTGTATTATGAGCTTCGAGAGGATTATCTTTTACTTGGGTATATTTCCCAGCGGAACAGTGAATTGAAGAAAGGCCTCCAACCTCCCCTCACAGCCTTACCCTAACCACACATATCAATAAAGCCGTTGCTAGTTTTGTTATATATCTTAGCAGAACACTGAAATGTGTCAAGTTGGTTTTAGCGGGGTTGATCCTAAGCCCCACTTGTCCACACTAGTTATTTGTATAGTTAGTTCAGCAATTAACAAAAGTATAAAAAGCGAGAATTTTATCAAGGAAATATCAAAACAAGTCTCACTGTCAGTGATAAAGGCAATTGAGCAGAGGTTAAAACTTATTGAAAATTCAGTGGCGGAGTTAAAACAAAATAATGAAACCATGCTTCAAGAATTTGAAAATAAAATTAGCGAGATGGAAAGGAAAATAATAAATGCTAATGAAGATAAAAATAGTATGGAGAGAAAAATGGATGAATTTGATCAATCTATGAGATCGACTAATTTGAGACTTTTTAATGTGAAGGAGAAGCAGCGGGAAAATACAAGGAAAGAAATTATCAGCATACTAAACAAAAAAATGTCTATAAATCTTGCTGATTCAGATCTTAATTTATGCTATAGAATTGGTAAAGTCCAGGAAGATAAAATTAGAGGTATATACTTAAAACTAAACAACTATTCAATAAAACAACTAATCTACAGCAAGAAAAAGCTTCTTAAAGGCACCGGTATTGTTGTAAGGGAGGATTTAACCAGTAGCAGAGTGAAGATGTTAAACGACGCAATAGATAAATTCGGCTTAAAGAATGTATGGACCGAAAATGGCAAAATTTATATTTCAAAGAACAATAAAGTCCTAATTATAAGAAACAAAGAAGATTTCATGAATATTATGGTATAGTTTTGTACATTTTTTACATAAATCCCCAGTGAAAAATGTGGAACTTTAAAAATGTTTCCTTTTCTTTTTCTAAATATTTGTTTTTAGTCACGTAAGTTTTAACTTCATCTAAAATTTGTTAACATCATTTATTTTTAAATTTGTAATTATAAAAACCACATAGAATAATTAGTTTAGTTTTAGTAGGAATAGGGAGCTTTGTTATAATCAAGATGATTGAATTCTTGAATGTTTTAGATGAGGCAGAGCCTGATACAAAAGTGTTTGACAGCTTCGAGGATTGCATAAGGGGTGGAGCTCAGGGTAGTGGCTACTCAATGGGAATAGTACATTTTAATATAAGAAATATACTGAAGCATTTCGACGAGCTTCTGGTGTACATAGAAATGGCCCAAAACAGGTTTGATGTTATAATTTTATCAGAAACGAGAGAAATAATTAATTTGAATGATTTTGCAATTCCAAACTTTTCCATTTATTACAATGAGTCTTTAGCAAATAAGTGTGATGGTGTTGTTATATATGTGAGGACTAATTTAACTGCGGCGGTCGATATAATACCCATAAATAACAACAAATTTTTAAGATTAACTTTCTCAAATAAATTCTTCCCAAAAAATATAAATAAAATAGGTATAACAGCCTTCTATAGGCTGCCATCAACAGATAGGGATCAATTTCTAGAGGATTTATACATATACTTAAAAACTATACAAAAACAAAATCTAGAAGTATTTGCTGGAGATATAAATATTGACCTAATGAAGAAAGATGAAACTTACACTAATAATTATCTTAATATATTAAACTCTAATGGCTTCGTTTCATACATTAATAAACCCACCAGAGTAACAAATAACACTAAATCAACTATTGACCATATTTTTATAAGAGCACAAAACAATATTAAAAACCTTATTAAATTTGATCCAGTAGTATTCCACACAAGCATGACTGATCACTTTTCTCCAGCTGTCTTTTTACATTTTTCTAGTCATAACGTACTTAGATCGGAAACCACAGTACCTATACAAAAACTTGATAACGATCAATTACAAAATTTTTTAAAAAGTGAGAAATGGTATGACGTTATTAATACTGACAGTAATCCACAACTAGCATATGATATTTTTATAAATAAACTAAATAACTATATAAAAGCATCTACTAAAATTGGAACTAAAAATAAGAAAACAGTTAAAATTAAGCCTTGGATAACAGCTGGATTAATAAAGTCGATTAAACAAAGATATTATCTTAAGAAAAAACTAAATAAACATTTTTCAGCCGAATCTCAGCAAGAATATAAAACGTATAGAAATAAACTTAATGCTTTACTAAAAAAAACTAAAAACAATTATTATCAAAAAAAAAATAAAAGAAGCAGGTAATGACACAAAAAAAATGTGGAAAGTTATAAATGATATTTCAGGTAGTCCACAAAAATCTAAGAATATTGAAAACACAACTATTTTTAATAGCAATAAAATGCCAGTAAATAATAATAAAGAAAAAGCCAATGTATTTAACAATTTTTTTTCCAACATCGGAACGGAAATGGCAAATAAAATACCTCCGGTAACCTTACCTAACAAATTTACAATCAATGATAAAGTCCAGTCATGTATTTTCCTAAAACCAGTAGATAATATGGAGATAATCATACTAATATCAAAGTTAAAAAACAATTGTGCCCCTGGCCCAGATAACATACAAGTGAAAACTATAAAAAGTATTCATTTGCTTATATCAGAGCCATTAGCACATGTAATAAATTTATGTTTCCAGAGTGGGAAAATACCCCTGCAATGGAAAGAATCATTGGTGACACCTATTTATAAATCGGAAGATGCAAGTAAGGTTAATAATTACAGGCCCATCTCCTTAATAAGCAATTTTGCAAAAATATTTGAGATGGCATTAAAAGAAAGACTGCTTGAATTTTTTAACTTAAATAACATCATAACTAAAAAACAATATGGATTCATAAAGAACTCAAGTACTGAAAATGCGGTGGTAGATTTGGTGGAAAGTACGGTGAGAGCCTTGGATGAGTCTTTAAAGTGCATTGCAATTTTTCTCGATCTAGCCAAGGCTTTCGACACGGTATCTCATGAAATCCTATTAGATAAGTTAAATAATTATGGTGTCAGGGGACCTATGTTTGAGTTCACTCGACTTATTATCGCATGCGATATTCGCACTTTATCGAAGGATATCCGAAAAAGGGTATGTTCGAATATCGCAAGCGATAATTATCGACCAAAAAACAACGAGCGGAAATTTAGCATGCGATAACAATTATCGAAGGGCGTGGCTTAAATACAAACTTCAAATTATTGTCTGGTAATGTAAACAAACCACAGTGGTGATATACCGAAATGGCAAATTTTGATGAAATTGCAATTGCGATTCGTTCATAATATGAACCAAATAATCAAAGCGCACAATAAAAAGGAAATGAATAACTGAGTCTCAGATGACAGACTGTCTCAAAAAATATAGCAGAAAAGTTGTCAGCATGACAAGCTAAGTCATGTGATTTATATTCCTTTCTGTTATTGGTTGAATTTGTCACCTAAGCTAAGACTTCCCTCACAATATATCACATCCTTCGAAATCGGCCAATCCTTTATCGCATTCGGTTCGGGAATAGGGTATCGAACGAAAAGAGTATCGCATACGCAACTTTGGTGATACAAATATCACCTTCGAAATTTATCACGTGAACTCAAACATACGGGCCCTGGGGAATTGCGTTAAAACTCATATCAGATTACTTAAAAGATAGATTTCAGCGAGTAAAAGTAGGTACAGAATTAAGTTCTGAATCCAAAATAAAAATTGGTGTTCCACAGGGCACGGTGTTAGGACCATTGCTTTTTATTATATATCTAAATAATATTACAAAAATAAATAACTTTAACGGACACCTAATTAGCTATGCCGATGACACTGCAATAATCTTTATGGGTAAAAATTGGGAGAATGTTAAAACAAATGCAGAAAATAACTTAAAAAATATTAGCATGTGGCTTAATTTCAATAAACTCACACTAAATATTAAGAAAACGAAATATATCACTTTTAGCCCTACATCTATCGATCAACCAACTGAACTTACTATACAATTACATGAACCCCAATGTACATCAGATAAAAATTGTAATTGTTCAAAAATAGATAAAATCTCTTCTATAAAATACCTGGGTGTTTATGTCGATCAGCATATGCGATGGTCGGAACATATTACACATGTGAGTAAGCGATTAAGAGCATTAATGCACAAATTTTACACCTTAAGGGATATTCTCTCCGAAAATAAGTTGAAAATAATTTATAACTCGCTTGCAGAATCGGTTTTAAGATATTGCATTATTGCATGGGGTGGTACTTTTAATACAACACTTAAGATTTTAGAGACAGTTCAAAACACCTTACTTCGAATTATATTTAAAAAACCAAGACTATACTCTATATGAGGAAACTGAAATATTTAATATTAAGACACTTTATATCTATAGCTGCATTCTAAACGTATATAACAATCCCAATAAATTTAACTACAAAGAAAAAAAATTAACACGGTCTTTAGCAAATATGGATCTACATGTCCCGTATTTAAAAAAAACTATAACTCAAAGATCGTTTTTATACTTCGGTCCAAAATTTTATAACCTAATCCCAATTGGTATTAAAACAGAACCCAAACTATTTAAATTTAAAAAACATATAAAAAACTACATAACTACTCACTCACAATTATTTATGGATATTATATCTTAAAAATGACATTATCAATAAATTGGTAAATTATGGCATCGATGTTTCTGTGTAGGAAAATAATTAATTATTCTCCATTGGGTGTTATGCTCCCTCTGCTTCACCCTACACCAAAACTAGAGTTGAAAACACCAACCAATTAGTACTCATACAATAAATAATGATGTCCTAAAACTTAGTCCAGTGCAAAACAGACAAATATTTGTCTAGGCACGGGCTGAGTTGGAGGATATTCAATGAAATAACTAACTAATTTGTAAATTACTGTATTTAAATGTTTTAAAATGAATAAACTTGAATAAACTTGAGTTCAAACCCATTTCAACCTATCGTCACTACAAATGTGTGCGAAGGTGTATTATGAGCTTCGAGAGGATTATCTCCCTTACTTGGGTATATTTCCCAGAGGAACAGTGAAATGAAGAAAGGCCTCCAACCTCCCCTCACAGCCTTACCCTAACCACACATATCAATAAAGCCGTTGCTAGTTTTGTTATATATCCTAGCAAAACACTGAAATGTGTCAGGATGTATCAAAATGGTTTTAGCGGGGTTTATCCTAAGCTCCACTTGCCCACACAAGTTATTTGTATAGTTCAAACCCATTTCAACCTATCGTCACTACAAATGTGTCCGAAGGTGTCTTATGAGCTTCGAGAGGATTATCTCCCTTACTTGGGTATATTTCCCAGAGGAATAGTGAAATGAAAAAAGGCCTCCAACCTCCCCTCACAGCCATACCCTAACCACACATATCAATAAAGCCGTTGCTAGTTTTGTTATATATCCTAGCAGAACACTGAAATGTGTCAGGATGTATCAAGCTGGTTTAAGCGGGGTTGATGCTAAGCCCCACTTGCCCACACTAGTTATTTGTATAGTTCAAACCCATTTCAACCTATCGTCACTACAAATGTGTGCGAAGGTGTATAATGAGCTTCGAGAGGATTAAAGGCGGAATTATAAACTTTACGTTCGCGTTCAGTTCGCAGTTTGCGTCGTTCACGTCGTTTCCATTCTGCAGTTCAGTTCCGTTGGTAAATTTTTGCGTTTATAAACTCACAACTTTCAGCTGGCACCTAAGAATTTGATTGGTTTAAAATTATTCTGACATTTCTGATAGATGACAGCTGATTTAATTGATATTTTGTTTTGCCACGTGTTTTGCTAAAGATGGATGCAGATATTTTTTTAATTTCAAGTGTATTTGCTACAACATGTTTACTGTGTGCTGCTTATAAGAGAAATCAGAAAAAGAAAAGACAAAGGAGGTATAAAACACGAACCATAAATAGAAACCGACAAAAATCTGGTGGCTTTGCTTATTACAAGCACATGAAAACCCTAGATTCAGCGCAGTTTTTTAAATACACTAGAATGACAGTTTCTGTATTTGACAAACTTTTAGAAAAAGTAGGACCACTCATTCAGAAACAACCTCGATCCGATGGAATATTTCCAGAGCAACGGCTTGTTATTACTCTACAGTAAGTGCTTAGTTTAAAATGATATTAATAAATAATTGAGGAAAACATCAAGTACATACTTATACTGATCAGACTATTAATAGTCCTGTACATATAATATTGTTTCAGGTATCTATCACAAGGAACAAGTATGCAATCACTAGCTTGGAATTTCCAAATTGGACATACAACCGTCCAAAAATTGATACATGAGACATGTAGAGCCATATGGGAGGTCTTAAGTCCACATTATTTATCAACCCCATCAAGAAATAATATATGGTCCAGAATTGCTGATGGCTTTTTGCAGATATGGAATTTTCCAAATTGTCTTGGGGCCATAGATGGGAAGCACATCAATATACAAGCACCTGCAAAAAGTGGCTCTTTATTTTTTAATTATAAGAAAAACTTCAGCATTGTACTGTTAGGTGTCTGTGACAGTCGTTACCGATTTACATTTGTTGATATAGGGGCATATGGATCTCAGAGTGATGGAGGAATATTTAAAAATAGCATTTTCGACCAAAGTTTAGATAATGCTGATTTAGATATTCCCCCTCTAAAAAATTTGCCCAATTGTGATGTAAAAATGCCCCACTTTTTTGTGGCTGATGAAGCCTTCCCACTCAAAGAATATATAATGAGACCATTTGGAGGTAGAAACCTAAGTTTTACCCAGAGGATTTTCAACTATCGTTTGTCCAGGGCCAGGCAGACCATTGAAAATACTTTTGGTATTTTAGTTGCCAGATGGCGTGTTCTGAAAACCACCATAAATTCGAAAGTGGAAAATATTGACCACATTGTTAAGGCAGTTACAGTTCTGCACAATTATTGTCTCATAGAATTAGGTGATAATTGGTACTGTCCTGTGGGATTTGTTGATGGAGACCATGGGCCAGGTGAATGGCGTAAGAAACAGAAATCAGTTGGAAGAGTAGGTGCAAATATTTCCCGTGCACAAATTTATAGATTGAGAGATACTTTAGCTGAATATTTAACATCTGTAGCAGGTCAGGTACCATGGCAGACAGATAGGGTAAATATGGGTAGAATTTTTACAGAGTAAAATCTAATAGCTCAACAACCTACTTACATCACCTGCCCAACCCGCTGCACATAACAGTGTAGAATATAATTTTGCTTACTACTCGCATCTAGTTCATAACAAAAAAGTACCATTTTTATTTTTTCAAGTTAGCAAATAGATATTAATTGTGTGTTAGTTATAAGTTCCCTTCTTTATTTTTTCAAGTTAGCAAATAGATATTAATTGTGTGTTAGTTATAAGTTCCCTTCTTTATTTTTCCAAGTTAGCAAATAAATATTAATTGTGTGTTAGTTATAATTACCATTTTTATTTTTTCAAGTTAGCAAATAAATATTTATTGTGTGTTAGTTATAAGTTCCCTTCTTTATTTTTTCAAGTTAGCAAATAAATATTAATTGTGTGTTAGTTATAAGCATATACTATATTATGTTGTAGTGGTGACAAAATAAAAAATAATATTGAAAAGTATGTTTTATTTATTAAAATTAAATGAATCAGTTGTTCAATACACCCAGCAATTCTTTTCTTTTTTTTTCTCGCCTCCTCTTGTGGCATTTCCTCAAGTTCGGAATAAATATATTCCGCTAATGTCCTGTTGGGATTTGCTTTCTGTCTTTTTATGTTGCTCAGCCCACTGGCAATTTCTTTTGCGACAGCAACAAATTCATTTTCTGAAGTAGCGTCTTTCTTTCTTTTGTAGGAAGCTGAAATATAAAACAAAAAAATGTTAGCAGGATAATAATGTTAAAAAATAGAAAAGATTTTTAACTGGTGGAATGGGACCAGCTAGAATTCAAAGAAAAGTTAAACATTATTTTGCCAAACTATAAGCTCTGCAGATATAACATACATTATTTACTTACATTTTACAACTTTAGGGGTGTTTGAGATAGCTTAGGGTGTTGCGACTTCCTCACTATCCAATTGGGTTTGGGTAATGGATTCACTCTGGCTCTGGCATTGGTCCTGGATATGAAGTTGTTCCTGGGTATCCTGTGTATCCTGTGTGTCTTCAACCATTGGTTCGGGTGATACCAGCTGCTCATAAGTGGACCAAGCCGAGCAGGATGACGATGATCGTTCACCACTTGATGGTTCAGATGTGTAAGTTCTGTGAAAAGAATTGGTATACAAAAGTTTGAGCACAAAATGAGAAACAAAATTTCAACTTACTTCCTGGGTTTGGTATACTTCCCATAGAAACGCGTACGATCAAAGTACTCCCAAGAAGATTCGGGTGCTGCTGAACCTGACTCCCAGCTCTCCCTCTTCTCCCTGGTATACTTGTCCCTTAAAGATTTCCATAGCCTCTTGCGCTCTTCAGCTGTAAAAAATTCACAATTTTTATATGCCACCAACAACAGTACAAACAAATATACTAACCATCTATTTCCAGAATTGATGAAATTTCTCTCCAGGCCTGCTCCTTCATATTATTATTTTTATAAAAACGATTTTGTAAGTTGTATAAATATTCATAGTTTTGGATGAGGTCTATTAGCAGACCTGTTATATCAGTTTTTTCTGACATTTTCAACAGAAAACAGTACAAAACGAAAAAAGTACAAAACACACAAAAAAATCAGTTCAAAACACACACAAAAATCAGTTCGAAACACACACAAAAATCAGTTCAAAACACACAAAATAAGTTCAAAACAAATCAGTTCAAAACACACCAAATAAATAAGAGTTCAAAATACAAACGAAGTCACTCTACTCAAGCCAAGCCAAATAATAAAATGGAGACTGTGACAAAGCGACAAAAGTACAATAAACAGTTGACAAATGACGTTTCTCACGTGGTGCATTACTTTCGTTTTGATTGGTTTATATCTGAACTGCCAACTGCGAACTTAAAACTTGGTCATCTCGAACGCGGACTCAGCGTAACGAACGTAATGGAAACTGCGAACTGAACGCGAACTGACTTTATAAATGTAAGTGTGCGATCCTTTTAGTTTAACTTCAACTGAACTGAACTGAGCGGTTAAAATGGGGAAGCAATGAACATTCGGTCTCTGGCCACTGGAACTAAGTACACACCTCGATGACCGTGAACAATTATTCTTCCTCTCTTGTTCAAGCTGTTTTTCTCACATTTTCCTTGTCGTAGTTGTGTAGTCCGCAGGGTTCGATAAGCTTTATCGCATTCTAAGCATATACCAATAGCCTGAAAAAATATAAGGTTAATTTTCATACCGAAACCTGAGAAAAATGAACAGGATACGGCGAAGTCCCCAGGATCGATTAGTTTTATTTCTTTTGTACTTAAGACTTTTGAAAAATTGCTAGATAGACATATCATGGATGAAGAACTGGTTCAGAGGCCACTACACCAAGACCAGTATGCCTAAAGAGTAGGGAACTCGACAGAAACAGCGCTACACCAGCTCATTCAGATTGTGGAATATTCGCTGGAAAATAAATAGGTCATAATTGGGACCTTTATGGGCATTGAAGGAGCTTTCCATAACACCTCTGTAGTCTAACATCCGGTCGTTGAGCCAAAGAGGCGTCGAGGGAACACTAGTGACCTGGGTTGACTTTATGCTAAGATATAGGATGATAAATGGCACCATAATGGAGGGTACATTGGTAGTTCATGTAACTAGAGGATGCCCACAAAGAGAGTTCTGCCTTCTTTGCAGAGAAATCTAGTGCTGGATGGGTTACTAGGACTCATTAAAAATAATGGACATTTCATATCCATAGGCCAGTACAGGAATATGCTGTACAGGAGCTCTGTACGCTTTTGCATCATTATCAGATAAAAGTTACCGCCGCCGTCCGTCCGTTGATACATTAATACTGCAGGCATAATTTACAAATATTATCATTAATCAAATCCTTTCCATTGACTGATAGACATTCTTCATCGACGAAGCGGTTGCAATACGAGCAATGTTTACATTTTTTTATGCTTATAGTTCGCGAACATATAAGACAGCTTTTTCGCATATCATCCGATTTGTTAATAATTAACTTTTTAATTTCCTTGCGATATTGGTCCATTTCTGTTGCCGCCATTAAATCATTGTTGTTAACAATGCATTCAAAATATTTTAGGCAATACATACCACAATTGTTGCCATCTCTTTGTTTCGCGTAATTATAAGTGAGTATGTCTAAATCACTGCTAAATAGTTTATCCTTGTTCGATTCATTGTAAGTTCTGATGAATATCTCAAATATATTCAAATAATATTTTGTTTTTTGTGTGTCCGTTCTGTATGGGTCCAGAAAAGCGAAGGTCGAATTCACAAAATCAACGAGTGCGAGGCAATTGTGATTCCCATTAATTAATACTGGTAATGCCAGATATTGCTTTTCCAAATTAATATTTTCTATAAAATTTGGGGTTATCTCTTTTTCGAAAATTGTTGTAGAAATTTCTTGTAGTACTATTTGGTATTTATTGTCGACGTTCAATAAATGTAATACGATGTCAAGAACAAAATTGGTTAACCACCTATTATTGTCGAGAGATGCAAAATCCGTATAATTGATTGCATTAAAGCAATTTAGATTCTTAAAAACGGCAACTACATAATCTCTTTTCACGTCCTTGTAATAATCTATATTATTCACCAAACCGTTCGATAAAATCTCAAGATTTTCAATGGGTACGCGCAAATGGAGGCGCGTATTTTCGTCAATACTTTTAAATCCTAGAAAACTGGGAAGATAGAAATAAAAAAAAATTCCTTCAATTTGGGTAACATCGTATCTCTAAAAAAATCTGGGTTTCTTCCAATTCTTTGGGTCATCTGTATCCCCTTAAAATTGTAAATTACGAACTCACACCATGCTCGATCAGTTATTTCTAATAATCCTTGTATTAGGTAGTAATAGTTCGAATTTATTTTCAATTTTCCGTTCTCATCGATGTACGGTAACGTCTTCAATGTAACATGTTGCTCGCAATCACGTACACTAAACGGATATTTAATTTCAATTATTCCGTCCTCGTTAAGAAGTCCATCTAGAGACCCTGCTAAAAATGAGTAATTTTCATTAATTACTAAGCCGCTCACACTATATTTATACGTTATTTTTTTAATTTCTTGGGAAATTAAACCACAATATTTTTAAACGTTGAATTAAAGAATTTAAAAATATTGTGGTTTAATTTCCCAAGAAATTAAAAAAATAATGAATAATATACCACAAGGAACATACAGAAGATATTTATACGTTGTTTTGGCGAGAAACTCTTCCAAAGCCATCTTCTCGCAGTCGATGCCGTGTTTCATAGCTTTATTCATAAATGGTTTGGTGCATAATAATCTTTCCACTAATTTTATTTTCGATGTAAAGTTTCTTGCTTACAAATTGCTCCGAAATGCAGTTAATCTTTTCCTCCTTTCTCCGAACCACAGAGAAGAACGCCTCTGATCTCTAGTGTTTTCTTCTATTTTAAGTTTGCTCAAACTATCAATATCCAATTTTTGTAGAGCCTCCTCACATGTAATTTTAATATTAGTCCTGGAACAGCTTTCACAATAAAAAGATCCACTGTAAGATTCATTATTTGCGTCGCATTTTTGATCAATCCATCCATTACATTTGTCACATGCCACGCAATCCACAGAATAAGCTAGATCACCCAAACCACAATACAGACACTTATAACATTTGCTATCGTTAGTTTCCTGTTCTTTCGATGAACAAATGTCGCAAACAAATGAACCACTGTAGGTTTTATCTGCAGACGATGGATCACAATTCGTATGAATCCAGCGGTTACATTTGTCACAAGCTACCCAGTTAACGGTAGTGTCTAGACGACCATACCCACAGTAAAGACATTTTTCCTCTGCATTTGTTTCCAAATCCATATTCTCTATTTTTCCGGGGAATTCAGGTACATCATCAGATGTTTTGGTATTAATTTTCTTTTCCAAAGCAAGTCTTTTCAAAAACCTTCCAGAGAAATGTGTACTTGGTGCTCCTCTAATATGTTTCTTCCACGATTCTTCCGCAACGTATTCATTCATTGGATCGACATTACTTTTAGCTTGTTTTGTCAACCGTCCTTTCGGAATATTCAACATGAATTCTTTATGTAACGCCAACACCAACTCTCTACTTTTTCTCAAGTATCTTGAACCTCGAATATTTTTTTGACCATCTAAAACATTTTTCTTTATATGCCCGAAATAAATTTGGACGTATGTGTTACTAACGTGATACTGGGAGGTCCGTTTTCTTAAAATCATCCCTGTCCAGATAGAACAAAACGACATGTATTTCAATAACACAATATCAAAAAATTTCTCACTGTAATATTTATTAATTATTTCGGTTGATGAACCAGAAAATTGGTGAACAGCATCCAACCTCTCAAATAATCTTTTGAAGTGGCCATAAAAAATACTCATTCTATGTAAACCTGAGGATTTATCATCAATTAGATAGTTATCCTCATCACTACTAGTGATACACTCTTTCAATTCGATTCCCAAAGCCTTACTATCATTCAACTTCAATAACTTTTTCATATTTTCATCCACTGTCTCATTCAATACCGGACTCAATGAAAGGATTGTTATGCTCTTGAACCAGTCATCAACTTCATCCAAAAATTCTAAATTGATAACGCGAGCCATCAAGTCTTTATAAAAACTTCTAGCTTCATCTTCAGTAAAACATTCATTAATGTCTTTACAAAAGGTTTTTATCAAATGAGCGCAACATAAATGAATTGTAACTAATTCATCCGGAATCTCAGCTATTACACATGCAACTTTGTATGTCACAGTTAAATAATCTAGTAGGGTCAATCGATTGCAAGCTTTTACAATTGTGTGAATGTTTGCAAAACTAAAATCTGTAACTACCGATCCAAACGTAGGCCATTTATTTTATTCTTCGCAAAAAGTTCTAAAATCATGAAAAATAGTAAATATTGTTTTTAAATAATGAGTACCCGAAACCATTTCAAAAATGGGAAATATACGGCCGGTATGGATGGGTGAAACAGCAGAGTACAAATATAATAATAATAATAATAATAATCGTCTTTATTATTTTCAAATAAATATATACAAGAATAATGATAACTAACCTATATACACGTTTTGTACGTAACGTCGGTTTTCTTACTATACCACCTATACCAAAAATATTATTGGTAAATTATCATTAGACCCACTTTTATCAAGAACTTCAAATTGTTCTTTACTAAAAATCTTTACGTTGAATGGTATAGATTCTTGCTTTATATATTCCTTTTGATCTTCCTGCATTTCAATTAAATCTAACAGGTCATGTCTATGTCTGTCTCTCTGCGATTCATATTCCGATTTAATTTTTCTAACGGTACTGTCAGATTTTATTCCCTGTAAGTTACCACATTCTACAATATTGTTTTTAGCACTTAATATTGATTTCCTCTTAAACTCTGATGGCTTCTTATACAATATCTGATTTTTCACGAGAGTCCGCTCCACTCCCTTAACACTACCACGACAAAAATCGACGGAATTCGTATAAACACTGACACCATTGCCTCTTACGCTAATAACAAATTTTTCACATTTGTTATTATTATTTTTGCACAAAGCAAAAATTTTAATAGTTCCGTCTTTCAAATATTTTGAATATTTTATTATAACCGTACAAACGTTGTTAACAAATGTACTTATACGGTTACGAAAATAAAACGGATAATATTCCTTAACTAACAGGTTGTCACGGATTATGTGATTTCTTATATCACCTTCTATTTAAAAGGTGCCTTCCAAAATAATGCACTCTTTATAAGAACTTTGTGGTAGGTCCTTAACGTTACAAGAATTTTTTGGAATTATTATATAATCATCTCCTATTTCGGACTAGTTCAAAAAACATTTTGGAATATCAAAATTTCAGGAGTCACCTCATGTTTGTGTTCCGCTACAATTTTAAATTCTTCAGAATATTCATTCTGTTGAGGTATAGACAATATAGACATTTCCGTTTGTTGGATGTTATCTGGGGTGCGTTCGAAAACTTGGTGTGTCGTATAAAAATCACACAGTAGCCGTTCGAAAAGTCGGAGTGTAATAGTTCGAAAAGATGGTTGCCACATACTGGTGCGCGCACCAAAGACTCTAGTCCCGACTAGGGTGAAATTTAAGCTGACAAATAAGTCACATATATGACAGCTTAAGCATTTGAATTCATTTTGCCGATATGAACTTTTAGATGTCGATTATTAATTTTAAATTATTAAATGAATTATAAAAAAGGAGAAGTATGGAACAAGCTACATTGGGGAAAGGTAGAAAATAAGCAGGATTCCAATGGTAATTGGTTAATTTTGGACAAACTTTTTTATTAATTCCAACATTGGAGTCTCATTGTCTTATCTCCACTATAGAAGCTTTAGTCACTATTATTATTATTCATAATTATATTCTCTGCAAATCTTTTGGAGGTAACCCTAGCTGCAGCCAAAATGCATTTTCTTTTTAAACATTTCCGCTGCTCGTCCATTCCTCAAATCAATTCAAAATCCAAGAAAATATTCAGAGAAAGATTTGATGATTTTAATGACTTGAATGACTGAATTTCCAATTTGATTTGTCAACAACCAAACAAACATAACCTTGAAAAATGTTTGACACAACACACTCCATAACCGTTCGAAAACCTAGAGCGAGCTTTGCACACCGGAGTGAGTTTTTACCCCCACTCCTTGGAATAATTTTCATACCAACAACCAGCTTCTCGAACGCAGCCCTGTTTCTACAATAATTGTACTAATGTCAAAACGGTTTTTTTTTGTAGGAACTAAATATGACTTTATCGGAGTAGAGCAAACAGCATACTGATTTGATTCCATCTTTTCCGTACAATCAACAGTGTTCTTAAGCAATTGGATATTGTCCGCATTTACTTGATCGTCATTCAATATTTTAAATATTTTTGGTTTTTCATCTTTTTGGCAAATTTCGCCATTAATGGAAGCAAAAACCTCTTCAATGCTGGTTTTATTTGCGTGAATTCTCCGATACACTTGACTAGGAAATTTTGACAAACAATGCTGAAAATTTGATGACCTGGATTTAAAGTAAAAAGTGATTGATATGTGCAATGACTATCAATCGATAAAATAATTTCGACAATTTTTTTCAACAATGAAAAATTTTTAACGTTTTCCATAGTTGGTAATTTGAAGCAAAATATTTGGTACCTATATAAATATATAACTAAAATAATATTTCAAATTAAATAAATGATTTGATACAGCTAACCTTCGATGTAAAATTCAAACACTTGCACTTAACAGCGAAACTATTTGACTGACAAAAAAATAATAAGCAATGTAGAAAGAAGGAGAGATTTTGAAAAAAGTTATAAAAAAAACAATTTCTTCCACTTTACCATGAGCTAGCGCGCCGGCGATAGGACAGAGTGGTGCAATTTATTAGGATTCTTATATGATATAATTTTCAGTGTATGTAGTGCTGAAATTAATTAGGTACATTGTTAATGTATACATATGAAGTGGTAAGATAGGGATTAAAAATTTACCCAAAAAATTCATGGTGGAGGAAAAGTAATTCATTAAAAAAAAAAAGGATTTTGAAATAAGCCACTCATTGTTCAAACTTGCTACTTATTAGTTGGAGGGAAATTATCAATACTTACAACTTTTTGTTGAGTACTAAATAACAGTTTTAAAGAAATTATGATTTATAAAAATTGAAAAAAACAAAATAACAACACATTAATGCTGAATTGAGTACCACATCAAAATATATTATATTGAGTGCTTAAACTGAATTTTTCCTTCTACCTGGTACGTGTGATTCTTAATTATTGAATATTTTTCAATTATTAGCGCTGGAGGTAGGAAGTATATACCATTTAAGCACATGGATAGCGAGTGGCATCATTGGTGGCACTTGTACAATAACAAAGAAATATCATTACGATCTTTTATTATATTACAGGGTGATTTGTTCCAATCCAACAGAAATATAGCCCTGGCACATTGTGTATCGAGTGATATGCACATGTCACGTGGAATTGCTGTCACCTCTAAGTAAGTTAAAAACGAGCATCATACATACTACAAAACTAGAAATCTTCCGATAGTTCTTAAGCAAACATTTATTTTTTTTTCAATTCATAGAAGCATGTTTTTAATTTTTATAAACCAATGGTAACGATGCACCTAATGATTTGATTCACTTATAACTTTTAGGCGGAAATTTGGCGGGGTACAATATTTACTTGGGCAAAACCAACGAAGAGGAGGAATGGCTTGGCAATACGTTAGAGGAAGGTATATTTTTTATTCAGTAACCAAGCATAATTATTTTGATAAGCCAAACTACAGGAGTATTTTCATGAGTCTTTATAAATTACGAGATTTCATTGATGAAAATAATATACCTAGTTTGGCTATACCTAGATTAGCTTGTGGCAGAGATAGGAAAAATTGAAAACTTATGAAACTTATGATGAGTTTCCTGTTCCGAAACAGTGCGTGCCGTATATATATTTTTGAACGAATTTTCAATCATTCATAAAAGTGATATGAATAGGGCTCCTGGCGAACCTTCCACTAAAAAAAAAGGTAACGCACCCCTGCCAAATCTGCTTGGACAGATCTTGAGCTGCAATACCTCCTGGGTGGGTGTGGAAAGTTGCATTATCTTTCTATTTTCCGTAATACGACAGCCGTTTGCTAAATTGTTGAAAAATGACAGTTTTAACATGCCTGTACATATTTAAACTTGGCAGCCGTTTGCTAAATTGTTGAGAAATGACAGTTTTTAAATTTACTATTTTACCTAATTCGACCCTGCTATCATTTCGAGCAAGGAATTATTTTATGAAAACACGTTAGTATACATCAAAAGCAACCTTCCTGTACATATTTTAACTTGGCAGCCGTTTGCAAAATTGTTGAAAAATGACAGTTTTTAAATTTCCTATTTTACCTAATACGACCCTGCCATCATTTCGAGCAAGGAATTATTTTATGAAAACACGTTAGTATACATCAAAAGCAACCTGCCCTCACATATTTAAACTTGGCAGCTGTTTGCTAAATTGTTGAAAAATGACAGTTTTTAAATTTCCTATTTTACCTAATACGACCCTGCTATCATCTCGAGCAAGGAATTATTTAATGAAAACACGTTAGTATACATCAAAAGCAACCTGCCCTTACATATTTAAACTTGGCAGCTGTTTGCTAAATTGTTGAAAAATGACAGTTTTTAAATTTCCTATTTTACCTAATACGACCCTGCTATCATTTCGAGCAAGGAATTAATTTATGAAAACACGTTAGTATACATCAATAGCAACCTGCCTGTACATATTTAAACTTGGCAGCCGTTTGCTAAATTGTTGAAAAATGACAGTTTTTAAATTTCCTATTTTGCCTAATACGACCCTGCTATCATTTCGAGCAAGGAATTAATTTATGAAAACACGTTAGTATACATCAAAAGCAACCTGCCCTTACATATTTAAACTTGGCAGCCGTTTGCTAAATTGTTGAAAAATGACAGTTTTTAAATTTCCTATTTTGCCTAATACGACCCTGCTATCATTTCGAGCAAGGAATTAATTTATGAAAACACGTTAGTATACATCAATAGTAACCTGCCTGTACATATTTAAACTTGGCAGCCGTTTGCAAAATTGTTGAAAAATGACAGTTTTTAAATTTCCTATTTTACCTAATACGACCCTGCTATCATCTCGAGCAAGGAATTATTTTATGAAAACACGTTAGTATACATCAAAAGCAACCTGCCTGTACATATTTAAACTTGGCAGCCGTTTGCAAAATTGTTGAAAAATGACAGTTTTTAAATTTCCTATTTTGCCTAATACGACCCTGCAGTCCATTAATATTGAAAATATTCCCGTAAATCACTTTCTGAGGTGTACATCAAAAGTTATCCTTTCGTCTTACGAACAAATTTTGTCTTATTGTCGTTTGTGAAAACAATCGTTTCATCTCTTATTTTTTATTTCCACCTTTGTCACTGCTTCATCAATAAAATATTTTATCTAATTCCGCTATGAAATGTGACACTTTACGTTACTCTTTGGCGTTAGGTAACGTCAAATTTTTCATAACCTTCAAAAACCGGTTATTAAAAGTAGTAAAAACAGTTATGTGAAGACTTTACATAACTGTTTCTGACTGTTTCCATAGTAACACTTCGATTCTACCTTAATATTCTCATTCTTATTGAAAATGTTTTCTGACTGTTTCCATAGTAACACACTTTGATTCTATCTTAATATTTTCATTATAATTGAAAATTTTATTAAATATTATAAAAGCGCGGAATTAGATAAAACTTTGTACGTAAACACGTTATGAAGAGAGCGTAATTTGCAAAACTCGCTAGCGCTCGTTTTGGCAAATATCACGCTCATTGAACAATATCGCACTTTTCATAACTAGTTACGTAAATAACTAATGTTCGTAAAATAATTTCCTAAAATAACTATAAAAATATACCAAGTATTTGTCAAGTCAGATTAAATATTTCCTTCAATTAACATGTATATTTTTTTATCATTCGCCATTTTTTAAGTACGCACACCACTGAACGTTCGGGTACGGTCGGAACTTTAGGCTGCCAAGTCTGGCTGCTGTCTTCACACCGCTTTGATATGTTGCTGAATTACTGACCAGACATCTGGATTTTCGAATGGATTATTACTTAGCACCTTCCTAAGAAGTAACAGATCCTTTACATCAGTGAATCGGAGTATTTTTTCAGGGCTGACATTGTCGTTATCGTCGAATGAGAAGCAAAATCGCCGGACCCAAACAACGAAACAACCAAAAGATAACCAACTAACCAAGAAAAATAAGGAAACTGTCAATGTCGAAGCATAAATTTTGACAGATGGAAGCCTGTGATTTATGGTTGCCAGATTGTAAAAAATGCATTATTTTGTGCGAATATCCTATAAAAAGGAGGAGAAATTTGAAACACATCATTTCGATAGTTCATGTGGTAGTGGGTTTCTATAGTGTCAATGGTATATTGCTATTTATTCTGCAACAATTCAACACAAGCGTGTTGAATGTTGACAACATCGCAAATATAACGGACGCTTATTAAGCGAACGTGAAGGTTCCGTAGGTAACGTAGAACGTTATCGTTTAATAACCGACTCCGTTATTTATAAGTTGCTGCGCATGCTTATAATAACCGAAAACGTTAATTACGGGTAGATTAAAGGTTTCAAAAACTCCCTATTATCTTTCATCCACGACGCTAATTTGTTCTCTATATCTTGGTTCGCAACATTTAGGGAATTTGAAATAAAGGACATGGCACTTCAAAATACATATAAAATTCAAAATCTCAACTTTGGGAACTAATACCCTAATACCCACCTGGTTTGCAAATTCTCGACCATTGTCGCTCTGCAACACGCAAGGGCTTCCTAAGTCTGCAAATACTTCTAATAGATGCTCAGCTACTTCTTTAGCTGTCTTTGTTTTTAGCGCTCTCAACCTAACGTACATGGAGACTATATAAAGGAGATCGAACTCCATGTATTTCAATTTCTGCCCAAGGTAGAGGGCGCCAGCTAACGATAAGAACCTTCACAGCCAATCATAGGACTTTAGTTCATGGTGTTGTAAGTCGATGAAATCGATTTGGCATCGAGAGTTCAAATTATTTGAAACAATTGGTTTAACAACAATTCCCTCTTTAGTTTTGTTCACTATAATCGCTGTCATTCATTAATTTTGAATTTTGTGACTTTTGGTCGTAAACGTCTGATAATAGGTTTTTAAATTGTTGCTGTTTATTCATTTCTAATAACCCGATATTTATTCTTAAACAAATTTCACGAGACAAAACTGTACACTGTCACAACACACAACACTTGACGAAATATAACTCCACTAATTCACCCAAAGAGAATTGGCTGGTTTACATAATAACCAACTCGCGCTTGTTGGTTTACATACTAACCAACTTGTTGGTTATTGCGTATTACTACCAATATCAGGTTCACACTTCATCCAACGAATGTGGATAGTTTACAAAAAGGCTAGCTAATTTGTGTACTTTCCTTGTGGTATAAGCTTTAGCGATAAATTTTGTATAGTTTATAAACTAGATGGATAGTATACAAACCAACCATTACTAGTAGCTATTTTAGTGAAAATATGAATTTTCATCAAAATAACCAGGCAGTTGGATAGTTTGTATACTATCCAACTAGTTTATATACTAGCCAACGTAACATATATACCAAATTTACTTTTTGATTGAAAATTTTAACTTTGGAAATTACTAAATTTTATGATTCAATATAAATTTGCGTACCTCCGGACTAATACAAAAAATACTAAAACTAATTAAACGGTAATAATAAAAAAAAAATAATAATAAATTGGTCACAAAAGGGAATCGGAAAGTAAGTAACGAGTTATTTAAAATCAAGTGGCAAAATAAAAATATGAAACGGAGAAAAAAAACTTAAATCAGTAAAAAAATAACTCGTTACAATAGGCATATGTTATACCATACCATGATGGCCTCCTTTATGAAAATTCTGAAAAGTCGATTTTTATTGAAAAAAATTCTCATTATTTATCAACTGAATTTAAAAAAGCTGTATTGAAAAAATATATGTATTCCTATTTTAATTAAAGAGGAAAATAACTACATTTCTTAGCATCAATAAAAAACATAAGGATATATTTCACATAAAAAATATTGAACACAAATTTTTTGAAAGGGAAATAGTTTTTTTTTTCAATAAGTAAATTAAAAACGTTTAGCTGGTTGACAAACTTCGCAAGCTGACACTTTGGTCAGAATTTTTTAGAACGAGAACGAGAAAAAAGCTCGTTGCAATAGAGACACGCTGCATCTGATTCATCACTATCGTTCTGTTCATGCACAACTTTTGTTTGTTTTACAATTTTTCTTCTGGCAACTTTTGCTGTTTTCCTTCTCTCTTTTTCTAATGCTTCCTTTGTGAATTCCTTGATTTCTTCGATATCTGGTGTGCTGTTCATGACACCAGTCCTTCCACGTTTCCTTTTACTTGTAGTTAATTCCATTGTTGCCTCTGGGAGAGGAGATATTAATTCAATCTGCTCTTTGCTTATACAATATTTCGACGTGCCTGTAACTTGGTCACTGGCGTTTCCCTGGGAAGTCTGTAAGATCGTTTCAACTGGAGTACCGCTAACATTGTGAGTTTCTTTAAAGATATGGTCTTCAATTTCACTCTGTGATTGCTCTTCGCTATTTGAATTTTATAGTCTGTGATTCATCTTGCGTGGTTTCCAACTCCATATTCGTTGTTGAAGCGGCTGCAAATTCCCAGTCCTCAAAAACGTCTGGATTAAATGGATATATACCAGGTCTTTTTTAAAAGAACTTATTGAATTTGACGGAGTAGCAGCCTTGAGGTATACTATTGAAAAGTTTCGTTACTTGGAAGAGAGTCACATTCCGCCCTGGGTTATCTCTCATTCATTTTTGGGTTTCTATTATAAAAAGTTTGAAGCGGTACAAAAAAGTCAATATCAAGGGGCTGGACGCGATGGGAACAATGTGCCGGAAGACAATATAGTATTATTCCATTTTCCCTACTATATTCCAGCACTTTTAACCCCTTGTGCTACTATGCCCAACAAGGATTGAAACCACTTCATTTTTCTTGGATGCTCTAACAAGCAAGACAAAGTGCTTTAGCCACTTGACAAATGTTTCAATGTTCATCCAGCCATTTTCTTGGCAAAATGCGACACTGCGTACTGGTGCTCCATCCATTAACTCAGCTTTAAATCGATTCCGCGGAAAAATAAAGGCAGGAGGAACAAATGTTCCTATGGCGTTCAAACAACACACAGCAGTATAATTTTGTCCACGCTCAGCACTGCTTATAATTCCAATTTGTTTCCTTCCTTTGGCTGCAAGAATTTTGGTAGACTTCGTAGGAACTGTTTCGTCAACATTAAAAATATTTTCAGGAGAGAGTTTATATTTATCCATAACTTCTCCAATGGGACGGAAAAACAACTTAATATTTTCTTTATTGAATGCCTGTGCTCTTGCGATAAATGTGTGCTCAGGAACTCTTACAGCTATCGTTCGGTTACTTGCAAGAAACCCTTTCATCCACTTACTACCAGCCATACCCTTTTCTGTTAAATTTCTGTTAATTTTATGCTTCTCGGCTATTTGGAAAACAAGTTTTCTCAACTCTGTACTGGTAAGTCCAAAAAGCCTGGTTTCTAAATTAATAACATGCTTTGCAATTTCAGCTTCAGCATCAACATCAAAGGTAGGTATTGAATAGATAGTAAACTTGTTAAATACTTTATAGTTAATCCCATATTTAGACAAATTCTATACCCCCTTTTTTTATTTCATTTCCTTGTAAATAGATTATAATTATATTGTGAAATATCCGTATTATTGAGTATTAAGGCACTGTATAAATTGAAAACTTCTCATTATACCTTCATTCGTTTGACAAAGCTACTGTGTTAGCGAAACGCGTCACTTCAAGTTTTAATATAAAATTGTTTGATTTCATAATCAAATGTAGGCTTATGTACACCTAAATATCCTTTGCTACTGCCCTGGTCAGTCTCAAACCTCCCACGCATTGTCGTTTGTGGTACTTTGAACGGTTTTACGGCAGTTGTATAGCCCATTGTTTCATTTCGTAATGCTTGTAAGGCTTCAGCCATATTGCCTTCATCCCAGTGCTGCCTAATTTTTGATTTATTTTGAAATTAAGAGGAATTATTTTTATCAAGTTTATTCCTATGATGAACGTATGGTGCATGTATTCCTACGATGGCCCGGGGGCCATCATAGGCAAAATAACATGTGATGCATAAACACTAAAAACTTTTTATGTAAAAACAACTTCGAAACTACTGTTATATAACGAAGACCCTACTAAAATTACTCTCTTCAAATTGTATCCAATAATCCCTACCGATAAATGTATTTTATTATAGTCATTTTTTAGATCAGTTACCGGATTCTTTTTTTTATAGAAGCCACATTAAACGCAGTTATAACTAGCAAACTCGAAGGTACACTAACCAGCGAATATTGAAGGTCCCCAGTAAATGGAATAGGCAACCAAAGATACATAACAAGAAATGAAGTAATAGGGACAACACAGGCACAGGGCCGTCACAGGTCACTACATAAAATGGTTTGAAATAACTGAGTTTAAATGAGTATTAGTATTACCAGTTCTCGTCATCTATTTCTGGTTCAATTTTCCTCAAAACTTTTTTAAATTGTAGGTTCTTTTATGGGAGACCAATAGACTCCAGTTTTTCTAGGAGTTAACCAATCAGTATTAACTATAGAGAGTCCGCCACCATCTGCTCCTTGTTTGAATTCTATTACAGAATTCATTGTGTGAGTATCTAAAGAAATAATTGTACTTCAGCTTTTCTCCACTACCTTTACTTTATTTTACCTTGTTATTATTGAATTTAATAAACAAGAAATATGAGACTATTAAAGAAAATAGGTAAATTCAATTTTTTCAAGACAAATATGTGTCACTCTAACTAAAATCTTGGATGCATCTTCTGTAAAAAGTTTTCTTTCATCCCACACATAACCTCCAGGGTGGCAAGGTACGTAAGAAAAAGTATTATATACTTTTTGGGCTTTATTTCCTTTTCAAAAATTGTACCTACTTTTCAATTCCATAGATAAAAGGTACTTACCTGTCGTGCATCCACGTGCATATATATCTACAGACAAATTTGCGAACGGAAAGAAACCTTATTGTTTCGAGTTCTTCGGATAGACTGCTGTCTGCGTACAAACTGATAGTTTCCATATGGGAGTCGGAGTCCATGTTAAATTTTTTTTAACGGGTGGCAGACTAACAAAAGAATGAGTCAAACCAAAGATTGATTACTAAATATTGGGGATTTTTACCCCCGGGCTCTCTCTAGAAACGAGAGAAGCCCTTATAACAGAATTCGGAATAAAACATAGCGTGTCCTTCTCGGGTTAGACTGGTTAAGTTATCGTCACAATGTTTTGGGACGAATAATCGTGGCGAAACGGCATCTACGGGCACGGAGGGATCCATACATTTTGGTACCTCCCGGTTTTGATGTCGAACTCGACACCATTTGGTGTTATCAGACCCTTCCGGTCTTGGCACTTGAGCCCTTTCTGCCAGACTTTGGGCCATGATTCTGACCGGGGGTGGTTCCGTATGAACTCCCACAGTAATTCTTCCGGTGACGGGAGTGAAGGACTCGAACTGTCTTCCAGGCAGACTACCTCCTCTATTTCCATGGCTTCCTGGATTTGTTGTTGCGGTGGAGAAGGAGTTGGTTCTTTGTGAAGAGGGTCGAAGGTGGTGTACACCCCTGATGTGTACTGGGTGACGGTCTCGGACACTTCCTGGCGGGGGTTATAGTCCTCGTCTAGGGTTTGCACCGTCCTCCGCTCATACAACGTGCAGACCACCCTCTTCTCGGTGATTATGCCTTCCTCCGGAGGTGGTGGGGATGATGGAGGGGTTGAGCCGGGTATATATCGGATCAACTCGAACAACAGAGGATCAAATTGCTCCTCAAACTCGGTGTCCTAGATTATTATGATTTCGTCTTCGAAGAGGTCGTCTGGAAGGGTAGGGCTGGGTGCATATCTATTCTCCCACTCCTCTAGCATTGATGCGGCAGTTAGATCGATCAAATTTATTAAATCTGGATCCTCCATATCCGGCCAAGAATAATCCGGGTACGACCCACTTTGGTACGGCGGTAACTGATTCGGATCGGTATTCATACTGTAATTAAAAATGATTAGTTATTAATTGGCTCCAAATCCTTTATATGTACATGTTTATATATTTTGCCCTTGTCATCACGCAGATCATAAACTACCGGAGATACAACTCTAACAACTTTGTAAGGACCAGAATATTTCGGAGCTAGCTTTGCGGCTACATAATCAGCAGCGGAGGATAAAGTATGCTCTTTTTTCATCACCTCATCTCCGACGGTGCATTTCCAGTCGCGGCGTCGTAAATTATAATAACGGCTTTGGCTAGTAAACGCTCTAGACAGGTTTAGGCGGACTAAATCGAAACATTCCTGCAACTTTCCCATGCGTAGGAGATGAGGTGTGGAGTCTACTTCGCCAGGGTCGTCTGATCCAGCATCCTCCTTCAGAGCGGCTTTGGGAGCATCTTCAACTTCTTTTCGGAAGGATTTCGGTATCTCGGGATGTCTTCCAAAATTTAAAAATGCGGGGGAGAATCCCGTAGAATCATGTTTTGCGTTGTTGATCGCAAATTTAAGATCCGCCAATCTGAGGTCCCAATCTCGGTGATCCTTTTCGCAGTATTGCGCAATCATCGTCTTCAATGTTCGATTGGCTCGTTCCACTGGATTGGCTTGTGGTGTGTACGGCGGTGTGAAGCGGTGTGGGATTCCCAATTCTTTCAACAGTTCCTCAAACAGTTTGCTATCGTACTGTGTGCCATTGTCAGTTAGTACGGTACGGGGGCATCCAAATATGGTCAAAACTTCATCGTGAAAGGCGGTACTGATACTACTGGCTGTAGCATTCCTTAACGGTTTGCATTGGACCCACTTGGTGAATCTATCCTGAAACATAACTATATAACAGTTTCCTTTTTTACTTCGTGGTAACGGTCCAATTATATCGGAGCTAACGGTTTCCTATGGTCCTCGATTTGAAGCTGGTCGCATTTTGCCTGGGGGCTTTTGTTGGGACGGTTTATACTTTTGGCATTGTAGACATCTACGTACGTACTTGGTGATGTCTCGAAACATTCCAGGCCAATAGTACAGTTTTGCAATCCGGGTGATGGTTTTAGCAATTCCTAGGTGTCCGGCGTTAGGGGCATCATGGTTTTCTTGTAGGACTTGGGTTCGGTCGGACTTGGCGATGCACAATTTCCAAGGATCGGACATTTCTGTTACTCGGAAATCATTTATGTCCCAGAAATGACGGTAAAGACGTTCTCCTTTAATGCAGTAGTCCGGAAACTTCTCTGGATCCTTCAGGACCTCTTCCTTCCTGATCCGGTACCATGAACATTCGGCAGTTACGTCAGTCAAACAGAGTGCAGACGGTGGGTCGGTTTCAGCGGTCAATGGTAGCGGGTTTCTAGACAAAGCATCAGCAACACGATTTAGAGCACCGAGATGTATCTCGAAATCATACTGTTGTAGAAAAATACTCCATTTAGCTAGACGTCTAGACGGACTAGTTATGGAATGTAACCACCTAAGTGATTGATGATCGGTAACAACCGTGAAATGGTAGCCCTCTAAATAAGGACGCATCTTTTCAATCCGCCAAACAATGGCAAGACATTCTTCCTCGGTGACGGAGTAGTTTTTCTCGGTAGGACTCAGGGTGCGACTAGCATACGCTACCACGTGTTCATGACCATCCTTTTGCTGGGTAAGGGCTATTCCCAAACCATATTCGGAGGCATCGGTCTGCAGGGTGAACGGTATAGTAAAATCAGGACAGCTTAAAACGGGGGATCCAAACAAACAAGTTTTAATCAAAACGAAAGCAGATTCTTGTTTTTCAGCCCATTTCCATCGCTGAGACTTACGGAGCAATTTTGTCAACGGAGCCACCTTTTGAGAAAACGATGGCACAAACCTTCGGTACCAAGATGCAACTCCTAAAAACCTTCTCAGTTCTCGGATATTTCTTGGTGCTGCAAATTTAATTATACTTTCGACCTTTTCCGGATCGGTTCGGATTCCATCTCCAGTGACTACATGGCCTAAGTATTTCATGGACGGTAAACAGAAATGACATTTTTCCGGATTGAGTTTAAGCCGTGCTCCTCGTAATCTACGGAACACCTCAGATAGATTTTCCAAATGCTGTTCGAACGTTTCCCCCAAGACTATGATGTCATCCAGATAAGCAAAGGCATACGGATCTAAATCTGGACCTATTAGTTGGTCGACCAATCTCTGGAACGTGGCAGGTGCGGAGTGTAACCCAAATGGGAGGACCGTGAATTGAAACAATCCACGTCCTGGCACGGTAAATGCGGTAATGGGTTTGCTTTCCGGTGTTAACGGAACTTGCCAGTAACCACTCTTTAAATCTAAGCTGGATATGTACTTGGCTTTTCGCAATTTATCTAGAATAGCATTAATAAACGGAAGAGGATAAGCATCTTTCATTGTTACCTCGTTTACTTTCCGGAAGTCTATACAGAAGCGGTTTTTCCCATCTTTCTTCTTTACAATAACGATTGGAGAACTCCATGGACTGGTAGAGGCTTCGATCACTCCCTCTGTCAACATGGCATCTATCTCAGGCATTGCAAATTTCTTGCATTCACGGGTTCATTGGCCGGTATCTCTGTTTGATCGTACGGGATTGTAGCAAACGGATTTCATGTTCAACTAGTGTAGTCGGGCCTCGTAAAGATTCAAATTTCGGTAACTCTCGATCTAAGAAAATGTTCAATTTGTCTGTTTGTTCCTTTGATAGGTGTCTTTCTGTTAGTGGAACTATGCTCTCAAACGGGCAGCCTATGTAATTATACTTCTCGTTGTCCTCTGAATTTTCCAGGGAGAACGTGGATGATACAGAAGAAGATGGCTTTTCGTCAACCCCTAACAACACCGGGGAAGACTCGGAGACTTCGGAAACAGATTTTTCTTTGTCAACCCCTAACAACACCGGGGAAGACTCGGAGACTTCGGAAACAGATTTTTCTTTGTCAACCCCTAACAACCCTGGGGAAGACTCGGAGACTTCGGAAACAGATTTTTCTTCGTCAGCTCCTAACAACACCGGGGAAGACTCGGAAATTTCACCAACAGATTGCTCATTGTCAACCCCTAACTCCAGGGTAGACTCAGAGACTTTGGAAACAGATTTTTCTTCATCAACCCCTAACAACACCGGGGAGACTCGGAAATTTCAACAACAGATTGCTTGCTCATTGTCAACCCCTAACTCCAGGGTAGACTCAGAGACTTCGGAAACGGTTGGATTTCCAGAATAACGGTTTCCTGTGATCATCGGAACATCGACTTCTTTCATTGATTAATTTACCAACCCTAAGATTCCAACAGGACTTGCTAATGACTGTCGCCTTACTATTTTATTATCGATGTAAATAGTGCCAGTTCCTAACTTCAAACGGAAATTATATTTTTGGAGCACATCATGTCCTGAGACAATATCAGTTATTAATCCGGGTAAATGCTTTAACGAGCCCTCCATATTGACGTCATCGATTTTCCAGATGAGCACATACATATCGGTGATGGAGACTATATTTCCATTAGCTAAACGGGCCTTCGTACCTAGACGGGCGGTAGTTTGCTTTCTTTGGGAAAATGTCTTAGCTACTTGATCACCAATATATGATTTAGCTGCTCCGGTATCTAATAATGCTTGAAACGAGTAGATCCCAATTTCGATGTCTATGTGCGGTCGAGGGTCGTTCATTCCTGCCGGCGGCGGTTCGGTATGAGAGGCAAAGATTTGCGGAAGCTGTGTCGGCCTCTCCTCGGGATAGCATCGGATTAATTTTCCTGCCTCCTGCAGGAACAATCACGGGAAAGTACTCCCTCCTTACGGCAATGAGAATAGAATATTTTTGGAGGATTTTGACAATTGTTTCGGTAATGTCCAGATTCTCCGCAGCGGAAACAGATTGGTTCACGAGAAGCTGATCCAGACGGATGCTGTGTCGTATTCGGAGAGGGACGGCGAGGAGTATCGGACGGTGACGGTTGGTTGAGATTGGTGACAGGTTCTCTAGATGGACCAGGAGTCGAGTTGTGCGCAGGCTCCTAGGGCATACAGTATTCAGCAGTGATACTGTAGTAGAGAGCGATCCAAAGCGATTGAGAGTGAGAAAAAAGTGTTGCGTTTTGTTTCATGTTCTCGATTTTTGTTTAAAGGACTAGATAGTGAAAAAGTGCCACCCTCTCGCGGTTAGGGGCGGAAACCAAGACGTCGAAATTAGCCGGGGTCCTCCCGCAATAAGCTCGGCGTCAGGGCAAAGCGCACAAAAATAACCTAGTGGGTAGGAAAACAGGGGAAAATGGCTCGCCCCACGGAGGAAGAGCGAAGAGATTCGATTTCCTCGGAGATGGACGATATCGATGAAATCGGTCTCCAAGGTAGATACAAGGAAATGATGAGCTATATCACAAATGAGATGGATCCTGGAAACAGGTTATCAAAAATAGGTCGACAAGGTCTTATCCAAAGAATCATAGCATGGGGTCTAGAACAAGCCAATCTAGAAGGACAAATCAGAATGTTAAAAGAGGAAAACACTAGAATAAGGGAAGAATTATATCAAGAAAAGAGAACACCAACGCAGGCATCGTACTCGATGGTGGCCTCAAAGCCAAAGACGAGCCCTTTGAATAATACTCAAAGAATCATCAACAAAAATACACAAAAAACAAGCAATACCTTATTCATAACGTCTGAGAAAATGGAATCAGGCAAAAAGATACAAGATGAATTTACAAAAATACTAAATCCAAGAACTAGTAAAATAAAAATAGAAAGGATGAGGACAACAAAAAAAGCCCTGATTGTCGAAACAGCAACAAGGGAAAACATAGAAAAAATAAAAAATGATAAAAAAGTTCAAGAAAGTTTTAAGTGTGAGTCTCCAAGAAAAAGGAACCTACCAGTAATTATTTATGACATTTCTAGCACAAGTTCCGATGCAGAAATAAAGGAATCAATATTTTCACAAAACTTTGAGAATATAACATACGAAAATTCGAAAGCGAATTTAAAATCAAATTTAGAACAGGTCCCAGG
This sequence comes from Galerucella nymphaeae, assembly GCA_963978555.1. NCBI lineage: Eukaryota > Metazoa > Arthropoda > Insecta > Coleoptera > Chrysomelidae > Galerucella > Galerucella nymphaeae. The sequence continues at coordinate 4,417,088 of OZ021706.1, read as the reverse complement.
GGGAAGGCCACATCACATATAGTGGTGGAGGTTTCACCTCAGATGAGAAAGGGATTACTCAAAGAAAAATTATACATTGGCTTCACCAGTGTAAATGCAAAGGACTACCTGGTGGTTCCACGGTGCATGAAGTGCCAGGATTTGTGTCATGTTGCAAAACATTGCCCGAAGACTGAAAACTCGTGCAATAAATGTGGAGAAAACCATGTGGAAAAGAATGCAAGAAAGCTAAGGTTTGCATACCATGTCTAAAACGGAACAAAAAATGTGAAAAAGAACAAAAAGACTGCCCAACGTACAAGATGCTCCTGGATCGTTTGGTCCAAAAAACTGACTATGGACAACCATAATGTCAGAGAAAGAAAAAGAAAAAGTATCAATTGCAGAAGATACAAACAAAAAAGAGCAACAGGAAGGGCAGTCGAAACCACCATCTAAAAAATTAAGAGACAGACTCAGAGCACTGAGCTTTAGGAGAAAAAAGAAACAAAAAGATGAAATTAAAAAAGAAATAGTTGAAGATACAAAAATTTAAAGTGAAAGTGAAATAAAGAAAAAAGAAAATGAAATTTATAAAAACTTGACTATAAGCATGAGATTGTCAAGATTGGAGGAGCCAGCTATACTGACTGCAGCGCTCCGACAAATTGTAAGAAAGTTGCATCCAAAAGGAGACAGGGTCACCTTCCCGGTGCCGGCGGCGGTGGACAGAATGCATCTGAAGAGTGTCAACATACCTGCGGATGCTAATGAGCTAGATGGTCTGTGGAAACAGGTATTTGAAAGAAGAGACGAAATTTTCGATCTCGACGAAATATATAAAGATTTTTTTATGACTTACGGCAGACTTATGACTGATCCGAAAGAATGTTGGCCACAAAACCAAATTTACACAAGACACCCGTGAGAATTAGGGTAGGGCAACTGAATTGTATGAGGAGTGCGGTTGTAAGTCACGAAGTAAGAAAGCTTGTGGAAGAAATGAATTTGGATATGGTTCTCTTACAGGAACCATACACAAAACGAGGAAAAATACAAGGAATGCCAATAACAACAAAAGTGGCAAGTATAGGAGAAAACCCGCAGGCTATAACAATACTCATTATAACAATACAGATTATTCCTGATAAGACAGGTCAGCGATGATCATTGCATCTGCGTGGAGTTGATAACTCCAAGAGCAAAATTCATAATAGCCAACCTGTATTGTCAGTTCAATGAAAACATTGAACCTTATATAGAAAAAATGAAAAGAATTTTTCTGGAATATCAAAACCAGTCAGTCATATTCGTGGCAGATGTCAATGCAAAAAGAGGAATTAAAGATTAGTAAAATATGTCCAATTTTTAAATCTGGAAGTAGAGATTGTATGAACAACTATAGGCCTATCTCGGTTATAAGTGTCTTTTCAAAAATTATAGAAAAAATAGTTAAAAAAAGAATAACAGGATTCATAAGTAAATATATTCAAGTTGATCAGTTTCAGTATGGTTTTGTCAAGCATAGTAGTACGCTTAGCGCTACACTGGATTTTATCAATGATGTATCTAGGTCGTTGGATGAGGGACTTATTGTGGTGGCAATATTTGTTGATCTGCGAAAGGCATTTGATGTGGTTAATATTGATATTTTGCTAAGAAAGATAGAACGTATGGGTTTTAGAGGGATTGTATACAACTTAATTAAGTCTTATTTAATAGGTAGGAAACAATATGTTAGACTAGGTGATGTAAATAGTAATGTATGTCTAAATGAGTGTGGGGTACCTCAAGGTTCTGTCTTGGGACCTCTTTTGTATACCTTGTATGTACTGAATTTGAGATGTGCAGGGCTTAAAGCAAGCTACTACACATTTGCTGATGATACGGTTTTGGTCTATGCAGGTAGAGATGAGAGGGCGTTAAACAACACTGTGAACAGTGACTTAAATTTGTATTTAAATTGGCTATATTATAATAAACTGAAAATAAACATCGATAAAACAAACTTTATTACTTTTAAACAAAAGAATAAGCATATACAAAATCTAAATATTCATATTAATAACTTAAAGATTAGTGAAGTGCATCACATAAAATACTTAGGTCTTTTCATTGATAATAATCTACAATGGACTAAACACATTGACCATATATTCTCAAAAATTATTCCAATGATCCCAATAATATACAGATGTAGAAATTATCTTACTGATAAAACTAAGCACAGTGTCTATAATGCCTTCTTCCTCTCACATTTTAGATATTTATTACCAATATGGGGATCGTGTTGTAAGACCTACTTTGATTCAGCTCAAATACTGCAGAATAAAGTTTTAAAAATATTATTTAACTATGATAAATTAACAAACACAGACTTACTGTATAAAGAACTATGCGTTCCTAGACTAGGTATTGTATTAGAATTAGAACAAATTAAGCTAATGTTTAAAATATTAAATAAAACACAAAGATCAAATACAAGTATTATAATGTCCAACAATGTACATAATCATGATACTAGATCACAAAATAATATTTATCAAGTGTATACCAGAACTAATATAGGATTAAATAACCCATTTGTACTGTCTACAAAAACATTTAATAAGGTACCTGAAGACATAAGAAGTATTAAAAATTATAGACTATTTGTTAAACATATTGAAATATATTTAGGTATTAAGTAAATCTCCTTATTGTATTCAACACGTCTACTTTTTGTATGTATTCTCGAGGCCAGAGCTATCAAGCACTGATTAGGGAATTGTAAAATCTTGTAATGTAAACAAATCAAATATATTAATAAAAAAAATTTTTTCAAAAAAAAAAATCAGTTTTGTGGCACTCCCGACATACTGACCAAAAAGGGGAACTAGTGGAAGATCTTATAAACGAGCTTCGGCTAGAAATACACAAGAAAGCAGGAAATCCTGCAACCTTTCAAAACAGGGCTGGAGCCACAAGTAACATTGATATAACAATATCAAATGTGAAAGTGGCAAACCTGATAACTGATTGGAAGGTTGTTGAAGATGCAACTATAAGCGACCACAACCTGATAAGCTTTATAATTAGAGAGGAACCAGAAACAATTCACCAAAAAAATATGAATAAGAGACAATACAATTTGGCTAAAGCAAACTGGGAACAGTTGAAAGCAGAATTCCGGACACCGATGCCGATACTGGAGGGTGAAGACATAAACATAAAGACAAAAGAACTGACGAAAGAGATCAAAAGAGTGATGGATCTAGCTATTCCCCCATATGAAAATGAAAATAAAAATTTAAAAAACAATGCTTGGAATGCGGAACTTACTAGACTGAGAAGTCAAGTGAGAAAAGCAAGAAAAAATTACCAAATATGTGAAATACATGGAGAACGTCGGAAAGGGTCCTTGCAAAGTAGGATATATGATTATCAGTCGGCCAAAACTCTGTGGGTAGGGATAGGAAGTTTCGACCATTCCACCAAAGATTACAGTTACGAAGTTCGTCAGGGTTGGTTCCCCCGGGAAATTAAATTAGCATGGTTTTTGGAAGATAATATATGGTATTCATTCTGAAGTATTGGATAAGTGTTGGATTTCTGATACTCTGTTGCTGACAAATGTCTTTAGAGATCTTGATTCCAAGCACAACCAACATAACACTATAGTGAAATCAGTATAATAAAATGTCTAACTTCATATCAAGACACTCTTTCAGTTTACTCATTAAGCGAGCTAACAGTACTGCACCGCACAGCTCAGACCTAGGTAGGGATATTGCTTTTAATGGAGTGACACGGGATTTGGCACTGAGTAAGCGACTCAGAATATTTCCTTGCGTATCTATAGACGCATGCACCGTAGGCATTTATGGAGCTATCACAGAAACCATGCAATTCAATGTAGATGGGGCTAGGTAACGTGACTTGACGGGGTATTTGGAAAGTATGAACAGAGTTCAGGTTTATTAGGAAGGTTTTCCATATATTGCACAAGTGCGAGGGAATAGGATCGTCCCAGTTTTTCTTCAACAGCCATAGTTGTTGTAGCAGGATTTTAAGAGGAATAATCATGGGTCATAAAAGCCCCGTTTGGTCAAAAATGGTAGAGATCAAGGCCAAGATTATTCTTTTAGTGATTGAGGTGGATTTAACATTTAGACTAGAATTGTAAATGAACACATCATCCTGTATATTCCAATCTATTCTAAAAGTTTTAGCATTCGAATCATCTGTTATAATGTATTCAATGTTTATTAATAAATGTTTATTAATAAAATTATTTGGGTCTAAGTCTGTAAGTACGGAAGGACTGTTTGAAGCGAATTTTCTTAAATCGAAACCGTACGATTGTAAGACGTGGGTTACGTTAAGACGTATTTGAGTAAGGGATTCTTCGGAGACGGCTCCAATGATTATATCATCGACATAGGTGTCTCTATTTAGAATATGGCTTTCTATAGGAAATGATGGTTCCGCTTGAATAGCTATTTCCTTGAGGAATCTCGTACCTAGGTAGCTAGAGCTAGCCATTCCTTAGGTTACAGTTTACAGCTGATACGTTTCAAGTTTATCAATGGAACTGCTTCGCCAAATTATATGTTGAAGAGTACATTGAGCAGGTTCAAGGCGAATTTGGCGGTACATTTTCGCAATGTCGCCAGTAAGAAAATAATTATGTTGTCGAAATCGGATTAAAATAGAGAACAAATCGTTTTGAATCGTTGGTCCTACCTTTAGAACGTTATTAAGAGATAGACCAGAAGTGGTGGTTGCAGATGCGTCGAAGACTACTCTGACTTTCGTAGTGAGGCTGTCGTTCTTCTCCACAGCATGATGTGGAAGGTAGTAAGTGGGAAACTTGGTATTTGTTTCATTTGATGGATCGATTCGCTTCATATGCCCTAAAGCAATATATTCGGATATGGAGTATGTATAGGATTGTTTTAATGCAGGGTTTTTATGAATTTTTTGCTCAACAGCAAGAAATCTTTTCAGGGTGGTTTGATATGAATCACCAAGTTGAGTATATTGGGGCTTAAGAGGTATGTTTACTATGATACGACCAGTTTCGTCCCTTGTAGTGGAAGACTGAAAATGGGCTTCCTCGAGAGTATGAGGAGACAAGTGAGTTTGAAGATTTTTTTCAATTTACCAGAATCGCTCCAATGAATTTTGAATACGATTTGAAGAGCTTGTTGAGAAAGAGCATTGTGAATGCAATGCCTGGGTTGAGGATAAGGGAATTGGACCGCTGACGATCATCCCAATTTGGTTTCCGGCAAAATTGGAAGGTTAGTTTGATTTGGCCCGAGTTTAAATTGTCAAAGAATAGGCCGGAGCCAATCAACATTTCAATGTCAGCGGGTTTGTTGAATAGGTTGTCTGCAAACGGCAGGTGCTTGGGAATATTAATATTTTGGGTATTAATGAAATGTTGAGGGGTAAGATTAAATATGTTGTGGACAACCAACTTATGCTTGCTGTATTTCAACCTCAACTCTTTTTGAAGCAGAAAATGTTGATTGGTTTATGCAGGATGTAGGCATATTAATCTTCTCGTAGGGAAGGTTCAGTTTTTCGAAAAGTGATTGTGTGATAATATTAGATTGGCTTCCATTATCTAGTATTGCTCTCCAAGTTATAGGTCTTTGATGTTTTGTTGAGTATATTTACTATTGCGGTTGATAGTAGAACGAATGCGTTAGTGCTCTGAGTAGAGGAGTGAAGGTTCAATGAGGTTTCCAAATTGGTTTGAGAGTCAGCGAGGGGGTTAGATATAGCAGCAGTGCTTGATGAAGTTGCTCTGGCGTTGGATTGGTCAGTGAGTAATGTGAAGTGAGGAATGGTATTTGGATTTACACGTTTTGCATGTAAAACTTGATTTACAATCAGTGGTTTTGTGGCAAGGACGTAAGCAGTTTGTGCAAAGTAAGTGTCGTTTGGCCTCCGAGAATCTAAGGTTTATGGACAGGTCGGAAAATTGCTTGCATGAATAAAGGGTGATCTAGAGGTAGTGGCAACCATGATAACAGTCTAAATTACTTTTAAATTACTGTAGACCGATGTGAGGTCTTTTCATCCAAGCTAAATTTAATGATTTCTGTTAACGCGAACCAGCCTTCTAGATGTGGGAAGAACAATTCTTGCCATTTACCTGTTTCTTACGATATCTCAAGATAGGAAAGAGATATCGCCTTGCGGTTTGCGGTGTTTTATTACAATTTTAGTTTTCTTTTCAATGACTCACTTTAATTTGTATGCTCTTATTTAAAATTGTTACATATTCACAAATTTTCGATTGATCAACAAAAGATCTTTTAAACAATATCAAGTTTATTAAAATCGGTCAAGCAGAACCGAAATTACAGGTGTTTTTCCGTAACAAGGTTCCCACTCCCTATTTGAAGAGATAGACTTAAACTTCAAAAGTATGCAGAAATTGTTGAAGAATCTGATTATGATGTTCAATATGCTCGTTAATAGGGGTGGACCTACAATTCTAAAAATAATTTACATGTGCTATAATCTACTCCTGAGATATGGCCGACGGCCGTTCTTAGTTGGCCACCCGGTACTAGTTTTGGGAATGAAAGAGGAAACATTTTCTTATGTAATGCAGTGTGAAACCGCCAAACAAATGTGAAAATTTAGAAAGCATTTTCGAGCGGAAATCTGAGGTTACTACGCATCTATTAAACGGACAATCTTATAATCCGAAGTATCAAAATGAAACAGTGAATAGCTTTATATCAAAAGTTTATTCACAATTTACAATTAAAACTCGAGCAGTTAGGAGAAAATATTCCAGAAAAAATGGTTTCAACTAAAATCATAATGGCACTTCCTGATAAATTCAGACACCTCCGTTCAGCATGAGATAGTGTCGGTTCAGAGAACCAAACTCTAATCAATTTAACAGCCACACTTTTGATTGAGGAAGAAATGTTGAGAAAGGAAGAAGAAGAATGCATTAGTAGCATTTCGATGAACTGAGGCCAGTAATACATCCAGACAAAAAGGACAAGAAGTGAATAAAAATAGAAAAAAATGATTGGTTTGCGGAAAAGAAGGCCATTTAAAAAATCAATGCCGAAATATCGAATGTAATTACTGCAAAAGAAGAGGACATTCACTCAAAGATTGTTTTGTTAGGAAGAACAAAGATGAAAGGGATAGAAATCCAAGAAATAGAACAAGCCCTGGTGCAAACAGAAATGATAATTTTGCACTTGTTCCTACAAGTGATATTCAGTTCCAAGTAAATATAGAATGGTTCATGGACAGTGGGGCTTCACAGCATATGTGTAAAGAAAAAGATATCATGTTTTGCAACTTTGAGAAGTTGGAAATACCTAAATGGGTGAGCATTGGTAATAGTACAGCGTTAAAAGCGGAAGGAGAGGGTAATATTTGTATTTTAGCATACAATAACAAATCTATTCATTGTGTTACATTGAATAATGTTCTTTTTGTACCACACCTTGAAGTTAATTAATTTTCACAAGGAAAAGCTTTAGATAAGGGCCTATCATTGGTTTCAGATGCTACAAAGGGTCAGTTTGTGAACAAAGACAACATCACTGTAGCAATGGCAACTCGAACGGATAAACTTTTCAAAATGATTTTCAAGGGAACCAGTTTTCCTGAGCACACATGTCAACATGTTAAATTCAGTAGGTCCGAAAAGGAAAATCGTTATTTTGTGACAATATCAACTGTCGCTGTGAGAGGGAAGAACACACGCCTGCGCTTGAAGAAGTTCATAACAAATTTGGAAAAGTGTTTATATTGTAATATTCATTACTTGAAAAATAGATTTAATAGACAATATCCAAAGCACATTGAAGAATTAACGTTTAATCAGATTGTCAATATTAGAGAGAATTTAAGCCACTTATTTGGTCAACGTTATAGGTTATCGGTTATTCTGCTCATGCGCAGTAGTGAAAACATAACCGATCACCTATATAAGCGATAACGTACTCCGTTATTAACGTCGAAATAAACGAAACCTCATTAAGCGGAAAGGTTTCAACATAATTGCCAAGTGTATTATGTTTACTTCGTCGAATAAAAGAAAATATATGAAAAACAATTTAAAATATATAAAAACTATGCACAAATAATTTTAAATAAATACATTTCTCGTAATTTGCACAACAGTTATATAAATTATCCAGATACTTACATTTTTTCCTCCCACTTCAATTATTAACCCAGTAAACCAAAGTACATCTTAAAGACGTATTATGTACGTAGACTTCAGACGTAATGTACGTCTTATGTACGTACGGTAATTCCCTTCGGATGTCTTTAAGACGTACATAGTACGTACTTTGTCCACCCTTTTTTACGTCGTTTTTCGACATATCGGACATAGATATGACTTATATAGGACGTACTTTTTTCCCTCGTATGGGATTTAAATTAAAAAAATATATATATTATTCAAACATTTTATTTCTTTCCAAATAAAAAACGTCTATAAAATAAAAAAAAACCATAAACTCAACATAAAAAAATCAAATAAATAATCCCAAAATTCTACAACTATATGACACATTTTTTATTTTTGGCTCTAAGGCGATCAGTGGCTCTGCGAAGCCATGTCGCTATCGCTTCCTCACTTTTCTTCCTATTCTTCGGTATGTTCGAGTCCTCTGCAGCAGCTAAAATTAATTGTATCTTTAGTTTTCTTTTATCTATAAGGATTTGTAAATTAAATTAAAAACCTGTAAAATCCAGTTGCTTCCAAACTTAAAACTAAAAAAGTACATAAACCAGATACGACTTACCTAGAACAAGCTTGGCAAATAAATGATCACAGAATTTATTTTTTTGTCTGCGACCCAGCCATCTATATGTGCTGGCAAGAGAGTCTGTCATCATTTTATGCAGACATCTGGTCACAATTTCATATGTGGTTCGGCCCCCTAGGTTGGATAATTCAGCAACCTAAAATAAACAACAATAGTTATCCATTAAAACAATTTTAGTACACATAAGAAAAACAAATACGTCAATTTTTCTAAATATGTATTTTTGGCCCGCATAACTCATTAGCAAGTTTGGTAACAAAATTGAGGTCACATTTTTCATATGACAAATATTCTGTGTACATGCACATTAAATATTTATGTTGCTACCAAGTGTGTGTCATTGCTTTGTGCCACATGAGCCTAAGAAAACTGAAAACAGTGGTTTCCAGTGGAGAAAAATGTTCCATAAATTTTGCTTACTTTACATTTCAAAAGCCGCCGAGTTATTTAAATTAATACATACCACCGTTTTGAATGTATCCTCGTCCTGAAGTATTTCATTCACTCGTTGGATGTCTGCTTCATTATCACAAGGTGAAATACTATGTAGCACAGAGTTGCGTACATTTTTTTGTTCACCAGCAGGTTGGTTATGTAGGTCTGAAACCATGCTTTTTAGGAACCCAATTTGGCGCATAATTTCTCTGAGGTATTCCACTGCAAGAAGAAATGATACATTCATCAATTATAAATATGATATAAAATTCAAATTTTCTGTTTCACTATAAGATGAATGTGATTATTATAATAGTAATGAATGTCTATTTATGCATATTCATATATTTTATAATAAATATATAAGTAATACACATATATAGAAACAAATGGAAGAAGTTTAGTAAATGACCACTTATTACCATCTGTTACTTGTATTGGGCCAAGATTGTAATAAGAACAAAAAATAAGATGATATTAATAACAGAAGTAACAAATTTATGTATACCATGTTGATTAAAATGTGAACTTATCAAGTTGCAGTTTTACAATACAATTTGAGAAACTTCTCTGAAAACTTATTAACTTACCATGATGCGGACAGCAAGTGCATGTTTGCTTTTGTGTACCTAAAAACATGACATAATATATTGATAAGATAAGAGTAGGAACAACTTTTTGGCTTACGTTTGTAAAATGTCCCTGTATTTTTTGGGGTGGAACAAGCTGCTGCACGTGACGAATTATGCATATCCTCGTATACCTCATTTTGTACAGCATTGTCTACAAGAGTAACCAAAAGTATAAAAGTAGCAGTTGAATAATTTGCAAACATTAACAACACACAAATAAATAGACTTACTATTAGATGATTCTGCAACGGACTCCGCTTCATCGACAAAATCCATAGGTTTTTTCATTACTTCAGACTCTAAGATGAAACAAAAAAACTAAGTTGTTTTGAAATTAACAATTATGTTGTCATTAAAAAATTACAAAGGTAGCAGGGTGATTCATTACCCTCTTTTATTTTTCAATATGGAAAAAAAGTTATTTTGGATTTGATTTTTATAACGTTACACATAAGAACTAATTTATTTCCTTTAGACTATTTAGAATGAACAGATGTGCAAAAAAACAGGGTATAATACTTATGGGCTCACCTTTTTCTCTATTTTTAGTGCTGCTAGTCTCCTGTATCCTCCTGTTTTTCATTAGCTTTGGTGGTGATTTAATTACTTTTAAAACTTCGTCTCCTGATGATGATGTGCTTAAATGCCTTACAAGTTTTCTTTTTCTTCTTGGACCATCATAATCTGAGTTTAGGTCGCTTGTATCTTCAGCTTTGGATAATTTTTTTCTAGCGGCATCATAATTGTCTAAAATGTTTTTTTCATGTTACTACTACTTTTAACTAGGACACCCTGTATACTAGGGTGTGTCATTTTGAGGCGATAATTTTTTTTTACTGCTATACCAAAAAATCTTGTAGTTTATAGAAAATAAAAAATTATGCCGCTGGGCTAAAGCTTTTAAGTCCAATAGCGGCTTAGCTCATCAAAAAATTCGATTTCCCATTTAAATAACACAGGGAAAAAAAATTTTTTTTTTCAAGGGGACTTTTCGTTATTAAAAAATTTTTTTTTCGAAAAACCTTCTTATGGCTTTTGTAGGTTATTAAATTCTCTACAAAAATGTCTGTGTGGTCGAAGACTGTAGAACCACTAGTTTCGAAGTTATAGCCCGTTAAACGGTAACATTTAAAAAAATACACATTAAATTCCATTTAATTTTCAATTTATCTACTCTTACATGAATAATTTAATTTTATTGTACATTTTTGAGCATTAAAATTTTTAATTTAAGTATTGACCCGTTTCTCGAAACAAGAAGTCAAATTATTATTAATTAATCGTTATAATTACAAAAAATTTCATTTTTTCATTTATTTAAAAATGGTAACATTAACGTCTTCGAAACTAGTGGTTCTACAGTCTTCGACCACAGAGACATTCTTGTAGAGAATTTAATTACCTACAAAAGCCATAAGAAGGTTCTTCGAAAAAAAAATTTTTTAATAACGAAAAGTCCCCTTGAAAAAAAAAATTTTTTTTTCCTGTGTTATTTAAATGGGAAATCGAATTTTTTAATGAGCTAAGCCGCTATTGGACTTAAAACCTTTAGCCCAGCGGCATAATTTTTTATTTTCTATAAACTACAAGATTTTCTGGTATAGCAGTGAAAAAAAAAATTATCGCTTCAAAATGACACACCCTACTGTATACATACTGGCCGAGTACTGAACATAGTAATAATTAATAGTAAAAGGCGAAGAAGATAAATGCTTCAAAACCAAAGACTTACCAAAGGTGGCGTTTCGAAAAGCCGAAATTTTATGTGTTGGCCAGCAAGTGTTTATTTGGTATGATTTTACCACTGCAGGAATTTTATTCATAGGGATTGGTGGCCATAAGCAATCCTCGGTATTAATAATCCAAGGTGTTGGCACTAATGCTACACTGTCATCCTCGACAAATTTCACAATGGTCCAAGTCTTATTATCCTCAATTTCCATAACTAGTCTAAGAAATAACAAACCAATAAGATATATACAGGGTGGCGCACCGAAAACGAAACAGATGCATTTACTGGCAGATGATTCCTTTTTAAAAAAATCCCTCGGACCCGTCGATTTTGTTTTCGAGGGGGACACAAAATTGGCATAAAATCACAGTAACATTTGCAGCCCCCTAAGCGGGGGTGGCACCATCCCTAAAATCTTAAATGGAAAGTGGGGTCAATTGAATTTTACATCATTATAAAGGGAGTTGAAAGACCTTTTAAATGATGGATCATTCGACCCCACTTTCCATTTAAGATTTTAGGGATGGTGCCACCCCCGCTTAGGGGGCTGTAAATGTTACTGTGATTTTATGCCAATTTTGTGTCCCCCTCGAAAACAAAATCGACGGGTCCGAGGGATTTTTTTAAAAAGGAATCATCTGCCAGTAAATGCATCTGTTTCGTTTTCGGTGCGCCACCCTGTATAACTAGTTATACTTACAATGCAAGAAATATTATAGGTACCAATGTATACATAACATTATGTTTACCTCAAAATTGTATACTATAGAAAATAGGTACCTAGGTTAAAGCAACTACTAATTCAGTAACAGAAAAGAAACTAAAAATATACTTTTTCTATAACAACGGTATCACGAGAAGAAGTTTTTTTTACACATGTAAAAGTGGAAAAATCACAAATTTTTCCATATAAGGAAGCTTCACACACTTATGCAAAAGTTCATTTAATTGCCACATTTGAAGAGAGCCGAATTTTTTCTCAGCCAAATAAATTCCCAACTCCGAAGATTTGCATGGCTTTTCAAAAAATCAGATTTTGTTAAAAATGCTTATCCTACAATATACACAATTTTGTCCCACTCAATGAAGTTTTTTGCACACAAAATTGTCCCATCTTTAAGGCATATACAATTATCAGGCTCCTTAACTTTCAAATTTTAATTGGACAGTTGCATTTCTTTAAAATGTTTTATACCACTTGATAGTTTTAAGTTCTTTGGAATATGACCTCCCATAATGTTTTCCCTTTTTAAAATGGGAAAATTAGTTGGACCTGATTGTTCTTTAGCTTTCAGTAATTGGCTTATTTCTCCTTTCCGATTTATGATTTGTTGCAAAGGTTGCTGCTGTTTTCTTACCATTCTTTTTATAACCTGCATATAATTTTCGAATGGGAATGCACTAAAGTCATCAAGGATTCTAAAATTCTTGGCTGCGTCAGTTAAGTGCAGTAAATTGTGTACGTTATGAGAAACATATTTTTTTCCATACAAGGTTATAAACGTCTCCACAAAATATTTCAATATGTGCTCTGTATATTCAAAACCTATGTTACCGATGTTGTTTTTACTACACAATACTGTAATCCCTACATGAAGTGCAAGGAAGTTTACATATCGATCAAATGATAAAACATTTTTCAGTACCACAGGGCCAGTATAAAGTAGAAACTGCCTAAATTCTGAGGCTTTCTATCTTTTATGTTCTTCAAGTGGCCGAGGTTTTCTATTGAATTCACAAGGTATGCTATTAACCTGTTCTTTTAATAGGCTAGAAATTTGGGACACCTGCTGATATGTTAACTTTGTACTGGGCTTACCAACACACCAAAGTGATATGCATTTTTCTACCACGCCTAAGCATACTAAATGCATATAATCGAGTGGAAAAACATTTATCATGTCCAAGTCTGGAATTTCCTCAATAATTGATGTGCCTTTGTGGTGACCATCTTGTAATTTTAGTCTAAAATCCAAATTAGTACGTAGTTGTAAATTATTCGTCTCTGGAAAACACACCCTGTCAATGAATTTGCCCTCTATGTGACCCTTTGTACAAGACATGTAGCCTGAGCGACCAGTAGTGTATGAAATAAAAGACTTGGCAGGGGCATCACAAATGAATCCCTTGATTTTAAATTGATATTTTTTTTCTTTGAAGAAAAATCTATTTTCAGTTAAAAATTTAGCCTCATCAATAAAGGGTCTCAGAAATGAGTTGGCATCATTTGGTTTTTCAAGACCATGGTAAATTCCAACTAATCCAATTTTATTTTTATTTCCAAAAATTCTTATCAAAATTGGATACAGAGTAGAGCCAGAACTTTTAAATAGAGGTAGTCCATCCACATTTACAAGTATTTCAACACAATATGATTGTTTGAGGTTGATTCTCACTATACGTTCCATTTCCGTTCCGTATCCATTACATCGACGTTCCAGTAAATTCGGTCGTATGCACACGTTTCCGTCCGTAGAAGTCAGTTACTGATGTAACTTAGTGTGTGATTATGTTGATATAGAAATTAGCTTAAAATGTGGTCTGAAGAAAACTTAATTATAGCGGCTATTATATTGGATGAAGAAGCTCAATCGAAAAAAACAAAACGACGATTTTGACATGTTAAAAAAAAGAAATATTGAAGGAGAATATATTACGTTATATAAAGAACTCCTAGATGATGACACCAAGTTTTTCCAGTATTTGCGCATGTCAAAATACAAGTTTTACGACATACTATCCAACATCGAACCTGTAATAAAGAAAAAAATTGCAAATTTAGGGAATCAATATCAGCGAAACATAAACTGTGCGTCTGTTTAAGGTAAGTAGTTTATTTTTATGAAATATACGAACAAACAAACCGTAGTCTTAAACATGAGAACTCAATTGTTGTCGCAATGTCCATCATTATACGAAAATGTTGCTAGGAAAGCTGTGTGATGCAGCTGTGGAAACTGAAGAAGCAGGAGAGGGCGACGGCGAACTCACATATCTAAGTTGAGGAACGACATTTGGGAAAGCATAATTGCTGTTATTAGGATATTGCTGTTTGGAATGTTCTTGTGGCCGATCCTGCATTTGTAAAAGCTGTTCTAATTCCAGTTCTTGCACTGAAGTAAATATTCTACTTTCAGCGATATTTCGATAATATAGTGTGAATCGCTTAATTTTTTCAGCAATACTTTCACCAAAGAAATCTGTTGGATCTTTTGCTGCAGAGCGACTAGCTTCTTCTCCTTGTTGCTTCTCAATAAGGTAATTCATTAATTGTGAAGAAGCAGGTTCATCTTTTTTTAGTTTCGATAATTGTTTTACATTTGAAGAAAATCGCTGCTTTTTTAGAGTAGGTGTAAATTCGGTAGCAGTAGCAGGTATCCTTGCAGCTTCTGATGTGTTTCCATCACTTTCAGTAACCCTGGTATTTTCTTGGGTATCAGTAACAGCGGAATTCTGTTGTGTCTCAGATTCATCTTCCTCTATATCATTAGTGTCGTTAAGATTGCCAATTGTTTCCCTTTGGCGCACAAATGGTTCTAAAAAAGACATTTGCTCTTCATATCGCCACTTCCTTACTGGCTTATTGGCTTGTCCCGATTTCGTTACATGATTTTTTTTATTTTTTCGCCACTGGTTCCTTAGCTGATTCCATCTACTTTTGCATGTTCAACCTGTAATGAAAAAAATATGAAATAGGTATAGGAATAATTGCCAATTTGATATATATGTAAATGTCTATTTTAACAAACGTTGAACATTTCTTCGTATAGAAATCAGACCTACAAAAAACAGGTACAATAAAAATCTGCATTTATCCTTTTTCTTTCCAGGTTTTTGGCAACAGGTGATTCTTTCCGCACAATAGCTTTTAGCTACAGACTGGGTCATTCAACAGTATGTGCTATTGTCAAAGAAGTTTGTGATGCAATTATTGACAAAATGTTAGGAAAGACAATGCCGCCACCTACAGAGGAAGACTGGAGAAGAATTGCCAAAGATTTTGGAAACATTTGGAATTTTCCGAATTGCTTGGGAGCTCTAGACGGGAAACATGTGGTGATAACAGCACCAGCTAATTCTGGCGCTCAATTTTTTTATTACAAAAAGACTTTCTCGATCGTACTCTTAGCGCTTGTAGATGCGCAATATAATTTCATTATTGTTGACGTAGGATCATATGGAAAAAATAGCGATGGCGGCATTTTTGCGCATTCAAATTTAGGAAAAGCTTTATAAAGATGTGCCTTAAATATTCCTAATCCAACAGTACTTCCGGGTACCAACCAGGAGGCGCCTTTTGTTATAGTGGGTGATGAGGCTTTTCCCCTAAAAGCAAATTTATTAAGACCCTTTCCTTCAAATCAACAACGAGACGACATAACAAAAAAAATTTTTAATTATAGACTCTCACGTGCTCGAAGATGTTCTGAAAATTCATTCGGTATTCTAAGTCAAAAGTTTCAATTTTATAATCGGAGATTAAAATCCTCGCCAGAATATGCAGATAAGATTGTCCTAACAACTTGTATATTGCATAATTTTATCAAAGATTTTACCATTCGTTCAGGAAATTTTATCACAGATACAAACTCTGCCCTCGTAACTTTACCGCAACAAGGAGGAAATGCTACAGCTACTGCATTTCAAGTTAGAGATATTTACAAAGATTATTTCAATTCTCCAATAGGAGCTGTTGACTGGCAAATGGATGCATTTTAAAAAGTTTAGCCTGTATTATTATTATTAACACTCTTTATTAGCAGAACTTGCTCTTGTACATGTATAAGTATAAGTCAAAAAAGTATATATATATATATGTATAATGGTATATAATATAAACAGTTAAAGATAAAACGTAATTAAAAGAAATACTAAAAAAAAAAACATTCAAATACAAATTTTTTAAAAACATTTTGGAATATAAATATAATAATATAGAATATCTCAAATAATAGGGACATTTGCACGTACGTATTCTTTTATTTGTCTTGTGAATGATCGTAACGTATTACACTGCTTAAGTGCATTTGGTAAGTTATTAAACAATACTAACCCAGAACTAAACAGCGAGTCAATACCTATGTAGTCAGCACCAACATACAAATTAAACGCACTATTTCTTGTATTATATGCATGTATGTCCGAAATATATGTCATCTGGTCACAAAGATAACTTGGTAGTTTCTTATTTTTCAATTTAAAAATAAATATCAACAAATTGAACGTCAGTCGTTGTTTAACAGACATAATTGATAATGTATTCATCATGTATTCAATGGAGGTGCGCCTGTTACATTTAAGAATTGCCCTCATTGCCCTATTCTGCAGCTTTTGCAATCTGTTGAGATTGTTTTTACTAACAAAATATATTAATGTACTGCAATAGTCAAAATGAGGCGACACGATTGACCTGTATATAGTCAGTCTTGCAAATTTAGAAATTTTACCAGCTACTCTATTTAGGAAATATATTTTAGTTGCAATTTTTCTTTCTATGTACTTACAATGCTCATATAGATTTAATTCTGGATCTAACATTACTCCCAAATATTTA
This sequence comes from Galerucella nymphaeae, assembly GCA_963978555.1. Classification (NCBI taxonomy): domain Eukaryota; kingdom Metazoa; phylum Arthropoda; class Insecta; order Coleoptera; family Chrysomelidae; genus Galerucella; species Galerucella nymphaeae. The sequence continues at coordinate 4,399,943 of OZ021706.1, read as the reverse complement.
AACTTAAATACTCTCTCAACCCTTTCATCATTTATTGTAATGTTAAAAGACTTATTGATTTTACTGAGAATGCCTTTTTTCCCCAATATCATAAATTTGGTTTTCTGAATATTAATTTTCAAACCATTGTCACACAACCACTCAAATATGTTAGTTAGATATTTCTCTATTTCATCTGCACTACCTGCAAAATATAGCATAGTGTCATCTGCAAATAATTTAATTTTACACCTTTTAACATGTCTCACTATGTCATTTATGTACAGTAGGAAAAGTAATGGCCCCAAAACGGAACCTTGAGGAACTCCTAGGTCCATATTTATTATTTCTGAGAATGACCCCCTATACCTTACAGACTGTTTTCTATTCTCAAGATAAGACTTCAACCAATCCAATACTTTATTCACACAACCATACTTACGCAATTTAAGTAGTAATAGCTCTCTATTGACAGTCTCAAATGCTCTCTTAAAATCCAAAAATACCACACCAATAATCACCTTCTTAACTAACTCTGTCTTCCAAGAAGACACTAGGAATTGCAGCGCAGTTTCGCATGAGTGCGACTTCCTGAAACCTGACTGTTCCTGAACTAGTAAATTTTTTTGAGATATAAAGCTCATTATTTGATCTTTAACCGAAATTTCCAGTATCTTCTCGTAAACAGGTAACACATTAATAGGACGATATTCCGATGCCAAAATAGTATTCGCTACTTTTTGAATTGGAATAACTGTTGAAATTTTCCATTTATCTGGTACTGATCCACTACTTAGGGACGTATTAATTACATTCAGGAATCTATCACCAATTATTTCAACCACTAGGGAAATAACATACAAATTAATGCCATTGTGGTCCGCAGTATTTTTTTTCAAAGATTTAACAATTTGTTTTAACTGAAACATGTCTATTGGTTTGAAATGCTCCAAAAGAATGTCTGGTTCCTGAATAAAATGTAATACGTACTCATAATCGTTAAATGGCTCTATCTGACTAATTATTTGTTTTAAGCTTTTTATAAAATAAATATTGAATTTAGAAGCTATTTCTGATTCAGTTTCGACATATTCTCCATCAAAATCAATGCCTTCAACTATTTTCGTTTGTTTTCCCTTTACTAATTTTTGAATTGATTTCCACATTTCCTTACTGTTGCCCTTATTATTATCAATTATCTGTTCATAATGTTGTTTTGTTTCACTCCTTATCATGTTAGTAGTTCTATTTCTAGCTACTTTGTACTTTTCCCAATCTTCTTCAGTCCTTGTATTTTTTGCCTTGTGATACAGCAAGTCCCTTCTCTTTATCTGTGCCATAACATCATCAGTGAACCAAATTTTTAGTTTGAAGTTGTTAAAGTTCTTAATCGTTTTTAGCGGGGCAAAGATGTTTAGACTTTTGACAATTGTTTCAATGAGCAATTCAGATATTTCATCTACATTTACATTGTTTGGCTCCCAGACAGAATCAAGCATAGAAAACTGAAAGCTAATTGTATCAAAGTTTTTAAATTCTCTCCTTAATGAACAGTCACAGATTTGTTTATTATTTGGAGCATTCATATTATTCAATGAAACCAAAATATTTGAGTGATCTGATACCTTTGGGGTATATGATATACTACATTGCAGATCTTGGTAGTTTGTAATAACATAATCAATTAGTGATGCCGAGTTTTTAGTAATTCTCGTATATTCCTCAACCTTTTGTTGTAAACCTAAAAAGCCGATCAGTTGCTCCATTTTACTTTTATAAGTTGTAGATGGACCTTTTAAATCTATATTGAAGTCGCCCACTATTATTATTTTATAATTAAAACTGATCAACTCCTCAAACTTATCCTCTATAAATTTTAAAAACTCAATATGAGATGAATTGGGAGAATGATACAATACACAGATTATATACACCTCTTTGAATATTGATACCCTTATGCCCAGTATCCATGTATTCCTAAGTATAGCTTCATTTAATATGACCTGGTATTTAAGATCTTTTCTAATATAGATAGCAACACCACCAGTATATCTACTTGAAGAGTTGCAAAGTACTGTTTTGTAATCATCAATATTAATCTCATGATGTGCAATGTCATCTGTAATGCGAGTTTCTGACATACAAATCAATAGAGGTCTATGCACAAACACACAATATAACACATTATCTAAATTTTTCGTTAGGCTTTGAGCATTAGCATAAAAAATGTGAACTGGGTGCCGAGAATAATCTGCACTTTCATCATTCACCTCCGTCATTGCACTGACCCTACTATCAGCTCCTTTGAAAAATTTTCATTTGCGGAAATGAAAATTAGATTACTTTCAAATTTTCTTTTATTTAAACTCTCAATTATATTATTTACCAACTTACTTTTCGATATTACTTTACCATTTGCGTCATTTATATCTAAAAAGTTAACACTTGATTGAGTATATCTATCAATCTTTTCTAATAAATATTTCAAATTACAATTAAATTTATAAGTAAAATTATTAATAAGATAATCTTTACAGTAAGGAACTGATACTACATGGATATTTGTATGTTGACATAATTTTAAGTTATTTAAAGAATTTAGAGATATATATTTCCTACGTTTAAGATCATTTGATCCTGCTAATATGATAACAGAATCATTCAAAGTAAAATCTTTAGTTAACGTTAATAAATTTTCAATAACATCAGCGTAACATGCAAATGGCTTAACAAATGTTAGTACTGAATCCTTTACCTTTTTCTTTAACATTTCACCCACACCATAACCATACTGGTCACATAAAATTAATATTTTGTTCAACCTATCTGTCTCAATAACATTTTTCTCATTTTTATGTCCAACTCCACTTCCATTGTTTGTCTTGTAATTTGATGATTCCCTGTTTTGGTTTGTTACATTACATTGAACTTCCAGCCGTAGCTTTTCTATTTCCTTCAAATAATTGTTATTTTCAAGCATTACTTCATGTATTGTATTTCTTAAAGTTTCATTCTCACTTCTTATTTTATTCACTTCCTTTTTCATTTCATTCACTTGTTTACAAAAGGTTTCATTATCACGCTCAAGTATTCTGATAGTTATAACCATATCTCTATTAATAGCATCTAATTCACTAACATTTTTCTTCAATTTGATAGAAAGTTCCTCTTCATTTTCATCTTTACTTTGTAATAGATTTATTGTTTCTTTCAAGGTTCCTATTTCATTATTCAATATATTAATAACCTCTTCTTGATTTGTTAGCTTTTCCATAAATTTTTTCTCAACTTCAAGTACTTCGTCTTCATATGTCGCGGTGCTTTTTTTTAATCTTTTGATATATCTTTCCTTATCTTCTAACTTCCTTCTTAGTTGTACAATATCATCTGCATAAACCTTTTCTTTATCTTCCGACCTTATTTCATCTTCATTTTTTATTTTTTGACACCTTTCAGAACAATAAATAGTATGCTTATTTAGTCTAACCACTTCATTACCATCCTTTTCAAGACATTTTGGATGGAACACACTTAAACATACTACACAAATGTAATTTTTGAAATCTTTGGACTTACAGCATTTGAATGCGTGAGTCTCCATACTAGTACGCCACTGCTTATAACCAGACACACTTATCTGCCAATACACTTTTTGTTACTTTTGCATTAATTAGTATTTATATCTATTTGTCATCAATAAAACAAAGATTTGTCACTTACTATAATCATATCACAATAACTCAGTTTAATTAAACAAATGAAAATAAAATTTGGGTTCGAATGGTATTAAATTTGCAGCACTTAAACTTATGTGGCCCCTATTAACTCTTATTTAAGGCAGACCGATGTGAAACGTGTATTCGAACGACAATAATTATAACATATTAATTTTATAGGTACTTTTTTGTATCACAATATTCCTCGAATGAAATAAATAAATATTTATATGTCTAAATACTTTTGTACTTACCCAATGCAACATTTAGTTCTTTTGCTATTGCTGACCAGATCTTGTCTTTACAGTTATTGTCACTATATTTACTATTTTCAAAATCATAAAGGGGCGTATTTTGCCTAACAAGTTCAATCAGCTTCTCGTCATTCATATTTAAATCACTCCTTTATAATAAATTGTATCGAACTGGCACGCATTTATGTTCACACTACCGATACCGTTTCCTGCACGTTTCAGCCTGTCCGGTAAAAATACGTTTCGAATGATATTCAACGTGAAGGACTGGAAAAGGAATGTATATGGAACGGAAGATGTGTATACACACACTTACTTTATATTTAAAATAATATTTTATGTAAAAGGAAAGGAACGGAAATGGAACGTATAGTGAGAATCAACCTTTAATTGGGTAAAAATTGAGAAGTTCTAATACAGAATCCTCTAGTCCAAAATGATAATATTCTCCAGGCTCAAGAGATATGACATCAGGACTTCTTGATGTTTTTAATAAAGTCCTTGCATCCAAAGGCAACTCTGGATGATCTGACTTTAAAAGCTTTAAAAGATCAGTAAGTGCTGTGTGTGTTATATTGTGCTTTAAGCTCCACTCTGATAGGTCCTTAGAAAAAGAGTCTTTGTGGTCCTGGATAAATTTAATAGCTGTAGAATTACCTGATTTACATTCACTTAGATTATTATCAGTTTCACTGTGTAGGTTATCAAAATTTAACTGTTGATCACTGCTAAGTCTACAAACTGAGTCACTTGCAGCTATATGACTCTCATCACTATCTAAAGAACTATTGTATTGGCCAGAGCTCTCATCAGCAGTAGAAAAGGAGGTTGCTTTTGAAGATGATGGCAAGTTCAATGAAGCCTCGGATGAGATTGGGAAAGAAGTGGAATAAGTAACTTTTTTCCTTTGGATATCAAGATTACGTTCAAAACTGTCCAGATGTCTCTTGGCAGCTTTATAATGTTTATTTACTTTTGATTTATTACTACTCATTATTTATATTGCTTGAAGCTAAAACGTTTTATAGGGGAAGCAAGCATACAAAGTGATACTATTGTTTTCCAGTTTTTGTTTATATGTTTAGTAGTTTTCTCAAGCTTCACTACGCGGGACTTGATAAGTAAATTATGAAATAAAACAATTTTAACTTGTTATATCTACATTATATTTAAACGCGTCACTTTAAGTTTAAATATAATGTAGATATAACAAGTTGAAATTGTTTTATTTCATAATTTACTTGCCAAGTCCCGCGTAGTGAGAAGCCGGCATTAGATTAGGAACAAGATCACTTTTATTATTTTAGCACGTGGCCCGCGTAAATTCGTTGATAACGATTGGTACTTTTGGGTGTTCCTAAGAATAAAATAATATTCAAATATTAGACTAGTCCACTCACCTGTTTATTAATTAGCACTTTTTTTTATCCAATTTCAATAACTAAAAACCAACCAAAGATTATATCGACACCAAATAAAAGCACACAACTGACACAACAAACTAATATCTAATACGTCACTTGTCACCATTGTTGCCGAGTATTTATCAGCTAATTTCATCGTTACTTTTAAGTTAAAACTTCGCTACTCATTTGAGTCAATACAATTACCCTAATATAAACGTAAACAAAACTATTTACATAATAATTAAAATTTATTGAATATATTAGTATCTATCTAGTATTTTTGTTGATTTCGCTTCCCGAAAGTCAAGACAATACTGCTTCTATATATGACTGCTTGTTCTGCTCTTGAAAGCCTTCTGTCGTAAAAATAAAATAATAATAAAATGGACGTGCAAGTGTGATGGTGTAATATAAATAATGTAATATATTATGCTAAATGGCTAAATTTTCCATTATTTTTTCCACACTTTTTGGTCGTTTGGGCAAATAGGTTTAAAAACATTAATTTTTTGAATGACAATTTTCACGAGTCATTTTCAATAACAAAAATTAGTTTTGAAATTATCTATCTATGGACAGCGAGCCTCTACAATCTCTACAACTCGTTTACAATGGTTAATACTCGAAACCATTGACTGACGTAGGCTTGGGTGATAAATTGTTGTTTTTCTAGAACTGAAGCGTAATTTTTTCCATTACGTGCTAGTCATTATACGTGTCAGTATCCGTAATGATTTATTTGCTAAATAGTAGTAAATATGGAATTTACTATTTAAAGTGTGAGAGTAGAAAAAGTACTTTATCTACAACTGTCATGTAACGAGTACGATTTGACACTATTTTTAGTGTCATAATGACGTATATTACCGCATGTGAATGTGAATCTAGAAACATATTAATACCAGAATTAAATATTTAAAATACCACTGGAAGCTGCATTTTCAATTTCCGAAAGGAGATTGTCTTCGCTTGAACTCATTTTTATAGATTTTTGTTCATTCAAATTTGAAAATTTGATGACATAACTAAATTATTTCATTTCCACATCCTTGTTTGTTTTTGATGATATGGTCACAAAATATGATACCTTATGTTTGCAGTCAATATTATTAAAAATACGTTGGATTGGATTTTTTTTTAATTTTATAATATAGGTACTGTTGATAATACTAATAAACAGTTGTAGATAAAATTTTGTACGTAACACGTGTGATAGGAATTATTAACGCACTTATGTGATTACACGACTCGGCCTACGGCCTCGTCTTGCAAACTTCACATGCGTGCGTTAATAATGTCCATATCCCACTAATTACGTAAATAATTATTACGTCTTATGTACATATTATGTACGTACCTACTTAAGTACCTACATACATCCTTAAATGTACGTACATAAACCGTACATTTTAGGTCCATGGACGTATGGATGTAAATATGACATAAAATGTACGTCTTATGTATGTAATGTGTTTACTGGAAAGCGCAGCAGTTGTGACTTACATTTTATTTTAACATTCCAGAACCGCAAATAGCTCTTAGTGTACAAATTCCTGAAAACAATGTACCAATATGTTTTTCAACCCCCAAAGGAACGGAACTTCAGCACACACTTGTTCAGGTTTCAGACAACAAGAATTTTAGATATGTTATTTTCAAATCTACACTCCAATGGGGAATAAAAAAAGTATCCGTAAGAAATATTTAGATTTTTTTTCCAATGTCAATCATTTATTTTATCTTAGATCAAGGAAAAGGAAAATTAATTCTCAGAAACAAGGGCTGGAATTATCGAAAAATACTACAAGCAGCAAGCTGCATTAAAGCAAAGGGAGATAGACTTGGGAAAGACAAAATTAAGAAAAAAAGATGCAGCTTATGGAGAAGCAGCACAAATTGGCTGAATTTCAGACAAAAGAACTAATAGGATGAAAAGAAAAGAAAATTAACCTAGATATTCAAAGCAAATGTAATTTGGAGAAGGTTATAGAGCGGCAAGATAAGCTATTAAACCTGCTTATAAACAAGCTTACATAATGAAAATATGAACAAAAATAAATAATTAAATAAATTACTATGGCCTTCATTTAAATATATTTATATGCATAACAACTATAGTAACTTCAGTACAAAATCAAATACCAAGAAAGCAAACAACTTAAGAATATTCTGAAAATTCCATTCTACTGCCTGCCTCACAACAGACATAGATGCATTGAAATTTCTTTGTGCTTCATTGACACCATGCCTAGCAAATGGGCACAACAATAGCTCTCTTATGCCATAGGCCTGGGACCCAATTCTTGAAATAAATCCGTATACGGATTTGGCGATATTCCGAAAAAATTCGAATGAAATGGAGTTCCTATTTGTATTCTTGAAATCGGCATGCGACTTTTGTTATACGAATTTGACATCGAATGGGTCAAGCTAGGCGAATTTGATTCTCCGTATACGAATTAGATATATTCCAAAATACTCTAACCACACTTTTTTATTATTACTTGCTTTTTTCAGTATACTTTTGAGTTTTTGTAGGTGTATAAAGTTTTGAAGTTTACAAATATCTCGGATTATGTGAAAAAACGGTTCTGAGGTAAATATTAACGAGTGATGAATACTTTCTTTTCGTAACCAACAACAAACTTAAACTTACATTGTTCTTGTTCATATTTTTCACTTGTGATTGATTGGTAGGTATTAAGGTTTGTTCATGGCTAATTTGGAGGATTTTGCCCTATTGGTGGCGATTGGAGAATTGGAAGCATATGGAAGCTTTTGAAGAACTGAGTGACAATCAATTTATCAGCTATCAAAACCTTTGGCCACGGAGTTAAGTGATTTTCTAGAACCAAATTTAAGACATCCAACCAGATTGTCCGCCTTAGATATTGAAACGAAGGTAATTTCAATGATACCTTTAGTAAATGTGTGAACTAATTTTTTTCGGCTCCTCACAGCATTAAGTTTTTTTGCTTCAGGATCATATCAAACAGATGTTGCATACATTGTAATGCATAGGGTTTCCCAATCATCTGTTAGTCGTGTTATTGATGAAGTGACAGATGCACTTAACAAACCTGAGATTTTAAATTTATTTGTAAGACATCCTCGTAATGCGCAAAAACTACAACAAACAATAGCCCGGTATTACCAGATTATTTCCAAAAATGATTAATTATGTTAATTGATTTCCCTTCAGATTTTTTAAAAAATTTCATTTTCCTGGGATAATGGAATGTATTGATTGCACTCACGCAGCAATTTTTCCCCCACAAAATCACATGGAACACATTTTTGTTAATAGAAAGGGGTACCACTTTATAAACACACAGTTGGTAAGCGTTTGAAATCCCAATTGTTATTCTACATTACTGAACTATAAAATATAACAAATTATATTTTTCAAAGTTTCATGAAAGTGGTAATAATTATTGTACTCATTTAGCGTAGGTACTTGATTATTAAATTAAGACTTACATCATAAATGGGATTATTTTTACAGATATGTGATCTAGATTTAAAAATATTAAATGTGTGTGCCCGATATCCTGGATCAACTAATGACAGCTTTATTTGGCAAAACAGTTCTGCTTTTAACTACATTTCAGATCTGCATCAACGAGGTCAAACAGACATATCTTTTGCTAGGTAGGTATATACTTTTTTGCAAGCTATTTGTATAATAAAAAATGTTGCTTATCATTGGTTTGTGATATATATTTTAGGGGATTCTAGGTATGCTCTACGACCATGGCTGATGACCCCATTAGATAATGTAGAACAAGGTTCCTCTGGTGAAAGATATAACAAATTGTCACAAACAAGCACGCTGTATAATAGAACGCTGCAATTGGGTACACAAAATGCGCTTTAGATGTATTCTCAAGCACAGAGTACTCCATTAAAAGCCTGATAAATGCTGTAAAATTATCAATGCTTGTTGTGTGCTGCACAATCTATGCATTAATAATAATGTGCTACTTCTGGATATAGATGGTGATCCAGAGTTAGATCTTGGTATTATTGATATTGGAGGATATCAACAATTTGATAATATTGGAGGTCATCGAGCAAATCGTTATCTGTTAGCTGGACGACAAGTCCAGCAGAGAATAATCAATAAATATTTTCAATTGTAATGCAAAAAGAGCAACAGCAAGTTTATTCGGAAAATAAAAATAAAACAATAGTTTTTTTTCAATTTATTTCATCAATAGATTAAAAAATGAAAATCCTACATATCACAGACAAAACAACAATTGAAAAAAATAATCGAAAAGTATTAACTTGGCACACAAATAAACTAATGAGTGTATGAAAATTAATATCAATATTAGTACAGAACCTATAGTGTGTCCCTGGATGGAGTTGATAAGAGAATCTTTATGATTCAGGAAACACAAAACTTTTGATAAAAAAAGACTTTTGTTCATAAAATACATTATGATTTCAGACCGTAAAGCAGCAGCAACACCCTCAAGTGCGTCTGCAATCCTATTTTTTACAGTTATTTCCCTTTCAATGAGAAGTAACTTTGCTTTCAAATACCATTTTTTCAGTTCAAGTTTTTCTGCCATTTGAGCATTCATTTTTTCAGTGGCCTGGATAGTGTGAGTTAACATTTTTAATCTATTTGGTACTCATTCCTTTGAATCTGTCATTCTTGTTTCTTGGATTGGTTTGACTTCCTCTGTATTTGGCATACCTGGTTTGTTTTCCAAAACTTCCATGTCATCAAAATTAAATGAGTTTATTGTCTCAACAACATGCAGACCTTCAATTTTCACTGGATTCAGAATTTCCAGTACTTGAACTTCTCCAGGATCCAATACATGAATAGGTGAAATGCCACCCCCAGTTTTATTCTGGCTTCTTTTGTTTGGAGCTGCTTTATTTTTGAATTTTTCAAGTCATGCCAAGTCTAAAAATAATTTTCAAATTAAAATGCCTACCTTTGATATTATGCTAATGCCTAGCACATTTTATATTTAATTTCTAAAAGTAATTTTAAACAAGTATGTATTGCGATATTTACCTTTCTCCATTTGTCCCATTCCTTGTAGCATCCTGGCATGGCATCTAATAAATTTGCCACAAATCCATCTACATTTCCTTAGCTTTCTTAAAGGTAAAATCATTTGTGAATTTAATTGTGGATGGTCACTTATAAAGTTTACCAACACTTTTCTCTGGTCCTTGGTCATCGTTTTCTTAAGTGCACGATCCATGGTTATACATTTAACATACAAGTCTAATTGAACAATAAAACAAAAAACAAGCAAAAAACGTAAACAAAATTGGGAAAATTTTTGGTTTATTTGCTCTTCTTTCTTATCACATCATACATTTGTTTCGATACACGTGCAAAAAAGAACAAAATACGCTAAGTGAATTAGAAATCTTACTTTTTGTTCTAATTGGTTGTATAATTCGGACTCTCTAAACATACCAGCATCATGCCTTCGCCCTTGAAAGGCCCCAATTGCACTAACAGTCAGCCCATCGGGAGTAACCACCGACTGATACTTCACACAGTGAAAATGTTTGTGGCCGGAATAATAATGTTCTTGCTCTTCTGAGGGACGACATATTGCTCTGGCAGTGCCGTCTATAAATCCCCAGCAGTTTTGTACTGCCGCACCCTTTGCTGTTATAATCTAGAGAATATAATAAACCTACAATATTAATGGCTAAAAATGGAGAAAACTTACTAACTTGAGAATAATGTTGTAGACGATCTTGATTAAGCCAATTTAAATTATTCAAATCCTCCAGAAGATGCCTGAAATTATTATAAATGTGTTTGTTTATATAATTGCTAATCTCTGAAAGATCTGCTGTGGAACGGTGAAAAACAAACTCCAGGCGACATAAACGATAACCAAGCGACGCAACAGAATGCACATTCCATCAATACCTGGAAATAAAATAAATAATTCAACATGCTCAATTACAGGTTATTTCAGGTATAATAATCTTACCAGCTGAAATATGTCCTGATCGAGTTGTAAATCTGTTTGGTGTTCCTAATACTTGAACTTATCTTAAAATATCTTCCTTCATAAACCTAAAGTTTAATTCTGCATCTCTCGCATTGATTTCATGGAAATTAAAAACAGTTCTTGGGGGTGCCAGAATAGGTGAGTCGATAATTTCGTAAAGAATAGTGCCTCTTATTAAATTGTGGTCTATTAGACCTTGATCATTTCGACGTCTATCGTCGTTCAAAGCTTATGGCTTCAAAAACTAAAATATTTAAAAATGACAGCGCTTGCCCAGTTTAACGTATAGCGTTAACGTATGTCAAAGTTTTATGTGGCTTAAAATCTCTCTATTGTTAATAATAAAAAGTCTATTTTCTCATTATCATCAATACATACTTAGTTCTTTACTTTTCCATAGTTAAACGTGGTTATATCGAATGTTTTCGACTGCATTCCTCTCAGAGGTTTAGATAAATTTGTCAGACATTAGATGTATGTGGTCCTATGGAGGAATCTTCTTTGAATAACTCCCGATATATTTTGTTAAAAAATGACTTTAGCAATTATAACTTTGTTTTTCTCATTAAAAATAAATCAGATTACAGATTAAGCCGTGCAAGAAGGATAATTGAGAATTCATTTGGTATTTTTGTTAAATGGAAGATACTAGAACGTCTCATTATTGCAAAACTGCAAACATTTGAAAGCATAGTAGGAGCATTGGTTTGCTTACACAACTTTTTAAAAAAGCGTGATATGGAAAAAGCTGTTTGCAGAAAATACTGTCCTCCCAATTATTATGTGGATGCAGAAAGTGAAACAGGATAAGTTATTGAAGGGGAATGGGCAACTGCAGTTCAGAATAGATTGGAAACTGTACCAAGAATGGGGGGAATTGTATGTGATGGAAATGTCGATTTCTTAGCATAGATCGTCTCTAAATGTGTCGTCCAGTTTCGAAAAAATTAACGATCAACTTTCGCAACGTTGAAAGGCATTGGATTTTGTCGGGCATCTTTGAATTCTTGCAGCCAGTCGTCAGGAACTTCAGTCCTTGTGGCAGTTTTTACCAGCCCCATATTTTTATCGCACTCTAAGTATGAGTGTCCCCTTACAGGGAATGTCATCTTTATGGATTCCAATTTTTTTTCTACGTGTACCAAGTGGTGCAAGAATCTGAACATCGTGAAGTTCTTATTTTGGCCACCATAAGAGTCACAAAAAATGTCTAGGTGTTTTGTGCCCTCTTCCATGAAGTTGTAGATGAAGTGGTGGAGCAGAGAACAAACGTTGTCACTACCTTTCTTTCCCTCGGTTTCTGGCCCTGCCCTATTCCTACTGTAAATTCGGGCAATTCGTTTCCTGTCATAAAAAGTGGATTCTTGCAGTTTATGCAACTTATTCTTGGTCTGCAGTTGGAAAATGTCACGATCTAGTGATGCTATGCGAATGGGGTCATTTGTACCTTTTTTTTCGCTTTCTAAAGATTTACTTTTCGCCGTGAATTCTTCACAGGCACTGCAGGTATCTGTGCGCGGATAGCCAAATGAAATATTGAAATCCTTGCAGAATATAGTCCTGTACGATTCATAGGACATGGAGATGCCTTCATTTTCCTCTAGGAACATAGCGTGCATTTTCTTAACGTTTAATTCTTCCGGGAGGTACAACTTCGCAGAGTCGTGAAGGCTGTAGTGGCTGAGACGTCCTGAAAAATTAAAAAAAATACTTAATAGTTGTCGGAATATTCAGAGAGCTTAAAATACCCCCCCTTTTACAAAACGATTCTTTCCTCCATACGCCGCACATATCACAATCTTATGTCATGTATAATTTTAAAATGAAAATTTTGGCTTCTGTACAAACCTTTAAAGGAATTGATGTGTTCTCGAATCCTACTTTTAATTTCGTCATCTAGCTTCAAGTGCTTTCCATGTTTCCCTCTTTTATCCGTGGGAGCAAGTCCAGTTACCTTGAGGCTGGAAACTAGGTATTGAACCTTCTTCTTCGATACCCCATGAATGGACATGAATGCCTTCTTGCACACCGGTACTTCTTTTATGGATCCATCCATCATAGCGAGTACTCTGTACTGATATACAGCGTCATAGTGACGTGCATTTTCATTTTTTGAAACCCTTTTAATGGGCAGTAATGATATGAGACCGCTCAAATAACAGTTTTGAGCGTCATGAGATTCCACGCGTCTGTGTGACTTTCTCTTTTGGTTTTTTTTTTCGATAAACACTCATTCAGGTCACTACTGTTTTCATCCATTTCGAAATAAACGAACTCACTGAGACTAATATTTCCACGCAAAACTCAACGTACTCCAATGAACGCGTAAGGACGACTAGCGAACTAAAATGGCCGACAATGGTCCCGTTCTTTTTCTGTTCGCGCGCAATGTGAACCTTTTAGTGTGGTTTATCACGCAATGAGCTAGTTTCAGTTGCAATCAGCCCCTTTTATGCGTGTATGGTTTTAATTTGAATGGGAATATTGAGCAATGAGGTCCTTTTATGTAGTTTTGGATTGGCCCATATTGTTGGCCATAAAATTTGCTATACAATGCAACTTCAGGTCCCAAAATTTCAAAAATGTCGATGAGCCCCCTTTATTCCTGTATCCTTCAAATGTTTCATGAACTGAAAGAATTATGAATTATCTATGAATTATTAATCATTCGGTGCCTTCATATATGCATTTGACAATGTTCCCGGTAGACCACTTTTCGACGTTGTTTTGAGTGCATAAGAATTAATAATAATAATAATAATAATTCTTTATTTTCTTTTTGACAAACAACAAAGTTTGTATAGAATTAGTCACAATGAAAACTTAATCCTAATCCTAATCTAAAATTGACATGCAAATTATACTAAACAATATCTGATAAAATTTCCATCATAATACGAACAAACAAATAAATTATAATTATTCATACATTATTTACGAGTTAAAAAATTCTTCTGTGGAGTAAAAACAACGTTCAATTAAAAATGATTTTAACACTTTTTTAAATTCTATTAGTGTAGTACAGTTTCTGATGGTTAACGGTAATTTATTATAAAACCGTTGACCTTGTATAGCCGGAGATTTAAAATGAATATTTCCTTTAGATAAAGGTACATGTAGATCATTACAATGTCTTGCATTAAATCTATGGACTTGTTCATTGGTCTTAAGATATTTTATTTTATTATAAACAAACACACACAACTCAAAAATATACAAACACGACAATGTTAAAATTTCAAAATTTCTAAAATAACCATGGCAGCTAGTGCTCCGAGAAATACCAGCAATACAACGAATGATCTTCTTTTGAGCTATGAAGACATCATTAAAGCTAGTACTAATTCCCCAAAAACATAAACCATACCGTAGGCGAGATTCCGCTTGAGCATAGTACAACATTACCAGCTGTTTAATTGTTAGAACCGATCGAAGGTTTCTAAACTGATAATTAACTGAGTTTAGTTTTGAGATCACAGTATCGCAGTGTTTTTTCCAATTTAGGAATTCATCAATAAATAAACCTAAAAATTTTACTGAAGAAGTGTGTTCTATTTGTTCATTATTAAGTTTTATATTCATTTTATGTATTTGCTTTTGCCTATAGTGAAAATGAACCATTTGAGTTTTTTCCGCATTGAGGTGAAGTGAATTTCTACAAAACCAACTGTATAAGCTGGAAAAAAGATTATTACATTTACTTTCTAAAGCGACATTGGATTTATCCGAAATAAGGACCGACGTATCATCTGCATACAAAGTAAAGTGAGTGGTCGAGCTAATATCTACAATGTCATTTATGTAAAGCAAAAACAAGATAGGTCCCAAAACAGACCCTTGTGGAACACCAATACCATTGCACACATAACTAGAATCACTCTTACCAATACAATTATCCGTTAAATTAGGTATACTAACATATTGTAAGCGGTTATACAAATAAGACTCAATCCACTTCAAAGATATCCCTCTGATACCAATATTTTCCAGCTTTTCCAATAAAATGTTATGATCAACACAGTCGAATGCTCTACTGAGATCACAGAATATACCAACAGGACATTCCCCTGCTTCCAATAGATTAGTTAAACATTCATAAAATGAATGAATAGCGCTACTAGTTGACTTACGTTCTTGAAAACCATGCTGGCTGCTTATAATAATATTATGACACTGTAAGTAGGTATTAAGTCTGTTCAGGTAGCTATACTCAAATATTTTTGAAAATATTGAAGGGACAGTAATTGGTCGATAGTTTGAAGTACTGCTCTTTTCACCTTTTTTATATATTGGAGTAATTTTTCCAGTTTTAATGTAATCAGGAAAATCGCCATTTGCAAAGGACAGATTGACTAAATATGTTAAAGGAGACATTATAAATGGTAGAACTTTTTTTAACAAAAATGCTGGTATATCATCAAAACCATAGGATCTTTTATTTTTTAACTTAAATATTAGAAGTTCATATAATTCATCTTTGTTGTATGGGCACAAAAGAAAAGCCTCTTGTTTAAGGTTTAACTTATCACTATACTCTAAATTTAAATTTAAATTTACGCCTTTAGGATCACACGATATATTTGAAACTATGTCGTAAGGAGCATTTTTAAAAAATACATTAAACATATTTGCAATCTCTAAAGGATTTTCAATCAAGTTATTTTGATCATCCATTAGTGCGATACGCTCTACTTTACCACTACCAATATTTTTTGTGAAATCTGCAACAAGTTTCCATGCGCTTTTTGTGGGGTTTTCTGAAGTTGAGATTAAATTTTGATAATATTTCCTTCTGGTGGATTGTAAGAGTTTGATATGTTCTTTTTTTTGTTGTTTATAAAATTCTCTCAGTTGAGGGTCAGCCCTTGATAAGGCATGTATATTTTTCAAATAATCACTGGATTCCTGAACATCCGTATTTATCCACTTTTTTTTACCCCGTTCAACCCTTTTTCGCCGCAAAGGAAAATTAACATTGAAGTGATAAAGAAAAATATTCATAAAAGTATTAAATGCATAATTTGTGTTCAAATTGCCATATATTTGAGACCAGTCCTCAGTAACAAGACTATTAATGAAGTGATTAATGGTACTATCTGCAAATATTCTTTTCTCGCAAAAAACCGGTTCAGCAGTAGGTTCATTGGTAATCTCCATATACACAGTTCTATGTTCCGATACAGTGTTGTCAAAAACACAAGTTAATGATGAGTTCTGAAAATTAACAAATATATTGTCAATCGTTGTAATGCTGTTGCAAGTAACCCTAGTCGGCCATTTTACAAGATTATTACTAATATTAAAAATTGATAGTGTATTTATTAATTTCGTATGATCCGTATTCACGGTTCTCGTATCAATATTGAAATCGCCACATACTATAAAATATATATTAGGTTTATATATAGAGCTTAAGAGGTTATCAAGATTAGATAAAAATTCATTCACATTCCCTGACGGTGATCTGTAACAATTTATAATATAGGTATTATTCTGGTTATCTCTGAAGGAAGTGCAGGAAAATTCTGAATGTTTATCAATACAGAATTTACTGACATTAACATGTTTGTATTTTATATCATTTCTAACCCAGATTCCTGTACCACCCCCTCTAACTGTGGCATCACGACAGTAACTGCTTGCTAAACTAAAGCCTTCAATGCATATTTGCCCTACTGAATCAGGGCATTCCCATAATTCGGTCAGACAGAGGATGTAAATATGTTTGTACCTATTAATTTCAAGTATAATATCACAAATTGAATCTTCATTTAGGCTTTGTACATTTAACAGAATTAAATTAGGATTAAAAATTACCTCTGGGACTTGGAGGGGCCCCGAACGGTTCCTCTAGGGTAACGGGCGAAACCCTGGTAGTAACTTAGCCTTAACCATGTGCAGGGGGCACCGCAGGGTTGGACACACCCCTTCCCCTTTACTCGTGGGACTCAAATGGAACCGAGAAACAAAACAGAAAAATCTGATGACGGCGAGAAGTCTGAATCAGAGAGCATGCTCTCAGATGAAGACAGGACCATTGTCGGAAGCGAAAGTGACGCATCAGTGGGAACAGCCGGAACCACTGATACGATCACAAAACAGATCGCTGTGCTTGGAAAAGTCCAGCAAGAGAGGAAAACCTCGGGAGCCTTCAAAAGAAAGCAGACCAAGGCAAGAAAAATGGCGGAGGGAACATGGACGCAGGAGAAGCCCAAAAAGCAGGCTCCTAAGGGGAAGAGAAACCGCTCGGTATTTCAGACCCCTCCAAAACCGCGACCGAGCAAAAAACCGAGGAGTGGACCCCCACAGACCGGTTCTTACAGTGAGGTCGCCAAAGGAACACGGATGGCAATTATTGACAAACGCCATCCGGAAATAACATTGAGCCAAGAACAAGCAGACTTGGTTCAAGAAAAACTGGTGAACGCAATCGATGCCGCTCCCTCAGGCAGTGGCACGAACTTGCAGTTTATCAGGACCACGTTTAGCCGAGGCGTCTTGTGGCTGACATGCGCCAACCAGGAGACAGCTGACTGGCTCAGGGGTGGTGCAGTGGGCCTGGAGGGTCTATGGGAGGGGGCGGCTTTGACAGCAGTCGAAGCCAAGGACCTCCCTAGACGACCCAGGGTCATCGTATTTATCCCTGGACCAGTAGTGACACGATATCGAAACAAAAAGTATCGATACCTTGATAATAACGGTATCGAAACAAAAATATTTAAAGAGTAAAAATATCGAAAATAAAGTATCGATATAAGTAAGTATCGAATGCTGAAATTTAAATAAAGGCCTCATCTCAGTTTATGGTCCCTTTCTCTTCCACTCTTTTATATAATTGTAAGGTATGTGAATAAAAATGTCAAAAATATTTGAAAAGATTTTATTAAAAAGAAAAATATGAAGTATTCAACAAGATTTTATTAAAAAGAAAAATATTAAGTATTCAACTGATTAAGAAGAGTAAAGGGATATTAAATATCTTTAAACATTCCACTCTTCTTCAGTACAGTCACCAAGAAACAAGAGTTTATTAACTCTTTTTCCCTTTAGTCTGTTTCTTGACCTATTTATTGTCATTCCTGCCTTTGAAAATAAACGCTCTGAGGGAACAGATGTTGCAGGTGAGTGCAGGTACTGCAGAGCCTGTTTATATAATATTGGAAAAACACTTTTCATGTCTTCCCATTGTGCCATAGGGTTAACGGTAAGGGGTGCTACTGGATTTGCCAAATACAATGAAAGTTCATCTCTTTCTACATTTCCCACACCCGCAGTAGGCTTCTTTTTATTTTTTCCATGCGCTAAATTTTTGTGATGGCTCCAAAAATCAAATTCTGATGGAGTTGTCTCAGGTGACTCTGCATCTGCTAAATCGCTATCTTCACTACTACTTGCATCATCTTTCATTTTTCTTCTAATAATGCTAATTGCTTTGGAACATGCTTTAGGATCAGAAAAATGTAATGTTTTGAAACGGGGGTCTAAAATACAAGAAACAGCTATGATGTAATTGTCTTCAACATGTCCAAATCTCAATTTTATTTGATTTAAAATAG
Source organism: Galerucella nymphaeae (assembly GCA_963978555.1). NCBI lineage: Eukaryota > Metazoa > Arthropoda > Insecta > Coleoptera > Chrysomelidae > Galerucella > Galerucella nymphaeae. Next base: position 4,381,027 of record OZ021706.1, on the reverse strand, counting down.
TTTGTTTTATTGTTTTAATTAGTTCATATTCCTCTTCTATTTCTGGTTGAGCAGTTGTTATTTGCGTTTTTAAACAGTTAATTATAGGAATTACTTTACTAGCTGTAACATAATTTTCCCCAGACATCTCACGTGTAACATATTCAATGGGTTTCAAGAATTTTAATGTACAAGTTAACAACGTCAAGAACAAATTAAGAGGTCTGCTGACTAAATTCAGATACTTAGTTGATTTTTTAACATTGAAAAACCTTAAAATTTTGTATTTCTCATTGGTGCAATGTCAGTTGCAGTATGGTATCCTAAGCTGGGGAGGTGTAACAGAAAGTAATTTGGAGGGTCTTAATGTCTTACAGAAGTGGATACTGAGAATCATATATAAAAAAAATATAGGGTTCTCTAGCGACAAACTTTTCTCGCAAAATAAAATATTTGATATTAGACAAATTTTCTGCGAAAAGATATTCACAAATATTCATAAAAATAAAATAAAAGTGCAGCCAGTCGAACATTGTCACAACACGAGAGCAAAAAAAAACTCAATCAATATACCTATATGTGAGAAAACAATCGGTCAACGCTCAGTGGAATTTCTGTCAGCAAAAATTTATAATATTTTACCTCTGAACTTAAGAAACATAATTAATCCTGGAACATTTAAACGATCTGTGAAGGAATGGATGTACAATACTGACAGAAAAAGATTCAATGATCTAGTCAACCTAAAATTTTGTATTTGATGTTATGAATTTAATTAATACTGCCAATATTTCCCGATAATGTCAATTTGCCCTAATGTGACCACTTCACTGTGTTCTTTATTATTATTACCTTTCCCAATAATTATATATATATATAGATTTAATTATAAGTAGCCCAGTAGGTATGTGTTTGTTTTTCGTTTCAGTAAAATAGTTATATTTGGAGTTTTATATGCTATGATATTTTATTTTATAAATGTATTTTTAATTATGTGAAAATATCACGTACAAGCGTCTTTGGCGCTTCAGTGATTTTATGTTTATTCATGTATTCTTAACTATTTCTTTTTAAATTATTTATTATACTGTTTTATATTCCCTGAATAAACATTATTATTATTATTATTATTATTATTTAAAATTTCTATTTCAACAGCAGTCGGAGTTTGTGGAGCTTTAGAGTTCATAATCAAAATTGGTCCAGGACCAGCAGATCAGGAGGAAAAAGTGCGAGGACGTTTGGGAAAACAAAATGCCAACCTGGGGGTGAACGGCTGGCTCATCCTGAGTCGGAAGGTAGAAGAGAAAGGCCAAATACTGGCCTATTCCATCGACGAGGTCTCCCATGGGGCCTTGGTAGCTAACCAGTTAAAAGCTTATTATAAGCTTAACATGGTTAGTTTCAGGGTCCTGGGGGGGCTCGTCGAGTGGTGAAATTCAGGGTACTTCAGGAGAACCTCCATCACAGTAAAGGGGCTTCGGCGGAACTTACTGTGATAAGAGGGAAGTATGAAGTGGCCCTTCTTCAAGAACCCTGGACTAACAGAGGTTTGATTATGGGACTGAATGGCAATGGAGTTGTTTTATGACAGAACCTCTTACCACCCAAGAGCATGCATTATTGTTAAGAAAGGTATAAAAGCCCTTTCACTAACTAATTTTTGTTGTAGGGACTTAGCGGCGGTCCTCATCACACTGGGGCAAGGAAATGGGACTAGAGAAGCAATTCTCGCATCGGCCTATCTTCTTTACGATGACCCCAGACAACCAGCAACCAGGGAAGTCGAAGAACTGGTCAAGTACTCCAGAAAGAAGGGTGTGCAGCTGATCATTGCATGCGATGCCAACTCATACAATCTCAACTGGGGCAGCACCATCAACAACGAAAGAGGTGAGTCATTACTAGAATTTATTACGGCTAACAATTTGAACGTATTAAATGAAGGAAATAAACCAACTTTCGCTAACTCAAACAGAAAGGAGGTTATTTATATCACGATTGGCACTCATTACATAAGTAACTTCGTGAGTAATTGGCATGTGTCCGAGGAAGAAAGCTTTTCTGACCACAGACACATATATTTTCAAATTTCGGAACCGAACCGAAAATAGAATACTATCGTAACCCGCGAAAAACGAACTGGAAAGCATATAATGCGGAACTAGTTAACAGTTTAGACCGAACGATGGTAAAAATTAAGAACACAACGGACCTAGAGATAGCAGCAGACCTAACACAGGAAGCAATTATCTCAGCGTTTGAAAACAACTGCCCAACGGTAGGGAAGAAATCCAACAGGAATGTGCCCTGGTGGACAAATGAACTTGCCGAAAAACGGAGACAGTTGAGGAAGAAATTTAATAAAACTAAAGAAAATTTTGAAGAATGGACGGATTATAAGAGGGCCCTAACTGAATACAACAAACTGGTAAGGAAAGTCAAGAGAGACTCCTGGAGTAGGCACTGTTAGGAGATAGAACCGACTCACGAGTGTGCCAGACTGCAGAAGATACTCTCCAAGGACCCTAATCAGACTATACACGCTATCAAAAAAGATAACGGACAATACACTGGAAATGGTAAAGAAACCTTGGAAGAGCTACTATACCTGGTCATGGACGGGCCCATCAGAACCCTACACAGAGAAGGATTCGACACCATAGAACAACAGTACAACCAGAGACAGACTCCAGATGGCTTTAAATGTAGTAACAGGTTGGACTGTAAAAGTAGGGCTACGTATTAGCCCTTCGAAAACACAGATAATTGCGTTCACCAGAAAAAGGAAAAGGGGAGGACTTGGCCCTCTGACGCTTCAAGGTGAACCAATACGATTGTCGGATGAAGTAAAATATCTTGGGGTTATCCTAGACCCAGGCTTAACTTGGAACCAACACCTCCAGCGCGTGATCAAGAAAGCGGAGGTGACCTTCATAGTTGCCAGACGTACTTACGGCATTAAATGGGGACTTAGACCTAGCTTGGTACACTGGCTATACAAAATGGTTGTCATTCCCAGGATCACATATGCATCTTTGGTATGGTGGCCAAAGACCAAACAATCCTCTGCTATGCTTAAACTAAGCAAGGTCCAAAGACTTGCATGTACTGGCATTACAGGGGCAATGAGGACCACTCCTACAGCAGCGCTGGAAATAATCCTCCACTACATTGTGTCATAATGTGCGAAGCAAGGGCAGCACTAACCCGACTGGAAAAAGCATTAGACCATGATGTGGCACATGGGAGACGACACACAAAAATAGGGCATGTGGGTGATGACATTCTCAAAATGCCAATAGATCACATGACCACCAAATATATCTTTCGCAAGAACTTCGAGATTGTCATCAAAGATCGAAAGGAGCTTGAGGAAGAGAACGCACCACCACTTAGTAGAGCGAATAAACTGATCTGGTATACAGACGGATCAAAAAATGAACTCGGCACCGGAGCGGGCATATACAGCAAGACGAGCAAATATGAAGGAATCATCTCGCTAGGAAAATACGCCTCTGTATTCCAAGCAGAGTTTTATGCAATACTTGCGTGTGCAAGGGCTAACAGTAGGAGAGCCTACAACAGGCAGATCAGGATCTACAGCGACAGCCAAGCCGCCCTTAAAGCACTTCAGAGCTATAGGGTCACATCTCGGCTAGTATGGGAATGCGGCGAAGAACTTGGAAGACTGGCGACTCGGAACAGTGTAACACTGGAGTGGGTACCAGGTCATAAAGGAATCGCAGGCAATGAAAAAGTTGACGAACTTGCAAGAGTAGGATCGTCAACTCTGATGAACGGACCCGAACCTGCTGTGGGCATCCCCAGATGCTTAACGAGGTCATGATTAAAGGGATGGTTGAAAGAACACCACAAGAAACACTGGAAGAATACGACTGGGCAAATACATGGGAAGAAATTCATAAAAGAACCATCAGAAAAAGTAGCGAAAGAACTGCTCTCAATGAACAGGAACAAACTGCGCACCACTACGGGACTCTGCATATACTATGCAACTGTGAGTCGCTGGACCACAGAAGGCAGAAACTGTATGGCAAAACCCAAATGACTCCAGAAGACTTCTACAACCAACCAGCAAAGAACCTGTATGAGCTAATACAGGGAACGGATTGGCTGAATAGGTTGTAGTCAGAACACTAGGAGTATCCACAATAAGCGCAGGAGGTGGTACCGGCGAAGGGACGGATCCGAGGAAAAAAAACACTAGAAACACAAATGTATACTTTTTTCACACACTTCAATACTCTTCAACTCCGCACGTGAAATGCGACTGGCAGAGCACAACAATATACATTTAGGGACGAGTCGACTTATCTCATTATGCATATCACAATTAAAAAATATCACGTACCCAATAACGAGACGAGTATACAACTCTTTTCACATTTTTAAGTATCCTATTGCTTCTGACTTGACTCGATTTGCAACTTTGAACTTAACGAATTTGTAGCACAATACTGACTCTTATCCTTTTTACCTTAATATATATTAATGTTTAGTATCGTATCATGCTACTTACTCGTTTTTTGATATATATATGACTTATCTCCTTTTACCTTAACACCACAGTAATTTTACTTGAAAATTAGCATTCAATGAAAACTGCTGTTTACTGCAAAATGGGCGTGCTGTTTTAAGAAAGTTTTTAGAAAGTTTGTAAAGGAAGAAGTTATTTTGTATTGGAAAGTATTATAATGAGTCTGAGTCATTTTTCAATACTCCTTAAAAAAATATTAGGAATTCAAAAGGTTACGAAGTTGTCAAATGAATCTATTTCATTTGATATCAACATGGTTTTAAGAAAATGTTTCAGGTTGCAGTTTGAAGATGGTTTTGTCCTTCTTCCCATACTACATTCTTCGCTTTTATTTTTGTTCTATTTAATGTATTGTGTTCATTTTAGACTGTTTCAAAAAAATCGACAATTTTTTTTCAATTGTATCGAAAATATTGTTGGAAATGCCAAAAAATTCTGTCAAAGTTACCTACATCTCTTGGTATTAATATTAATAGGTACCTCATCATAAATTTCAAATTTCCCTTCAAAAAACATGGGAACAAAATATTTTAAAATAATTAATTTTAAGATTAAAAATCTCTTTAAGTATAATAATTAATTTCAAGCAGTAAAATAACAAGTTATTCAAAACATTTCTAGTTTTTTGGAAATAGCTTACGATCTGTAAAAAATATCAGGAACTTTTCATGAAATTTTATGTACCATTTCGTTTGAAAATTAGAAAAATGTGAAAATTTAAAATCAATACAACTTTAATGTTTAATAAGTTTTGAAAAAGTAATAATATATCAAAAAATTGTGAGATATTTTTTGTAGCGCACTGAATTTTCTACAAGAATATGCTTTGATAATTTTGAAATATTATCTATAACGTGATTTTTTTGAAACATTCTTTTGCTCATTTTCCACAATTTTTTTTCTTCAATTCTAATAAAAGTAAATAGATTTTCTATTACTTTTTAGTTTTAAGTGTGTATGATGGAAAAAAAATGCTGCATTCAAGTTTGTATAATTATTTTTGTTTTTGAGTTTGTTAACACCTGTAAGAAGATGGAGTGGGCACTAGTATTTTTCACTAAAGATAGAACCGACAGTGAGATTCCAGTTTTTTGGTTAATTATTGGTTGCACACAATGTTGGTGGCCTAAAACATTGGATGACACACAATACATGACCGGAGGAGAAATTCCAGACAAAGGCAAATGGCAACAATATGATGTCATTTTAGCCTTGATAAAATGTTATTTCTGAGACATATTTTACATTAAATTCAGTACAAACATGACTTCTGATATAATGAAGGAAATAATACATATGAAAAAATCAGAGTTGAATTCAAAATAATTAATTTTCTGTAGATCTGTGCCTGATCTGAGCTGATTTTTTTACGTTCAAAATCATCAACTTTTATAGAAACATTTGAAGGTGCTAGGAAAAGAGCTGAAGATTCCGACTATTTCAGTACTCAAGAAAAAAATACTGGAAAAAGGAAGAGATTGAAAAATAATAGAAAATATTATTACTCGTCAGATGAACAATCAGATGAATTAACTCCTCCACCAACATCAAAAAGCAATGAAAATTCCAATTTGATTGAACATCCTGAAAATGAGAAAATAGAGATAATAGAAAATATTATAATAATTGCATCTGGTGATGATCCTCCACACTTCACAGAAAATGAGGAGTTTTTAACAGCTCAGGTTGATGATGAGTCAGAAGAAGCATTAACATACCCCAGCGTTAATAACCTTAATCTTCAAGAAATCACTATCCTGCTGATATATTAGGTAAACATTCGAGAGTTCATTTTATTCATTACTTGTATTAGATATGTTGAGATTTCATTATTTTTTTTCCATCCAATTACAAAACTATTTCTTGAATATTTCATCTTCCATATTACCTACTTATTGATTTTGATTTTTTTTCAGCCAACCCTAGTTTACCAAACGTGTATGCTATGTTAGGTAAGTTTTAGATGAAAATTATATAGGTATAGAAAATGTGTCAATGAATATATCCTTCATTTAAAAAGATGGAAAATTGATAATTACATAATTTACCTTCAATAACTTGTCAAATTTAATGGTTTTTATTTAAGTTTAAATATTTCTTAAGTGATTTGAAGTTTATGAAATATTCAAATCTTTAGATATGACAGATAATCTCTATTCCAACAGGCATATTAGAAAAACATTTTTCTTTCAAATTAAAAATAAAACTCTGACGTTATTGTATATTTATTACCTTAATTATTCTTATTTCAGTTCGACTTACAACTGTTTGTTGTTCAATAGAAAAACACTTGAAGGAAATGTCGCAAAATATGCATAGTATGCGTTTGGCTGAAGGAGTTGAGTCCACTGATAATTTTATGAATGAAATTCGTCAGACTCCCATTAAAATCCATAGAGGAAATGATTGAATTTGAAGACGATATAACAAAGTAATCCTCACTTCGTAAAACTTTGGTAAGATTTGGCAAATTTTTTAAACTACATACTAAGCAGCACTTGTGTCTCGATATCCAGGCCTCTTATATGCATTGTTTCTTCGTCCCTGTCAGATCCCAACTGCTTCACTTTCATGTCGGTCCCAGACGATTTCAGAAGTGTTTTCAAATTTATCATTTTTTCTTCGTCCTTGTCCACCGTGATCAGTAATTTACCGTCCATTGTACTACGGATTGTTCTTATGATGTCGCTAGTTCCAGAGTCCGTGATCTTCACAGCCTTCTTCACTGTTGTGAGAATATCCTTGGAGGTCTTGTTTTCTTGATCGACCACTATTCCATACGTATTCCTATCCTCTCTGGTCGAATCCGCGTTTTCATTTGGCTCATTTGGGATGTAGATTTTCATCCCGATGTCGGTGCCTTGTAAGACATATTCAAGCATTTTCCTGAGGATGTCATTTGGCATAGCCTTCACCTGCTGGATTAAAGCCAGGCTTTCGTCAGCTATTTCATCCTTTATTTTATTTACTTGCTCCCATAAGTTGGATGTTGTGTCATCCAAGGTTGCTTTTATGATACGGCTTGTTAATTCTTCGGTGACTTTTTTTGTTTTGGTTTTTGTATACTGCTCTGGTACGTCAAAGTCTTCACCAATATCTTTGATTTGGGGGAATTTTCTTATATATAGCTGGTCCACTGTCTACATTCTCACCCTTTTTAAATAGCAGCATCTTCATGACCTTTGGGTTTTCTTCAAGTGGGTGTTCCCGAGTGTGCTTATATACATCTTCCGCCCACTTCAGATTACATATTCCTTCTAGGTCTTCTAACGTTTTCAAATCATTACCATATCCTTCCAGGCTGTCTAGCGTTCCTTCAGCGGCAGTTTGTGTGGCCAAATATCTCTTTCCGTTGGTCTGGGTTTGGCACTCTACATCTATGGTAATCTTCTCCACTGGCTCCCACATATTCTTGTCCAACCATTTTCTTATGGATACCCTGTTTAGTAACTCAATCCCTTTTTTAAGTTTCTGACCGAATCTTTAATCCCTTTAAGTGTGTTTGGACATGCTGTAATATGTTTTTCCGTTTCTTCCATGTGCCTATTAAGCCTCTCGATTGCTTCGTTAATTGTGAAAACTTCCGGGCTTTCTCTCCTCTTGTAGGGCTCCTTGGCTACTTTTCTGCCTTCTGATTCACCTGGCTGGCTACATTCACTGGTAAGGTCAACTGTCTCTCTGTCTGTTTTTGGTTTCGTTTTGTTTTTTTCGTTTTCCATTTTGTTCCCATGAGTATGGGTCGATACGAAGTCGGGCAGGGCAGTGCGCCCTTACCCTGCTAAGGTCAAAAGTTTCCCTCCGGTAGGCCTGTTCCTTCGGGCATCGCTAAAGACACTCTCATACCCCCAGTGCCATTCATCTAGTCGGCGCGATGGAGCTACACCTTGAGATTGAGGGAATTTTTTGTCGCTGGTTTATTCCATCGGGACTCTTCTGTCTGGGTTACCATACCATAGCCGAGAGGTCTCCGTTTTACGGCGCCGAGAACTCACCGTTCGCCCTCCTTATCTGGTAGGACTTGCCAGTGTGTTCGGATGTAACTTGGGCCTGTTGGGTCTTCTACTGGTATTTCTTGGTGCTACCTACTCGACATCGATAGCCCCACCAGTGCCCCACTGACCATTTTTGAGCTGTTTTTCAGCTTCACTCTTCCTCTCCCGTTCTTACGGCTCGAGAGACAAAAGCTACCCATATAGTGAGAGAAAGTATTTCGAAAATTTGTTGTGGAGAACTCTATGAAAAATTGAGGGGAAAATGGATGAAACAACTTATAATTCTATTACGAAACACTGCATTCGCTGTTATATATTTTGATCATCAACGGTACAAGATTACATGTAGATTTTTCAATATGGTAGAACAGTGTTCTGGCACTGCAGATGACTTATATAAATGTTTGGTAAAAATTATCTCAGAAAAGAGAATTCCTCTGACAAATCTAGTTGGATTTTCATCTGATACCACAAACTGCATGTTTGGGAAAAATCAGTACGTTGCTGCACCATTAAAGAAGGAGTTTCCTGATATAGCGTTAATTAAATGTTCATGTCACATGATACATTTATGTGCATGTCTAGAACTTCCACGGTCTGTAGAAGATCTATTAAGAAATATTGGTGCCCATTTTCATGGAAGTGCAAAAAGTACTGAAAAATTCAAAGAGTTCCAAGATTTTTTCGGGACTAAAATCCTCAACATTATTTCTCCATCTAATACTAGGTGGTTGTATTTGAAAGCCTGTGTGGACAGGGTACTAGAACAGTTTGTACCACTTCACATGTATTTCAGGGAGTCTATACTTTCTGACCCCTCTAATTTAACAAATGAAATGCTCAATATATAATATAATGAATAATAAATTCACCATCATATATTTAGAGTTCATGTCCTATGTTCTAGAGTTATTGGTAAAAGATGTCTTCAAGAGTCTTCAAGAGCTCAAACGTCAAAATGTTGATATAAATGAAATAGAGCAATTCTATTAGAAATGTTTAAAATTTTATATTGAACTTCTTCTGAAATAAAAGAGAAATTCTAATTTGATGATCAAGTATTTGAAATTATATCTATAGTTAAGCCTAGTGAAGCTCAAGCCTTCCATATTAAAACATTGCAGAAGTGTTTCCATAGATTTCCCATTTTGAAGCAACATTTGAAATTACAAGAAGTTGATAATGAGTGGAGAGAACATGCTGTGTTGAATCACTCAGAAAATGGTTTGATTACAAATTTGGCAGCAGAAGTATATTGGAAAAAAGTATTTCTTTTGAAAAATGCTGAGGGTGCTCTGCTTTTCCCAAATTTAAGGAAGGTCATATCTTATTTATTGATTTTACCTTTTTCAAATGCATCAGTTGAGAGGATATTCTCTGAGCTAAATAATATAAAAACATTCCACAGAAATAATTTGTCTTCCAAGACTATTTCTGCACTCATCTTTTCAAAACAAGGTATCAGTCATGGAGGAGGAATTTTGAAATTCAATCTCTCTCAAAAAATGATAGACTGCAACATATGGAAAAAGGCTGCTGACTGATTTTTATTTATATATTGATTTTTGTACTTGGTTTGTACACCTATTTTGTTTTGTTTGTTGGTATTTTCATTTTTGTACTTGGTTTGTACACCTATTTTGATTTTGTTTGTTATTTGTTTATTTTTTTACTGGGTTTGTACACCTATTGTATTTGTCATTTTTTTATTTTTTCTCATTCTCATTCAAAGTTTTATAAAATGAAGATTTTTTGCAATTGATAAGGCATATACTATTGATAATGGATGAATTTCATACTGGTAGTGCCAAATTCATTGCTAGAGAATTGAATTGTGCAGTTGTCAACCGTGAGTTAGATTTTTTAAGTAAAAAATATACTTTTTAAAAATTTTATTTAAACTTAGATGACAACAAGTTTTTAGTACAAAGGTAGAATGTAGACTGAATAAAAAATAATACAATTATAAAACAATAGAAATATAAAATGCTGATTTTAATAAAATATAATATTCGTGTTAACAGGATGTTATACACGTGTTGGAAATGTTTGCTGAGTTTAACAAATGTAATGAGATAAAATAATCTAGTAAGTTTCCGTGGGAAATGTCTAGTAAGCAGTTTCATAGTTATGGGTCTATATGACTCCTCCCCTCTTGGTTGAAGGTACGTCCTCGTGGCTTCGGTTTCAATAGAGATTGGGGTAGTTCCATTGGTTTACCCTGGGCTTCTTCTTCTGAATTTTTTGTTTCGATTTTTCTAAAATATTTTTTATAAACATAAATGATTAGTAAAATCATTAAAATTAAAATTATTATCGCTGATATTCCTAAATGGCTTTGGTGGACTTCTATCGGCAATGAATTTGATTCTTGGTACTGTGGTAGCAATTTGGTTGGATCATCCATATGTAAATTGTTGATATTGATTTTGTGATAAATTTCGGTAGGTACTTGAATACTAGGCCATTCTTGGGAAAATGTTTTATTGGATCCTATCCATGTATGTTTTTGAAATGAATAAATGCAATCGTTGTTTCCTAATATGACGTTGCATTTTGAAATTTTTAATGATTTGAATGATTGCTTGCAGTCTTCATTAACGTCTGCTATTTTTCTTGAACAAATTATTGTATTTCCATTAGTGAGTTGAGTAAAAAGTGAAAAATCGTTTTTCACGTGAGCGTAGTTGCAAAGCGAAAGGTTGTCTAAATTACAGTTGTCTTCATGGGGTTCTTTTTCACAATACAAAAATGAAAAAGTTTTCTTGCATTCTTCATTAGTCCATTTTGTTGATCCTTTTGAATTTAACATGAATGTGTATGGGGGTAAAAATAAAAAGAATAAAGCTGGATATCGAGCTCTAATATAGGGAGGACCACAATAGATCTGCAAAGGTCGCAGTGGGATAGGACAAAGAGCCACTCCAATTTTAATCTAATCTAATCTAATGGGGGTAAAAGGATATTATTTTCTTTACTGGGAATTGGGATAATTTTGGAAAGATGGAGTAATTCATCGGCTAATATTGGTACTTTAAGAGTAATATATAAAGTTTTTGGAGTGAATATTAAATTTACTTTAATTATTTCTAGTAATGTTGGAATATCTGAAGCAATTTCGTTATGAGAATGAATAGTGTGTAAGTAATTAAACATTTCTTCTAATTCCTTTTGTTTAATTAATTCTACATTTAAAATTTCTTGGTTACTAAATGATATTGTTCGAAGTTAAATTTGAATATAGTTTCTTAAGTCTCTGATTTGTTCTAATTGTATATGAATAATAATTTCGTTATTTAACCTATCGTTTAAACTATTTAATCCTTTTAAAACATTTTCTGCATAAATTTGTATTTTATGTAAATCTGTTTGCCAACGTTAAGTTATCTGTCCTGCAAACGTGTGTAATTTTGAAATTTCTGACATTAATTTATTTTCGTTTAAATTAACTTTTTCAAAACTATTTTGAATTTCAATTAAGTCATTTTGATCAAGATATCCAGAAATATATTTGATTACTGTACCGAGGCCGTCTACTAAACCTCTTTTAGAAATTTTATTTGATCGAGCATACATTCTCGATTTATTTATTTCTTCTGAGAGTAATTCGATATTAATTTGATAAATTTTTGATAAACTTATTAAAGTGTCATCAAGTCTACTAGCTATATGAACTTGATTTAAAACTAATTTACTATAAGAGTTTTCTATTTCTTCTATAATTATGCTAAAATAAATCTTATGATAATTAACTCAATATTTTGCTAATCCTAAATTATCTAATATGTAACCTGGGGGTTCAATGGTTTTGACGTGAAGTGCCTGGTTGGCTATCGTCATGGTTAACCTGGAAAGATTTAGTATTTTTAATCATATGTTTACTGACTTTTTTGGATTTTTGAGAAATTAATTTGTCATCTGATTTATTTTTATCTAATAATATTTTCTTATATTTTGGTTTTATTTTATTTCGGGGTTCCATATTTAAATAAACAACGTCTGTTTTTGGAATACTATCTTTTTTTTCAAGATTGATTTTATTTAATTGTTCAGTTCTTTTCGTTAATTGTTTTTGATAAAGATCGTTGAAAAATGGGAAAATTTCTGTTTTTCGATATTCATTGTAATCTTGGTAAATTTGTTTATTAGGATCAATTTCGTGAAGGTTTAAGTTTTGTTACTTCGTTTTCGGTTTACTGGTAGCGAAAATTACGGTATAATCTTATTAAATTAGAAACTTATAAATCGAGGTCCCAAATTAGCACGTGGGATGTGACCTATGGAGTAAAAAGGAATAACGAAGAACTATCCGCTATGTTTAAAAGTTGCAACAGTAAACCTCACGAAAACTCAAATAATGTAGATCTTAGGGATGGGTTGAAAATATGCACAAGTTCCCTTTCGATTATATTGGTATATTGAACAGTCCTAAATCTATCATATATTATGAAGCAAATAAGTTATATAAACAAATACTATCAAAATTAACGTGTTGAAGATCTTTAAAAATTAGATAAATACAAATTACTTGACTGGAATAAAAATTACTTAAATGGAATAAAGAAAAAAAATACTTAGATGGACGTTATTCTACAAACTACAAACCTGAGTCAATGAAGTATATAAATACGTATTTATATGTACAAGAGTTTAGACCAGTATCTAGCTAGTCTGTGAACTAGTGAATGAGTTAGATTATTAAATGAAAGGTAGGTAGGATGTTAATTTAGATTCAAAATATGTATATATTAAATATAAGTCACTATGCTAATCTTATCTGTTAGTTATTCCAGGAGACTGTCAGCAGGGTGGTGGTTTTCCAACTTCTGTTTTTAGGTTCCGTTAGTTAGAGACCATCATCACAAAACACCAGCTACAGAGGTTCCACTGATAATACCAATAGTATTCCTAACAATAAAGTAGGAGTCCGTTCCAGCGAATATGGAGTTAGTGGAAAAGGAAGATAGCTCCCAAGGTAAGTACTAAATCAGCGTACACTCTCTCAAGACGCTTCGATAATTAATAAATAGTGGAACAAAGGAAGCAAAAGAAAAGATATTAAACTAAACTAAAATAAAAGGCCTAAAACAATAAACGGACGTTATTATCACCTTAATAGTAGGGCACAACAAGAACTTACCGCAGATGGTAGGGGGCCTAAAAGTGGCTTCAACCGAAGTTTCAACAAATCCAATATCCACCAAGGTGCTAATTGTCAATGAGTCCACAATTAGATTGGATTTTTATAAAATTTCACCACTATGGTAATAAATCCGCAGAATGCGTTGTTCTGTAAGCTTTCTTGGCTTATCAAAAGAAACGTGAACCAAAGGTCATTTTTTTAAGCCCAAATTACCGCGTTTTGCCGGGTAAAATCTAGTGCCAATTTAATATTTACAAATGGTAATCCTGAGGAGGTCAAGGTCATGTCACTTTGTCACAAAATTTACTAGCAGAAGATGAAACTGTTCAAGGTTATATTTATTATTATATATTTTTTTCTTGTTATAATACGTGATACTAATTTAATTTTATATTTCAGAAAATGGAACCAAAAAAATGAAATTGAAAGTGCAGTAGCAACATTTTCTTGATTAAGAGAGCTGACTAGCTTTTGGCCCAATTTTATTACCAGTGAATAAAATATTTTATAACAAACCTGACGACTTTCATTCTGTTCAATAAAACCGCAATATCCTTTTTTACTAACTTCCAACAAATATAAAGGTGAGTCAATTTAAACCCGTAACACACCCCCTCTTCCCGAGAAAAAAGCTTTTTTTTTCAAACAACTACGAAAAAAAAAGGTTTTTACTTCCCTAATACCCAGAAAACTAATTGTTGTCTCCACCTAAAGACTATAAAACAAAAATTATTCCTATCTACTAATTACACTATACTAACTATTGAATGCTATAATGACTGAATATGCAACCTAATCAAATTGTGCCCTCATCATCCGGAGGATGAGCCTTGAGGTCTTTAGCATGCCACGTTCCGCAATCTTTACCTGACTCATCTGCTAGGACATACGTCCATGGAGAAACCACTCTACTAACTAAGTACGGTCCTACAAACTTAGGTGCCAATTTAGCTGTAAAATTCTTTGAGGCATCTGAAATGACGTGATTTTTCTTCCAAACCCTTTGGCCTACGGTAAACCTTTCATCACGATGTCGAAGGTTGTAAGTGTTACGACTATGTTCATATGCTTTATGGAGTCTATAAGCCACATCTTCAAAAATGTCTGCTAACTTTCGATTGCGCAGTTTCAAGTCAGCAGTTCGGTCAATGTTAGGTATATCTGGTAATGGAGGTCCATCGCTGCCTGAGATGGATAGTTCTCGTCCAAAAATGATGAAATTTGGTGAGAAACCGGTAACTTCATGACGTGCAGATCTAACTGCCCAAGATACCTTTGGAAGGAACTTATCCCATACCTTCTGATTCTCCTTTACATATGCTGTTAACATAGTCTTAAGAACCCTATGTATTCTCTCAACTGGGTTGGCTTGTGGATGGTAGTTTGCCGTGAAAGAGTGAGATATATTATATTCCAGCATTAAGTCTTTGAAGAGGCGACTTTTGAATTGAGCTCCATTATCCGTCAATAGTTTCGTTGGTGCTCCAAATACCAGGATTACCTTCTCTTCCAACAACCTAGTAACGTTAGCGGCAGTAATGGTTTTCAAAGGAAATAACAAACAATACTTACTAAAACAATCACTTACAGAAACAATATATACAAATCCCGATGAACTGCGGGGTAACGGACCTACAATATCTACCGAAAGCAATTGCCAAGGACGAGATAAAGAAGGAGTCTTACTCAACATAAGGCCTATCGGCTTCTTTTGTTCAGGTTTTGTTTCCAGACAGGTCCGGCAACTACGAATGTATTTACTGACGTCACATTTCATCTTTGGCCAGTAATATTTTTGACAAAGACGGCCCATAGTTTTATAGACACCCAGATGCCCACAGGTTGGAGGGTCATGGTCTTGTCTTGGGGCCATAGATGGGAAGCACATCAATATACAAGCACCTGCAAAAAGTGGCTCTTTATTTTTTAATTATAAGAAAAACTTCAGCATTGTACTGTTAGGTGTCTGTGACAGTCGTTACCGATTTACATTTGTTGATATAGGGGCATATGGATCTCAGAGTGATGGAGGAATATTTAAAAATAGCATTTTCGACCAAAGTTTAGATAATGCTGATTTAGATATTCCCCCTCTAAAAAATTTGCCCAATTGTGATGTAAAAATGCCCCACTTTTTTGTGGCTGATGAAGCCTTCCCACTCAAAGAATATATAATGAGACCATTTGGAGGTAGAAACCTAAGTTTTACCCAGAGGATTTTCAACTATCGTTTGTCCAGGGCCAGGCAGACCATTGAAAATACTTTTGGTATTTTAGTTGCCAGATGGCGTGTTCTGAAAACCACCATAAATTCGAAAGTGGAAAATATTGACCACATTGTTAAGGCAGTTACAGTTCTGCACAATTATTGTCTCATAGAATTAGGTGATAATTGGTACTGTCCTGTGGGATTTGTTGATGGAGACCATGGGCCAGGTGAATGGCGTAAGAAACAGAAATCAGTTGGAAGAGTAGGTGCAAATATTTCCCGTGCACAAATTTATAGATTGAGAGATACTTTAGCTGAATATTTAACATCTGTAGCAGGTCAGGTACCATGGCAGACAGATAGGGTAAATATGGGTAGAATTTTTACAGAGTAAAATCTAATAGCTCAACAACCTACTTACATCACCTGCCCAACCCGCTGCACATAACAGTGTAGAATATAATTTTGCTTACTACTCGCATCTAGTTCATAACAAAAAAGTACCATTTTTATTTTTTCAAGTTAGCAAATAGATATTAATTGTGTGTTAGTTATAAGTTCCCTTCTTTATTTTTTCAAGTTAGCAAATAGATATTAATTGTGTGTTAGTTATAAGTTCCCTTCTTTATTTTTCCAAGTTAGCAAATAAATATTAATTGTGTGTTAGTTATAATTACCATTTTTATTTTTTCAAGTTAGCAAATAAATATTTATTGTGTGTTAGTTATAAGTTCCCTTCTTTATTTTTTCAAGTTAGCAAATAAATATTAATTGTGTGTTAGTTATAAGCATATACTATATTATGTTGTAGTGGTGACAAAATAAAAAATAATATTGAAAAGTATGTTTTATTTATTAAAATTAAATGAATCAGTTGTTCAATACACCCAGCAATTCTTTTCTTTTTTTTTCTCGCCTCCTCTTGTGGCATTTCCTCAAGTTCGGAATAAATATATTCCGCTAATGTCCTGTTGGGATTTGCTTTCTGTCTTTTTATGTTGCTCAGCCCACTGGCAATTTCTTTTGCGACAGCAACAAATTCATTTTCTGAAGTAGCGTCTTTCTTTCTTTTGTAGGAAGCTGAAATATAAAACAAAAAAATGTTAGCAGGATAATAATGTTAAAAAATAGAAAAGATTTTTAACTGGTGGAATGGGACCAGCTAGAATTCAAAGAAAAGTTAAACATTATTTTGCCAAACTATAAGCTCTGCAGATATAACATACATTATTTACTTACATTTTACAACTTTAGGGGTGTTTGAGATAGCTTAGGGTGTTGCGACTTCCTCACTATCCAATTGGGTTTGGGTAATGGATTCACTCTGGCTCTGGCATTGGTCCTGGATATGAAGTTGTTCCTGGGTATCCTGTGTATCCTGTGTGTCTTCAACCATTGGTTCGGGTGATACCAGCTGCTCATAAGTGGACCAAGCCGAGCAGGATGACGATGATCGTTCACCACTTGATGGTTCAGATGTGTAAGTTCTGTGAAAAGAATTGGTATACAAAAGTTTGAGCACAAAATGAGAAACAAAATTTCAACTTACTTCCTGGGTTTGGTATACTTCCCATAGAAACGCGTACGATCAAAGTACTCCCAGGAAGATTCGGGTGCTGCTGAACCTGACTCCCAGCTCTCCCTCTTCTCCCTGGTATACTTGTCCCTTAAAGATTTCCATAGCCTCTTGCGCTCTTCAGCTGTAAAAAATTCACAATTTTTATATGCCACCAACAACAGTACAAACAAATATACTAACCATCTATTTCCAGAATTGATGAAATTTCTCTCCAGGCCTGCTCCTTCATATTATTATTTTTATAAAAACGATTTTGTAAGTTGTATAAATATTCATAGTTTTGGATGAGGTCTATTAGCAGACCTGTTATATCAGTTTTTTCTGACATTTTCAACAGAAAACAGTACAAAACGAAAAAAGTACAAAACACACAAAAAAATCAGTTCAAAACACACACAAAAATCAGTTCGAAACACACACAAAAATCAGTTCAAAACACACAAAATAAGTTCAAAACAAATCAGTTCAAAACACACCAAATAAATAAGAGTTCAAAATACAAACGAAGTCACTCTACTCAAGCCAAGCCAAATAATAAAATGGAGACTGTGACAAAGCGACAAAAGTACAATAAACAGTTGACAAATGACGTTTCTCACGTGGTGCATTACTTTCGTTTTGATTGGTTTATATCTGAACTGCCAACTGCGAACTTAAAACTTGGTCATCTCGAACGCGGACTCAGCGTAACGAACGTAATGGAAACTGCGAACTGAACGCGAACTGACTTTATAAATGTAAGTGTGCGATCCTTTTAGTTTAACTTCAACTGAACTGAACTGAGCGGTTAAAATGGGGAAGCAATGAACATTCGGTCTCTGGCCACTGGAACTAAGTACACACCTCGATGACCGTGAACAATTATTCTTCCTCTCTTGTTCAAGCTGTTTTTCTCACATTTTCCTTGTCGTAGTTGTGTAGTCCGCAGGGTTCGATAAGCTTTATCGCATTCTAAGCATATACCAATAGCCTGAAAAAATATAAGGTTAATTTTCATACCGAAACCTGAGAAAAATGAACAGGATACGGCGAAGTCCCCAGGATCGATTAGTTTTATTTCTTTTGTACTTAAGACTTTTGAAAAATTGCTAGATAGACATATCATGGATGAAGAACTGGTTCAGAGGCCACTACACCAAGACCAGTATGCCTAAAGAGTAGGGAACTCGACAGAAACAGCGCTACACCAGCTCATTCAGATTGTGGAATATTCGCTGGAAAATAAATAGGTCATAATTGGGACCTTTATGGGCATTGAAGGAGCTTTCCATAACACCTCTGTAGTCTAACATCCGGTCGTTGAGCCAAAGAGGCGTCGAGGGAACACTAGTGACCTGGGTTGACTTTATGCTAAGATATAGGATGATAAATGGCACCATAATGGAGGGTACATTGGTAGTTCATGTAACTAGAGGATGCCCACAAAGAGAGTTCTGCCTTCTTTGCAGAGAAATCTAGTGCTGGATGGGTTACTAGGACTCATTAAAAATAATGGACATTTCATATCCATAGGCCAGTACAGGAATATGCTGTACAGGAGCTCTGTACGCTTTTGCATCATTATCAGATAAAAGTTACCGCCGCCGTCCGTCCGTTGATACATTAATACTGCAGGCATAATTTACAAATATTATCATTAATCAAATCCTTTCCATTGACTGATAGACATTCTTCATCGACGAAGCGGTTGCAATACGAGCAATGTTTACATTTTTTTATGCTTATAGTTCGCGAACATATAAGACAGCTTTTTCGCATATCATCCGATTTGTTAATAATTAACTTTTTAATTTCCTTGCGATATTGGTCCATTTCTGTTGCCGCCATTAAATCATTGTTGTTAACAATGCATTCAAAATATTTTAGGCAATACATACCACAATTGTTGCCATCTCTTTGTTTCGCGTAATTATAAGTGAGTATGTCTAAATCACTGCTAAATAGTTTATCCTTGTTCGATTCATTGTAAGTTCTGATGAATATCTCAAATATATTCAAATAATATTTTGTTTTTTGTGTGTCCGTTCTGTATGGGTCCAGAAAAGCGAAGGTCGAATTCACAAAATCAACGAGTGCGAGGCAATTGTGATTCCCATTAATTAATACTGGTAATGCCAGATATTGCTTTTCCAAATTAATATTTTCTATAAAATTTGGGGTTATCTCTTTTTCGAAAATTGTTGTAGAAATTTCTTGTAGTACTATTTGGTATTTATTGTCGACGTTCAATAAATGTAATACGATGTCAAGAACAAAATTGGTTAACCACCTATTATTGTCGAGAGATGCAAAATCCGTATAATTGATTGCATTAAAGCAATTTAGATTCTTAAAAACGGCAACTACATAATCTCTTTTCACGTCCTTGTAATAATCTATATTATTCACCAAACCGTTCGATAAAATCTCAAGATTTTCAATGGGTACGCGCAAATGGAGGCGCGTATTTTCGTCAATACTTTTAAATCCTAGAAAACTGGGAAGATAGAAATAAAAAAAAATTCCTTCAATTTGGGTAACATCGTATCTCTAAAAAAATCTGGGTTTCTTCCAATTCTTTGGGTCATCTGTATCCCCTTAAAATTGTAAATTACGAACTCACACCATGCTCGATCAGTTATTTCTAATAATCCTTGTATTAGGTAGTAATAGTTCGAATTT
Source organism: Galerucella nymphaeae (assembly GCA_963978555.1). Taxonomy (NCBI): domain Eukaryota; kingdom Metazoa; phylum Arthropoda; class Insecta; order Coleoptera; family Chrysomelidae; genus Galerucella; species Galerucella nymphaeae. The sequence goes on along the minus strand of OZ021706.1, from coordinate 4,360,903 downwards.
ATTTTCAATTTTCCGTTCTCATCGATGTACGGTAACGTCTTCAATGTAACATGTTGCTCGCAATCACGTACACTAAACGGATATTTAATTTCAATTATTCCGTCCTCGTTAAGAAGTCCATCTAGAGACCCTGCTAAAAATGAGTAATTTTCATTAATTACTAAGCCGCTCACACTATATTTATACGTTATTTTTTTAATTTCTTGGGAAATTAAACCACAATATTTTTAAACGTTGAATTAAAGAATTTAAAAATATTGTGGTTTAATTTCCCAAGAAATTAAAAAAATAATGAATAATATACCACAAGGAACATACAGAAGATATTTATACGTTGTTTTGGCGAGAAACTCTTCCAAAGCCATCTTCTCGCAGTCGATGCCGTGTTTCATAGCTTTATTCATAAATGGTTTGGTGCATAATAATCTTTCCACTAATTTTATTTTCGATGTAAAGTTTCTTGCTTACAAATTGCTCCGAAATGCAGTTAATCTTTTCCTCCTTTCTCCGAACCACAGAGAAGAACGCCTCTGATCTCTAGTGTTTTCTTCTATTTTAAGTTTGCTCAAACTATCAATATCCAATTTTTGTAGAGCCTCCTCACATGTAATTTTAATATTAGTCCTGGAACAGCTTTCACAATAAAAAGATCCACTGTAAGATTCATTATTTGCGTCGCATTTTTGATCAATCCATCCATTACATTTGTCACATGCCACGCAATCCACAGAATAAGCTAGATCACCCAAACCACAATACAGACACTTATAACATTTGCTATCGTTAGTTTCCTGTTCTTTCGATGAACAAATGTCGCAAACAAATGAACCACTGTAGGTTTTATCTGCAGACGATGGATCACAATTCGTATGAATCCAGCGGTTACATTTGTCACAAGCTACCCAGTTAACGGTAGTGTCTAGACGACCATACCCACAGTAAAGACATTTTTCCTCTGCATTTGTTTCCAAATCCATATTCTCTATTTTTCCGGGGAATTCAGGTACATCATCAGATGTTTTGGTATTAATTTTCTTTTCCAAAGCAAGTCTTTTCAAAAACCTTCCAGAGAAATGTGTACTTGGTGCTCCTCTAATATGTTTCTTCCACGATTCTTCCGCAACGTATTCATTCATTGGATCGACATTACTTTTAGCTTGTTTTGTCAACCGTCCTTTCGGAATATTCAACATGAATTCTTTATGTAACGCCAACACCAACTCTCTACTTTTTCTCAAGTATCTTGAACCTCGAATATTTTTTTGACCATCTAAAACATTTTTCTTTATATGCCCGAAATAAATTTGGACGTATGTGTTACTAACGTGATACTGGGAGGTCCGTTTTCTTAAAATCATCCCTGTCCAGATAGAACAAAACGACATGTATTTCAATAACACAATATCAAAAAATTTCTCACTGTAATATTTATTAATTATTTCGGTTGATGAACCAGAAAATTGGTGAACAGCATCCAACCTCTCAAATAATCTTTTGAAGTGGCCATAAAAAATACTCATTCTATGTAAACCTGAGGATTTATCATCAATTAGATAGTTATCCTCATCACTACTAGTGATACACTCTTTCAATTCGATTCCCAAAGCCTTACTATCATTCAACTTCAATAACTTTTTCATATTTTCATCCACTGTCTCATTCAATACCGGACTCAATGAAAGGATTGTTATGCTCTTGAACCAGTCATCAACTTCATCCAAAAATTCTAAATTGATAACGCGAGCCATCAAGTCTTTATAAAAACTTCTAGCTTCATCTTCAGTAAAACATTCATTAATGTCTTTACAAAAGGTTTTTATCAAATGAGCGCAACATAAATGAATTGTAACTAATTCATCCGGAATCTCAGCTATTACACATGCAACTTTGTATGTCACAGTTAAATAATCTAGTAGGGTCAATCGATTGCAAGCTTTTACAATTGTGTGAATGTTTGCAAAACTAAAATCTGTAACTACCGATCCAAACGTAGGCCATTTATTTTATTCTTCGCAAAAAGTTCTAAAATCATGAAAAATAGTAAATATTGTTTTTAAATAATGAGTACCCGAAACCATTTCAAAAATGGGAAATATACGGCCGGTATGGATGGGTGAAACAGCAGAGTACAAATATAATAATAATAATAATAATAATCGTCTTTATTATTTTCAAATAAATATATACAAGAATAATGATAACTAACCTATATACACGTTTTGTACGTAACGTCGGTTTTCTTACTATACCACCTATACCAAAAATATTATTGGTAAATTATCATTAGACCCACTTTTATCAAGAACTTCAAATTGTTCTTTACTAAAAATCTTTACGTTGAATGGTATAGATTCTTGCTTTATATATTCCTTTTGATCTTCCTGCATTTCAATTAAATCTAACAGGTCATGTCTATGTCTGTCTCTCTGCGATTCATATTCCGATTTAATTTTTCTAACGGTACTGTCAGATTTTATTCCCTGTAAGTTACCACATTCTACAATATTGTTTTTAGCACTTAATATTGATTTCCTCTTAAACTCTGATGGCTTCTTATACAATATCTGATTTTTCACGAGAGTCCGCTCCACTCCCTTAACACTACCACGACAAAAATCGACGGAATTCGTATAAACACTGACACCATTGCCTCTTACGCTAATAACAAATTTTTCACATTTGTTATTATTATTTTTGCACAAAGCAAAAATTTTAATAGTTCCGTCTTTCAAATATTTTGAATATTTTATTATAACCGTACAAACGTTGTTAACAAATGTACTTATACGGTTACGAAAATAAAACGGATAATATTCCTTAACTAACAGGTTGTCACGGATTATGTGATTTCTTATATCACCTTCTATTTAAAAGGTGCCTTCCAAAATAATGCACTCTTTATAAGAACTTTGTGGTAGGTCCTTAACGTTACAAGAATTTTTTGGAATTATTATATAATCATCTCCTATTTCGGACTAGTTCAAAAAACATTTTGGAATATCAAAATTTCAGGAGTCACCTCATGTTTGTGTTCCGCTACAATTTTAAATTCTTCAGAATATTCATTCTGTTGAGGTATAGACAATATAGACATTTCCGTTTGTTGGATGTTATCTGGGGTGCGTTCGAAAACTTGGTGTGTCGTATAAAAATCACACAGTAGCCGTTCGAAAAGTCGGAGTGTAATAGTTCGAAAAGATGGTTGCCACATACTGGTGCGCGCACCAAAGACTCTAGTCCCGACTAGGGTGAAATTTAAGCTGACAAATAAGTCACATATATGACAGCTTAAGCATTTGAATTCATTTTGCCGATATGAACTTTTAGATGTCGATTATTAATTTTAAATTATTAAATGAATTATAAAAAAGGAGAAGTATGGAACAAGCTACATTGGGGAAAGGTAGAAAATAAGCAGGATTCCAATGGTAATTGGTTAATTTTGGACAAACTTTTTTATTAATTCCAACATTGGAGTCTCATTGTTTTATCTCCACTATAGAAGCTTTAGTCACTATTATTATTATTCATAATTATATTCTCTGCAAATCTTTTGGAGGTAACCCTAGCTGCAGCCAAAATGCATTTTCTTTTTAAACATTTCCGCTGCTCGTCCATTCCTCAAATCAATTCAAAATCCAAGAAAATATTCAGAGAAAGATTTGATGATTTTAATGACTTGAATGACTGAATTTCCAATTTGATTTGTCAACAACCAAACAAACATAACCTTGAAAAATGTTTGACACAACACACTCCATAACCGTTCGAAAACCTAGAGCGAGCTTTGCACACCGGAGTGAGTTTTTACCCCCACTCCTTGGAATAATTTTCATACCAACAACCAGCTTCTCGAACGCAGCCCTGTTTCTACAATAATTGTACTAATGTCAAAACGGTTTTTTTTTGTAGGAACTAAATATGACTTTATCGGAGTAGAGCAAACAGCATACTGATTTGATTCCATCTTTTCCGTACAATCAACAGTGTTCTTAAGCAATTGGATATTGTCCGCATTTACTTGATCGTCATTCAATATTTTAAATATTTTTGGTTTTTCATCTTTTTGGCAAATTTCGCCATTAATGGAAGCAAAAACCTCTTCAATGCTGGTTTTATTTGCGTGAATTCTCCGATACACTTGACTAGGAAATTTTGACAAACAATGCTGAAAATTTGATGACCTGGATTTAAAGTAAAAAGTGATTGATATGTGCAATGACTATCAATCGATAAAATAATTTCGACAATTTTTTTCAACAATGAAAAATTTTTAACGTTTTCCATAGTTGGTAATTTGAAGCAAAATATTTGGTACCTATATAAATATATAACTAAAATAATATTTCAAATTAAATAAATGATTTGATACAGCTAACCTTCGATGTAAAATTCAAACACTTGCACTTAACAGCGAAACTATTTGACTGACAAAAAAATAATAAGCAATGTAGAAAGAAGGAGAGATTTTGAAAAAAGTTATAAAAAAAACAATTTCTTCCACTTTACCATGAGCTAGCGCGCCGGCGATAGGACAGAGTGGTGCAATTTATTAGGATTCTTATATGATATAATTTTCAGTGTATGTAGTGCTGAAATTAATTAGGTACATTGTTAATGTATACATATGAAGTGGTAAGATAGGGATTAAAAATTTACCCAAAAAATTCATGGTGGAGGAAAAGTAATTCATTAAAAAAAAAAAGGATTTTGAAATAAGCCACTCATTGTTCAAACTTGCTACTTATTAGTTGGAGGGAAATTATCAATACTTACAACTTTTTGTTGAGTACTAAATAACAGTTTTAAAGAAATTATGATTTATAAAAATTGAAAAAAACAAAATAACAACACATTAATGCTGAATTGAGTACCACATCAAAATATATTATATTGAGTGCTTAAACTGAATTTTTCCTTCTACCTGGTACGTGTGATTCTTAATTATTGAATATTTTTCAATTATTAGCGCTGGAGGTAGGAAGTATATACCATTTAAGCACATGGATAGCGAGTGGCATCATTGGTGGCACTTGTACAATAACAAAGAAATATCATTACGATCTTTTATTATATTACAGGGTGATTTGTTCCAATCCAACAGAAATATAGCCCTGGCACATTGTGTATCGAGTGATATGCACATGTCACGTGGAATTGCTGTCACCTCTAAGTAAGTTAAAAACGAGCATCATACATACTACAAAACTAGAAATCTTCCGATAGTTCTTAAGCAAACATTTATTTTTTTTTCAATTCATAGAAGCATGTTTTTAATTTTTATAAACCAATGGTAACGATGCACCTAATGATTTGATTCACTTATAACTTTTAGGCGGAAATTTGGCGGGGTACAATATTTACTTGGGCAAAACCAACGAAGAGGAGGAATGGCTTGGCAATACGTTAGAGGAAGGTATATTTTTTATTCAGTAACCAAGCATAATTATTTTGATAAGCCAAACTACAGGAGTATTTTCATGAGTCTTTATAAATTACGAGATTTCATTGATGAAAATAATATACCTAGTTTGGCTATACCTAGATTAGCTTGTGGCAGAGATAGGAAAAATTGAAAACTTATGAAACTTATGATGAGTTTCCTGTTCCGAAACAGTGCGTGCCGTATATATATTTTTGAACGAATTTTCAATCATTCATAAAAGTGATATGAATAGGGCTCCTGGCGAACCTTCCACTAAAAAAAAAGGTAACGCACCCCTGCCAAATCTGCTTGGACAGATCTTGAGCTGCAATACCTCCTGGGTGGGTGTGGAAAGTTGCATTATCTTTCTATTTTCCGTAATACGACAGCCGTTTGCTAAATTGTTGAAAAATGACAGTTTTAACATGCCTGTACATATTTAAACTTGGCAGCCGTTTGCTAAATTGTTGAGAAATGACAGTTTTTAAATTTACTATTTTACCTAATTCGACCCTGCTATCATTTCGAGCAAGGAATTATTTTATGAAAACACGTTAGTATACATCAAAAGCAACCTTCCTGTACATATTTTAACTTGGCAGCCGTTTGCAAAATTGTTGAAAAATGACAGTTTTTAAATTTCCTATTTTACCTAATACGACCCTGCCATCATTTCGAGCAAGGAATTATTTTATGAAAACACGTTAGTATACATCAAAAGCAACCTGCCCTCACATATTTAAACTTGGCAGCTGTTTGCTAAATTGTTGAAAAATGACAGTTTTTAAATTTCCTATTTTACCTAATACGACCCTGCTATCATCTCGAGCAAGGAATTATTTAATGAAAACACGTTAGTATACATCAAAAGCAACCTGCCCTTACATATTTAAACTTGGCAGCTGTTTGCTAAATTGTTGAAAAATGACAGTTTTTAAATTTCCTATTTTACCTAATACGACCCTGCTATCATTTCGAGCAAGGAATTAATTTATGAAAACACGTTAGTATACATCAATAGCAACCTGCCTGTACATATTTAAACTTGGCAGCCGTTTGCTAAATTGTTGAAAAATGACAGTTTTTAAATTTCCTATTTTGCCTAATACGACCCTGCTATCATTTCGAGCAAGGAATTAATTTATGAAAACACGTTAGTATACATCAAAAGCAACCTGCCCTTACATATTTAAACTTGGCAGCCGTTTGCTAAATTGTTGAAAAATGACAGTTTTTAAATTTCCTATTTTGCCTAATACGACCCTGCTATCATTTCGAGCAAGGAATTAATTTATGAAAACACGTTAGTATACATCAATAGTAACCTGCCTGTACATATTTAAACTTGGCAGCCGTTTGCAAAATTGTTGAAAAATGACAGTTTTTAAATTTCCTATTTTACCTAATACGACCCTGCTATCATCTCGAGCAAGGAATTATTTTATGAAAACACGTTAGTATACATCAAAAGCAACCTGCCTGTACATATTTAAACTTGGCAGCCGTTTGCAAAATTGTTGAAAAATGACAGTTTTTAAATTTCCTATTTTGCCTAATACGACCCTGCAGTCCATTAATATTGAAAATATTCCCGTAAATCACTTTCTGAGGTGTACATCAAAAGTTATCCTTTCGTCTTACGAACAAATTTTGTCTTATTGTCGTTTGTGAAAACAATCGTTTCATCTCTTATTTTTTATTTCCACCTTTGTCACTGCTTCATCAATAAAATATTTTATCTAATTCCGCTATGAAATGTGACACTTTACGTTACTCTTTGGCGTTAGGTAACGTCAAATTTTTCATAACCTTCAAAAACCGGTTATTAAAAGTAGTAAAAACAGTTATGTGAAGACTTTACATAACTGTTTCTGACTGTTTCCATAGTAACACTTCGATTCTACCTTAATATTCTCATTCTTATTGAAAATGTTTTCTGACTGTTTCCATAGTAACACACTTTGATTCTATCTTAATATTTTCATTATAATTGAAAATTTTATTAAATATTATAAAAGCGCGGAATTAGATAAAACTTTGTACGTAAACACGTTATGAAGAGAGCGTAATTTGCAAAACTCGCTAGCGCTCGTTTTGGCAAATATCACGCTCATTGAACAATATCGCACTTTTCATAACTAGTTACGTAAATAACTAATGTTCGTAAAATAATTTCCTAAAATAACTATAAAAATATACCAAGTATTTGTCAAGTCAGATTAAATATTTCCTTCAATTAACATGTATATTTTTTTATCATTCGCCATTTTTTAAGTACGCACGCCACTGAACGTTCGGGTACGGTCGGAACTTTAGGCTGCCAAGTCTGGCTGCTGTCTTCACACCGCTTTGATATGTTGCTGAATTACTGACCAGACATCTGGATTTTCGAATGGATTATTACTTAGCACCTTCCTAAGAAGTAACAGATCCTTTACATCAGTGAATCGGAGTATTTTTTCAGGGCTGACATTGTCGTTATCGTCGAATGAGAAGCAAAATCGCCGGACCCAAACAACGAAACAACCAAAAGATAACCAACTAACCAAGAAAAATAAGGAAACTGTCAATGTCAAAGCATAAATTTTGACAGATGGAAGCCTGTGATTTATGGTTGCCAGATTGTAAAAAATGCATTATTTTGTGCGAATATCCTATAAAAAGGAGGAGAAATTTGAAACACATCATTTCGATAGTTCATGTGGTAGTGGGTTTCTATAGTGTCAATGGTATATTGCTATTTATTCTGCAACAATTCAACACAAGCGTGTTGAATGTTGACAACATCGCAAATATAACGGACGCTTATTAAGCGAACGTGAAGGTTCCGTAGGTAACGTAGAACGTTATCGTTTAATAACCGACTCCGTTATTTATAAGTTGCTGCGCATGCTTATAATAACCGAAAACGTTAATTACGGGTAGATTAAAGGTTTCAAAAACTCCCTATTATCTTTCATCCACGACGCTAATTTGTTCTCTATATCTTGGTTCGCAACATTTAGGGAATTTGAAATAAAGGACATGGCACTTCAAAATACATATAAAATTCAAAATCTCAACTTTGGGAACTAATACCCTAATACCCACCTGGTTTGCAAATTCTCGACCATTGTCGCTCTGCAACACGCAAGGGCTTCCTAAGTCTGCAAATACTTCTAATAGATGCTCAGCTACTTCTTTAGCTGTCTTTGTTTTTAGCGCTCTCAACCTAACGTACATGGAGACTATATAAAGGAGATCGAACTCCATGTATTTCAATTTCTGCCCAAGGTAGAGGGCGCCAGCTAACGATAAGAACCTTCACAGCCAATCATAGGACTTTAGTTCATGGTGTTGTAAGTCGATGAAATCGATTTGGCATCGAGAGTTCAAATTATTTGAAACAATTGGTTTAACAACAATTCCCTCTTTAGTTTTGTTCACTATAATCGCTGTCATTCATTAATTTTGAATTTTGTGACTTTTGGTCGTAAACGTCTGATAATAGGTTTTTAAATTGTTGCTGTTTATTCATTTCTAATAACCCGATATTTATTCTTAAACAAATTTCACGAGACAAAACTGTACACTGTCACAACACACAACACTTGACGAAATATAACTCCACTAATTCACCCAAAGAGAATTGGCTGGTTTACATAATAACCAACTCGCGCTTGTTGGTTTACATACTAACCAACTTGTTGGTTATTGCGTATTACTACCAATATCAGGTTCACACTTCATCCAACGAATGTGGATAGTTTACAAAAAGGCTAGCTAATTTGTGTACTTTCCTTGTGGTATAAGCTTTAGCGATAAATTTTGTATAGTTTATAAACTAGATGGATAGTATACAAACCAACCATTACTAGTAGCTATTTTAGTGAAAATATGAATTTTCATCAAAATAACCAGGCAGTTGGATAGTTTGTATACTATCCAACTAGTTTATATACTAGCCAACGTAACATATATACCAAATTTACTTTTTGATTGAAAATTTTAACTTTGGAAATTACTAAATTTTATGATTCAATATAAATTTGCGTACCTCCGGACTAATACAAAAAATACTAAAACTAATTAAACGGTAATAATAAAAAAAAAATAATAATAAATTGGTCACAAAAGGGAATCGGAAAGTAAGTAACGAGTTATTTAAAATCAAGTGGCAAAATAAAAATATGAAACGGAGAAAAAAAACTTAAATCAGTAAAAAAATAACTCGTTACAATAGGCATATGTTATACCATACCATGATGGCCTCCTTTATGAAAATTCTGAAAAGTCGATTTTTATTGAAAAAAATTCTCATTATTTATCAACTGAATTTAAAAAAGCTGTATTGAAAAAATATATGTATTCCTATTTTAATTAAAGAGGAAAATAACTACATTTCTTAGCATCAATAAAAAACATAAGGATATATTTCACATAAAAAATATTGAACACAAATTTTTTGAAAGGGAAATAGTTTTTTTTTTCAATAAGTAAATTAAAAACGTTTAGCTGGTTGACAAACTTCGCAAGCTGACACTTTGGTCAGAATTTTTTAGAACGAGAACGAGAAAAAAGCTCGTTGCAATAGAGACACGCTGCATCTGATTCATCACTATCGTTCTGTTCATGCACAACTTTTGTTTGTTTTACAATTTTTCTTCTGGCAACTTTTGCTGTTTTCCTTCTCTCTTTTTCTAATGCTTCCTTTGTGAATTCCTTGATTTCTTCGATATCTGGTGTGCTGTTCATGACACCAGTCCTTCCACGTTTCCTTTTACTTGTAGTTAATTCCATTGTTGCCTCTGGGAGAGGAGATATTAATTCAATCTGCTCTTTGCTTATACAATATTTCGACGTGCCTGTAACTTGGTCACTGGCGTTTCCCTGGGAAGTCTGTAAGATCGTTTCAACTGGAGTACCGCTAACATTGTGAGTTTCTTTAAAGATATGGTCTTCAATTTCACTCTGTGATTGCTCTTCGCTATTTGAATTTTATAGTCTGTGATTCATCTTGCGTGGTTTCCAACTCCATATTCGTTGTTGAAGCGGCTGCAAATTCCCAGTCCTCAAAAACGTCTGGATTAAATGGATATATACCAGGTCTTTTTTAAAAGAACTTATTGAATTTGACGGAGTAGCAGCCTTGAGGTATACTATTGAAAAGTTTCGTTACTTGGAAGAGAGTCACATTCCGCCCTGGGTTATCTCTCATTCATTTTTGGGTTTCTATTATAAAAAGTTTGAAGCGGTACAAAAAAGTCAATATCAAGGGGCTGGACGCGATGGGAACAATGTGCCGGAAGACAATATAGTATTATTCCATTTTCCCTACTATATTCCAGCACTTTTAACCCCTTGTGCTACTATGCCCAACAAGGATTGAAACCACTTCATTTTTCTTGGATGCTCTAACAAGCAAGACAAAGTGCTTTAGCCACTTGACAAATGTTTCAATGTTCATCCAGCCATTTTCTTGGCAAAATGCGACACTGCGTACTGGTGCTCCATCCATTAACTCAGCTTTAAATCGATTCCGCGGAAAAATAAAGGCAGGAGGAACAAATGTTCCTATGGCGTTCAAACAACACACAGCAGTATAATTTTGTCCACGCTCAGCACTGCTTATAATTCCAATTTGTTTCCTTCCTTTGGCTGCAAGAATTTTGGTAGACTTCGTAGGAACTGTTTCGTCAACATTAAAAATATTTTCAGGAGAGAGTTTATATTTATCCATAACTTCTCCAATGGGACGGAAAAACAACTTAATATTTTCTTTATTGAATGCCTGTGCTCTTGCGATAAATGTGTGCTCAGGAACTCTTACAGCTATCGTTCGGTTACTTGCAAGAAACCCTTTCATCCACTTACTACCAGCCATACCCTTTTCTGTTAAATTTCTGTTAATTTTATGCTTCTCGGCTATTTGGAAAACAAGTTTTCTCAACTCTGTACTGGTAAGTCCAAAAAGCCTGGTTTCTAAATTAATAACATGCTTTGCAATTTCAGCTTCAGCATCAACATCAAAGGTAGGTATTGAATAGATAGTAAACTTGTTAAATACTTTATAGTTAATCCCATATTTAGACAAATTCTATACCCCCTTTTTTTATTTCATTTCCTTGTAAATAGATTATAATTATATTGTGAAATATCCGTATTATTGAGTATTAAGGCACTGTATAAATTGAAAACTTCTCATTATACCTTCATTCGTTTGACAAAGCTACTGTGTTAGCGAAACGCGTCACTTCAAGTTTTAATATAAAATTGTTTGATTTCATAATCAAATGTAGGCTTATGTACACCTAAATATCCTTTGCTACTGCCCTGGTCAGTCTCAAACCTCCCACGCATTGTCGTTTGTGGTACTTTGAACGGTTTTACGGCAGTTGTATAGCCCATTGTTTCATTTCGTAATGCTTGTAAGGCTTCAGCCATATTGCCTTCATCCCAGTGCTGCCTAATTTTTGATTTATTTTGAAATTAAGAGGAATTATTTTTATCAAGTTTATTCCTATGATGAACGTATGGTGCATGTATTCCTACGATGGCCCGGGGGCCATCATAGGCAAAATAACATGTGATGCATAAACACTAAAAACTTTTTATGTAAAAACAACTTCGAAACTACTGTTATATAACGAAGACCCTACTAAAATTACTCTCTTCAAATTGTATCCAATAATCCCTACCGATAAATGTATTTTATTATAGTCATTTTTTAGATCAGTTACCGGATTCTTTTTTTTATAGAAGCCACATTAAACGCAGTTATAACTAGCAAACTCGAAGGTACACTAACCAGCGAATATTGAAGGTCCCCAGTAAATGGAATAGGCAACCAAAGATACATAACAAGAAATGAAGTAATAGGGACAACACAGGCACAGGGCCGTCACATGTCACTACATAAAATGGTTTGAAATAACTGAGTTTAAATGAGTATTAGTATTACCAGTTCTCGTCATCTATTTCTGGTTCAATTTTCCTCAAAACTTTTTTAAATTGTAGGTTCTTTTATGGGAGACCAATAGACTCCAGTTTTTCTAGGAGTTAACCAATCAGTATTAACTATAGAGAGTCCGCCACCATCTGCTCCTTGTTTGAATTCTATTACAGAATTCATTGTGTGAGTATCTAAAGAAATAATTGTACTTCAGCTTTTCTCCACTACCTTTACTTTATTTTACCTTGTTATTATTGAATTTAATAAACAAGAAATATGAGACTATTAAAGAAAATAGGTAAATTCAATTTTTTCAAGACAAATATGTGTCACTCTAACTAAAATCTTGGATGCATCTTCTGTAAAAAGTTTTCTTTCATCCCACACATAACCTCCAGGGTGGCAAGGTACGTAAGAAAAAGTATTATATACTTTTTGGGCTTTATTTCCTTTTCAAAAATTGTACCTACTTTTCAATTCCATAGATAAAAGGTACTTACCTGTCGTGCATCCACGTGCATATATATCTACAGACAAATTTGCGAACGGAAAGAAACCTTATTGTTTCGAGTTCTTCGGATAGACTGCTGTCTGCGTACAAACTGATAGTTTCCATATGGGAGTCGGAGTCCATGTTAAATTTTTTTTAACGGGTGGCAGACTAACAAAAGAATGAGTCAAACCAAAGATTGATTACTAAATATTGGGGATTTTTACCCCCGGGCTCTCTCTAGAAACGAGAGAAGCCCTTATAACAGAATTCGGAATAAAACATAGCGTGTCCTTCTCGGGTTAGACTGGTTAAGTTATCGTCACAATGTTTTGGGACGAATAATCGTGGCGAAACGGCATCTACGGGCACGGAGGGATCCATACATTTTGGTACCTCCCGGTTTTGATGTCGAACTCGACACCATTTGGTGTTATCAGACCCTTCCGGTCTTGGCACTTGAGCCCTTTCTGCCAGACTTTGGGCCATGATTCTGACCGGGGGTGGTTCCGTATGAACTCCCACAGTAATTCTTCCGGTGACGGGAGTGAAGGACTCGAACTGTCTTCCAGGCAGACTACCTCCTCTATTTCCATGGCTTCCTGGATTTGTTGTTGCGGTGGAGAAGGAGTTGGTTCTTTGTGAAGAGGGTCGAAGGTGGTGTACACCCCTGATGTGTACTGGGTGACGGTCTCGGACACTTCCTGGCGGGGGTTATAGTCCTCGTCTAGGGTTTGCACCGTCCTCCGCTCATACAACGTGCAGACCACCCTCTTCTCGGTGATTATGCCTTCCTCCGGAGGTGGTGGGGATGATGGAGGGGTTGAGCCGGGTATATATCGGATCAACTCGAACAACAGAGGATCAAATTGCTCCTCAAACTCGGTGTCCTAGATTATTATGATTTCGTCTTCGAAGAGGTCGTCTGGAAGGGTAGGGCTGGGTGCATATCTATTCTCCCACTCCTCTAGCATTGATGCGGCAGTTAGATCGATCAAATTTATTAAATCTGGATCCTCCATATCCGGCCAAGAATAATCCGGGTACGACCCACTTTGGTACGGCGGTAACTGATTCGGATCGGTATTCATACTGTAATTAAAAATGATTAGTTATTAATTGGCTCCAAATCCTTTATATGTACATGTTTATATATTTTGCCCTTGTCATCACGCAGATCATAAACTACCGGAGATACAACTCTAACAACTTTGTAAGGACCAGAATATTTCGGAGCTAGCTTTGCGGCTACATAATCAGCAGCGGAGGATAAAGTATGCTCTTTTTTCATCACCTCATCTCCGATGGTGCATTTCCAGTCGCGGCGTCGTAAATTATAATAACGGCTTTGGCTAGTAAACGCTCTAGACAGGTTTAGGCGGACTAAATCGAAACATTCCTGCAACTTTCCCATGCGTAGGAGATGAGGTGTGGAGTCTACTTCGCCAGGGTCGTCTGATCCAGCATCCTCCTTCAGAGCGGCTTTGGGAGCATCTTCAACTTCTTTTCGGAAGGATTTCGGTATCTCGGGATGTCTTCCAAAATTTAAAAATGCGGGGGAGAATCCCGTAGAATCATGTTTTGCGTTGTTGATCGCAAATTTAAGATCCGCCAATCTGAGGTCCCAATCTCGGTGATCCTTTTCGCAGTATTGCGCAATCATCGTCTTCAATGTTCGATTGGCTCGTTCCACTGGATTGGCTTGTGGTGTGTACGGCGGTGTGAAGCGGTGTGGGATTCCCAATTCTTTCAACAGTTCCTCAAACAGTTTGCTATCGTACTGTGTGCCATTGTCAGTTAGTACGGTACGGGGGCATCCAAATATGGTCAAAACTTCATCGTGAAAGGCGGTACTGATACTACTGGCTGTAGCATTCCTTAACGGTTTGCATTGGACCCACTTGGTGAATCTATCCTGAAACATAACTATATAACAGTTTCCTTTTTTACTTCGTGGTAACGGTCCAATTATATCGGAGCTAACGGTTTCCTATGGTCCTCGATTTGAAGCTGGTCGCATTTTGCCTGGGGGCTTTTGTTGGGACGGTTTATACTTTTGGCATTGTAGACATCTACGTACGTACTTGGTGATGTCTCGAAACATTCCAGGCCAATAGTACAGTTTTGCAATCCGGGTGATGGTTTTAGCAATTCCTAGGTGTCCGGCGTTAGGGGCATCATGGTTTTCTTGTAGGACTTGGGTTCGGTCGGACTTGGCGATGCACAATTTCCAAGGATCGGACATTTCTGTTACTCGGAAATCATTTATGTCCCAGAAATGACGGTAAAGACGTTCTCCTTTAATGCAGTAGTCCGGAAACTTCTCTGGATCCTTCAGGACCTCTTCCTTCCTGATCCGGTACCATGAACATTCGGCAGTTACGTCAGTCAAACAGAGTGCAGACGGTGGGTCGGTTTCAGCGGTCAATGGTAGCGGGTTTCTAGACAAAGCATCAGCAACACGATTTAGAGCACCGAGATGTATCTCGAAATCATACTGTTGTAGAAAAATACTCCATTTAGCTAGACGTCTAGACGGACTAGTTATGGAATGTAACCACCTAAGTGATTGATGATCGGTAACAACCGTGAAATGGTAGCCCTCTAAATAAGGACGCATCTTTTCAATCCGCCAAACAATGGCAAGACATTCTTCCTCGGTGACGGAGTAGTTTTTCTCGGTAGGACTCAGGGTGCGACTAGCATACGCTACCACGTGTTCATGACCATCCTTTTGCTGGGTAAGGGCTATTCCCAAACCATATTCGGAGGCATCGGTCTGCAGGGTGAACGGTATAGTAAAATCAGGACAGCTTAAAACGGGGGATCCAAACAAACAAGTTTTAATCAAAACGAAAGCAGATTCTTGTTTTTCAGCCCATTTCCATCGCTGAGACTTACGGAGCAATTTTGTCAACGGAGCCACCTTTTGAGAAAACGATGGCACAAACCTTCGGTACCAAGATGCAACTCCTAAAAACCTTCTCAGTTCTCGGATATTTCTTGGTGCTGCAAATTTAATTATACTTTCGACCTTTTCCGGATCGGTTCGGATTCCATCTCCAGTGACTACATGGCCTAAGTATTTCATGGACGGTAAACAGAAATGACATTTTTCCGGATTGAGTTTAAGCCGTGCTCCTCGTAATCTACGGAACACCTCAGATAGATTTTCCAAATGCTGTTCGAACGTTTCCCCCAAGACTATGATGTCATCCAGATAAGCAAAGGCATACGGATCTAAATCTGGACCTATTAGTTGGTCGACCAATCTCTGGAACGTGGCAGGTGCGGAGTGTAACCCAAATGGGAGGACCGTGAATTGAAACAATCCACGTCCTGGCACGGTAAATGCGGTAATGGGTTTGCTTTCCGGTGTTAACGGAACTTGCCAGTAACCACTCTTTAAATCTAAGCTGGATATGTACTTGGCTTTTCGCAATTTATCTAGAATAGCATTAATAAACGGAAGAGGATAAGCATCTTTCATTGTTACCTCGTTTACTTTCCGGAAGTCTATACAGAAGCGGTTTTTCCCATCTTTCTTCTTTACAATAACGATTGGAGAACTCCATGGACTGGTAGAGGCTTCGATCACTCCCTCTGTCAACATGGCATCTATCTCAGGCATTGCAAATTTCTTGCATTCACGGGTTCATTGGCCGGTATCTCTGTTTGATCGTACGGGATTGTAGCAAACGGATTTCATGTTCAACTAGTGTAGTCGGGCCTCGTAAAGATTCAAATTTCGGTAACTCTCGATCTAAGAAAATGTTCAATTTGTCTGTTTGTTCCTTTGATAGGTGTCTTTCTGTTAGTGGAACTATGCTCTCAAACGGGCAGCCTATGTAATTATACTTCTCGTTGTCCTCTGAATTTTCCAGGGAGAACGTGGATGATACAGAAGAAGATGGCTTTTCGTCAACCCCTAACAACACCGGGGAAGACTCGGAGACTTCGGAAACAGATTTTTCTTTGTCAACCCCTAACAACACCGGGGAAGACTCGGAGACTTCGGAAACAGATTTTTCTTTGTCAACCCCTAACAACCCTGGGGAAGACTCGGAGACTTCGGAAACAGATTTTTCTTCGTCAGCTCCTAACAACACCGGGGAAGACTCGGAAATTTCACCAACAGATTGCTCATTGTCAACCCCTAACTCCAGGGTAGACTCAGAGACTTTGGAAACAGATTTTTCTTCATCAACCCCTAACAACACCGGGGAGACTCGGAAATTTCAACAACAGATTGCTTGCTCATTGTCAACCCCTAACTCCAGGGTAGACTCAGAGACTTCGGAAACGGTTGGATTTCCAGAATAACGGTTTCCTGTGATCATCGGAACATCGACTTCTTTCATTGATTAATTTACCAACCCTAAGATTCCAACAGGACTTGCTAATGACTGTCGCCTTACTATTTTATTATCGATGTAAATAGTGCCAGTTCCTAACTTCAAACGGAAATTATATTTTTGGAGCACATCATGTCCTGAGACAATATCAGTTATTAATCCGGGTAAATGCTTTAACGAGCCCTCCATATTGACGTCATCGATTTTCCAGATGAGCTCATACATATCGGTGATGGAGACTATATTTCCATTAGCTAAACGGGCCTTCGTACCTAGACGGGCGGTAGTTTGCTTTCTTTGGGAAAATGTCTGAGCTACTTGATCACCAATATATGATTTAGCTGCTCCGGTATCTAATAATGCTTGAAACGAGTAGATCCCAATTTCGATGTCTATGTGCGGTCGAGGGTCGTTCATTCCTGCCGGCGGCGGTTCGGTATGAGAGGCAAAGATTTGCGGAAGCTGTGTCGGCCTCTCCTCGGGATAGCATCGGATTAATTTTCCTGCCTCCTGCAGGAACAATCACGGGAAAGTACTCCCTCCTTACGGCAATGAGAATAGAATATTTTTGGAGGATTTTGACAATTGTTTCGGTAATGTCCAGATTCTCCGCAGCGGAAACAGATTGGTTCACGAGAAGCTGATCCAGACGGATGCTGTGTCGTATTCGGAGAGGGACGGCGAGGAGTATCGGACGGTGACGGTTGGTGACAGGTTCTCTAGATGGACCAGGAGTCGAGTTGTGCGCAGGCTCCTAGGGCATACAGTATTCAGCAGTGATACTGTAGTAGAGAGCGATCCAAAGCGATTGAGAGTGAGAAAAAAGTGTTGCGTTTTGTTTCATGTTCTCGATTTTTGTTTAAAGGACTAGATAGTGAAAAAGTGCCACCCTCTCGCGGTTAGGGGCGGAAACCAAGACGTCGAAATTAGCCGGGGTCCTCCCGCAATAAGCTCGGCGTCAGGGCAAAGCGCACAAAAATAACCTAGTGGGTAGGAAAACAGGGGAAAATGGCTCGCCCCACGGAGGAAGAGCGAAGAGATTCGATTTCCTCGGAGATGGACGATATCGATGAAATCGGTCTCCAAGGTAGATACAAGGAAATGATGAGCTATATCACAAATGAGATGGATCCTGGAAACAGGTTATCAAAAATAGGTCGACAAGGTCTTATCCAAAGAATCATAGCATGGGGTCTAGAACAAGCCAATCTAGAAGGACAAATCAGAATGTTAAAAGAGGAAAACACTAGAATAAGGGAAGAATTATATCAAGAAAAGAGAACACCAACGCAGGCATCGTACTCGATGGTGGCCTCAAAGCCAAAGACGAGCCCTTTGAATAATACTCAAAGAATCATCAACAAAAATACACAAAAAACAAGCAATACCTTATTCATAACGTCTGAGAAAATGGAATCAGGCAAAAAGATACAAGATGAATTTACAAAAATACTAAATCCAAGAACTAGTAAAATAAAAATAGAAAGGATGAGGACAACAAAAAAAGCCCTGATTGTCGAAACAGCAACAAGGGAAAACATAGAAAAAATAAAAAATGATAAAAAAGTTCAAGAAAGTTTTAAGTGTGAGTCTCCAAGAAAAAGGAACCTACCAGTAATTATTTATGACATTTCTAGCACAAGTTCCGATGCAGAAATAAAGGAATCAATATTTTCACAAAACTTTGAGAATATAACATACGAAAATTCGAAAGCGAATTTAAAATCAAATTTAGAACAGGTCCCAGGGGGAAGGCCACATCACATATAGTGGTGGAGGTTTCACCTCAGATGAGAAAGGGATTACTCAAAGAAAAATTATACATTGGCTTCACCAGTGTAAATGCAAAGGACTACCTGGTGGTTCCACGGTGCATGAAGTGCCAGGATTTGTGTCATGTTGCAAAACATTGCCCGAAGACTGAAAACTCGTGCAATAAATGTGGAGAAAACCACGTGGAAAAGAATGCAAGAAAGCTAAGGTTTGCATACCATGTCTAAAACGGAACAAAAAATGTGAAAAAGAACAAAAAGACTGCCCAACGTACAAGATGCTCCTGGATCGTTTGGTCCAAAAAACTGACTATGGACAACCATAATGTCAGAGAAAGAAAAAGAAAAAGTATCAATTGCAGAAGATACAAACAAAAAAGAGCAACAGGAAGGGCAGTCGAAACCACCATCTAAAAAATTAAGAGACAGACTCAGAGCACTGAGCTTTAGGAGAAAAAAGAAACAAAAAGATGAAATTAAAAAAGAAATAGTTGAAGATACAAAAATTTAAAGTGAAAGTGAAATAAAGAAAAAAGAAAATGAAATTTATAAAAACTTGACTATAAGCATGAGATTGTCAAGATTGGAGGAGCCAGCTATACTGACTGCAGCGCTCCGACAAATTGTAAGAAAGTTGCATCCAAAAGGAGACAGGGTCACCTTCCCGGTGCCGGCGGCGGTGGACAGAATGCATCTGAAGAGTGTCAACATACCTGCGGATGCTAATGAGCTGGATGGTCTGTGGAAACAGGTATTTGAAAGAAGAGACGAAATTTTCGATCTCGACGAAATATATAAAGATTTTTTTATGACTTACGGCAGACTTATGACTGATCCGAAAGAATGTTGGCCACAAAACCAAATTTACACAAGACACCCGTGAGAATTAGGGTAGGGCAACTGAATTGTATGAGGAGTGCGGTTGTAAGTCACGAAGTAAGAAAGCTTGTGGAAGAAATGAATTTGGATATGGTTCTCTTACAGGAACCATACACAAAACGAGGAAAAATACAAGGAATGCCAATAACAACAAAAGTGGCAAGTATAGGAGAAAACCCGCAGGCTATAACAATACTCATTATAACAATACAGATTATTCCTGATAAGACAGGTCAGCGATGATCATTGCATCTGCGTGGAGTTGATAACTCCAAGAGCAAAATTCATAATAGCCAACCTGTATTGTCAGTTCAATGAAAACATTGAACCTTATATAGAAAAAATGAAAAGAATTTTTCTGGAATATCAAAACCAGTCAGTCATATTCGTGGCAGATGTCAATGCAAAAAGAGGAATTAAAGATTAGTAAAATATGTCCAATTTTTAAATCTGGAAGTAGAGATTGTATGAACAACTATAGGCCTATCTCGGTTATAAGTGTCTTTTCAAAAATTATAGAAAAAATAGTTAAAAAAAGAATAACAGGATTCATAAGTAAATATATTCAAGTTGATCAGTTTCAGTATGGTTTTGTCAAGCATAGTAGTACGCTTAGCGCTACACTGGATTTTATCAATGATGTATCTAGGTCGTTGGATGAGGGACTTATTGTGGTGGCAATATTTGTTGATCTGCGAAAGGCATTTGATGTGGTTAATATTGATATTTTGCTAAGAAAGATAGAACGTATGGGTTTTAGAGGGATTGTATACAACTTAATTAAGTCTTATTTAATAGGTAGGAAACAATATGTTAGACTAGGTGATGTAAATAGTAATGTATGTCTAAATGAGTGTGGGGTACCTCAAGGTTCTGTCTTGGGACCTCTTTTGTATACCTTGTATGTACTGAATTTGAGATGTGCAGGGCTTAAAGCAAGCTACTACACATTTGCTGATGATACGGTTTTGGTCTATGCAGGTAGAGATGAGAGGGCGTTAAACAACACTGTGAACAGTGACTTAAATTTGTATTTAAATTGGCTATATTATAATAAACTGAAAATAAACATCGATAAAACAAACTTTATTACTTTTAAACAAAAGAATAAGCATATACAAAATCTAAATATTCATATTAATAACTTAAAGATTAGTGAAGTGCATCACATAAAATACTTAGGTCTTTTCATTGATAATAATCTACAATGGACTAAACACATTGACCATATATTCTCAAAAATTATTCCAATGATCCCAATAATATACAGATGTAGAAATTATCTTACTGATAAAACTAAGCACAGTGTCTATAATGCCTTCTTCCTCTCACATTTTAGATATTTATTACCAATATGGGGATCGTGTTGTAAGACCTACTTTGATTCAGCTCAAATACTGCAGAATAAAGTTTTAAAAATATTATTTAACTATGATAAATTAACAAACACAGACTTACTGTATAAAGAACTATGCGTTCCTAGACTAGGTATTGTATTAGAATTAGAACAAATTAAGCTAATGTTTAAAATATTAAATAAAACACAAAGATCAAATACAAGTATTATAATGTCCAACAATGTACATAATCATGATACTAGATCACAAAATAATATTTATCAAGTGTATACCAGAACTAATATAGGATTAAATAACCCATTTGTACTGTCTACAAAAACATTTAATAAGGTACCTGAAGACATAAGAAGTATTAAAAATTATAGACTATTTGTTAAACATATTGAAATATATTTAGGTATTAAGTAAATCTCCTTATTGTATTCAACACGTCTACTTTTTGTATGTATTCTCGAGGCCAGAGCTATCAAGCACTGATTAGGGAATTGTAAAATCTTGTAATGTAAACAAATCAAATATATTAATAAAAAAAATTTTTTCAAAAAAAAAAAATCAGTTTTGTGGCACTCCCGACATACTGACCAAAAAGGGGAACTAGTGGAAGATCTTATAAACGAGCTTCGGCTAGAAATACACAAGAAAGCAGGAAATCCTGCAACCTTTCAAAACAGGGCTGGAGCCACAAGTAACATTGATATAACAATATCAAATGTGAAAGTGGCAAACCTGATAACTGATTGGAAGGTTGTTGAAGATGCAACTATAAGCGACCACAACCTGATAAGCTTTATAATTAGAGAGGAACCAGAAACAATTCACCAAAAAAATATGAATAAGAGACAATACAATTTGGCTAAAGCAAACTGGGAACAGTTGAAAGCAGAATTCCGGACACCGATGCCGATACTGGAGGGTGAAGACATAAACATAAAGACAAAAGAACTGACGAAAGAGATCAAAAGAGTGATGGATCTAGCTATTCCCCCATATGAAAATGAAAATAAAAATTTAAAAAACAATGCTTGGAATGCGGAACTTACTAGACTGAGAAGTCAAGTGAGAAAAGCAAGAAAAAATTACCAAATATGTGAAATACATGGAGAACGTCGGAAAGGGTCCTTGCAAAGTAGGATATATGATTATCAGTCGGCCAAAACTCTGTGGGTAGGGATAGGAAGTTTCGACCATTCCACCAAAGATTACAGTTACGAAGTTCGTCAGGGTTGGTTCCCCCGGGAAATTAAATTAGCATGGTTTTTGGAAGATAATATATGGTATTCATTCTGAAGTATTGGATAAGTGTTGGATTTCTGATACTCTGTTGCTGACAAATGTCTTTAGAGATCTTGATTCCAAGCACAACCAACATAACACTATAGTGAAATCAGTATAATAAAATGTCTAACTTCATATCAAGACACTCTTTCAGTTTACTCATTAAGCGAGCTAACAGTACTGCACCGCACAGCTCAGACCTAGGTAGGGATATTGCTTTTAATGGAGTGACACGGGATTTGGCACTGAGTAAGCGACTCAGAATATTTCCTTGCGTATCTATAGACGCATGCACCGTAGGCATTTATGGAGCTATCACAGAAACCATGCAATTCAATGTAGATGGGGCTAGGTAACGTGACTTGACGGGGTATTTGGAAAGTATGAACAGAGTTCAGGTTTATTAGGAAGGTTTTCCATATATTGCACAAGTGCGAGGGAATAGGATCGTCCCAGTTTTTCTTCAACAGCCATAGTTGTTGTAGCAGGATTTTAAGAGGAATAATCATGGGTCATAAAAGCCCCGTTTGGTCAAAAATGGTAGAGATCAAGGCCAAGATTATTCTTTTAGTGATTGAGGTGGATTTAACATTTAGACTAGAATTGTAAATGAACACATCATCCTGTATATTCCAATCTATTCTAAAAGTTTTAGCATTCGAATCATCTGTTATAATGTATTCAATGTTTATTAATAAATGTTTATTAATAAAATTATTTGGGTCTAAGTCTGTAAGTACGGAAGGACTGTTTGAAGCGAATTTTCTTAAATCGAAACCGTACGATTGTAAGACGTGGGTTACGTTAAGACGTATTTGAGTAAGGGATTCTTCGGAGACGGCTCCAATGATTATATCATCGACATAGGTGTCTCTATTTAGAATATGGCTTTCTATAGGAAATGATGGTTCCGCTTGAATAGCTATTTCCTTGAGGAATCTCGTACCTAGGTAGCTAGAGCTAGCCATTCCTTAGGTTACAGTTTACAGCTGATACGTTTCAAGTTTATCAATGGAATTGCTTCGCCAAATTATATGTTGAAGAGTACATTGAGCAGGTTCAAGGCGAATTTGGCGGTACATTTTCGCAATGTCGCCAGTAAGAAAATAATTATGTTGTCGAAATCGGATTAAAATAGAGAACAAATCGTTTTGAATCGTTGGTCCTACCTTTAGAACGTTATTAAGAGATAGACCAGAAGTGGTGGTTGCAGATGCGTCGAAGACTACTCTGACTTTCGTAGTGAGGCTGTCGTTCTTCTCCACAGCATGATGTGGAAGGTAGTAAGTGGGAAACTTGGTATTTGTTTCATTTGATGGATCGATTCGCTTCATATGCCCTAAAGCAATATATTCGGATATGGAGTATGTATAGGATTGTTTTAATGCAGGGTTTTTATGAATTTTTTGCTCAACAGCAAGAAATCTTTTCAGGGTGGTTTGATATGAATCACCAAGTTGAGTATATTGGGGCTTAAGAGGTATGTTTACTATGATACGACCAGTTTCGTCCCTTGTAGTGGAAGACTGAAAATGGGCTTCACATTATTCTTCCTCGAGAGTATGAGGAGACAAGTGAGTTTGAAGATTTTTTTCAATTTACCAGAATCGCTCCAATGAATTTTGAATACGATTTGAAGAGCTTGTTGAGAAAGAGCATTGTGAATGCAATGCCTGGGTTGAGGATAAGGGAATTGGACCGCTGACGATCATCCCAATTTGGTTTCCGGCAAAATTGGAAGGTTAGTTTGATTTGGCCCGAGTTTAAATTGTCAAAGAATAGGCCGGAGCCAATCAACATTTCAATGTCAGCGGGTTTGTTGAATAGGTTGTCTGCAAACGGCAGGTGCTTGGGAATATTAATATTTTGGGTATTAATGAAATGTTGAGGGGTAAGATTAAATACGTTGTGGACAACCAACTTATGCTTGCTGTATTTCAACCTCAACTCTTTTTGAAGCAGAAAATGTTGATTGGTTTATGCAGGATGTAGGCATATTAATCTTCTCGTAGGGAAGGTTCAGTTTTTCGAAAAGTGATTGTGTGATAATATTAGATTGGCTTCCATTATCTAGTATTGCTCTCCAAGTTATAGGTCTTTGATGTTTTGTTGAGTATATTTACTATTGCGGTTGATAGTAGAACGAATGCGTTAGTGCTCTGAGTAGAGGAGTGAAGGTTCAATGAGGTTTCCAAATTGGTTTGAGAGTCAGCGAGGGGGTTAGATATAGCAGCAGTGCTTGATGAAGTTGCTCTGGCGTTGGATTGGTCAGTGAGTAATGTGAAGTGAGGAATGGTATTTGGATTTACACGTTTTGCATGTAAAACTTGATTTACAATCAGTGGTTTTGTGGCAAGGACGTAAGCAGTTTGTGCAAAGTAAGTGTCGTTTGGCCTCCGAGAATCTAAGGTTTATGGACAGGTCGGAAAATTGCTTGCATGAATAAAGGGTGATCTAGAGGTAGTGGCAACCATGATAACAGTCTAAATTACTTTTAAATTACTGTAGACCGATGTGAGGTCTTTTCATCCAAGCTAAATTTAATGATTTCTGTTAACGCGAACCAGCCTTCTAGATGTGGGAAGAACAATTCTTGCCATTTACCTGTTTCTTACGATATCTCAAGATAGGAAAGAGATATCGCCTTGCGGTTTGCGGTGTTTTATTACAATTTTAGTTTTCTTTTCAATGACTCACTTTAATTTGTATGCTCTTATTTAAAATTGTTACATATTCACAAATTTTCGATTGATCAACAAAAGATCTTTTAAACAATATCAAGTTTATTAAAATCGGTCAAGCAGAACCGAAATTACAGGTGTTTTTCCGTAACAAGGTTCCCACTCCCTATTTGAAGAGATAGACTTAAACTTCAAAAGTATGCAGAAATTGTTGAAGAATCTGATTATGATGTTCAATATGCTCGTTAATAGGGGTGGACCTACAATTCTAAAAATAATTTACATGTGCTATAATCTACTCCTGAGATATGGCCGACGGCCGTTCTTAGTTGGCCACCCGGTACTAGTTTTGGGAATGAAAGAGGAAACATTTTCTTATGTAATGCAGTGTGAAACCGCCAAACAAATGTGAAAATTTAGAAAGCATTTTCGAGCGGAAATCTGAGGTTACTACGCATCTATTAAACGGACAATCTTATAATCCGAAGTATCAAAATGAAACAGTGAATAGCTTTATATCAAAAGTTTATTCACAATTTACAATTAAAACTCGAGCAGTTAGGAGAAAATATTCCAGAAAAAATGGTTTCAACTAAAATCATAATGGCACTTCCTGATAAATTCAGACACCTCCGTTCAGCATGAGATAGTGTCGGTTCAGAGAACCAAACTCTAATCAATTTAACAGCCACACTTTTGATTGAGGAAGAAATGTTGAGAAAGGAAGAAGAAGAATGCATTAGTAGCATTTCGATGAACTGAGGCCAGTAATACATCCAGACAAAAAGGACAAGAAGTGAATAAAAATAGAAAAAAATGATTGGTTTGCGGAAAAGAAGGCCATTTAAAAAATCAATGCCGAAATATCGAATGTAATTACTGCAAAAGAAGAGGACATTCACTCAAAGATTGTTTTGTTAGGAAGAACAAAGATGAAAGGGATAGAAATCCAAGAAATAGAACAAGCCCTGGTGCAAACAGAAATGATAATTTTGCACTTGTTCCTACAAGTGATATTCAGTTCCAAGTAAATATAGAATGGTTCATGGACAGTGGGGCTTCACAGCATATGTGTAAAGAAAAAGATATCATGTTTTGCAACTTTGAGAAGTTGGAAATACCTAAATGGGTGAGCATTGGTAATAGTACAGCGTTAAAAGCGGAAGGAGAGGGTAATATTTGTATTTTAGCATACAATAACAAATCTATTCATTGTGTTACATTGAATAATGTTCTTTTTGTACCACACCTTGAAGTTAATTAATTTTCACAAGGAAAAGCTTTAGATAAGGGCCTATCATTGGTTTCAGATGCTACAAAGGGTCAGTTTGTGAACAAAGACAACATCACTGTAGCAATGGCAACTCGAACGGATAAACTTTTCAAAATGATTTTCAAGGGAACCAGTTTTCCTGAGCACACATGTCAACATGTTAAATTCAGTAGGTCCGAAAAGGAAAATCGTTATTTTGTGACAATATCAACTGTCGCTGTGAGAGGGAAGAACACACGCCTGCGCTTGAAGAAGTTCATAACAAATTTGGAAAAGTGTTTATATTGTAATATTCATTACTTGAAAAATAGATTTAATAGACAATATCCAAAGCACATTGAAGAATTAACGTTTAATCAGATTGTCAATATTAGAGAGAATTTAAGCCACTTATTTGGTCAACGTTATAGGTTATCGGTTATTCTGCTCATGCGCAGTAGTGAAAACATAACCGATCACCTATATAAGCGATAACGTACTCCGTTATTAACGTCGAAATAAACGAAACCTCATTAAGCGGAAAGGTTTCAACATAATTGCCAAGTGTATTATGTTTACTTCGTCGAATAAAAGAAAATATATGAAAAACAATTTAAAATATATAAAAACTATGCACAAATAATTTTAAATAAATACATTTCTCGTAATTTGCACAACAGTTATATAAATTATCCAGATACTTACATTTTTTCCTCCCACTTCAATTATTAACCCAGTAAACCAAAGTACATCTTAAAGACGTATTATGTACGTAGACTTCAGACGTAATGTACGTCTTATGTACGTACGGTAATTCCCTTCGGATGTCTTTAAGACGTACATAGTACGTACTTTGTCCACCCTTTTTTACGTCGTTTTTCGACATATCGGACATAGATATGACTTATATAGGACGTACTTTTTTCCCTCGTATGGGATTTAAATTAAAAAAATATATATATTATTCAAACATTTTATTTCTTTCCAAATAAAAAACGTCTATAAAATAAAAAAAAACCATAAACTCAACATAAAAAAATCAAATAAATAATCCCAAAATTCTACAACTATATGACACATTTTTTATTTTTGGCTCTAAGGCGATCAGTGGCTCTGCGAAGCCATGTCGCTATCGCTTCCTCACTTTTCTTCCTATTCTTCGGTATGTTCGAGTCCTCTGCAGCAGCTAAAATTAATTGTATCTTTAGTTTTCTTTTATCTATAAGGATTTGTAAATTAAATTAAAAACCTGTAAAATCCAGTTGCTTCCAAACTTAAAACTAAAAAAGTACATAAACCAGATACGACTCACCTAGAACAAGCTTGGCAAATAAATGATCACAGAATTTATTTTTTTGTCTGCGACCCAGCCATCTATATGTGCTGGCAAGAGAGTCTGTCATCATTTTATGCAGACATCTGGTCACAATTTCATATGTGGTTCGGCCCCCTAGGTTGGATAATTCAGCAACCTAAAATAAACAACAATAGTTATCCATTAAAACAATTTTAGTACACATAAGAAAAACAAATACGTCAATTTTTCTAAATATGTATTTTTGGCCCGCATAACTCATTAGCAAGTTTGGTAACAAAATTGAGGTCACATTTTTCATAAGACAAATATTCTGTGTACATGCACATTAAATATTTATGTTGCTACCAAGTGTGTGTCATTGCTTTGTGCCACATGAGCCTAAGAAAACTGAAAACAGTGGTTTCCAGTGGAGAAAAATGTTCCATAAATTTTGCTTACTTTACATTTCAAAAGCCGCCGAGTTATTTAAATTAATACATACCACCGTTTTGAATGTATCCTCGTCCTGAAGTATTTCATTCACTCGTTGGATGTCTGCTTCATTATCACAAGGTGAAATACTATGTAGCACAGAGTTGCGTACATTTTTTTGTTCACCAGCAGGTTGGTTATGTAGGTCTGAAACCATGCTTTTTAGGAACCCAATTTGGCGCATAATTTCTCTGAGGTATTCCACTGCAAGAAGAAATGATACATTCATCAATTATAAATATGATATAAAATTCAAATTTTCTGTTTCACTATAAGATGAATGTGATTATTATAATAGTAATGAATGTCTATTTATGCATATTCATATATTTTATAATAAATATATAAGTAATACACATATATAGAAACAAATGGAAGAAGTTTAGTAAATGACCACTTATTACCATCTGTTACTTGTATTGGGCCAAGATTGTAATAAGAACAAAAAATAAGATGATATTAATAACAGAAGTAACAAATTTATGTATACCATGTTGATTAAAATGTGAACTTATCAAGTTGCAGTTTTACAATACAATTTGAGAAACTTCTCTGAAAACTTATTAACTTACCATGATGCGGACAGCAAGTGCATGTTTGCTTTTGTGTACCTAAAAACATGACATAATATATTGATAAGATAAGAGTAGGAACAACTTTTTGGCTTACGTTTGTAAAATGTCCCTGTATTTTTTGGGGTGGAACAAGCTGCTGCACGTGACGAATTATGCATATCCTCGTATACCTCATTTTGTACAGCATTGTCTACAAGAGTAACCAAAAGTATAAAAGTAGCAGTTGAATAATTTGCAAACATTAACAACACACAAATAAATAGACTTACTATTAGATGATTCTGCAACGGACTCCGCTTCATCGACAAAATCCATAGGTTTTTTCATTACTTCAGACTCTAAGATGAAACAAAAAAACTAAGTTGTTTTGAAATTAACAATTATGTTGTCATTAAAAAATTACAAAGGTAGCAGGGTGATTCATTACCCTCTTTTATTTTTCAATATGGAAAAAAAGTTATTTTGGATTTGATTTTTATAACGTTACACATAAGAACTAATTTATTTCCTTTAGACTATTTAGAATGAACAGATGTGCAAAAAAACAGGGTATAATACTTATGGGCTCACCTTTTTCTCTATTTTTAGTGCTGCTAGTCTCCTGTATCCTCCTGTTTTTTATTAGCTTTGGTGGTGATTTAATTACTTTTAAAACTTCGTCTCCTGATGATGATGTGCTTAAATGCCTTACAAGTTTTCTTTTTCTTCTTGGACCATCATAATCTGAGTTTAGGTCGCTGGTATCTTCAGCTTTGGATAATTTTTTTCTAGCGGCATCATAATTGTCTAAAATGTTTTTTTCATGTTACTACTACTTTTAACTAGGACACCCTGTATACTAGGGTGTGTCATTTTGAGGCGATAATTTTTTTTTACTGCTATACCAAAAAATCTTGTAGTTTATAGAAAATAAAAAATTATGCCGCTGGGCTAAAGCTTTTAAGTCCAATAGCGGCTTAGCTCATCAAAAAATTCGATTTCCCATTTAAATAAATTCTCTACAAAAATGTCTGTGTGGTCGAAGACTGTAGAACCACTAGTTTCGAAGTTATAGCCCGTTAAACGGTAACATTTAAAAAAATACACATTAAATTCCATTTAATTTTCAATTTATCTACTCTTACATGAATAATTTAATTTTATTGTACATTTTTGAGCATTAAAATTTTTAATTTAAGTATTGACCCGTTTCTCGAAACAAGAAGTCAAATTATTATTAATTAATCGTTATAATTACAAAAAATTTCATTTTTTCATTTATTTAAAAATGGTAACATTAACGTCTTCGAAACTAGTGGTTCTACAGTCTTCGACCACAGAGACATTCTTGTAGAGAATTTAATTACCTACAAAAGCCATAAGAAGGTTCTTCGAAAAAAAAATTTTTTAATAACGAAAAGTCCCCTTGAAAAAAAAAATTTTTTTTTCCTGTGTTATTTAAATGGGAAATCGAATTTTTTAATGAGCTAAGCCGCTATTGGACTTAAAACCTTTAGCCCAGCGGCATAATTTTTTATTTTCTATAAACTACAAGATTTTCTGGTATAGCAGTGAAAAAAAAATTATCGCTTCAAAATGACACACCCTACTGTATACATACTGGCCGAGTACTGAACATAGTAATAATTAATAGTAAAAGGCGAAGAAGATAAATGCTTCAAAACCAAAGACTTACCAAAGGTGGCGTTTCGAAAAGCCGAAATTTTATGTGTTGGCCAGCAAGTGTTTATTTGGTATGATTTTACCACTGCAGGAATTTTATTCATAGGGATTGGTGGCCATAAGCAATCCTCGGTATTAATAATCCAAGGTGTTGGCACTAATGCTACACTGTCATCCTCGACAAATTTCACAATGGTCCAAGTCTTATTATCCTCAATTTCCATAACTAGTCTAAGAAATAACAAACCAATAAGATATATACAGGGTGGCGCACCGAAAACGAAACAGATGCATTTACTGGCAGATGATTCCTTTTTAAAAAAATCCCTCGGACCCGTCGATTTTGTTTTCGAGGGGGACACAAAATTGGCATAAAATCACAGTAACATTTGCAGCCCCCTAAGCGGGGGTGGCACCATCCCTAAAATCTTAAATGGAAAGTGGGGTCAATTGAATTTTACATCATTATAAAGGGAGTTGAAAGACCTTTTAAATGATGGATCATTCGACCCCACTTTCCATTTAAGATTTTAGGGATGGTGCCACCCCCGCTTAGGGGGCTGTAAATGTTACTGTGATTTTATGCCAATTTTGTGTCCCCCTCGAAAACAAAATCGACGGGTCCGAGGGATTTTTTTAAAAAGGAATCATCTGCCAGTAAATGCATCTGTTTCGTTTTCGGTGCGCCACCCTGTATAACTAGTTATACTTACAATGCAAGAAATATTATAGGTACCAATGTATACATAACATTATGTTTACCTCATAATTGTATACTATAGAAAATAGGTACCTAGGTTAAAGCAACTACTAATTCAGTAACAGAAAAGAAACTAAAAATATACTTTTTCTATAACAACGGTATCACGAGAAGAAGTTTTTTTTACACATGTAAAAGTGGAAAAATCACAAATTTTTCCATATAAGGAAGCTTCACACACTTATGCAAAAGTTCATTTAATTGCCACATTTGAAGAGAGCCGAATTTTTTCTCAGCCAAATAAATTCCCAACTCCGAAGATTTGCATGGCTTTTCAAAAAATCAGATTTTGTTAAAAATGCTTATCCTACAATATACACAATTTTGTCCCACTCAATGAAGTTTTTTGCACACAAAATTGTCCCATCTTTAAGGCATATACAATTATCAGGCTCCTTAACTTTCAAATTATAATTGGACAGTTGCATTTCTTTAAAATGTTTTATACCACTTGATAGTTTTAAGTTCTTTGGAATATGACCTCCCATAATGTTTTCCCTTTTTAAAATGGGAAAATTAGTTGGACCTGATTGTTCTTTAGCTTTCAGTAATTGGCTTATTTCTCCTTTCCGATTTATGATTTGTTGCAAAGGTTGCTGCTGTTTTCTTACCATTCTTTTTATAACCTGCATATAATTTTCGAATGGGAATGCACTAAAGTCATCAAGGATTCTAAAATTCTTGGCTGCGTCAGTTAAGTGCAGTAAATTGTGTACGTTATGAGAAACATATTTTTTTCCATACAAGGTTATAAACGTCTCCACAAAATATTTCAATATGTGCTCTGTATATTCAAAACCTATGTTACCGATGTTGTTTTTACTACACAATACTGTAATCCCTACATGAAGTGCAAGGAAGTTTACATATCGATCAAATGATAAAACATTTTTCAGTACCACAGGGCCAGTATAAAGTAGAAACTGCCTAAATTCTGAGGCTTTCTATCTTTTATGTTCTTCAAGTGGCCGAGGTTTTCTATTGAATTCACAAGGTATGCTATTAACCTGTTCTTTTAATAGGCTAGAAATTTGGGACACCTGCTGATATGTTAACTTTGTACTGGGCTTACCAACACACCAAAGTGATATGCATTTTTCTACCACGCCTAAGCATACTAAATGCATATAATCGAGTGGAAAAACATTTATCATGTCCAAGTCTGGAATTTCCTCAATAATTGATGTGCCTTTGTGGTGACCATCTTGTAATTTTAGTCTAAAATCCAAATTAGTACGTAGTTGTAAATTATTCGTCTCTGGAAAACACACCCTGTCAATGAATTTGCCCTCTATGTGACCCTTTGTACAAGACATGTAGCCTGAGCGACCAGTAGTGTATGAAATAAAAGACTTGGCAGGGGCATCACAAATGAATCCCTTGATTTTAAATTGATATTTTTTTTCTTTGAAGAAAAATCTATTTTCAGTTAAAAATTTAGCCTCATCAATAAAGGGTCTCAGAAATGAGTTGGCATCATTTGGTTTTTCAAGACCATGGTAAATTCCAACTAATCCAATTTTATTTTTATTTCCAAAAATTCTTATCAAAATTGGATACAGAGTAGAGCCAGAACTTTTAAATAGAGGTAGTCCATCCACATTTACAAGTATTTCAACACAATATGATTGTTTGAGGTTGATTCTCACTATACGTTCCATTTCCGTTCCGTATCCATTACATCGACGTTCCAGTAAATTCGGTCGTATGCACACGTTTCCGTCCGTAGAAGTCAGTTACTGATGTAACTTAGTGTGTGATTATGTTGATATAGAAATTAGCTTAAAATGTGGTCTGAAGAAAACTTAATTATAGCGGCTATTATATTGGATGAAGAAGCTCAATCGAAAAAAACAAAACGACGATTTTGACATGTTAAAAAAAAGAAATATTGAAGGAGAATATATTACGTTATATAAAGAACTCCTAGATGATGACACCAAGTTTTTCCAGTATTTGCGCATGTCAAAATACAAGTTTTACGACATACTATCCAACATCGAACCTGTAATAAAGAAAAAAATTGCAAATTTAGGGAATCAATATCAGCGAAACATAAACTGTGCGTCTGTTTAAGGTAAGTAGTTTATTTTTATGAAATATACGAACAAACAAACCGTAGTCTTAAACATGAGAACTCAATTGTTGTCGCAATGTCCATCATTATACGAAAATGTTGCTAGGAAAGCTGTGTGATGCAGCTGTGGAAACTGAAGAAGCAGGAGAGGGCGACGGCGAACTCACATATCTAAGTTGAGGAACGACATTTGGGAAAGCATAATTGCTGTTATTAGGATATTGCTGTTTGGAATGTTCTTGTGGCCGATCCTGCATTTGTAAAAGCTGTTCTAATTCCAGTTCTTGCACTGAAGTAAATATTCTACTTTCAGCGATATTTCGATAATATAGTGTGAATCGCTTAATTTTTTCAGCAATACTTTCACCAAAGAAATCTGTTGGATCTTTTGCTGCAGAGCGACTAGCTTCTTCTCCTTGTTGCTTCTCAATAAGGTAATTCATTAATTGTGAAGAAGCAGGTTCATCTTTTTTTAGTTTCGATAATTGTTTTACATTTGAAGAAAATCGCTGCTTTTTTAGAGTAGGTGTAAATTCGGTAGCAGTAGCAGGTATCCTTGCAGCTTCTGATGTGTTTCCATCACTTTCAGTAACCCTGGTATTTTCTTGGGTATCAGTAACAGCGGAATTCTGTTGTGTCTCAGATTCATCTTCCTCTATATCATTAGTGTCGTTAAGATTGCCAATTGTTTCCCTTTGGCGCACAAATGGTTCTAAAAAAGACATTTGCTCTTCATATCGCCACTTCCTTACTGGCTTATTGGCTTGTCCCGATTTCGTTACATGATTTTTTTTATTTTTTCGCCACTGGTTCCTTAGCTGATTCCATCTACTTTTGCATGTTCAACCTGTAATGAAAAAAATATGAAATAGGTATAGGAATAATTGCCAATTTGATATATATGTAAATGTCTATTTTAACAAACGTTGAACATTTCTTCGTATAGAAATCAGACCTACAAAAAACAGGTACAATAAAAATCTGCATTTATCCTTTTTCTTTCCAGGTTTTTGGCAACAGGTGATTCTTTCCGCACAATAGCTTTTAGCTACAGACTGGGTCATTCAACAGTATGTGCTATTGTCAAAGAAGTTTGTGATGCAATTATTGACAAAATGTTAGGAAAGACAATGCCGCCACCTACAGAGGAAGACTGGAGAAGAATTGCCAAAGATTTTGGAAACATTTGGAATTTTCCGAATTGCTTGGGAGCTCTAGACGGGAAACATGTGGTGATAACAGCACCAGCTAATTCTGGCGCTCAATTTTTTTATTACAAAAAGACTTTCTCGATCGTACTCTTAGCGCTTGTAGATGCGCAATATAATTTCATTATTGTTGACGTAGGATCATATGGAAAAAATAGCGATGGCGGCATTTTTGCGCATTCAAATTTAGGAAAAGCTTTATAAAGATGTGCCTTAAATATTCCTAATCCAACAGTACTTCCGGGTACCAACCAGGAGGCGCCTTTTGTTATAGTGGGTGATGAGGCTTTTCCCCTAAAAGCAAATTTATTAAGACCCTTTCCTTCAAATCAACAACGAGACGACATAACAAAAAAAATTTTTAATTATAGACTCTCACGTGCTCGAAGATGTTCTGAAAATTCATTCGGTATTCTAAGTCAAAAGTTTCAATTTTATAATCGGAGATTAAAATCCTCGCCAGAATATGCAGATAAGATTGTCCTAACAACTTGTATATTGCATAATTTTATCAAAGATTTTACCATTCGTTCAGGAAATTTTATCACAGATACAAACTCTGCCCTCGTAACTTTACCGCAACAAGGAGGAAATGCTACAGCTACTGCATTTCAAGTTAGAGATATTTACAAAGATTATTTCAATTCTCCAATAGGAGCTGTTGACTGGCAAATGGATGCATTTTAAAAAGTTTAGCCTGTATTATTATTATTAACACTCTTTATTAGCAGAACTTGCTCTTGTACATGTATAAGTATAAGTCAAAAAAGTATATATATATATATGTATAATGGTATATAATATAAACAGTTAAAGATAAAACGTAATTAAAAGAAATACTAAAAAAAAAAACATTCAAATACAAATTTTTTAAAAACATTTTGGAATATAAATATAATAATATAGAATATCTCAAATAATAGGGACATTTGCACGTACGTATTCTTTTATTTGTCTTGTGAATGATCGTAACGTATTACACTGCTTAAGTGCATTTGGTAAGTTATTAAACAATACTAACCCAGAACTAAACAGCGAGTCAATACCTATGTAGTCAGCACCAACATACAAATTAAACGCACTATTTCTTGTATTATATGCATGTATGTCCGAAATATATGTCATCTGGTCACAAAGATAACTTGGTAGTTTCTTATTTTTCAATTTAAAAATAAATATCAACAAATTGAACGTCAGTCGTTGTTTAACAGACATAATTGATAATGTATTCATCATGTATTCAATGGAGGTGCGCCTGTTACATTTAAGAATTGCCCTCATTGCCCTATTCTGCAGCTTTTGCAATCTGTTGAGATTGTTTTTACTAACAAAATATATTAATGTACTGCAATAGTCAAAATGAGGCGACACGATTGACCTGTATATAGTCAGTCTTGCAAATTTAGAAATTTTACCAGCTACTCTATTTAGGAAATATATTTTAGTTGCAATTTTTCTTTCTATGTACTTACAATGCTCATATAGATTTAATTCTGGATCTAACATTACTCCCAAATATTTAAACTTAAATACTCTCTCAACCCTTTCATCATTTATTGTAATGTTAAAAGACTTATTGATTTTACTGAGAATGCCTTTTTTCCCCAATATCATAAATTTGGTTTTCTGAATATTAATTTTCAAACCATTGTCACACAACCACTCAAATATGTTAGTTAGATATTTCTCTATTTCATCTGCACTACCTGCAAAATATAGCATAGTGTCATCTGCAAATAATTTAATTTTACACCTTTTAACATGTCTCACTATGTCATTTATGTACAGTAGGAAAAGTAATGGCCCCAAAACGGAACCTTGAGGAACTCCTAGGTCCATATTTATTATTTCTGAGAATGACCCCCTATACCTTACAGACTGTTTTCTATTCTCAAGATAAGACTTCAACCAATCCAATACTTTATTCACACAACCATACTTACGCAATTTAAGTAGTAATAGCTCTCTATTGACAGTCTCAAATGCTCTCTTAAAATCCAAAAATACCACACCAATAATCACCTTCTTAACTAACTCTGTCTTCCAAGAAGACACTAGGAATTGCAGCGCAGTTTCGCATGAGTGCGACTTCCTGAAACCTGACTGTTCCTGAACTAGTAAATTTTTTTGAGATATAAAGCTCATTATTTGATCTTTAACCGAAATTTCCAGTATCTTCTCGTAAACAGGTAACACATTAATAGGACGATATTCCGATGCCAAAATAGTATTCGCTACTTTTTGAATTGGAATAACTGTTGAAATTTTCCATTTATCTGGTACTGATCCACTACTTAGGGACGTATTAATTACATTCAGGAATCTATCACCAATTATTTCAACCACTAGGGAAATAACATACAAATTAATGCCATTGTGGTCCGCAGTATTTTTTTTCAAAGATTTAACAATTTGTTTTAACTGAAACATGTCTATTGGTTTGAAATGCTCCAAAAGAATGTCTGGTTCCTGAATAAAATGTAATACGTACTCATAATCGTTAAATGGCTCTATCTGACTAATTATTTGTTTTAAGCTTTTTATAAAATAAATATTGAATTTAGAAGCTATTTCTGATTCAGTTTCGACATATTCTCCATCAAAATCAATGCCTTCAACTATTTTCGTTTGTTTTCCCTTTACTAATTTTTGAATTGATTTCCACATTTCCTTACTGTTGCCCTTATTATTATCAATTATCTGTTCATAATGTTTTTTTGTTTCACTCCTTATCATGTTAGTAGTTCTATTTCTAGCTACTTTGTACTTTTCCCAATCTTCTTCAGTCCTTGTATTTTTTGCCTTGTGATACAGCAAGTCCCTTCTCTTTATCTGTGCCATAACATCATCAGTGAACCAAATTTTTAGTTTGAAGTTGTTAAAGTTCTTAATCGTTTTTAGCGGGGCAAAGATGTTTAGACTTTTGACAATTGTTTCAATGAGCAATTCAGATATTTCATCTACATTTACATTGTTTGGCTCCC
The DNA here is from genome assembly GCA_963978555.1 of Galerucella nymphaeae. Classification (NCBI taxonomy): domain Eukaryota; kingdom Metazoa; phylum Arthropoda; class Insecta; order Coleoptera; family Chrysomelidae; genus Galerucella; species Galerucella nymphaeae. Next base: position 4,323,430 of record OZ021706.1, on the reverse strand, counting down.
AGACAGAATCAAGCATATAAAACTGAAAGCTAATTGTATCAAAGTTTTTAAATTCTCTCCTTAATGAACAGTCACAGATTTGTTTATTATTTGGAGCATTCATATTATTCAATGAAACCAAAATATTTGAGTGATCTGATACCTTTGGGGTATATGATATACTACATTGCAGATCTTGGTAGTTTGTAATAACATAATCAATTAGTGATGCCGAGTTTTTAGTAATTCTCGTATATTCCTCAACCTTTTGTTGTAAACCTAAAAAGCCGATCAGTTGCTCCATTTTACTTTTATAAGTTGTAGATGGACCTTTTAAATCTATATTGAAGTCGCCCACTATTATTATTTTATAATTAAAACTGATCAACTCCTCAAACTTATCCTCTATAAATTTTAAAAACTCAATATGAGATGAATTGGGAGAATGATACAATACACAGATTATATACACCTCTTTGAATATTGATACCCTTATGCCCAGTATCCATGTATTCCTAAGTATAGCTTCATTTAATATGACCTGGTATTTAAGATCTTTTCTAATATAGATAGCAACACCACCAGTATATCTACTTGAAGAGTTGCAAAGTACTGTTTTGTAATCATCAATATTAATCTCATGATGTGCAATGTCATCTGTAATGCGAGTTTCTGACATACAAATCAATAGAGGTCTATGCACAAACACACAATATAACACATTATCTAAATTTTTCGTTAGGCTTTGAGCATTAGCATAAAAAATGTGAACTGGGTGCCGAGAATAATCTGCACTTTCATCATTCACCTCCGTCATTGCACTGACCCTACTATCAGCTCCTTTGAAAAATTTTCATTTGCGGAAATGAAAATTAGATTACTTTCAAATTTTCTTTTATTTAAACTCTCAATTATATTATTTACCAACTTACTTTTCGATATTACTTTACCATTTGCGTCATTTATATCTAAAAAGTTAACACTTGATTGAGTATATCTATCAATCTTTTCTAATAAATATTTCAAATTACAATTAAATTTATAAGTAAAATTATTAATAAGATAATCTTTACAGTAAGGAACTGATACTACATGGATATTTGTATGTTGACATAATTTTAAGTTATTTAAAGAATTTAGAGATATATATTTCCTACGTTTAAGATCATTTGATCCTGCTAATATGATAACAGAATCATTCAAAGTAAAATCTTTAGTTAACGTTAATAAATTTTCAATAACATCAGCGTAACATGCAAATGGCTTAACAAATGTTAGTACTGAATCCTTTACCTTTTTCTTTAACATTTCACCCACACCATAACCATACTGGTCACATAAAATTAATATTTTGTTCAACCTATCTGTCTCAATAACATTTTTCTCATTTTTATGTCCAACTCCACTTCCATTGTTTGTCTTGTAATTTGATGATTCCCTGTTTTGGTTTGTTACATTACATTGAACTTCCAGCCGTAGCTTTTCTATTTCCTTCAAATAATTGTTATTTTCAAGCATTACTTCATGTATTGTATTTCTTAAAGTTTCATTCTCACTTCTTATTTTATTCACTTCCTTTTTCATTTCATTCACTTGTTTACAAAAGGTTTCATTATCACGCTCAAGTATTCTGATAGTTATAACCATATCTCTATTAATAGCATCTAATTCACTAACATTTTTCTTCAATTTGATAGAAAGTTCCTCTTCATTTTCATCTTTACTTTGTAATAGATTTATTGTTTCTTTCAAGGTTCCTATTTCATTATTCAATATATTAATAACCTCTTCTTGATTTGTTAGCTTTTCCATAAATTTTTTCTCAACTTCAAGTACTTCGTCTTCATATGTCGCGGTGCTTTTTTTTAATCTTTTGATATATCTTTCCTTATCTTCTAACTTCCTTCTTAGTTGTACAATATCATCTGCATAAACCTTTTCTTTATCTTCCGACCTTATTTCATCTTCATTTTTTATTTTTTGACACCTTTCAGAACAATAAATAGTATGCTTATTTAGTCTAACCACTTCATTACCATCCTTTTCAAGACATTTTGGATGGAACACACTTAAACATACTACACAAATGTAATTTTTGAAATCTTTGGACTTACAGCATTTGAATGCGTGAGTCTCCATACTAGTACGCCACTGCTTATAACCAGACACACTTATCTGCCAATACACTTTTTGTTACTTTTGCATTAATTAGTATTTATATCTATTTGTCATCAATAAAACAAAGATTTGTCACTTACTATAATCATATCACAATAACTCAGTTTAATTAAACAAATGAAAATAAAATTTGGGTTCGAATGGTATTAAATTTGCAGCACTTAAACTTATGTGGCCCCTATTAACTCTTATTTAAGGCAGACCGATGTGAAACGTGTATTCGAACGACAATAATTATAACATATTAATTTTATAGGTACTTTTTTGTATCACAATATTCCTCGAATGAAATAAATAAATATTTATATGTCTAAATACTTTTGTACTTACCCAATGCAACATTTAGTTCTTTTGCTATTGCTGACCAGATCTTGTCTTTACAGTTATTGTCACTATATTTACTATTTTCAAAATCATAAAGGGGCGTATTTTGCCTAACAAGTTCAATCAGCTTCTCGTCATTCATATTTAAATCACTCCTTTATAATAAATTGTATCGAACTGGCACGCATTTATGTTCACACTACCGATACCGTTTCCTGCACGTTTCAGCCTGTCCGGTAAAAATACGTTTCGAATGATATTCAACGTGAAGGACTGGAAAAGGAATGTATATGGAACGGAAGATGTGTATACACACACTTACTTTATATTTAAAATAATATTTTATGTAAAAGGAAAGGAACGGAAATGGAACGTATAGTGAGAATCAACCTTTAATTGGGTAAAAATTGAGAAGTTCTAATACAGAATCCTCTAGTCCAAAATGATAATATTCTCCAGGCTCAAGAGATATGACATCAGGACTTCTTGATGTTTTTAATAAAGTCCTTGCATCCAAAGGCAACTCTGGATGATCTGACTTTAAAAGCTTTAAAAGATCAGTAAGTGCTGTGTGTGTTATATTGTGCTTTAAGCTCCACTCTGATAGGTCCTTAGAAAAAGAGTCTTTGTGGTCCTGGATAAATTTAATAGCTGTAGAATTACCTGATTTACATTCACTTAGATTATTATCAGTTTCACTGTGTAGGTTATCAAAATTTAACTGTTGATCACTGCTAAGTCTACAAACTGAGTCACTTGCAGCTATATGACTCTCATCACTATCTAAAGAACTATTGTATTGGCCAGAGCTCTCATCAGCAGTAGAAAAGGAGGTTGCTTTTGAAGATGATGGCAAGTTCAATGAAGCCTCGGATGAGATTGGGAAAGAAGTGGAATAAGTAACTTTTTTCCTTTGGATATCAAGATTACGTTCAAAACTGTCCAGATGTCTCTTGGCAGCTTTATAATGTTTATTTACTTTTGATTTATTACTACTCATTATTTATATTGCTTAAAGCTAAAACGTTTTATAGGGGAAGCAAGCATACAAAGTGATACTATTGTTTTCCAGTTTTTGTTTATATGTTTAGTAGTTTTCTCAAGCTTCACTACGCGGGACTTGATAAGTAAATTATGAAATAAAACAATTTTAACTTGTTATATCTACATTATATTTAAACGCGTCACTTTAAGTTTAAATATAATGTAGATATAACAAGTTGAAATTGTTTTATTTCATAATTTACTTGCCAAGTCCCGCGTAGTGAGAAGCCGGCATTAGATTAGGAACAAGATCACTTTTATTATTTTAGCACGTGGCCCGCGTAAATTCGTTGATAACGATTGGTACTTTTGGGTGTTCCTAAGAATAAAATAATATTCAAATATTAGACTAGTCCACTCACCTGTTTATTAATTAGCACTTTTTTTTATCCAATTTCAATAACTAAAAACCAACCAAAGATTATATCGACACCAAATAAAAGCACACAACTGACACAACAAACTAATATCTAATACGTCACTTGTCACCATTGTTGCCGAGTATTTATCAGCTAATTTCATCGTTACTTTTAAGTTAAAACTTCGCTACTCATTTGAGTCAATACAATTACCCTAATATAAACGTAAACAAAACTATTTACATAATAATTAAAATTTATTGAATATATTAGTATCTATCTAGTATTTTTGTTGATTTCGCTTCCCGAAAGTCAAGACAATACTGCTTCTATATATGACTGCTTGTTCTGCTCTTGAAAGCCTTCTGTCGTAAAAATAAAATAATAATAAAATGGACGTGCAAGTGTGATGGTGTAATATAAATAATGTAATATATTATGCTAAATGGCTAAATTTTCCATTATTTTTTCCACACTTTTTGGTCGTTTGGGCAAATAGGTTTAAAAACATTAATTTTTTGAATGACAATTTTCACGAGTCATTTTCAATAACAAAAATTAGTTTTGAAATTATCTATCTATGGACAGCGAGCCTCTACAATCTCTACAACTCGTTTACAATGGTTAATACTCGAAACCATTGACTGACGTAGGCTTGGGTGATAAATTGTTGTTTTTCTAGAACTGAAGCGTAATTTTTTCCATTACGTGCTAGTCATTATACGTGTCAGTATCCGTAATGATTTATTTGCTAAATAGTAGTAAATATGGAATTTACTATTTAAAGTGTGAGAGTAGAAAAAGTACTTTATCTACAACTGTCATGTAACGAGTACGATTTGACACTATTTTTAGTGTCATAATGACGTATATTACCGCATGTGAATGTGAATCTAGAAACATATTAATACCAGAATTAAATATTTAAAATACCACTGGAAGCTGCATTTTCAATTTCCGAAAGGAGATTGTCTTCGCTTGAACTCATTTTTATAGATTTTTGTTCATTCAAATTTGAAAATTTGATGACATAACTAAATTATTTCATTTCCACATCCTTGTTTGTTTTTGATGATATGGTCACAAAATATGATACCTTATGTTTGCAGTCAATATTATTAAAAATACGTTGGATTGGATTTTTTTTTAATTTTATAATATAGGTACTGTTGATAATACTAATAAACAGTTGTAGATAAAATTTTGTACGTAACACGTGTGATAGGAATTATTAACGCACTTATGTGATTACACGACTCGGCCTACGGCCTCGTCTTGCAAACTTCACATGCGTGCGTTAATAATGTCCATATCCCACTAATTACGTAAATAATTATTACGTCTTATGTACATATTATGTACGTACCTACTTAAGTACCTACATACATCCTTAAATGTACGTACATAAACCGTACATTTTAGGTCCATGGACGTATGGATGTAAATATGACATAAAATGTACGTCTTATGTATGTAATGTGTTTACTGGGAAGCGCAGCAGTTGTGACTTACATTTTATTTTAACATTCCAGAACCGCAAATAGCTCTTAGTGTACAAATTCCTGAAAACAATGTACCAATATGTTTTTCAACCCCCAAAGGAACGGAACTTCAGCACACACTTGTTCAGGTTTCAGACAACAAGAATTTTAGATATGTTATTTTCAAATCTACACTCCAATGGGGAATAAAAAAAGTATCCGTAAGAAATATTTAGATTTTTTTTCCAATGTCAATCATTTATTTTATCTTAGATCAAGGAAAAGGAAAATTAATTCTCAGAAACAAGGGCTGGAATTATCGAAAAATACTACAAGCAGCAAGCTGCATTAAAGCAAAGGGAGATAGACTTGGGAAAGACAAAATTAAGAAAAAAAGATGCAGCTTATGGAGAAGCAGCACAAATTGGCTGAATTTCAGACAAAAGAACTAATAGGATGAAAAGAAAAGAAAATTAACCTAGATATTCAAAGCAAATGTAATTTGGAGAAGGTTATAGAGCGGCAAGATAAGCTATTAAACCTGCTTATAAACAAGCTTACATAATGAAAATATGAACAAAAATAAATAATTAAATAAATTACTATGGCCTTCATTTAAATATATTTATATGCATAACAACTATAGTAACTTCAGTACAAAATCAAATACCAAGAAAGCAAACAACTTAAGAATATTCTGAAAATTCCATTCTACTGCCTGCCTCACAACAGACATAGATGCATTGAAATTTCTTTGTGCTTCATTGACACCATGCCTAGCAAATGGGCACAACAATAGCTCTCTTATGCCATAGGCCTGGGACCCAATTCTTGAAATAAATCCGTATACGGATTTGGCGATATTCCGAAAAAATTCGAATGAAATGGAGTTCCTATTTGTATTCTTGAAATCGGCATGCGACTTTTGTTATACGAATTTGACATCGAATGGGTCAAGCTAGGCGAATTTGATTCTCCGTATACGAATTAGATATATTCCAAAATACTCTAACCACACTTTTTTATTATTACTTGCTTTTTTCAGTATACTTTTGAGTTTTTGTAGGTGTATAAAGTTTTGAAGTTTACAAATATCTCGGATTATGTGAAAAAACGGTTCTGAGGTAAATATTAACGAGTGATGAATACTTTCTTTTCGTAACCAACAACAAACTTAAACTTACATTGTTCTTGTTCATATTTTTCACTTGTGATTGATTGGTAGGTATTAAGGTTTGTTCATGGCTAATTTGGAGGATTTTGCCCTATTGGTGGCGATTGGAGAATTGGAAGCATATGGAAGCTTTTGAAGAACTGAGTGACAATCAATTTATCAGCTATCAAAACCTTTGGCCACGGAGTTAAGTGATTTTCTAGAACCAAATTTAAGACATCCAACCAGATTGTCCGCCTTAGATATTGAAACGAAGGTAATTTCAATGATACCTTTAGTAAATGTGTGAACTAATTTTTTTCGGCTCCTCACAGCATTAAGTTTTTTTGCTTCAGGATCATATCAAACAGATGTTGCATACATTGTAATGCATAGGGTTTCCCAATCATCTGTTAGTCGTGTTATTGATGAAGTGACAGATGCACTTAACAAACCTGAGATTTTAAATTTATTTGTAAGACATCCTCGTAATGCGCAAAAACTACAACAAACAATAGCCCGGTATTACCAGATTATTTCCAAAAATGATTAATTATGTTAATTGATTTCCCTTCAGATTTTTTAAAAAATTTCATTTTCCTGGGATAATGGAATGCATTGATTGCACTCACGCAGCAATTTTTCCCCCACAAAATCACATGGAACACATTTTTGTTAATAGAAAGGGGTACCACTTTATAAACACACAGTTGGTAAGCGTTTGAAATCCCAATTGTTATTCTACATTACTGAACTATAAAATATAACAAATTATATTTTTCAAAGTTTCATGAAAGTGGTAATAATTATTGTACTCATTTAGCGTAGGTACTTGATTATTAAATTAAGACTTACATCATAAATGGGATTATTTTTACAGATATGTGATCTAGATTTAAAAATATTAAATGTGTGTGCCCGATATCCTGGATCAACTAATGACAGCTTTATTTGGCAAAACAGTTCTGCTTTTAACTACATTTCAGATCTGCATCAACGAGGTCAAACAGACATATCTTTTGCTAGGTAGGTATATACTTTTTTGCAAGCTATTTGTATAATAAAAAATGTTGCTTATCATTGGTTTGTGATATATATTTTAGGGGATTCTAGGTATGCTCTACGACCATGGCTGATGACCCCATTAGATAATGTAGAACAAGGTTCCTCTGGTGAAAGATATAACAAATTGTCACAAACAAGCACGCTGTATAATAGAACGCTGCAATTGGGTACACAAAATGCGCTTTAGATGTATTCTCAAGCACAGAGTACTCCATTAAAAGCCTGATAAATGCTGTAAAATTATCAATGCTTGTTGTGTGCTGCACAATCTATGCATTAATAATAATGTGCTACTTCTGGATATAGATGGTGATCCAGAGTTAGATCTTGGTATTATTGATATTGGAGGATATCAACAATTTGATAATATTGGAGGTCATCGAGCAAATCGTTATCTGTTAGCTGGACGACAAGTCCAGCAGAGAATAATCAATAAATATTTTCAATTGTAATGCAAAAAGAGCAACAGCAAGTTTATTCGGAAAATAAAAATAAAACAATAGTTTTTTTTCAATTTATTTCATCAATAGATTAAAAAATGAAAATCCTACATATCACAGACAAAACAACAATTGAAAAAAATAATCGAAAAGTATTAACTTGGCACACAAATAAACTAATGAGTGTATGAAAATTAATATCAATATTAGTACAGAACCTATAGTGTGTCCCTGGATGGAGTTGATAAGAGAATCTTTATGATTCAGGAAACACAAAACTTTTGATAAAAAAAGACTTTTGTTCATAAAATACATTATGATTTCAGACCGTAAAGCAGCAGCAACACCCTCAAGTGCGTCTGCAATCCTATTTTTTACAGTTATTTCCCTTTCAATGAGAAGTAACTTTGCTTTCAAATACCATTTTTTCAGTTCAAGTTTTTCTGCCATTTGAGCATTCATTTTTTCAGTGGCCTGGATAGTGTGAGTTAACATTTTTAATCTATTTGGTACTCATTCCTTTGAATCTGTCATTCTTGTTTCTTGGATTGGTTTGACTTCCTCTGTATTTGGCATACCTGGTTTGTTTTCCAAAACTTCCATGTCATCAAAATTAAATGAGTTTATTGTCTCAACAACATGCAGACCTTCAATTTTCACTGGATTCAGAATTTCCAGTACTTGAACTTCTCCAGGATCCAATACATGAATAGGTGAAATGCCACCCCCAGTTTTATTCTGGCTTCTTTTGTTTGGAGCTGCTTTATTTTTGAATTTTTCAAGTCATGCCAAGTCTAAAAATAATTTTCAAATTAAAATGCCTACCTTTGATATTATGCTAATGCCTAGCACATTTTATATTTAATTTCTAAAAGTAATTTTAAACAAGTATGTATTGCGATATTTACCTTTCTCCATTTGTCCCATTCCTTGTAGCATCCTGGCATGGCATCTAATAAATTTGCCACAAATCCATCTACATTTCCTTAGCTTTCTTAAAGGTAAAATCATTTGTGAATTTAATTGTGGATGGTCACTTATAAAGTTTACCAACACTTTTCTCTGGTCCTTGGTCATCGTTTTCTTAAGTGCACGATCCATGGTTATACATTTAACATACAAGTCTGATTGAACAATAAAACAAAAAGTAAGCAAAAAACGTAAACAAAATTGGGAAAATTTTTGGTTTATTTGCTCTTCTTTCTTATCACATCATACATTTGTTTCGATACACGTGCAAAAAAGAACAAAATACGCTAAGTGAATTAGAAATCTTACTTTTTGTTCTAATTGGTTGTATAATTCGGACTCTCTAAACATACCAGCATCATGCCTTCGCCCTTGAAAGGCCCCAATTGCACTAACAGTCAGCCCATCGGGAGTAACCACCGACTGATACTTCACACAGTGAAAATGTTTGTGGCCGGAATAATAATGTTCTTGCTCTTCTGAGGGACGACATATTGCTCTGGCAGTGCCGTCTATAAATCCCCAGCAGTTTTGTACTGCCGCACCCTTTGCTGTTATAATCTAGAGAATATAATAAACCTACAATATTAATGGCTAAAAATGGAGAAAACTTACTAACTTGAGAATAATGTTGTAGACGATCTTGATTAAGCCAATTTAAATTATTCAAATCCTCCAGAAGATGCCTGAAATTATTATAAATGTGTTTGTTTATATAATTGCTAATCTCTGAAAGATCTGCTGTGGAACGGTGAAAAACAAACTCCAGGCGACATAAACGATAACCAAGCGACGCAACAGAATGCACATTCCATCAATACCTGGAAATAAAATAAATAATTCAACATGCTCAATTACAGGTTATTTCAGGTATAATAATCTTACCAGCTGAAATATGTCCTGATCGAGTTGTAAATCTGTTTGGTGTTCCTAATACTTGAACTTATCTTAAAATATCTTCCTTCATAAACCTAAAGTTTAATTCTGCATCTCTCGCATTGATTTCATGGAAATTAAAAACAGTTCTTGGGGGTGCCAGAATAGGTGAGTCGATAATTTCGTAAAGAATAGTGCCTCTTATTAAATTGTGGTCTATTAGACCTTGATCATTTCGACGTCTATCGTCGTTCAAAGCTTATGGCTTCAAAAACTAAAATATTTAAAAATGACAGCGCTTGCCCAGTTTAACGTATAGCGTTAACGTATGTCAAAGTTTTATGTGGCTTAAAATCTCTCTATTGTTAATAATAAAAAGTCTATTTTCTCATTATCATCAATACATACTTAGTTCTTTACTTTTCCATAGTTAAACGTGGTTATATCGAATGTTTTCGACTGCATTCCTCTCAGAGGTTTAGATAAATTTGTCAGACATTAGATGTATGTGGTCCTATGGAGGAATCTTCTTTGAATAACTCCCGATATATTTTGTTAAAAAATGACTTTAGCAATTATAACTTTGTTTTTCTCATTAAAAATAAATCAGATTACAGATTAAGCCGTGCAAGAAGGATAATTGAGAATTCATTTGGTATTTTTGTTAAATGGAAGATACTAGAACGTCTCATTATTGCAAAACTGCAAACATTTGAAAGCATAGTAGGAGCATTGGTTTGCTTACACAACTTTTTAAAAAAGCGTGATATGGAAAAAGCTGTTTGCAGAAAATACTGTCCTCCCAATTATTATGTGGATGCAGAAAGTGAAACAGGATAAGTTATTGAAGGGGAATGGGCAACTGCAGTTCAGAATAGATTGGAAACTGTACCAAGAATGGGGGGAATTGTATGTGATGGAAATGTCGATTTCTTAGCATAGATCGTCTCTAAATGTGTCGTCCAGTTTCGAAAAAATTAACGATCAACTTTCGCAACGTTGAAAGGCATTGGATTTTGTCGGGCATCTTTGAATTCTTGCAGCCAGTCGTCAGGAACTTCAGTCCTTGTGGCAGTTTTTACCAGCCCCATATTTTTATCGCACTCTAAGTATGAGTGTCCCCTTACAGGGAATGTCATCTTTATGGATTCCAATTTTTTTTCTACGTGTACCAAGTGGTGCAAGAATCTGAACATCGTGAAGTTCTTATTTTGGCCACCATAAGAGTCACAAAAAATGTCTAGGTGTTTTGTGCCCTCTTCCATGAAGTTGTAGATGAAGTGGTGGAGCAGAGAACAAACGTTGTCACTACCTTTCTTTCCCTCGGTTTCTGGCCCTGCCCTATTCCTACTGTAAATTCGGGCAATTCGTTTCCTGTCATAAAAAGTGGATTCTTGCAGTTTATGCAACTTATTCTTGGTCTGCAGTTGGAAAATGTCACGATCTAGTGATGCTATGCGAATGGGGTCATTTGTACCTTTTTTTTCGCTTTCTAAAGATTTACTTTTCGCCGTGAATTCTTCACAGGCACTGCAGGTATCTGTGCGCGGATAGCCAAATGAAATATTGAAATCCTTGCAGAATATAGTCCTGTACGATTCATAGGACATGGAGATGCCTTCATTTTCCTCTAGGAACATAGCGTGCATTTTCTTAACGTTTAATTCTTCCGGGAGGTACAACTTCGCAGAGTCGTGAAGGCTGTAGTGGCTGAGACGTCCTGAAAAATTAAAAAAAATACTTAATAGTTGTCGGAATATTCAGAGAGCTTAAAATACCCCCCCTTTTACAAAACGATTCTTTCCTCCATACGCCGCACATATCACAATCTTATGTCATGTATAATTTTAAAATGAAAATTTTGGCTTCTGTACAAACCTTTAAAGGAATTGATGTGTTCTCGAATCCTACTTTTAATTTCGTCATCTAGCTTCAAGTGCTTTCCATGTTTCCCTCTTTTATCCGTGGGAGCAAGTCCAGTTACCTTGAGGCTGGAAACTAGGTATTGAACCTTCTTCTTCGATACCCCATGAATGGACATGAATGCCTTTTTGCACACCGGTACTTCTTTTATGGATCCATCCATCATAGCGAGTACTCTGTACTGATATACAGCGTCATAGTGACGTGCATTTTCATTTTTTGAAACCCTTTTAATGGGCAGTAATGATATGAGACCGCTCAAATAACAGTTTTGAGCGTCATGAGATTCCACGCGTCTGTGTGACTTTCTCTTTTGGTTTTTTTTTTCGATAAACACTCATTCAGGTCACTACTGTTTTCATCCATTTCGAAATAAACGAACTCACTGAGACTAATATTTCCACGCAAAACTCAACGTACTCCAATGAACGCGTAAGGACGACTAGCGAACTAAAATGGCCGACAATGGTCCCGTTCTTTTTCTGTTCGCGCGCAATGTGAACCTTTTAGTGTGGTTTATCACGCAATGAGCTAGTTTCAGTTGCAATCAGCCCCTTTTATGCGTGTATGGTTTTAATTTGAATGGGAATATTGAGCAATGAGGTCCTTTTATGTAGTTTTGGATTGGCCCATATTGTTGGCCATAAAATTTGCTATACAATGCAACTTCAGGTCCCAAAATTTCAAAAATGTCGATGAGCCCCCTTTATTCCTGTATCCTTCAAATGTTTCATGAACTGAAAGAATTATGAATTATCTATGAATTATTAATCATTCGGTGCCTTCATATATGCATTTGACAATGTTCCCGGTAGACCACTTTTCGACGTTGTTTTGAGTGCATAAGAATTAATAATAATAATAATAATAATTCTTTATTTTCTTTTTGACAAACAACAAAGTTTGTATAGAATTAGTCACAATGAAAACTTAATCCTAATCCTAATCTAAAATTGACATGCAAATTATACTAAACAATATCTGATAAAATTTCCATCATAATACGAACAAACAAATAAATTATAATTATTCATACATTATTTACGAGTTAAAAAATTCTTCTGTGGAGTAAAAACAACGTTCAATTAAAAATGATTTTAACACTTTTTTAAATTCTATTAGTGTAGTACAGTTTCTGATGGTTAACGGTAATTTATTATAAAACCGTTGACCTTGTATAGCCGGAGATTTAAAATGAATATTTCCTTTAGATAAAGGTACATGTAGATCATTACAATGTCTTGTATTAAATCTATGGACTTGTTCATTGGTCTTAAGATATTTTATTTTATTATAAACAAACACACACAACTCAAAAATATACAAACACGACAATGTTAAAATTTCAAAATTTCTAAAATAACCATGGCAGCTAGTGCTCCGAGAAATACCAGCAATACAACGAATGATCTTCTTTTGAGCTATGAAGACATCATTAAAGCTAGTACTAATTCCCCAAAAACATAAACCATACCGTAGGCGAGATTCCGCTTGAGCATAGTACAACATTACCAGCTGTTTAATTGTTAGAACCGATCGAAGGTTTCTAAACTGATAATTAACTGAGTTTAGTTTTGAGATCACAGTATCGCAGTGTTTTTTCCAATTTAGGAATTCATCAATAAATAAACCTAAAAATTTTACTGAAGAAGTGTGTTCTATTTGTTCATTATTAAGTTTTATATTCATTTTATGTATTTGCTTTTGCCTATAGTGAAAATGAACCATTTGAGTTTTTTCCGCATTGAGGTGAAGTGAATTTCTACAAAACCAACTGTATAAGCTGGAAAAAAGATTATTACATTTACTTTCTAAAGCGACATTGGATTTATCCGAAATAAGGACCGACGTATCATCTGCATACAAAGTAAAGTGAGTGGTCGAGCTAATATCTACAATGTCATTTATGTAAAGCAAAAACAAGATAGGTCCCAAAACAGACCCTTGTGGAACACCAATACCATTGCACACATAACTAGAATCACTCTTACCAATACAATTATCCGTTAAATTAGGTATACTAACATATTGTAAGCGGTTATACAAATAAGACTCAATCCACTTCAAAGATATCCCTCTGATACCAATATTTTCCAGCTTTTCCAATAAAATGTTATGATCAACACAGTCGAATGCTCTACTGAGATCACAGAATATACCAACAGGACATTCCCCTGCTTCCAATAGATTAGTTAAACATTCATAAAATGAATGAATAGCGCTACTAGTTGACTTACGTTCTTGAAAACCATGCTGGCTGCTTATAATAATATTATGACACTGTAAGTAGGTATTAAGTCTGTTCAGGTAGCTATACTCAAATATTTTTGAAAATATTGAAGGGACAGTAATTGGTCGATAGTTTGAAGTACTGCTCTTTTCACCTTTTTTATATATTGGAGTAATTTTTCCAGTTTTAATGTAATCAGGAAAATCGCCATTTGCAAAGGACAGATTGACTAAATATGTTAAAGGAGACATTATAAATGGTAGAACTTTTTTTAACAAAAATGCTGGTATATCATCAAAACCATAGGATCTTTTATTTTTTAACTTAAATATTAGAAGTTCATATAATTCATCTTTGTTGTATGGGCACAAAAGAAAAGCCTCTTGTTTAAGGTTTAACTTATCACTATACTCTAAATTTAAATTTAAATTTACGCCTTTAGGATCACACGATATATTTGAAACTATGTCGTAAGGAGCATTTTTAAAAAATACATTAAACATATTTGCAATCTCTAAAGGATTTTCAATCAAGTTATTTTGATCATCCATTAGTGCGATACGCTCTACTTTACCACTACCAATATTTTTTGTGAAATCTGCAACAAGTTTCCATGCGCTTTTTGTGGGGTTTTCTGAAGTTGAGATTAAATTTTGATAATATTTCCTTCTGGTGGATTGTAAGAGTTTGATATGTTCTTTTTTTTGTTGTTTATAAAATTCTCTCAGTTGAGGGTCAGCCCTTGATAAGGCATGTATATTTTTCAAATAATCACTGGATTCCTGAACATCCGTATTTATCCACTTTTTTTTACCCCGTTCAACCCTTTTTCGCCGCAAAGGAAAATTAACATTGAAGTGATAAAGAAAAATATTCATAAAAGTATTAAATGCATAATTTGTGTTCAAATTGCCATATATTTGAGACCAGTCCTCAGTAACAAGACTATTAATGAAGTGATTAATGGTACTATCTGCAAATATTCTTTTCTCGCAAAAAACCGGTTCAGCAGTAGGTTCATTGGTAATCTCCATATACACAGTTCTATGTTCCGATACAGTGTTGTCAAAAACACAAGTTAATGATGAGTTCTGAAAATTAACAAATATATTGTCAATCGTTGTAATGCTGTTGCAAGTAACCCTAGTCGGCCATTTTACAAGATTATTACTAATATTAAAAATTGATAGTGTATTTATTAATTTCGTATGATCCGTATTCACGGTTCTCGTATCAATATTGAAATCGCCACATACTATAAAATATATATTAGGTTTATATATAGAGCTTAAGAGGTTATCAAGATTAGATAAAAATTCATTCACATTCCCTGACGGTGATCTGTAACAATTTATAATATAGGTATTATTCTGGTTATCTCTGAAGGAAGTGCAGGAAAATTCTGAATGTTTATCAATACAGAATTTACTGACATTAACATGTTTGTATTTTATATCATTTCTAACCCAGATTCCTGTACCACCCCCTCTAACTGTGGCATCACGACAGTAACTGCTTGCTAAACTAAAGCCTTCAATGCATATTTGCCCTACTGAATCAGGGCATTCCCATAATTCGGTCAGACAGAGGATGTAAATATGTTTGTACCTATTAATTTCAAGTATAATATCACAAATTGAATCTTCATTTAGGCTTTGTACATTTAACAGAATTAAATTAGGATTAAAAATTACCTCTGGGACTTGGAGGGGCCCCGAACGGTTCCTCTAGGGTAACGGGCGAAACCCTGGTAGTAACTTAGCCTTAACCATGTGCAGGGGGCACCGCAGGGTTGGACACACCCCTTCCCCTTTACTCGTGGGACTCAAATGGAACCGAGAAACAAAACAGAAAAATCTGATGACGGCGAGAAGTCTGAATCAGAGAGCATGCTCTCAGATGAAGACAGGACCATTGTCGGAAGCGAAAGTGACGCATCAGTGGGAACAGCCGGAACCACTGATACGATCACAAAACAGATCGCTGTGCTTGGAAAAGTCCAGCAAGAGAGGAAAACCTCGGGAGCCTTCAAAAGAAAGCAGACCAAGGCAAGAAAAATGGCGGAGGGAACATGGACGCAGGAGAAGCCCAAAAAGCAGGCTCCTAAGGGGAAGAGAAACCGCTCGGTATTTCAGACCCCTCCAAAACCGCGACCGAGCAAAAAACCGAGGAGTGGACCCCCACAGACCGGTTCTTACAGTGAGGTCGCCAAAGGAACACGGATGGCAATTATTGACAAACGCCATCCGGAAATAACATTGAGCCAAGAACAAGCAGACTTGGTTCAAGAAAAACTGGTGAACGCAATCGATGCCGCTCCCTCAGGCAGTGGCACGAACTTGCAGTTTATCAGGACCACGTTTAGCCGAGGCGTCTTGTGGCTGACATGCGCCAACCAGGAGACAGCTGACTGGCTCAGGGGTGGTGCAGTGGGCCTGGAGGGTCTATGGGAGGGGGCGGCTTTGACAGCAGTCGAAGCCAAGGACCTCCCTAGACGACCCAGGGTCATCGTATTTATCCCTGGACCAGTAGTGACACGATATCGAAACAAAAAGTATCGATACCTTGATAATAACGGTATCGAAACAAAAATATTTAAAGAGTAAAAATATCGAAAATAAAGTATCGATATAAGTAAGTATCGAATGCTGAAATTTAAATAAAGGCCTCATCTCAGTTTATGGTCCCTTTCTCTTCCACTCTTTTATATAATTGTAAGGTATGTGAATAAAAATGTCAAAAATATTTGAAAAGATTTTATTAAAAAGAAAAATATTAAGTATTCAACAAGATTTTATTAAAAAGAAAAATATTAAGTATTCAACTGATTAAGAAGAGTAAAGGGATATTAAATATCTTTAAACATTCCACTCTTCTTCAGTACAGTCACCAAGAAACAAGAGTTTATTAACTCTTTTTCCCTTTAGTCTGTTTCTTGACCTATTTATTGTCATTCCTGCCTTTGAAAATAAACGCTCTGAGGGAACAGATGTTGCAGGTGAGTGCAGGTACTGCAGAGCCTGTTTATATAATATTGGAAAAACACTTTTCATGTCTTCCCATTGTGCCATAGGGTTAACGGTAAGGGGTGCTACTGGATTTGCCAAATACAATGAAAGTTCATCTCTTTCTACATTTCCCACACCCGCAGTAGGCTTCTTTTTATTTTTTCCATGCGCTAAATTTTTGTGATGGCTCCAAAAATCAAATTCTGATGGAGTTGTCTCAGGTGACTCTGCATCTGCTAAATCGCTATCTTCACTACTACTTGCATCATCTTTCATTTTTCTTCTAATAATGCTAATTGCTTTGGAACATGCTTTAGGATCAGAAAAATGTAATGTTTTGAAACGGGGGTCTAAAATACAAGAAACAGCTATGATGTAATTGTCTTCAACATGTCCAAATCTCAATTTTATTTGATTTAAAATAGTTTGTTTTATTGTTTTAATTAGTTCATATTCCTCTTCTATTTCTGGTTGAGCAGTTGTTATTTGCGTTTTTAAACAGTTAATTATAGGAATTACTTTACTAGCTGTAACATAATTTTCCCCAGACATCTCACGTGTAACATATTCAATGGGTTTCAAGAATTTTAATGTACAAGTTAACAACGTCAAGAACAAATTAAGAGGTCTGCTGACTAAATTCAGATACTTAGTTGATTTTTTAACATTGAAAAACCTTAAAATTTTGTATTTCTCATTGGTGCAATGTCAGTTGCAGTATGGTATCCTAAGCTGGGGAGGTGTAACAGAAAGTAATTTGGAGGGTCTTAATGTCTTACAGAAGTGGATACTGAGAATCATATATAAAAAAAATATAGGGTTCTCTAGCGACAAACTTTTCCCGCAAAATAAAATATTTGATATTAGACAAATTTTCTGCGAAAAGATATTCACAAATATTCATAAAAATAAAATAAAAGTGCAGCCAGTCGAACATTGTCACAACACGAGAGCAAAAAAAAACTCAATCAATATACCTATATGTGAGAAAACAATCGGTCAACGCTCAGTGGAATTTCTGTCAGCAAAAATTTATAATATTTTACCTCTGAACTTAAGAAACATAATTAATCCTGGAACATTTAAACGATCTGTGAAGGAATGGATGTACAATACTGACAGAAAAAGATTCAATGATCTAGTCAACCTAAAATTTTGTATTTGATGTTATGAATTTAATTAATACTGCCAATATTTCCCGATAATGTCAATTTGCCCTAATGTGACCACTTCACTGTGTTCTTTATTATTATTACCTTTCCCAATAATTATATATATATATAGATTTAATTATAAGTAGCCCAGTAGGTATGTGTTTGTTTTTCGTTTCAGTAAAATAGTTATATTTGGAGTTTTATATGCTATGATATTTTATTTTATAAATGTATTTTTAATTATGTGAAAATATCACGTACAAGCGTCTTTGGCGCTTCAGTGATTTTATGTTTATTCATGTATTCTTAACTATTTCTTTTTAAATTATTTATTATACTGTTTTATATTCCCTGAATAAACATTATTATTATTATTATTATTATTATTATTTAAAATTTCTATTTCAACAGCAGTCGGAGTTTGTGGAGCTTTAGAGTTCATAATCAAAATTGGTCCAGGACCAGCAGATCAGGAGGAAAAAGTGCGAGGACGTTTGGGAAAACAAAATGCCAACCTGGGGGTGAACGGCTGGCTCATCCTGAGTCGGAAGGTAGAAGAGAAAGGCCAAATACTGGCCTATTCCATCGACGAGGTCTCCCATGGGGCCTTGGTAGCTAACCAGTTAAAAGCTTAT
Organism: Galerucella nymphaeae; assembly: GCA_963978555.1. Taxonomy (NCBI): domain Eukaryota; kingdom Metazoa; phylum Arthropoda; class Insecta; order Coleoptera; family Chrysomelidae; genus Galerucella; species Galerucella nymphaeae. Next base: position 4,304,612 of record OZ021706.1, on the reverse strand, counting down.
TATAAGCTTAACATGGTTAGTTTCAGGGTCCTGGGGGGGCTCGTCGAGTGGTGAAATTCAGGGTACTTCAGGAGAACCTCCATCACAGTAAAGGGGCTTCGGCGGAACTTACTGTGATAAGAGGGAAGTATGAAGTGGCCCTTCTTCAAGAACCCTGGACTAACAGAGGTTTGATTATGGGACTGAATGGCAATGGAGTTGTTTTATGACAGAACCTCTTACCACCCAAGAGCATGCATTATTGTTAAGAAAGGTATAAAAGCCCTTTCACTAACTAATTTTTGTTGTAGGGACTTAGCGGCGGTCCTCATCACACTGGGGCAAGGAAATGGGACTAGAGAAGCAATTCTCGCATCGGCCTATCTTCTTTACGATGACCCCAGACAACCAGCAACCAGGGAAGTCGAAGAACTGGTCAAGTACTCCAGAAAGAAGGGTGTGCAGCTGATCATTGCATGCGATGCCAACTCATACAATCTCAACTGGGGCAGCACCATCAACAACGAAAGAGGTGAGTCATTACTAGAATTTATTACGGCTAACAATTTGAACGTATTAAATGAAGGAAATAAACCAACTTTCGCTAACTCAAACAGAAAGGAGGTTATTGATATCACGATTGGCACTCATTACATAAGTAACTTCGTGAGTAATTGGCATGTGTCCGAGGAAGAAAGCTTTTCTGACCACAGACACATATATTTTCAAATTTCGGAACCGAACCGAAAATAGAATACTATCGTAACCCGCGAAAAACGAACTGGAAAGCATATAATGCGGAACTAGTTAACAGTTTAGACCGAACGATGGTAAAAATTAAGAACACAACGGACCTAGAGATAGCAGCAGACCTAACACAGGAAGCAATTATCTCAGCGTTTGAAAACAACTGCCCAACGGTAGGGAAGAAATCCAACAGGAATGTGCCCTGGTGGACAAATGAACTTGCCGAAAAACGGAGACAGTTGAGGAAGAAATTTAATAAAACTAAAGAAAATTTTGAAGAATGGACGGATTATAAGAGGGCCCTAACTGAATACAACAAACTGGTAAGGAAAGTCAAGAGAGACTCCTGGAGTAGGCACTGTTAGGAGATAGAACCGACTCACGAGTGTGCCAGACTGCAGAAGATACTCTCCAAGGACCCTAATCAGACTATACACGCTATCAAAAAAGATAACGGACAATACACTGGAAATGGTAAAGAAACCTTGGAAGAGCTACTATACCTGGTCATGGACGGGCCCATCAGAACCCTACACAGAGAAGGATTCGACACCATAGAACAACAGTACAACCAGAGACAGACTCCAGATGGCTTTAAATGTAGTAACAGGTTGGACTGTAAAAGTAGGGCTACGTATTAGCCCTTCGAAAACACAGATAATTGCGTTCACCAGAAAAAGGAAAAGGGAAGGACTTGGCCCTCTGACGCTTCAAGGTGAACCAATACGATTGTCGGATGAAGTAAAATATCTTGGGGTTATCCTAGACCCAGGCTTAACTTGGAACCAACACCTCCAGCGCGTGATCAAGAAAGCGGAGGTGACCTTCATAGTTGCCAGACGTACTTACGGCATTAAATGGGGACTTAGACCTAGCTTGGTACACTGGCTATACAAAATGGTTGTCATTCCCAGGATCACATATGCATCTTTGGTATGGTGGCCAAAGACCAAACAATCCTCTGCTATGCTTAAACTAAGCAAGGTCCAAAGACTTGCATGTACTGGCATTACAGGGGCAATGAGGACCACTCCTACAGCAGCGCTGGAAATAATCCTCCACTACATTGTGTCATAATGTGCGAAGCAAGGGCAGCACTAACCCGACTGGAAAAAGCATTAGACCATGATGTGGCACATGGGAGACGACACACAAAAATAGGGCATGTGGGTGATGACATTCTCAAAATGCCAATAGATCACATGACCACCAAATATATCTTTCGCAAGAACTTCGAGATTGTCATCAAAGATCGAAAGGAGCTTGAGGAAGAGAACGCACCACCACTTAGTAGAGCGAATAAACTGATCTGGTATACAGACGGATCAAAAAATGAACTCGGCACCGGAGCGGGCATATACAGCAAGACGAGCAAATATGAAGGAATCATCTCGCTAGGAAAATACGCCTCTGTATTCCAAGCAGAGTTTTATGCAATACTTGCGTGTGCAAGGGCTAACAGTAGGAGAGCCTACAACAGGCAGATCAGGATCTACAGCGACAGCCAAGCCGCCCTTAAAGCACTTCAGAGCTATAGGGTCACATCTCGGCTAGTATGGGAATGCGGCGAAGAACTTGGAAGACTGGCGACTCGGAACAGTGTAACACTGGAGTGGGTACCAGGTCATAAAGGAATCGCAGGCAATGAAAAAGTTGACGAACTTGCAAGAGTAGGATCGTCAACTCTGATGAACGGACCCGAACCTGCTGTGGGCATCCCCAGATGCTTAACGAGGTCATGATTAAAGGGATGGTTGAAAGAACACCACAAGAAACACTGGAAGAATACGACTGGGCAAATACATGGGAAGAAATTCATAAAAGAACCATCAGAAAAAGTAGCGAAAGAACTGCTCTCAATGAACAGGAACAAACTGCGCACCACTACGGGACTCTGCATATACTATGCAACTGTGAGTCGCTGGACCACAGAAGGCAGAAACTGTATGGCAAAACCCAAATGACTCCAGAAGACTTCTACAACCAACCAGCAAAGAACCTGTATGAGCTAATACAGGGAACGGATTGGCTGAATAGGTTGTAGTCAGAACACTAGGAGTATCCACAATAAGCGCAGGAGGTGGTACCGGCGAAGGGACGGATCCGAGGAAAAAAAACACTAGAAACACAAATGTATACTTTTTTCACACACTTCAATACTCTTCAACTCCGCACGTGAAATGCGACTGGCAGAGCACAACAATATACATTTAGGGACGAGTCGACTTATCTCATTATGCATATCACAATTAAAAAATATCACGTACCCAATAACGAGACGAGTATACAACTCTTTTCACATTTTTAAGTATCCTATTGCTTCTGACTTGACTCGATTTGCAACTTTGAACTTAACGAATTTGTAGCACAATACTGACTCTTATCCTTTTTACCTTAATATATATTAATGTTTAGTATCGTATCATGCTACTTACTCGTTTTTTGATATATATATGACTTATCTCCTTTTACCTTAACACCACAGTAATTTTACTTGAAAATTAGCATTCAATGAAAACTGCTGTTTACTGCAAAATGGGCGTGCTGTTTTAAGAAAGTTTTTAGAAAGTTTGTAAAGGAAGAAGTTATTTTGTATTGGAAAGTATTATAATGAGTCTGAGTCATTTTTCAATACTCCTTAAAAAAATATTAGGAATTCAAAAGGTTACGAAGTTGTCAAATGAATCTATTTCATTTGATATCAACATGGTTTTAAGAAAATGTTTCAGGTTGCAGTTTGAAGATGGTTTTGTCCTTCTTCCCATACTACATTCTTCGCTTTTATTTTTGTTCTATTTAATGTATTGTGTTCATTTTAGACTGTTTCAAAAAAATCGACAATTTTTTTTCAATTGTATCGAAAATATTGTTGGAAATGCCAAAAAATTCTGTCAAAGTTACCTACATCTCTTGGTATTAATATTAATAGGTACCTCATCATAAATTTCAAATTTCCCTTCAAAAAACATGGGAACAAAATATTTTAAAATAATTAATTTTAAGATTAAAAATCTCTTTAAGTATAATAATTAATTTCAAGCAGTAAAATAACAAGTTATTCAAAACATTTCTAGTTTTTTGGAAATAGCTTACGATCTGTAAAAAATATCAGGAACTTTTCATGAAATTTTATGTACCATTTCGTTTGAAAATTAGAAAAATGTGAAAATTTAAAATCAATACAACTTTAATGTTTAATAAGTTTTGAAAAAGTAATAATATATCAAAAAATTGTGAGATATTTTTTGTAGCGCACTGAATTTTCTACAAGAATATGCTTTGATAATTTTGAAATATTATCTATAACGTGATTTTTTTGAAACATTCTTTTGCTCATTTTCCACAATTTTTTTTCTTCAATTCTAATAAAAGTAAATAGATTTTCTATTACTTTTTAGTTTTAAGTGTGTATGATGGAAAAAAAATGCTGCATTCAAGTTTGTATAATTATTTTTGTTTTTGAGTTTGTTAACACCTGTAAGAAGATGGAGTGGGCACTAGTATTTTTCACTAAAGATAGAACCGACAGTGAGATTCCAGTTTTTTGGTTAATTATTGGTTGCACACAATGTTGGTGGCCTAAAACATTGGATGACACACAATACATGACCGGAGGAGAAATTCCAGACAAAGGCAAATGGCAACAATATGATGTCATTTTAGCCTTGATAAAATGTTATTTCTGAGACATATTTTACATTAAATTCAGTACAAACATGACTTCTGATATAATGAAGGAAATAATACATATGAAAAAATCAGAGTTGAATTCAAAATAATTAATTTTCTGTAGATCTGTGCCTGATCTGAGCTGATTTTTTTACGTTCAAAATCATCAACTTTTATAGAAACATTTGAAGGTGCTAGGAAAAGAGCTGAAGATTCCGACTATTTCAGTACTCAAGAAAAAAATACTGGAAAAAGGAAGAGATTGAAAAATAATAGAAAATATTATTACTCGTCAGATGAACAATCAGATGAATTAACTCCTCCACCAACATCAAAAAGCAATGAAAATTCCAATTTGATTGAACATCCTGAAAATGAGAAAATAGAGATAATAGAAAATATTATAATAATTGCATCTGGTGATGATCCTCCACACTTCACAGAAAATGAGGAGTTTTTAACAGCTCAGGTTGATGATGAGTCAGAAGAAGCATTAACATACCCCAGCGTTAATAACCTTAATCTTCAAGAAATCACTATCCTGCTGATATATTAGGTAAACATTCGAGAGTTCATTTTATTCATTACTTGTATTAGATATGTTGAGATTTCATTATTTTTTTTCCATCCAATTACAAAACTATTTCTTGAATATTTCATCTTCCATATTACCTACTTATTGATTTTGATTTTTTTTCAGCCAACCCTAGTTTACCAAACGTGTATGCTATGTTAGGTAAGTTTTAGATGAAAATTATATAGGTATAGAAAATGTGTCAATGAATATATCCTTCATTTAAAAAGATGGAAAATTGATAATTACATAATTTACCTTCAATAACTTGTCAAATTTAATGGTTTTTATTTAAGTTTAAATATTTCTTAAGTGATTTGAAGTTTATGAAATATTCAAATCTTTAGATATGACAGATAATCTCTATTCCAACAGGCATATTAGAAAAACATTTTTCTTTCAAATTAAAAATAAAACTCTGACGTTATTGTATATTTATTACCTTAATTATTCTTATTTCAGTTCGACTTACAACTGTTTGTTGTTCAATAGAAAAACACTTGAAGGAAATGTCGCAAAATATGCATAGTATGCGTTTGGCTGAAGGAGTTGAGTCCACTGATAATTTTATGAATGAAATTCGTCAGACTCCCATTAAAATCCATAGAGGAAATGATTGAATTTGAAGACGATATAACAAAGTAATCCTCACTTCGTAAAACTTTGGTAAGATTTGGCAAATTTTTTAAACTACATACTAAGCAGCACTTGTGTCTCGATATCCAGGCCTCTTATATGCATTGTTTCTTCGTCCCTGTCAGATCCCAACTGCTTCACTTTCATGTCGGTCCCAGACGATTTCAGAAGTGTTTTCAAATTTATCATTTTTTCTTCGTCCTTGTCCACCGTGATCAGTAATTTACCGTCCATTGTACTACGGATTGTTCTTATGATGTCGCTAGTTCCAGAGTCCGTGATCTTCACAGCCTTCTTCACTGTTGTGAGAATATCCTTGGAGGTCTTGTTTTCTTGATCGACCACTATTCCATACGTATTCCTATCCTCTCTGGTCGAATCCGCGTTTTCATTTGGCTCATTTGGGATGTAGATTTTCATCCCGATGTCGGTGCCTTGTAAGACATATTCAAGCATTTTCCTGAGGATGTCATTTGGCATAGCCTTCACCTGCTGGATTAAAGCCAGGCTTTCGTCAGCTATTTCATCCTTTATTTTATTTACTTGCTCCCATAAGTTGGATGTTGTGTCATCCAAGGTTGCTTTTATGATACGGCTTGTTAATTCTTCGGTGACTTTTTTTGTTTTGGTTTTTGTATACTGCTCTGGTACGTCAAAGTCTTCACCAATATCTTTGATTTGGGGGAATTTTCTTATATATAGCTGGTCCACTGTCTACATTCTCACCCTTTTTAAATAGCAGCATCTTCATGACCTTTGGGTTTTCTTCAAGTGGGTGTTCCCGAGTGTGCTTATATACATCTTCCGCCCACTTCAGATTACATATTCCTTCTAGGTCTTCTAACGTTTTCAAATCATTACCATATCCTTCCAGGCTGTCTAGCGTTCCTTCAGCGGCAGTTTGTGTGGCCAAATATCTCTTTCCGTTGGTCTGGGTTTGGCACTCTACATCTATGGTAATCTTCTCCACTGGCTCCCACATATTCTTGTCCAACCATTTTCTTATGGATACCCTGTTTAGTAACTCAATCCCTTTTTTAAGTTTCTGACCGAATCTTTAATCCCTTTAAGTGTGTTTGGACATGCTGTAATATGTTTTTCCGTTTCTTCCATGTGCCTATTAAGCCTCTCGATTGCTTCGTTAATTGTGAAAACTTCCGGGCTTTCTCTCCTCTTGTAGGGCTCCTTGGCTACTTTTCTGCCTTCTGATTCACCTGGCTGGCTACATTCACTGGTAAGGTCAACTGTCTCTCTGTCTGTTTTTGGTTTCGTTTTGTTTTTTTCGTTTTCCATTTTGTTCCCATGAGTATGGGTCGATACGAAGTCGGGCAGGGCAGTGCGCCCTTACCCTGCTAAGGTCAAAAGTTTCCCTCCGGTAGGCCTGTTCCTTCGGGCATCGCTAAAGACACTCTCATACCCCCAGTGCCATTCATCTAGTCGGCGCGATGGAGCTACACCTTGAGATTGAGGGAATTTTTTGTCGCTGGTTTATTCCATCGGGACTCTTCTGTCTGGGTTACCATACCATAGCCGAGAGGTCTCCGTTTTACGGCGCCGAGAACTCACCGTTCGCCCTCCTTATCTGGTAGGACTTGCCAGTGTGTTCGGATGTAACTTGGGCCTGTTGGGTCTTCTACTGGTATTTCTTGGTGCTACCTACTCGACATCGATAGCCCCACCAGTGCCCCACTGACCATTTTTGAGCTGTTTTTCAGCTTCACTCTTCCTCTCCCGTTCTTACGGCTCGAGAGACAAAAGCTACCCATATAGTGAGAGAAAGTATTTCGAAAATTTGTTGTGGAGAACTCTATGAAAAATTGAGGGGAAAATGGATGAAACAACTTATAATTCTATTACGAAACACTGCATTCGCTGTTATATATTTTGATCATCAACGGTACAAGATTACATGTAGATTTTTCAATATGGTAGAACAGTGTTCTGGCACTGCAGATGACTTATATAAATGTTTGGTAAAAATTATCTCAGAAAAGAGAATTCCTCTGACAAATCTAGTTGGATTTTCATCTGATACCACAAACTGCATGTTTGGGAAAAATCAGTACGTTGCTGCACCATTAAAGAAGGAGTTTCCTGATATAGCGTTAATTAAATGTTCATGTCACATGATACATTTATGTGCATGTCTAGAACTTCCACGGTCTGTAGAAGATCTATTAAGAAATATTGGTGCCCATTTTCATGGAAGTGCAAAAAGTACTGAAAAATTCAAAGAGTTCCAAGATTTTTTCGGGACTAAAATCCTCAACATTATTTCTCCATCTAATACTAGGTGGTTGTATTTGAAAGCCTGTGTGGACAGGGTACTAGAACAGTTTGTACCACTTCACATGTATTTCAGGGAGTCTATACTTTCTGACCCCTCTAATTTAACAAATGAAATGCTCAATATATAATATAATGAATAATAAATTCACCATCATATATTTAGAGTTCATGTCCTATGTTCTAGAGTTATTGGTAAAAGATGTCTTCAAGAGTCTTCAAGAGCTCAAACGTCAAAATGTTGATATAAATGAAATAGAGCAATTCTATTAGAAATGTTTAAAATTTTATATTGAACTTCTTCTGAAATAAAAGAGAAATTCTAATTTGATGATCAAGTATTTGAAATTATATCTATAGTTAAGCCTAGTGAAGCTCAAGCCTTCCATATTAAAACATTGCAGAAGTGTTTCCATAGATTTCCCATTTTGAAGCAACATTTGAAATTACAAGAAGTTGATAATGAGTGGAGAGAACATGCTGTGTTGAATCACTCAGAAAATGGTTTGATTACAAATTTGGCAGCAGAAGTATATTGGAAAAAAGTATTTCTTTTGAAAAATGCTGAGGGTGCTCTGCTTTTCCCAAATTTAAGGAAGGTCATATCTTATTTATTGATTTTACCTTTTTCAAATGCATCAGTTGAGAGGATATTCTCTGAGCTAAATAATATAAAAACATTCCACAGAAATAATTTGTCTTCCAAGACTATTTCTGCACTCATCTTTTCAAAACAAGGTATCAGTCATGGAGGAGGAATTTTGAAATTCAATCTCTCTCAAAAAATGATAGACTGCAACATATGGAAAAAGGCTGCTGACTGATTTTTATTTATATATTGATTTTTGTACTTGGTTTGTACACCTATTTTGTTTTGTTTGTTGGTATTTTCATTTTTGTACTTGGTTTGTACACCTATTTTGATTTTGTTTGTTATTTGTTTATTTTTTTACTGGGTTTGTACACCTATTGTATTTGTCATTTTTTTATTTTTTCTCATTCTCATTCAAAGTTTTATAAAATGAAGATTTTTTGCAATTGATAAGGCATATACTATTGATAATGGATGAATTTCATACTGGTAGTGCCAAATTCATTGCTAGAGAATTGAATTGTGCAGTTGTCAACCGTGAGTTAGATTTTTTAAGTAAAAAATATACTTTTTAAAAATTTTATTTAAACTTAGATGACAACAAGTTTTTAGTACAAAGGTAGAATGTAGACTGAATAAAAAATAATACAATTATAAAACAATAGAAATATAAAATGCTGATTTTAATAAAATATAATATTCGTGTTAACAGGATGTTATACACGTGTTGGAAATGTTTGCTGAGTTTAACAAATGTAATGAGATAAAATAATCTAGTAAGTTTCCGTGGGAAATGTCTAGTAAGCAGTTTCATAGTTATGGGTCTATATGACTCCTCCCCTCTTGGTTGAAGGTACGTCCTCGTGGCTTCGGTTTCAATAGAGATTGGGGTAGTTCCATTGGTTTACCCTGGGCTTCTTCTTCTGAATTTTTTGTTTCGATTTTTCTAAAATATTTTTTATAAACATAAATGATTAGTAAAATCATTAAAATTAAAATTATTATCGCTGATATTCCTAAATGGCTTTGGTGGACTTCTATCGGCAATGAATTTGATTCTTGGTACTGTGGTAGCAATTTGGTTGGATCATCCATATGTAAATTGTTGATATTGATTTTGTGATAAATTTCGGTAGGTACTTGAATACTAGGCCATTCTTGGGAAAATGTTTTATTGGATCCTATCCATGTATGTTTTTGAAATGAATAAATGCAATCGTTGTTTCCTAATATGACGTTGCATTTTGAAATTTTTAATGATTTGAATGATTGCTTGCAGTCTTCATTAACGTCTGCTATTTTTCTTGAACAAATTATTGTATTTCCATTAGTGAGTTGAGTAAAAAGTGAAAAATCGTTTTTCACGTGAGCGTAGTTGCAAAGCGAAAGGTTGTCTAAATTACAGTTGTCTTCATGGGGTTCTTTTTCACAATACAAAAATGAAAAAGTTTTCTTGCATTCTTCATTAGTCCATTTTGTTGATCCTTTTGAATTTAACATGAATGTGTATGGGGGTGAAAATAAAAAGAATAAAGCTGGATATCGAGCTCTAATATAGGGAGGACCACAATAGATCTGCAAAGGTCGCAGTGGGATAGGACAAAGAGCCACTCCAATTTTAATCTAATCTAATCTAATGGGGGTAAAAGGATATTATTTTCTTTACTGGGAATTGGGATAATTTTGGAAAGATGGAGTAATTCATCGGCTAATATTGGTACTTTAAGAGTAATATATAAAGTTTTTGGAGTGAATATTAAATTTACTTTAATTATTTCTAGTAATGTTGGAATATCTGAAGCAATTTCGTTATGAGAATGAATAGTGTGTAAGTAATTAAACATTTCTTCTAATTCCTTTTGTTTAATTAATTCTACATTTAAAATTTCTTGGTTACTAAATGATATTGTTCGAAGTTAAATTTGAATATAGTTTCTTAAGTCTCTGATTTGTTCTAATTGTATATGAATAATAATTTCGTTATTTAACCTATCGTTTAAACTATTTAATCCTTTTAAAACATTTTCTGCATAAATTTGTATTTTATGTAAATCTGTTTGCCAACGTTAAGTTATCTGTCCTGCAAACGTGTGTAATTTTGAAATTTCTGACATTAATTTATTTTCGTTTAAATTAACTTTTTCAAAACTATTTTGAATTTCAATTAAGTCATTTTGATCAAGATATCCAGAAATATATTTGATTACTGTACCGAGGCCGTCTACTAAACCTCTTTTAGAAATTTTATTTGATCGAGCATACATTCTCGATTTATTTATTTCTTCTGAGAGTAATTCGATATTAATTTGATAAATTTTTGATAAACTTATTAAAGTGTCATCAAGTCTACTAGCTATATGAACTTGATTTAAAACTAATTTACTATAAGAGTTTTCTATTTCTTCTATAATTATGCTAAAATAAATCTTATGATAATTAACTCAATATTTTGCTAATCCTAAATTATCTAATATGTAACCTGGGGGTTCAATGGTTTTGACGTGAAGTGCCTGGTTGGCTATCGTCATGGTTAACCTGGAAAGATTTAGTATTTTTAATCATATGTTTACTGACTTTTTTGGATTTTTGAGAAATTAATTTGTCATCTGATTTATTTTTATCTAATAATATTTTCTTATATTTTGGTTTTATTTTATTTCGGGGTTCCATATTTAAATAAACAACGTCTGTTTTTGGAATACTATCTTTTTTTTCAAGATTGATTTTATTTAATTGTTCAGTTCTTTTCGTTAATTGTTTTTGATAAAGATCGTTGAAAAATGGGAAAATTTCTGTTTTTCGATATTCATTGTAATCTTGGTAAATTTGTTTATTAGGATCAATTTCGTGAAGGTTTAAGTTTTGTTACTTCGTTTTCGGTTTACTGGTAGCGAAAATTACGGTATAATCTTATTAAATTAGAAACTTATAAATCGAGGTCCCAAATTAGCACGTGGGATGTGACCTATGGAGTAAAAAGGAATCACGAAGAACTATCCGCTATGTTTAAAAGTTGCAACAGTAAACCTCACGAAAACTCAAATAATGTAGATCTTAGGGATGGGTTGAAAATATGCACAAGTTCCCTTTCGATTATATTGGTATATTGAACAGTCCTAAATCTATCATATATTATGAAGCAAATAAGTTATATAAACAAATACTATCAAAATTAACGTGTTGAAGATCTTTAAAAATTAGATAAATACAAATTACTTGACTGGAATAAAAATTACTTAAATGGAATAAAGAAAAAAAATACTTAGATGGACGTTATTCTACAAACTACAAACCTGAGTCAATGAAGTATATAAATACGTATTTATATGTACAAGAGTTTAGACCAGTATCTAGCTAGTCTGTGAACTAGTGAATGAGTTAGATTATTAAATGAAAGGTAGGTAGGATGTTAATTTAGATTCAAAATATGTATATATTAAATATAAGTCACTATGCTAATCTTATCTGTTAGTTATTCCAGGAGACTGTCAGCAGGGTGGTGGTTTTCCAACTTCTGTTTTTAGGTTCCGTTAGTTAGAGACCATCATCACAAAACACCAGCTACAGAGGTTCCACTGATAATACCAATAGTATTCCTAACAATAAAGTAGGAGTCCGTTCCAGCGAATATGGAGTTAGTGGAAAAGGAAGATAGCTCCCAAGGTAAGTACTAAATCAGCGTACACTCTCTCAAGACGCTTCGATAATTAATAAATAGTGGAACAAAGGAAGCAAAAGAAAAGATATTAAACTAAACTAAAATAAAAGGCCTAAAACAATAAACGGACGTTATTATCACCTTAATAGTAGGGCACAACAAGAACTTACCGCAGATGGTAGGGGGCCTAAAAGTGGCTTCAACCGAAGTTTCAACAAATCCAATATCCACCAAGGTGCTAATTGTCAATGAGTCCACAATTAGATTGGATTTTTATAAAATTTCACCACTATGGTAATAAATCCGCAGAATGCGTTGTTCTGTAAGCTTTCTTGGCTTATCAAAAGAAACGTGAACCAAAGGTCATTTTTTAAGCCCAAATTACCGCGTTTTGCCGGGTAAAATCTAGTGCCAATTTAATATTTACAAATGGTAATCCTGAGGAGGTCAAGGTCATGTCACTTTGTCACAAAATTTACTAGCAGAAGATGAAACTGTTCAAGGTTATATTTATTATTATATATTTTTTTCTTGTTATAATACGTGATACTAATTTAATTTTATATTTCAGAAAATGGAACCAAAAAAATGAAATTGAAAGTGCAGTAGCAACATTTTCTTGATTAAGAGAGCTGACTAGCTTTTGGCCCAATTTTATTACCAGTGAATAAAATATTTTATAACAAACCTGACGACTTTCATTCTGTTCAATAAAACCGCAATATCCTTTTTTACTAACTTCCAACAAATATAAAGGTGAGTCAATTTAAACCCGTAACACACCCCCTCTTCCCGAGAAAAAAGCTTTTTTTTTTCAAACAACTACGAAAAAAAAAGGTTTTTACTTCCCTAATACCCAGAAAACTAATTGTTGTCTCCACCTAAAGACTATAAAACAAAAATTATTCCTATCTACTAATTACACTATACTAACTATTGAATGCTATAATGACTGAATATGCAACCTAATCAAATTGTGCCCTCATCATCCGGAGGATGAGCCTTGAGGTCTTTAGCATGCCACGTTCCGCAATCTTTACCTGACTCATCTGCTAGGACATACGTCCATGGAGAAACCACTCTACTAACTAAGTACGGTCCTACAAACTTAGGTGCCAATTTAGCTGTAAAATTCTTTGAGGCATCTGAAATGACGTGATTTTTCTTCCAAACCCTTTGGCCTACGGTAAACCTTTCATCACGATGTCGAAGGTTGTAAGTGTTACGACTATGTTCATATGCTTTATGGAGTCTATAAGCCACATCTTCAAAAATGTCTGCTAACTTTCGATTGCGCAGTTTCAAGTCAGCAGTTCGGTCAATGTTAGGTATATCTGGTAATGGAGGTCCATCGCTGCCTGAGATGGATAGTTCTCGTCCAAAAATGATGAAATTTGGTGAGAAACCGGTAACTTCATGACGTGCAGATCTAACTGCCCAAGATACCTTTGGAAGGAACTTATCCCATACCTTCTGATTCTCCTTTACATATGCTGTTAACATAGTCTTAAGAACCCTATGTATTCTCTCAACTGGGTTGGCTTGTGGATGGTAGTTTGCCGTGAAAGAGTGAGATATATTATATTCCAGCATTAAGTCTTTGAAGAGGCGACTTTTGAATTGAGCTCCATTATCCGTCAATAGTTTCGTTGGTGCTCCAAATACCAGGATTACCTTCTCTTCCAACAACCTAGTAACGTTAGCGGCAGTAATGGTTTTCAAAGGAAATAACAAACAATACTTACTAAAACAATCACTTACAGAAACAATATATACAAATCCCGATGAACTGCGGGGTAACGGACCTACAATATCTACCGAAAGCAATTGCCAAGGACGAGATAAAGAAGGAGTCTTACTCAACATAAGGCCTATCGGCTTCTTTTGTTCAGGTTTTGTTTCCAGACAGGTCCGGCAACTACGAATGTATTTACTGACGTCACATTTCATCTTTGGCCAGTAATATTTTTGACAAAGACGGCCCATAGTTTTATAGACACCCAGATGCCCACAGGTTGGAGGGTCATGGTGTTCTCTAATTAGTCGAATTCGATCATCCTTGGGTACCACAATCTTCCAAGTTTGGTCGAAATTGTCCTCCATATTATACCTTTCCTTTATCTTCTTATAAAGGATATCACCTTCTACACGCCACATGGGGTACTTAGATGGGTTTTCTAGAGTTAACTGTTTTTGACGAATGTACCATTTATCAACCGTAGGATGAACAATTGGTACTGGTGAAATGGAAGTATCATCTACCACCTCTATTCTTGGAACTGAGCGGGAGAGTGTATCAGGTAAAATATGCTCTTTCCCTTTCCTGTGTATAATGTCAAAGTCGTATTGTTGTAAGCGGATTGCCCATCTGGCAATACGACCCACGGGATCTTTAATGCTAAATAACCACTTTAAACTGTAGTGGTCTGTTATCACAGTAAATTTTGCTCCCTCGACATAGGGTCGGAGCTTTTCCACTGCAAACAATACCGCCAGGCACTCTTTTTCGGTGGTGGTATACTTACGCTCTGCCTTAGTCAGCGAGCGACTAAGGTAGCTTATAACATGTTCACCATCCTCATATTGTTGCGTCAAAACAGCGCCTAAACCAAAATCTGATGCATCAGCTTGAATAATGAATGGACGAGTGAAATCGGGACAAGACAAAACTGGAGCCGATACAAGATAATCTTTAATCTGTTGGAGAGCTTTCTCACAGGGTTCACTCCAGTGGAATTTAACATTTTTCCTAAGTAGGGCAGTTAATGGTGCGGTTAGGGTTGAAAAATCTGGAACAAAACGTCTATACCAACTTGCCAGACCCACGATGCGCCTTACTTCTGATACATTTTTGCGGCTAGGAATACTCAAGATGGCGTCAACCTTCTCAGGATCCACCAGCAATCCAGAACTATTGATAACATATCCCAGATATTTTAATTCTGGCTTACAGAAACAACATTTTTCTTTATTTAGAGTTAGCCCCGCTTCCTTAATTCTTTTAAGAACTTCTCGGAGAACGTCAACGTGAACCTCGAATGTGGGAGTACAAATCACGATGTCGTCAAGATAGACAAAAACAAATTTCTCGAGGTCTACTCCGATGACACGATCAATAAATCGTTGCCACACGGCAGGAGCATTGTGTAGCCCAAAAGGCATACGTTTAAATTGATAGAGTCCTCTCGTTGGAACCACAAAGGCGGTGAGAGGTTTTGATGCTTCGGCCATGGGAATCTGCCAGTAAGCAGACTTAATGTCAAGCGTCGTCAAATATCGGGCCTCTCTTAGCTTATCTAAGGTAGCACTCACAAAGGGAATAGGATAAGCATCAGGGAGACTGACCTCATTCAACCTCTTGTAATTTACACAAAACCGAAACTTTCCGTCCGGTTTTTTGATTAACACTATAGGGGAAGCCCATGCAGACGTAGATGGCTCGATAATATCATCAGCTAACATCTTCTCCAGTTCACAATTAACTTGCTGTTGAAGGGCAGGTGAAAGAGGGTAATGGCGTTGTTTAATTGGAGCTGA
Organism: Galerucella nymphaeae; assembly: GCA_963978555.1. Lineage (NCBI taxonomy): Eukaryota > Metazoa > Arthropoda > Insecta > Coleoptera > Chrysomelidae > Galerucella > Galerucella nymphaeae. Next base: position 4,288,934 of record OZ021706.1, on the reverse strand, counting down.
GTCTGTTCGAATGACATGCTCTACGATGTGAGTACATCCCGGTTTGTCACCCATATCCTTAAATGTTTCAAAAATGAGTTTCTCTATCACTGAGTGTTGTGCAGGAGTTAAATGATCGCTATCATGGATTGCGTAAACCTCTGAACTGGTTTCGTCCGCTTCTGTTTTAAAAACCCAGTCTCCAGAATAAAGATCTGGTACTAGTCTCATAGCTAACCAAAAATCGATGCCAAGTATCAAATAGTGTGGAAGAGTTGGTACAACTAAAATATCAAACACCTTCACCTTATTCTGTAATCGAATAGGAACAACAAGTTTTCCCAAAACTGAACATTCTTCTCCATTCGCCACAGTACAGGCTCTCTGTTCCGTTTCCTCTACATGGCAAATAGTTTTAAATAAATTCCACCCGGGCCTCCGAGAACCGTGCATGTACATCCGGAATCCAGAAGCGCCAAAATTTTCTTGCCCTATATCTCAACTTGAAGGTAAGGTCTGGTATCATTTTTGGCATGAGAAATTACAAAGTCGATGATAGTTTTGGTTGAGGATTCGGTCGTCGAATACTCGGGAGTAGACAACATCCGACCTAATGTTGTCTTCCCCTTACATTTTTTGATCGACATTGAGGGCAATCAGTAGCCATTACATTATCTTTTCCACAACGGAAACAGAATTTTCTTCGGGGCTTGGAGCACTTATTGAACCGATGGCCAGCTTCCTGACAGTTCCAGCACTGCGGAAGATTAGAGGATGCCAAAGCGATATCAGAAACTGAGGAATCAGTATGAGGTCTGGAATTACTCGTATTATCTTTCTCTTTAGCTGACACAACTGATACGTTGGTAGTGTGATAGGAAGTAGGCTTATGGTAAGCTAGATCGGGCTCCAGCAGCTGTCTATAATTAGTTGGTGGGGGAACTAAACGTTCCGCTCTTACGGAGGTCTCCTTTATGGCGCGACCAAGTCGTATCAGTTCGGGAATGTTGGTGATTGGTTGAAGCGCAAGAAGTGATTGAATGTGTGGAAGTAAATTCCGACGAATCATTTGAACTCTTACTTCTTCTAGAGGTTTATTGGTACCCAGCTTATTGAAAAGATTTTCCATAGCAGACACATAAGCTATAAGTTTTTCTTTTCCACCTTGCGTTCTTCTTCGTATTTCTTCCATAAGGTCAATCTCATAGTCATAGGGTAAGTAGTCCTCCCTAAGTCGTCCCATTAAGTGATCCCATGAATGGAATGTCTCAGTTCTGTACCAGTACAAAGCTTCTTTACAAAAAATTTCCGGCGCTGATCTGAATAATACTTCCTTAGATATTCCCCTCGAGATGCATAATTCCTCGATTCTTTCGATAAAATTGGTTACGCTAGAGCTACCATCGAATTGAAGTTTTAATCTTGAAATATCAAAGTATGAATGGGCCGAATTGTAGCTATTTGAAATTCCTGGACCTCCAATAGGCTCCAACTGCCTCAGTCTAGCAGCTAAGTCTTGCGTAGAATTCATCATGGCTGAATTTCTATCAGTCTGATCATTAGACACTCTAACTGGACTAAGTTCCACGTTATCCGGTTGCCTGTTACTTGGTTCCGGTTGGAACTCATTAGGTTTCCTCACAACTCCCCCCTTCTCAAAAAAATGAACCCGTTCCCTAACAGAACTACTAAATAGAGGAGCCGGTTGCACCGTCGCACCCAAACTTTGCCTGATAACACTAGCTACGTTTTGAATATTTGAAGGAGTATGTTGCACCAATCTACTTTCTCTAACTTGTGACTCTATCCTTGCGTGACAATCTGACTCGTGAACAATTTCTGGAATCAAAGGATTCTTCTCATCTATCAACGAACCTTCAACCGGATCGGCTCTATCTAAAATAGAAGCATCCGTTTGTCCGGAAAGCTGAAGACTATGTTGCAAAACTGCATAATTTTCATTAAGTCTTTCAACCGCTACCATCAATTGTTGACACCTGTCTAACAAAAGCTTACGATTTGATTCTATATCTGAATCACCCTGTGTAATACCGGCGGCCGTTAATCACCTATGTAATAACCGGTAAAAGAAACCTATGTAAATAATCTGTAATAGAGTAACTAAAAAAACTGCTGGTCCACCGAAAATGCTGCTACTTCAGAGAACACCTTGGCGCCGAGTTTCACGAGCCGCGAGCCGGAACCTGGAAAATGTAAGATTCTCCTGGTGTGTCCCTGAAAATAACAAGAAGGCAGCGTAGCTGGCTGTCACCACCCACGAGTACGTGGGAAACAGGAATCAATGACTCCTGTAAGAAAAGTCCGAAAGGTTAGATCCGGCCTCCGCTGCTATCAGTTGTTGTTGATAATGAGAGGTCTTTGTGTGTAGGGTTACGTCTGGTATAAGGTTCAGTTTAAGGTATCACTACTAATTTATTAAGTAGGTTTTTTTTTGGGATGCCTGTGTATGAAAGCAAACTAAACGTTATCGAATTTGAATGGGTTTATTAAAAAAAAAGAATAGAAAATGGAGTAATGAAATATAATAAAAACACTTGATATAAATTAAATAATGAATTAAAAATATTAAGACTTGATATAAATTAAATAAAGGTTTGAATAATATTAATACTTGATAGAAATTAAATAATGAAGTGAATAATAAAAAAAAAACTTGAAAAATTAATTATGACAATAAATTCAGTTATTTGAAAATGTACGAAAACAAATCGTATTTAAAGTAGTACGGGTATGAATTTAATAATCTACATTAATAAATTATCAACTCTCTCGAATTTGAGGATTACGACTGAATCCCTTATTTTAGCAAATATATAATTATATTAAATATGTGTTAAACTAGAAAATAAAATATATTATACAATCTATGCATGAGGTGGTAAATAAATACAGACTGACCAAACTACAAAAATATTTGTTTCACAGTTAGTATAAGATCAATCAGACTCACCAATGTGCAGGTAGGACGCTCTCCAATGATGCTGGAGACTTCTTATCCGACTTATTAACTGACACTCACACAGTATCGTTTAGGGTAGACTTTTTATCGAACCAGTTTGCCTCTAGCAAATCTTATTTGGCCGTTAACTACCCTCTTTACCGAACTACACTTCGAGCGCTTACAGTAGACGCTCTCTCGAAGAAATTATTCGGCTGTCGAGACGAAACTTATTTTGACTCCGCACTACTCTTGTCTTACAAGTCAAAATATAACTCTGGATTTTTCCAGACTGACCGCTAACCGCGAACTGAGGCAACCGCTCGCAACCGTACTCGGGACCCAACTGCCTTGTCGTTTTTTCTGTTTCGTCCACCTTGGGCAATTTTTGCCCAGTCAGCTTTTCACCACTTTTCCGTTTCTTGCTTTCTTATTGGACACACGTGTACTTGGTGACCCACGATCGCTTTGCTTACTCAGCGAACTCGTGTATTCAAAACTAGGTTTACTTTTGGGTTACTTTGTAATTGTGTCATTGTGCATTATCAGCATTGTTTAGTCTGATTGAAGGTTGCTACGTTACCTAAATATAAATTATATTTTTATGAAATTAATTTTGTAATGAATATACTTGAAATTTGTTATACAGGGTGATGTTTTCCATCATTCCACCCTTGGTACTTATTACATTGCCACAACCTTTGAAAAAGTGTTGGACTTACCTGTCCAACACCTTTTACGTGCTCCCCTTACGCTAAACTTATCTAAGTACAAAGTTGCGCCACTGCGTTACATATTACCGCGAATTCACCGTGGCACTGAAACATTTTTTCATTGTTCGTCCGCACAGTCTTTTCCTTATGTCTTGATGTAATACCTATGACTCCCCTGTTGCGCTATGCTGCTCCTCGGCTCTGCTGTGTGGTTGGGCCATTTTACCATTGGCTCCATCCATTTTTCATATTGTAGTGGGATATACATTTTTGGTGGTTGAAAAATCATTCGTACAGTGAAGTACAATGCTGCTAGTGCATTACTAGTTTAGCGGAAACATTGGGGGAGAAACCAATATGGTTTCAATACTGTGCCCGTGGAATGGGGCGAGGACGATTTGAGATTTGACAAACAATTGTCGGAATATTTAGGGTGGTCTAAGGACCGAAAATATGATAAGTTGCTTGTTGCACCAGGTTCTGGTGGGATTTACATTTCTTTGTCATGTTGACTCTTTTTCACTTGTTGTTAGCCATACGATTGCTATTTTCGTTTGCCACGCACTCTGTTTGCACTTGACTTTAAAGTGTTTTTGTTAATTATTAACTTAAAGTATGGTTATAAAAAAAGTTTGTTCCGCGCACTTTCTATGGAGAGTTTATACTGTCGCGCGAGTTAGTCCAGTGAGTGGTGCTGGATGCTTGTCCATGGGTTTCTTGAGGGTTTTCCTCGTCGTGTTTAGTGAGTTCAATCTCTTCTTTGGATTTCTTCTTCAGGTCGTTTTTGTGTAGTACCCATGACGTTAGGTTTGGCCATATGCCTGCGTATATAGCTACTCCGCAGCCTATGGTTTGATAAATTCCTAAACTATTTAGTTTTACTCCACATAGATAATGTGGATTTTAATATACAACGTAAAATTAATTCTGTCGCTTTGACATTGCATCTCCATACCATTTGTGTTCCGTTGAAACACTTGGACCGACACCGTTTCACTTACGTGTATTTACTTGGGGCACACCCGGTTAAATGTTTCTTAGCGATATTACCGTAGCGTTCGCGTCCGTACAATCGTAGGCTATTAAACCATGTGTTCCATGTAGTATGGCGAAGATCAGCGTTAGGGTAGTCATGGTATTGTGACGGTTGACCAATTTTGGTTCTGTTTTCTTCAGTTCGGAAAAAATTGAGTTCAATGAGTTCCGAGTCACTACGCACTTTCCTTATTCTAAATGTGACAAAAATATAAAGAAAATAATCATAACAATGTATAACAAAAATAAAAGTCAATGATATTAACAGTGTACATGCACTTATTAGCGTACTTGTATTCTGTTGGTTGGTACTTATAATCACATTACATTTGTAACTATTTGCTTTTATAAGTCCTATGTGTAGTAAAGTTCCTTTTTCAGTGAAAGAATTATGACCAACTATGGCTGCTTCTAGCTTTCTCTAACTGAAGTGAACCCTTTATGTTTTTATGTCATTGGGAGACAAAACCCAAAAAAATAAAAAATGTTAATGGCTTCCTGTAGCCCTATTCAGATTATATAAAATCTTTTGGATGCAATGTCATTGATTGACTTAAAAAATTATGAAAAAAAAACCTAAAAACTATTAGTGGCTTCTTGTGGCCTTATCTGAATTGAGTAATCCCCCTAATGTGTACTGTCAATAGCTAACTCAAAAAAAAATTTATATATAAAAAAATTTTCCTGTCTCCCTGTAGCCTTATCTAAGTTGAATATCCCCTTCTTATTTCACTTTCTAACTAATTTAAAATAATAGTAAAATAATATCCTTGATTTCCTGTAACCTTACTTATCTAAGTTGAATAACCCCTTCTAGTTTTCTCTAAGTAAATAATTCACAAAATTTAAAAAAAATTGAAAAATTGTTCGTTGCTGAAATTGTTTGGTTTCCCCTGTATGAGGAAACTGCTGCACCATTTAACCTAACCAGAGACAACTGACTAGAACCCCTACTTTTCCACTCTGAGAAACCTCTTTGTACAGATAATCAAAATATCTTATTAAGATAATGAACCGGTTGTCCTTGCTACTAGCATTACCTTATCTTGGGTGCTTGCCTTAATGTAGTAGAGTGTCAATTCAACGTGGTCCAGGGATGTTGCCTGTTAGTATCCACAGTAACCATAGGGCATCGCGCAGGTACGTTGAACTAACCCTTGTACTTCATTTTGACAGTTCCCCTCAATTTTAGTAAGTAGAGCGTTGACCTACTACGGATACGTTTGTTTTGATTGCAATTTCTGTGTCGTGAGGGTGGGCTAATGCGTTTCTCTATTGTAGCAGACACTTTCTGCTATAAATTTTCCTTTTTAACTACTTTTCCTAGTAGTTTTCTTCATAATGTGTACCTATTAATTTGGATTCACTGATCCGTGTTTTTTTCAAACACTTTTCCTTTGAAATTTCTTTTTAGAAATATTCACCTGTGTCGCTTTCGACATTCTTAATTAGTATACCTTAATTCCAGTCCGGTCCTGGCGAACTTACGTTAATCGTAATTCTCGCATTTTGTCACTGGGGTATCAGTAATTGTTTATTCACTTATCAGCTGCTTTTGTGTCCTTGAACTTCACCATGTATAGGTATGCAAGCGATATATAAACATTTGTTGTCGTAGGTTTTGCTTCAAATATCAAATATGAAAATTTTACTTTACCTGCATTGTAAATGTATATAATTTATTTTTTCTTTTTCTCTCTACCTACTTTTATACTAATTCCTGTACAACTTTTCGTTAGCCTTGCTTGGCCTAAATTGTACGTTTTCTATAACTTTTTATTTACCTATTGTGCACATTCCCTTTTTGGGTTTATCATTACTTTATTTGCCTATTTTGGCAACTTTAATTCTTCTTTTTCTCGTGCATTTAGCACTTCCCTTTATGGGGTATTTATTCCTTTGTTTGCCTAGTTTGGCAACTTTATATCCTTCAATTCTACTTTTTCCCTGCATTTAGCACTTCCCTTTATGGGGTATTTATTCCTATATTTGCCTAGTTTGGCAACTTTATATCCTTTAATTCTACTTTTCTCCTGCATTTAGCACTTCCCTTTATGGGGTATTTATCCCTATATTTGCCTAGTTTGGCAACTTTATATCCTTTAATTCTTCTTTTTTTTCCTGCATTTAGCACTTCCCTTCATGGGGTATTTATCACAATATTAAACTTGCAATTAATATTTCCTTTCTTGATACCTCGTAACACGTGTATTTACACGTTCAGCTTATTCGCTGGCCTCTTGTTTGAAGCAAAATGGGTATCCTCTTTTAACTAGATTTTCCGCAGGCACTGTACTTTAGTTACTTGTACTGCAATTTAGTATTTATATTTGTCAATTTTTGTTTTGACACGTTGCTTCAATGTACTTTTTTTTTTCTTTTTCTGTACTACCTTATTTTTTGAATAATCCCGAATTTTCAATTCAAATTAATTTCCCTATTTAATAATAATACTTTTTATTATTTCCTTAAAATCTTTTTGTGACACGGAACAAAGTTGAAAATGAATACTTTGGTCGCCTTAATAATTCTACGAGTCCAGGGTGATCAGTCCTTTTCTCTAGAATAGAATCAAAACTACCAACAATATTTTTATTTGCTAGCTTTGCCTGTGCCCTAGTTACCGTATAAGTAAAATCATCCGACGATAATTCGAAATTGGAAAATAGACTAATAATCCTTATTTCTCCCTCTATAGCGGTTCCGACCTTCTCTGGTCGTATATGCATATGTGGCGCTACACACGAAGTCCGGTTGGCTGTGGTGACGCTGGCGTATTCTGCTCGACCTTCTAAGTGGTACGCTTTGTCGAGTGCTTTTAATTCTCCTTCTTTTTGAGATAGGTCTGGCTGGTTGAGCGCTTGCTGCGTTTCCCCAAAGGGGTAGTGCTGCTACTTGTGCCGGGGTTACACCCGTTCCTTCGAGTTCAGTATCTTCCTCAATTGCTGCCTCTTCTTTTGTTAATTCTTTATCTTTTTCGAAACCTGTATTTTGTGTTTCCTCGTCCCCAAAATATCTCTTTAACCTATTTATGTGTACCACTTGTTCCTTTTTCCCTTTTGTCGTTTTTATAAGGTATGTTACTGGGCCTACCTTTTCCTGTACTATATATGGACCTATCCAATTCTTTTGCAGCTTCTTGGATACTCCAATTGTATTACTTAAATCTTTTAGATATACCAGATCCCCTGTGTTAAATTCCCTGTATTCTGTTGATTTGTTAAATCTTTTGATTCTATCGTCTTTCGCTCTATTTATATTATATTGTACTTTTTCGTACACTTGTGCTAGCCTGGCTTCTAGCTCGGCTGCGTAATTTTCATCCATATCGTACCGTTTTCTTTTCGGCTCGATAAATTTATCTATTGGTAGCGATTGTTCGCGACCATGTAATAGAAAATAAGGACTATATCCAGTTGAAGTGTTTATGCTGCCCCTATATGCCATGAGGACATATGGTATCCATTGATCCCAGTCTCTCTGGTTGTCTGAAATGTAGTGGGAAAGCATATCTTTAATAACTCTGTGCATCCTTTCGATTTGTCCGTTTGATGTGGGTGCATAGCTTGCAGTATGAATTTTTTTTATGTTTAAAATTTCGCATACTTCTTTCATCAGTTTAGACATAAAGTTACTTCCTCTGTCTGTGAGTAATTTTTGTGGGGAGCCATGTCTGCACACTATTTCTTCTACAAACGCTCGGGCTATGGTTTCCGCCGTCTGATCGGGTACTGGTATAGCCTCACAGTATTTTGTCAGATGGTCTTGGAAAGTCAATAAATATTTGTTTCCCCTATCTGACGTTACTAGCGGACCTACTATGTCCATTGACGTAATTTCCCATGGTTTGCTTACCGGGGTGAATTTTTGCAGTGGCGCTTTCTTAAAGTGCGGAGACGTTTTACGTCTATTGCATGAGTCGCATTCTTGACAGTATTTTATAACATCTGCTTTGAGTGTGGGCCAGTAAAATCTTTTTTCTATTGCTGCCATGGTTTTTTGTTGTCCTTGATGACAATATAACGGTGTGTCATGAAAATCCTCTAAAGCTATTCTCTGTAGAGTTTTTGGGAGTATCAGTTTGTTGTCACTGCGGTATAATATGTGTTCTTCATCTAAATAGTATCTTGCCATTGTATCTTCATCTTTTTCATTTATTAATTGTGTTATCTTGTTGCAAAAACTGTCTGTTTCCTGTTCTTTCAATACTATGGCTCTGTCCCAAAGAGGTTCCCATTCTATATTTTCATCCGATATTTGTGCGATGTTACTACCTTTGTACTTTTCCTCAATTATTTCTATTTTGGTGTTAGAGTTGAAAAATATAAATTTACTCATTTTGGCTATTTCTTCCCATTGTAATCCCCTAAGTTGACCGTTTGACTTAACTAATGCTACTGAGGGTTGTTTGTTTGCCTCACACAGTTCTTTTAGTTGTTTAATGCACTCCCATACATTTTCGTACGAGGAGTGATCTTCTACTGTCGGTTTTTCTATAATGTAATATATTGTTTTCCCTGGTGTATTCCATTCTATGATGCTAGGTAATTGGTGGTCTCCGCTAATTTTTGGTATTCCCATTATATTTGTTATTTCGCGCATATTCGCGTCGTTTGGCAGTCCTTTTCTTGGTATGAACAGTGCCAACGCCTGTTGTTCGGGTGAATTTAAAGGATTTTTCTCCACTATCAGATCTCTTGCCGATGAAGTGCTTACGTTATGTTTAATTTGTTCCTCATATTCCTTATAATCTGTGTTTATAAAGTTGTTGGTTGGGTCATGCATTCTGCTGAGTGAATCTGCATTACCATGTTTACGACCTGGCCTGTGAATAACTTCAAAATCGTACTCTGACAGTGTCAATGCCCATCTTGTTAATCTAGAACTGGGGTCTTTAAGAGATAATACCCATTTAAGTGGTCTGTGATCTGTTATTATTGAAAATCGTTTACCGTACAGATAGCATCTAAATGTTTTTACGCCGAATATTATGGCTAATAATTCTTTTTCAGTAGTAGAATAATTTAGTTCGGCTCTGTTTAATGTTCTGCTTGCGTAAGCTATTGGTTTCTCACGTCCATCTCTTGTTTGACTTAAGATTGCACCGACTCCGATTCCGGATGCATCCGCTGATAGTATAAAAGGTTTTGTAAAGTCTGGAAAAATTAATAATTTATCTGTTGTTAGCGTTCTCTTCAATTGGTCCATTGATTTGATTACTTCATCGGTTATTTTAAATTCTACATCGTTTTTTGTTAAATTTACTAGTGGTACGGCTATCTCTGTAATATTTGGGATAAATTTCCTGTACCAATTAACTAAGCCTAAAAATCCTCTTACTCCCTTGACCGTCTTTGGTAGGGGGTATTTTTGTATCGTATCAATTGTTTCTGGATCAGGGGAAATTCCTTCGTGTGTTACTATGTGTCCTAAGTATTTTACTTTCTGTAGTAAGAAACTACATTTTTTCGGTTTAAGTTTTATATTTGCCATTTGGAGCCTTTCTAAAATTTGTTCTATTTTTTCTATGTGTTCCATTTCACCTGTGTAATTGAAGATTATGATATCATCTAAATATACCATGCAACTCACTCCGGTTAATCCGGCTAGAGTTACATTCATAAACCTTTGAAAGGTTGCTGGTGCATTGACTAAGCCAAATGCCATTTTTGTATATTCGTAGTGGCCGTGGAATGTGCTAAAACCTGTGAGAGGAATGTCTTTTTCTTCCATATCTATTTGATGATATGCTTCCGCTACGTCTATAACTGAGAAAAGGGTCTTTTTCCCCGCTTTGTAGCCTTGTAATAAATCTGATATGTTTGGCAAGGGGTAATATTCTTTTTTTGTTACCGCATTCAGACCTCGGTAATCAATGCACATTCTTACTTTTTCTGTTCCATCCGGTTTCTTTTTTACCACTAACACTACTGGGGCAGGCCAAGGACTTGACGATGGTCTAATTATTCCTCCGTCGAGTAGTCTGTCTATTTCCTTTTTCAGTGTTTCTCTTTGATGGTATGGGATTCTGTAAGGTGCTTTGCAGATTGGTTGCGCTCCTGTTTCTAATGTGATTGCATGTTTTACTTTAGTTGTGCTTGTTAGCACTTCATCCTCGTCCTGGAATAAGTGATGGTATTTACTTAGAAGGCTTGTTAGCTTTTCTTTAGCTTCCTGTGACAAATGTGACATGTCGAAACCTTCCTTTATCCAATTCTCGTTTGAAATATCAAATTTTGCAATTATTTCTGGTTTCATTTCTGGCTCTTGTTCTTCCTCACATGTGTATGCTCTCCCTATCTTCTCTCCTTTTTTTAGTGTTATCTCGTTAAAAGATGCATTAATTATTCTCACCGGAATCATTTCTTTATTTGGTACTAACGTGTTTGCCATGCGTATAAGGTTTTTCCCATTAGTTGTGTCCTCGCAGACAATATTTATGCTACTAATCTTTTTATCCACTTTTGCCATCGTACACACCTCCGTTCTGGGTGGTATAAGTAATGGTTTATCCAAAATTATGTCTGTCTCTGTCCTTATTGTTTCTTTTTCCGTTGTTATATTTTGGTTATCTTTATTCTCTACTTTTCTTATTTTTTCTGTTTTATGGCATGAGAATGTTTGCTTTCCGGTAGCTTTGTTTTTATTTTGTTTGTTTTTGTTGGTATCCTTGCATTCCTTTTCTTTTCCTTTCACTATGACTGGTGCTCTATGTACACGCATGAAATTTTTGACTGTTAATAACCATTTTTTCCAATCCTCCACTGAAGTTCCGATTTCCGTTTTCGAGCTTCTGTTATTTTTCTGTCGTTTCAACTGTTCCATCTCCCTTGTGTGTTTCCGATCCTTGGGTCTTTTTGCTGTATTCCTCCATTGGTTCCAGTTATTGTTTTTGTTTCTATTGCCATTGCCTTCTCGGACTGACATCACTTCCATTACTTCCCTGGTTGATTTCATTAATAACGCTTGTCCCCATAAAATCAATGCCGGTTCTCTTTTGTAGGATATTTCCGCTTCTTGTTCTGCAAGAAAATCTCTTCCGAGTAGCACATCTACCTCTTTCAGCATTTTGTCATCGCAAACTATCAATTCGAATATTGCTCCGTTCCCATCCGTTTCTGTTTGGATGTTTGCCTGCGTAGATCCATATAATCTTATCTCGTGCCCCGTGATACCTCTCAGACATAGTGATCTAATGCTACTTATATCCACTTCTTCAGGTTCTACCAGTGACTGTTTTATCAGTGAATACGAGCCTCCTGTATCTAACATACAAGTTCTCATGACTCCGTTTATTTTTAAAGTTACTATATATGGTATTTGTTGTGATCTATAAAAATGTGTTATCGTATTATCAATTTCCCTTGATTTATTCTTATTAAGGCTCACTGGTTGGGAATATCCGGTGGCCTTATTTAGTTTAAAAAATGCTTCCGTGAGTTGTTACTGGTTGATTGCCTTTGTTGTGACCACCCGTTTTGTCTTTGTTGTGACCACCCATTTTGTCTTTGTCTGGGAGTCGTACCTGTGTTTCTCTCTTGTTGATTATTGTTTTGATTGGGGGTCCGTTTATTTTGTTGATTTCCATTATTATCATGCGGTGTGTTACATTCCTTTGCCCAATGTCCTTGCTGTCCGCATCTGTAACAAGCATTTTTCGGTTGATCTCTTCCTTTTTGCCTATTTGCTTGGCACTCATTTGTTCTGTGGTTTGTTCTGCCACAGTTGCGACATGCTTCCTCTTTAAAATTTTGTCGGCAGTCCTTTGTCCAGTGATTCGTCTTACCACAGTGGTAACATTCTTTTTGTGGGTTTTGTTGTCTTCTATATCTGCAATTTCTTTCTTCATGGTTGTTTGTTTTGCACCTGTTGCACCATTTCTCCTGTCCCATATACGCCACTGTATCTGAGTTTGTTTTTCCTCTTAGCATCAACTGTGTCATTTCTTGCAAGGAAACTATTTCCTCGGCTTTGTCTAAGTCCAGATTTGGTTCTTTCAACAGCAATACTCCTGTCTCCCTCATAAGATCCTTTCTAAGTCCCATTTTAAATTGGTTAATTACCAAATCTTTGTTCCCTTTTTTCAATCCTGGGATTTCATCTTGTGATGCTCCAACCAAGTCTTCTTCTAGAGCTTTTGCTGCTAGAAGTCGTAATCGCGTAGTAAAGTCCGCTACTGTTTCATCGTGACGTTGGTAGCAGCTACTAAGCCTTAGTAAATTATTACCCGGTAAACATTTCGGAGTAAATTTACGTATTAGTTTTTCTTTAAGTTCATAATAATCTAAATTGTCTAAGGTTTTATCAGATTTAAAATATTGGTATGCAGCACCTGTTAATTTAAATTTTAAAATGCTTAATGTGTCAGCTTGTGGCCAATTATCTAGCCTGGAACGCTGCTCCAGTTTTTCCAAGTATCTGACAGCATCCTTGCCGTTAAAATCAGGTAATGTTGCCGCAATTACCCCTAGTGGTTGTGGCGGCAATTGCACCACCAACGGTCCAGAAGCCGTTGAAGCTTCAGCTGCAATCGTGACGGCTGCTCCTGACGTTTGTTGATTAGCATCTATATTAGTGTTAGTAGGCATTTTTGTAGTTTGGTATATTTAACTCTAATAAGCACACAGCACTAAACTAGCTTACCTTTAGTAGAATCTTCTGTAAAAAAAAATCAAAACAAACAAAAATTCTTGGAAGGGGGAGGGGATATGAGTTGGGTTGGTTGCGAGCTGGGGATGGTTGCGAGTTGGGTTTGTTTTTTTTTTTTTTTTTTTTTTTTTTTTTTGATTCTGCGGTTTGAGATTATGTACCTCTAGGAAGTTTATTCCTTTGCAATTGAGCAAAAAAAAAAATAGAATAGATTTATATTATTAAGATTAGAAAAAATATTTTGCTAATAAAATAGTAATTTACTACTTATTTATTTGTGCCTATTTATTATTTGAATATAATAAAATTTCCTTTTATATCTAATGAAAAAAAATTGCATATATTTATTTTAATAATTAAATAAATTCTAAAAGACGTCTCTGTCTACTAATATGATTTCACTCTCTTTATATTTCTAGTGACCTTGCACTCATAAGTATTTCACAGACAATAGTAGAATACCTACTCAGCGAAATTACTGTGACAAAACAAAGTTAGTTATTATTTTATATGAACTAACGTTAAATATGCAAATTTTTTCTTTCTTGCAATTTATTATTTATAATATGTAACTGTATCGTTACGGTAATTTTATCAAATAATATTTTCTTAAAAAAAATTAATAGATTTCAAAAATTAAAACTGAAATTTATTTATGGGAGCGGAGGAATGTGGTAATGACGTAACCCTTTGTTCTTCCATCTACCAATACTAATAAAAAAAATCCGAAAACCGCTGTCACCAATGTAATACCGGCGGCCGTTAATCACCTATGTAATAACCGGTAAAAGAAACCTATGTAAATAATCTGTAATAGAGTAACTAAAAAAACTGCTGGTCCACCGAAAATGCTGCTACTTCAGAGAACACCTTGGCGCCGAGTTTCACGAGCCGCGAGCCGGAACCTGGAAAATGTAAGATTCTCCTGGTGTGTCCCTGAAAATAACAAGAAGGCAGCGTAGCTGGCTGTCACCACCCACGAGTACGTGGGAAACAGGAATCAATGACTCCTGTAAGAAAAGTCCGAAAGGTTAGATCCGGCCTCCGCTGCTATCAGTTGTTGTTGATAATGAGAGGTCTTTGTGTGTAGGGTTACGTCTGGTATAAGGTTCAGTTTAAGGTATCACTACTAATTTATTAAGTAGGTTTTTTTTTGGGATGCCTGTGTATGAAAGCAAACTAAACGTTATCGAATTTGAATGGGTTTATTAAAAAAAAAGAATAGAAAATGGAGTAATGAAATATAATAAAAACACTTGATATAAATTAAATAATGAATTAAAAATATTAAGACTTGATATAAATTAAATAAAGGTTTGAATAATATTAATACTTGATAGAAATTAAATAATGAAGTGAATAATAAAAAAAAAACTTGAAAAATTAATTATGACAATAAATTCAGTTATTTGAAAATGTACGAAAACAAATCGTATTTAAAGTAGTACGGGTATGAATTTAATAATCTACATTAATAAATTATCAACTCTCTCGAATTTGAGGATTACGACTGAATCCCTTATTTTAGCAAATATATAATTATATTAAATATGTGTTAAACTAGAAAATAAAATATATTATACAATCTATGCATGAGGTGGCAAATAAATACAGACTGACCAAACTACAAAAATATTTGTTTCACAGTTAGTATAAGATCAATCAGACTCACCAATGTGCAGGTAGGACGCTCTCCAATGATGCTGGAGACTTCTTATCCGACTTATTAACTGACACTCACACAGTATCGTTTAGGGTAGACTTTTTATCGAACCAGTTTGCCTCTAGCAAATCTTATTTGGCCGTTAACTACCCTCTTTACCGAACTACACTTCGAGCGCTTACAGTAGACGCTCTCTCGAAGAAATTATTCGGCTGTCGAGACGAAACTTATTTTGACTCCGCACTACTCTTGTCTTACAAGTCAAAATATAACTCTGGATTTTTCCAGACTGACCGCTAACCGCGAACTGAGGCAACCGCTCGCAACCGTACTCGGGACCCAACTGCCTTGTCGTTTTTTCTGTTTCGTCCACCTTGGGCAATTTTTGCCCAGTCAGCTTTTCACCACTTTTCCGTTTCTTGCTTTCTTATTGGACACACGTGTACTTGGTGACCCACGATCGCTTTGCTTACTCAGCGAACTCGTGTATTCAAAACTAGGTTTACTTTTGGGTTACTTTGTAATTGTGTCATTGTGCATTATCAGCATTGTTTAGTCTGATTGAAGGTTGCTACGTTACCTAAATATAAATTATATTTTTATGAAATTAATTTTGTAATGAATATACTTGAAATTTGTTATACAGGGTGATGTTTTCCATCATTCCACCCTTGGTACTTATTACACCTGTATTCTATTCAGCCTAAGAGTAATATGATTTAATCTAGATGCTATCCTTCTAAATTCATTCTCCCTGTTGCAAATATCAAAATTATCTATATCAACTGACAAATCTACTAATTTCTTTGAACAAATATTGATTTCTTCTGATGCTTTAAATTTAGATACATTATTCGCACAAACAGTCGTTCCTTCCCTTTCTCGACGAAAAGCCTCTCGAAGCGTTGATCTATTTTCCACAACTGTCCTCTCTACAGGTAAATCCCTGATTATTAACTCATACATAATTTCGTCACCAAGTAATCTGTTCACCTCCATTATAACGCAATACAAACAAATGAAAGTAACCGAAATAATAAAAAAAATTTCAATCAAATATTCTACCTAACTTAACTAATTATGTACTAAAAGTAAAAAAACTTATTCTAATTCTATCCTAAACTCTAGCTGAATGACTGTTTATTTCACAACTCATACAGGAATCTCCTGTACCAAAAACTATAACAATGCTATAACTATATTCACTCAACGGAGTATTGAAGTATCAACAAACAACAAACGTCGAATCAACCTTACTTATCTATTAACCTTGCTGTCAGTAGCAATCGATGAGTATAGATCTATAATATAGTTGAAACCATAAAAATAAAATTTTTATAGTAGAGATCTATGGTTCAACAGTTGGTAGTACTATGGAACTATGGTGTTTTGTGATCAGATGTAAATTGTCAAATACAATGTCAATTTTTATACTTATAACCAAACAAAAAATGAAAGAAATAAAAAATAATTCACCACGGAAAATGGAAAAAAATAATGAGGAAACTTGTGCTATTTTCCCTGTTGTTGGGCGCCAATTTGTTACTTCGTTTTCGGTTTACTGGTAGCGAAAATTACGGTATAATCTTATTAAATTAGAAACTTATAAATCGAGGTCCCAAATTAGCACGTGGGATGTGACCTATGGAGTAAAAAGGAATCACGAAGAACTATCCGCTATGTTTAAAAGTTGCAACAGTAAACCTCACGAAAACTCAAATAATGTAGATCTTAGGGATGGGTTGAAAATATGCACAAGTTCCCTTTCGATTATATTGGTATATTGAACAGTCCTAAATCTATCATATATTATGAAGCAAATAAGTTATATAAACAAATACTATCAAAATTAACGTGTTGAAGATCTTTAAAAATTAGATAAATACAAATTACTTGACTGGAATAAAAATTACTTAAATGGAATAAAGAAAAAAAATACTTAGATGGACGTTATTCTACAAACTACAAACCTGAGTCAATGAAGTATATAAATACGTATTTATATGTACAAGAGTTTAGACCAGTATCTAGCTAGTCTGTGAACTAGTGAATGAGTTAGATTATTAAATGAAAGGTAGGTAGGATGTTAATTTAGATTCAAAATATGTATATATTAAATATAAGTCACTATGCTAATCTTATCTGTTAGTTATTCCAGGAGACTGTCAGCAGGGTGGTGGTTTTCCAACTTCTGTTTTTAGGTTCCGTTAGTTAGAGACCATCATCACAAAACACCAGCTACAGAGGTTCCACTGATAATACCAATAGTATTCCTAACAATAAAGTAGGAGTCCGTTCCAGCGAATATGGAGTTAGTGGAAAAGGAAGATAGCTCCCAAGGTAAGTACTAAATCAGCGTACACTCTCTCAAGACGCTTCGATAATTAATAAATAGTGGAACAAAGGAAGCAAAAGAAAAGATATTAAACTAAACTAAAATAAAAGGCCTAAAACAATAAACGGACGTTATTATCACCTTAATAGTAGGGCACAACAAGAACTTACCGCAGATGGTAGGGGGCCTAAAAGTGGCTTCAACCGAAGTTTCAACAAATCCAATATCCACCAAGGTGCTAATTGTCAATGAGTCCACAATTAGATTGGATTTTTATAAAATTTCACCACTATGGTAATAAATCCGCAGAATGCGTTGTTCTGTAAGCTTTCTTGGCTTATCAAAAGAAACGTGAACCAAAGGTCATTTTTTTAAGCCCAAATTACCGCGTTTTGCCGGGTAAAATCTAGTGCCAATTTAATATTTACAAATGGTTATCCTGAGGAGGTCAAGGTCATGTCACTTTGTCACAAAATTTACTAGCAGAAGATGAAACTGTTCAAGGTTATATTTATTATTATATATTTTTTTCTTGTTATAATACGTGATACTAATTTAATTTTATATTTCAGAAAATGGAACCAAAAAAATGAAATTGAAAGTGCAGTAGCAACATTTTCTTGATTAAGAGAGCTGACTAGCTTTTGGCCCAATTTTATTACCAGTGAATAAAATATTTTATAACAAACCTGACGACTTTCATTCTGTTCAATAAAACCGCAATATCCTTTTTTACTAACTTCCAACAAATATAAAGGTGAGTCAATTTAAACCCGTAACAGTTTTCGTATGGTCCATAAAGAAGTGAAAAGGGAGTGAAGTTTGTTATTGAATGAATTGATTGGTTATAGATAAGAATAGCGGTTGTTACTAAATCAGTAATATTTTCTTTTGAGTTTTGTCTTAAAATTCTTAATTTTTCGATTAAAGTGGAATGAGCTCTTTCTATTGGGGAGTTTCCGGTATGTGATTGAGGGGTTGTATAATGGACTTTTATTTGAAAAAGTGACATGTATTCTTTGAAGGTTTCGCTTGTAAATTCTCTTGCATTATCGCAAGTTATTTGCGAAGGGTAGTTGTGGTGGGAGAAATAATGACGTAATTTATTAAGAATTGTGATAGAATTTGAATCGCTAATTTCATAGGCTTGAAGGTATCTAGAAAATAAATCGAGTATTGTTAAGTATTGTTTATTTTCTACAGAAAATACATCGATATGAAGGTTTTCGAAAGGTTTTTTGGAAATAAGTGGTCCCGAAAATGGAACTTTACGAGGGTTTCTATCATATTTGGAAGTGAGACATAGTTCACAATGATTAATATGGTTTGTTACTAATTCTTGAATTTTTGGAAAATAATATAAAGATTGTAAATGTTTTACAGTTTCTGTAAAGGTGCGTATAGACTTGCGCGCCGCGCGTTCGTTGCTCGTGCATGTTTTTTGGTAACGATCCATTTTGAAAACGTTTCGCGATCCATAGTAAACCGACGAACACGATTTGTGCAGGTCGATAATTTTAAATATGTCTCGCTCTCGTGATAAAACTTACGCCGTTGCTGTTTCAGTTATGAGTGGTGCTTTCCTGTTAATGGTAAGTCTATCCAAAAAGAAAAGGAAACAACGACGGTGGTGGTACACTAACCTGTTTAAAAAAAGGAATGGTACCGAGCTTATGATGGACTTGAAGTCCCAAGAAATAAGTGGTCAATATAAGAATTTTACTCGGATGTCACCTTCTGACTTTGAGAATCTATTGCAAAAGATTGGTCCTCATATTTCAAAAGAAGATACCTATTTCCGCACTGCGATTTCTGCTCAAGACAGGTAAGTTTTAATATTTGTTTTCACAATTTGTTTAATTTATTTATAACTCGCTGTTTATTTTTCTGTATAGTTTTTTTTTAATTTTGATTGATTTGTAAATCATTCCAGGTTAGCAGTCACACTTCGATTTCTTGCCACCGGAGATTCATATACTGGTCTGCAGTATACGTTCAGGATTTCCAAGCAGTCTATTGGATATATAGTACCACAAGTCTGCGCAGCAATTGTTAATGAACTGCAGGGATATGTTAAGGTAACTAATATAACGAACAATTTAATTATTTTTGAACCGTTTTATTTGTTTAATACATACACATATTACAATATACAATGTGTCAACACCATGCTACCCTATTCATTACCATTAAGAGATTTACACAAAATCTGCAAAGTGTTCTGACATGATCGATTCTGATGGAGATGGTTGACTGGAGACATTTGCCGGCGAATTAAATGGCGATTCCATAGCAGTCGGTACTCTATTCAGAGGTTGCAAAACATATTGTTGCGATGACGCTGCGGGTGGTACACTCGGAAGTTCATTTTCCGCGGGATTTTGGCAGAAGTTAGAATTCTGAAAACTTGTAGCAGCCCAATTATAATACCCTCTATCTGCTTTCATGAGTATTTCAAAAACAGCATGCTGCACAGCGGTCTGTGTTTCGCACGAATATTTTTTCACTTTTGTAGATACATATGTGAAAAACGCATCGATTTCGTTGGGTTTAACCGGTTCTGTATCTAACTTCTCTGCAGCATTTTTCAAAATGTTAAAAGCACTGCTCACCATTGCTGAATTAGCATCATCAGCTCCCTTTGCTCGCTTACTCGGTCTGTTAGTAAATGAGGACGCTGTCGCTGTCGTCTCCCGTAGGCATTGTGTTCCCATCTCTTCCGCATTTTCAGATATATCATCATTTTCCTACAAATAAAGTGTATTAATTATTTTTGTTTCAGCTACCCACGACCGCTAAAGCTTGGAGAGACGAAGCAATATATTTGAAACCCGTTGGAACCTGCCACATTGTGTCGGCTCCCTTGATGGAAAACATGTTGTTTTGCAAGCTCCAATGAACTCGGGTACAGAGTTTTTTAACTACAAATCCACCTTCAGCATTGTGCTTTTTGCATTAGTAGATGGGAAGAATTTCTGATGGCGGAGTTTTTCAAGGGAGCAAGTTGCATAGTATGCTAACAGGAAACACATTGGAACTTCCACTACCGGAAAAACTACAGGAGCGTTCCATGAAAATACCATATTTTTTTGCAGGTGATAGTGCATTTGCACTTAGTGAAAACCTAATGAAACCATACCCTGGAGATTATGCCAAAGGAACTCCCCAGAGAATTTTTAATTATCGTTTGAGTAGGGCACGGCGAATAGTCGAAAACGCCTTTGGTATATCAAGCGCCGTATTTCGGGTATTAAGAAAACCAATGCTTTTGCAGCCTGATAAAGCCGAGTTGATAGTGATGACAGTGCTTTTATTACATAATTATCTAAGAAAACATTCTCCAAATGTATATACTCCACCTGGCACATTGGATCATGAAGTGAATGGAGTTGTAATTGAAGGGTCATGGAGGATTCAAGGAGCAGATAATATGACGTCTATGTTACCAGTGAGACATGTCCCCCGAAGATCAACCAATTACTCTCAGAAAATAAGGGACGAAATAGCCGATTATTGTATGAATGAAGGATTTTTAGAGTGGCAGCACAAATATGCTTAAGAATCTCTATATTTCCTTACCGTCATAAGCCGCTTCCTTGGTACATCCCTGTCGTCAAGAAATTTGAAAGCATCGTACGCGAACCACCTGCTGACATAAATCTCATCTCTTCCTGCAACAATAAAATACACACTGTATGAAAACAATGTTATTATAAAAAAAGTAGTAGGTACTTACGGCTTATAAAAATAAAACTCACCTTTTCCTGTACCCTGGCTATTCTTTATTTTAGATTTTTCTCGCCGGTATGAAGAGAGCAAGGAAATAATTTTTTTTTACATTGCTCCTTTGGTACATCCATTACGGCTGCAATGTCCCTCCAGGCATCCTCCTTAAGGGGTTTTTTAAAATGTTCTTTGTGCTGCGGGTCCCACAGAAGAGATTTCTCGCGGTACGAATCAATCAACTTAATAACTTTCTCATCACTCCACTCCATTTTGATTAAACTGCTAACAAAAATATCAAAGCGTTCGCACTGCCGTCCAAATCTGTACTGCGAACCAACAAAGGGTTCGTCGAAAAAACCGACTTGAGGTGGATCGTGATGCGCCGTGTGCGCGCAGTTCGCGCGCAACTCAAAAACCTCGTACTAATCTGAGCGCACGTGGAGCGCACAAGGCGCGCGCGCGGCGCAGCGCGAGTATGTGTACGTACCTTAATACCATTATGAGTTTCTGAATGATAGTCTGAAATAATACGAATTTGTTCATCTTTACAGATTATATCTTTCAAAAAAATATTTGTTTTGATGATTTTTACATTTGGTTCTAGAACTTTAGAACATTCTCTCGAAGCGATATTAAGCAATAAATCGTCGGGACAATATATATAATATGTTTTCGTTGGGTTAATTATTTCTAAAAACATGTTACTTATTACAGTAGGATCTGAGCCGTTACGGAAAATTAAAGTATATCTATTTTTACTAAAGGGTTTCGAATAATCTATATCATTTTTATCTCCGTATTTCAGAGTTATTTGAAAATGAGAAGAATTCAAAGATTTATCCGAAATTGGAAAGCCAAAAATTGGACTTTCTTGTGCAGAATGTTTAGTTTCGTCTGAAGCGAGACTTTTGTTATCATCTGGTAATGTACTCAAAATTTCGTCAGCATCGCTGAGTGCTAAATTTGGGTCAGAATTTGCTCTAGCTAAAATTGAAAAAGAATCAATATCATTAGAGTTTTGTTCGACATTTTTAGTCTTCAAACTTGGATTTGGGGGAGTGATAGTTATATCACTAATTATATTAATTTTTTGTCTTGTTTTAGAGGGTTTTTTATCAATTGCATTTATTTCGATTCTAGATAATGCGTCGGCAACATAATTTTCTTTTCCTTTTTTATATTTAATTTCGAAATCAAACTCTTCGAGTTTCAATTTCCATCTTATTAGACGCTGATTGGGTTCTTTAAAAGAGTGTAGCCAAACGAGTGGCCTGTGATCAGTTTCAATGATAAATTTTTTAAAATACAAATATGGTCGGAAATGTTTGCAGCTATCGATTATAGCTAATAACCCTTTTTCTATAGTGCCGTAATTTCTTTCGGCTGAATTTAGAGTTCTAGAATAAAAGGCAATGGGATGGGAATTTTGAGAAAGTACGCTTCCTATAGCAATATTCGAAGCGTCGGTTGTTAAGGTAAATGTTTTTGTTAATTCGGGATGCGCCAAAACTGGAGAGTTACAAAGAAGTTGTTTACATTTTTCGAATGCGTCCAGGTATTCTGGGTCATTTAAATCTAATTTGGTTCCTTTTTTAAGGTATTTATTTATCGGATATGTTATTTTGGCGAAGTTTTGAATGAATTTGCGATAATATGAGAGCAATCCTAAAAATGATTTAATTTGTTTTTCATTTTTTGGCAAGGGAAAATTTTGGATTGATTTTATTTTATCCGGATTCGGTTTGATACCGTTAGGGGTGATTACGTGACCTAAGAAGGCGACTTCTCTTCTGAGAAATTCAGATTTGTCTAATTGTACTTTTAAATTGTATTTTTCGAGTTCATTAAATATTTGTTTAATGTGAATAATATGATCCTGAAGGGATTTTGAAAAAATTACTATATCGTCCATGTATACGAAACATGATTTATACAGAAAAGGACGGAGGATTGTGTCCATGACACGCTGAAAAGTTGCTGGGGCATTTTTCAGACCAAATGGCATACGTGTATATTCGTAGTGGCCATTGTCTACAGTAAATGCAGTTTTTTCTGCCGAATTTGGATCTATTTCGATTTGGTGAAAACCTTGTGCCAAATCTTATGTAGAAAAATAAGTGCTTCGACCAAGATTGTCGAGAATTTCGTCGATACGAGGAAGGGGGTATTTATCTTCAATGGTTTTCTCATTTAGTTTTCGATAGTCTATAACTAATCGAAATTTCTTCTTTCCACTAGCATCTATTCGCTTAGGGACAAGAAAAGTAGGAAAACTGTATGGAGATATACTAGGCTTAATAATTTTATTATTTAAAAGTTTTTTAATTTGATCTTGGATCTCTTGTTTTAAATGATAAGGGTATATATACGATTTTTGATAAATCGGTATATCGTCAACTGTTCTAATATTATGTTTAACTGCATGAGTAAACGTTAAATCGGAGTTTTCATTATAAAATATATTTTTAATTTTTTTACAAAGAGAAAATGTTGCATTTTTTTCTTCGGGATTTAGATGATCTGTTCGAAGAAGTTTGGTGATGTCAATATTGTTATAATTTGACTTAGGGTTCCTTTCATGAAATTTTGAAAGCGGTTGAACTTGAACAGGTTCATGAAAATTAATAGAAATATTATTCAATAAAATTTCTTGTTCTATTGGTATTTTACAATAACCATTTTGTGCTACGGCTATACATTCGGGTATAATTATATTTTTTAATTTTATTTCTGGAAGAACTATTGGTCCATTATCGATATTTACTGGGATATTTAAAGTTCTTTTATCTAAAGGTTCAGAATAAGGTGTGAAAAGATTTGGGTTGATTTCGAAATAAAAAGGTATTTTGATAGAATTAATTTGTAAAATATGATTTTCATAATCAATAAGAGCTTTCAATTTATCGAAGTCTTGACTACCTATTAATGCATCGAATCTTTCGTGCCAAGGTATTATAAACATATCAAAATTATATTTAATACCAAATTCTTTCAAAAGAGGGTATTTACAGTTAAAATTACCATTATACGTAGTTTTAATAGCTTTAACGGAAAATTTGGACTTATAAATTGAATTAGAGAATAATCTATAAGCCGGTTCTGGATTAATAATAGAATTACTTGCTCCGGGGTCAATTAATATTTTTAAATCTAAATGTGAAAGATATATAAATGGAAGTTTTGGGAATGAATTTATATTATTTATATCAATTCCGAGGCTCCTAATCAAAAATTTTGAGTTTCCTCATAATTGCTGTTTTGTGTATCGTCGTATTGCAAATCATTAGGATTATGATCTACGTCTTCGACATTGAATAATTATTCGACTGCAACTTTAGGGGGTCCCGTTTGCTTAAAAAAATTTTGTGGGGGTCTATAAGTATTTGCGGTAGAAGTACTCATTGGGGTTGGCCTGTAATTGCTCGTGGAAGGTTGTGGATGACGATTAAAGTTTTGATTATTAGGGGATTGAATTTGTCTATTAATTGATTGATTACTTTGTCTTTGGTAGTTATTTTGATATTGGGGTCTTTGATATTTATTACTTGGTTTATTGTTGGAATGATGGGGTACTTGAGGTACTTGTGAGAAATTAGTTAATGATTGATTTCTTGGTGGTTGATAACCTGAATTATTATATTTTGGAGGAGGGCGATTTCTTTGAATTTTCTGGGATCTAAGGAAATTTGCAAAGTCAATTTGAGATCTTTCATTGTCCAAACGTCTACATTCGTACAATGCTTGCTCAAGGGAAGTTATTGAAATATGGAGTAAATGCTCTCTGTAAGGTGTAACTCCTTCCGAAGTTACAAGGCTCCGGCAGCTCTTCGTCTGGTAAGCAGTGGTCGTAGGGTCTTATTGATCACAAAAATCACAGGACTAGGGCGCCACTTGTTTTTTGTTGTACTTTCAAAAACAAGAAATTATTTTATTCGTTTTACTTAATTTTGGTTTTTCTTTTATTTCACTTACTTTAACTTACTTTGAACTCCTCTCAACAAGTATGTATGTGAGAAAAATATTTCTGATTAAAAATAAAAAACAAAACCTCACTATATGGTTTTTTAATCAACACAAGCGGGGTATTCAGCTATCGCTGACAAAGAATAAAAAATTATATTTAGTAGGTACACGGAATGTAACAAATAATATTTTAATAATAACTAGGAGCCCCTAAATACAGCTGTATTTAGTTCACATGTGGTGAACAATTCAGTATAATCAAGAAATTATATATTACATTTACCTTTTATATTTAACTAAAATGTAACAGGTTATCTAAGACTTAATGTACAAAGCTGCTGCTCGTTGAGAGACTTAATAATTATTAGCGTCGAAATTTGAAATTACAAAATCTTATGTTTGGAAAATTAGTAGATAGCATACATTAGTGTATTACGAAAAAATAGTATTGCGAATAAAAAAATATAATAGTAAGTACGCCAGTGTGCTTCTCTAGTGGCTATTAAAAATGGAACGAACTCACCAACGCGTGACGATCGATGGCTTTAGACTTTTTTTTTAGCATCCAAAATATGGAGTTGACATGTTCTCATCAAAAAAAATCCTCCAACATGGGATCCTGACTACAAGGTGGTAGATAAATAAAACAATTCGTTGCCTCGGGAATTCCCTACAGCGACGGTCTCAGACAGATAGCTAGAGTGTCGGGATCTTGGAAATCTAATATAATTGACCATTCCAGGAAACGTGGTAGCCTCAAAGATGGCTGCCCCAATACCACCAAAACGCTATTCAAATTCAAGCGGTCGGCAAATCTGTAAATAATTTACCACTCAGCTACTCTAATGCTTCACAAAAAAATATTTATTCCCTTACCTCCTTGTTATAGGAAAACCCTTTATCACAGTCCTCACTGACTGATAGCAGGCGCTCAGCAATGCTAGCAAACCAAAAATCCAATATCCAAGTCCCCTCATCCTGTCGATTTTTACAACAATGGATGAATTAGCGCGAAACTAGACGAACAGCAAGTTTTTTATAAACCTCAACGGCCAATTATGTTCTGATAATCCCTACAATACATTCGTATTCTAGGTTGACCAATATAATATCTCCGGTCCAAACTAACGAGCTCCGAACCCAACCGATCTGGCTTAGTAAACTTCAGATTCATGTAGTACTACGCCTGTTTGGTGAAGTGTGAAATGTCAACGTTAACCAAAAATAGTACCCACATCACCTATGACAACTGTCATGGTGAGTGACATCAAAAAATCAAAACAAAATCCAATAAGGCGATGGCAATTAAATTATCACCAAACGAAGATTACAATCAACGATCAAGTTTATGTTATGTCTGAAGCCATTCTAAAACATTGTTTATTCAGCGTGTCCACTATCCTATTCAAAAGGTTACCTTAGTCAAATGTAAACATTGGACTGAACAAAATATCTAATTGATTTTATTGCTATTTTTATACTGGTAGGTAAACACTATATTACTTATAATTCATATATTTAATCAAAATTTTAATTCTTTTTTTAGGAACTTGTGTAGATGTTAGTTTTATTACTGCTACTGTTTCAAGTGCAATCATGTGTGACAATTAATAACAATACTTTGTGTACATAATTTAGTGATTGTTTTAGACTGAATACTTAATTGAATAAAATATGTTTCAAAGTAGACAAACATTCACATATCTCGGTCTTTAATTTCAGTCTGAATGTTACAAAGGGTTTAAAAGACCTGCCTTAAATACCATAAGGGCTTGATCGGTATACATGATTTCTTTGGAGATTCTAACTTCTTCATTATTTTAATTGATAGCTAGATGTTCTTTAAGAACTTGTAATTTACGAGTGACCTCGTCATGGAATTCTGTAAATGTTTGAGGGTGTGATTGAATAGAAGTGTTTAGATCATGAGACAATATTTCTTCAGACCTAGGGTCGCCAAATCGAGATATAAGGGCTGTTTTTAAATTGAGCCAATCATCAAAAGATCTATTTATAATTAC
Organism: Galerucella nymphaeae; assembly: GCA_963978555.1. NCBI lineage: Eukaryota > Metazoa > Arthropoda > Insecta > Coleoptera > Chrysomelidae > Galerucella > Galerucella nymphaeae. The sequence goes on along the minus strand of OZ021706.1, from coordinate 4,261,891 downwards.
GTCTCTAGCTGGACCTAATAATTTAGATTTTAGTTGCTCTAGCAGAAGAGAGTTAAATGAATCGTTATTTTCGGTTTTCAGTAGAGTTAAATATTTTTCTGATTGTCTAATGAAATAGGCCAAATCTTTTGAACCACCGTTATAGGTTGGAACAAGATTGTTTGCCATAGATAATTCAATTGGTGTAATTTGAGTAGACATTTCGGTAGTAGTATTCAAATTACGTTCTATAGATATCGGAGATCTGGATCGATCACGACTATTTGACATATGTGATTGTAATGATATTCATTATTTTAGATATTTAGTAATATATATTTCACAATTTCCTCTATCAAGTGCATCGACTTCAGGTGTAGTATTATTGACCTGTGTATACTGTTTAATCAGCAATAACACTGTTGCTACCTGAAGTACTTTACGCTGATAGATCGAATTTGATATAATGTTTTAGGTTAAATGGATTATTGTAGATTATTATAATTTGTGCATTCAACTAGTGTAGAAGTAAATAAAATTAGGTTTTATAAAAAATGTGTTTAAATTATTAAAGTCTAATTAAAGAGAAGTTAGTTTATCACATGGCGATCCTGCCAGCCGGAAAAAATAAATAAATAAATAAATAAAATGAGAATATGAAGTTGTGAGAAAATGGGCGGAAATACTTATTCAAAGGAAGAGAAAGAAGAAATTGTTATAGCCCAGTCAGGAAATAGCGGAGGACAGACAAATAGTCCAAAACAAAATGGAGGTGTTTCCATCAAAGATATATTGGAAATTGGAGTTGTTATTATAGCAGTTGCAGTTGTCATCTTTTATTTATATGGAAAGTGTAAGAAGCGGCTTGAAAGGAAGATCCGAAGAGAAATTACGGCTAGTCAAGAATTGGTATAAAAGTGATGGTTAAAGTGAGAAAATTAACAAAATGTGCGTGAAAGTGTAATGCCGGTTTGCAACGAACTTAAATACTTGCTCGAAGAATTAAGAGTATTTTATAGGAACTTAAATAAAGACCCCGTAGATAGAAGGACAAATTTAGAAAATGTACAACGTAAGTTTGTTAAACTAGATAAGCTTAAAGATAATTTTAATGATTTAAAACTGTTAGTCAATAATGCAACTTTTGAGGATAAAGATAAACAAGGCATTCTAGCTTTGGCAGATTCAATTCAAAAGTATCTAAAAAGTATTGATGAAATTTTACAAGATAGATTAGCAAACGCAACTGCAGAGGGTAATAATTCAAATTCAGATTTAAGTGCTAAAGTAGAAAACATGTCAGAAAAATTTGATTTGAAAACTGCCACAGGTTTAATTCCTGTTATGAACGGAAATGAAAATGTAACAAAAAGTCTCATTGATAACATTGAATTATACGACTCATTACTAGATGCGAACGGTAAAAAACTTTTAACTATTTTTGTTTTAAAGACACGTCTTTCAGAAAATGCTAAAATTAGATTAAAACAAAATTATGATACAAATAAGGATTTAATTTCCGATTTGAGATCGCACTTCATTACTAAAAAATCAGTTTCAACTTTATCAAATCAATTACATAATGCAAAACAAAATGGGAAATCAATTGATAGTTTCGGTAGATATGTTGAAGAATTATTAGTTAATTTAACGATTAGTGAAGGCGATGGCAATGTAGATTCAATGGAAACTTTAAGAGTAGTTAATGAAAAAATTGCAATCCATGCATTTGCGAATGGTCTACAAAATAACGATTTGAAAACCATAGTTAAATCTAGAAATTATACTAAACTTAGCGATGCCATTCAGGGTGCACAAGACGAAGAAATACCCAAACAAAACATGTTTTTTATGAAAAGTCATAATTCCTCATGTCGGGGTCAAAGAAAAAATTCAAATTACAATTAGTTTCGCAGGGGACGAGGTAATTTCACAAATTACAATGGTAATAAAAGAGGCAATTCTAACACTCGGCCTAATTTCAATAATTATCGTGGAAATAATAGTCATAGAAATTATTGCATACGAGAAGTAAATGAACCTTCTACGTCACAAACGTTTTTTCGTGCCTAAATATGCTAAAAATGTTTCAGTTTATAATGCTAATGGACTAAATTTTGTTGAATTTAATTACAACGGATTGAAACTAAATTTTCTATTAGACACAGGTTCCTCAGTTAGTTTAATATTCTCAAAATATTTACACATGAGATTATAGATTTTACAAAGAAGGTTCAAATTCAGGGAGTCACTGGATCAACGGTGTCACATGGCTCAGCTAATATTACTTTACATGTAAACAATGAAAAAAAAATATCTCATACATTTTTGTTGATGAATGAATTTGACAACTCTATGCATGGTATTATAGGTTCAGATTTCTTTAATAAATATGCTGCATGTATAGACTATGAAACATTTTTATTTACTTTCTGGATAGACGGTTTCAAAATTTCACTTCCAATGCACTCTAAACAATTATCTAATATACTAATTCCGCCAAGATGCGAAATAATTAAATTTTTTCATACTGACATTAAGAATGAGAGTATCGTATTACCAGAACAATTATGCGAAGGCGTTTTTGTAGCCGGAATTTTAGTTAAGCCTGATAATTGTAATAGAATTCCTGTTAAAATTTTAAATGTTAGAAATGAACCGGTAAATATTAAAAATTTTAGACCAAAATTAGACAAATTAGAAAATTACAATTTAGGGAAAATTGAAAACGGAGATAATTTATCGGTAAGTCGTGCTGATTCATTGTTAAACTGTTTAAAATTAAATTATTTACATAACGAGGAAAAAAGTGCAATTGAAAAGCTTTGTGTCAAATATTCCGATATTTTTCATTTAGAAAATGATCCTTTAACTGTTACAAATATTTATAAATCAGATATACCTCTAAAAAACCCAGCTCAATCGGTTTTTGTTAAACCGTATCGGTTACCCTTTGCCCAAAAAGATGAAATTCATCGGCAAGTAGACAAAATGTTAAAAGACGGTATTATAGAGGAGACGAGATCAAAATTTTCGTCGCCTATATTACTTGTTCCAAAGTCATCGTTGAATGAGAATAAAAGATGGAGATTAGTTTTAGATTACCGATTATTGAACAAACAAATAGAAGATGATAAATTTCCGTTACCTTCAATTACGGATATTTTAGACTCCTTGTCCGGTGCTATTTATTTTTCCCATCTTGACCTTTCCCAAGGATATTATCAAATAGAATTAGACCAACTCAGTCGACCCTGTACAGCCTTTAGCACAGACCGAGGGCAGTACCAAATGACCAGATTACCTCAAGGATTAAAAATTAGCCCTTCTTCATTTTCACGAGCTATGACCATTGCAATGTCGGGATTAAATTACGATTCTTGTTTCATATATTTAGATGACCTTATAGTATTCGGTAATAACTTAATAAATCACAACAAAAATTTATCTAAAGTTTTCCAACGATTAAGAGAGGTAAATTTAAAACTTAATTCAAATAAATGTGAATTTCTGAAAAAAGAAATTTTATATTTGGGACACACTATTTCGGCAGAAGGTGTCTCACCAGACCCTAGAAAAACCGAAATCATAAAAAATTATCCTGTTCCCAAAGACTCCAATGAAACTAAGAGATTTGTAGCATTTGCTAATTATTATAGAAAATTTGTCAAAAATTTTGGAGATATTGCTAGACCTTTAAATAAATTAACAAGAAAAGGGGTACAGTTTGAATGGACCCCAGAATGCCAAAAATCCTTCGAAATTTTAAAACAAGCCTTACAAAATCCACCTATTTTACAGTTTCCGAATTTTTCTGAAAATAATTGTTTTATCTTAAATACCGATGCCTCAGGTTATGCCATTGGTGCCGTTTTGTCTAATGGAAATGATAAACCTATTGCATATGCCAGTAGAGTCTTAAACAAAAGTGAGAAAAATTATAGTACAATTGAAAAGGAACTTTTAAGTATATGTTGGGCAGTAAATCACTTCAGACCGTACCTGTATTCTAGACGCTTCGTTATATATAGTGACCATCGTCCGCTTTTGTATCTTTTTGGAATGACAAACCCTTCAAGCAGACTTACTAAATTTAGGTTATTGCTTGAGGAATACGACTTTACAATAAAATACGTTAAAGGTAAAAATAATGTAGTAGCAGACGCTTTGTCCCGTGTCGAATTATCGTCGGATGATTTGAAGGAGATGAAGCCAAATATGAAAGAAACTACTTATATGGTAACTAGAGCACAGGCAAAGCTAGCAAATGAAAATATTGTTGGTAGTCTTGATTCTAATCTAGAGAAAAGGACTGATCACCCTGGACTCATAGAATTATTAAGGCGACCAAAGTATTCTTTTCAACTTTGTCCTATGTTACAGAAAGATTTTGAGAAAATGGTAAGAAATAAAAAATATGATTATAAAATAGGGAAATTAATTTTAATTGAAAATTCGCGAATAATTTACATAAATCAGAATACTCTATCATCGTTAGACTTAGGTACTACGTTGAGAGATCTGAAAATAATGTGTAATAAATTTAATATTCCGGAATTAATTATTGTAAAAGATGAAAAGTGCATGTACTTATTAAAGGAACTTATAAAATTCCCTGAAAAAATAAAGAAGTTTAATTTAAAAATATCAATTGTAAAATCTAACGAAGAAGTTTTAGAATTAGAAAAAAGACAAATAATATTAAACGACTATCATTTGTTACCTACCGGAGGTCATGCTGGAATAAATCGTTTGTTTAATAATATAAAGAAAACATATTTCTGGCCAGGCCTGCGGAATGATGTAGAAAGTTTCGTGAAAAAATGTGATGATTGTCAACGACACAAGCATTCACAGCGAAACATTGAGCCACTGAAAATCACTACCACTGCTAAATCAGCTCTACAAAAAATATATCTCGATTTGGTAGGTCCTTTAGAGCAGGATATCGATAATAACAAATACATTTTAACTTTACAATGCGAATTGAGTAAATTTGTTGAATGCTACGCTATTACAAATAAGGAATCTTATACAGTAGCAAAAACATTTGTTGAAAATTATATTTTGCGATATGGGGTTCCTGATGAAATTGTAACAGACAAGGGCACAGAATTTTTGTCGTCTATTTTAGAAGAAACGTGTAAACTTTTAAATATCAAACATTTAAACTCAACCGCTTATCATCACGAAACTTTAGGGTCTTTAGAAAACTCACATAAAAATTTGGGAGCTTATTTACGTATGCAGGTAGCTAAACAACCAAATTCGTGGAGTTCATGGGTGCCTTATTGGAGTTTCTCTTACAATAATACTGTTCATACTGAAACCAAATATACACCACACGAACTTGTATTTGGGAAAACAGCTACTTTGCCATCTAACTTAACTGATCAAATTGATACTATTTATAATTTTGATGATTACCCTATTGAACTGAAATATAGAATTCAAACAGCTTGTGATGATGCGAGAAATAATTTAATGTTATCAAAAGACAAAAGGAAGGAAGGGTATGATAAGAAAACGAAAATTGTAAATTATAAAGTAGGCGATAAAGTTTTATTAAAAAACGAGGCTGGGACTAAGTTGGAACCATTATTTAAGGGTCCATATATAATTATTGAAGAAAACTCCCCTAATGTAGTTATTAATGTTAATGATAAGCTTATAGAAGTACATAAAAATAGGATTAAGTTATATCATGAATAATAAATAATTTAAAAAAAAAAAAATGTTTATAGACGTCTAAACATTTTTTTCTCGCCCTTTGGAGGTGTAATGATATTCATTATTTTAGATATTTAGTAATATATATTTCACAATTTCCTCTATCAAGTGCATCGACTTCAGGTGTAGTATTATTGACCTGTGTATACTGTTTAATCAGCAATAACACTGTTGCTACCTGAAGTACTTTACGCTGATAGATCGAATTTGATATAATGTTTTAGGTTAAATGGATTATTGTAGATTATTATAATTTGTGCATTCAACTAGTGTAGAAGTAAATAAAATTAGGTTTTATGAAAAATGTGTTTAAATTATTAAAGTCTAATTAAAGAGAAGTTAGTTTATCACATGATAATAAAATCAATAAAATAGATATATAAATATTTAGAGTATTAAAATACGATAATATGATTATTTCCAATTTATTAAATTGAATAATAAAAATTGATATATTTTATATTGAAATAATATTCAATTATTATAAATCAATTGAGATTGATAATGAAAAAAAAATTATTTTTTTTTATAAAAGTGAAGAAAAAAAAATATTAGCCAATAAATCGTAATAAAGGAAAAGACTTACAGGAAGATACACTGGAGGATCATCTGTGAGCTTCTTCTTTGTTTTCTGATTCACTGAAGGATTCTGGACAACCGTCTTTTTCACTGGAGGAATGGTCAGGTTGGAGTCAACTTCTTCTCTTGCACAGTTTCTTGCTTCACCAAAAGTTTTAAAATGTTCGGATACCGTTTTAATTTCTTAACAGAAAATGTAGATGTTTACCGCACTGAAGGGGTGTTTTTCTACAAACAGTATCCTGTTCGCAGCGCCAGTTAGATTTTTTAAGTAAAAAATATACTTTTTAAAAATTTTATTTAAACTTAGATGACAACAAGTTTTTAGTACAAAGGTAGAATGTAGACTGAATAAAAAATAATACAATTATAAAACAATAGAAATATAAAATGCTGATTTTAATAAAATATAATATTCGTGTTAACAGGATGTTATACACGTGTTGGAAATGTTTGCTGAGTTTAACAAATGTAATGAGATAAAATAATCTAGTAAGTTTCCGTGGGAAATGTCTAGTAAGCAGTTTCATAGTTATGGGTCTATATGACTCGTGTGATCAATTTTTATTCTACAAGAAGTACAACACTACTACAACACAAGAAGGAGGGTAAAGAAATAGTGATAGCATCATGCTACTTTGAGGGAGATAGGCCTGCACCACCCCCAGAGGTACAAAAGCTGGTGAAGTATTGCGAAGAGAAGAGACTACCTCTACTTCTAGCATGTGATGCCAATGCACACAACACCGTTTGGGGCAGCAGTAACACCAACAAATGAGGTGAGCAACTTTTAGAATATATCCTTAATAAAAACCTTAATATCCACAATATAGGGAATACACCTACATTTGTAACAAGGGTAAGGCAAGAAATTTTAGATATTACACTGGCATCACAGGATCTAAGACAAATAGTAAAAGATAGGAGAGTATCGGGTGAACCGTCTCTCTCCGATCACAGTATCATAACATTCAAATTAGAACTGGGCATACCAGAGGCAAGCCTCAGGAGAATACCAAGAAAAACAGACTGGTACACTTATTATACCAATCTAAAAAGAAATCTAGCACAAATCCAGAGAAAAGGAAGGGCTAAGCACCATCTGGCCTGGAAAATGAGCTACAGGATCTGAACAGGGCAATAATTGATGCGTTTGAATCGAGCTGCCCTCTTCAAAAACAACAAAGCAGCAAAGATGCACCCTGGTGGAACAAACATCTGTCAGAACTAAGATCTCAAACCCGGGACCTTTTCAATAAAGCAAAACTCACCGGAGACTGGCAGAGGTACACCGAGGTGAGAAATACCTACTACAAGAAAATTAGAAAAGCTAAAAGACCCAAAAATCCTAAGCTGGATGTACACTGCCATAGTGAGACCAATTATCACTTATGGAGCCATTGCCATTCAAAGACTAGCTTGTATATGCATTACAGGAGCAATGAGAACATGCCCAACGGCAGCAATGGAAGTAATTCTCAACCTCACCCCTCTACATATGGTGGTGGAAAGTGTTGCAGAAAAAACAAGATACAGACTAAGTAGAGAGGGAATCATTAAAAGAAAAATCACCTCTTCACTTCTTAGAAATCAGACAACCTGGGACATGCCACAAGACGGTATGATGAGAAAGTACAACTTTTCGAAGAAATTCGTTACAGAATTCACCAACAAGAAGGAATGGGATCCGAATACCATTACCAGAATTGGAAAGAATGCCATCCAATGGTACACAGATGGCTCAAAAGCAATAGGAGGAACTGGGATAGGAGTGTTCGGGCCAGGAACCAAACACTCCGAAAGCTTGGGAAAAACCCCAAGTATCTTTCAAACGGAAATCCACGCCATAAGAAAGTGCGCCCAGTTCAATATTGATAAAGGATACCGAGGACAAAGGATTATCATAATGACAGATAGTCAAGCAGCCATAAAAGCACTGAGCTCTTGCGTAATCAGTTCTAAAATGGTTTGGGAATGCCTAGACAAACTAAATGAATTAGACAAGAACAATATAGTTACCCTACTATGGATTCCAGGACACACTGGAATAGAAGGAAATGAAATAGCAGATGAACTAGCAAAGAGGGGGTCTGAAATACCCTTCTGGGGGCCTGAACCTTTTTGCGGAATCAGCTCCAAGGTAATATTGGAAGAAATAGGCGAAGCCGAAAGAAAGAGAAGATCTTGGAAAGATCTAGTAGGGCTTAGCTTAGACAATCAAAGATTCTCCTGGGTGACTACAACCTACGGAGATCGAATGAATGCATAAGTCAAAGCAAGACTGCGCTAAGAGTTTTAACAGGGATCCTAACGGGACACTGTCGCCTGAATGGGCACCTGAAAAAGCTCAAATTAGTGGAGGAAGAAGAATGCAGATACTGTGGCATGGAAGAAGAGACCTCCATCCACATACTTTCCAACTGCACAGCACTCCAGAATCCTAGAGCACAGTACCTGGGAGATTACTGGATAGAAGTGGAATATTTACCTAAGTTGAAGCCTGTAGATATCCTAAAATTCCTCCGGGAAATAGGACTAAAGGAGCTACTAGTTTCAGAGACTCTCCTCAGAAACTAAGTAGAAGTAAGGGGGCACAATAGATCTTTTAGGTCTCAGTGAATGTTACCCCAAATATACATACATACATACATACAACGTCAATGTCGAGGTATTAGACAACCGTGTATTCATTCATATCATGAATATTAGCTATTTAACTCAAGGTTATGCCGATGGGCGACCACTGTTGTATTAAGTATAGATCTGGTGTAGATCACAAACACAAATCAGTTGCTTGTAAAAACGTCTAATCTGAAAATTGGAGTCGTGTAATTGTGAAGTTTGGTGTTGGCAACACTAATCGTAGCAGACAGTCTTGTGGACTTCCTTCTCCGGTTGACAAGGTACTGATTTGTGTACAATCCCTCTCCTCGTTCAGCAGGGTATTGGCCTGTCTGAATAAACCTGTCCGCGCTGAAGGTATTGACTCCAGCGAAAATCCTGAACCGTTCACGTACGAAAGGTACTGAAACCCCCCTGAAACTTCTGGTATTGACTTAGGGATATCCTATCCTCGTTGAAGGTATTGACTTCATGGTACATCCTGAAAACCGACATAGAGTGTGTGTGAGGTTGTGATATTGACTGCGGATCCATTAGCCTAACCAATTTTTAGACTTACCTTAGTTTTACCATACATTAATAGTTCATTTAATTCAATTTATATAGTAAATCTAGATATATACATTTTATAATATACCTTGAGCTACATAGTCCTTTTCCATGTTTTTAATATTGTTATCTTTACGTTTTATCTCAATGTAAGTATAAAAAAAGTTATACAAAAAATATTAAAAAAAAATTAACAATATATTTTTATGTAGTTTCCCTGATGATGGTTGAAAATTCACTCGAAAGCTTGGATTAAATACTGAAAAGAGTACACGTATACGTTTTATTGCTGCACTCTTTGAAAAATATCACCATATACAAATATTACCATATACAGGGTGTCTCAAAATTGGTGAATATCTTTAAGCTGAGTACACATGACAAAAAAGTCAAGAAAACAATTTGTAAATTATAAATTTGTAAATTTATTTTTTTATTTACAAATTTACTTCATAAAAAGGATTTTAAATTATAGTCTAATATAATTTTCTTGGATTCTCTTAGGGATTTTGATGGTTTTCTGTAGGAATAAGATTTAGTAATAGGTTCTCATTAGACCCATAATCTTTTCCAGCTCTGAGTGAGATTTGATTGATAGTTCTCATTAGACTTTAAATCATATCTTTGCTCAGTACGGATGATTAGTTAATCTCTCTAGGAGACAACCAAATGTACAGAAATTTTTATTTTTTGAAATTGTTTTCTTTTGTTATAAGTGGTTTGCAGTTGCTGGGGACTATTATGTGAATTTTTATTGAATAAGATTTAGCAAAGGGTTCTCATTAGACCTTTAATCTTTTCAGCTTATTGGAAAAAATTTTTTTGAAAAATGGGTTCTCATTAGACCTTATCAAATTTATTCTACAATTATTTAACAAATTTACATGATGGTTTCTTTCAATTACCATATCATTTTAATTTACTTGATATATCCCTTAAAATATTTTGCATTTAACCTAATTTTGATAAGTTAGTTCTATGCTCACTTTAGATAACTTTAACTCTGTGTCTAGGTCGACTGTCAATTGTCATAGTTCCATGTAAGTTTTTCTGTTGATTTCAAATTAATTATAATTCAGTCAATTCAGTGTCACTTCTAATACTGTTACACTGATAGGTGTACCTAAATATCAAATGTTAAAATAATGCATATAAAATGACAGTACCCTAAATAAGGGATAAAACAATTTTATTAATTTACATGTGGTTTTAATTTGAAATTTTAAGAAATGTGTTGTGAACTTTTTAAATGGAAGAAGTTTTTTGTAATCGCCTGACGAGTAAAAAATTTTATAAAAAAATTTTCCTGACTTTTCTTTTCAAACAACTATTGCTTACTTGCAGGTGAGGCACTGAAGATGGCTTAACAGCCGAAAGCGCTTTGCAATTGAAATTAAAAAAAATTTTACACAGAATACAAAAAAATTGTTTTCTTGACTGTCTCAAAATTGACGCTCGTCCTTTCAGAATATGAATCGGGGGGTTAAACAAATTAAAACTTAAAAATAAAAAAATTTCGTTATGTCCATGGTTTCAGAGTTATTGACAAAAAACAAAGATCTAACATTCAATGTTTAAACTTTATCAAAAACGGATATTTGTTACAAAACAAGAAATTAATTTATAAAAGGTGTTCAAACAAATCGCCTTCCACTTAAATGCAAATATTTGCACGATTTATCATTGAATCACGAACCCTCTGTACCATGTTTTTGTCTAGAAATGTCACATCAGCGTGAATACGAGCTCCAAACTCTCAACAGGTTCAAAGTAAATATTTTCTTTCAAGAATCCCCAGCATCTCTTCTCACCTCTGTTCTCACTTGTCTACTCATGATGACGTTTTTAATAAAGTGAAAATATTGAATGTTAGATCTTAGTGTTTTGTCAATAACTCCTCTCTAACCATGTACATGACGCAATTTTTTTATTCTCACGTTTCAATTCGTTTTAGCCCCCCGATTCATATTCTGAAAGGACGGTCGTCAATTTTGAGACACCCTGTATATATGACTTTACTGTAAAATGAGAAATACAAAAATTTCTGAATCATCACACTTTCTTTTCCTCTATGGTATCTTGTGGTATTTTTGTCAATGTTCGACTGCAAACATTGCAAAAGCTTTCTATGTGCATGGGACAAATAGGGATTTTGCATTTTTTGCAATTATATTTTGTTAATCGCCTTGATCCCATGCAAATATGACATCTTTTGCGTCTACGTCTTCGTCATCGCTGTTAGTTCCAGAATCCCAGTCGTCATCAGTTGTTTCTTCGTTTTTCATGTGTTCTTAATTTTTTGTTTTGTTTCACGTGCTTTTTTTATTTTCTCGCATTTGTCGGCCTCTTTTCAGCCTCCTCTTGATCCAGTGCCTCCTTTATAGGGGTGTCAGTCAGTATAGCAGTTGATCTTCTTTGTACCTTTTTTTTTGTATTTTTCCTTGGTGCAGCTTTACGAAAAGGTCTGAGATTCTCTAAAGGGCTGTTACCGCTGTTACAGTGCTAGGTAAGAATTTAGAATTATCAAAAGTTAATCTGTTGAAGGGGAAAATGCCTGACACTCTGAAACCATTTATGATATTCATCTGTGTAGCTGCTAAAAGAAGTGATGTATTTACGATACCAGGAATATAAATTGTCATCGTAGAACCTGCATGATTCCTCATCCAGGCATCACATGCAGTATTGACAAAAATTTTCAATGGACCATATACGCTTCTATCCAGTGGTTGTAATTTGTGGCTACAATGAGGTGGGAATGATGAAATGCAGACTACGATTTCTTTTAAAAAATTCAAAGCATCTATGGATAAGTGTGAGTCATGGTTATCCAAAAGCAACAAAACTGGATGATCTTTTGAGCACCTGACATTTCGAACAAAATGCTGTACAAACTTGAAAAATTGTTCTTGTTGCATCCATCCAGAAGGATTGGCAGAGTTCCTTTTTAAAAAAGAGGTGAACCAATCTAATGGGCTGTAAATTTAACATCGATGTAGTTAAAATCGCGATGTTAAATCAAATTAAACAGGGCGGTTGAAAATCGTATTCTGAACTGCCCGATGTAAAATAATTTTTGACAGCGCAATATTACATCGCAACTAACTTAACTTATATTATGTTGTGTAGTAGAATTTGTATAATTTTCAAGTTATTGGACCGATACTGTAAAGCAAAAGGTCAAAGTAGTCAAGGTAACAGAAGAATTTCAGGTTATTATTTATTAGTGGGTGTAATCAGGTTTATTTATTCATAATTATTATTTGAAAAAATGATGAATTTGCTAACACATTGCATTATGTGAATAGTGAGTACATACCTACTTAGATAATACAGTTTGTAAAATAAATTATTGAATAATTAACTATTGTAGACAAACGAAAAAGAAAAACATCAGATGATCAATATGAATTATATTCAAATGAAAGGAAAATGATTAGGTCTTCAGAAGTGGAACAATTAACCCAACTTATAAAAACAATATTATATATATATATATATATATATATATATATATATATATATATATATTGGTTTTGAATAAAAATTTATTTAAAAATTACAATAAATTGTTTGAATAATATGCCCTAGGATTTTGTAAATCACGTAATATTTTTCTTTCTATTCGCATATAATTCCTAGATGATAATTTCAAATTATAACCTAAAATTTGACTTATTTTTTATTTTCATGTAAACTTATGCCAAAAATGGGATGATATTGTTCATTTTGATTTATTTCTTGAAAATTCTAAACTTCAACTTATAACAAACAGTGTCAAAACACTCCTAAAGTCGAATGATTTGGTCGGTGTTATTTTAACAGCGAAAATGTTATTATAGGTACATCGATGTAAGTTACATCAAAATCGCACAGAATAGCTTTTTCGTAACATCTCTCGACCTTGAAATTTAACAGCGCTGTTACCGCTAACATTTTTGTACAGAATAAGCCCATAAACCACTTATTTTGACTTCTTTCCATGAATGAGGTATTTCTTTATTCAAAAATACAGCATATTGGTATGCAAACTAACGCACTCCTACTTAATTCTTCTTCATCAGCGGCTGAAAAAATCTGAAAACAACTGAAATTAAAAACCTTAAGAAATAAAGGTTGTTTTTTATACCTTTCTTTTTGGTTTGTAGCCAATAACCTGATCAAATTTTGCAATGTTCAGTTTTTCATATAGAATTTTAGTGCAAAAGAACTGAACGAAACATCATATTTAGCAGCAGTGGCCCTAATGACATGAAAGCTTATACCCTGAGCTTAAAAAACCATATACAGTGTGTCCACTTAAGTTCGCACCATATGGAAAACTTTTTTATCATTAAGTTTACGAAAAAAAGTTATTCTTTATAAAAAGTTCTGCATGATCCAAAACCTAAAATGCAACCATCAGGTATTCAATTTTTCCAGTCGTATACGAGGTATATCAGAAAATATGAATTTTGCTCAAGAATAAAGTACCTTTATTTTTGATAATATCGAAAATTATTATTAAGAAAAGTTGTTTAGAACTAAAAACTACGTTCAAACATACAATTACATCGAATTATATGGAAAAAATCCTTTTTTCTTTTTTAACTACAATAACAATGCAAATGCAAGTGTAGTTATTTGAAATCTAGGATGCACTGATAAACAAATGATTTATTGATAGTAATAATTGTTTGACAGTGAACGTCAAATAAAATTTGTTAACATGCCGGTAATATTTAGTGTGGAAGAAAAAATAGAAATTGTGTTAATCGTTGGTGATAATTATAAAACTTATCGTGAAGCAGCTGAAATATTTAACAACAGACATCCCGGGAAAAATATACACCATACATCAGTAATGAGAATTATGGAAAAATTCAATACATGTGGAGATGTTAAAAATAAATTCACAAACAAGCGTCAAAAAATCGTTACAAGTGAAGAGATGAAGTTGAATGTAATGTTATCTGCATTGGAAAACCCTAAATTGTCTCTGCGAAACAGGGCATCTTCGCTTTCAGATAATATTGGTAAAACCACAATATCAATAATTTTGAAAGAGAACAAGTTTCATCCATATAAACCACAATATATCCATACATTAAAACCTGGAGACTACGACAGACGACTAGAATTTTGTTTTCTTATCCAAGGAGAGCTAGAAGATGATCCTTTTTTGGCTAAAAAAATAATTTTTTCTGACGAAGCTACATTTACGTCTAGTGGAACAGTGTCTTCGCAAAATTGTCGATGGTGGACTGACTCCAATCCTCACTTTACGATTAAAACTCACGATCAATATTATTTTAAAACTAACGTTTGGTGCGGCATTTACAAGGATAAAATAATTGGCCCCTTTTTTTTCCGACCATCTATGACTTCTCAACGATATTTAAAATTTCTTACAAAATCAGTTGCATGATTTTGATTATAGTATGGTACCAGCAGGACGGCGCAACATGTCATAGTACGATGGAAGTAAGGCAATACCTTGAAAATATCTTTAATGGAAGGTTAATTCACAGATATTCCGATATTTTTTGGCCAGCTAGGTCGCCAGATTTAACCCCACTAGATTTTTTCTTATGGGGTTACTTAAAAGAACAGGTATATCAACACAGGCCATTCACAAACGTAAAACATTTGGAAACAATTATTACGGAAACAATTAAGGGTATAACTCCGAATATAATTAGAAATGTATTGAGGGAATTTCCTTCTAGAACGGAAACCTGTATTGTGAGAGAAGGCGGATACGTTGAAGCAATAGTGAATTGATGATAAACTATTACACGCTTGTTACACAATTAACATTATTAGCACTGTATACATAATTTATAAATAATTTTGTTATTTATAAATTGTTTTAATGCTTCATCAAAATAATGCAACATAGAGGTTAAGAGACGTAGAGGTTATCAAATGTAACGAATAAAGAGATAACTGATTAAAGTTTTCGATAGGTATCATCAAAAATAGAGGTACTTTATTCTTGAGCAAAATTCATATTTTCTGATATACCTCGTATACGACTGGAAAAATTGAATACCTGGGCCGGTATTCTCAACTCGCTCCTCTCACAGCGAGCGATCCATAAAGTGAGTGATTTGATTGGCTGCAAATGTAGTATTTGTAGGTTAGAATTGTCTATTTACATGCGAATCATTGACATATAATATTATGTCAATGATGAGAATGCGAGTGAAATAAAGCACTTCCCTTCGCGGTAGCGTTTCGATTGCGAGGGCAGTGGTACTGGTTGCATAAGAATCAACAAATATTACATTCGCAGCCAATCAAATGACTCCCTTCATGGACCCAGACAGCACAGGATATCCTTGGGACGTCCATATTAAGTCCTATGTTGGTCCCAACGTCCCAGATCTAATTTGTACGTACTAGGGACATTATAATCTGTACGTATTAGGGACGTTCTAATTTGTACGTCCTAGGGACGTACAAATTAGAATCAAAAATTGGAAAATAAGACACATATCATTATAAGAGACCATAATTTGTAGGTATATACCATAATTTGTAGGTATATAATAACCAAAAACCAAAAAATACTTGATATCTCTATTCTTATTTTTTTTTAATTTAGCACAATTATTTATATTCATCAAATGCGTCTGCGTGACAGCACATTCGCTACTTCGCCACCCACCCTCGGTGTTCTATGATCTATACATATGCTGGTCTATGGTCTAGGCAATGCTATGCGTCAGTTGCCATTTTGGTTGTCCCGCGTTTGTTTGTTGGTTTCTGTCATTTGTGTGTACTAATATTATAATATAATATTATAATTATTATATTTGGTGTAGTTTTTAGTTTTGTGTCGTTGAAGCTTGTATTACATATATTTTACGTAAGTGTTAATAAAATAATATTATCCCATTTATTGTCATGGCATTCATGAAAAAATATTATATGCGTGCCAAGAGACAAGTTGCCGATATTAATATGCCGGCGGAGCCGGAATTCTGTGTTGAAGACATAGATGTTGATTGCAGTAGTGATGTATCTAATAATAGACAAATTATTTTAAATTGCCCTATGGAACTTATGGAAGATGCAACAGTGCATAACCTACAAAAATTTTTTCCTACAAAAATTGAACTAGGCTCAGAGCAAAGTGCCAATAACTCAACAGAGAGTACAGAAACACTTGATATTCATTCATTCATTTGTAATTGGTCACTAAAACATAATATTCCACATACAGCTGTTAATGACTTACTAAAACCTTTAAAAGAACTATATCCTAATCTACCAGGAGATGCACGAACACTTTTAAAGACTTGTAGAAACATTAACACAAAAATAGTATCTCCTGGGCAATACTATCACTTTGGAGTAAAACCCTGTCTTGAAAATCTGTACTTGAAAAGTTTAAGTAGTTTTCGGGATAAAACTATGCTAGAACTCGACATTAACATTGATGGCTTACCGTTATCAAAGAGTAGCAGTAGTCAAGTGTATCCAATTTTGTGCAAACTTAGAGGTACTTGTCATGTTGATATGATTGGTATTTATCATGGTTATGAAAAACCAAATAATGCTAATGATTTTCTAGAATATTTTGTTTTGGATCTCAGTGATATAATTAGTAATGGTATTATAATAAGTGGCCGACAATTCATTGTTAAAATAAATTCATTCATATGTGATGCCCCAGCTAAGTCATTTATAACATATACAAAAGGGCATACTGGTTATGCATCTTGTACAAAATGTAAAGTAGAAGGAGACTATATTTCTAATAGAATATGTTTTACAGAAATCAACAACTTAAATTTACGCACTGATCAAGATTTTAGATCCAAAATTCATGAATCTCATCACAACGGTACCTCAATTTTAGAAAGAATACCAAATATTAATATGGTTAGTAGTTTTCCCTTGGACTACATGCACCTAGTATGTCTTGGTGTAGTGAAAAAATTATTGGTATCATTGTGGTGTTGTGGAAAACCTTCTACCAAATTGTCATTTCAAAATATTAACAAAATCTCTAATTCTTCACTAAGTATGTCAAAACATGTACCTTTAGAATTTAATAGAAAACCTCGTGGTCTGAATGAGGTGAAGAGATGGAAGGCTACCGAGTTCAGACAATTTTTATATTATACTGGGCCTATTGTTTTGAGAGGCCAACTAAGTAATGAAAGATACATCAACTTTTTAACTTTGCATATTTCAATCACTATTTTGTCTAGTCAAAAATATTTCAATTACTTAGATTATGCTTCAGAGCTTTTAGAATACTTTGTTCAAACTTTTAAAATGTTATATGGTGCTGAACATATTTCACACAATGTTCACAATTTATTACATCTAACAGATGATGTCAAAAACCATGGCCCTCTAGATGACTTTAGTGCTTTTTGTTTTGAAAATTACTTGCAATCAATATTAAAAACCTTGCGAAAACAAGAGAAACCACTGTCACAAATTATAAAAAGACACAGTGAACACACAGCACAAAACAAAATGCAGTCTACTTTAGAAACATCAAAGCATTTCCCTTTATTTGAATCAGAACATGATGCTGGTCCTACATTAAACGTAAAATTTTCGAAACAGTTTAAAAAAGTTATTTTTGAGAATTTTGCTCTATGCAATAAGGAACCTGATAATTGTTGTTTGCTAATCAATAATGATGTTGTGCTGATGGAAAACATTGTTTTAGTGGAATGTACATTCAAATTATTAGGCAGAAAGTTTTTATCAAAAGAAAACTTTTATAATGATCCTTGTCCATCTTCATGCCTAGGAATATATGATGTTTCTGTAACTGGCCATTTAGAATTATTTGACATGCATGAAATTAGTAGTAAATGTCTAAAATTTCCATATAAAAACAAATTTATTGTATTCCCCTTACTTCACACTGTATAATTTTCATTATATTTGTATTGTTTTCTGTTAGCAATGGGATTGGGATTTTACCACAAATGTTATTTTAATTTTTTAGTGCTATAGTTTGTTTTGTATGATTGAGTATTTAGTTAGCATGAACATTTAAATTATTAGGTAATAAGTTTTTAATAAAAAATAAACTTTTATATAATGATCCTTGTCCATCTTCGTGTCTAGGAATATAATATGCTGTTTCTGTAACTTGTCGTTCAGAATTCTTTGACATGCATGAAATTTCTACATAGAACAAATTTATTGTATTCCCTTCACTTCACACTGTATAATTTTCATTATATTTGTATTGTTTTCTGTTAGCAATGGGATTGGGATTTCACCAGAAATGTAGTTTTAATTTTTTAGTGCTATAGTTTGTTTTGTATTATTAAGTATTATTTAGTTAGCATGTGCATTGAATAAAGTAGTGTAAAAATAATGTGGGTATATGGCAATGAAATCTTGTTTCGTTTTTTTGAATATATACAATGGTTGTTACATTTTCTATATGTTAGGAGTAAGCTATGGATGAAGCAACTTGGACTGTCGTACAGTTTTTAGAAGATTTGACAGTTGAAGCAATACCAACTGCTTGGATTCAAGGTGAATATTGTCATTGGCCCCCATACAAACTAGAAAAACTTACAACTGCTATAAAGAAATGTGAATCCATTAATACAAATTGGCCCCGTCATTCCATTAAAATTTTTAGAAATGGTACTTTTGGTAAGTTGCAAATGGTTTAATAATTTATGTGTAAAAATTAATATGTTGATGCCTGTGTTTTTCTGTTATTGTTGATAATAATGAGAACTCACACAAATCAATACAAATTTATGTGCACAATGAACTTATGTAGTTTTTAATTATTGTATAAACAAAATAATTTCAGTTAGGATACTAGTATGTTGTGATATTTGTAATGTATTCTGGTTACGATTATAATATAATCTCTTGAATTTTCTAGCTGATTATGGAAAAGCACGCAACAAAGCGCGTATGGCAGAAGATTTTAGTGATCTAAACTCTGGTAATGATGAAGATAATTCTAAAAGAAAAAGAATTCAAAGACTTTTATCCAGTAGCTCATCTTCTGATGACTCTATGGAGCAAAAAAATTTAAAAATGCCTCCACCACCAAAGTGTCCAAGAAGTATCCTCAATCAACGAATTGGTAATTCATTTGTTATATGTTATGATAAAATAAGAATACAAGACAACTAGAAATTCTTTCAGATGTGTCGTTTAATTCGAGCCAAGATGATATTGTCAGTCTTGATTGTTCGCCAGAAGAAACAAAAAAAAGTATAACGAAGAAGCATTCAGAAGATCAAAGATTAAATATTTCAACTAATACTAAAAAGAGTAATGCTATTCCAAGTACTATCGGTGTACGAGATGTAAATCCTCAATTAACTACAAATGGTACAAAATTTAACTAAGCATTTATTTGTTTCACAAAATGTTTTACTCACTTTGTTTTAGATTCCACTGTAAATGAAAATGTGACATCTACTTGCTGTTTACAGCATGGTATGTATGTATATTGAGCTATATTGTATGTAAAGTAATTTGCTGTGATGCCGTCTTTTTTTTACAACTACTACAAAGTTGATTGAATAATAGTTGGGTTTAAAAAAAAAATTTTGTTTAAACTGGGTATATATAGGAATATACAGAGTGCTACATTTAAAGGTATGGTGTTTTGGTAGATATCATTTGAACTCTACTCTCAACTGTTTTTGCTAATTTCACAACATTATCTCTCGCATTATCTCCAATAACAACAAAGTTTGCATTGGTGTACCTGATATATGTGGACACCCTGTAAATTTCTTAATAATTAGTTGAAATGATTTCAGTAACTTAATTTATTTGTAGAAAATACTATTTTGAAGGAAATTAAAAACCAAAATCACATGATCCGAGGCATCTTGGTGGATGTTCTTCAAGAATTAAGACAACTTAAAAATTCTCCTAGAGATGTAGAAGTTTCATTTTTTGTCAGATATCCCAATATTAATTTCCCAATTGGAACTGTGGATGAAATTGATAGATTTGAAGAAGAATTACAATCCCAAGAAAATTTCAATGATGCGGTAAATAAATTTTTAACAATACATAATATCCTTCCAACGATTCTTAGATACGTGAAAAAATCAGCTCAAGTATTTTATTGATTTTAGGTAAATGAATTGGCAAGATATGGTGGTTCAAATCCTTATAATTTTATCAAGAGGACGCTGTCAGCTACTGTAAAAGATGAAATATTGAAAACATACAGTTGGTTGGGGAGAAAGGGGAAAAAGCCCATGGAAAAATCTCCCATCGCAAAACTCTTGATTTGTAAGTATTAAACAAGATGCCCCAGCAAAATATTGTGCTGCATTAAACTTTTTGAAAAAAATTTGTTTCAAAGTTACAGTTGTCGCAATATAAAGGTTCCCTACTTAAGAAGTATACCAACCTTAAATAGGTGAGTATATGGGTTTTATTAATAGGAGTTTTGAAGAATTAAAGCTGTCAATAATCACTTGCCTAGGAACATAAAACAAAAAAATTGTGGATTGCATATAAACGGATATAATTTAAACAAAATATAGTTCTCACTGGAAACCTGTTTTTGTGTTGCGGCGACTGTATATAGTTTGTCAACTTTTATATGCCCATATATTTTTTTCATTCAGTGATGCTATTTAATTATTATCAGGTGCTGCAAGTAAGTGTAATTTCAACCAGAAAGACGTGGAGGGGGCGATTCAGAGTTTCATAAAAAGAAGTAGCGAGAGAATTCAAGCGAAAGAAAATAAAAAAATGTAATACTGGTAACTGGTATACATATATTTCACACACAGGGTGGCCCACTAAGGACCAGGGTACCCTTCTATAACATTTTTGAGATGTATGATTTCATGTATAAATATTGAAATAAATGTATAGAGATATTATGGTATTTATTTTTAATGATTTTTCCTGTGTCCATTTAAAAGATCCTAAAAAGGTCCATTAAAAGAATGAGAGGACGTACTTGGGAGGTCCATTACCAAAATTAAGGGACGTACTTGGGATGTTCTAATTAAGACTTCCCAGGTACGTATGGTTTAGTAACAAAAGATGTCCTGAGGACGGCTAAGGGTCTGAAACGGACGTACCTGGGACATCGAATGGCTGATAACGGACGTCCTGGGAACGTTTTAGGTATGTACTTGTGCTGTCTGGGGATCGATATGGAGCGAGTTGAGAATAGCGGCCCTGATGGTTGCATTTTAGGTTTTGGATTATGCAGAACTTTTTATAAAGAATAACTTTTTTTCGTAAACTTCATAATAAAAAAGTTTTCCATATGGTGCGAACTTAAGTGGACACACTGTATAAAACATTCGGAAAAATCATTAGTTCTCACACAAAAATCATTTCATTCATTTAAATTTTATTTACTCATGCACCGTCATATCATGAAATTA
This sequence comes from Galerucella nymphaeae, assembly GCA_963978555.1. Taxonomy (NCBI): domain Eukaryota; kingdom Metazoa; phylum Arthropoda; class Insecta; order Coleoptera; family Chrysomelidae; genus Galerucella; species Galerucella nymphaeae. The sequence continues at coordinate 4,240,067 of OZ021706.1, read as the reverse complement.
CTCACCGTACTAATAATACCACAACCACGTTCACCAGCGTTTCACGGCTGACTGGAGTGCATTTCAGTCGACTAATGAACGATGTGAAGTCGTACTCTAGCGGCATGTTAAAGAAATGATGACAGTGTGCCAACCAACACCTGTACTCAACCATCCCCGGTCTCCTCTACTATTGTAATAGTATATTACGTAACGTGTGTGGTAAGGAGCATTTCACGCACTAATGGAAAAGAAAAATTCTTTGAGTGCGTAAAATGCTTCACAACACCAGTTACGTACACGACCTACTTCTACTTGTATTTATACTTTTATTATTGATAATACTTGAACAACATCAACAATATTTGGCTACTTCTGCGATTTCCGTGATAATATTAAATCCATCTTATTTCCACTCGACATTTTTTAATTGAATAAAACTTTCCACAAAATACACAAACCAGTTATAAGTATAATAAAAAAGTATTATAAGAGTTTCCTGACAGTTCGTACGCAAGTCGCCATTGCGGCCCACTTAAATTTGATGTTTTGACGGCATATGTCATATTTTTTAATAAAATGGCGACGTCTATTGACAGTTGCTAGGGAAGCCGTGCGATTTACTTTACAGCTGTGCGTTTTTTTCAACGTGCGTAATACACGTCATTACATTAGCGCCGACTGTGTGTTATTAACTGATTACAGGGGGTATCGTAGGTAAAGGGTAATTATGGATGGCTCCTTTTTATCTCCGGTATCAAGATCGATAGAGTTATCTTCATGTAAACTTGAGCCAAAATCACACATTTTCCTTTTTAAGGAACATAATATACCAATGTGCACCCTTTCTTGAAACCGAAAAAGCTACTATTTACATCTCTCTTGTTATTTGGCAGAAACTCAGGTGGAATTGCAGCCTTATTTTTCTTCAATATTCCAACGTAAGAGAGATTTTTACTTCGCAACTCATCTATCAATGGCATACTGGTAAACCAGTTATCTGCAGTTACATTTCGTCCGGTCTGATATATACAGGGTTTTTCACGATAAGCGTTAATTAGACGTTTCTGGCAAACCAGACAACGGATCAACCTGAAAATTTGACAGTATGCATAAATAAACATGATCTACACGCCTAAAATATTTTAGACGATGTGGCGTTACCGCTTCTACTGTAAAGTAGCGGTTACTTTGATTTTCCAATGGAACACCCTGTATATAATATCATATCATGACTTTTTATTGCTTCGTCAACAATTTCATATAATATGTCTCTATACCTATCTCTTATCGTTTAAGACAGGGGTCGGCAACCTTTTGCTATAGCAGGGCCACATATGTGAGTATCAGTGCGGGCCGCACTTAATTTCATATTTATATGTTCGGGCATGTATTTCTAATATTTGAAATAAAACGCATATGTTCATACAATCATGTCTATTTTAATTAAATTACTATACTAACATAAAAGTAAGAACTAGTGAGATTTTTGCGGCTGCATTTGACTTTTCAACGTCTGCTTTCATTTTAGTAGTAGACACGCGCAGTATCGCGTCTAAATGTTCATCCGTTAACCTCGAACAATTCTTATTTTTACGGTAGTTGAGAATTGAAAAAGTCTGCTCACACAAATATGTACTACCAAACATAGTTATTATCTGCTGAGCAAACTTTTTTAATTCTTTGAAGTTTTCAGAACTCAAACCTCCGTAGAACTGTATCAAGTCAGTGCTTTCCTTAAATGCCGTTTTAAGTGTACTATTACTTTACAAATCTACTATGTTCATTTGCAAATTGCTTGGTACCTCATTAATATCAATTGCAAAAGGATTTTGGGATATTTCCATGATAAGGGAGCTCTTTTTAAAGTCGGTGAATCGATTCACAAACTCAATTTGTAGTTGTGTTAACACTTTTCTCATTCTAATATTTTGACACACAAAATTATCTCCAGCTTCTTCCACGGCTTTCTTGCAATTTGGAAAATGGTCAAGCTTTTTTTCATCAATATGCTTGAAAAACAGTTTCAGTTTCATCTCAAATGACTTTACATCTGAATACATATCGCAAATCAATTCATTTTTTCCCTGCAAGCGTTTGTTGAGCTGATTCAGCTCCTTAGTTAAATCAGTCAAAAAACCAAGATCTATTATCCACTGTTTGTTAGTAAGCTCTTCCACTGGCTTTCCTTTCATCTCCACGGAGGTGCTAATTTCTTTCCTCAAATCAAAAAACCGTTCCAAAAGGGCACCTCGACTGAGCCACCTCACTTCACACGTCACCATGTTCAGCTCCCAGATCTTCCGAAAGCTTTTGGAACTGGCGGTGTGTGAGCCCATTTCTTCTTATAAAATTAACAGTGGATGTTACAGTATCCATTATTTCTGTCCAGGATATAACCTTGGAGCACAATGCCTCTTGATGGACAATACAGTGAAAAATCAATGGCACAGTAGATCCAGAATCTTTCACTTTGCTGATGATTCTCCCAACAACACCTATGCTTTGACCGCTCATGTTCCTGCTTCCATCGGTAGTGACACTTGTTAATTTTTCCCAGCTTAATTGCAATGAATCCAGAGCTTGTTTCACATGTTGAAATACATCTTCTCCCGTAGTTGTACCTTTCAAACTACATTTTCACAAGCCCTTCGTAAACAGTAAGGTTTTCGTCAATGTCGCGTACAAATATGAGTAGCTGTGCTGTATCCGACACGTCCGTACTTTCATCCATCGTTAAAGAGAAGCAGTTGAAAGACTGCGCCTTATCCCTGAGTTGTTCACACAAATTAGTACCCAAGTCTTCAGTACGTCGGGTGCAAGTTCTCGCAGAGAGACTAAGACTTTCAAACATGTTTTTCTGCTCTGGGCATATTTCTTCTGCGATAGCTAAGACACACTTTTTTACTAATTCACTATCGGTAAAAGGACGTCCACTTTTTGCTAGAATCTCTGCTACCCTGTAACTGGCACGAAAATTCGATTCGCTGTTGTCTGTCACAACCTTAAATATGTTTTGTTGATTTTGTAATGACGATTTCAAAGTAGAAATTTTCCTTCTTCGTATTTCTCCTTCAAGACAGTCAAATTTAGCTTTGTGCTCAGTGTCGTAATGTCGCTTCAGGTTATATTCCTTTACTACAGAAATACTCTTTTGACAAATCAAGCATAACCGTTTTCCTTTAAACTCGATGAAAAAGTATAATTCTGTCCAAAATTCATTGAAAACACTTTTTTCTTCTTCTATCTTCCTTTTTCTTGAAGCCATGTTTATATAATTATTTTGTAAAAATAATGAAAAAAATTGAATTCGTTGTAAAATTATATGTTCCAGTTAGCACCTACAAATTCAACTCCACATTCAAGAAATAATTAAAACATGACATACTCGTAACTAACTTCATGTCATGTAACTACTATCCCCGCCCTTATAACATTTACCCATCAATCTGAATGTTCACATAAACAAGCAGTAAATAAAATGAAACAAATTGCTTGCGAGTGCATACATATTGTACTGTATGGTGGTGTTAATTTTTATTATATTGATGATTTTTATTATTTTTTTATTTTTTTATGAAGTGTTAATTAATTTGACTTTAACTGTTTATATTATTGGTGCGCCTAAAGTGTATTTTAAAATTTTTATAGCATAAGACTCTTATTCTTTATATCTCAAGCGGTCGTCCGTAAATTTGAAGATCCACCATTAATATTTAACACCTACCATAACAATCCTAAAATGTTCCGCAGGCAACTGCTCCCATCTATTTTTTTGTAGTAGCTAAAGAAAAGTTCTCACCAAATAGAAATTACTCAAATAGATTTATGAATCATATACAATACTAAACTATATTACTTTTTCAAATGAGAATGTAACATCAAATTATAACAAAGGAAAAAAGAAAATGTATACGTAGATAAATTAATAAACTATCGTTAAATATTTTGGCCTTTTTAATTTATTATTTTTGTGACAGATAATACTATCCGAGATTCTATGTATGTATGAACTATGAAGGATGAATAGTTTTATGGTTTTATAATGTTAGGTTATGTTATTTGGTTTGGTCTTTGAATATAAAACATAATATGGGTTTGGTTATTAATGGAAAAAAATTCATAATATCTCTTCTTTGAAACGTTTCAAGGTAATTATTCTTATTTCTAATTATTATTAAATTAGCTAGTTTTAAATATTGGCAATTAAATATTCTTAAAATCTTGAGATGCATTCTCTTTGTAAATATTAAATTAAAAACCATAATTAAATTTAATTTTTGACCAAATTTGGGTTCTTCAAGTTCCATATTACTGATGCTATAAGCATTTAAAAATCCACTACCTGTCACTTTTTCCATTCACAATTTCTTAATAATTAAACATTTTTCACTCAATATAGAATCTAAATTACCTTATACTACCATTTTTACATTAATTTTACATAGTATGACAACTATTATGCCTTTCTATTTGGTTCGTAACATATTCTCTGTTCGTATAAGATAGATATGGATGTAATTCTTATGTTCAAATACCCTTTCATAACTTTCCCTTAATGCTTTTTAAAGCTGATGTTGAATGTTCATACTTAATCTTCTAAATTTACTTTCTGAATTGTCAAGTTATTTAAAATTTCAAAAATTGACCTAAATTGTTGTAAGGTTAAACTTGTAAAATGTTAATTTTTGATTCATATAATTATGTATACAGTGTGTAGGTTAAAATCACTTTGAAATTGATATTTATTTATAATTGAATACTTTTAAGATATCGGTCCAATCCTTCTGTTCGTCACAATATACACTCATACGTCGTGCGTGAGAAGCTATCAGCGAAGGGAAGAAAGGTGAAACCGTTGAGTAAATGGAACGAAACGCGTAGCTAGCAACCAGATGAGACGTGAGTTTCGGGCGAATTTCCACAACCGAAGTTCGAATGAGGCGAGAGCTGCGCGCGGCTGTGATTTTAACTAAAGCCAGTCGCTTTAAATTTTTCCGCCGCCGCACACCTGCGTCAAATCAGAGACTACCGCCGCCTATTGCCTCAAAGGAACCGCCTGCCGCCGACGGCCACGTGCGGTAGATAAACGCAAAACAATTTGCCAAGAATTGAATAATTACAGCAAGTATTTATTTTCGGTAGAAACAAACATCACAGTTCTTAAGAAATGAAATAGGTACATTTTTATCACCCCGAGTGGGAGCGAGCATTCAAGAATACTCTCATGGCCCTTTTGTTTTGGTATTTTTTTCTTACGGACCTAAGGCTTGCGGAAAGTGGAAGTCAATTTTTTCAAATGGAACACCCTGTATTTTTCCACATTTCGATCCGTTTTCGAGATAAACTGTTTCAAACAGAAACTGACGTGGTTCCCTTGAATTCATCAATTATTTTTGAAATTTAACAGAATCCATCCGATATTCCTCCATGAGTCACAGATAATGCAATGAATAAATAGTTATTAAAATACTCTTCAACCATCAAATGAAACTTGTCTTCAAAAAATAGTTATATTAACGCTGACACACGAACTGAAAATAAATTCATGAATTAGTAAGTCAATTCAATTAATACTGTATTTCAGAATATGTTCGAACACATCTCCTCCTCTACTTAGGGCCGCTTTTATAGGTTACTGTTAAATCTTCGAGTTAACTCACATCGGTTAACCATGCAGTTAACTCTATTTGTGGAAACTCTTGATTTTATAAGTCCATGTCAAGTTGATGTCAGTTGGGAAACTGTCAGTATTGAATATCACCAATTAGTGTTTTCGCGAAAAATTTACTGGGCATGGAAAACAGAAAAAACCGCCGATCATTCAACTTCACACAACTAGAGGTAGAAGCTCTTATTACTCTAGTGGAAAAGTACAAGAGTGTAATCGAGAATAAAGAGTCTGATGCTATTTCCTGGCAAGAAAAAAATGTGGCATGGGACAACTTATGCAATGATTTCAATGGAATGGGCTTCAATATCAGAACAACTAAACAATTGCGAGAAAAGTGGATCAATATTAAGAAGGAAAGTAAGAAGAAGTTTGCGGCTGAGAGAAATGAAATTTACAAGACTGGAGGTGGTACTAAGACAGAAATAATCATCACCCAAATAGATGAAAAAGTGAAAGAAGTCATAGGAGCGGCTGTTACTGGCTTAGATAATTATGCTGATTGTATGAAGACAGCAATATTGAGCCTATTGAGCAGTTAGAGTCAGCTACCGATGCGCCACTGACTGATTGTAGGTAGATAGTAAATAAATCAAAGTGATACATTTTATACCTCATATTTTTAGTTGCTCAAGAAAACTCTTCATATGCCTGGAGTAAATGGAACCCAAAAATATTGAAACGTCCCCTATCTGAAAAACTGAATGTGAACTCAGGAATTCTGACAGAATTTGGACCAAATAGGATGCCCTCCGAGAAAGAGGCAACAGTGATAAATGCAAATCATTCATTACCTGGTGTGAACACTGCAAACACAAAAACTGTAGTTTTGAAATTGGTCAACCCTAACAAAGTCGAGGCAACTAATATAAACCAAAATGGTAGGTATCAATATTTACCATAGTATATTGGCATCTATTTATAATATATATTTATTTTAGAAAATAACATCCCTGAACAATCCTGCTCATCCGGATATATGTCGGAACATCTTGAGTTTGGAGGAAACAAAGGAACAATACCACTTAAAAGAAGTCGAGAATTAAACCAGGGGGACACCCCAAAATCTAAGTGTCTGAAAAAAAGTACCAATATTAATTATAAGAAAAAAAGCCAATTGACTACTGACTGCAGGATAAAAATTAATACTTTGTCTGAAGCTAAACTAGAGCTCATTCAAGTTCAGAAAGAATGCTTATTAAAAGAGACACTGATGAAAGAAGAAGAACATAAATTGAATATTGTGCAATCAACTGCCGAACATGATATAAAAATGAAGAAACATCTTGTAGAACTTCAAATATTACAAAAGCAATTGGACCGTGAATGAACGGGATATCTTATAAAAATTTGTCTGTAATCATTATAAGTACTTTAATTTTTGATGACATATATAATTCATTTATTATAGATTTTGAAAATAATCTTGAATCAATGCTTGTCTTTCTAATTCACCACCCAAATCCACATTTTGATGTCCATATTGGTTGAAATCAGCATTATCTATATGTAAATCATTTTCAGCAGGCTCAGCATCATTCATATCAATATCTATATTGTGCAAAACTGCAGTTGAAACTATCACTGCCATCGTTGTTTGTAGTTTTAATCTCATTATCAATTTTAATACTGGAAACCTCCTTTTCCATACCCCATATTGTCTTTCAACGATATTTCTGGTTCTGATTTGTGATTCATTGTATAATCTTTCTGCTTCAGTTTGGGGGTTATTCAGTGGAATCATGGTATATTTTGTTAAAGTGTATCCCTTATCAGCTACAATATAACTGTTACCGTAATGCCCCTCTTCTAATTTTGCTTTGAGCCTTGAGTTATCAAAAATTGTCGAATCTGCTGCAGACCCAGGCCATCTACAGACAATGTCTCTTATTTTCATTTTTCCATCAGAAATTGTTTGTACATTCAATGAGAAATACCCTTTTCTGTTTCTGAAAAGCTCTGCATTTTCTCTCCCTGGAAAACAAAATAAGCTGGACAATGGAAATCAGAAGGGAACAATCCATTTATTGTTTTTGCAATGTTTACTAGGTACAGTTGTTCGGGTAAAACTTTTCCCATGCGTCTTTAATATCTGATAAAATAGCCAACATCATTTTTAAGTCGTATCTCTTCCTATTAATAGTAAAGAACAGAACAAAATAACGACATTTGTCGGTTATGTTATCAGATATTAAATATGCATGAGAAAAGATTCATCGGACACACTACACCGACTATACTATATAATGTTTTACATACCAGGTGATTGAATTTGCACATGTGTACTGTCAATTGCACCAATACAATTGGGAAATCGTGCAAATTTGTACATATGTAATTTAGCTTCTTCTATTTGTTGTTGCGAGGATGGCATTTGAATGTAAATGGGAGCTAATGATACAATTGCCCTTGTAACATCTTGTACTACCTTACAGGTTGTGGATTGATGGATTCCCCCAAAGTCACCTGCAGTGATTAGAAAATTGCCTGTGGCATAAAACCTTAATGCCACTAGTAACTGTGTTAATGGAGCCAGAGCATGGTTTCTAAAAGTAGAATATACATTTTGTACTTTTGATGAGTATGGTAAATAATATGAATTGGTATATACTAACTGATCTGTTGGTCGCACTAAATGGTGCTCTAAAATATCTAGTAATTGCCTAACAGAGTCTTTACTAATGCGAAATCTGTTTATGAATTCCTCATCTGACCATTCGTGTATATGTTCAGGCCTTTCTCTGAATATTCTATTCCGACGGGGTGCCTCAACAATTTCAATGATATCAGCCTCGTCATCTGTAATCATCTCCTCAAATATATCTTGAATGTCCTCATACATTTCAACAAACTCTTAGACAGAAATGACAATTATGACCATACGATGACATGAAATCAATATTTATGCTTTAAAATGTCAAATCTTCAAGTTATCTGGCACCTCATCCACCTAGTAAGTTAACTTATACAATTAAGGGTTAACTTCCGCCCATTAAACGCATCCGTAGGTTAAAATAGAAGTTAACTCAAGGTCACAGATAACTGCAACCTATAAAAGCGGCCCTAAACGCATCCGTAGGTTAAAATAGAAGTTAACTCAAGGTCACAGATAACTGCAACCTATAAAAGCGGCCCTTAAACAAACATATGTAATATCTTCAGATCTAAGATTTTCATGTGTAGCGCTTTTGATTGATTCTGGAGTTGAACTATTGAAAGTAGTTTTAACTCTCGATTTCATACCTTCCATTGTTGTTGTTGGGTCGGAGTAAACCATATTTTAAATGATACACCATACATCTAGTGGATTGCTATCTGGTGTTTTACGAGGCCAACGAAAAGGTCCCCTTTGACGAACGACATGGGAATTTCCCAATATTGACTGTTGTGTATAGTGAAAATTCCATTTTTTGTAAACTTGGTCTCATCTGTCCATATGATATTGTCTAAGAAATGTTCATCCTCTTGAGTCTTGACAAGTAACCATTCAAAGAATTCCACTCTACGGGGCAAATTTTTCAAATTGAGTTTTATGATGATAACTTGAATGCTACAAAATATGAATGTGTGGTACCAAATGGATGGTGTTCGCCAAAAGGGTTTTCAAGAAAGATGGCAATTTAATCTATTTTGTGGCATAAAGAATGCGTAAATTTAAAATTCATTTATATCTCTTAAACGATAAGAGATAGGTATAGGGAGATACTATATGAAATTGTTGACGAAGTAATAAGAAATCATAATATGATGTTAAATACAGGGTGTTCCATTTGAAAAATCAAAGTAACCGCTACTTTACAGTAGAAGCGGCAACACCGCATCGTCTTAAATATTTTAGGAGTGTAGATCATGTTCATTTATGCATACTGACAAATTTTCAGATTGATCCGTTGTCTGGTTTGCCAGAAACGTCTAATTAACGCTCATCGTGAAAAGCCCTGTATATGTTTGCAAAGTCGTAGAACCATATCCGATGGTGAATTGCTAAATTGGAATGGGCCTTCAGGTTGTAATCCTGTATCTATTCCTAAATTATATAGATAGTAATCTTGCGAATCAACAAGTGCGTATATCTTAATTCCATACTTATTGGGCTTATTTGGGATGTATTGTACAAAACCGCATCTTCCCCAGAATCCTTCTAGTTTTTCATCAATCGCTACATTTTATCTCAGACTATAGGACTTCTGTGAATTTTGTACCATAATTGTAAAGGTTTCTCGAAATGCTGAGATTTTGTCGGTTTTTCTTCTTTCATCTCTCTTGGTCCGATGGTCAAACCGCATAATGAATCTAAATTTTTTCATGTCCATAACAAGTCGAAAATTTTCAATGCCGTCCCCGTCGGATCCCCAGAGGTCTTCCAAACTTTGTCTATTACCTCTGTGAATACCAGCTAAATATAAAAGACCTAGAAATGCCTAGGTTTGGCATCTCTATCGCCTTTGAATAATATTTTGATACTTTCAATGTATTGATTCGTTTGTTGCACAGTTATTCTCAATATCTCGTCGGCCATAATGCAGCACCTGGTAACTTACGAATGAGATTATGCGGTTTTGAATGAACTCTTTTTAATGAGACATTTTTATTTCATTTTGTTTTTTCTATAATCTTCTTTCCTTTACTTTTTTTTCTTCCAAAAAAAATTATTATCATCTAAGTTAGATCCATTCTCATCATAGTCATAGTCGTCACTAGCCTCCTGCTCCGTATCTGAATCGCCTTCACGAGATTCGAGAGCATATTCACTAACTGTATCCTCCTCATCATCAATATCGTCCTGTAAGTCGGCTTCGTCATCTTCAAACATCATTTTTTATAACTCCTCAACATCCTTAGGATCCTCTAGACTAGGGCATATTTCCTACTACAGTTTTCCATGATCAACGTATTTCCAACCTAAAATACATAAAAAACATATGTTGACATGAAAAAAATCGGGCGCAGTGTATCAATTTGATATTTAGAGAGTTTGTATGTGAAAAATATAATACGTGAATAATAAAATGTAAACAGTAGTAGTATAAATCGAAAATACTCACCAAAATAATTGACAAGTACCAAATTCACAAAATTTTGTAACCGGTATATACAACAATATACAGATACCTTCCTCGTACCAAAGATCATTTAGACCTAACCGGTCTCACTGCGTAGATGGGTGCCCATCTGGTGGGAGGTAGGAAGCTACTAGTGACTGTAACCAGAGATAATATAACACAGATAGATGGGAATCTGACCCGTGGCGCTTCATATGACGAATTAAATTTACCAGTAGCGCCACCTAGAGAGTCGGAAAATGAACCTCTAGCACCTTTGACATGGTTGTGAACTTCGCTAATAGTGAAAAAGAAGATTCCTGTAATTTTACAGGTTTTGGCGGCGTATTCAAAATTACTGTAATTTTACTTTTATTGCAAAATGGCATTTATGATCCATTTTTTGATATTTCATTCAAAGTAACTCAACATTTTGATTGACATTACACTAATAACAATCAAATAGTCAAGTTAAATTGAATGAAATGTCAAAAAATGGACCATATAATGCCTGAAGTGGGAAAAATAAAGCAATAATCATGAAGTTTATATATTTTATTTTAAATAAAAAGTACACAGCAAATAAAACGATTTTTACATATTTCAATGACAAATAGGAAAAACAATAAATGTAGTAAGTTATTTTAAATTACATAGGTACGATGTAGGGTAAAACGATTTTTTTAAGCAACAGGTTTATAATCATTAACATTGATCAGGGAACGATGCAAAGTACAACAAATGTTGAAACAGTGACTCTCTCACCGTTATTATTGAAATAAAGAAAAATATGCATATTATGGAGTACAAAAGTAATTAGATATAATGTAATGACGTTGAAAACTCACAAACATTCAATAAAAATCAATTATCTTCAAAATAGGTGAAGGAGGTATTGTTTTCAAGCAAATAGCTTTTAGTAATATAATAAACAAATATGAGAAGAGAATTACAAAATGTGCTAAAGAGGAAAATTAAACTAAAAAGTACAAATGAAATAATGATTGTACAATGAACATTGAAAAAAAAAACCATAATAACATGTATTTTGAATGATGTTGACAAAAGTCTGATCAATTTCAAAATAACTTATAAATAATTTCCTTTCCGGTGTCTTCGACCATTTATGATATTTATTATAAGCAATTTCAAATAGAGCATACCTGTTGATCACTCTAAATTCAATACCTTTCAAAACGCGGTTCACTTCTTCAATAAAATTATATTAAGTAAATGATCCTGTCTGACTCAGCATCTGTTTCTGTGGGATGATCTATAACAAAAAAAAACATAACATTTCTACAGTTAGCTAATAACAGAGCTAACTAACTATTTAAAAAATAATTCAAAAGATTATGACTATCATTACTAATATATTATCTTATGTAGTTATATTATGATATTTTCAATTGTATATCTTAAACACACATATTATGATTGTGAACAATTACATATTTATGTTTCTCGTAACTACCTATACTCACCTTTGAAAAATGCTTGTACATTTCTTCGGCAAATAATGGTATTATCCCTTCTGTGAGGTAGAGAGCAGTATCTGGGGACAATTTATTCATTAACTCATATCATAATAATAATAATTTGTTATTTAGTTGGTTTTTGATGGAAATTAAACAAATCAAATAGTACCTACAACAAAAGGAACAGTCAAAAGAAATTTTATTTTATACACACTATTATCTGATAATGGCCTAATGCCCTGAAATCCTTCTTCCTCAAAATCCTGGCTAGTGGATAGAATATTTATAGCATAAACATTATGTGATCATTATTTTTAGGTACATTGTATGACGGCAGAAATATATAGCATAACAGTTGTATAAAACTCACCATCAATTAATTTCCTTTTGTATGTTTTCCTTTGTGCTTTCACTTTCCCAAGTGGGGAATAATCAATTGATGTTTGCATCATATCTACAAAATCTCAATATTAGTGAAATTATTCCAAACTTAAGACAATAGATACCTTTATTTTGCTCAGGAGTTTCCACTTCTTTCTAACCAAACCGAACGTTGTTCTTATTAATGGCAGGGATCGAAGTTTCAAACTGTATAAAAATGTAACTACTTTATTATTTTGTCACTTCTCAGTTAATTAAACATGTTTCATATTATAAAAATAAATCTTACCGGTCCTTATCTATGCATTTTGTTGCCATTGTCTATTGATATGAAAAAGTCCCCACTAAACTAAACTACCTACCTTAACACATCCTGTCGACCTTAACAAAATATTATATACAATAACGAAAAACAATAATTTGGAAAATAATACTACTGACTCACAAAATCGTCTTTAAACATGACGTGGCTGTTACTTGTTAGGTTAGGTTAAACAGTGAATGGGTGGAGTTATTTTTCAACGGCGTTACAGTTCTCATTATTATCTCATCAAACCCGCAATTTTAGTATATTTTCCGACTCCCTAGGTGGCAGTACCCTAGATCGTTCAGAGATTCCCTACACTGTAACTGCCGACTGTTTACGAGTCGAAAGTACCAGCACAAATCATTGGCGTTGTATTGTCCGCGCCCGACGGAAAGTTAACATTAGACACTTCCCCTATTATTCAAAGATATCGAAATATCAAAAATTCATTAAAACTGAGGGGTTACGCATTTCTACTGTTATATTTGTGGAAATTTATTACCTTTTAATTGATGTTAGGGTTGCCTATACCTTACTCTGATAGTTTTCGAGAAATTTTGAATTTGATTTTTAATATTCAATTATTTGCTTACATCTAGTTACCTATTACATGATACTCCGATGGAAAGTACATATTTGAAAATTTTAAATTTGTTATTTTGACAGTAAGAACCTTGTTGCATGATTCATCATTGATAAATTAAAGGTCTCTTAAATTAGAATTTTATTAGGGGTAAGTAAACTATTAATGGGCATACGTATCTGTATCTAAAATAGTAAATCAAAATTTAGAAATGGTGTTCAAAGTGATACCCATCTTGTGGGGTGCAACTTTGAATTATTTAAAAAAAGTTATTGTTCACTCCCTTTAATATTTCTAGTGTTACTGTTTGTAACGCTCTTCTTATCCTATCCTTCATGTTTTACTTGCAGTAGTCATTTCTGTCAGGATGATTTCTATTTGGATACTTTTGAGTGTATAATCTACTCGCTAAAAAACAATTCTCCTGACATTCACTGATAATTAAGATCATATCTTTCTTCGTTGAGTTCTTTTTCATGTATAACCAGAGATTAATAACTATGTCAATTATTTAAACCTAATAAACAAATTTTATAAATTTATTAGACATATAGAATGGCATTAAAATACTATCTATATAAATGACATTTCATAGGTAACTAGATGCCAGGCTAGAGAATAATATTGAAAACCGATCACAATCAGCCACCCACTTCAGAGGACATGGGAGTACAGGATAATGAGATATTTTTGAATAATAACACCAGAAATATTGAAAAAAAAATCATTAATAATGTTTTTAAAAGAGTTCAAGCTTGTATCTAACACGATAGGCATAATTTTGAATACTTTCGTTAAATTTTTTGTACAGTCAAGTTTTTTACTAATCTCAATGCAAAGTTCATGATTGTGTACCCTTAATAAAATTTCAATCCAAGAAACCTTCAATTCATCAATAATAAATTATACAACAAAGGACTTCTTGTCAAAATAACAAATTTAAAATTTTTAAAATGTCAGCAAATAATTGAATATAAAAAATCAAATTCAAAATTTCTCGAAAACTATCAGGGATAGGTAAAGGCAACCCTAATACCAACTGAAAGGTGATAAATTCCCACGCTTAACAGACCCAACAGATAAAGGGTGTTCCATTTAAATTGAGCCAGAAACTTATGTATTAAATGGTTGGTGTATACTGTCATATTAAAACTACCCTGTATATCATGGCATAACAATAAAGATTGGGAACAGAAAGTTGAAAGCTTTCAGTGAGATAGTGTGAAGCAAATGTAGTTATTCGTTTTTATTTTGAAGTAATTGTATTTGTTCGGAGGGTCTACAAGTTATATAAATCCGATTTATCCTGGAAACTGAACTAGATAGGTTGAGAGAAATGTTTATAAACTTACCTTATTTTCAATAGTATAGTTCAAAAATATGACAGGGTGCCCCATTTGAAAGAACCTAACTTTGATACGGCACGCTTTTTTGGAGCACCCTGTATGTTTCAAAATATTTTTAAATCATAGTCCTGAGTAATCTACCCATTTCTACGTCCAATTTTTTCTAATTTAATTTGCCGTTAAGACGCCAGAGAATAGTTCGTTTATAGTGCCCCTCCCTGTATATATACAGTGATGGACAAATGTGTAGAACCAAGTAAATATCTCTGGAATTATTAGAGATATTGAAATGAAATTTTGAAGGTGGATACTAAAGTAGATTGTCTAATTCTTTCCATATTTTTTAACAATTTGGATTTTAAAATTTGCAATGGAACACCCTGTACATTATTTTAGTTTCTGATGAAACATTTTATCACGAATACAAAAATATCAGTTACAATATTTTTTGTCAATGCCTACCGAGATATTAACAGAACAGTAACTAAGGAAAGGAAACATTTGATGGTAGCTAATACCGGGTGTCTCATTATATTCTGACTGTTTCCAAGAGCTTATATCTTCGAAACGGTTCTAGATAATGGGATGCGGTTTTCACAGTTAGGTTTAAAATTACCGTAAGTTTTGTTGTGACACATTTATATAAATGGCCTACCCCCGGTTTACCCGCTAGAAAAGTGGCGTATTTTCAGAATACAGTTAAAGTTTCATAACTTCGCTTTCTGTGCACCGATTTCAAACTTTAAAGTACCGTTATAAAGTAGAAATAAGCATCTTTTAAGAAATTGCCAAATATACAGGGTGTTCCATTTAAAAAATTACATATATTGTATTTTGAAAATACGCCACTTTTCTAGCGGGTAAACCGGAAGTAGGCCATTTATATGAATATGTCACAACAAAACTTATGGTAATTTTAAACCTAACTGTGAAAACCGCATCTTATTATCTAGAACCGTTTCGAAGATATAAGCTCTTAAAAACAGTCAGAATATAATAAGACACCCGGTAGATAGGAGATAGGTATTTACAGCTCTTTACAGTCGTAAGTGATTCCAGCATTGGAGGTAACACATTTTACATTCGATACATTGTATCCATTGTTCATTTGGTCGACTATTGCTAAATGTTTGCAAACATATGAGACAGAAGCAATCGTCCTCAGATCCATTTTCTTTGCCTTTTGGTGTCTTCTTTGTTTTCTTTCCTTTCCCCTTTCCTTTCGTAGATATCAATTTTCTCTTACCTTCACCAGTCTCAGTTTGTAGTACCATTTTCTTGGCTTTATTCCTTTGATGGAATTCTTGTTCGATCAAGTTTTTTTCGAGCGTGTCCGTTGTAATGATGAAATAGATGTACTCTTGTCGGTTCTTCCAAGGTTAGGCCATAGAGGGTATATAATTAAAACACAAGTTAACTCTATCAACTTAACTTTAATACTAAATCAAATATATTCCTTGAATATCGCCAATTAGCAAAAAGGTATTTCCTGTTTGCTAATCGGCACATGCTGCTACACAGCATTATCCATTTTTAGATATTCAGCATATACGTATTACAAAATAATATTTTATTGCAATCTATTTGGATATGAACCTGAGCCACCTGAGCCACCTGAGCCACATGACCTGGTGCTCGGGTCAATCAACTTATAATATAGTTACAATATAAAACCTTTTTTTTTATGTTAAATAAAATATAAATTCTTAATACCTATATATATCATCTCACCTCCCGGGGGTAAAAGAAAGAATTTTTATTGTATTGGCCAAAATAAAAATTCTTTTGATATACTCTAAAAAAATAACAATGTATAAGTATTATAATAACCCAAGACATAATTGAAATATAAATAAAACTGAAATATAATAGTAGTACGATTATCCTTACTGATTAACATAAACAAACAAAACTAACCTAAGACAATTAAATAAAAACGACCTTGACTAAACATAATAAACAATCAACATCACGCTTTACTGCCTGTTTTGTTCTGTTTTTATGAATAGTGCATTCCTTATTGTTTTTAATTATTTTTACATTAGAACCTAAATCTTCTACGACCTCATAAGGACCTTCGAATAATTGTTGTAATTTATCGCCCGTCTCATTTTTTATGTATAACTTATCTTGCGGCTGATAGTTTATAGGATTTGCATTTTTATCGTAACGAGTCTTTCTTTTGATTTTCGAGATTTGAAGGTTGTTCCTTGCGTCTGCCGCTGCCCTTTGTAATCTATATTTTAGTTCAAGAGGATAATTGTCAAAATTATACAGAGGATCTATTGTATTTGTCAAATTTGATGGTAAAATTGCCGATTTTCCGAAAATTAGCTCGTATGGCGTATATTTGGTCTCGGTATGAACTGTATTGTTGAACGAGAAACACCAATATTGCAGCCACGAGCTCCACGAATCTGAATATTTAGCCACATGCATTATTAAGTAGGCTCCCAAATTTTTGTGAGTATTTTCGAGTGCTCCTAATGTTTGGTGGTGATATGCTGTTGAATTTAATTGATTAATTTTCAAAAGATTACATGTCTCCTTGAATATACTCGACATAAATTCAGTGCCCTTATCCGTGAGGATTTCTTGGGGTATACCATACCTCAAAATAAAATTTTCCACAAATGATTTTGCAACCGTTGTGGATTCTTTATTTTTCAAAGGGTAGCATTCAACAAATTTACTCAGATCACATTGTAAGGTTAGGATATATCGGTTACTTTCCGAATCCTCTTCCAATGGACCAACGAGATCTAAATGAATTTTTTGAAATCCGTACCTTGCTGTGGTTGTGAGTTCCATGGGTTGTTTATGAGGTTTAGAATGCTTATAGCGTTGACAATCTTCACATTTCTTAATAAACCGTTCAACGTCCCTGTGTAAACCTGGCCAAGAATATGATTTTCTTATATTATTAAACATTCTACTTATACCGGCGTGACCTCCCGTTAGTAAAATGTGGTAATCATTCAAAATAATTTGTCTGGTTTCTTTATCATTAATAAGCTTTACACCTTTTACAACTGATATTTTTATACCTAGCTTTTTTAGCATGTTTGAGAATTTTAAAATATTTTCCAGGATTAGTGCGCACTCCTGATTTTTATATATAATTAATTCCGGAATTTTATATATTTCCATAACTGTCTTCAGATCTCTCAACGTAGTACCTAAGTCTATCGCTGATCGAGGGTTCTGAAGTATATACACAATATTTAAATCTTTTATACATATTAAATTATTCTTTTTATAATCAAACATTTTATTTTTTATTGAGCTATTAAATTCCTCGGTCTTTACAGGCCTCAGTTCAGAACAATTCTTTGGTGCTTTTATCAACTCAACAATTCCAGGGTGATCAGTCCTTTCATTTGTAGAGTTTCTAACATTACCTTCGGAATTTTTTGTCTGAGCTCTGGTCATGACGTAATTTGTTGCATCTATAACTTCGTTCATTTCTTTTAAATTACCTGAAGAGATCTCTATTCTCGATAGAGCATCGCTCGTAACATTTTCTGTTCCTCGTATATACTTTACGACAAAATCATATTCCGCTAACGCTAATCTAAATCTAGTTAACCTACTACAAGGATTAACCATATTAAATAAATAAATTAATGGTCTGTGGTCGGTGTGTATTTCAAACTCTCTTAGATATAAATACGGTCTAAAATGTTTTACCGCCCAAACAATAGCTAATAATTCTTTTTGTATAGTTGGGTAATTTTTCTCTGCTTTATTTAGCATTCTGCTGGCGTATGCAATTGGTCTGTCATCCCCATTAGATAGAACTGCCCCGATTGCTATGCCTGATGCGTCCGTTTTTAAAATAAATTTATTCTCAGGAGAAAAATTTGGATATTGTAGGACCTCAGGATTTCTTAAACAACATCTTAATGTATCAAAAGATTCTTGACATTTATCTGTCCAAACAAAAGGTATTCCTTTTCTCGTTAATGTATTTAACGGTGCCGAAATTTCAGCAAAGTTTTTAATGTATCTCCTATAATAATTTACAAATGCCACAAATCGCTTTACAGCATTTGCATCGTTTGGTATCGGAAATTTTTCGATTGCTTCAACTTTTGAAGGACATGGGCAAATACCTTCAGCCGAAATTACATTTCCCAAATATAAAAGTTCTTTCTTCAAAAATTCACATTTATTTGGATTCAATTTTAAATTTACTTTTCTTAATCTTTGTAAAACCTTTACTAAATTTCTGTTGTGAGTAGTTAAATTTTGGCCAAATACAATTAAATCATCTAGATAAATAAAAGCACACTCGTAATTTAGACCTGCCATTGCTATTGTCATAGCACGAGAAAAAGAACTGGGACTGATTTTTAATCCCATCGGTAGACGTTTCATTTGAAATTGACCTTTGTCGGTACTAAAAGCTGTAAATGGTCGACTAGAAGGGTCTAGTTCGATTTGGTAATACCCTTGTGACAAATCAAGGTGTGAAAAATACATTGCGCCTGAAAGAGAATCTAAAATATCCGTAATACACGGCAAGGGAAATTTATCATCCAATATTTGTTTATTTAGTAACCTGTAATCTATAACTACGCGCCATTTTTTATTCCCTGAATTATCAACTTTTTTTGGAACTAGAAGTAAGGGAGACGAAAATGCTGATCGTGCTTCTTCTATAATATCGTTCTTCAACATTTCTTCAATTTCTTTATCTAAAATTTCTTTTTGAGCATGTGGTATTCTGTAGGGTTTTACATATACTGGCTTAGCATTATTTTGTAAATGAAATTTTTCTTTATATATATTGGTCACCGTTAATTTATCATTTCGTAAATGAAATCTATCAGAAAATTTTGTGCAAATTTTTTGAATTGTAAACTTTTCTTCTTGGTTTAAATGATCTAAATGTAATAACCTTATTAATTCATCAGCTCGTTCTACTAATATATTGTTACTGTCTCCAAAGTTACATAGTTTAAAATCACTCATTAGCTCAACTTTGGGTTTAAAATTTTTTATTTTCACCTCCTGGTCCCTAACATTTAATATTTTAACTGGTATTGTGTTATTAATTGGCCTAGCTAAAATTCCTCCTACAAAAACGCCTTCGCATATTTCTTCCTGTTTGACAACGCAATCTTGTGTTATATTATCAACTTTACAATTTAAAATAATTTCACATCTTGCAGGTATTATTGTGTACAATTCAAAATTTGAAACCATAGGCAAAACGACCTCGTTGCCGTTGTAAGAAAAAGAAAACTCAAATGTTTCGTAATTTATGATCACTTGGTATCTATAGAAAAAATCTGATCCTAAAATACCGTTCATTTCCGTATTAAATTCTTCAACTACCTGAAACTTATGGTATAACTCTACTCTATTAATACTTAACGATACATTTGCTGAACCTATCGAAAAAATTGAACCTGCAATTCCTTTTATTTTAATGCTTTCTCGAGTATTTATAATAACATCCTTACTTATGCAATTTTTGAAAATAATACTTGTTGACGCCCCAGTGTCTACTAAAAACTTAATGTTTCTGCTTTTACTTGATAATTCTATGAAATTTAAACCACCTGTATTAATTGAAGTTTTTTCAGTTTGATTTTTAGTTCAATTGGGAACGAAAAAATGTTGATTCTTCATTACAATTATTTGTTTGACTCCCATTACTGTTTTCAGATGTTGTTGGCATTGCATTATACAATTGTGCATTATTTTGATATGCACCGCGACGCCCTCTATGAAAATTTGAATTCGAACCCGTTCGCATATTTCTCTGACCTCTGTTATTGTGTTTAGTAGAATGATAATTTTGGTTATACGCACCTCTGGCTGTACGGTTTACAAAGGGATTATTTTTATAATTATTTCTTTGGAATCTTGCATTGAAGTTAGAACGATGACCCCTGTAATGAAATGATTGAGGATCGTTGGTGTGTAATTCTGCGTATTTTGCGCCTTGAATTGCATCGGATAATTTTGAAAAATTTCTAGCTTTAATTATTGTCCGCAATTCTGGATTTTGAAGTCCATTTGCGAACGCGTCTATGGCCATTTTTTCATTTACTTCACGTAACATAGCGAGATTTTCAGGTTTATTTTCAGATTGAGCGAAAGTAAGGTTAACCAACAAATCTTCCACAAATCTGGCAAATTGATCCACTGTTTTATTGTGTTGCTTTGCATTAATAAGTTTAAAAGATAACATTGATGCTGATTTTTTCGCAATAAAATGTTGTGTAAGGTCAAAAATTAACTCAGCGTTAGTATTATACGCGGTTTTTAGTCGCATTTTGGCATTTTGTGACAATCTAGTTTTTAATACGTATGTCGTTAATAACTTTTTTCCTTCGTTATTTAATAGTTCGTCGTATAGTTCAATGGCATCTATAAGCTGCTTTGTGCTATTTTCTGATCCGTCCATGACAGGTAACAGACCTGCTGCGGTTTTTAGATCAAATTTTTCGGCCATCTCTGATTCGTTCTCGGATACAGTTGAATCAGAATTATCTTCACTTTCCGTAATGTCTTTGTCTTGTGTGTCTTTTAGTCTATTTGTCAAAATGTCTCTGATTGCCCCAAAATACTTTTTTATATTTACTATAAGATTTTGTACCTCTGTTTTTTGGGCTATGTCGGCATTAGATTTATTGAATTCTAATTTGAGGTCATTGAAATCTGCATCAAGTTTATCTACTTTTTTCAATTTATTCTCAGTTTTAGTTAAATTTTTCTGACTGAATTATTATCTTTACTTAAATTTCTGTGAAAAACTCGAACCTCCTCCAATAAATATCGAAAATCATTTAAAGACATTACCTATTTTCATGTTAATCCTTTATCACTCGCACTAACACTTAACACTTACACTATTGTTTATTGTTTCTTCTCCTTGTAGAACAAATACGGACATATTTTTCCTACGCTGTTTCAGACTAGTTCTTGACTCCTTGTAATTTCTCGTCTTATTTTACTCTCTAACTTATTTTTACACTTAATGTATATATATATGTAATGATGATCCCTAGTACCAATGCAACGAAAATGAGCTCAGCAATATTTTTGATTGACCATTCCATGCTTTGCTCTAGACTGTTCGTTTGTCCTCCACTGTTTCCTGCTTGAGCAATTATAATTTCTTCCTTCTCTTTTGACTCCTGTCCACCCATTTCGGCTTTATTTCACTATTACTTAACCGAACTTCACTATTACTTAACCGAAGAAAATAGATTTTTATTAAATGTTGCTAGAACTCAAACGGTAATATCTCTATTTAAAAAAAACTTTTTAATTTTTCCATTTTTTCCCCTCAATTGACCTAACACTGGCTAAGGGTCGCCATGTAATGATGAAATAGATGTACTCTTGTCGGTTCTTCCAAGGTTAGGCCATAGAGGGTATATAATTAAAACACAAGTTAACTCTATCAACTTAACTTTAATACTAAATCAAATATATTCCTTGAATATCGCCAATTAGCAAAAAGGTATTTCCTGTTTGCTAATCGGCACATGCTGCTACACAGCATTATCCATTTTTAGATATTCAGCATATACGTATTACAAAATAATATTTTATTGCAATCTATTTGGATATGAACCTGAGCCACCTGAGCCACCTGAGCCACATGACCTGGTGCTCGGGTCAATCAACTTATAATATAGTTACAATATAAAACCTTTTTTTTTATGTTAAATAAAATATAAATTCTTAATACCTATATATATCATCTCACCGTCAGTATTGCAGTCTTACGTTTTTTACGACATTTATTTGTTTCAGTCCTCGGACCCGCTTGTGGTAAAGGTCTAAGATCTTTAGGTGTGAAATGAAAGGGTTGTGTAGAATTTGCTAGCTGCAGTCCGCTGGGTCCTGGCCCTGGGGAGTTGGATCTTTGATCAAAAATTGAGGTAACTAAAAGAGGGTCAGTCTCGACAGAAATCGAGTTCGGTAAATTTTGAACAGCCGGTGGTTGGTTATCATTGTTTGATTTTTTTGACAAATCATTGCTGTCTTTTCTGTGATTAGTTTGGTCAATTGATGCTGGAAAATCATCAACTGCAGCATTTGGATCAACTTGAATGGAAGATGTTGCATCAGAACTGGTCAACAAATCGTTCGGTGGAATTTGCTTATTAACTTGTAACGGGCGATCAGTCACAGATGACGGCGCGTAGTCGATAGCAGTGAATATATTGCTATTAAACGGACTTATGCCGGTACAAGTGAATCCAGCAATTGCATTTTTATCAGTAACAGAAAGAGGAAATGCTTCTTTAACAATCCCAGGAATGTAATGAATAGTCATCGTTCGACCAGGATGATTTCGCATCCAGTAGTCTATAGCTGTGTTTATCATTTTCTGGAATGGCCCAAATACTGCTCTATCCAGAGGCTGAAGTTTGTGCGTGCAATGGGGTGGAAACGATAGCAGCACTATCCCATTTTTCTCTAGAGCTTGGATAGATATATGCGACGCATGGTTGTCGAGCAGTAACAAGCATCTTTGATCAACTGTGGGCCTGACTTGTCTTTTAAAATGTTGTAAAAACAGTAAAAATGCGTCTTGCATCCATCCACTAGCATTGCCAGCTCCGGCACAACCAATAGGGCCTTCACGTATCATGTGGTCTTGGAATCGTTTCAAGGGGAATACGAAAAAAGGTAGTAAGTGTCCTCCTTGAGCATTGATGGCAACAGGAACAGTTACTAATCTTCCACGTTCTGCTGAGGATACTGCACCTACTTGTTTGATTCCTTTTTGGGCTATAATTTTGCTAGGTTTTTGGACAGTGGTCACCCCTGTCTCATCCATATTCCAGATATCTTTTAGCTCAAATTTATACATATCCATTAGGAACATCAGCAAGGTTATCAAAAAATTTGCTCACATTATGTTCATTGAAACTAGAAGCCCGCGAGAGACTTGTTGTTTGAGGACATCTCAAAGAAAGGTTGGGGTGTCGTTTCAAAACACCTGTCAACCATTCCTTACCCGCCATTCGAGTATCGTGCCACTTTTCAGGAAATTTTTTCCATTTCTAATTGCTAATTCGTATGCCAGTTTTCGTACTTCAGGTGGAGATAGCCCAAAATAAAGTGCAGAGCACTCGATTAAATAGTCGCATAGACTAATTTCCTCGTCAATACTGAAAACTCTGTTAACGCAACGGTAGCCCACAACTGCGCTACTATTTCCTGCTCTTAATTTTTTTATAAATCTATATAATGTTACATGACAAACATTATATTTTTTTGCATCATCCTTAAAATGCTCTTCAGCTGCTTTTCGATACACCTCCGTGTCGGTAGTTCCTCGTGCAGTAGTTCTTATGCGTTGTCGCGGCATTCTGTTAAAGTAAAGACACACATAAAAATATGATAGATTATTAAATATTAACGGGGACAAAAGTAACATGTCACTTTTGTACTCATAGTGTTATGTTAGTTTTGTACCCTTCCTCATATTTGTTGAAAAGTGTAATATAACCTTAAAACGGAACGTGCTAGACGGAAACGAATTTAAACAATTTACAATCAATATCATTAAGATAGGATATGCAAACATTCAAATTACTATAATCCTATTAAGGCTACGTAAACACCGAATGAGAAAACGTCGGAATACTTACTTTTGATTTGTGAAAACACGTTGCTTTCAGTAACTCAGCCTAACAGCACGTGGCGTACTCGGTGACTGAATGGGCGCTGACGGCGGCAAAATGATGTTCGCCAATTGGATAAATCTAGACAGCATTTGTTACTTTTGACCCACCGTTACTTTTGTACCCGGTCTCCCCTACTCAATAGTCAATTTGTCCGCCAGGAAGATTGGAGAGATGACCTGTTGATGAGTTGTTTTGGATATTATGATAGCTCCTGATTTCAATAAATCGCCTATAGCTGAATTTACCAACGAAACTTCAGAGGAGGAGAAGTTGTTTTAAATTATGTGGTGGAATGCTGGAGGTTTGTTTTTAAATGGGATTCTGTAGCCTTGAATCCAGGACAAGACTGTTAGGTTAGAAGTAATTCTGGACCAGGCTTTGATATGGAATTTTAAACGACCAGCAAACGGAACATGTCTTACCTTTAACGTCTCTTGGTCTGTTGGCGCTTGTTCTGCGAGGAGTTGCCCGTGTATTGTATCACCTCCCTCTTCTGGAAAGACGGGCGATACCAGTTTAAAGTCACTGCAGTCCTTGATGAGTTGGTCCCCCCTCTTTTTCTTAAGTGACCGGAAGACCGTATTGGTTGAGAGTTATTATGTAAGGGGGTGAGAGGTAAACGTAATTCTTGGCCTGCCCTCTCTAGGGATTTTAAATTTTTGGCACGTTCACCTAAATCTGGGCCAAATAAAAATTCTCCCGGAGACTGATAGTTTATTGAAATTCAATTCTTATAGTTTCTTCGCCAGCTGGGCTGTACATATGAGAACAGTCAGCTAGTGGCTTGAAACTTGATCTCATATTTTAATAACTATTTAAATTGAAAATTATGAGAAGAAGAAAGGACTTTAGTGTTAATTTAGTGGGAGGATATTATGAGTGATATGGAACTCTCTGGAACACCACAATCCAACGTTGCATCCATCGCAACCATTTGACTAATGAGATCAATGGTTACGTATGTCTACAATGCAAGATCATGAAGAACATTCAGCTAATGAGACTGAGATTCCCATAATGTGCCAGAGAGTCTCCTGCCCCCATTTTCACCTCTTTCATGAGAATCTAATAGCAATAAATAAGCACAAATATCACTAAGATGTTAAGTATCAATTCGATGGTTAATGCTGTTAGGATTTCTTTTTATATGTACCATTTCAAGAAAACTTATTTTCGATTTAATATGTACTGTATCCAATACCTTGACAGACTCATAATTCATTATGTGACCTGTTTTCTCAACATGTTCTGCCAGAGCAAATCTTTCTCGATGCAATCCATAGTCACTTTTATTACTAGTGTCACCATCTTTTAAATATTTTGAAGTTTGCCCAATATATTGAGCATTACAATTTTAACAGTCTATACTGTAGATTACATCTGACCTCAATTTATCTGGGATTCTGTCTTTAATTTTTGAAAATAAATTTCCAATTGTAAGAGCAGGTTTAAATGCAATTTTAATGTTCGAAACATTACGAAGTAAATGGTTAAAGCTTCATGCTATGTCTCTATGCATCGGTAAAGTTATATATTGAGTTTATTGAGTATTAGGTTCATTAACAGTTTCATTGCTCACTAGAGTCAAGATATTCACCCCACCTGATGTGTTCAATGTATCATTAATTTGTTTTGAAAAGAATTTTTTAAGAAGTGGTTCTGGATATGAGTTATCCTTGAAAATGAAAAAAGGATTTTTAAATTTTTTTGATGGAATGACACATCACTAATGGCTAAGACTTTTTATCTAATTTGCTTAACTAAGTTTATTTTCATTTTGTGATTGTGGTATGAAAAATAGGTGCTGATGTTCCAATAAGAAAGCTACTGGCAGATATTGATTTTATTATATCAAAAGTCTCTGTAAATGAACATAGAAACATCCTTTTAGCTCAATCGACAAATATTGTTACAAATATCTATAAAAAATCAACATACAGGGTGTCCCATAACTAATGGACAATATAAGAACTGTAGAAAGGGGTGATAAAAATATGTCGTTTGATACAAACATGCACTAGTAAAATGTTAATAGTAAGCGAGATATGGGGCGTTAAAGTTGACAAAATATTTTTGAAAATTCGTAATATTTAGAAAACAACTGAATGTATTGGTCTCAAAATTGGTACACTATGGTTTTTAATGGTAATAAGCATGGTATTGCCTTAATTTTTAATAATACTTCTAGATGGCGCTGGTTACACAGTTAAAATTTGATAGATCAGCGGTATTTTTTTTCCCCTGTATAATGTGCATTTTATTACAAAATAATAAAAACTGCATCATTTTGGAACAAAAAAGGTATACTTGTTCAATTCCCATATTTTAAGTCGTTTTCAAGATATTGCTATTTTAATATTGCAGTGCATATCATTACACTGCAACTTAATTACTAGAATATTTTAAAGAGGGCTGTGACTATTGAAAGAACTGTCATTAATTTACTAGTTAAAAGCGAAAAGTTGTCATTACTGTGTTTTTAACTTCTGAACTAAAAATACGGCTTTCATTAAAAATTCCTACAGGCAATGAATTTACAAATAATGAACTAAGGAATATGATTTGTGTTTATGCACAAGTAAATTATAATGCATGTGCTGCAGTTAGACGATACGTGCAGTTATATCCAATCCTAAAATAATTACAGCTGATATGGAAGATGAAATTTCAACAAGAATAGGCATGATGACTGATTTTGAAAAACTGCTCCTCGATGTTTCCACGTATATACTTTATCTACAATAAATGTTATTCCTGTAAAAGAAAATGTTTTTAAAGGAAAAATTCAACTTTTAAAAACACATTTTAAATTATGCGCCAAAACGCTATAATAGTAATGGCGTCCTTCTATGACGTCATCAATTCGTAACTGTGTCAACTGTCGATAGGTTATCTATGATCTGTGTCATGTAGTAAAATCGTCAAAGTCAAACTTCAAACACTTGACAGCTTGCAGGTTAAAAGTTTATTTTGATACAGTGATTTGTTAGACTCTGATCTGCTTTTATTATAGCAAATATCGTCGAGAAGAGTTATCATTTTGTGCGAATAGTTATCATAGTGATGAATCCTAACGTGTATCGATGGTGTGCGGTACCACAATGTTAGAATACATCAATAAAAACTCCGAACAAGATATTTGTTAACGTTCCAATGAAAAAACTGGTTAGAGATAGGTGGCTAAATCTTGCAAGAAGAGATCCAGCAACTGTATTATCAAATTCGGTCATATACTTCTGCGAAGACCATTTTGACGTGAGTATTTACTTTGATCAGAATATAATAATAATAAGTGGTTAATAAAATATCAAGATTCTTCAATAAAATTGCCAATCACTTGTTTGCGGCTATATTTCATTCATTTACTGGGAAAAAATCTAGTTTAGTGGTACAACGCGGATTTTGATGAAATATTTTTTTTCTTATCAATTCGAGGTCGCTGAACATGAAAATGAAGAAAAAAATGTGCGCTCCTTTACCAAAAACGAGTTATGAATTTTTGAAAATTTTTCCAGATGAGCACTGCACTGGTTGTATTGCTACAATATAACTTGTTATAACTGATACACAGTGTTAATGATACACTATATATTTGCTTTTTACGATATTAATCCCACTCACACACTAAAAACACTATGATATTGATATAATATAACTTTTGTAAATTATTTTTTGAATTCAACAATTATATATTTTGACGTTTCCGTCTAATATGACTGAGACTGACACATGTTTCGTCTGTTCTCCTTTAGTAGTAAGACTTGAACTTACTAGCATATTCAGCTAACTGAAGAGTAGCATCGACACGGTGTGCATTTTGGTGGAATACAAATGATTAGACACTTTTTTCGAGGAAGAGAAGACAATGAACATGTACGTATATAGAAAGAATTTAATATCAAATGATTTTAATTCAATAATATGATGTTATCTGAAAAGGAAAAGGAAAGTCAGGATGCTAATCAATAACTTTTTTTATTTAGAGATCTATATTGATTGATTAACATCGAGAGCGAAGCGATTAGGCCGGGAAGGCCGTTTCGCAATTCGCTCGCGCGAATTGCGCCTTCATGTGGAATACAAATTATTACTTTTTCGAGAAGGGGAAGGGAATAAACATGTATGTATATATAAAGACATTAATGTCAAATAATTTTTATTCAATAATATGATGTTTTTCAAAAAGGGAAAGGAAAATCAGTATTCTAATTAATGAATTTTCTTATTTAGAGATTATCATTAACAGAGCGAGCGAAGCGAGCGCGCCGGGTCGACGTTTCGCAATTCGCGCGCGCGAATTGCGAAACGTCGACCCGGCGCGCCTTCATATGAGATATAAAGGGGAAGGGAATACATATGTATAACCTTTCCTTAGGTCTCCACCTCAAACTAACTGACTGACTTCATTGGATTTCTAGATTTTATTAACGAATAATGAATGAAGAAGCAGGTCCTTTGTCTGAATGTGGGAAGGAATTGGAAGTAGTGTTTTTAACATCGCTCCCCGACCCCTGACACAGATCAAAGTTTAATATCTGTTTCGATCAGCTATCACATGTGATTGAAGGAAAATTAGTGTCCTTCATTAAATATCATTAATCTCAACAAACCATACCAAAACGAAATTAACCTAACTTAACCAAGCCAATAAAAACTTAACAAAATCCAGCCTAACCTAACCTAACTTTTTTATGAGGAAGGAATTCTTCAAAAGACGCCTATTAGATTTTCCCATTCTTAGCAAAACTAAACAAAACTAAATGAACCTTACCAAACTTTTTTTTTTTTGTAGGGTGGAAACGCTTAATGCGCACCGGGTACAAGTTCTACCCTTCCCCGGTAGTGTGGGACTCCTGATACCCACTAAAACCACCTCTCCTCCGCTGCTTTAAAAATAAAAATCCAAATTCACGGACACGTCTTCTTCCTCCTCATTGTCCTCAATCGCAAAATAATGGTCGTCATTAAAGCTATTGTACAGATCACTCGCCAACATCATAAAAACAACCAAGGGATCCTGATTAATAGCGTTGACTTTCTTCAAAAAAATATAACGAGCCAAATAGCCCCCCAAAAAGTCTTTTTTACGATTGGCATAAGGACCAGCAGCTTTTGCGTGTCGCCTTAAATGAAAAATATATGAATTATTCTCTCATCATATCAGTAAATTGAAATATAATTAATAATTGAAATATAGAGTATTACCATGAACTCTCAATGGAATTCGTATGGACACCAGTTTCCGGATCTTTAAAATTAATAGAATGATTTACAGTTAAATGGTTATATTTTTCCAGATCTTTCAAACCATCATAGGCTCTCCAACAATCTGAAAAAATATTAGTCCCATCCTCAATGTAATCTTCTATTAATTTTAAAAGGGTATCTGCTGTACGGTTCTCCACTACAACCATAAATATGGCACCAGACCCCCTTTCGTATCCACCAAATACCCAAGCACCATCAACTTGGTGTCCTCGATGGTATTTCCTTCTCCCAAACTTAGATTCATCTATCTCGACACTAAAATATTCAAATTAAAATGAGACCATGATATATGTAATGTAAAAATGTAGTTAATTTATGTAAAAATAGATATACTCACATCTTTCCCGGACCTCCGATTTTCGAAGCGTTCAAAACGAAGGCATCGAAGACCACTTCTCTGCAGAAACTAGCCCAATCCACCAATGTTTGTTGAGCCATCCTCAACTCATTCCGCATTCTTCTCAGCGGATTTTTGTTCACCCACATGTGAAAAAATGCCAAAATCTTCCACAATGGCAAGTGGGAATTTGAAAAAAAAGACTTATAACGAATTGAAGCCCTAAAAATACAATGTAAAAATCTGTATCCTAGAGTGGTATTTTCCACAAAAAATTAAAGTGCATAAGAAAAATATTACGAAATAAATAAATTTTAAAGAATTCAATATTTACGGAAAAATATATAGGTACCTCTTTGCACATCTTACTAGCTTCCTCTTTCCTTTCTTCACATATCCATTGCAACGCCAACGAACACTATCAATGACGCTACAATCCGGGGTTTCAACAAAAACACCACTGCAATCAGCAACAGGGCACTTTATCTCCCCATCCTTCGCAATCCCCCCCAAGTGACGAATTTGAGATAAAATTTCACCATTATTACGCCAGGTAAAAATGTTATCTAAATTGATGTGATTCATTATTTATGAAACAAAATGATATCACGAAATGCTAACAGAATGTTTCAAATTCAAATTATCTGACTTATAAGATTCTACTTTCACTCACCTTGTATGGTCTCCACAACTACAGATATTCAGCAACTTTTTTCAAGTAACCAATGATGGGTGAATAAGCTAGTAGGTACGAGTTTTACGTCTAATGGGAAATAGACGAAGGTTATATGTCAGTCATGTGTCAATCATATTATCTTCTGGCAACAATGTAAAGATACCGGTAGGCGGTAACCGGCATAATATCCGAAATAAAAGAAAATGCTACTTACAATTTATGTAGACTACGAAATGCACTAAAACCTAATACATGATTATGGTGACACTGATTAAGCCCCATTTTATAAAGGCAAACTAAACTTATAAAGAAAGAAATATATAAAATTAGGAAATGGAGCATACGCTCGTGGTTCAATGAGTTTACCTCATGGAGATCAGATTATAACTGACTTGTGATTGTTGATTTTTGCGGGAACGCGTCGAGAGCATTCGGTCGAGATCGCAACATGAGTCTCACAAAGAGGGAAATCTAAAAATTGACAGAGCCGTAGTTAGGCCCACTATATTATAATAATGAATAAAGTCATGTTGACTAATTTGGACCTTGGCTGGGCCCAGGTTCATGGGTAGTATACCGGGATTGTCCGCTAGGTTCTGGATTTTTATATCCTCACATGTTGTCGTTGATAACCTGTAAGGAATTATGTCTGTTAGAGTTTGTTTTCTTTTTATGTTTGACATTCTTTTTATGTACTGTTGTAATTGTCACTTTATTGTCGGATTTGACTGTTTTTGGTGCGAATCTGGGAAGTAATTTATTTTTTTTCTCAGTAGTTTTGGTGAATATTCTAGTACTGGGTTCATAATTAATTGGGGGATCTCTGTTTTCGTTTCTAACTTGAATTACTTTTTCTTTTCTTTGAGCAATTTTGTGATTTGATCACACATTAATTTAGTTTTTTCGCGGTGCTGTTCCGTATAATCATTTATTAATGTTCTATTAATGTCTATGTCAAAAGGATCTTCAGTGTATAAATGTCCGTTAAGAATTTCGATAGGTTTTTGTTCAGTTGTACTATGAATTGAACTATTTTAAGCTAAAATAGCATAAGGCATATGTTCTCGAATTTCGAAAGCATTTTTATATTTTTGTATTAGAGTTCTTAAATGTTCAATGAGTCTAGAATGGAATCGTTCAATCATACCATTTGAACTGGGGTTGTCTGGGGTTGCATAATGAATTAGAATTTTATGTGTATCTACAAATTCTTTTACAAGTCCATTTTTAAATTCTGTACCACTGTCAGATACATGTGGTATACCTTGTTGAGTTACGGATAAAAGAAGTGTTTTAACTACATTTATTGCTGTAGCTCCGTCTATAGGGTATGCTTGTCCATATTTCGAAAAAGCGTCAATTAAAGTTAGAAATGTTTGTCCGTTTGCTTAAAATGTGCCAATATGTGAAATTTCTAGAGGTTTTGTTGGTGTTGGCGTTAACATAAATTTGGGTTTAGCGGCGTGTCTATCATATTTATTAACTTGGCAATTTTCACAAGAATCTATATATTCCTCAATATCGTTTTTCAAGTTTGGCCAAAAATATCTTTTCCGAATTTGTTGTTCTGTTTCATTAATACCTCGATGATTTGTTTTTCCTTCATGGTAATTTTTTAAAATGTCATTTCTGTCCTCTTTGTCTGTAACGTCTGTAAGAATTGTGGAACATTTGATAAGATTATAAGCTTTTTGAAAGTGCGTTGCAATAAAACACAAGTTGATTCATAAAAAGTGTCGGGTGAAAATTGTATAGCATATTTTAATTTTGGGTCTATAAATTCTTTGAAAAATGTTATAGTATTATTTTCTACATTATCTAATCCTATTTGAGCATGAATTCTTTTTCTACCTGGAAAAATTTCTTTTATTACAGGTTTACTTGGTTGATAATAAACAAAATCTAATATTATTCGATTTTTATAACAATTCAAGGGTTTTGTGGATATAGGAATTTCTAATATAGGATTTCCTTGACTGCTGTGGATTGTTTCATCATCAGAGATTTCTCTTTGATCATTTTGTTGCTGATTTTCCTCTTGTTTTATTTCTTGGTTTACTTCTTCATTAATTTCTTGATTTCCTTCAGGATTCTTTTTTTGATTTTCTTTTGGATTTTTTTCTTGATTTTGTTCTATTTGAATTGGGTTTGCTAATTCTAGCTGTATCTTATATAGATACAGGTATTTCTGGTATATCTATATCATCGAAATCTGATAATCTTTCTTCGGGTGGATTATTGTATAGAGATGCATTTTCATCGTCTGGGTTTTCTAATATTTTGTTTATTAAGTCGAATATTTCTTTTGTGTGTATTTCTACTCTTGAAAGGGTGTCAGCGTTTGTATTGGATTTTCCGTTTTTGTATACAATGTCGTAGTCATATTCGCTCGATTCTCATTCTCGATTTTCCTTTTTTTCGTTACCGAC
Organism: Galerucella nymphaeae; assembly: GCA_963978555.1. Classification (NCBI taxonomy): domain Eukaryota; kingdom Metazoa; phylum Arthropoda; class Insecta; order Coleoptera; family Chrysomelidae; genus Galerucella; species Galerucella nymphaeae. The sequence continues at coordinate 4,206,905 of OZ021706.1, read as the reverse complement.
CCTTGAATAGCAAGGACTTATCTTCATACCGTCTCTTCAATTTAATTGAATTATCTTAAATTGCTGTGGTAAGTCCAAAATTATAATTTATATTTATCAAGCTTTTTCTAATGTAGTGGCTGATATAATTTTTTGTGCATTTCTTATGTTTTTACAGAGATATATGGACGAATATACACATACCACGTGGTCAACTACATTTCTTTTCTTTTTATACTTGTACATTACTTTTAAACTTAATCTTTTATCGTAAATAGCTGTTACCTTTTTTAATGCAAATATTTGCTAGATTCTCTTTTGTAAAATACCTAATTATTTTCAAAGATAGATAACATTTGTATTTTAACTTTTTCAAATATTCTGCCAGTGCTGGTTTCACATTTCATTGAACATTTTACTCATTTAGAAATTGTTTATTCATAACTTTTTACTATCATTAATATTTCAAGGTCATTAGTACTTTTTTCTTTTTGTTTTGGCTGATAATTTTTACTGTTTTAAATGGGACATATATGTTGGAAAGCTTTCAGTACATTTAAATTTCATTATTTTGAACAACTGCCTTCCTTTTTTACCTGAAAAGCTAAACCAACATTATGTGCCCCATTACATTCAAATTCCTATATATCCCTAATCCACCTGAACTTCTAGGTAAGCACAGCGGCCAGGATACCCCTGCAAGTTACAGCCAGGTTACCGTTACAAGTTTTTCACTGCCAGGATATCCCTGACAGGTTTACTGCCAGGATATCCCTGACAGGTTTACTGCCAGGTTAACCCTGCAAGACATCTCCACTTCAACTGCAAGACATCTTAACTTAAACTTCTAGACATCTACTTCAACTTCTAGACTTCTACTTCAACTTCTAGACTTCTACTTCAACTTCTAGACATCTACTTCAACTTCCAGACATCTTCTTCAACTTCGACAGCTGATTCTACCACTCCGACAAGCTAAGTACCTCTAAGAAGTACAGGCTTTCTACCTTTCACTTTTTTACCTTCCTTTTTGGGCAAAATAAATTTAATATTTAAATTTCTTTTTTTATTTCTTATACCCGGCTGTAAGAGCTGTAGGGGTTTATGTAAATTTTGTAACTTTTTCATTATTTTCAACTTTCTCTTAATTCTACAAGGTGTTTCTACCTTTTTCACCTTAGTTTTTTTCTTAAAATTAAATTATTTTTTCGTCTAAAAAGGTAGTGGCGCCCTTAAGTTCTTATAGTCTGTCAACCCTCTGGCATACCTAGTGTGGCATCAACATGGAGTCGATCCACCCTTGAGAGAGTCTCTAGCCGGGATCTGTCTCTTGAGGAGAGAACGAGTGTTACAAAGGAAAGCTACTTCCTTTATCAAAAATTCTGATTTGTCTAATAGTATTTCTAAGTTTGATTCACGAAGTCTTTGAAATACTTTTGTTAAATTGACTAGGTGTTCTTGTAACGAAGTTGAGTTTATTATTATGTCATCCATATATACGAGGCATATATTTCCTTGTAGTCCTCTTGAAATATTATCCATCACTCTCTGAAATGTGGATGGGCTGTTTTTTAATCCAAACGGCATTCGGACATGTTCACAATGACCATGTTCTACTGAAAATGCTGTTTTAGGAATGCCTTCTTCGGCCATTTCAATCTGATGAAACCCGCTGGCTAGGTCAAGTGTCGTAAAGTATTGACATCAACCTAATTCATCAAGTAAATCGAATATATTTGGAATAGGGTATTTATCGTCTATTGTTTTTTTGTTTACTTTTCTATAATCGATTACAATTCTCCATTTAATTTTACCTGAGGCGTCTGGTTTTTTGGGTACTATCCAAATTGGTGATGACCAGGGTGATTGACTATGTCTTATTATACCTTGGTCTAACATTGATCCAATTTGTCTTTGTACTTCTTCTTTATGTACGTGGGGGTACCTATATGATTTTGTATGTACTGGTATTTCGTCAGTTGTTCGTATTTGGTGTTTTATTTTATTTGTAAATGTCAAGGGTGTATCTGGTCTATGAAATACGTCTGAAAATTTTCTACATAATTGAGTTATTTTTCTTTTTCTTCTAAATTCATGTGGTCAGTTCTAATAAGATTTTCAATGTCTATTTGTTCGTTTGTGTCCCAATATTCTATTGGTATAACGTAGCTGTATATAAATGATATTCTCTTAAGTTTATAAAGCTGCTTTTCAAAGGATTTGTTAATGTCATTGAAATTGTTTCGTTACTGTCATCAATTAATTAAACCCAACCCTTACCATTGTGTGCTTCGGTTAAGGTTTCTCTTAAATATGCATTATTGATTTTTTGATTAGGTAAAAATATTGTTTCTTTATTTTCTTTAACGGGAACACGAATTGGATTTATTGAATGAGGCTCTAATTGAATAAAATAAAATTTCATCTGGTTGGTAATATTTGATGAGTAATATAGACTTTTCAGTAATTTATTTTGAATTTGAAAAATCTATATGTGCTTTTAAAAGTTTGAGATTATTTAAACCTATAAGACCATCAAAACTCTTATGGAATTTGAAAAGTCCAAATTGCAAATTTTTATTATTTTTAAATTCTTTAAAAAAACATGGAATTCGAGCAGAATATTCTTGAGAATAAGTTTGAAAAATTGAGCTTACTATAAATGGCTCGTGTGTAATATTATTTTCAAAATTTTAAAAGCAAATATCGGGATTTAAGAATGATTTTATTGAACCAGTGTCAATTAGGAGTTTTAATGGAGGGTTTTGGATTACGATGTATGGTAGTTCTGTTTTATTACAGAGGGTATTAATTTCTGTTACTTTTTCTTTATTAATTTCGGATCCGACCGAAAATTTTCATTATAATCGTCCATATTATAAACAATATCGTCACTTTCATAATATTCATTGATGTCAGTATTGGCATTGTAATTATCTTGGTCAAAATTAAAAAGTTTTTCAGAAGTCCAAGCTCTTTAGGGAGGTTGTCTCTGAGGTATTTGTTTATTAAAATTTGAAGGAGGGTGTCGTGGAGTAGGAAGAGTACTTGAAATACTCATAGGAGTAGGTTTAGGATTTTGTGTGGGTCTTGGTTGAGCTGAATTTTTATTTGTCCAGACATTTTGGGGTTTACCAAAAACTTGTTGATTTGTAAAATATCGTTGAGGGGGTACTTGTCTAGGATTTACGTTAATTGGACCTTGAGGAAATGATCTCTGTTGATTTTTTTGCCATTGCTGTGGTCTGGAATAATTTTGAAAATATGTAGAGGGTTGGAAAAACTGAGGTTGATGTCTCGTATGAAATTGATGTCTTTTATTAGACGAAGACTGATGTGGGTGTGAATTATGGGAATTACTACCTCTTTGTAAATAGCGAATATTATTTTCTTCTTGTATATATTGTGAAGCGATTGCTAAAGTAGGGAGTCTGATAGCTCTAATTGTAGAACCTAAGGTTTTTTAAACCTGCTAGAAAAGTAGTTAAAGCTTGTTGTTGGAAAAATTGTTTTTGTTTTCTATAATATGTTGATCATAATTATGAAGATCTATATAATTACATATTATATTTAAAATATCTAAACATCTTTGATAAAATTGTTGCGGATGTTCATTGAAATTTTGCCTTAAATTAACTAAATCTCGTGTCAAGGAGTTTTCATCTCTTTGATCACCAAAGTTTTGTATTAAAATTATTTTTAAATCAACCCAATCATTATAACCATAAATTGAAATAACTTCTTTGGCTTTGCTAATAATTTTTGAAACTATTCCGTGTAATAATAACATATTTTGAATGCAATTTTCATTACCGGCTCTTCTATCATAGAGCTGATTTAATAAAATCATATAACTCATCCATCAAAAGAAGGTAAAATTCAAAGCGTCTTAACATTGGGACTCCCATTGTATTGTCGGTTTCTTTATTAATAATATTAAAATTAGAAATATTATCACTTAAATTTAAATTTTCAATTAAGGTTGCTGAAAACTCTGCAGATATATCACTGGAAGGATTATGAGCAAAGGATTCTAACATAAGTAAGTACTCATAGAAAAAGGGCGATGATCAATTTCATGTCCAGTAGACTGTAGAGACTATTAAATTCTGGATAAGGAGCTTCAATTGCTGTCGTCCAGGAATGTGTTCTGGGTGCCGATTCTCGGGCCAGGGAACAGCGCTCTCCGAGAGAAGAGATATTTTGTCCTTGTCACTGAAATGACAGAGTAACAAAGCGAAATGGAGACAAAAAATGTATTCCACTGGAGAGAGCGGTTCCCTGGCCCGAGAATCGGCAAGCTGTTTCTCTGAAGGCTGAGCTGCAATTGCTGTCCGCCAGGAAATTTCTTCTTTTGGATTTTCACTTATTTTTGAATTTCACTCTGTTTTAAAGTTCAAATCGCGAACAAACGTTTAAAAACGACGAGTTTCCACCAAATGGACTATTTCGCGATCCTACTGACTGCGCCAATTATATTTTATTATTCGAAACTTGCTGTTTTAAAAACAAATTATATTGAATATTAATTACACAGTGAAACTTATATACTAAGTGTAAAACTTGATTGAAGAAAATAGAATCAGTTACAACTATGATTTATGACAGAATAATATTAATTGTTCTCCTATCTTATTTATAAACTTTGATTATGCTCGAGACTTGCTGAATTTGCACTATCCGTGTTCTAGTTGACCAATGTAGAATGAATAGTACCATTGTTCTATTAAAATGTAACTAGCACTTGAAGAGATGGCTCCTCCATATTTCAGTTTGTTATGTTGACAAGTTTTCTAAATATATATTTCCTGCACAGCAGATAATTTGGGTTACGCAATCCATCAACCCCTCTAAAGTGTAGAAAATAACTGACCTATTCAATGATTCCTAATAAGGGATCGTGTTACAGTGACTTATATTTTTATTTATTATGTTAATATAACCATTAACTGCGTTTGTGTTTCGTTCTGGTGGTCTTTTCTTATTATGGAATGATAAATGTATCCTTTTTGTTTAAATCATCAAGTTTAAAATATACACTAAAAAAAAGGTTCTTACACAAGAAGTCGAATTTTAGCGTTAGACTCAACATTAAAAACAGAATTTAAATATTCATGAAAATTTCTGCAAGGAAATGTGACAAACTCGAACCCATAGTAGAAAATTTAGATAGTTTGTAAACTGGAGAATTAATAAAACTAACTACCGGTCTAATAGGGCAGTCCAACTTATGAATTGAATATTTTCATAAAGTTCTTCAATATGTTTCCATTTTGCTGTCTTGGTTACATTATGTTTGGTGAAACTTGAATCTTTTTTAATAAAATTATTTTTAATACCTTTTATTAGATGTGGAGGGTCATAGATTGGATACATTTTCAAGCCATCTACTTTAAATGAGCCCCTTCTATATAAATCTACACTATATAATAACACTTGAATTTTTTTGGTCACAAATTATGGTAATTGGTTTCAATTCAATATTTATTAATTTTTGTATAATTTCAACTAATAAGTATGGGTGAATATACAAAAATTGGGTAACTTTTCCGGAAATTTTGTTTATGGTAGTGTTTAAATCGAATGCCTACAAACTCGGGTTATGCGATAGCTATCGAATCAATATTATTGCTCATGATAGGGCCAGTCAATTTTCCCAGTAGATTTAGAGATATTTCGATTTTTCTGAATTTGATTGCCAGTGGACTGACGGGGGTGACAAAGTACTGATAAAACACACAACTTCATAAGATATACAAAAAATTTATTAAGAAATCTCTTAGAAACCAATAGTATCACTCTTCTTTCTCGCTATTAATCCTAAGCAGTCTTTAGTTAACTTAACTACATTGATTTAGTTTAATTTAAAAATACATATTCTAAGTAATCAACAACAAAATTCTCTCTCTTCCTTAAATTTACATAATAGCAGTTACGAAGTAATCCTATCACAAAAATCAAAACAACCTTCTGTCATGACTAATATAGTAATAAAAATATGAATCTATGCCTTATGGGCAAGTAATGAAAATGAGATCTTTCAGAAAAAATAAAAATTGTTCTAAATAGCGTAACACTAGAATAATCACTTTTCAAAAACATCAATCTGCTCTTCAAATTTGTAAAATACTTTATTACCTTTTGTAATGATATCAGGTACAGGTAACTTTTTAACCACTTGATCCATCGGAACATCTGCTACATCTTTTTGATTCAATTGGAATAAAGTGGCATTATTTTTACAAATTTTAAGGAAAGTCACTCTCAATTCACCTTCTTCATCATCAACAGAAGAGCAGATTGCTGCATAACAATATTCTGTATTCCTTGCTTTGTATTTTACCAATACATAATCACCACTGTTGTAAAGACTTCGATGTGAATAACCGCTAACTCCTGGTGTTGATAGATTGCTATCCAATTTGGACTGACAATCCCTGTCTCTCACGTGAGTGGATATTGGTATATCATCATCTTCAGAGTCTGAATATACGGTAGAAACATTCATACGTGTATCCTGTTTAGCCACCATTTCTGTCTGATAATGTATAGATCCTAGCTTAAAATGATTGCATGCGTCAGCGTCACAGAAACAACTCAGTGACTTCATTGTAAGATGATTGGGAATGTAAGCTGAGCCAGTTACCTGATGCACCAAGAGCGTCCCCTTAAATGCGACTATTTCAGACGACTTTTCGTTAATTAAGGTGTTCATCTGCGAAAATTGACAGACTCATAATTCATTATGTGACCTGTTTTCTCAACATGTTCTGCCAGAGCAAATCTTTCTCGATGCAATCCATAGTCACTTTTATTACTAGTGTCACCATCTTTTAAATATTTTGAAGTTTGCCCAATATATTGAGCATTACAATTTTAACAGTCTATACTGTAGATTACATCTGACCTCAATTTATCTGGGATTCTGTCTTTAATTTTTGAAAATAAATTTCCAATTGTAAGAGCAGGTTTAAATGCAATTTTAATGTTCGAAACATTACGAAGTAAATGGTTAAAGCTTCATGCTATGTCTCTATGCATCGGTAAAGTTATATATTGAGTTTATTGAGTATTAGGTTCATTAACAGTTTCATTGCTCACTAGAGTCAAGATATTCACCCCACCTGATGTGTTCAATGTATCATTAATTTGTTTTGAAAAGAATTTTTTAAGAAGTGGTTCTGGATATGAGTTATCCTTGAAAATGAAAAAAGGATTTTTAAATTTTTTTGATGGAATGACACATCACTAATGGCTAAGACTTTTTATCTAATTTGCTTAACTAAGTTTATTTTCATTTTGTGATTGTGGTATGAAAAATAGGTGCTGATGTTCCAATAAGAAAGCTACTGGCAGATATTGATTTTATTATATCAAAAGTCTCTGTAAATGAACATAGAAACATCCTTTTAGCTCAATCGACAAATATTGTTACAAATATCTATAAAAAATCAACATACAGGGTGTCCCATAACTAATGGACAATATAAGAACTGTAGAAAGGGGTGATAAAAATATGTCGTTTGATACAAACATGCACTAGTAAAATGTTAATAGTAAGCGAGATATGGGGCGTTAAAGTTGACAAAATATTTTTGAAAATTCGTAATATTTAGAAAACAACTGAATGTATTGGTCTCAAAATTGGTACACTATGGTTTTTAATGGTAATAAGCATGGTATTGCCTTAATTTTTAATAATACTTCTAGATGGCGCTGGTTACACAGTTAAAATTTGATAGATCAGCGGTATTTTTTTTCCCCTGTATAATGTGCATTTTATTACAAAATAATAAAAACTGCATCATTTTGGAACAAAAAAGGTATACTTGTTCAATTCCCATATTTTAAGTCGTTTTCAAGATATTGCTATTTTAATATTGCAGTGCATATCATTACACTGCAACTTAATTACTAGAATATTTTAAAGAGGGCTGTGACTATTGAAAGAACTGTCATTAATTTACTAGTTAAAAGCGAAAAGTTGTCATTACTGTGTTTTTAACTTCTGAACTAAAAATACGGCTTTCATTAAAAATTCCTACAGGCAATGAATTTACAAATAATGAACTAAGGAATATGATTTGTGTTTATGCACAAGTAAATTATAATGCATGTGCTGCAGTTAGACGATACGTGCAGTTATATCCAATCCTAAAATAATTACAGCTGATATGGAAGATGAAATTTCAACAAGAATAGGCATGATGACTGATTTTGAAAAACTGCTCCTCGATGTTTCCACGTATATACTTTATCTACAATAAATGTTATTCCTGTAAAAGAAAATGTTTTTAAAGGAAAAATTCAACTTTTAAAAACACATTTTAAATTATGCGCCAAAACGCTATAATAGTAATGGCGTCCTTCTATGACGTCATCAATTCGTAACTGTGTCAACTGTCGATAGGTTATCTATGATCTGTGTCATGTAGTAAAATCGTCAAAGTCAAACTTCAAACACTTGACAGCTTGCAGGTTAAAAGTTTATTTTGATACAGTGATTTGTTAGACTCTGATCTGCTTTTATTATAGCAAATATCGTCGAGAAGAGTTATCATTTTGTGCGAATAGTTATCATAGTGATGAATCCTAACGTGTATCGATGGTGTGCGGTACCACAATGTTAGAATACATCAATAAAAACTCCGAACAAGATATTTGTTAACGTTCCAATGAAAAAACTGGTTAGAGATAGGTGGCTAAATCTTGCAAGAAGAGATCCAGCAACTGTATTATCAAATTCGGTCATATACTTCTGCGAAGACCATTTTGACGTGAGTATTTACTTTGATCAGAATATAATAATAATAAGTGGTTAATAAAATATCAAGATTCTTCAATAAAATTGCCAATCACTTGTTTGCGGCTATATTTCATTCATTTACTGGGAAAAAATCTAGTTTAGTGGTACAACGCGGATTTTGATGAAATATTTTTTTTCTTATCAATTCGAGGTCGCTGAACATGAAAATGAAGAAAAAAATGTGCGCTCCTTTACCAAAAACGAGTTATGAATTTTTGAAAATTTTTCCAGATGAGCACTGCACTGGTTGTATTGCTACAATATAACTTGTTATAACTGATACACAGTGTTAATGATACACTATATATTTGCTTTTTACGATATTAATCCCACTCACACACTAAAAACACTATGATATTGATATAATATAACTTTTGTAAATTATTTTTTGAATTCAACAATTATATATTTTGACGTTTCCGTCTAATATGACTGAGACTGACACATGTTTCGTCTGTTCTCCTTTAGTAGTAAGACTTGAACTTACTAGCATATTCAGCTAACTGAAGAGTAGCATCGACACGGTGTGCATTTTGGTGGAATACAAATGATTAGACACTTTTTTCGAGGAAGAGAAGACAACGAACATGTACGTATATAGAAAGAATTTAATATCAAATGATTTTAATTCAATAATATGATGTTATCTGAAAAGGAAAAGGAAAGTCAGGATGCTAATCAATAACTTTTTTTATTTAGAGATCTATATTGATTGATTAACATCGAGAGCGAAGCGATTAGGCCGGGAAGGCCGTTTCGCAATTCGCTCGCGCGAATTGCGCCTTCATGTGGAATACAAATTATTACTTTTTCGAGAAGGGGAAGGGAATAAACATGTATGTATATATAAAGACATTAATGTCAAATAATTTTTATTCAATAATATGATGTTTTTCAAAAAGGGAAAGGAAAATCAGTATTCTAATTAATGAATTTTCTTATTTAGAGATTATCATTAACAGAGCGAGCGAAGCGAGCGCGCCGGGTCGACGTTTCGCAATTCGCGCGCGCGAATTGCGAAACGTCGACCCGGCGCGCCTTCATATGAGATATAAAGGGGAAGGGAATACATATGTATAACCTTTCCTTAGGTCTCCACCTCAAACTAACTGACTGACTTCATTGGATTTCTAGATTTTATTAACGAATAATGAATGAAGAAGCAGGTCCTTTGTCTGAATGTGGGAAGGAATTGGAAGTAGTGTTTTTAACATCGCTCCCCGACCCCTGACACAGATCAAAGTTTAATATCTGTTTCGATCAGCTATCACATGTGATTGAAGGAAAATTAGTGTCCTTCATTAAATATCATTAATCTCAACAAACCATACCAAAACGAAATTAACCTAACTTAACCAAGCCAATAAAAACTTAACAAAATCCAGCCTAACCTAACCTAACTTTTTTATGAGGAAGGAATTCTTCAAAAGACGCCTATTAGATTTTCCCATTCTTAGCAAAACTAAACAAAACTAAATGAACCTTACCAAACTTTTTTTTTTTTGTAGGGTGGAAACGCTTAATGCGCACCGGGTACAAGTTCTACCCTTCCCCGGTAGTGTGGGACTCCTGATACCCACTAAAACCACCTCTCCTCCGCTGCTTTAAAAATAAAAATCCAAATTCACGGACACGTCTTCTTCCTCCTCATTGTCCTCAATCGCAAAATAATGGTCGTCATTAAAGCTATTGTACAGATCACTCGCCAACATCATAAAAACAACCAAGGGATCCTGATTAATAGCGTTGACTTTCTTCAAAAAAATATAACGAGCCAAATAGCCCCCCAAAAAGTCTTTTTTACGATTGGCATAAGGACCAGCAGCTTTTGCGTGTCGCCTTAAATGAAAAATATATGAATTATTCTCTCATCATATCAGTAAATTGAAATATAATTAATAATTGAAATATAGAGTATTACCATGAACTCTCAATGGAATTCGTATGGACACCAGTTTCCGGATCTTTAAAATTAATAGAATGATTTACAGTTAAATGGTTATATTTTTCCAGATCTTTCAAACCATCATAGGCTCTCCAACAATCTGAAAAAATATTAGTCCCATCCTCAATGTAATCTTCTATTAATTTTAAAAGGGTATCTGCTGTACGGTTCTCCACTACAACCATAAATATGGCACCAGACCCCCTTTCGTATCCACCAAATACCCAAGCACCATCAACTTGGTGTCCTCGATGGTATTTCCTTCTCCCAAACTTAGATTCATCTATCTCGACACTAAAATATTCAAATTAAAATGAGACCATGATATATGTAATGTAAAAATGTAGTTAATTTATGTAAAAATAGATATACTCACATCTTTCCCGGACCTCCGATTTTCGAAGCGTTCAAAACGAAGGCATCGAAGACCACTTCTCTGCAGAAACTAGCCCAATCCACCAATGTTTGTTGAGCCATCCTCAACTCATTCCGCATTCTTCTCAGCGGATTTTTGTTCACCCACATGTGAAAAAATGCCAAAATCTTCCACAATGGCAAGTGGGAATTTGAAAAAAAAGACTTATAACGAATTGAAGCCCTAAAAATACAATGTAAAAATCTGTATCCTAGAGTGGTATTTTCCACAAAAAATTAAAGTGCATAAGAAAAATATTACGAAATAAATAAATTTTAAAGAATTCAATATTTACGGAAAAATATATAGGTACCTCTTTGCACATCTTACTAGCTTCCTCTTTCCTTTCTTCACATATCCATTGCAACGCCAACGAACACTATCAATGACGCTACAATCCGGGGTTTCAACAAAAACACCACTGCAATCAGCAACAGGGCACTTTATCTCCCCATCCTTCGCAATCCCCCCCAAGTGACGAATTTGAGATAAAATTTCACCATTATTACGCCAGGTAAAAATGTTATCTAAATTGATGTGATTCATTATTTATGAAACAAAATGATATCACGAAATGCTAACAGAATGTTTCAAATTCAAATTATCTGACTTATAAGATTCTACTTTCACTCACCTTGTATGGTCTCCACAACTACAGATATTCAGCAACTTTTTTCAAGTAACCAATGATGGGTGAATAAGCTAGTAGGTACGAGTTTTACGTCTAATGGGAAATAGACGAAGGTTATATGTCAGTCATGTGTCAATCATATTAGACGTAAAGCTTCAAAATATATAATATTTGAATTCAAAAAAGAATTTACAAGAGATATATATCAATATCATAGTGTTTTTAGTGTGTGAGTGGGATTAATATCGTGAAAAGCAAATATATATAGTGTATCATTAGCATTGTGTATCAGTTATAACAAGTTATATTGTAGCAATACAACCAGTGCAGTGCTCATCTGGAAAAATTTTCAAAAATTCATAACTCGTTTTTGGTAAGAGAGCGCACATTTTTTTCTTCATTTTCGTGTTCAGCGACCTCGAATTAATCTAAGAAAAAATATTTCATCAAAATCCGCGTTGTACCACTAAACTAGACTTTTACCTTCAGTATCAAGTATAATGGGTACAATTTCAAAAGTGCGCATGAAGTCAGAGTGTGTCCCCACAAGATTTGAATGGCAACCAGAAAAAAGAGCATGGACTTCTAATACTAAAGAACAACCATGTGTTCCCAAAAAACAAAGAAAGATGCAGATTGAAGAAAGTGAAAAAGATTTAGCAGAAAAATGTACACCTACAATACAAGTAGATTCTGTAGACACTTCATCAGAAACTCCAGGTAGAACATATCAATTTATTCTCTCAGTTCTCATATCAACATATACATTCATTTTTTTAGTTCAAGTAACATTTTTTTGTCTTTTTCTCCATCAATGATATTACACCAAATGCTAATTTTGCTTCATAATAAAAATTCACTTTATCATAAATCTATGTGTAATATATAGTCATGCTACAAATGTTTACATAGCTAATGGAATACCTATAAAGTATTGGATATTTTTATTATATACATATTATATATACAACCAGTCTATAGAGTACTAACCATATAAACACTTCAACAGTAGCATATTATATATTTATAATATCTCTATTTTTATTTTGTAGTATTAGAAACATTAGAAGAAAATGACAATGGACCTATTATCTATGCAAAATCATGTGATAAAGCAGTACAAGTATATATAACTCACAAATTTAGAAATTAAGCTGTTCAGACAGAATTTAAATTAGTAAACCAGTCAACATCCCCTATGAAACCATTTTATTTACACAATAATAATTTATTGATAATAGCGTGTGCTAACAAATATGACAATATATATTACACATGATACAATATTGTGAATTCAAATGCTTTTCAAACACTTTTTTATCTACACATTTTTTTACAAAACTGTCTACATTCTATAACAACTATTTTTACATTTTTTGCCTTCTTAACATCATTGGGTAAGCTATTATAATATTGTACAAGTCCATTGTGAAAAACATCATTCTGACTGTAACAATTTGAAGCCGTGGGTACATAGAAGTCAGATCTTGTTTGATAATCATGAACATCCGATATACATTGTGTATTTTTTAATAAATGTTCTGGATATAATCTGTGTTTTATTTTATATATAATGGTATGTATTTGAGAATAAGACTTGTGAAATTATTTACAACACACTTTTATGCAACACTGGGTACACATTTTCTTTCCACAAGCCCACTAAAAGCTTAAGGAAATCAGACATGTATGTTTCATCAAACAATACAGTGATAATTTCCACTTTTTTATTTGTAGTGTAATCACTATCAGCCACACAAAAGTATCCCTGCATCTGTGTATTAAACTTTGCAGTAGGTTTGTCATTGTTAACATAGTTTTTATATGTATTTGCACTTGTGGGGCATTTGATCTCAACAATGAAATCACCACAAATCCCATCTAGTGATCCAGCTATCATTGGGTACTGTTTGGAGAGAAAGAGACCACATTTTTTAATTTTTTTTCCCAGTATATTGCTGACAGTTTTTCTCACTTCATCTTCTAAAACTCTACCACGTTTCATTGCTGGTGTGTCTGGTATACTCCCTCCCATTATTAATGCCATAATAGTACCATCCTTCGTTTTACACCGACTAAATTCGTAGGCTCGAGATGCTGTTATTCTGCCATAACGCAGTTCAAACCAAAGACTGTTTTGGTGCTGTTGCCTGGTCTCTACCTCTACTTCAACAAAAGCTTTGTTAGATAGCTTCACTTTATCCAGGAATGTCTCACAGGACTTCTCCTTATACTTCAGCACAAGTTGATGCATAGATAAACTGTGAGTATCATTAAGAGTATAGTCAGGTTGATATTTCAATAACTGACAATTATTCAGTTTTCGTTTTTTTCCCATATCTAAAAACTTTTCGAGAACTGTAGGATTTGATGGCAAGCTAGTTTTCCCTTTCGACAAGTCCTTCGCCGACATGCTTTTCAAGCTAGTTCCAACGCAGGACAGTTTTGATTTTTTCCAGTAGCATGCTACAGCTGTACAGGATGGCTCTTCACTCCTTCGGTGGATCCACAAGAGAAATGCTATGGAGTGCTTGCAGCCCCCACTAGAAGCGACACAATCGTGATATTGAATGGATATAATAATCTCTTCTTCCCCATCCACTATTAATGTGACAGCATACAATTTTGCATGTATTTTATGCTCTGGGCAAATTTTTCCCTTTACTATGCACATTTTTCCATCACGTTTGAGCTGTACATAGCTCACAGCGTCATCACCATACGATGGTCGTGATGATCTGAAATAAAAAAAATTATATTAGTTTTAGTAAAATTTTCACACAACATAACCTGCAAGCACTAAATACAAGTACAAATAATGTGTATGTATAATTAATTTTATGATATGAGTTCTAGATTATGTTATAACTACTAATATAATATGCAATACTTACATAGAAGTTTTAACATTTCGAAATTCAGCTGAACAAAAGTCATCGTTAGACGAAAAAAATGTTCCATAACTAATGTTTTAAAATTGGAAGTTATATCCAAATCGTTACCCCTAATTCGCAAATGTCGGAAGTCCAATTTGACTAATTTTACAGGGGAGGATAAAAACGTCTTATTGGGTTGAATTATCAGTGGTTGATGATTCTATTTTGGTGAACTGCGTAATTTAGGGTTAGGATCTGTTGCTTTGAAACAGTTTTTAGAAAACAAAAATTTTTGTAGTTTTAGTGGACTTACGATATTTTCCTCTTTAAATCGTGGATATACGACATTTTCTTACACATGAATAAAACAACCCCGCCATGTCAGTATGAAAGTTTTTATTTTCAAGAAATTGAAAATTCTTATAAAATCATTGGTTTTTACAAATGAAAACTTAGTCAATTTCTAAAGCAAGAAAAAAAATATTATTAATAAAAAGTCAAATTGTCATAAAAATAGTGGAAGTCACGTGGAATGCTATCCTTAAGCTTTTGAAGATGTTCCCATTTTTCCTTTTTTATTGGAAGAGGTTTACTGTAAAGTTTTGGCAATGTGTTAAAATCTCGAGCTCTTTGTTTGATTTTTGAAAAATGTCTATGCTCTTATTTTGAAAAAAATATTGCCGTCTTTATCATACTTCAAAGCCCTTATATCGGTTACGACAGGGTCTCCAACTTTCCGTCCAGGTCTAATTGATGACAATATTTTGATAGAATCAAAATTTTTAAAAATATCGAATGTCATATATTTTACTTTGAACGGACTGGGATTTTGTCTAGCCTGAAGAAAAACACCTACATAGTCTGCTGGTACATTGATATTAGAATTTCGAAGCTTTCTTTCAATTAATGAGTGCATGTGGTCAGCCTCCATCTGAGTATGTCCTCTTTCTAAGTACTTTTGTTCGATTGTAATATTGTACTGAATAGATAAGTTCAAAAGAGCGTTGGACAGGGTGACATTTCTATTTTGTGCAGAACATCCGTCACTATATAAAATTATATTTTGATTTGGTTTCAAATCCTCTAAGACGTTGTCGATTATAAAAGAGCAAATTATTGAAGAATAATTATCGGAACTCACACCTCCTGCTGCTTCATGCCATACAAAGCAATAGCCTTCATTCAATTTCATGTCAAATATGGTAAAATTGTGAACCATTAGCTTCATTTTAAAGTAGAGAGCCGAAGTAATTGACTTTGGACTCAATAAAACTGCCTGCATGTCCATGCAAAAAACTCTGTTCTCAGAAGATTTGTCTTTATTCTTAGCTTCTCTCGCTTCGTTTTTTTTTAATTCGTGAAGCGTGTATTCTTCATCAGTGAGGTTTTTCATACGATAACTGACACAAATATCGCATTCATCTTTTTTTGGTTTGAAAATGCCTAGGTTTAGTTTGTCAAAAACATGTGAAAATAAAGCAGTTGAGACACACTTGGTTTCCTCACAATAAGATTTATAAAATCTGTACAATTCCGATTTAGAACTCCAGGTTGATTCTAGATATGATTTGGATGTTCTAAGCCGGCAATAATGCGATTCCACCTTTGGTAGATCTCTGAAGAACTCTCTCAAAATTCCTTTTCCATCATTTTCCAGTTCTTGAGTACCATTTTGTTCTCCTGTTTTTTCTACTGATATTTCTTGATTTATTTTTGGACCTTTTTCCAGTCTATGATAGTTCGTTCTTTTAAGCCTAGAGTATTCAAAAACATTTTTTTGCAAACGCGATAGTTTTTTTGCTTGGGAGTTTCTAGCTGATAAATCCACGAATACTCTCTTCTTGATTTATTTTCCTCTTTTCTGTTTCTTCCCCGATGGGTGTTTACTTTTTTGACTTGAAGATTTACGTAAATTTTACGCTGATCCCAGGTCATCTCCGACCAGAACTTTTCAAATATCTTGTCTTTCTTGATCGGTTAAAGCTCTACACTGCAGTTTTTTATTTTTTATAGTAACCTTGCAATTACAGACCTCTTTCAGCTGTCTTTCATTCCTATTTATCTGATAATCCCAGGTTCCATTAGTTTTTCTTTTCCCAAAGTATTGCTCGCCCTTTTCTCTTCTTTTTTTATTTGCATTTTTACACCAAATCTTTTCATCCACTTGTTGTCTATTTCTTCTTTTTCTGTCAACATTATCAATCAAATCTGGTTCATCTAGCGAAGATAAGCTGCTTACCGAAGAAAAGCTTGCTTCTTTTTCATAATCTTGATCATTCAAATCTTCGTACGTCTGGTTTTCATTATTACTTGAAGTTAAAACCTCTTTATTGTCTTGTTTTGCATTGATATATTTATTTTCATTGCTGAGTTCTAGAATTTCTATATTGGTGTGTTCTTTGGTATAAGTAGTAAGAATACAATTTTCTTCAGGTACGATATTCCCAGTATTTAAATCCAATATAAAACTTCCACAGTCAATGTTTGAAATGTCAACATTTTCAAAACTGCAGTTCAACATTGAAAAATTGCCAGATTTATCTATCGGCAGCCCTTCAGATTCAAAAAATCGCACTTCCTCTATAGGCAAAATTTGTTGTTCTGCCTGGAGACCATTCAAATCAGTGTTTTTCTCTTCAAAACGACTGGAATTGCAGGCTTTACCATCAAAAATCATCGTATTTTCATCACATGGATTGCTTAATGAATATATTTCTTGTTCGCGAATACCATCAGATGTTGCCTCCGAAATTGTATCTAAGGAGGATATAAGAGCAATGTTTTTTGTTATTGGTATTCCTTTGTCATCTTTTTTAGGTTTGTCTTTGTCCAACAATGAAAACATTTTTATAGTTCGACTCGAATATTGCGACATTTTTCTGCTCTTTGAACTTCTGTTTCTGAAAATAAAACTTCGTTAAGGCAAAAAATCCGTTTCCTTTTTCTGTGCCTTGACAATGTCATCTATAATAAAATAAAATAATATACAACTTTATTACTACACAAGCAAAATGCAGACTTATTGAATATGGAAAATTTATTTTTAAATTATATGTGGAAAAAACTTGATGAAAAGAGGCTTTTGAATTCAAATTTTACCCACCGCACTCAAAAAATTTTCTCTTGATACAGGCCAGCTTCCAAGTGCTCTGATCAGGTTCTTCAGCTGATGTTAAAGCTATATGAAGTTTTGTAAGGAGGCCAAAAGACCTCACTTTTCAGTAGTGTCAACCAAGATGAATGTACTGAGCCCACTGTATCATTTTCGGAAAACTCCACTCCTACATATGCCATTATCAACTTGATGCAATGATATATGCAAAAACTACAAATGAAGATAGTCAAAACAATATAGTCAAGTATAGATACTCCAATGAGCTAATAATAATTAGATTTAGTGGTGCCAGCTAGATAAAATCGTGAGATCTGCTTGACTTGTTGAATACAGTTTTGTAATAAACTAGCTGGTTTGTATTGCAACATTTTATTTATCTCACATTATTTGGCATTGGTGATTCAAATTATTTCGTATGCTCAGTTAGCTTGAATCTCACGATTTTTTCCGAGCAATCTCATGAATTCCAGTGAATACCGTAATAACCGTATATACCGTATTCATTGGTATTAACATTAACAGACCTGACACCACTGATTTATTGGAATATCGAATACCCACGTGTACCCACATGTACATGTTCCATTTCTTCACATTTATAGTGAATTCTGTAATTTTTATATAAATTAACTTACCTTGCAAGAATATTATTTATTATTTTTCCCACGCCGATCATTCCATAGAAAATCACTCTAACGGTGAATTTATAAATTCCGTAACGTAGCATAACGCAAGGATTTCTGTGCATTTTCTGTGAGTCATCCTATGATGGTAAAAGATAAATCATAGGATGACTCACAGAAAATGCACAGAAATCCTCGCGTTATGCTACGTTACGGAATCTATAAATTCACCGTAAAACTTTCACTGATACACTAACGCATAACATAACCCATAAAATGAATTGGCGGGATGGTGTTGGCACGTGTTGGTTTGGTGACTTTACTTCGGATTTCAGTTTCAGTCAAGTCAACCGACTGATTTGCAAGGTTGCCGATAATTATCACAAAATCACCAGCAACATTTATTACCTTTGAAAAAATATGGAAATTATAAGATGGTTGACATGCAATAACTTATTTTTCTTCATTTGGTGAAAAAATTGATAACTTGATGGAAAAAACATCAAATTCCTGTTAGTGCCAATAAACACGAAGTAAAATAAATAAAGAAAGATCGCCTTCATAAAGGAATTTGTAAACATCTGGCAACTTTGTGATTCTCTTGAATGTGGGCTTATTGATTGGTAGAAAAGAGCGCAATTTTCAAAAGCACCTAGCTATTTATTAGTCCATAGATAACCTTATAATATGTATGTATTAGTCTTATTTGTATTTATTTTTTAGGGATGAAGGTTAACGGTTTTATTAGTTTCTTGTGTGCTGTTAGATGTTTATTGTAAAAAATGAAAATAAATCGAGCTAGAAATAATGTACCACTATACTCACTATATATATTATTTAATTTAGTATTGAAATATCGTTAACAAGGTGTGTTTTTCACATTTTTCTGTCAAACATGAATTAATTAGAATGTACGTATATATGATAAACCGACATCACCAAATAAAGTCGACAGTATGACGTGAATAAATGCCAACAAAAAGTCGTCGATTAGGTCATGTCAAAATGTTGTCGATATTTGGTCGACTGACGTCTATTGACCAGTAGTCACTAGATAATGACGTCATTGTGACGAGATACTGCGGACTGGGAATAGAAAGGCCGCTCACGGGAATTTTAAATAATATATTTATTAACAACTTTTATGCTGCATTCAATGATCTTGTAAATTATGTATTATTCCAAGTAAGATATCGAGACGTGTACCCAACTTGGATACATTTTATTATTTACACTGTATTCCAACAACCTTTTTTTATTGTCACCATTTGAGACTTTTATTGCCTAAATTAAATAATATCAATCCTTTTGTTTCTGATTTCCAATAAAATTTGAACAACAGAACCACCTGGAAAACACGATATTCAAACGTCACATTATGACGACAATTAGATGTCTTTTAGGTAGCGTGTTTTTCACGTCGAATGACGTGTTTGGTCGAGAAATCACCAGTTATTGACGTCATTCCAACGTCACCCTGCTACCTGGGTACTTATAACATAATTTCCACGGAAGAAAAGAAATCGTTGATGAGTTATAGGGGAATTCCAGGCAAATTTTATACCTAACCAAAAATACATATACATCCATTAACTGTTTGACCAATTCTGGCTTCAATTGGAACACCAATTGAACTTGTTACAATACTTCTCACCAATATATTGACTAACTCATATGATTTTGATAATGATTATTATATTAAAGATTTGTTTGAAGTAAATAAACTACTTAACAAAACTACAATACCTGATGGTTATGTTATTGCTAGTCTCGATGTGGTCTCTTTATTTAGTAACGTATCGCCATAACAGCAATCACAAGAAAATGGTCCTTTGTGGAGCCACATTGCTCCATTGACTTGGAGTCTTTTATCTCACTTCTAACTTTTGTGTTCAATAATAATTTTTTCGTTTTTAGTACTGAATTTTATAAACAAACTCTTGGAACACCAATGGAAAGTCAAATTTCACCAATAATATAATGGATATGGTGTTAGACTTTGTTATCCAGGTTCTTCCTCTTAAACTCCATTTCATCAAAAAATGTGGATGATATTATATTAGCAGCACCAGGCATCGATCTGGATCAGCTTTTATATATGTTTCCAATTCTCTCGATCCACATATACAATTTACCCTAGGATGTGAAACACACAATCATTCCATTCCCTTTTTAGACACTCTGGTAAAAAGACAAAATAACAATATCATGATTGATTGGTATAGAAAACCTATTAGCTCTGGTAGATATATCAACTATTTTTCATACCACAATCGGCGAAACCGTACCGCCGTCACTGTTGACACTTCCCATCATTGTTTGATACTGTGCCTGTTTGTAGAACGCTAAAGTGCATTGGAGCAGAAATATAACCGTTTCCAATTTTTTTTAACAGCAAAGTAAGTATTATATCATATGTTTAAAAATATGTTTTGTTGGTCTGTAGATAAATATTACAAGTTGTTTTGATATTTGGAACCATAAACACATTAGTTAGCTACAAGCTCACAATATAAACATAACCCTAAAAAATTGTATGATATCAGAATTGATATCTGAATAAGAAAACGGCGTTTGGGGCACAGTGTTACAACTGATAGAGGGGTACAGTGTTATACTGTTTTGTATGTGGGGCACACTGTGACACTTACTTTCCTAATTAGAAAACATTGAAACTCGTTAAGTCGGCACCTACCTATGTAACAATCAATTGAAGGTATATTTTTATATTCTTTTCAGAACAAAAATGGTACGTAATAGAAATCAAACTCGAAAAATAGCCGTTTTTACTGAGGATTTGATGAAAACTGCAGTTCTAAATGTTGTGGATAATGGGTGGTCAGTAAGGGCAGCAGCAATCCAAGCCAATGTAATTCATATGACTTTGGAAAGGTATGTTGACAAATATAAAGCTAAGTCCGAAGAGGAGCGCACACCTTTTCGATTTACGCCCAACTATGGAGACAATCAAGTTTTCTCTATACAGCTAGAAGACTTATTAAGAGATTATTTGTAAAATGCACCACGGCCTAACTAGGAAGAATGTAATGCACAGCGCAAAGCGACAAAAATCAGTGAAAAGAAATGCTTTCAATCAAAGGAAGTAAATATTGAAGAAATACCCGTCAGAAGAATCTGAAGGATCTTACTCATGCGCAGATACCGAATCCAGTATGGGATCTTTTATAAGTGCAGATGGAGATCTATCAGAAGCACATGACGATGATAACAAGGAAATTAACATTGGAGATTATGTTCTTATTAAAGAGGGTGTTTCTAAATGCCTTGAAGTAATGTTCATTGGATTATACAGTGATGGGCAAATGTGTGGAACCAAGTAAATATCTCTGGAATTATCAGAGATATCAAAATGAAATTTGGAAGGTGGATACTACAGTAGAATGCCTATTTGTTTTCATTTTTTTTTAACAATTTTGAACTTCCGGCTTAACCGGAAGTAATGTCGATTTCAAAATTTGGAATGGAACATCCTGTATATTATTTCAGTTTCTGATCAAACATTTTATTACGAATACAAAAATATAGGGTTCGAGATTTTTTATTTCAAAACCTACTGAGATATTAACAGAAAAGTAACTAAGGGAAGGAAAAATCTAATATCAATTTAAGAAATAATCATAAATATTAACTGAAACCTTGACTGAAACTAATTGATTTTTAAAACATTGGAACTTAACTAAGCTAACATTAATGTATCAGATGTCCAAACTGAGCACCGTCTACTTCTTGACAATAGGCAAGTCGGTTTGTGAATTTTTATTCTTTCTCTTTCACTTAATTCGGCCATTTCACGATCAAATTGAAACAATGTAATCTTTTCATAATTTCACAATTTCAAATACAAACACTAATAACTCATTTGGACAGTACTGTCACTTCACAACGAACTTTGTGGACTACTAGCTACCATCAAAATTTTCCTTTCCTTAGTTATTTTTCTGTTAATATCTCGGTAGGTATTGAAATAAAAAATATCGAACCCGATATTTTTGTACTCGTAATAAAATGTTTCATCAGAAACTTAAATAATATATAGGGTGTTCCATTGCAAATTTTAAGATCGACTTTACTTCCGGTGAAACCGGAAATTCAAAATTGTTAAAAAATATGAAAAAAGTTAGCCAATCTACTGTAGTATCCACCTTCCAAATTTCATTTTGATATCTCTAATAATTCCAGAGATATTTACTTGGTTCCACACATTTGCCCATCACTGTATGTTAATAACAAAACCGAAACTACGGTGAACGTAAACTACATCCGCCGTTTGTTTCCTAAGTTTATATTTGTTCCTGCTGATTTAGATTATGTTTTTGATATTTCCCAAGTTTTTATGAAATTACCAGCCCCCAAACCTTCAGACCAGACAGCAAGAAGAAGTGAAATATTAGTTTTTCCGGTAGATTTCCAGGCATACTATAATGTATTGAAATAAGTCTGATTTGGGTACTTTGTAAAGTGTTGAAAAATAAATTTTCCGAATACAGCTTTTCACCTATCTCCTATTTATCCATCAAGTAACAGTGTGCCACATAGCATGCAACACTGTTCCCCACTAACGGGGCACACTGTTAAAATTGCAGTTATACATAATCATTGTCCCAGTTTAGAAATGGAAGTTTTTCTTTCACTTGATTATCCTGAGACATGTTCATATTAGGAACAAATCATTTGGTATCGGAAAATTCACTGTAAATAAAATAGCGCCAAAGTAACAAGAAAAAAATATTTTTGTATGATTCCTACTCTCGAAAGAAGAAAATTGACCCTCCTGGGTCCTAGTGTCATTAATATATTACATAAAAATTGAATCGTTCTGGTAGCGCCATCTTGAAGAATATTAGCAAATTATATGTAGCTATGAGAGGATTCAGGTCAGTTTACTATGTAATGTTGGGTGGCAACAAGGAAAATTGTAATATTATGTTCATACATGAAGCAGTGTGAGAACATGGCCGACCGTTCGCGATTTCGCCGTAAGTATTCTTAAGATATATAAAGAATCCTATGTTGATTATTCACGTTTTTATAATATTAACGTAGTTTGATAATCAGTTTATATGAATCAATAAGTATTTTTTTCATCGATGAACATATTATGTTATTTATCAGTTATGATATTTTTATGTCATACTACTATTACACCTGGTCTTAACCTCCATTGATTTTTGTCATACGGGTATAACATGAGTTCTCAATCGCTGTAAAAAATAATATGTAATATTTTTGACAACGTAAGAAAGGTTTTATTCCTTGCAGGACTAACTGAAAAGGAAACTGGAGGAAGTTCTTTACGAATCGGATATTATTTGAAAATATAAACTCTAGAAAGATGAGCATTTTACTGTTCGCACTTGTCCCTAATCTTTAGAATAATTCCCGGAATACTGACCCAAAGTCATATATTTATGACATTGAGAAAATGCAAATTTTCCACTGAAAATTTTTTTCTCCATTTTTTTGCTGTAAGCAACAGTAATTCAAAAGTGTAAACACCAAAAAAACTGAAATTATGAAATAGAAATTATTCGGGACTCAGTAGGTTTGAAAACACAAATTTATTGTAAATTATAATAAAGCTAGATTAAATTCGTAACAAAATGGCGCAAACCGCATGCTGATAGCTATAGTCGAACTAACGCGAGATATAAATAAAAACGTATCAACATAAGTGGTAAACAATTTGAACATCTAATCGAACATATCTGTATGATCATTCTTTCCATATTTGATTTTAAGTTATGATACAAGGTGAATCAACTATTGTTCGTCTGGGGCAGGTCGATTTCCCCTCTTGATTTAGTGGACTGTATTTTTAACACAACTTAACATAACTTTATTGAATACTTTACAAAAAATTGTACTTTTTACATTAAATGAACATGTAGATGATATTAAATGGTTCTCGTCGGGTCGTCAGGAAACGAGTCCTCGTGGTGCCTTCTTCACTCGTCAATCTACCCCGCTTGCGCAACCGAACTTGCACGATAAAAAAAATGTTTTTGCGCCGTTGTCACGTCTGTCTTTAAATCTTAACATACTCCCCCCTTTTGAACCTCAGTTCAAAACATTCTCTTTTTAAAAGCTATTGTCCTTTGAAAGCGGAAGTGGACATATTTTGGAAATAGATCTCTTGTAAGTTCCGTGTAATGTTTTTACTGTCACAACACGCACTTTGTTATCACTACCTGGGTGCACTGCTGTGATTCTACAAAGAATCCACTTTGTTGGTGGAAGAGTGTCTTGTTTTACTACCACTAAATCGTTCACCTTGACATTAGGCTCACCACTTTTCCATTTATGTCTTTTTTGCAAATCTGCTAAATAAAAACATGACCACCTTTTCCAAAAACTTTGGTTGAGCTGCTGCAGTAACTGGAACCTAGACAGCAAATTAATCTTGACATCATTTTCGAACAATGGGTCTGGAGGTCCCACCAGTGGTTGGCCAATCAATAGGTGAGAAGGGGTAAGAGGGGTCAAATCATTGGGGTCTGAGGACATTGGGTGTAGGGGGCGAGAATTCAACGTTGCCTTGATCTGCACAAGTAACGTGGAAAACTCTTCATACGTTAGAATAGTATCCCCAATTATCCTACATAAATGAAGGTTAATTGCCTTTACATTCGCTTCCCATAACCCACCGAAGTTTGGAATTTGTTGCGGTATGAAGTGCCATGGTATCTTTTCTTGAGCGCATGCATTTACAAATTCATCTTTGGACTTGTCTAAAAATTCATATAATACTTTGATTTCTCAATATGCTCCGACGAAATTTGATGCGTTGTCGGAGTATAAGTGATTGGGAGTGCTTGACTTTGTTACAAAGCAAATAAATAAACAAATATATCCCTTATATGTTTTATAAGGCCGGCCTTTTCTATCGCGTAAGCTTACTGGTCCAGCGTAATCGAGACCTGTGACTGTAAAGGGTTTCGCAATTTGTACTCTATGTTTGGGAAGATCAGCCATGATTGAACTCGTTGGTTTTGGTTTTGATCTGAAACATCGAACACAAGTTCGTACAATAAATTTAGAGACATTCATACCCGAAGTAACCCAATATTTTTGGCGAACCGTGAATAATAATAATTGTGGGCTAGCATGCTGCGTTCGTAAATGTTCCGCTCTAAAAATTAATTTTGCAATTTTATGTTTTTCATTCTAATAGGATAGGATGCTTTTCATGAAATGAGAGATCTGCATTTTTTAATCTGCCCCCGACCCTAAGTACATTGTTCGAATCTAAAAATGGGTTTAGTGAAAGTAGCTTATGATTATTTTTTAAGTTTTCACCTTTTTGTAGGGTAGAAATTTCATGATTAAAACTCTCATTTTGAGCTAGTTTAATGACAGATATCAAACTGTTTTCAAATTCTGTAACTGTTAAGGAACCATTTTCAGTATCTGCTGACCTTTTCACTCGGCTAATAAATCGTTGACAATATGCAACAACGCGTACAATTTTATTCAAGGAAGATATTCTTTCGAATATTCTTAAGGGTTCAACTGTGTTGACAAATACATTAAGCGATCTTTTCTGTTCTGGTACTTCGTTATTTGTTAAACGAAATTGTTTTGGCCAGTCAGATTGTTGATACAAAAATGATGGTCCATTCCACCATATGTTACAGTTGTATAATTCATCCGGATACATACCACGTGATGCAACATCAGCTGGATTTACTATTGTCTTGACATAGCTCCATTTTTATACATTACTCAAACGCTGAATTTCTGCTACTCTGTTGCTTACAAAGACTTGCAACTTACCTGCATCTGTGTTTAGCCAGCTGAGCATAATTTGTGAGTCACACCAATAAAATATGTCAAAATAACAAGTAAACGATTCTGAAACTTGTTTCATCAAACGGGCAAGAATAAGAGCTCCACATAACACCAATCGCGGAATTGTTAATGTCTTCATAGGTGCTACCTTGGTTTTGGAGCATGCTAGTCGAACATTGATTTCTCCTGTGGCATTAATAGTACGAACGTATATCACTGCACTATAGGCGTTTCTACTTGCATCGCTGAAGCCATGAATTTCAACATTAGTTGGTTCATTACCCATAACACATCTAGATAGTCTTAAGTCATTTAAAATAGACAGACGAGATTGAAAGTTTTCCGATTTTTGACAAATGCTGGGAGGTACTGATTCGTCCCATTCCAACTTTTGGGACCAAAGCTTTTGAATTAATATCTTCATTAAAATTTTACACTTACCAATCCCAACGGATTATATATTTTTGCTATATTACTTAATATAATTCTTTTTGTAATTGGTGATTGTGTAGAAATATCTAATACTTTTGTAAGAATTTCTAATCCTTACAAAAGTATTGAGGCCAACCCTGGCCGTCCGAATATTCTAGAACGGTCATAAACGTATTTGTTTCCCGCAATTAGGTCTTTAGTCAGTCTTGAGCTCATTAACCGAGGAGTACGTCGCTTCACACGTCTCCTCTTTTCATTTACCTTACATTTACCTTCCTATAATAATTCTTTTACTTTTAATTTAAAACTAAAGTGTATCGTTACCAGTGACACGTTATGTTTTGGATATTTTGTATGTAATCCTATTTAATTGTAATACTTCAAGTTAACATTGGCCTGCCGGTAAAACTTTCTGGCGCCAATATCACTCAGCTGCATAGTTGCCGTTCTTAGTGCTTCCAGCGGTTTTTTCCTTTCACTCGTTTTTGTTGCCACCTATTTGTTAACTGCAATATTTCATTCGCAAGTGACTGCTGATGAATTGTCTCACTTCTTAATAATTATTGTAACATTAGGTAGGTACTATTTAATTTGTTGTGTTAAACGGGGGAAAGAATTTTGTGTAAAGAATTTGTAACGAACTTTTGTATCACCCTCTAGTGTGATCGTTTTCCAAATGTATGGTTTTTATAGTGCCTTTTCCTAAGTCACACTAGTTGTAATATTAAATAAGGAACTACTTGACCAATTTGTTTTATTTCTTTTCATTTATCAATTTATTCTTGCTTATAATAGATTTTTCCTTTTTTCACCTATTAAAATATTTTGTGTTATCCCTCTGTAAGCTTAGCTGACATAGGTAACTAGGTCTTGAACCTCAATTCAAGTGGTCCTTCGTGTTCTTTTACTCGAAGATTCTAAAATGTTGAAGATATAGCTATCAGATGCCGAACCAAGCCTCACTTTTCAACATATCCTCTCCATCTTTCATTCTTTAACATTTATTGGTCCTTCGAGCCGGATCTAGTTGTCAATTTGACATATCCATACTTTTTCTTTCAGTAGCAATTATACTAAAATTTTAGTATTGTTCTCACATTGCCAATTTATCTTTCTTCCCCGGTAGTAAGCAGGGTCCGGAATAATGTTCAACTTCTTAAAATAGACATTGAAAGTGATTTACAAACTTTATTATTTAAAAGTCCTAGTGTTCTCGAATATTGTGAAATAGGTGGCAACCGCGCACAATTCTACACTTGCTATAAATACTTTCTTCGTGATGTGATGTTTTGACTGGAATTTTCCGAATAGAACTCGATATCTACAAGATTCAACAAGAATTATTCAACGACACTTTCTTTTAATAGAGAGGGTGTAATCTGAAAATATCGTGAATTTAATAAAATAATTCATTCAACGACACTTTCTTTTAATAGAGAGGGTGTAATCAACATTGTTGTTTATTGAATTTAATAACTGAATAAACATATGTATTAAACTGTTGTCCTTCGCAAATTTTAGGCAGTTACTTATTTAGTTTTAAATGGTTTTTGAACTTTGTAAGATTATTTTTATAACTTTTAATTTTATTGTAGGTAGGTATCTCTCGTTTGGTTTTAGACTAAAAAGTCGTTGCCTCATGCTTATCTTTGAATTTTGCTCTATCGTATTGTTATACTGTTTTACAATAGGTACTTTGTTATTTGTAAGAATTATTTAATTCGTATATTTACATTTCAGCTCATTTATAAAATAATTTAAACTGTATTTTCTCATATTAGTGCCACGTTGATTGTGCATTTCTATGAAATTTGAGTAAAGTATCTAAAGTATTAGATCTATTCTTTTCATCGCTTATTTAATTCGTTCTGATATCATTATAAGTAGGTATATTTAAAAAAGTTGTTTGCTTACTCTTTTTAAATATTTTTGAAATATTCTACTTCTACACTGTTAAAAATAATGTTTTAACTTTTTACTATTTTACTCATTGGAATTTTTACTTTTAAAATTTGACTTAGCTTATTGAATCCACTAACAATGGCTCTTGTAACTTTAAAAAAGAAGCGGCGCGGATGCAAAATCCAATTAGCCCGTATTGAGAGGTTCATTAAGGACCTTAGCGGGGATGAAGAAATTTATCTCATTAATGTTAAGTTGGAAAACATAATTTTTCATTATAATAATTATCAAAAAATACAATTAGATATTTCTGCTCTTACAGCAATAGAGGAAGACATTTTATCCTCTGATGGTGTAATCGAGGACATAGTTGCGGATCGATTTGAAACAGCTATTGCTAAGTTAACTTCACTTGTTCAGAAAAAGAACTCTTCCATGGATAATGACATTTCTAATGTAGTTTTGCCTAAAATAAATATAAAGCCGTTCACTGGTTTAGCCCAAGAGTGGGCATCCTTTTTCGATTTATTTTCTGCAGTAGTTTTGAATAACTCTAAATTAAAATCGGAAGGGGAGAAATTCTATTACTTAAAGTCTCTCCTTCGCGATGAGCCGCTACAGTTAGTGGATTCCTTGAGCCTTACGAACCAAAATCTTGAGGTTGCGCTTAAAATATTAAAAGAGGCATACGACGATAAGAATAAGTTAATAAATACTCTGTATCAAACATTAGTAGGGCAAAGGTCACTTGCGAAGGGAAACGCGGCGGATTTAAAAGAATTCTACATATCATCTCAAAAGACTTTTGAACTTATTAATAATCTTGCTCTGACTGACAAGGAGAATTTTGAATCGCTCGTAGTTTTTTTGCTGGAGCAAAAGCTCGATTTTAATTCGCGTCGAGAATTCGAAAATGAAAGAAAATCGGGGTCAATTCCAACTACTGAGGAGTTTTTTGAATTCCTCAAAAAACGCCAGTCTGTTTTAGAAAATTTAAATCTTTTCGATCCAAATCACACTAAGTCTCAATCTAAAGACACTCATAATAGGAAAAATAAAGTGTCACTTGTATCCAGTGTTACGCAGCCTGCTAACACTAACTCTAATCATCTTCGTTCCAGTTCTAACAAATTTAATTGTTTCTGTTGCAATGAAAGGAGTCATTCTATTTATGGATGTCCCAAATTTATTTCTCTCACACCCAGTGATAGGTATAAATTGGCTAAATCAAAAAAATGCTGTTTAAATTGTCTCAATGTAAATCATAGTTTCTCTGAATGCAAATCAGTAAAAAGATGTTCTTCATGTAACAAATCGCATCATTCACTTCTACATTTCGAGAATCAATCTAGGCAAAATAGTTTTAACTCTTCCAGGAATGTCCAATCCTCTTCTCAAGGTATACATTCTTCTAACCCTAGCACCGCTACGGTTAATAACAACACTCCTTCAAATGTAAATAGTGTAAATAATGTCAATATCGCTAGTTCGTCTCAAACTTCTTTGGCCGCCATGTCCGCGGCAAATAAGGTTGTCCTTTTACCAACGGCGTTAGTGAATATAGAATGTCCTAATGGTTGTTGGGTAGTTGGTCGAGCACTACTCGATTCAGCTAGCCAAGTAAGTCTCGTGAATCGCACATTTGCGCAAACTCTTAACTTGCCAAGCAAACGGCAAACTTTAAACATTTCTGGGTTAGGCAATAATATGTGTACCAATAGTGCAGAAATTGTCAATATACGTTTCAAATCTCTCGTTTCTCCCATGGAGACTTTTAACATTTCATGTGCAATTATTGAGAAGATTACCAATAATCTCCCTCAATTTTCCATCCCAGCTGGGGTTTTTACACTACCGGATCAAGTAAAAATTCAACTTGCTGATCCGACCTTTTTCAAAAGCGACTCGGTTGATTTATTAATTGGAGCCGATCTCTATTTCAATTTACTTAAATCTACTATGATAATACATTTAGGAACAAACTTGCCCACACTCGTTGATAACAAGCTAGGTCATGTTGTCGCCGGTCCTGTCCCGCGAAAATCTGTACATTTAGACACTCGTAATAATAACTTCGCTTCTACATTTTTAAACACTTACAATGAGAAAGAAAACATTGATATGGATTTACACCTTTCTCTTGAGAAATTCTGGGAGCTCGAAGAAGTCCCTGTTCTAGAGAGAAAAGGTGCGGACGAGCAATTCATCGAGAAAATATTTGAAAATACTACTGTTGTACTCCCATCGGACCGGTATCAGGTCGACATGCCCTTTTATGAAAATAGCGATAAAAAACTAGGCCAGTCATATTGTATGGCTCGCCAACGATTTCTGAATTTAGAGAAGAAATTTGATTTAAATCCTAACTTTTTCGTTGACTATAAAGCCGTGATTAATGAGTATCTATCTCTGGAACATGCGCGAATTGTTCCATTTGCACTTTATAATCATCAATTTTCTCAATTTAATTATTTCGTTCCTCATAGGGCCGTGATTCGCGAGGGCGCAGCTACCACAAAAACTCGTGTTGTCATGGATTTTTCTGCTCGTACGGACTCTGGGTTTTCATTGAATGACCTCACTTCTAAGGGATACCAGGTACAGTACAATCTGTTTGATATCCTTTGTCGATTTCGCAGTTATAAATTCGTAATTTGTGCCGACATCAAGATGATGTACCGGTTCATTGACATAGATCCATCACAAAGACACTTTCAAAACATTCTTTGGAGGGACGACCCGTCAGAAAACTTTAAGTGTATTCAGCTTTCTAGTCTCAGCTTTGGTCAAAATTGCGCGCCATATTTAGCCACGAGGGTTTTAAAAGATATCGCACTCAATAGTAATCAATTTCCAAGAGCTCAACATGCTCTCTTGTATCAAACTTATATGGATGATATCCTTACTGGTACTAATTTCCATAGTGATTTAGCATATATTTTCGCAGAATTGAATACTGCAATGGGAAAACATGGATTCCAATTGCATAAGTGGCAATCCAATTCCTCAGACTTTTTAGGTACAATTTCTTCAAATAATACTAGTGATCTTGATTTAAATCTTGATGAAGCGCCTAGCAAAATACTAGGACTCAGATGGAACCCTGTTTCTGATTATCTTCTTATCAGCACGTCTCATGTGCAAACTATTGAAACTTTAACCAAACGTAAGATTCTTTCTATTATTTCAAGTGTGTTTGATCCCTTAGGTATTGTGAATCCTTTAATTGTGTCGGGCAAGCTAGTAATGCAAACTCTTTGGCAGTCCCAAATTTCCTGGGACGCGCCTATTTCTGATCAAAAAATTCTTTCCAGCTGGGAAAAATTTCTTTCAGTCTTAGCAGAAATTTCTAATCTATATATTCCTCGATATTTGTTTACTGACAAAGCCATCTTATCAATTTCGATGCACTGCTTTTGTGATGCCTCACAACTAGCTTATGGCGGATGTGTTTATATTGTTACGTCATATGCGGACAGTACTTTTTCTTCTCGACTGATTGCCGCCAAATCACGAGTAAACCCACTCAAGAATAAACTCAATATTCCAAAGCTGGAACTCTGTGCGATGGAACTTTTAGCCAAACTTGCTTTTAAGCTTAATCAAATACTTAGCAAATCCGTTTCTCTGGAGTCTGTCAATCTGTGGTCCGATTCTCTCGTGTCTCTCAGCTGGGTCAAGCATAGAGCGAGTAATTTCTCCCCCTTTGTAGCCAGACACGTTCTCACGATATAGGAGTACAGCAAAAGTTTCACGTGGAGACACATCAGATCTAAATTGAACCCTGCAGACCTTTTGTCAAGAGGAACTTTTTCTGCCGATTGCCGTTTATTTTGGTTTGATGGACCTCCTTTCTTATGTGAAGGAAAGGATTTCGATTCTATTGATACATTTCAATAAGTTGATAATTTACCAGAATGTAAAAAGGTGAATTTAGCTGTTACCTCAGGTGAACCCAGTTTTTGGGCTTCCTATTTTTCTAGATTTTCTACTTTCAGAAAGTTACAAAGGTCAGTCGCTTTTATTCTTAGATTTTCTAACAAACTTTTTAAAAGATCGGTCGAAACATCAACCCTACTGTCAGTGGAAGAGCTTGTAGCCGCCCACGATTTTATAATCAAACAAATACAAAGCACTCATTTTGACATTGAAATTCGTCTTCTACAGTTGAAGAAACCTGTTACAGATAAAAAACTAGTCCCTTTAAATATTTTTTTAGATAATAACGGACTGCTCCGTATAGGCGGACGGTTAGAATTTTCAACAAAAAATTTCCTATTTTATTACCTGCTGAGGATCATGTTGTTAATTTAATCATACAATTAGAACATAAACGTTTAGGTCATGCTGGTACGCAAAATGTGCTAGGTAATTTAAGACAAAAGTACTGGCCACTGAACGGTACAAGAAAAATTGAAAATATAATTAAAAAATGCCCCACTTGTTTTCGATTCAATGCTCAATTCGCATCTCAGATTATGGCACCTTTGCCTATTGACCGCGTACAACAATGTCGTCCTTTTACTAGAACCGGCGTCGATTTTGCCGGACCTATATTAACTAGATCATCCCGATTGAGAAAGGCTCCTACTCTGAAATCATATATCGCAATATTTATTTGTATGGTCACTAAGGCAGTTCACGTTGAACTGGTCTCGGACTTGACCACAGATGCTTTTATAGCTGCACTTAAACGTTTCGTGAGTCGAAGAGGCAATCCCTAACTGATTTTTTCCGACAATGGAACAAACTTCGTCGGAGCTCGAAATCAACTTCGAGAACTAGCTTCATTTTTCAAATCTTCTGAAAATTTCACTAAAATTAGTACATTTATATCCTCCAGTGAGATATCATGCTGCAACAGCAGTTCTGGGCCCGATGGTCGGTGGACTATTTACATAGATTACAACACCGTCCTAAATGGCAACGTGCCAATGAGAACCTAATTGTCAATCAATTAGTCCTTGTTCGGTCAGAAGATCGTCCTTCATTGAGCTGGCCGTTAGGCCGAATAATGGAGTTACTCACCGGGAAGGATGGT
Source organism: Galerucella nymphaeae (assembly GCA_963978555.1). Lineage (NCBI taxonomy): Eukaryota > Metazoa > Arthropoda > Insecta > Coleoptera > Chrysomelidae > Galerucella > Galerucella nymphaeae. Next base: position 4,173,331 of record OZ021706.1, on the reverse strand, counting down.
AGAGTGCGAGCTGCCCGCTTGAAAACGGCTGATGGTGAGTATATAAGGCCTATCGTTAAACTGGCTCCTCTTCCTCTTACCGAGTGAAAGGTTCTTAGTTTTGTTATGTTAACCCTTGCGACACTTCGTTCCCCCCCCCAGTATGTAAGAATTTCTAATCCTTACAAAAGTATTGAGGCCAACCCTGGCCGTCCGAATATTCTAGAACGGTCATAAACGTATTTGTTTCCCGCAATTAGGTCTTTAGTCAGTCTTGAGCTCATTAACCGAGGAGTACGTCGCTTCACACGTCTCCTCTTTTCATTTACCTTACATTTACCTTCCTATAATAATTCTTTCACTTTTAATTTAAAACTAAAGTGTATCGTTACCAGTGACACGTTATGTTTTGGATATTTTGTAAGTAATCCCATTTAATTGTAATACTTCAAGTTAACATTGGCCTGCCGGTAAAACTTTCTGGCGCCAATATCACTCAGCTGCATAGTTGCCGTTCTTAGTGCTTCCAGCGGTTTTTTCCTTCCACTCGTTTTTGTTGCCACCTATTTGTTACCTGTAATATTTCATTCGCAAGTGACTGCTGATTAATTGTCTCACTTCTTAATAATTATTGTAACATTAGGTAGGTACTATTTAATTTGTTGTGTTAAACGGGGGAAAGAATTTTTTGTAAAGAATTTGTAACGAACTTTTGTATCACCCTCTAGTGTGATCGTTTTCCAAATGTATGGTTTTTATAGTGCCTTTTCCTAAGTCACACTAGTTGTAATATTAAATAAGGTACTACTTGACCAATTTGTTTCATTTCTTTTCATTTATCAATTTATTCTTGCTTATAATAGATTTTTCCTTTTTTCACCTATTAAAATATTTTGTGTTATCCCTCTGTAAGCTTAGCTGACATGGGTAACTAGGTCTTGAACCTCAATTCAAGTGGTCCTTCGTGTTCTTTTACTCGAAGATTCTAAAATGTTGAAGGTATAGCTATCAGATGCCGAACCAAGCCTCACTTTTCAACATATCCTCTCCATCTTTCATTCTTTAACAACTTTATATGACAATAAGTCTGAAATAGTTAGCCATTGGATACCTAATGTTTTAACTTTATCATTCTCACCTAATTCGAGCATATGTATGTATCAGAGGTATCTTCTAGCCCATTTAAAATAACTGTACTATTCGATGCCCACTTTCTTAAACTGAATGAAGCCGATCTTAACACTTGTGAAATTTGGTTACAAATTACTATACCCTGTTCTTCGCTACTAAATCCAGTTATCAAATCATCAACATACATATCGCGGTCAATTATTTCAGATCCTATTGGAAATTCATTTTTATTGTCTATGGCAAGTTTTTTAATGCATTTAATAGCTAAATAGGGGGCGCTAACCGTACCGTATGTAACGGTTTGCAGCTCAAACGCAGATATATCATGTTCTGGTCCAACCCTCCGAATGATATTTTGTAGATGTCTCTCATCCGGATGAATCAAAATTTGACGGTACATTTTTGCGATGTCCGCGATTACCACAAATCTATGTTGTCTGAACCTTAACAATATTTTAAAAATGTCATTCTGAATAGCTGGCCCAGAACACTGAATATCGTTCTATGATTTTCCCGATTTGGTTTTTGATGATGCATCAAATACTACACGAACATCGGTAGTTAAACTGTCTTCGCGCAACACTGCAAAATGTGGTAAGTAGCATCTGAATTGTTCAATTGCTTCAGTGATGCTTAATTATCTCAAATGCTGTAATTCTTCGTATTCTTTCATAAATAAAATATATTTGTTTCTTATTAAGTCATTTTGTTTCAATTTATTCTCCTGATTACTTAACCTTTAATTGCGATTTCTCTTGTTTCCCCTAACTCTGAAATATTTCCCTTAAACGGGAATCGTACAATGAACTTACCCGAAATATCGCGTGAAACTGTTTCATCAAAATACTGTTCACACAGCTGATCTTCCTTCGATAATTCCACAGAGTCATAATTATTGATTTCTTCTACTTCCCAAAATGTTTGTAAGTCATCATTCAACACAAAATGAGAATTTACCTTTTTATTAGCCGGTATACTAATTGAGCCCGACGCTACATAGCCAAAAACTGTGTTTATTGATATAGGCTTATTTTTACCTAAATTGATTCGCTCAGGAAGAACAATTTGCCAGAATAATTCAGCTCCTATTAACATATCTACCTGTTTTGGAACATTAAACGAAGGGTAAGCAAGTTTTAAACCATTCGGAATAGTCCATTGAGACACATCATATGTGTAAGCAGGCACGTTATCAGATATTTTAGGTACTACCACGCAATTTGATTTTACTTCAAAATCATCAATTGTAGATTTAATCAAAATTTTGTATTTCGACTTTGAAATTGAATTACTATTATTTATTCCGCATATCGCCAATAGGGAACTTGCCCATTTTTTTTTTATTTTATCAAAATGTGTGTTTATATATGAAAACACATTATACCAAATATCAGCCCTTAAATCGCAATACTTATTTCACAATAAATAATTAAAGTTGGAATCGCCACCGGGTATATTCAAACGAAGCAAAATGCGCGGCAGCGGCTGTGACGTCACACCGCACCATGCGCCATAACCATGCGCATCGGTAAGGCACGAGTTTGACAGCTTTTTGAAGCATTTCTTATTGATTTTTTATTGAATTCGAATCGTTAGCGTCAGTTTCTCAGTTTTTAAGTGTTGAACGTTCATTATTTGTATTTATTATGGAAAAAACTCCATATAAATACTGTATCGTTCCTCTATGTACGAGTACAACTGTGAAAAATCCAAATAAAATTTTCATTCGCGTACCTGAAGATCAAAAGCGACGAATAAAATGGCTAAAAGCATGCAGAAGGGGTGTAGGGGATTTTTCTACAAAGAGCAAAGACATTCACGTTTGTGAAGATCATTTCAATGTAAGTATAAATACCTAATATAAATAATTAGTGTTCGGTAAACTTGTTACTTCACCTGTAAAGCCTGCAATCTACTATTACCACATAGGTACGTACTTAAATATAAAAAATATCTACTAATTTAATTTGGATATCGAGATTTAGTTGAAAATATTTCTTAGGGACTCATAATTTTATACTTAATAAATATTTGATTGTGTATGCTATTTTTTTTAGATTGCCGAAGATATGGAAAATTATATAAAATTTAAACTGATGGGTGGTAAAAAAATGATGAAATCTCATGTAGTGCCTCACATTTTTGAATGCCAACCAGACAGGAAAAGAACATTTTCAGTTCCTGCAAAAGAAGCATCTGTTAAAAGGGTAGCGAGAAGTCTTGTTGATGAAGCAGTAGCTTCCTGTTCTACTAGTGTCGTTCGTCGAGGCGACCTCCAACCAATAACTGACATGGCCATGGACCTGGAAAGTGTTGATGCTACTTTGCCACAAACAATTGTTCCGTTAAAAAAGGATGTTGCCATACAAGCCCACCGGCGGCCTGTAAAGTTTAAAAGTAGAGCAGTGCAATGCAAATTAAATTTGGGAGTTGACATTAGCTTGTCTCCAATTAAATTTTATAATAAAGATATCACGGAAAAACAAGAAACTAATCTTCTGAAAAATATGTATGATAGCCCCTTTAGTGTAAAAAGTAGTGAAACTCGTTTCAATGAAAATGATAGTGACAGTGACTTTTTGGTAACACTTAGTGAAGATTGTAGTAGTCATAGTGAAGTGAGTGGAGAACTTTGTAATGAAAAGAAAAATACATTTAAAAGTATGTGTTTAAGCTCTACAGTAATGAAGTTGCAAAATAGGCCTAGATTATACTTGGGATTACCTGATGATGCTTATTATGTATTCCATTTGCTTGAAAAATACTGTAAAATAGATTCTATGTATATATTTTTGACTTTAAAAAAAATTAGAACCGGAAGTACATTTGTATGCTTAGGAGATGACTTTGGGACAAGTGAGGGTTTTGCTTCTAAAATATTTTCTAAATCTTTACCAATTATTAATAAATTTTTAAGAAAACTCATTATCAAGCCTGACATTTCTTTTGTAAGGTCTAATTTGCCACTAGCCTTCCGAGCTCGATATAGTAATGTTTATTGTATTATTGATTGCATGGAAATAGAAATAGAAAAACCATCAGATGCAGTAAAGCAGTCATTAACATGGTCCGAGTATAAGAATTGTAATACTCTTAAATATTTACTTTCTTGTACACCAGATGGTATCATAAATTTTGTTTCGGGAGGTTTTGGGGGTCGAACCTCAGATGCAGTCATTGTGGAAAATAGTGGATTTTTAGAAACTTTACCACCCAATGTGAGTGTTATGGCCGACAGGGGTTTTAAACATATTGAACATTTGTTAGTGGCTAAAGGCTGTGTTTTGGTTAGACCCCCAACTGTTTCTACAAGTACGAAACCCAGTAGAGCTGAAGTTCTTGAAACAAAAAGAATAGCTAGTCTAAGAATACATGTGGAAAGAGTTATTCGTAGGTTAAGAGAATTTTCATTTTTAGCTCCTCATGCCTGTATCGACAATAAATTATTAAGATATACAGATAATGTAATCAAAATTGTATGTGGCCTAATAAACTTACAGTCAGGCATAATTTCTGGAAAATAAATTTTTGGTAGTCAAACATTTTTTTAAGCAAATATTTTTATTGGTTTAGGTATATATATTAGCTAGTCTAGTTTTTTAGGATATTTTTTTGTGTCAATAATTACATAATCAAACAAACTTTTGAGTTGTTTTCATTTTTTTATATATTTAAACAAAGCAAAATTATTAGCCTCACAACCTATCTATAGGTATATTGTAATTTTTACATTTTTTTCTTTAATTCTATTTATGTTATCCCAAAAATCTAAAATTAATCTAAATTAATAATACCTACTTAATATCTATAAAAAAAATATGAAATATTAAAATTTAAATATTTTTTGCAGAATTTAATAACTGTGGAAATATATTGTGACACCAAAAACTTTCTGCTGCATCCATCATTATTTCTACATATTCCTCATCATATTCTATCCAAATTTGTTCAAAATTGCCATTTTCCTCAAAATTAGGGTCAGCAACACAAAATAAACACCTTTTTTATCAAAAAAAAAACATCTGAAACTGTACTTGAGCTTTGTATTTTGCAGTTATTTGCTTGTTTTTTGTAAGGTAATTACTTATAGTTTTTTCAGATTGTGGAAATTTAATTTCCACCACATAATCTTCTGCTATACCATCTGGGGAGGCTCCAAATATGGGATATCTTGGCTTTAGCTGCAGTCCTACTCTGCTAAACTTTACATTTAATTTTTGTTCTATCTTTTTGAAGACTTCTTCCAATTTTCTCCCTCGTAGCATGGCTTCGGTTACTGGAACTTTTGTAACACCAAGTACCTGATTTACAAAAGAACCATCACTTTTTTTACAATAAGCTGCATCATATATTTTTGATGCAGTAATTCTCCCAAATCGTAAGTCAAACCAAAGACTAGATGCAGACTGTTCCGTGGTTTCGATTGCAGCTTCCGAGCAGAGATTGACGGTCATTTGCTGGGAACAGAAATTAAGAAATTCTGTGCATTCACATGTCCCTCCTGACCTCCCAACAAATTTCAATATAAGTTGATATAGCCCTAGGTGTTCACTGATGCCGTTAAGTTCAAAATACTTCAGAAGCTGACTTTTCGAAGTAGTTTCTGCACCTTTCTTAATAACCTCTTGGAGGAAAAGTGAGCCTTCCTCGTCAGAGCTCAGCTCCTTTTCGGCTCCAAGGTCCTGTAGAGTTAAAAACTTTATTGAGCTCCCAACTTTTGATAACTTGCTCCTAGCCCAGTAGCAAGCCACTTCCGTCGGAGAAGGCTCCTCACTTCTTCTATGAAGCCACATTAAGAAGGCAATGGCATGTTTACATCCACCTAAAATTGAATAAAAAACATGAAATGAAATAAAAAAATGTAGAGGAGTTATCCTAATAAGAAGGCAAAAAGTGAAAAAAATGCATGCGTTAAGTAGAAATTGATCCCAACATAACATAGTAATCGGTACTTAATAAACACTCACCTAATGAAGCAGCACAATGAAGGTCCAAAACCTTTTCAGCATCCTCATCAATAACGCAGGTTACTGCATACTGCTTCTTCCTTACATTATGCTCCGGTGTTATTTTAGCCTTAATCGTGCAAATATTTTGGATTCTTTGGACTTGAACCCACCCTACCGCAGAATCGCCATAGGATTCCCTTCCAGATCTAAAATTAAATAAATAAATAATTAAGTAATAAAACAAATGATTATTTATTAGGAGAAGATTTTCTAATACACATTCTTGCTTATTGAAAAAAAGGAATTTGTGCCTATGATATGGGTATGTATGTATAGGTGGTGCTTATAGAGATCATTGTATGTAAATTTCTGAAAAATATGTTTAAAACAAAAGTTGTTCGTCTTTATAAGGAGAACAAAAAACATAAGTAACATTTTTCCCTCAGACGCGAAATAAACTATTTTGAATTTGTTTTTTGAAAATAACTACCCGCCATTTTAAAACCGCTCGACCGATTTGGCCCATTAACGAACTCGACCGAGATAGTCACTCAAACTATTTTTATTTGAATTTTCGTTCGATTCGTCAAAAAATACGACTTGTAGCCTGCGGACAAATTTCGATACATCGGATATAGGTATACATACATTATATAAATTTTTGGGAAATGATTAGATATGACCTCTAGGAAAACGAAAACCGCCTTTTAATTCATTTTGTCTACTTCGTTGACGAATGCAATATACTAGATATAAATCTACAAATATCCTTATTTTTAATAAAGCTTATTAGTGAGGTTATGTCAAGTTGTGAAATTTAGTAGGCATTATAAAAATAATAAATAATAGCGATACATTACATAAGCTATTAATACTTACTTGCGAGCTTTTACACCACGAACCTCAGCTTGAGAAAAATCCTCCGAATTTTCAATGTATGATGCAGTCATAAACATATCAACTCTGGGTAAATTGTCCGACTGTCCTTTTATAAAACCTGCATCAACCATTTTCAGTCTTCAAACAAAATCACAAACACCAAATCAAGCAAAATTTAAAAAAACTTTCTTCGAAAACAACTAAACACCACGTTCAACGCTCTTTACGGGTTTGAATCACAGGTTTGAATTGACGGTTCACGCATGCGGCATGGTTCACGATCGCCTGACATGCGCATGACTCGAAAAGTGCGGTCTGACGTCACAAGCAATGGCAGCGCGTTTTAAGAGCAGTTCAAATTATTCAAATTTTAACCCTTTATTTCTCAGGTAATTTAATCGTTATAGGAATTTTTCTTTTTCTACGAAGTTCCTTATGATAATATCTCACGATTTTAATTATTTTTAAATGTTTTTATTTTTTTGGCAAGTTCCCTATTCAGTTTTTTGTGTGCTTAATTTTAATTTCTTACTCAACTCATCAGAAATAAATTAGCACTGACTCCACTGGAGTCCAAAAGAGCATGGATTTTATGAAAACACCCCGTATTATCCTGCGCATGAATTATTGCTGTGGATAGCAGAGCATAACTTTCTCGACTAAAATTGACAGAATTGTTACTACAAACTATGGATGATCTGTTAAATTGGGTATTATCCTTCAGATGTAGATTAGAAGTACTTCAGGGTTCCCAACTTAGGGGTTTTCCCCCCAGATTTAGGGGGAAAAAAAGTAGGATGGGGTTTTTTTAGGGGTGTCATATTTCTATGGGTATTTTTAGGAATTTTTATGACTTCAAATATTTATTTATTTTTTTATTTCAAAATAACCAAAATAACTGGGATATTCCATTCTAGCGAATCATATTCATTTTTATACATACCGCCCTAGCGACATCTAGTGCGATTGCTTGTTACTAAGAGAGCAGAGATATATAAAACGCGACGCAAACTCCGACTCTCAATCTCAAGGTGGCGCCACTAGTAAAATCAATTCGTTATATGAAGCGCCACGTGTCAGTTTCCCTTCCCATAGTTGACATAGTTCCCACCTATCAGTGTCACACATAAAATACTTCACATCAGTGTTTGTTATATATCTATGATTCCAGCATGTTGATTGTTGTCACACAAATATAAACATACTCTTGAGAATTCGTGGTTAAGGTGGAGACCAAAAAAAACGATAAGAAGAAGAAGAAGAGAATTCGTGGTTAAAGTAAAACTGCGTTTATATTTACTACAAATTCATACGTTTATCAGCAAGTTAATCGTTTAAATGCCTATAGTTACAGAAAAAAAAAGTATTGTCAAAAATATACAAAGACATGGGAAACAGATCCAGAATTAAAAGGTGAAGTAATTCAATTGTATTTACGAGTGTGAATATAAAAGACGAATTTAATTTATTATTAAAAAAATATATTAATGGTTATTTTTGAAAAATAAAAAAATCCACTTCTAGATTTTGAACTTTTTTACACGTGCATTTTTCAGGTAGAGAATCTACTACGCCTGTTATGATTACATGCACGTCTTTTGGAGTGAATTAATTGGACAGCACAAGATATTGGTAATGTATTATATTTTCAGCTTTTAAATATTATTTTTGGTGTCTGTTTTGGGCTTCTATATACATATATCTACTATAAAAAATTGTATGTTGTTGGTTTTGTCATGCTTAGGACTTTTTTCAATATGAATTGTACTATCTGTATAGTTACTCAAGTATCGGGTGTCGTTATTTACAAAAAATTTTTATTGCAGGTTGGCTTGCAGCTATTAGTACAAATGATAATTTGGCGTATTGTCGTTACTGTCGTATTGATTTTAAAGCTCACAAAAAGGATTTAATTAGTCATGCAAGAACTGAAAAACATAAAAATTCGACTGAATGGGAAAAATCAGCAAAGGCAACTACACCTATATCTAAAATCTATAAACCAATGTTAGCGGAAAGTACAAAAATCGCAGAACTAAAAATAGCTGCCTTTATAGCTGAACACTGTTCTTTGCTAACAGTCGATCACTTAATTAATATACTACCACAACTAGATCCTTCATCAGACGCTTTGAAAAACCTCAAACTTCATCGTACTAAATGTTCAATGCTAATAAAAAATGTGCTTGGTCCATCAATGCTTGAAGATTTAATTGAAGAGATTGGAGATTCTCCTTATTCGATTACCATAGATGAGAGCACAGATCTATCTACCCAAAAAGTGTTATGTATCATGGTACGTTTTTTTTCTCATAAGTCAAGACAAGTTGTGACAACTTTTTACCGGATAATAAAAGTAATCGAATGTGATGCAAAAAGTTTACATGAAGCTATTGTAAATCAATTTAAAAAAGATGGCTTGAAACTTGAAAATTTGATTGGAATTGGAGTTGATGGGGCTAATGTTATGGTTGGTAAATATAATTCTGTTACTGCCTTATTAAAAAGAGAACTGTCTGATTTAATTATTGTTAAATGTGTTAGCCACTCCTTGCACTTATGCGCGGAAAAAGCTGCCGTACTCTCACCACGTCAATTAGAGTTTCTTGTAAGAGAAACTCATAATTGGTTTTCATATAGCCCTAAACGGTTGGACAACTATAAAAAATTATATGAAACCATAAATAATAATAACGATCCGAAGAAGATTCAGGGGCTGAGTGGAACCCGCTGGCTTGCCCGCTATCAAGCTATCTGCACTATATTGGATCAGTGGGATGAATTAAAGCTGCTTTTTTCTTCCTTTTTTTCAAATGATACATCCTATATGGGATTATTTATTTAAGAAGAATACGTAGATTGACTGCCAAAGCTGAATTCATAGCAGAGCGTAGCGAGGCTAGGAATCTAGCTAAGGCAGTCAATCCACTTTGCTGGCAGTTTTCTTTGAACACCCTGATTGATGTATATTTGTGTGACCACCTCGTTTCACAGAACATTGGAATGTTAGGTATTGTTTTCCTACGCAATACACTTTCTCTAAAGAACTTGATAACTTCTTTTATTGTTCCAACAGTATTACGAATTTCCTTAACATTGTTAAGGTCATTAACAACTAAGTTAAGTCTGTGAGATGCACAGTGGAAATAAACAGCTGAAGGATACTATTCTCTGATTCCAGCCTGCACTCCGGTTTCATGGCCTGCCATTGTTGAACAGCCATCAAGGCCCAAGCCAATTAATTCATTCATGTCAAGTCCCAAGCGTTCAACAAATGTTAAAATATATGAAGAAATTCCCTCAGCATCCAATATATACAGCTCTGTAAACCCTAAAAACTCTTCTTTCACGGTAAAGTTCGATTTCTCGTCTATAAATCTTACTCCTACCGACAGTTGTTCTCTACCACTTACATCAGCCGTTTCATCAGCCAATAATGAAAATGCAAGTGATCTATTCACCTCATCAACAATCTCTTGTTGTAACACAGAACCACATGTACTTATTAAATCGTTTTGAACTCTGTGTGATGTGTATTTGGCTTTTCCACTATGGTTTTGTAAATGATCCTCCAACACTTTGTCACCCGCACTAACTCTGAATAAAAGTAGAGCTTCAAAATTTCCTACTTCCGATTTCTTCCCTGTAATGGATATGTCATGAGTACCACAAAAAATTACAGTTGCAAGAATTGATTCAAGTTTTTTTCTATTGGCGTTTACAAGCTCTATAACTGCTCGATTACGTTTTTCTTTTTCATTTCTATCGACTCACAAAAACTTTTGGCCTTGCTTGTAGATTCGAGATGCCAACTGCTCCTTTCATGTCCTCGAGCATCTTCATGAAAGTGTTTGTAGTCTTGGTGAGCCTTTATCACAAAAGCACCAAATATTCCTCTTTTTAAAAGTGGTTTGAAAAGAGTACAAAACTTGCAAAGCCCTCCCTTCAACTTTGGTGAGTATACCAGCCATGAGTACTTTTCAAGCCAAGTTTTTTGAAAATGCCTTTTTATGGTTTTGTTTTCATCGATGTTCTTCTTGAAGTCATGCGACGAATTTCGAGCACGTAGGTTAGTTAGTAACTGATACTTGACTTCGTCTGGCACTGAATGGTTTATGTATTCCCCAAATCAAAGCTGTGATCAACAGATAACGAATGCAGTTCCTCCGACTTGTTGACAGTAAAAAATGTTTTTGGGTTGTTGACGTCATCTCTCTCAGTTGTGATATCAATTGGCGATGTTACTGAAGACTGGCACGGTGTAAATACATCAAGCTCTTCGACGGGAAGAACCGAAGTTGACGGCTGACAAAAGTCCAAACCTGTAGAACTAGTACTAATGGTGGACGAAGATGGTGGCAATGAAACGCCTGATGACTGGGAATGATGGGGATCCTGTTTTTCAGATAACGCGAAGCTAGAAGCTGATGTTGAGAGAACTAGAAATTGTTGTGGGACGCACTTTAGAAGGTATTGGATCTGGAGCTTTTGGTGACTCATGGAGATTCCTTTTATGTGCAGTAGAAACATCTGTTTGGTTTTGTCCAAAAAAATGTCTGATATCCATCTCTGAAATAATTCAAATAAATTGGTATCAATGTTTTCACCGTAAATTAACTAGTTTGTATTATCGTAAATAAATGAACACTATAATTATTTACGGTGTAATCACGGAACATTCACTAATTTAGCCAGCTTGAAATTAAAATGGACAAAATATGCAGATCTCTCATATTCTTACATTACTAATTAAAACATTAAAAGTTCTGTATTCATTCCGACTCAAGATTTGATAAATATAAAGGTGAATGCTTACCTGGAAAATTATAAATACCTATTCGGTAAGAAATACTTGTCATATTTACATTGTAAAAACTCAGTTTTCACTCGTTAACAGTGAACATAAACTTTGTGTAACAAAAAGCTGCTAAACGGGAACGGGCACTTTCTGCGAGCACACAACACAGTGATTACTTTGTCATCTAACCAAACACTGACAACAGTGACACAATCTGTTGCGTTGTGTTGGCGCGTTGGCTTATGGGATGAAGCATCAAGGTTGCGCGCTTCTCCTGCCACGCATTTTTTAAGTCCGCAATGGCAGCGACTTATATAATAATTAAATAAATATTTACATAAATAAATAAATATTTTAGCCTTAAGTCATATCCTACAAATTACAGACTTTTTAATGATTTTCTTGAAAAAAAAATACACCTGTCTACACATGACGCTTGTATATATTTCTTTCCCCAAAAGCTAGAGGGAGCCGCGGCCCCACCTTGCCCCCGGGTATGGGCGCCCTTGTTTGCTGCCGAGTTGAACATATAATTTTTTCTCCGATTGTTCATAATGAGGATATTGTATTTGCAAATTATTACAATTCCTACAATCTCCTTATTTTGGTTGGTTGCTATGGAAATGTATAATCACAGGCAGCAAAGGAAAAGTAATACTTTGCTGATTGATATCAGTCAGCAAAATTGATATTTGCTGCCAATCGGAGAAAAAATTAATTTTTTCAGAGGCAATGTGGTATTAAATTATTGAGCATTGAACAATTATACAGATACCATCCAAGATAATAAGTTTCCTTAGTAGTGACAGGTTTAGCGAATACTTTATTTTCAACATATCTCCAAATAGGATAATCCAATGGTGACAATCGCGTGGACCTTTATTAGCTATCCATTTATCGTTAAAGATTTCATCAAGCAATGTAACTACTCTTCGAAGATTGTGAGCTGGTGCACCATTTTGTTGACACCAAGCTTCGTTAGCCTCGTTATTAGGTAAAGCGTGCATTGCTGGTACAAATACGTGCTGTAAGATGTTGCAGTAACGCTCCCCGTTCAAATTTACGACATAAATCATGAGAGCGAATATCTCATTATTTTTCACAGTACAAAAAACAGTAAACGAAAAGGACACTTGAAATTTACTATCCCATATGACTTGAAGATTTTTGCCAGTCCATAAGTGACTGTTATGACGATGGAACAAACCATTTTTCGTAAACTTCGATTCATCGCACCAAATAATTTTTTTTGTAAAATCTGCATCTTCTTGGCATTTCATTAAAATCCATTTACAAAATTCTACACGTCTCACATAATCTCCAGAATGTAAATGCTAAGCTAGTGTGTAAAGATAAGGGGACGTTTTTTTAAAATTCTGTGAATTGTTCTAGTCGACACCTCTAGCAGTTTCTCACATTCCCTCATAAGTATGAATTTGGATGAGCTGAAAAATATCCTAGAATATCTATTTGTAAATTCCCATTATCGACATGGGTCCTTGGCCTATTTCTTTTTACTTTTAATTTGACCAAACTGGAAACAGTTGTGCAGCAAACCTTTTACAGTTTTATGATTTAGTCGAGGCTTTTCCGGATAACTCTCAGCAAATACAGTTCTGGATACTATTCTGTTATACCCACCGTGAATCATAATTAAATTCAAAAAAACAAAAATCATCATCTGTATATCCTGAATGTGCCATTATTATTTTGTCAAGAAAATTAAAGGCAAACTATTATTATACCTTCCACACAGCGGCATACAACAAGGTGACTACTAAACATTAACAATAACTGACATTTGTCATAATATTCCATAGGCGACTTGTTAAATTGATTTTTTGTGACAAAAATGTATAAAGCTAATTTATAAAACGGGGGACAAACACAATTGCAACAATTACAGAAGAATAACTTTACTTAATACGGCTATGGAAATATATGAGAAAGTAATAGACAAGAAACTGAGACCACCTGTAGAAAAAACACTAGAAGAATCACAAAGTGGTTTTAGAAAAGGAAGAAGCAAACAATATCACATTTTCACAGTTAAGTTGTTAGCAGAAAAATTACTACTGCAAGATAAAGAAGCTTATGTTGGTTTCATTGATTTGGAGAAGGCTTTTGACAAAGTAACACGGGAAGCGCTATGGGAAATTCTAAAAAATAGAGGAGTTGACCAGAAGACAATAAGAATAATAAAAAATATATATAAAAGCAACTTATGCTGTATAATTCGTGAAAATAGAATTTCAGAATATTTCAAAACACAAAAAGGACTCCGACAGGGAGGGGGATTAAATCCACTATTATTTATTGTCTTTATGGATGAAATTATAAAACAATGTTCACCAAAGACGAGAAAACTACATATAGGTTACAGAAATCTACAGAGAATGAAAATCGCGGAAGGAGCCTTTGCAGACGATTTGATTATTATGACGGGGTCAGAAAAGGATCCACAACAGAACTTCGACATATGGAATAAAATTCTAAAAGAAAATGGGATGAACATAAATAAAACCAAAACAAAAGTGATGCAGATAAGTGAAAACAGTACAGAAATAAATATTGCAATAGATGGAACAAATATTGAGCAGGTGAAAAGTTTCAAATACTTGGGAGTGGAAATTCAAGAGAACGTAAAACAAGATGTTGAAATCAATAATAGGATTAAAAACACTTTGAAATCATACTATGCAATGAACAGGTCATTCATAAATAGGAAAGAAATATCAAAGAAAACGAAAATGAATGTTTATAAAACCATATTCAGACCAATCCTTACATTTGGATGCGAATCATGGGTACTCACATAGCGAGAAAAAAGTCAAATTCAGGCTGTAGAGATGAAGTATCTCAGAAGAGTCAGGGGTGTCAGAAAAAGAGACAAAATGAGAAACGTAAAAATTAGAGAAGACCTGGAAATAGAACCACTGCTGGATTTCATTAAAAAAAGTCAACTTAGATGGTGGGGGCATCTCCAAAGAATGAATAAAGAGAGGCCTGTCAGGCAAGTGTGGGAATCTAGGATAAAAAGAGCTAGGAAAAATGGAAGACCAAAACAAACATGGGATGGAGTAATAGTAGAAATAATGAAGAAAGGGACAACATGGTTAGCGGCCAAGTATATAATAAGAAATTTGAAGAAGAGCGAAGAATAAGTTTAATCAACTTCATATGCCAATATTTCGATGAAAAGCAAGTTCAAATGTCGTTTGGGACTAGTTATAGAATCGAAAAATATTGACCCGCTTCCAAAATGAAAAATTGGTGAGTTTGTAAAATATTTATGTTGACATGATAATTTTAATTGATTAGGTGTGCAACAAATAAAAAACTTTCTTTTTCACTTTATTTAAGTTTTGCTACAATTGAACAATTCAATTTCAGGAATATTATCGGACCAAAAAAAGGGGAAATATTTATAACAAATGAAGTACCTAATCAAAAAAAGTCATCGTGAATAAATCCCTTAAAAACCAGCAACCAAAAAACCCCGGATGCTGGAAAAATTCGGTGAGAAGAATAATTATCAATAGGTATTGAAATGAAAAATAAATCTAAATACTTTACATTATTCGAATTTTTTGTCTGGAAATGTAAATTTTATGTCATCACATATATAACAGGGTTGCCAGAGGAGCATATTTTCATATTATAAAATCTACAGGGCGATCCAGAAAAGCGTAGCAACCCAAGAGGCTGGATTTTTAAATTTTATGGTAATGTGAATAGATGCTTCTATGGCAAACTATAATACCTTTGTATTCAGAGATCTCTGTTTTTTTTTCGTTCACAAGATATTTCGAATATTCCACATATGCGACACACCCTACATAATTAAAACAAATATTAACCATTACGATTTAGTTTCAGAGAATGATGCAGAGATTTGCTTAAAAGCATTGAAATTTGAAAATCTGTCTGCTGATGATTTCGACAGCTATTGGAAAGCATGCACACAGTATAGATTAAATGGTATAATAACAATGGCAAGCAGTTTTTTTATAAAAAACCTTTTGGATACCGTCTGGTGATTATTTTCAAAGTTCATGAATTTGCTGTAAACTTAACAAAACAATTATATTCAATTCTGTATTGTACACATCCCGCACTTCATGACAAATGCGGAAATAGTAGGTATAAGTATTACATAACTAAAGTGGTACGCACCTAACGTGTGAGTAGAACAAGGTACTCACGAGCCGTGTAGTGGCGAATGCAATATTTTTTTTCTATGATCATCTAGGTAACTGCCCTTACCACTCGAGTGCACTATATTTTTTTGTAACGATATCAAAATAAAATTTGGTCAAACATTTGTCAATAAGTGAATGTGTTCAAATTTCTCTGAGATGCCTAGCAAAGCGTCACCTATGTATTTAAAAAAAAATTGAGCAATGTTACAAACGTCCCCGACCCCGGGTCAGTTGTAACAGTTAATGGGGTCATTAGTAACATAACAATTTTTTCTGTCAAAATCGGTATTTATTGAACTATTAAGAAATGAGTATCATATTTGTGATAATATAAATAAAACATAAAGAGCAGGAACATAAAAATCAGTCTGATTCACAATTGTGACAAATATATGGATATAAACTTGGAGTACATTCCTCATGCGCCCAGAATTTGCAATCGGAACACTGCAGCCACTGTTCCCCCGGCTTGCTGCTGCTGTATGACTCCATACAAACCAGACAATAATACTCCTGTTCGTCTTCACTCGTCTCTGGAGATTCTTTCCGAGATTTTTTCTTAGCAATACTTTTCTTTCCTTTACCTTTCACATCTGTTAGATTTCTTTTCACTAACTGTGCTCTTTTCTTATTTTCTCTCGCTTCCGATTCTATTCTTATAGCATCTTTCTCAGGAGTGTCTGTATAAACAGCAGACTTCCTTTTTGGTCTCCCTCTATTTGTATTTTGCCTGGGTCCTGATTTCGGAAACGGTCTCACATATTCAGGAGAAAATGCCATTGTATCCTTTGTGGCGCCAATATCTTTCGATGTTGATGGAATGTTTTGGTTAGTCACATTATCAGTTGGATTCGGAATTTCTGGAAATTCCACATCGGCAAGTGAATTTTCAGGAACTGGAAAAGCTGTTATTTCAATTTCTGGCTGAGGCAAAATATTTTGAGATAAACTGCTTTCCATTTGGAGTGAAGGTGTATCTTGAAGCGCTGACATGGGGATCGGTCTGTCCGTGACATAAGAGGGTGCGAAGTCGATGTCAATGAATATGTCTGCGTTAAATGGGTATATTCCTGTACACTTGAAGCCAGCTTGTATGTTGGTTTGAGTTAATGCATAGGGTAAGGCAGTAGATACGATGCTTGGTATATCGTAGATTTTCATGGGTTTACCCGGATTATTTCGCATCCAGCAATCGCTAGCACTGTTCACTGCTTTTTTGAAAGGTCCGAAAACAGATCTATCTAACGGCTGCAGCTTATGGGAGCGGTGGGGAGAAAATGACATCATGACTATACCATTGGCCTTACAGAAATCCAGTGCCTCCATCGTGATATGAGAGGAGTGGTTGTCTAATAGTAGTAGTACTTTCCTATCCACCGATGAGTTCTGGAAGTGTTTGAGGAACATCACAAATTCGGTTTCTTGCATCCACCCTGAAGAATTCCCTGTGCCAATGCACCCAATGGGACCATCTCTTATGAAATGATCGTCATACCTTTTGCGTGGAAAAATGAACATTGGCGGGACATAATTTCCTATGGCACTCACAGTAATAGTAACTGTCACAAGAGTTCCACGCTCATCAGATGTAAGCGCACCTACTTGCCGAATTCCTTTTTTGGCCACTACCTTATTGGGTTTCTGGACAGTTGTAACACCCGTCTCGTCAATGTTGTAGATATCTTTCGCTGCAAACTTTTCACGATCCATTACTCTGCTCAGATTGTCATAGAAGGCCTTTACATTCGATCTGTTGAAGCTTGTAGCCCTCGAAAGACTTGTAGCTTGGGCACACCTAATGGATAAATTCTTATGTCTTTTCATGAAGCCGGAAAACCAATCCTCTCCCGCAATCTTGTTAGTAGCCCAAGATGTAGGCGCTTTTAGATGGTACTTCTCAGCCAGTTCATAGGCTAATCTTCGTATTTCTTTCGGAGAGAGACCGAAGTAAATGTCTGCTGCTTTCATGATGTATTTTGACATTTCAACCTCTTGGTTCGCAGAAAAAACTTGTGTGAGATTTGTACCCCATGGAAATAGTTTGATCGGCATTTTCTGCTTCTGATTTTGCCTCTCTCTTTTTTTTGTATCGCATCAATGATACATGACATAGGCCAAATTCCTTAGCAGCTCTCCGCACAGACTTACCACCAAGAACATGTTCGTAAGCTCGTTCATAGGTAGAAATACTCTTCAAATTCCGCTCCGTCTTTTGAATTCTGCTCCGCGGCATCTATAATAAGGAAAATCATACATGAATATCATTCACAGAATTTGAACGGGGTCAATTGTAACGTTACAATCGACCCCGACGAGAATGGTACAATTGACCCCAATGCGTGTTCAGAACTTCAAGAGCAAAAAAGAAAAATTTGTAAAGCAAAGTCGACGTGCAAAACAATCTCAAGATGATCTAAAAGAGTGCCCAAACCACTCAAAGTATAAATAAAACTAATGATATACACAGGGAAATAATTATCAAATATCTACGTAGAAAATAAAAACTTACGTTGTCTATATGAAAACAGAACACTCGTCACAGTAGCCGTCTATCTCCTTCGATTGATTAAGCTGTACTAATAGCGTGACGGGAGGGACTAGATGCACCACCCGTTGAAGCGACGTTCACACAATTGCGGCGGTTTAGGAACTATTAACGATGTTTCAATTGACCCCTGTTACAATTGTCCCCGGTCTACCTTACAAATTAACATCGTATGGATGTTTCCAAAAAAAAGTTGAAAATAAATTCATAGGATGTGTATATAACTGCGAATTCAAGTAGTATTGTGTACATCTAAAATATGTTTTAATTACATAACATGGACGTTTATGAAGTTGGTTATAAAATTCAAACATTTATTATCTTTTTAACGTTTTAAATAAACATCACGAAAAGTCTCTAAAAAGAACATCACAAAATAGAATTGTTATGTTTCTTGTTCAGTGGGTAGGAGTCTCAGGTTAAACTTGCACTTCCTATTTATTTACACCTGTGCTCAATCCAACAACCAGAAGTGAAGAACGATACAACTATGCTTATATTAGAACCCGTAATACTGTTGAAATATGTTTTAATGTTTGGAAAATTAAGGTGTTTATTGAGTGGTTAAGAACTTCTTTGGATAACACCAAAATGTATATAAAAGCTTTTGCAGTGCTACATAACATTGCTATTAAATTTAAAGAACCACTCTTTGTTGATGATGGTATGCAACATCCACCTCAACCACCAGTAGCACCAATCAATTGCCAAAATGAAGTTCGTGGTGCTGTAGCAAGATCCTTATTTATAGAGGAAAACTTTCAATAAAATAACTAACCAGTCACTTTATTTTGAAATTTACAGAAAACCAACTACGACCGATTGTCTAATAGATTATTCTTCATACCATCCATTGTCTCATAAATTAGCTTCTTTCAACAGTTTTTTCCATAGATGTTTTTCATTACCACTTTCTGATCAAGCTTTTGTAGATGAAATTAATGTTATAAAACAGCAGTTAATAATAATTTTCCTTTAGATATTATACATAAGTGTTCACGCCAATCCCCAATATATTTTGTTTACCATTTTTCCCGCTCTCTCCCGGTACTGCCGAGCTGCAGGTGTTAGGGTTAAGGGCGAGACCATTCGATCTCGAGAGCTCAGATTGAGAGTATCTACGTTATTGTTATGCAATATGTTTAAAATTAAAAGTATTTACCAAACCGATGTAGTTTCTGTGTATAGTCATTAACAAAAGAGAATACACCCTACAAAAATGGTCCTATCAGAACCGGATATGTGGAAGAACTAGTTAAGAAAAAAGCAGCGAAAAAACGACGTTTTACACAAAAAGCCGCCAAAATTGTAAGTACATCCTTTTCTAACTTGTTTCCTATATATATTTACCCCATGCCTCGTTCTGGTTACGTGATCAGTGTGTACACGGTCAGACTAGGCTCAAAATAAATTTAAATTTGTATTGTTAGAATATTGAAGTCAGTCTCGCGCCTAGTTGGAGGCATACAGACACAATAATATATTTTTTTGTAAACACATTTGTCGTAATTAAATAAAGCTATTTTGCACTTTGTCGGCCCATCCAAGTATTGGGGCACAGTACCTATTCATTTAAATTCTCGTTTTATGATACTAAATTTGTCGTAATAAAACATAAACATTGGGTTTATTTTTGCTATTAGGTTATAGGTATTGGTATCTATATTATTGTGGTATGTTTGGGTAAATTATTTTTCTATCATTGCTGGCGGAGAGTGGTAGCGTTGTCGTACATTTTGGTATAATTTGTGAAATTTAATAAACATCGGCATTAAGTAGTTGTTACAGGAATGCCACTTTATTGATTTTGGTTCTTCAACAGATATATCGTTTAAAAATACACCATTGAGAGCTTAATTCATAATAATAGAATCTCACATTTTTTAACCTTATAGGTAGTTGATTTCGTAATTATTTGTAAAGAGTTCAAAAATTGTATTGTATCGTTATTCATAATAAGTATAAAACATGACGGAACCGGCAGATCGAGCAGAGGCCAACTTAAAGGGTCGCTTACTCGTTTTTCGAGATTTTTAAGCGAATTTAATATTGAATCTCATAGCGTCACGATTATTGCTATTCGGTTAGATAAAATTGAAGCTATCTGGCCAGAATTTGAAACTATTCAATCGCGATTAGAAATTTTGAATCCTGTTGAACACAGCTATTATCGGGAAGAATTTGAAAATAGTTACTTTGAGGTAGTGTGTCAAGCCAAAGACTTGATTGCCGAGTCTTCCAGTATTAACGGTAGCGGTACCTGCGCCAACTCTCAAGTGGGACATATTACTTCTGATATTACTCCTACGCAGTCGGTGGGGGTGAGCGGTACAGTCTCGACGTTCGCGGACAGCGCAGTTAAGTTACCTTCAATAAGTTTACGGGAATTTTCCGGTAAGTACGAAGATTGGAGTACATTTTCCGAAACCTTTCAAGTACTGGTTCATAATAATCAAGCGTTATCGAACGTACAAAAATTTGTTTACTTAAAGTCCGTACTTCGCGGTCAAGCGGCGGATCTTTTGCATTCATTGCCGGTAAATAACTTGAATTATACAACTGCCTGGAATTTGTTGGCCGAACGATTTGAAAATGAAAGACTTATTAGCCATACGCATATAAAGGCGCTGTTTGAGTTGCCAGTCAGCAAGGATTGTCCAAAATCCTTTCGTAAACTTGTTGATGAATATTTCAAAAATATAAGAGCCCTCACAAATTTAAAGGAACCGACTGATCAGTGGGACAGTCTTTTGATATATTTGATTAGCACAAAATTGGATGCTACATCTAAAAAGGAATGGGAGGAGCTCTCAGTTAGAAATAAAACTAAACCTAAAATTTCCGAATTCAATGACTTCTTGAAAAAACGGTGTGAGCTATTAGAAACGTTAAATCCGATCAAAACTGTGGTCACACAAGATAAATTTTCTGGTAATAGAAAGCACTTTCAAAAACCGTCTGGTCGGCAAAGCGACGATCGGTCTTACTCCTTGCATATCGCCAGTGGCGGAGGTCAAAGGTGTATCTTTTGTCGCGAGAGTCATGCTATTTATTATTGCGAAAACTTTCTAAAATTAACTACTAAAGCCAGATTTATTGAAGCTAAAAAGTTAAGGGCGTGTTTAAATTGCTTGCGCCAAGGACATACCAGTGCAAATTGTAAAGCGGAACCGTGCCGCAAATGTCAGAAAAAACACAATACTTTGTTGCATTTTGACGCTCCTACTCCTCGTAATAGGGAGGAGGAAATTACGCGAGATAACAACTCCACAACAGAACAACCTACAGTGTCTGTTCACTGCGTTCCGTCGGGTTCCCACTCGAATATTCTGTTGTCTACGGCTATGGTCATGTTGTATGATTCCCGTGGTAATCTAGTGAAGTGTCGTGCGCTTTTAGATAGTGGCAGTATGTCAAATTTCATAACTAAGCAGTTAGCCTTAAAGTTAGGATTGCCTATTGAAAAAATTAATATACCTGTCATGGGAATTAACAATCAAGCCACTAATATTTCGAGTAGGGCTTTGATTAAATTAAAATCGTGTCATAATAATTATAGTCAAACATTGTCATTTTTAATCTTGGAAAAAATAACAGGTAAAATCCCTTTGATAACATTTAATAATTCCGATATTAGTATTCCTGATAAAATAATTTTGGCCGATCCGGACTTCAACAAGTCTGAAGATATTGACTTGTTATTGGGAGCGGAGATTTTTTACGATTTGTTATGCGTTGGGCAAATCAAATCAAATTCTGGCAGCCCTATTTTTCAAAAAACCCACCTGGGTTGGATTATCTCCGGTCCTATGACGTCAAATCAAAATATTTCGTACACGTCGTGTAATTTGGCTATTGATGGTGATGATAAAATTCTTAATTCATTGGAAAAATTTTGGAAAATCGAACATTGCGAAAATACAGATCGAAAATTAAGCATATCGGATCACGATTGTGAAAAACATTTTTTGGAAACCTTTCGACGCACGGAAACTGGTAGGTTTGTCGTCTCGCTACCGCTAAAAGAGCCTGTAGAAAAATTGGGTAATTCTCGGGAAATAGCAACAAAAAGATTTTTATCGCTTGAACAAAGATTCAAAAACAACAAAGAACTGAAACAAAAATATAAAAATATAATGATTTTATGTCCGAATATATAGAGCTAGGACACATGAGCAAAATAACTAATTTGGAAGAAATAAATAAACAAGTGGGCGTTTACTATCTACCGCACCACGGGGTACTTAAAGAGTCTAGCCTAACTACAAAACTCAGGGTCGTATTCGACGCGTCTTGTAAGAGTAGTTCGGGATATTCTTTGAATGACATTTTATTGGTGGGTCCCGTTATACAGGACGATCTCTTCGAAATTTTGTTGCGATTTAGAACGCATAATTACGCAATGATCGCGGACGCTGAAAAAATGTATAGGCAGGTATTAATTGAAGAGTCGCAACGAGACTTACAACGTATCCTATGGCGAAATGATCCCGATAAAGTATTAGAGCATTATAAATTGAATACAGTGAGTTACGGAACAGCTACTGCGTCTCTCTTGTCGATTAGAGTTTTATTTCAACTATCATTAGAACACAGAGAAAAATATACCGTCGCGAGTAACATAATAAGCAGAGATTTCTATGTGGACGACTTAATTACGGGCGCGGAGACACTTGATGACGCGATTAGGCTGAAAACGGAAATAAGTAAAATTTTAAGTAGTGGAGGTTTCACGTTACGTAAGTGGGTTTCGAATGACGCAAAAATTATCGAAAATGATATCGAGTTATCTAACAATGTGGAACAATATGTGATAACTGATAACGCTTGCGTAAAAACGTTGGGTTTGATTTGGAACTCGATTGAAGATGTTTTCCGTTTTACAATAAATCTTAATATTAACCAAAGCCGTGTAACAAAGCGAATCATTTTATCTACAATTGCGCAAATTTTCGACCCCTTGGGGCTGGTAGGTCCTGCGGTCATAAGGGCCAAACGTATGCTACAAAAATTATGGCAGCTGGGACGAGACAATTCCTCTTAGCCTCCATACCGAGTTTGTAAAGTTTCGAAACCAAATGTCAAGGTTATGCGAGCTAGAAGTTCCCAGACAAATAATGATAAAAAACGCTATATCTTTACAATATCATGGATTTTGTGACGCGTCCCAATCGTCGTATGCTTGTATTTAAGGGCCACCGACACCTTGGGTAATATTTCATGCAGGCTAATTTGTGCAAAATCTCGCGTGGCACGGTAATTTCGTTACCGCGTCTAGAGCTATGCGGAGCTGTTTTGCTTGCAGAACTTACAGCCAAAACTCAAAAGGCGCTAAATATTTCAGTTGATGAGACATTTTTATGGTGCGATTCCAGTATAGTCCTAGGTTGGATAGCCTCAGAGCCCACTATATTAAAGGTTTTCGTGGCAAATAGAATTGCTGAAATACAGCGTTTAACTGAGGTGAGGTCTTGGAGACATGTTAGGTCACAAGACAACCCCGCCGATCTAATATCCCGCGGCTTTGATCCTGACCAATTGTTGAACTGCAATATGTGGTGGTCAGGGCCGCACTGGATAGTCGAAAATAAAGAAAGCTGGCCAGTTAGTAAAATAAATGTGACATTAGAATTACCTGAAGTAAAAAATAACGCAGAATTTTCACACTTGGTGATACCCGATTGTGACAACTTGTTCACAAGATATTCGTCGCTGACCAAACTTCACAGATTAGTTACATTTTGCATAAGATTTAAACAGAATTGCCAAAAAACTAAGATTCTCCGAAATATGTCTAGTCTCAGGATTACAGAGTTAAATTATTCGTTAAACGTTTTAATAAAAACAGTTCAAGCTGTTACATTTTCGCATGACTTAGAGCGACTAAAATCCAAAAAACCTCTAAGCTCCAAAAGCAAACTTTTGTCGTTGAATCCGTTTTTGGATCAGGAAAATATAATTCGTGTCGGAGGTCGAATTAATAAATCTAATGTTAATTCAAATCAAAAATTCCCAATTGTTTTGCCTAGTAACCATCCGTTTACAAACCTAGTCATTTCCTATGAGCATCTAAGACATTTTCACGCTGGCCCGTCAGCTACGTTAGATGCTGTTAGACGAAAGTATTGGCCACTGAAAGGCAAAAGTAATGTTCGCAAAATTACTCGATCATGCGTCACTTGTTTTAAAAATAGACCATTAACCTCAGACCCACTTATGGGAGATTTACCTCCTGAGCGAGTCATACCTTGTAGACCATTCTTAAACACAGGCATCGATCTCGCCGGTCCATTCATGGTTAAGGATGGTAGGTTGAAAAATAGAAAGCTCGTAAAGTGCTATTTGTGTATTTTTATCTGTCTCTGGTGAAAGGCAGTACATTTTGAGTTGGTAGAAGATCTTTCAACAGAGGCTTTTCTGAATGGTCTTAAAAGATTTGTAGCTCGACGAGGTTTATGTAAAACGATATGATCCGACAACGGCACCAACTTCGTTGGCGCCAGCAATGAACTTAAACAAATTATAAAAAATATCGAAAATGATCAAAATGTCGTCCAGTTTTTGAATTTAAATAATATTGAATGGCGCTTCTCGCCTGCTAGGTCACCGCATTTTGGTGACATTTGGGAGGCGGCCGTCAAAAGTGCAAAGTACCACCTTAATCGAATCGTGGGTAATGCTAGTCTGACCTACGAAGCTATGTACACAGTGCTTACGCAGATAGAAAGTGTCATGAATTCCCGTCCTTTATCGGCAATGTCAGACGATCCCTCTGATTTGTCCCCATTAACCCCTGGACACTTTTTAATTGGTGATGCCCTCACTGCCATACCGCAACGGGACGTCAAGGAGATAAATTCTGGTAGATTGTCCAGGTATCTACAGTTGCAACAGATGGTTCAACATTTCTGGCAAAGATGGACCAGAGAGTATTTGTCACCGCTACAGCAAAGATGCAAATGGCGTCTACCTATAAGACAGTTGAAAGTCGGCATGTTAGTAGTGTTATGCCAGGAAAATACAGCCCCGTTGAACTGGCCAATGGGCCGTATCGTTGATGTTCATCCTGGAGCCGACGGAATTGTCAGAGTGATCAGCGTTAGAACGTCTTCGGGAGTATACAAGCGTGCAGCTGGACGTGTGTGTGTTCTACCGATTAATGATTGAGTGCGAACGACGCGAACGTACGAGGATAATGAACAATATACCCCACCATTATGTTGCTAGTTACTTGAACTCTAATAATCCAACTTTATGATCTTGTTTTCGTATCAGATTAAGTTTTGTAATAATTGATTGTTATGTTTATATGTAAAAATTTATTGCTTGTTGTGTTGAAGGGCATGTGCCTTCAAAGGGGGCGGCATGTTCACGCAAATCCCCAATATATTTTGTTTACCATTTTTCCCGCTCTCTCCCGGTACTGCCGAGCTGCAGGTGTTAGGGTTAAGGGCGAGACCATTCGATCTCGAGAGCTCAGATTGAGAGCATCTACGTTATTGTTATGCAATATGTTTAAAATTAAAAGTATTTTTCTATGACTGTTGAGTAATGGACCCATTTTATGTAACATCTTTGTTGAGTAACTGGATGCATTACACAAAACAAGCCACGCCCCGTGTGTAATGATCCATTACACACGACTATCTGGCCAATCACCGTCAAAGAATGCCATTACACACGACTATGTTCGGTGTAATGTTTGAATCAGACTCGCCATGAAATGTCATAATTAAACTTTGACAGTACCTATACCTACCTACCGAAGGTGATTTAGAGCTGACTTTTTATTAGAATGGATACAGAAAGTGATAACGAATTCAACTGCTCAAATTTCACCATCAATATTGTAAGCAATAAATGAATTTTCATTGTAGCTTCCAAAATGGAATTGTTTGACATAAAGCATTAAGTTTATTCAATAAAATATTCTCTAAATATCTCGTTCGTTTGAATTGATAGGTGAACACTCAGTCATAGAAAAAGTATAGTATTCTACTTTCGTGTAATGGCTATTACTCACTCGAATGATTACGACGTTCGCCTGCGGCTCACGTCGCAAACTTCATTCTCATGAGTAATAGCCATAATTACACGCTCGTTGAATAATATACTATTACCAAACCGATGTAGTTTCTGTGTATAGTCATTAACAAAAGAGAAAACACCCTACAATAAGATTTATTTAAAATATTTTTATAAATTTAGAATTTTTTTTTCTACATCATTTAAATCAGACAATATTGATGAAATTTATTTTGCTAGTTCATTATTATTTTTTGATGATATTTCTTATGAAGTTGCTAAGATTTTCAGGAAGTATAACATTTCAGTAGCTTTGAAGACTGACTTATCCATAAAACATATTTTTGTTAGAAGTGAAGATAAAGTTCCTATGTTACATAAATCAGGTGTTTATAAATTATCTTGTAGTGATTGTAATTCAGTATAGGTAGGACAATGTGGTCGAAGATTGGAATGTCGTGTTGCTGAGCATAGAAATTGTATCAAGAAGTATCATAACTTTGAATTTAATAACTCTCCTTCTGCTTTTGCGAATCATATTTTGGATGAACTTAATTCTTATGATGATTTTAATGTTGAACTTCTTCATTCTTGTCACAAGGGTATTAGAATGAATTTACTTGAATGTTTAGAGATCCATAAAGTTTGTTTAGATAGTAGTGTAACTTCTTTAAATGAACAGATTTCTCCTTCAGAGAACTATGTTTTCTTACATTTACCTAAGTATATTTTTACTCCTTGTTTTTGAAATTTTTATATTTTGTAATTATTAATGTGTTAATAATCTGATGTTTTTATTGTTAAAATTGTAATTATATTTCCCTAATTTGTTGGATTTTGATACTGTTCTTCTTCTTTTTGTGTAAGTGAAACATTTGCTATGTATGTTTTTGGTTACCAGTGTCATCATAGTTTTATTATAATAATTTTATTTTAGGTACGTTGGTATGAATGACAATTGTCATTTCTAATATCCATTCAGTTATCCGTTTTTGTTTCCGTTTTCTACATCTTTCAAATTTCAGTACCAATTAAGTTGAAGTGATATTAGTTGTCTAAATTTTGAAAACTTGAATCTTAATGGATTTATTGTTGAGACTTTTCGAAAATGGTTATAATATTACTCGTTTGGATGAGTATATTATTAATTTTTGTGGCTAAGAAGGAATACATTTATTTTGTAATCTATGTAGTCCCCCATTATTCTGAAACTACAATTTCTCATTACTACCTCATTTTCGTCCCGTTTGGTTATTTTAGATGTAAATTTAAAACATTAAAACATAACAATTTTTTGTTGATTAACTAATATATAAGTTTGGTCAACTTTGTACTTCTTCGAGAATTTTCTGAAACTACAATTCCACAATTTTCTTCCAAGTTTCCTATTTCTTTTTGTATATGTAAATTTAAAACATATTTCTTAATATTTCATATAATTTAGTTTTCCATGGCCATCTTTTAGCATAAGTTTTCTCTTTCTCTTTTTCTTTTCCGAACCATTTTTTAAACATACAACTATGATGATGTTGGTGAGCTAATTGATTTCGCACCAGTAGTAAATGTTTTATAGGTAACTAAATTGTAATTCAATATAATATAACTTTAGTCAATATTTAGGTTTTCATGTTAATTTTATTTAATATCTAAGATTTCAAATCATCTCAATAATACAATTTCATCCCAATTTAACTTTAACTTTAATTCAATTTGATCTTTTGATAATTGTAACCTTTCTATTATAGCCTGATGACGGTATATTTTACCGAAACTAGTTGCTAAGCTATATGGTTTGTTCGTTTGGAGGACAATATCAATATTAAAGCTGTGGTTTGAACTTTGAGTTTCATTTACCCTTGGTCCCCCATTTTATTTGTATTTTATTATTGTATTTGTTAAATTTATGAAAGCAGGCACTATGGTACTAGGGCAACCCCTTCCACTTTCCAAATCGAAGCTTCCTATTGGTCGGGCGTTGCGCCGGAGGCTGCTATTGGTCGGTTGGGGTCTGGCGGGGAAAACCTCTGTTTGGAATCGAGGGTTGCCATTGGTCGCACTTTCCACCGGCCCTCCCACGGAGCCCCGCCCCGACCAATAGGAAGCAAGTGACCATAGAACTCTGACAATTGACCATCTGTGACAAGTGACTATCTGTGACGACAAGTGACAAGTGACATGACAAGTGACCATAGAACTGTGACAAGTGACTTCTGTGACGACGATCATAGGTTCTTGACAAGTGACTTCTGTGACGACGACCGTAGGTTCTGTGACTAACAATGACAAGGCAGAGGAGACCAGAAGTGAAATAAGAAGTGAAATAAGATAATCGGTATTGTAATTATACATTGTGTATCAAAGGTGTGTGTAAGATGCGGAGTGTGCTAGCCTAGCTTATTGGGATGGTGATTGGAAGGAAAGATATGAATCGAGCCGAGTAGCCTTGCCTGGCCTCTTAATAAAACAAATATAGACTTTCAAGAATTTCATTATTGAATCTCAAATGTACATCGTAAAATGTTATAATGTTAATTAGGTTAAGCTAAAAATAAAATTTCCACATCTTCAATATCAATATTACCGAATTTCATTGAGTGGAATACACGTGTACAAAAAAAAATATGTTGCGGGTCAAAGGTTATCTCTATTGTTTCTTAAGAGTTGTTGAAAATAACGTCATTTTCATTATTCATAAAAGGAGACCGTTTCCTTTGCATACTCGTGAAAGTAAATTGCAGTGAAGATCTGTGAAAAAATGATACAGTATTTATAATACATTGATCTTTTGAAAGCTGACTGATAAAAGTACAGCCAACTTTTGTTCTATAGCATATAGACGTGAAAGTAAATTGCAGTGGAGATCTGTGAAAAAAGATACAGTATTTAAAATACATTGATCTTTTGAAAGCTGACTGATAAAAGTAGGTACAGCTAACTTTTGTTCTATAGCATATTGAAGTGTATTTGTGCATTATTTAGTCTTTTCAAGTACTTCTAAATGTGTTGGTATTATTGTTCGAGTTGCAGATTGTACAAAAATAAGACGAGTTATTGTGATTGTGAAAATAATAGTTATTTCATAACTTGTTTGAGCTGTGAAGACACAGACTGTGAAGAAAGGAATGAAAAAATGCCCGTCAAATCTCCAGTCATTACTTACCCCTTATCACCATAACTGTACACTACTATTATGTAGTTGGCAAGAAACCGCTGAAATTGCTGAAGCTCTGGTATTCCACAACCGTCAGTGGGTATCGAGACATCGGCACTTGTCATCATTTGTTGGGCTCTTTGCTCCTGCAGTTTCCCGGTATCTTTTCGCACCTTTTAATATTCAATATCTGTGTCTACGTAGGTTTTTGCAACAACAAGAGCACGAGGTAAACACAAATTATCTTTATTATTTATCGAAACAATACCGCGTGGCATGGTACATTCTTCGCTGAAAGAATTATACTTTCTGCCACGACCTTGTCCCTTGGGCATTTTTACCGAAGTAACCCCTAAACAGAAAGTTTCCGTATTCAAGCCGGTGGAGTTTGAATGATATATGGCAGAAATTTGATGCCATATATCATCAACCGTCACCTCCGAAGCAGACTTAAAACGCACCCACCCCTGACCTCTTTGGAACAAAAGAAAAACCAACTTTATCTGATCTATTTAGACCTTCTGTTCCTTTCAGAACGATCTGGGTGATTGCATCTTTTAACCAC
The DNA here is from genome assembly GCA_963978555.1 of Galerucella nymphaeae. Lineage (NCBI taxonomy): Eukaryota > Metazoa > Arthropoda > Insecta > Coleoptera > Chrysomelidae > Galerucella > Galerucella nymphaeae. Next base: position 4,143,107 of record OZ021706.1, on the reverse strand, counting down.
GCCAAAGGTTCCGTACCGTTGGGGATATCTTCAATTTTGAATTCTAGGGTACGCCCCTGGACTCCAAAACGGCGTACATTTTTCATGACGTCTTTGGTGATGTTATATTCAATTACAGTAGACATTTTCAAAGCAACCTCAGAGGACTTGTTGGAAAGTCAAAATCTGAAAATTCAAGAAATCAAGTTATCAAAAAATTTAAAATCTTACCTTTGCTGATGTAAGCTCGGAGGACACGGTAATACCTCTCAAGAAATAATGACTCTTATTTATTGAAATAACCTTTGATCCGCAATAGTGTAACATATTCTTTTTGCACACGTGTATTCGACTTAATGAAATTCAATATCATTTTCGATAACTCTTCGCAAACAAGAATAATTAATAAAGTAAGGGGATGGTTGACAAAAACTCAACGTGTAAGTATCTTTTGAACGTATTTTGAACACTCATGAAACCTATTTCAATTTAACATTGCTTGTCTCATAATTTCCATTGATAAATATCATTAAAATGGTTCAAAGGTAAAAATATTTGGCTAACGAATCCGAAGAAATTGCTAGCATCGAAAAATTGATAAATGCTGAATCATTTAAATTATGGGAATTTCAAATTGAAATATTTTTCAAAGCAAGTCGACTATATGCGATTGTCATAAGCGATGAAAGATGTGAAGACTTGACTAACGAAAAAGACAAAAAGTCATGGATCCAGGGAGATGCGAAACCACAAAAAATAATAATATCTACAATTGATAAAAAGGCCTTAATTCATGTGCTGAACTGTAAAACATCTGCTGAAATGTATCTAAAACTAAAAACATATTTAAAAATAATACTGATCAGAAATGTCAACTGTTGCAAGAATTTTTAAGTTGCCAGTTTAGGAGGGGAACTGAATTGTCCTCCCACATAAGTAAGCTGAAATTTATGGCATTCAGGCTGAAGTCCCTAAAGCAGGATTAATGATGAAATGTTAATGTCTAAAATTTTATGCACATTACCAGAAAGATACAGATATTTTAAAACTGAATGGGAATCTACACAACAACAAGACAAAACTATAGATAATCTCACTGCAAGACTTTTGGCTGAAGAAAACACTTATAAAAGAACTAGAATTGAAAAAGAAAAGTCAATAGCATTCCAAAGTACTGAGATGTTATGCTATTCCTGTAATAAAACAGGACACATATCACGTTACTGTAGAACAGCGTTTCCCAACCTTTTTTACCTCACGGCACACTAACCAAAAATCATATTCACTCACGGCACACTGGCCTCATTATCTCCTATAGTTCCTATAGCTGCTATGGCCTTTCCCTATAGTTATCCTAAAGCAGCCTATACATTTTAACAAAAGTAGAAAATAGTAGTACATTGTATGTTTCTATGGTACACAAATTGAAAACTACTCGTTTATGGTAATAAAAGTATCAATATCATTTAATGTGCAATAGTTCACTACAAATATTGTATTCCAAATTGCTTAAGATATCTCAACACTCAACATGTAGTGAATAATATCTGGATCTTCTTTTTTAACCAAGGCCAGAAAACCTTTCAAATGGCCTACCATTGCAGGGCACCCGTCTGTACAAACACTCAAACAAGACTGCCATGACAAACTAGCAGTGGAGAAATAGTTATCCACTAATTGAAAAATGTCCAGTCCAGTTGTAGTTTCAGGAAGGTCTTTGCAAAATAAAAACTGTTCAATCAACTCACTTTCGCTAATAAATCTAACGAAAGTTAGAACTTGGGGTTTCCCTGTTACGTCTGTGGACTCATCCAATTGAAGAGCAAAAAAATCAACTTCTTCAAGTTTTTCATTTACTTGGATTTCAACATCTTTAGACATGTCTTCAATACGCCTACTCATTGTATTATTAGATAACGGGATTTTCCTTACCTCTTTCTCGTAATCTTCACCGAACATAATTTTAACAATTTCACAACATGCTGGTAAGATTATAGACTCAGCTGTCGTGTGGGATTTCATTTTTTGTGCAATGAGCTCAGCCACAGTATAACTGGCTTCCTGTGCTTTTTCTGATATAGATAATAGTTTTGTAAATGTGGAAGCCTGAGTAGATTGATTTGACAGCAGTCTTTCAAAATACTGAAGAGGTTTTTCAGCTGCAAAAGTATGCTTTGTTAATAGGTGTCTTTTCAACTTACTCGGCACCATTGCTTCGTTGGACAACTGATCGCTGCAAATTAGGCATCGAGGTTTGGGCTCTTTTTCACCAGATGACGTGAAACCGAATGATAAGTAACTGTCGTGGTACTGACGGAACTTTCCTGAGTCACCAGATATATTATCACTATGTTTACGTTTCATAGGCCTACTTGCCGACACAGTTTTCTTTTCACTATCATCAACGTCGGTATCTACACTTGAACTCGTACTAGGTAAAACTGGTGAATCATTTTTCCTTATTACAAACCGATCCATTTCGAAAATAACATAAAAACTGGCTGTAACTTTGATGAACAACAACAGTAGTTGACGTGCTGAAGGGCGTGGCTGACGACAGACTGACTGATGGCGGTGAGTGAGTGGTGAGGTCAGGCACAAGCACCCCTAGCAGCAAAATGAAACGGGTGATAAAAAGGTGTCCTTCTTAACTGAAATAGAAATATCAGAAAACTCACGACAAAAAACTCGTTGTTTTGGATTCAGGAAGCACATCACACATGGTGAATGACAAAGAGATGTTTAACAGCTTGGTAAAAACAAATGTAGATATATGTGTTGCTAAGAAAAATGCACAAATAACAGCTTCAGGAATTGGAAACATGGAAATGGACAAATGTATGTTAAATGAAGTCTTGTATGTACCAGAACTAAGCAAAAATCTATTATCTGTTTCCGCAATAACAGAAAATAAAGGAGAAGTCATTTTTAAAGAAGATAAAATTTATGTTATGAAAAATGAATCAAAAATATTAGAAGGCAAGAAAAATGAGAATGGTTTATATATGATAAATTTTGAACAAGACAATCTCAACAAAGAAGAAATTCACCAGATATATTATCACTATGTTTACGTTTCATAGGCCTACTTGCCGACACAGTTTTCTTTTCACTATCATCAACGTCGGTATCTACACTTGAACTCGTACTAGGTAAAACTGGTGAATCATTTTTCCTTATTACAAACCGATCCATTTCGAAAATAACATAAAAACTGGCTGTAACTTTGATGAACAACAACAGTAGTTGACGTGCTGAAGGGCGTGGCTGACGACAGACTGACTGATGGCGGTGAGTGAGTGGTGAGGTCAGGCACAAGCACCCCTAGCAGCAAAATGAAACGGGTGATAAAAAGGTGTCCTTCTTAACTGAAATAGAAATATCAGAAAACTCACGACAAAAAACTCGTTGTTTTGGATTCAGGAAGCACATCACACATGGTGAATGACAAAGAGATGTTTAACAGCTTGGTAAAAACAAATGTAGATATATGTGTTGCTAAGAAAAATGCACAAATAACAGCTTCAGGAATTGGAAACATGGAAATGGACAAATGTATGTTAAATGAAGTCTTGTATGTACCAGAACTAAGCAAAAATCTATTATCTGTTTCCGCAATAACAGAAAATAAAGGAGAAGTCATTTTTAAAGAAGATAAAATTTATGTTATGAAAAATGAATCAAAAATATTAGAAGGCAAGAAAAATGAGAATGGTTTATATATGATAAATTTTGAACAAGACAATCTCAACAAAGAAGAAATTTATTTGACCGAAACAAAAGAAGTAAAAGTTCAAAATTGGCATAAAAAACTAGGGCATATTAACCTAAAAAGTATGAAAAAACTGATTGATGGCAAAATGGTAACAAAAGATTGTGATTTACTCGAGATCCCATGTGACATATGCATGAAGGGGAAACAGACGAGACTTCCTTTTAATACTGAAAGAACCAGAGCACAAAAACCTCTGGAAATACATTCATACTGACTTATGCGGTCCTATAGATCCACCAACATACAATAAAAAACAATAAAAAACAACAATAAAAAATATATTTTGACAATAACAGATGATTACACACATTATAGTGTAATATATCTTTTAGAATTCAAAAGTGAAACAACAGAATATATCAAAGAATATATAGTCAAAAATATTTTTGACAAATTTAAGAGTCAAATAATGTCAAAACTATAATATCTAAATAGGTCACAGATTCGAAGGGTGTGTTGAAATGAAATAATCAGCGACCTATTCAGGTTCGTGAGAAACTGCCTTAAGCAGATTATTGTATATAAGTTGGCTAGTCTGTAAGTTTTAGATGAAAAAGAATAAGAGAGGAAGTGAGATGTGAACGACTTGGTTATTCTAAAGGAGGACAACATGGAACAATTTCAATGGCCTTGGCCCGTTACCAATCTATGTAACGTCATACCATGTACCTAGGATGCCGGTATAATTGTTAATTATTTTCTTTATTGTTTATTTTTTACAAAGGGAATATTTTTTGTATTCGCATAAAAATTATTTTATTAGGAACTTTGGATGTCCAGGAGCTAGGCGGTTTCACGGAGGAAAATTTATTTTTCTCTTGTATTATTTTATATTATTATTTTTTGTAATTAGCAGCTGAGTAGTTGCGTTATCTTTTTATGTGACAATCATTTTATGCTAGAAAGGGATAGATTGTATTAAACAATTTGAGGATTGATCTACGGACTTTTCATTTTACCAGTGGCGTGGGTATAAAGTCCACTTAACCACATTCGGGATTTGCAATTAAACAAATCTTGAGACTCCTTATGTTGAGTAAGGGTAACAAAAATTCTTTTTGCAACATAAAATGGTCCTTCACAGTTTTTTCGCCTCAATGGTTAATTGCTAGACAATTTCTCTTTTCGTATAATTTTCTCACATTACCCCTACCAGGTGAATGGTAAATTTCATGTTTCTCATTTTTAGCTAAATAAATGGCGAGTTCGTATATCTGCACTACTCAAATCGTTTAATGATCCAGGTTCTACTCATTTGAGATAAGAATTGTTCAATTTAAGTAAATTCTTTGTGGCGCAAAAACATACAAAGGTGTTTAGTGCGTGTTAAACTCTCCGATAAACTACAATTACGGTTTACTTGCCGGTTTCATAATCTAACTTTTTCTCGTGTCTGTGAACTATTTTTGTACGACCTATTCACTAACGAAAAGGAAGTGATTAGTAAAACATTGAATGAAAATTTACTCTATTCTGTTTCAATTTTAATCTTTGAAAATTATCTGTGATGGCTCCTGGAATAGGAATTATTTTCCTTGTATAAGAATAATGCAACTAACTCGTACGAATGAATTTTATTGACTACTTTTATAAAAAACTCACTTATATTGATTAATTCTTTATAACAATATGTAAGAATTGCTTATTTTGCTTATTTGCTGTTTCTATGGGGACCGTAAGTGACTGAACTCTACTTCCTGTAACTCGTGGCCATAGAAACAGCATAATACATATCGATTAGGTCATTAACCATATTATTCTTAAAACTATTTAATTACATTATATAATTTTGTATTTTATAGCTTACCACTACATCTCCCTTGAAAAATGAAAGAATTTTCGTTATACAAAATGAAAATTCTGTTTCACTATAATTATTGAGGTGAAATATACTAAACTTTACTTCTTGACTTATTACGAGAAATAAGGTTTTGTTCTGTTTTTATGAACAAGCACTTCCTTGCTCTTCCGGATAATCCTTACGTTTGGTGCTTCGTCATTTACCACTACATACGGTCATTCATAGATACTAGACAGTTTATTTCCTACCTCACTTTTCACTAACACAAGATCGTCTTTTTTGTACGTCACTGGGTTTATATTTTTGTCATAAATCTTTTTTCTTTCCACTTTACTAAAAACTAAATTATTTCGCGCATCTTCTTGAGCTTTTTGAAGTCTATATTTTAATTCTAGCGGGTAACTGTTATAATTATATAAAGGGTTAACAATATTTTGCAAATTGCTAGGTATGTTACATATTTTACCAAATACTAATTCGAAAGGAGTATATTGGGTTTCTGTATGAACTGTTGTGTTGTATGCAAAACACCAGTATGGAACCCACGAACTCCATAACGAGCTATTGTTTTTGCACTGTATTCTTAAATAAGCACCAAGAGCTTTATGAGTATTTTCTAAAGAACCTATGCTTTCATGATGATATGCAGTTGATTGTAGCTTTTTAATTTCTAAGAGTTTACATGTTTCCGACATAGTTTCTGAAATAAATTCTGAACCTTGATCTGTGGCAATTTCTTTAGGTATACCGTATCTTAGAATAAAATTTTCGACAAAACTTCTAGCAACTGTAACAGAATAATATCTTTATCTAAAGGCCCAACAATATCCAAATAAATTTTTTCAAATGCTGTATTAGCAGTAGAAGTAATGACCATCGGTTCTTTTATATTTTTACAATGTTTTTGTTTTTGACAACTGTCGCATTTTTTAACGTATTCTGTGACATCCAGGCCAAAAGTAATATTTCTTTATGTTATTTGTCATTCTACGAATGCCTGCATGACCGCTTGTTGGTAGTAGGTGAAAATCATTTAATATACATTTTATCGTATCTTTGTTACTTATTCGTTGTACTCCTTTTATTACACAAACACGTGGACCGGTCCAAATACTATTTCTCGCAATTGCATTTTTTATTTTATTTATATAAGCGACATTATCGTCATTTTTAAGGATAGCTATCTCATTAATATTTATTTCTTTACATAATGTAATTAAATCTCTCAACATTTCGACTCGCGTAAATGCTGATCGAGATTTCTGGAGCACATAAATACTAGATATTTCTGGTACATAACAAAAATAACCAAATTTAGACATAAAAAATTTATGTTCAGTGTTTTTTATAATTTTTTATTGAAAACAAGTTCAATCATTTCATGAGGCTTTTTGAGAACTTCTACAATATTGGGTTGATCAGATCCACTATTTATAGGAGTTGTCTCAGCTTTACTCGTATTTTCTTTTTTACTTTGAGCTCTCGTCAAGATGTTAACTATATTTCTATGCATATCTTTGAGTTCTTCTGAAGTGAGAATTATTCGAGATAATGCATCTGCAGTTACATTATCTTTCCCTTTAATATACTCTATCTGAAAGTCATATTCCTCCAATAGCAATCGAAATTTTGTTAAACGGCTTGACGGGCTGTTATTATTAAACAAATACACTAAAGGTCTCTGATCTGACAAAATTTTAAACTGTTTTGAGAGCAAATGAGGCCTAAAATACAATGGCCAAAAGCTCTTTTTCTATGGTTGAATAATGTATTTCACTTTTATTTAGCGGGCGACTAATATATGCCACTGGTTTGTTATTACTATTTGAGAGCACCGCCCCTATTGCTACCCCTGAGGCATCTGTTTGTAATATAAATTGATTTTGGTCAGAGAAATCTGGATAATCTAATACTGGCGGACTTCTAAGCGAATGTTAAAAAATTTCAAATGATTTTTGACAGTCTTCCGTCCATAAAAATTGGGAATGTTTTCGAGTTAACTTATTTAATGGCAGTGCTGTCTCTGCGAGTTTTGGAATAAATTTTCTATAGTAATTGGCGAGGGCAACGAACCTTTTAACTTCTTCTGCATTTTTAGGTACAGGGTAATTCTCTAATACCCTTGTTTTATCTGGATCAGGTAGAATACCTTTAGATGATATCAAATGTCCTAAATACAATACTTCCTATTAAAGACATCTAACAAATTTTTATTATGCTGCTCCAAATTTCTACCGAAAACTATAATATCATCTAAATAACAAAAACATTCATTATAATTTAGACCTGACATAGCAACTGAGATCATCCGCGAAAAAGCACTTGGACTGATTTTTAGTCCCATAGGTAATTTTTTCATTTGGTACTGTCCCTCATTGGTTGAAAATGCTGTGCAAGGTTTACTTTCTGGAGTTAATTCAATTTGGTAATACCACTGGCTAAGATCAAGATGTGTGAAATAAATTGCGCCGGACAAAGAGTCTAAAATTTCGACAATATTAGGTAATGGAAATTTGTCATCCTTGATTTGTTCATTTAATTTTCTGTAATCTACCACTAATCTAGACCTTTTTTCAGTACTATTTGGCAATGATTTCTTAGGAACTAATAAAACAGGCGAATTAAATTCACTGACAGCTTTTTCTATAATATGTTCCTCCAGCATTTTATGTATATGTTTATTTAACTCTGCTTTCTGGGCATGAGGTACCCGGTAAGGCTTTACATAAACTGGTACTGCGTTTTCCTTGAGATGAATCGTTTGCTTATAAATATTTGTTATTGACAACTTATCTCCGGGTAGGTGAAATATATCGCTAAATTTAGCACATATATTTTCGATTGAAATTTGTTCTTCTAACTGCAAATGCTTAAAATCTAATTGTTTTAATAATGTTTTAATTCTCTCTGCTGTAACAGTAGCATTGAAAATCTCGCATTTATTATAATCATCAAGTTTGTGTATTTCTGGCGAAATATTTTTTAAAGTAACTTCATCTTCTCGAGTATTCAATATTTTCAATGGTATTTTCCCATTAACAGGTTTACATATAGCACCTGCTAAAAAAACTCCGTCACACAGTTCTTTCGGAAGAACTACACAGTCTTCCATAAAAGCAATAGGAAAGTATTGAATACTTTCGCATCTAGGGTATAAAGAAATGTTATTTTCATGTTTTGAATTTAATTGTATCGTTACTTCGCTGTTGTTATTTAATAAAGATAAATTATTTTTCTCGAAATTTATTATTGCTTTATATTTTTTGAGAAAACTTTGCCCTAATATACCAATATTCACACAAGGTAAATTTTTAAATACATAGAACTTCTGATCAAAATAATGATTATCAAATTTCAATTTTAAAACTACATATCCTTCGGAAGTCAAATTTCCACCTAAACCCTTAACAGTCAAATTCTCTTCATATATAGTGTCGTTAGCTGTTAGACAGTTATATTTTATTACACTTACGGTAGCACCGGTATCTATTATAAAGTTATAATTTCATTCTTGTATGTAACAATTTACCCAGTTTAAACTCTCACAGGAATAAATTTCATTAATTGTCTCGAAAAAACTGAAAATTCTCGCTATTTTGTGAATTTACAGTTGAATTTGATCCATTGGCATCTTCCGAAATGAAAACTCGGTTACTGATCTGTCGGCCTTGATAACGTCCGCGGCCTTGTCGTAACGTGATATTGTTATTGCGGTGAGATTCCCGTTGGTGTATATTGTTGTTTTGATAATGATTGGAATGATTGAATCCTTTATTACCTCTAAAATTTGAATTACCATTATTTCTGTAATTGGCTCTGGTAGAAATTGACCTATTGGGATAATAGCGACCCCTTCTACCACGATGGTATCCCCTTGTAAATGACATTACTTGCGGATTTTCAGAGTTTCTCTGTATATTTTCATCTAATGCTGATCTAATTGCGTCGTTAAAGGAGATAAAATTTCTAGCTGAAATAATAGTACTAAGTCTTTGATTTTTTAAGCCATTTGCAAATTGTTTGATCGCTAGTTTTTCATTAATAGGTTTTAGTATTCTAAATGCGTCATTGTTACCGTTAGCTTGCGAAATTGTCAAATCAACAAAAAGAGATTCTAGCTCTTTTCCAAAATCTTCGATTGATTTATCACCTTGTCTAGAACGCAAAATTCTTGATTGTAAAGCAGTATCAGATTTTCTAGTCAATAGATGTGTTTTTATATCAGAAACTAAATCTATAACATTAAAATAATTTTGAGATAGCCTAAGTTTAGCGCTCGCTGACAACCGTGTTTTTAAAACAAATGATACTAACGATCTTTTACCATTATCATCAAGCATTGATTTGTATAATTCAATTGCGTCAATTAATTGATTAGTTGTATTTTCATTATCATCCATTATAGGTAATAAATTTACGGCTACTTTTAAATCAAATGAGCCATTTTTGTGTCAAAACTATAGCTCGTATGGACAAACCTTAAAATTTCTGAATACAATCCATTAATTTTATGTGTGTTAGCTTTTATTATTGAGATGTCCTCTTCCAAGTATTCAAAATTTTTAATTTTGTCAATAATTTCCAATAATATTGTCTCAAAATCAACATATATTTGCTTAGCTTCCCCAACTTTCTTATTTAAAATATCACCTTTTCTTCTTTCTGGTCCTATTTTAATTAAATACTTTCTTATTTCATGTAATTTGTCGTAAATTTCATTAAGTTTCGGCATAGTCATTTATATAAGATGTGAGGGAAGTTCGCAAATTAACCTTAATTGCAGTAATTGAAAAGTACATGTTAAATATATATAAAAAATTTTTTCTTTTACCAGTTACCCGTGCGTTCACTAGTGTTTAAAACTCACTGTTAGACTTGTGCACTTTCACACTTCCACAGTTTGACACTTATGCGGCGGTTGTCTCTTTTAAACTATTTCTTGGCTCCTTGAAATCTCTTTTCTAATCCTATCCACCATTCTTCTTTTAACAAACCTGTACAACATAACTACCAAAATGCACACAACTGCAATGAAAGCAACAACTCCTAGGACTTTAACAACATCACATTGATTTGTATTTTGGTTTGTCTGGTTTTTTTTTTTTTTTTTTTTTCCCGGAGCTGTCCTTTCGCCGGTACCACCTCAGCCTCCTGGGCTTATTGTGGATACTCCTAGTGTTCTGACTACAACCTATTCAGCCAGTCCGTTCCCTGTATTAGCTCATACAGGTTCTTTGCTGGTTGATTGTAGAAGTCTTCTGGAGTCATTTGGGTTCTGCCATACAGTTTCTGCCTTCTGTGGTCCAGCGACTCACAGTTGCATAGTATATGCAGAGCTGTTTCGGTATCCTTTTTGCATCTTCTGCATGTAAGGTCTCCGTTGTACAGCCCTATTTTGTTTAGGTGCTCTTTTGTGGGAAAGTGTCCCGTAAGTAGCCCCGTAATGGTGCGCAGCTTGTTCCTGCTCATTAAGAGCAGTTCTTTCGCTACTTTTTCTGATGGTTCTTTTATGAATTTCTTCCCATGTATTTGCCCAGTCATATTCTTCCAGTGTTTCTTGTGTTGTTCTTTCAACCACCCTTTCAACCATGACCTCGTTAAGCATCTGGGGATGCCCACAGCAGGTTCGGGTCCGTTCATCAGAGTTGACGATCCTACTCTCGCGAGTTCGTCAGCTTTTTCATTGCCTGCGATTCCTTTATGACCTGGTACCCACTCCAGTGTTACACTGTTCCGAGTCGCCAGTCTTCTAAGTTCTTCGCCGCATTCCCATACTAGCCGAGATGTCACCCTATAGCTCTGAAGTGCTTTAAGGGCGGCTTGGCTGTCGCTGTAGATCCTGATCTGCCTGTTGTGGTAGGCTCTCATGCTGTTAGCCCTTGCACACGCAAGTATTGCATAAACCTCTGCTTGGAATACAGAGGCGTATTTTCCTAGCGAGACGATTCCTTCATATTTGCTCGTCTTGCTGTATATCCCCGCTCCGGTGCCGAGTTCATTTTTTGATCCGTCTGTATACCAGATCAGTTCATTCGCCCTACTAAGTGGTGGTGCGTTCTCTTCCTCAAGCTCTTTTCGATCTTTGATGACAATCTCGAAGTTCTTGCGAAAGATATATTTGGTAGTCATTTGGTCTGTTGGCATTTTGAAAATGTCATCACCCACCTGCCTTATCTCTGTGTGTCCTCTCCCATGTGCCACATCATGGTCTAGTGCTTTTTCCAGTCGGGTTAGTGCTGCCCTTGCTTCGTACATTATGACATAATGTAGTGGAGGAAGGTCTAGCATTGTTTCCAGCGCCGCTGTAGGAGTAATCCTCATTGCCCCTGTAATGCCAGTGCATGCAAGTCTTTGGACCTTGCTTAGTTTTAGCATAGCAGAGGATTGTCTGGTCTTTGGCCACCATACCAAAGATGCATATGTGATCCTGGGAATGACAACCATTTTGTATAGCCAGTGTACCATGCTGGGTCTTAGTCCCCATTTAATGCCGTAAGTACGTCTGGCAACCATGAAGGTCACCTCCGCTTTCTTGATCACGTGTTGGAGATGTCGGTTCCAAGTTAAGCCTGGGTCTAGAATAACCCCAAGATATTTAACTTCATCCGACAGTCGTATTGGTTCACCTTGAAGCGTCAAAGGGCCAAGTCCTTCCCTTTTCCTTCTTCTGGTGAACGCAATTATCTGTGTTTTCGAAGGGCTAATACGTAGCCCTTCTTTTACAGTCCAGCCTGTTACTACATTTAAAGCCATCTGGAGTCTGTCTCTGGTTGTACTGTTGTATTTACCTTGGGATAGAATTACCAGGTCGTCTGCATATCCTATGGTGTCGAATCCTCCTCTGTGTAGGGTTCTAATGAGCCCGTCCATGACCAGGTTCCACAGCAGTGGGGATAGTACTCCCCCCTGCGGACAGCCCCTGGTTGCACATACGGCCATTGTTTCCCCCATCAGAGTTGATTCTATGAGCCTGCTTCTGAGCATGCAGTCTATCCACCTGCAGCTCGTGGCATCGATCCCTAAATTCCTCGTCGCCTTGGCTATAGATTCATAGGAGGTGTTGTCAAAAGCTCCTTCTTTTAACAAACCTGTACAACATAACTACCAAAATGCACACAACTGCAATGAAAGCAACAACTCCTAGGACTTTAACAACATCACATTGATTTGTATTTTGGTTTGTCTGGTTTGTAACACCTCCACTGTTTCCAGCTTGGGCTATTATAACTTCCTCCTTTACTTCCTTTGATTGATTAGTTCCACCCATAATTTTATTTGTGAAACTTTAATATTCTACTCGTACTTATTACAATTCCATTTCAGCTACAATACTTCACTAAACTTATTTTACAACACTCATGAAACTCAAAGGCAGGATCGCCATGTGATGGCTCCTGGAATAGGAATTATTTTCCTTGTATAAGAATAATGCAACTAACTCGTACGAATGAATTTTATTGACTACTTTTATAAAAAACTCACTTATATTGATTAATTCTTTATAACAATATGCAAGAATTGCTTATTTTGCTTATTTGCTGTTTCTATGGGGACCGTAAGTGACTGAACTCTACTTCCTGTAACTCGTGGCCATAGAAACAGCATAATACGTATCGATTAGGTCATTAACCATATTATTCTTAAAACTATTTTATTACATTATATAATTTTATATTTTATAGTTTACCACTACATATCTTCTAAATTGATAAAAGTTTCGCCACTTTCACTTTGAAGTTTTTTTAATAATTTTTCTTTCAACAATTTACAATGTCTGACAGTGAAGGCGAAAGTAATAATAAGATTGTTCTCGAACAAGCAAAAATGAATAAGAGAATTGCTGAAGCAAATCTCACAAAACTCGAAAATTGGTTCAATTCAAAGGTCTATGTTGAAATTAGTTCTACACTGCTCGAACTAAAAATTGACCAGCTCACTAATGCATATACTAAGTTTTTTATTGCAATCGAGACTCTTGAAGATGAGTCTCAAAATTTAAGTTCACCGGACGAAAGCGAAGCTTTTGACGAACGCTATTGTATGTTAATGTCCAATCTTAAGACCAGACCCTCACAACTTTAAAAAAATTCCGAGGTAAAATCAGAGAGAACTCAAAATTTGTCAATTCCACCAACAGTACATTCACCGGAAATAAAAATCCCAATTCTTTCTGGCAACCCAACAGAATGGGTTTCATTTTTTCAGTTATTCGAAGCAATAATTTTAAATAATCAAAGTTCAGAAATTTGTTTACTTAAAGTCATTTTTCAGAGACGAGCCATTAAAATTAATACAGAACATTTTAGTTTCACATCAAAATTTCCAGGTTGCACTGGATATTTTGAAAAAACGCTACGACAACAAACACGTCCTAGCCAATTCATTAATTTCGGGCATTTTGGACATTAACCCTATCACAAAAGGTACAGCCGAACAATTGAGAGATTTCCACACGAATGTCAATAAAAACTTAGAAGCACTTAAAAATTTAAATTTAACTTCGGAATATATGGTAGACATGTTCTTGATTTACTGGAACGTAAATTAGATTAAGCAACTAAACGAAATTTCGAGTTCGATAGAGACAATTCACATTACCCCATTTTAAATGAGTTTCTGGGCAGTATAGATGACAGATGCATTGGACTGGAAAATCTTAAATCTCTAGATGGCTCTAGCGCCACAAATAAAAAACTTTAAAAAGTTTCTCTAACCACGGAAGTTTCAACGAATTTAAACTCGCTCGTGCAAAATCAAGGCCAATGCATCTTTTGTCATGGCACACACAAAATATATTCGTGCGAAAGGTTTAGAGCACTTCCTCACTCTGAATAATATAATTTCATAAAATCAAAACAACTTTGCGTAACTTGTTTCGGTTAACACCCAACCTCAAATTGCGCCAGCAAGTTTCTTTGTTCTGTGTGTAACAAAAATCATCACACGATTTTACACGATAATAAATTCACAAATTCTGTCACACAACGTGGCCAAAATAAAAATAAATTAAACCATATAACGCAACAAAGTAATACAAATTTTTCTCGACCAGAAACAAGAGCTTTCAATCAAAGTGGAAGTGTAAGCAACGTTTCTAGCCGCGAATGTTCTTTCTGTTAATTAAACAAATTCTCACGTGCTATTAGGAACTGCTCAGGTATTTATGTATAGCTCTGAGGGACTCAAAGTTAAAGTGAAGGCAATTTTAGATCCTGGAAGTCAGCACTCCTTTATAACCTCAAAACTCGTAAGAAATTTAGGTTATACTACTTATGACAGCAAATTGAGTATATCGGGAAAAATTTTGCTAATGAGAATATAAAAGGACAGGAGAGTTTGATTCGAGGCTCTCAGCTGGCTCTCTCTCTGAATTTCGTGGCTCTCAGCTCGTGCTCTTTTCGTAGTTCTCCGCTCACCGTTAAATGCTTTAATTTTATTGAGTTAAGTTTGTTACCGATCCGGTTCCCGGAATTCATAATTTTGAAAAGACAATTCTATTAGTAAGTGGTGCATACCGAAGCCGATTTAAGAGGGTAAAATATTTTTCCTCTCACCCCTATAGAAAGTACACACTTTCCTCCCTCAAATCAGGGAGGAAACTCATACTTTTTCTCCCAAGGGAGGAAAAGTACTTTCCTCCTTAGGGAGGAAAGTATTTTTCCTCCCTCTCATTTCAAGTAAGCTGTAAACGATGGAACTTGTGAATTCATTATATTCATATTGTTTCCATAATATCTGGAACATTCTGTATATCCTGTTTTTTGATAAAAATCAAACATTAATGGTACTTCAACGTAGTTTTTCAATACAAATTTCAACTTCAGGAATCTTAGATAGATATACCTTTTTCGAGTTCAGAATAAGAAAAGCATAGTATGCTGTGGCTCACTGACAGTAAACACGGCGATTGACTTTTGAGGTGCAAAGTCGCTACATTCATTAAACTTAGTTGAATTTTTGAAAAATGGAGAGCGATTTAAGTGATTTTGAATTTCCAAATACACCACCTAATATTAAGGCACATGGCGTCATTAACCTTACTACCACAAAAATATAAAGGTATGAAAAACAATATACACAATATAAGCAATGGGCTGAATTATATTCGTTACCTATTTGTGTCGTGAATAAATTTTCAAAAAAAAGTGGGTAGGAGGAAAAATCATATGTATCACATGGGAGTAAAGTGACTTTTCCTCCCTTGGATGTTTACTACATCCTGCGGGAGGAAAAGTGGCACTTTCCTCCCTAGTAATACAAATAGCTATTTAATAATCACAGTACCTATACTCAATAATTTCCGTACCTCCGTATTCCGTACTTTTGAAATAGTTTGATTTTTTTCCGTACCGGTTTATATTTTGTAATTTTTTGTGAAAACTTTTACTTTGGAAATTCTTTTTGAGTATAACCGGCAATATTGAAATATTGTAATTTGTTTAAAGACAATTTGCTTCCAATATAAGAATTAGATTTTAATAGTGAAATTTGATTTTCTTTGTTTTTCCGACATTTGAATTAACCGTTGTCGAGTAGAAACTCGTTTTAGTTTTTTTTTAATAAAAGTTGATTTGTTCTAGAAAAATTGGTTTTTTATTTATTGTTGAAGAGTGATTGATATTTTTTTTGGTTTAGATATTCGCCGGCTCTCGATTGAGGGTACGATTTTATGTCTTTTCTTTACAGAACATTTATTTTCAATTACAGGACATTTATATTTAATTGATACTGTTCAATATTGTGATATTTTAGTTTTATTTCTAAACTGGTGTGTCGATAATAGGTTATTTTTTTTTCTCTTGAATTTTATTTCCGAGTTAGTAGTTTTCAATAGTTTCTGTTCAATAACTCCGTTAAATCCGAAGGGTTTCTTGAACTTGGAAGAGGCTTAGCCACAACTTGTTCAATTTCCTGGCAGATTTGAGCGTTCACTTCGTAGTTAGATATTTTTTATCAGTACCTTCCCGTGTCTCCGTTGAATCCGAAGGGTTTCTTGAACTTGGAAGAGGCTTAGCCACAACTTGTTCGATTACCCGGCAGATTTAAACATCCATTCCGTGATCAAAGTATTTGTCTCAGTAACTACCCGTGTCTCCATTGAATCCAAAGGGTTACTTGAACTTGGAAGAGGCTTAGCCACAACTTGTTCGATTACCTGGCAGATTTAAACGTTCGTTTCGTGTTCAAATATTTTTTTTAGTAATTTCCCGTGTCTCCGTTGAATCCGAAGGGTTTCTTGAACTTGGAAGAGGCTTAGCCACAACTTGTTCGATTACCCGGCAGATTTAAACGCTCTATCACCCTTCCTTGGATAATATATTTTATTATAATCGCATTCTAGTAGCTTTCCGTGTCTTCTTTGCATCCAAAGGGTTTCCCGAACTTTGCTTATCTCTGTAGATTTAGGAATAAAAGGACCACGAAGTATTAATGAACTAGAGAATTAAAGTTTAATTCGTTTTTAACCGTAAATATTAATTAAACGACTGATATTTACAACAACTGTACTCAACAAGACTCCTGGAATTTTCCGTAACCTCCATCTGAGGCTATCTGGAACTGTTGACACTAAGGGTCAAGGGGCCGTGGAGCAAACCACGTAAAAAAATCTGGCGCCTGAGCATTCCGTCGAAAGATTTTCAGCTAAGGGTGTCCATAGTGACGTGTTCGTGTGGTAGAAGACCACGTGTCCAAGAAAACGCGTTACAGTGTATCGGCCGCCATTGAAAGACTCCAAGATTTTTCGGCGTGCTTTAGTTGAGCATGACGAGGTTGTCTGCGAAAAGTGGAGACTATACGGAGTTAAAAAATATTTTTTCAAATCGGTAAGTGCATTTATATAGTGTTATGAGTTTGTGTACTTCAACCTTCAACCACTAACATAATAAAATATAAGATCTATTCATTTGTAATTTGTATGTTTACTCATTTATTCACTTAAATTTTGGAATTATCTTGAGATTTCAATTCTTTTTGTTTGTTCTCATTATATTTTAAAAGTGAGCTGATTAAATTCAGGGATGCATTATAATAATTTTTGTACTCTCAGCTAATTGCTAATGGTAATTGTGCAGAAATAGTAGTTTGTACAACTAGTGCGCAAAGCGTCACTTTTCCCACGAGCGCAGAAGTTTGTCGCGAGTGGGAAAAGTGATTTGCGTACAAGTTTTACACAATATTTTTTCTACAACCACATTTATTAATGAAAGAAATTCATTAACTAGACTCTAGAGTATTTTCAATGTCCGAATTGGACAACTCAAAAGATAAATTATTTTCATCTTGGTTCATGATTACTAAAATAATGCTTAATAGGTTAATGTTTTAATAATTAATAAATTAAAATAAATAATGAAATAAAAAGTTTACTTACTTTTAGTTTAAATTTAAAAATTGTAAACCAATAAGAAATTCAATTGAGTTGAATTGTCAAAAAAAGTTGACAGGTCAGAGGTAGCTTTGTTTGACATTTCG
Source organism: Galerucella nymphaeae (assembly GCA_963978555.1). NCBI lineage: Eukaryota > Metazoa > Arthropoda > Insecta > Coleoptera > Chrysomelidae > Galerucella > Galerucella nymphaeae. The sequence goes on along the minus strand of OZ021706.1, from coordinate 4,125,078 downwards.
GTGCGGAAAAGTGCCATAGCGTGTACTTTTCGCATTACTTTTACAACGGTTATCAAAATAATTGAGAAAAGGCCTGCTTTGCGTATAAAAATTTGTGAAGAAAAGCGTGTTCTGCATAGTGGTTGTAGGAAAAGATACTTTTCGATTTTGTCCTAGTACCTACCAATGTTGGCATTGTAAGGAATGTAGAGGTATAAAGATGTTTGTCAACATCTAGAAATACTTGTTCTGCACAATGTCCAGAGCTTCTAACCCCTTTAAGTAACACAATTTACATTATGTAGATGACTTGGACAAAGCTTTCCGAAAAGAAAAGGAAGCACAATTTTCCAGTGATATAAATGACACAGATGACAATGCAGATAGTGGACCTAGAAAAAGAACTAAAAGAATTTTAGAAGATAGTGATAGTGATGTGGAAAGTAAATATTCCAGACCACCACAAATACGGATTAAAAAGTTGTCAGGTAAATTATAGCTCTATATCATACAAGTAACATTGAAGCCATGGGATTTTTTATGAAAACCTATTTAGAATACTTGAAATATATCTATTTTGAGTAATAGTATCAGTTGCCATGATTGAAAGTAAATTTTGGTGCACTTCATTAACAATATGTTTTCATCATTCTTGTCACTCGAATGAATTCATACTTCAGGTGCTATAGACAAAAGTCAAATATCTCCCAAGTTTTCTCAAGCGCATTCTAGGATCTCAGCTGTGACTCCACCACGTACTCACTCAGCAACTGCTTCAGATGCAAATACATCTACAGTGGCAGTTTCTCCACCTAGGACATATTCAATTCCTGCATGTGCTCAAACCTCTACAGCAAAATCCAGTAAATATATACAGTTATTGTGCCATACTTGGGACTTTGTCATAACATCGCAACATCGCACCTAAACCATACCCGACCGCGTTCCCGCCAACTTAGTAGTGTGTTCTGTATTGTGAATAGGTGTGGACGCACGGCAGGTCGCTGATCTGCTTGTTTCACTACGGTAAGTGAGATTTTACCTTATTTTGCTTGGAAAGAGTTGTCTGTATGTTTCACGTCAAGTTATGTAGAAGCTCCTAATCATGATAAAGTCTTAGGTTATCAATTGCTTTAACCGACAAAGCACTTTTTTCCCTCGTTAGTGTTGCCTTTTTCGGTATTTTATTTTTTTAATCAAAACAGTACAAGTTGTCCAAACTTGGGACAGGTGTCCAAAGTTTGGACGACACAATTTAATTACGAGAATAACATATAAAAAGTGTTTTTATTTTTTATTTTAGACTGAAGGAGACTTCCATCATGAGTAATGCGACAAAGAGAAAATTGTACCACGCATTCTCCGAAGACATCCTTGATAAAGCTGTCAAAGGTATCAAAGAAAATAATTTAACATATAGACAAGGAGAAGACAAATAAGGCATACCAAAAAGTACGTTAGCCCGATGGTACACCGTGATGTTTGCGAGCACTACCAGTGGACATACCCTCCCTGTGTATATTGTGTACAAATCAACTTCAATTCTATATCATTCATGGATTGAAGGCGGACCGACAAATGCAAGATACAACAGGTCCAAATCTGGCTGGTTTGAGGGGCCGCTATTTGAGGACAGGTTTTTGAGTATTGCTCTTCCCGTTTCAAGAGATTAGGAGATGGTCCTAAAGCCATCATTGGGGATAATCTTGCAAGTCATATATCCATACGAGTGCTAGAGGAGTGTATGAAAAATGATATTATGTTTATCTTACTGCCACCAAACAGCACTCATCTATGTCAACCTCTCGACTTGACATATTTCAGTCCTTTGAAAGCGGCATGGAGAAAAGTGCTCAACGACTACAAAGACAAATATCGTGGTCCTATTCCAAAAGACAAGTTTCCGCGCAAATTGAAACAGGCGTCGGATATTTTAAGCCCCAATTCTGAAAAAAATTTGAAAGCTGGGTTTGAAGCAAGTGGAATATTCCCCCTAAATCCCCAGGCGGTTCTCAAACATCTCCCTCAGCATTCTGGCAAACCTCTTTTGAAAGCTTCCTTCAAGAAACGCGTAAGTCCGAAACTCAAACTTCAAGGATAAAACTCAAACGAAGATTTTAGTGTTTACCAATTAAATACAGTTACGTATGGTACACGCTCGGCACCATATTTAACAATTAACTGCATTCGGACGTTAGCAACACAACACATATCCGAATTTTCAGAAGCCTCGGAGACAATTTTGTCAGATATGTACGTAGACGATTTGTTAACTGGCTCTAACGATTTGGAAGAGTTGCAAGTACGGTGTAAGACAATTTTCAATATATTGAAGTCTGCACATTTCAATTTACGCAAATGGACTTCTAACCACAAGCAAGTGATTGTCGACTTTGCACAATCTGATATTTCCAATTCTATTTTAAATATTGGAAATCAAGAGTCTAGTAAAACGTTGGGGATTCAATGGGATAATCGATCAGATACATTGAAATACACGATTTAACAATCTTTTTGCCAAACTTCTTATACAAAACGATCCATTTTATCCACTATTGCTAACATTTACGACCCTTTAAGACTTTTGATTCCATCTATTATTTTAGCCAAAATACTTATCAAGAAACTTTGGTCTCTTCACATTTCTTGGGATGCTCCAGTTCCCCCAGATATTCAAAAGAATTGGCTGCAATTTTTAACTAGCCTTGATAGTTTTAATCAATTGTCAATTTCCCGCAATGTGTCCTCAGAAAAAGTGGTAGACATTCATTGCTTCTGTGATGCATCGCAAGATGCATACTTCGTTCAAAATCTAGAGTATCACCCATAAAGGCTATAACTATTCCTAAACTAGAATTATGTGCCTGTCTTTTGGGTGGTCAATTAACCAGACATGTAATCAATGCACTTAAAATTGATATTCCTATCCATTTGTGGTCCGATTCACAAGTTGCTTTGAGTTGGATATACACTGAACCCTGTGATTTACAAATTTTCGTCGCAAACCGAGTGTCAAAGATTCAATCACTTTCAACCGTCGCTGACTGGAAGTATGTAAATAGTTCAAGTAATCCGGCAGATGTAGCCTCAAGAGGTATGTTACCGGATAAGTTAATTCTTAATAGCATATGGTGGCAAGGTCCAGTTTTTCTACAATTGCCTTCATCAGAGTGGCCAAGTGAAAATTTTGTTATCAAGAAATCGGAGTTACTTCAGTTGAAAAAGAAACCCTTAGTATTACATGTAGTTTCACTATTTGCATCAGATTTAATTACAAGGTTTTCTACTTAAATTAAATTACGAGTTAACGTTTTTATAGTAATCTGAAAGGTAAAACGAACAGAACAACTGGCGTTTTAACCGTTACTGAACTAGAAAATCCCTTGAAAATACTGGTACAACAAGTTCAAGCAGAGTCATTTTCCGAATTATTGAAAGCTCTTTAAGAAAGCAAGACACTTCCTAACAAACACAAACTTTCATCATTAGCTCCTTTTCTAGATGGACAGGGAACTATAAGAGTGGGAGGACGATTGAAACACACATATTTACCGTTCAGTACTAGGCACCCAATTTTATTGTCTTCCTCACATCATTTTACAAAAATAATTTTCGAACACAAACATAAACAATTATTGCATCCAGGTCCTCAGTTGCTATTAGCATCTGTTGGACAATTTTATTGGTCTATAGGAGGGCGCATTTTAGCTAAACAAACAGTGAAAAATTGTCTTACTTGCGTTAAATTCAACCCAGTTCCATTTTCAGCCCCAATGTCCAATTTGCCGAATGAACGAATTACGCCACAACTTCCATTTCACGTTACTGGGATTGACTATGCTGGTTCTTTTTCAATTCTTAACAAAAAGGGACGTGGAAATACAGTCCACAGTTCCATGTGTATCATTTTAGTAACCATCAAACAAGTATTACAAACACTAACCACATTTGAGGTATGGATGAACTTTACATTTAACATTCCCTCTTTACTAATAGTTCACAAAATATATCTTACCCTGCTATCATGTACAGAACCAGGAAATCCAACCATAATTTTGTAAACAGTAACTATTTACTGAAGTTTAATTGAGTGGTTTCTATTCTTATCGATGTAGCTTTCCTGCTGACCGGTTGGACACTTGAACTTGATATTGCAACTATCTATTGCTCCAATCACTGTAACATGTCTATCGACCTGTTCCGATTTGACGAAATAATTTCGATTTTACCGCTTGCCGTCATAGTAACCACTTCCAATATAACCCAACTTCCAATATAGTTCTGTGATCTAAATTTCTCTTATCGTTGATCGTTACGACAATTGACATATGATGTCAACGCTCGATTCTCATTCTCGATTTTACTTCTTTTTCGTTACCGACCCTTGAGCAGCAAGGACGTATCTTCCTACCGTCTCTTAAATTTAATTGTTTTACCTTAAATTGCTGTGGTAAGCACAGCTGCCAGGATACCCCTGCAAAAATATTGTTACTCCCAGGATACCCCTGTCAGGTTGCCTCTGCAAAAATACCGCATACTACTAGATTCCGTTACATCACAAGACATCTATACTTCAACTTCCAGACATCTCTACTTCCACTCCGACAGCTATACTTCAACTCCAAGACATGTCTACTTCCACACCGACAACTATACTTCAACTCCAAGACATTTCTACTTCCACTCCGACAGCTTTACTTCAACTTCAGGACATAAGCTAAGTAACTTACAGAAGTACAGGTTTTTTACCTTTTCTTAATGTTACCTTAATGGCAGAATAAATTTAATATTTAAACTTCTTTTTTTTTAATTTCTTCTATACCCGGCTGTAGAGCTGTAGGGACTGTGTCCGGGTTTATGTAAATTTGTAACTTTTTTATTTTCAACTTCAAGTAAATTCTACAAGGTGTTTCTACCTTTTTCAACATAGCTTCTTTTCTTAAAATTAAATTATCTTTTTTCGTCGACGTCTAAAAAGGTAGTGGCGCCCTAAGTTCTTATAGTCTGTTAACCCTCTGGCATACCTAGTGTGGCATCAACATGGAGTCGATCCACCCTTGAGAGAGTCTCTAGCCGGGATCTGACTCTTAAGGAGAGAACCAGTGTTACATAACTCCTTGAAAAAATAAAACCATTCAGGTGGGCATAATCTGACATCTCTCAATGTGTTACCTGGAAAGCCACTCTTACGTCTGAATTCCCTCTCAATGTTTAGTGTTTCCTGTTGGTTGGGCCATGAAATATATCTTGTCTGTAGTTCAAGGATTTTGGGAATAATTAACTCAACTGCACTGTATATTGTTGAGAGTGCTACATTGAACCTACCAGACACAGATATCAATGTATCACCTTTTCCTAGCCACCAAAGAAACATAGAAACACATTTCTCCATGGAGACAGGATGCTGGCCATCAACACATTGCCTTTCAGTGCAATTTATAGCAGCCGGAAGGTTCACAAATGTATCTCTACTCAATCTGAGAAGATTGAAAAATCTCTCTCATGATACTGTGGCAACCAATCTTCATAATAATCTGGTGAGCGTATATGCACCAAATTAGTGGAAAGAAATATTGGAAGAAGTCCTCCTGGTTACCATCTCTCAAATATTTATAGATTATATATCTTTGGAGATCCTGCTCATAGTGAATATCGTTAATGAGTGCTAATATTATGCAATTTATTTTAAATTTGAATCAACTCAATCAACCCAAACAAATCATGAATGGAACAAATAATATTGATCTGTAACAAAAACTTTCAAAATATCGGTGGTATCGACCGTTACTTCGCTACTTGCTCAATGGCAAATGACAAACGACATTGTTTTAAAAATATTTTGTTTTCGCCATCGTCATATCTATGACGTAAAATTGAATATGTTTTTAAAACATCATTGAATACGGTTCAACGCCAAAAAAATAGCTTTTGTTTAAACGAAAATGCTGGATAAACATAAGATCCGTCATAACCTCTAAAGAATTTTGCCTATTGAAATGTAACCGTTCAAAATTTTCAGCGGCAACTGCCTCCTCTTCCGCTTCTTCCAAGTCATTCAAGATCTATGCCAGAAAATAGTACCGATTCTGGAAAACAATTATCGTACTGGGCATCCCCTTAAAAATGTTAAAAAACAAATTTTGCTTAAATTAATATATGTGTATTGATTTATTGATTAAAAAAAATATTATTGCTTGAAAGGAACTGAAGTTCTTACCGTTTGTTCCGTGACACGTTCTTCAATTTTTATTTTCCAATAAGATTTCAATTCAATTAAGATCATTAAATAGGCACAGATAAATGAAATATTGTAGTTTAGGTGCTTAGATATTTCCAATGACTCTTTATGTTTTATTTTGGAGAGTCAAGTTTATTTTTTCTTTGATTTACGGATTTTTCATCCACTAACCTTTGTTTATGTTTGTTTTTATCAATATGAAATATATATAGTTAGGGTGATTATTGTCCTTTTAACTGTACACTTGCACCACTAGTATTATGTCGCTACCTCCTAAATCTCAGGGCCAAGAGGTAGAAATAAGAAATGCGTTATCTTAGTCCGTTGAAAGCGAGCAGATTTCGTGTTCATGAAACTCTGACCCAGGCAGGATAAATCCACCAGGTGATTAGTAAATGTTATATTTTCAACGGCAAGTCAGCATATGAATGCTTTATTAACTGAAAAAAAAAAGAAATAAAAGAATTATTCACATCTCCGAAGCTTTTAATCTCTCCACTGGAAATTTTAACATCATAATGAGAATTTCGATCATTTGCTGCCCTTCAAAATGTGATTAGAGCTGTTGATGTAACATATACTTCGCAATGCATTGCAGATCCAAGCCTGAAATTTACTGACTCATTTATTGGGTATTCAGGTTCAGTTAGTGATCGCAGAATATTCAGCCAATCATACATATACAGTGATGGGCAAATGTGTGGAACCAAGTAAATATCTCTGGAATTATTAAAGATATTAAAATTAAATTTGGAAGGTGGATACTACAGTAGATTGCCTATTTTTTTTATATTTTTCAACAATTTTCAACTTCCGGTTTTACCAAGAGTAATGTCGATTTGAAAATTTGCAATGGAACACCCTGTATATTATTTTAGTTTCTGATGAAAAATTTTACTACAAATACAGAAACATCAGGTTCGATATATTTTTTCTTAATACCTACCAAGATATTAACAGAAAAGTAACTAAGGAAATGTAACATTTGATGGTAGATAGGAGATAGGTATTCACAGCTCTTAGAGACATAAGTGATTCTGGCATTGTGTGTGAGGTTGTGATATTGACTGCGGATCCTTGCGGTTCCATGAGCCTAACCAATTTACCAATTTTTAATTTTTTGACTTACCATAGTTTTACCATACATTAGATTCTGGCATTGGAGATAAATGGACAATTACCAAATAATATCTGGTTTCAGCAGGAGCACCACCCCATTACGCTCGCATTGTTTGAGATCATTTAGATAGGACATTTTATTTCAGATGGATTGGAAGAAGACGAACTTATGAATGGCCTGCACGAAGTCACGACCTTAATCCACTAGACTGTTTTTTGTGGGATTATTCAAAGTCTAAGGTTTATGCTGTTAGACCAAATAATTTGCAAGAATTAGCTGCAAGAATAACTCTCAAGAGATCCAGAGAATTCCGCCTGAAGTAATAATAGCTAATGTTACTAGAGAATTCACAAATCGACCTATTGTCAATAAGTAAACGGTGCTTAGTTGGAACATCTAATACATGATTGATTTTTGTTTAGTTGAGTTTCAATGTTCTTAAAGTCACTTAATTTCAGTTGATAATTATTACTATTTCTTTAAAATGGATTTTTTACTTTTCTGTTAATATCTCGGTAGGTATTGAAATAGAAAATATCGAACCCGATATTTTTGTATTCGTATAAAATGTTTCATCAGAAACTAAAATAATTTACAGGGTGTTCCATTGCAAATTTTAAAATCGTCATTACTTCCGGTGAAATCGGTAGTTCCAAATTGTTAAAAAATATGGAAACAATTAAACAATCTACTGTAGTATCCACCTTTGAAATTTCATTTTGATATCTCTCATAATTCCAGAGATATTTACTTGGTTCCACACATTTGCCCATCACTGTATAAGAACATAGAGGGATATGTAGAAGGTTATCTTAACAATGAAGATTTTATACTAGGTGATGAAGCTTATCCCTTTAAAACATGGTGTATTCCACCATACTTTGAAAACAGGAGGTTAACAGCTGCTGAAACTTAATATTAGTCATGCCAAAACTAGACAGGCTATTGAAAAAGCTTTTGGTTTACTTTTTGGAAGGTTCAGGCGTTTGAAATATCTAGATATGGTTGAAACTGATTTTATACCAGCAGTAGTTTTGGCATGCTGCTTCCTTCATCATTTGCTTGGATCATGCAGATTTATTTATTGGAGAGTATGTAGCAGAGGGAAGGGCAAATGTACAAAATGAAGATTTAGAATATCAAATGGTGGATAGATATGCAAACAGAGACTGAAAATGCAGCAGCACAACTTGAAAGAAGTCTGATTTGTAGGAATTTATATGAAGAAAGGCAAAGAAATTGATCCTACTACCATTCCAAGAAAATAGTAGAACGTGTTTTTTTTGTAGGTATTTAGTTGGAATTATGCGTTCAGTTTGTTGGAATAACCCAAAAAATATTTAAATTGTCTTTGTAATAACATATAGTAATAACCCATAAAAATCCCCAAAACTCCTATTCAATATTTTTTCCATCTATGAAATAAAAATATGAAGAACAATCTTCAAAAAACTGCATATATCAAATATCATGTGAATGCGACAAATTTTATTCAGGTGAAACATCTAGACCACTGAAAGTGCGAATAAACGAACACAAAAAATATATCAAAGATAGGAAGTTCTTCATGTTATCTTTTTGCAAACATGCTTGGGAAGAGGGATTCATCAAAAATAGTATTGAGAGAACCCAATAATGAAAGACGTATAATCAAAGTAAGTGCTTAAATATAACTAAATGCAGATAAATGTTTAGCTGAATGCAACAAATTTTATTTAGGTGAAACATCTAGACCATTGAAAGTGCGAATAAACGAATACAAAAATATATCAAAGATAGGGAATTTTTCAAGTCAGCTATTTGCAAACATGCTAGGGAAGAGGGTCATCAAATTCAATGGAATTCATCAAAAATAATATTGAAAGAACCCAATAATAAAAGACGGAAAATCAAAGAAAGTGCTTTAATACAACTAAATGCAGATGAATGTGTAGCTAGTATTTAAGCCGAACGTAGTCAAATTTGGTTATCAATGTTTCTTTTTTCGTCATTTTTAACGTCGGCCTATTTCTGCGACTAGGCTAATCACCGACGCCGGGAACACTCTACCCCTAACCGGAAATTTTGGCGAACCCACTGGTGTTCCTCTGGAAGACGGCATATCTACATGATACCTCGTGCTCATTGGTATAATGCCTGCGAGCTGTGATGTGCTACTACGCTGGCGGCTGTACGGGCTCCATGCTATGGTTTTCCCTGAAGGTCACCCATCCAAGTACTAACCAAAGCCGACATAGCTTGACTGTAATTATCGCATCGAGATGCGTTCCACTACAGTGCTGGGTCGTCGCCTAGTTATCAATGTTAGAAAGAGAAATTTCCAATAATCAATTACCTGCGTTATCAAGATAGCATCATAAGTGTATATCCAGGTTTTCTCATTATTCATCATTTGAATAGTTTTTAATCGATACACAATCTAATACACAAAATCACAAAAATGAGTAAACATTTTGAAAACAAAAATAATCATACACAAAAAAATAACAAGAAATGCATTTTATTAACAACATCTCCAATTACCTGCGTTATCAGGATAGCATCATAAGTTTTTATCCAGCTGGAACGCTACAGAAATAATGAGATAAATAATTCAAGGACATTGTGGTTTAATTTCCCAAAAAAATGAAAATAAAAGAATGAATAATATACCACAAGGAACATACAGAAGATATAATTATAGTTTATCAATTAATTTGGACATCAATTTTTCATATGTATCAATAGACTTTTGCACAAAGGACATTCTTTCCTGGTGCCGACGTTCTCTAGCTTCTTCTTTTTGTTGTTTTTTTTTCTTCAAAATCAATTTTCCAGTTGTTCATTTTATGTTCAAGTTTTGAAGTTTTCCTTTTTTTATTTCTGGTTCATCACTGGCACTTTCACTCTTACAACATGAGGAGGAAGAAGCATACTCAATGGCTTCACATTCGGCTTTGAACCAAATATTTCATCAAACTTTATCAAATAATAGAAAACCACTAGGCTTTGTCCGGTTGATTTTGTTCCCATATTATCTTTATATTTTTATAAGTACCTCTGCTTGAGGTATTTAAATTCATTTTCAACTAGGACTATTGTGTATGAATAACCCTGTTCATTTAGTTTTTTGGTGATTATGTTCCAAACATTCTCATCTTTAAATGTAGTGCTTTTGAACAAATCATAATTTTCTTCATATAAACTGATAAGACCCAAGATTGCATTCAAAATAAATAAAGCAAGAAACGCATTAAACAAAAATCTGATACTAATATGTAGGGAATAATCTTTATATTTTGGATAGTACCTATCCATAGTCTTATAGTGCCAGCTGGGCGGCTCAAAGAGCATGCCTTAACATAAGGCACCAAGTTCTCAGATGAGAAGGGAACAAAACCAATATAATTTTGGAACAAACCCTAGGAAGCTTCATATAACCCCCTATCAGAATATAAAGCCTGTCAAGCTGAAATTACATTATACTACATAATATAATATATAATATACTATCATAAACAAAAAAACTACCAATATTTACGGCTCAACATGTGTCCCATCACAGCATCTCAAATCAAGAGATCAGCCTACACCTAATGAGAAGGACCTCGCGAGATACGTTATGTCGCGTCGTGGCCTACAATAGCAGCTTCAGCCGAAATTTCAACCTAAAACACCATGACAACATACATGAAGCACCTAGAATGAAGAATGGAAAACCATTTCTCTTAATCTTGGGTTAGTTCGAATATGTCGCAACAATAAGTTTTGGCCTCAACTTTGTGCATTCTCAGAATTCTCGGCACCAGTGTTTTCAGTACAACGCTTACGATATCGCCATAAATATTTTGCTCTTTAAAATTCAAAGCAGTGAGAGCAAGGCAAATAATTGTTGTCATTTTCATTTTTCCTCGCTGATTTGATATTACTACTACTGATTAAATAGTTACCCTTCTTTGTCAAAGTGAAAAGCAAAATTTTCCTATCGTTACTTAAAGCAGGTAAATCCGAAATTTTTTTAACATCGAATTCCATACTGTGGTTCCTAAACAAATGCCTTGGAAAATTTGTGAATGAAGTTTCATAAAAAAAAACAAAAAACTTCATTCAACTTCTTCTTTTGTTTGATAGCTTCTTGTTCTGATCGCTGGTTCATTTCAAGCATTTCCTAAAAAATATCGTGATGTTATAAAACAAAAGTTTCGCATACTCCTGGATTATTTTCATTAAGCATCTCCTGTTCTTTTGTATCCTGAACTATATTAATTGGAGGTTGTTTTTCATCTGGAGAGGACGAGAGGTCTGGAAAGGACGGGGTATCTGCGGAGAACGAGAAATCTGGAGAGGACGAGGGTGTTCCAATCGTTTAAATACACATTGGTGAGGCATCTGATATTTCCTGAAATAAAACTATTATATCAAGAGTGTGAACTGCAATACATAGAACGTACTGAAGGGCAATAATCTGGGTCCTCAACTGAGTCATCAATACCACTTTCCAAATCTAAGCGAATTCAACTGTTCCTGAAATCTATTAAAATATTTAACATATAAATCCATTTAATATAGGAAGCTATCACGTTATCCTTTTCCATTGGCACCGAATCATCAGAAGAAGTAATGCTTGTATCTTGAACTCTATTCACGTGGACAGGAGTAAGTGGTACATTACATATTAGATTCCTTGTGAATGTTCTGTTTCTTTCAGACAAAGTCGATAATTAGTTGATTCGCATTTATAACCAACAAATATAACCTTCCGACTTTTTGGGTCAAATTTATCGCGTTTTTCTTTCGGTATATTTAGGAACGCTTGTGACCCAAAAACTTTTAAATGCTTGATCTGAGGTTTACGACCGTACCGAATTTTTTATCAGGAGCATCCACTGCTTTTAGATGAAGTTGCTTACACGTATTTTGAACTGCGCAAATATTTACATGAGCCATTCTTCCATGCCATAGTTTCAAGGCTGTTCTAGTTACTGGAGCATTGGGGAGGCATTTCAACTTTAAAAGTCATACGGAATAAGTTCCCATATCAAACACCTTCCGACGATAGGTTTCCAGCGTAATCGCGAATTTCACATTTTTCCTTATAAACATGAGATGGAAAGTTCTTACTGTTGATACTACCGATGAAGAACGAATGTTTTTTTTCCAATTTTGAACGAAAAGAACGTCTCTTGACTTGCGCTCTATAAACCGACCGTCTTCAGTTTCTTCTCTTCAATAATTATGGTACCCTATGGTCCTCCCTATATTAGAGCTCGATATCCAGCTTTATTCTTTTTATTAGACTTAATAGCCTGGTTACCGCCTCCTTTGCGTAGCTCTCTGCCTTCGGTTTTTCTTCTCCGAATAAGTGAAACCGCAACCTTGCTAGGCCTTCACACTCACAGAGTACGTGCTCCGCGGTTTCGTCTTCTTCCTGGCAGAACCTGCATAGGCTGTCTTCTGCTAGTCCAATTGTATGCATATGTTTCCTCAGCCTACAGTGCCCTGTGAGCATTCCCACTATTATCCTCGTCGTTTCTCGACTTTGGCGTAGTAGGTCGTGTGACAGTTTGGCCGAAGGGCTTTTAAGGAATAATTTAGCGTGTCTTTGTCCTGGGGTTCCATACCACCAGTTCACCACCTGGTTGTTTATCCATTTGTGAATGCTTCCTTTACTTAGGCGTTTAGCGATTCCACAGGAAGGTTCTGGCCCTATCATGACCTCCGCTGCTCCCTGCTTGGCTAATTCATCGGCCTTTCCATTGCCTTTTATTTCTTGGTGGCCTGGTACCCAGGCTAGGGTTACTTTATTATGACTACCTAGTCTGTTGAGGGCCTTGCGACATTCCCACACCAGATTTGATGTTATCTTATATGAGCGTATCGCCTTTAGTGCTGCTTGGCTGTCAGAGTAGATGACGATTCTTTGGCTATTCACCTCCCGCCTTATCAACTCTTCTGCACAGCATTGCACCGCTATTACCTCTGCCTGAAAGACAGTAGCATGTTTCCCTAGGCTTAGAGAGATCGCTATCTTCTCCTGTACCCCGTATATTCCGGCTCCTACTCCAGAGTCTGTTTTAGATCCATCAGTGTACCAGTTGAGATTCGCCATTATGGGAGGCCCTGCTTCCCAGTCCTTTCTCTCTGGAATGACGATTGTATATTCGTTTTTAAAACTATATTGTGGGGCAATCTGATCCTTTGGCATTCTCAGTATTGGATCTGCCTTTATTTCTTCATATAGTTCTTTGTAGACCTTACCGTGTTCTTGGCTTATCGGAGAAGGTCCCTGTGATAATCTGTGACTAACAGATCTTGCATTGGTGCAGTGGTGGTAGGTTTAGTATCACCTCCAGAGCCGCTGTCGGAGTCGTCTTCATGGCCCCTGTGATACTCAAGCAGACCTGCCTTTGAATACCACTTAGCTGCCTTTGCGCTCCAACCTGCAGTGTCCTGGGCCACCAGACAACTGATCCATAGGTTATCATTGGCCTCACAACCTGTGTATATAACCATTTGGTCATGTTAGGATTTAATCCCCAATTCTTCCCACACAATTGCCTGCACCTTCCAAGAGCGACTCTGGCCTTATGTGCGGTTTTTTCAATGTGGTAGTTCCAAGTGAGCTTCTGGTCAAGTATTACCCCTAGGTAATCTTCTTTCGCAAATGGAATCTCCACTCCGTTGATGTGCGGCTTTTGTAGTCCTTGCAATTTTCTCTTTTTTGTAAACGGTACCAGTGTAGTTTGTAGGGGTTCACTGCTAGTTCCTCCTCCCTACACCAGCCACTCACTATATCAAGCGCCCTTTGGGTGCGCTCCGATATTGTGTCTGGAAACCGTCCTCTTATGACGATGGCAAGATCGTCCGCATACCCCAGGCAACTCTACCAAAAGTATTTCTAAATTAAATTTAAGAAAGTAATTAAAAACTGACATTGGTAAATAGTTAACACTATTATCTCTCTCAGTGACATTTAGTCAGAAAACAACAAAATAAACAAAATAAACAAAATAAAGAAAATAAATTAAATAAAGAAAATAAAGTTGATTCATGTCGAGATCTTATTGGATTAATTTCCATAGTAAAGAACTGACCAAATATTAATTCTCCATTCCGTTGACACTGACCGCAGTGTCCCTATCGATCGATAAACAACAGGGCAACAACACTAACTATAGCAACAGGAATAATAAACAACCATTCCTGTGCCATAGTAGTATGAAAACTAGCACACTGACCGCAATGTCACTAGCCCGTACAAACCACAGTACGACCCCTGGAAAACTGACCACAGTAATCCAAACACAAACGCATACACTGACCGCAATGTACTACGCCGGAACAAACAATATAATATTACTAATCACTTTATTTTTCATTACACCTCGTAGGTGAAAATATATAAATCAAACAATACAACCGTGTATGATTTAAAAATAAGGTTGTCTAAATCAGTGTTAACCAAATTGACTATAAAATAATAATTGATGATAATATTTAATTTGTTCAAAGAAATTACTTGACTGTGAAATAAAACAAATGCTTATGGATAATACTTAATTACTCAGTGAGAAAACTCACCCTTATCAGCAAACAGCCACACACAGAAATCACCCTTGGTCACCAAGTTTAAATAACGACTGAACTAATTTCAACTTTACACAGCAAAGGTTTTTTTAATACAATATTCTTTTTCTCATGCCTTTCCGTGAGATTTTACCAAAAGTACCTAGGTAATTTGATATCTTCGTATTTTTATTGTTGTTAATATAAACATAGACGTGACCCTTAAGGAGATTAAGATTTCAAGTGTCTGGATGCCGATGTTTGGTATTTTAAAACTTTATAGATTTTTGTATATAGGGAGGTTAAAAAAAATTGTTCTTACAGTCGGCCATCCTGCAAATATCTCGCCTCGAGATACGGGTCCTAGTCCAGGGTTGCTTCCTCGTCTCCAGAAGAAGAGAGAACCACCCCATCTCCTTCGCTTTCACTTCCAGTGTCATCGGAAACTCCTCCGGCTGGACACCAAGCTCTTATGCTGTCTACTGCAATCGTCTTCTCATATTTTGATGATCTTAATGTGCCATATCTTTGACCACATATCGGTCATTCGGCAATATTTTTTTAATGACCATTGGACCAGAGTAATTTGGTGCTAGTTTACGACTTGTTCCAGTTGCTGGCGTTTGTTTCATGATGACTACTAAATCACCTTCTTTGTATTGTTTGGCTTTTTTTCGTTTTTTATCGAAACTGCTCTTTTGTTTCACTTGTTCTGAAATCATTTTATTGGAAGCTTCTTCTCGGATGTTAATTAAATCTTCAATCAATTGTGGAATTTGTTGTATCTCATCTTTTAATAAAGAATCATTTCCACCACGTGGTATATAACCAAACAGTAGTTGGCTAGGTGTTTTACCCGTAGACTTATTTATTACATTGTTTATAGAAAATTGTACAGATCGAACATATTGATCCCATAACTCCTCCTCTGGAACAGATGGTAACAATGCTGATAATATTGTACGATTCAATCGTTCTACCTGTCCATTTGCCCGGGGTGTTGCTACTGCATTGATAATATGACATATGTTGTTTTGTTTACAAAATGATTTAAAATGTTTCGAAGTAAAGCAACTACCTTGATCGGATATTAAATTTTTAGGTGTACCATAAGTGGCAAAAATGTCTTTAAAGTATTCCACCACGTATTTGGTCTTAGTGGATTTAACTGCACGTAGGAAAGTGAATTTTGTAAAACCATCAATTCCGACTATTAGATAAGTATTGGATTTTTTTGATTTTGGAAAAGGTCCTAGATGGTCAACATGAAAGGTAGATAGAGGTTGAACGCCTTTGGGGATTGGGTGTAAAAATCCTTCCTTTTTACCAGAATTTCGCTTGTTGTAGAGACAGGGAATGCAACAAGAAATATATTTCTCAACATATTTACGCATTCTAGGAAACCAATAGCTCTCACATAAACGATGTAGTGTTTTCTCTACACCAAAACGTCCAAAATCGTCGTGAGCTGTTTTTAACACTCGTTGTCTCATTCCTTGAGGTACTACCCATAATATACCTCTAGCAGTTATTCGATAGACTCGTCCATCTCGTAAACAATAATTTTTATAAATATGCTTTTCATATTCTAGTACTGGCGGTTTGGTTAATATTTGATGAATTTCCTTGATTTTGTCGTCTGTTAATTGTCCTGACAAAATCCAATCTGCTTCTTCGATTCGGAAAATAATTTCGCATTCAGTCGGTGTGGCTACATCCGGATTCCGACTAAGTGCGTCCACATGGTTCATCCTATTTCCAGGTCTATATTGGACTTCGAAATTATATTCTTGCAATTCTAGCCACCACCTTGCAGTTCTAGGGATTAATTGTTTCTTATTACTTGTTGCTTTAAGTGCGTTACAATCCGTTATAACAGTAAATGAAATGCCTAAAATATAACTTCTAAATTTTCTTAAACTTTCCACAACTGCCAATGTTTCTAGTTCATACGAGTGATACTTCTGTTCCGCTTCAGAACTTTGCCTGCTGTATTAAGCGACTGGATGTAATTTGTCGTCTTGAGTACTCCGTTGTAGTAAAATACTACTTAAACCTATTTGACTTGCATCTGTATGAACTTCGTCTTTTGCATCCGGGTTAAATAAATTCAAGATCGGTTGACTAACTAAAATTTCTTTAAGCTTTTTAAATGTGTGTTCTTCTTTTTCGCTCCATTGCCATTTTACTGATTTTTTTTTATCAAGTTTGTTAAAGGTTTAGTTATCATAGCGTATCCCTTAACAAAATGTCGAAAATAACCTGTGAGACCCATAAATTGGCGAATGTTGTGAACAGATCTTGGAGTTGGGAAATTTTCAACAGCTTTAATTTTCTCACTACTGGGTTTAACCGTACCTATTTCTATTTCGAATCCAAGATAAGTTACTGATGTTTCGAGAAAAGTGCATTTTTTTAAATTTAGTGTAAGTCCTTAATTTCTAAAAATTTCTAATGATTTCTTAAGTACATTCTACCAAATAAAAGAACATCATCTAAGTATAAAGCAGACTCTTCTCTGATAGGCCTTATTGCTTTGGTCATCAACCTTTGGAATACTCTTGGAGCATTAGACAATCCAAAAAGAACTTTATTATATTCATACTGACCCTCAGCTGTTACGAAAGCAGTATATTGTTTTGAAGACTCTTCTATTGGTACTTGATGATATCCTGATCTTAAATCTAGGCTTATGAAATAATTTCCTTTCTGCAGTTTATCTATTTGATCATCTATCCGTGGTAAGGGATGATTATCTTTCACTGTTAAAGAGTTTAACTTGCGGTAATCTACACAAAGTCTTTGTTTTCCATTTTTCTTCTTAACTAGTAACACAGGAGAAGCATATTGTGAATCAGACTCTCGTATTATTTTGTTCAGTAATAAATCGTCTACAATGTCCTTGACTACGTTCTGTTCAGATTTTGACATTCTGTATGGTCTGTAAGTGAATGGTTTGTCATTATTTAATGTGATTGTCATGGTAGCTGATTTTGCGCAACCAAGTTCACTTGTGTCAAGAGCAAAACAATCTCGATACTCATTTAAAAGATTAAACAGTTGATGTTTGTGTTCATCGTCGATTGGACCAACCTGAACATCTTCTAACGGCAAGGGTGATACTTCCTTTTCGTCAATTGACATTATTTTCTCAATGGGCTTTTCTAATTCTTCGATACAAGGCCAGGCCCTTGCAAAAATGACACCTTTCTTGAAAGTTATATTCCTGTCTGCCAAATTTATACATGGTATCACTGAACAAACATTATTCTTGAGTGTTAATACCGTATGAGGAATGCAATAATCGTTATTTTCTGGAGACCTTATACTGGCTTCGACAAATACATCACCCTCGAATCCATCACCATATATTGGTACATTTCCACAGTGATTTGGCAACACTGTGAAATTTTCAGAAATGCGTAGAATTATTTTGGATTTTTTTAGACTGGTTTCTATGGTGGGTAAATGTGATTCTTGTGATCGTTTGAAAAATTGTAGTGACACTTCATCTTTAACTATCAATATACTTGGCTTCTCTGTGAAATTTCTTCCTAATAAAATTGGGACATCTTGTGCTGAATTGGGTACCACATAAGCGGAAATTCTTTCTTTAACTTCGTCTATGGTAATAATAAAATCAACCACTCCCACTGTAGATATCTTTCCATTGTCCTACCATGTACAGTACAAGTTATGTCAATAGGTGAATTAATTCGTTCAGCATCAGCTACACGAATGGTACTACATGAACAATACAAACTTATAATTTTTTTTTGTTTCGTCGGTTTTTTTTTTATTCGTAAAGCAATCTTCCTCAGAGTTTCCATTTTGTTGACAAAAATTACACTTCGTTTTTATCGGACAGTTGACAAACATTTACGGTGTGCCTAGCTTTATTGTACCTGTAGCATGTTATACTATTTGATCGTTGGTACGGAAATGTGTTTTGGTTTTGGGCTTGTTTCATGGTGTTGACAACTAATAATATTACTTATTTACAACTGTATAACCTCTCATATATAAAACCCAACAAAATCTCAAAACTTAAACTTTGTAAGTACGCCATCTCATAAAATTACCTTTGTCTATCCCACTTCTGATTTTTGTAAGATAAAATAATAAAAAAAATATAAATAAATAATGATAATTTAATTTTTTTTTGTATATTATATTGCTGTATAGATTTTTAAGTAAAAAAAAGTAAATAAAATAAATAATATTGAATAATAAAAAAATATATATACTTGAATAATAAGGAAAAATATAAAAACTATCAAAAAGGTGAATACAATATTGAATAATAATAATACAAAATAAAAATACTGAAATACTTAATAACTAGGCGTGAGGCAGATATGTATGAGATGTCGTACCTGAAATTAAAGAGAAACGAATGAGCAATCAAGTCTACCAAAAGTATTTCTAAATTAAATTTAAGAAAGTAATTAAAAACTGACATTGGTAAATAGTTAACACTATTATCTCTCTCAGTGACATTTAGTCAGAAAACAACAAAATAAACAAAATAAAGAAAATAAATTAAATAAAGAAAATAAAGTTGATTCATGTCGAGATCTTATTGGATTAATTTCCATAGTAAAGAACTGACCAAATATTAATTCTCCATTCCGTTGACACTGACCGCAGTGTCCCTATCGATCGATAAACAACAGGGCAACAACACTAACTATAGCAACAGGAATAATAAACAACCATTCCTGTGCCATAGTAGTATGAAAACTAGCACACTGACCGCAATGTCACTAGCCCGTACAAACCACAGTACGACCCCTGGAAAACTGACCACAGTAATCCAAACACAAACGCATACACTGACCGCAATGTACTACGCCGGAACAAACAATATAATATTACTAATCACTTTATTTTTCATTACACCTCGTAGGTGAAAATATATAAATCAAACAATACAACCCTGTATGATTTAAAAATAAGGTTGTCTAAATCAGTGTTAACCAAATTGACTATAAAATAATAATTGATGATAATATTTAATTTGTTCAAAGAAATTACTTGACTGTGAAATAAAACAAATGCTTATGGATAATACTTAATTACTCAGTGAGAAAACTCACCCTTATCAGCAAACAGCCACACACAGAAATCACCCTTGGTCACCAAGTTTAAATAACGACTGAACTAATTTCAACTTTACACAGCAAAGGTTTTTTTAATACAATATTCTTTTTCTCATGCCTTTCCGTGAGATTTTACCAAAAGTACCTAGTGAAACGTGAAGTTTCACAGTCGCCTTTGATATTCTTCCGGTTGCTTTGCCGTATCGTGTAACCAGGGACTTGATGTTAATTACTGTCACATATATTGTCCTAAGTGGAGGTGAACTGTGATCGCAAACAGCAAGCTCTCTTTCCTATCTAAGTTGTCTACTAAGAAAGACGTTAACAGTTCAACCGCTGTGGGATATATCTTCAAATATCAATCATAATTTTTAAGAATCGAATTATTTCATTAATTATTATATTCCTACAGGTAAGATTCCATATTTTCCTTCTAATAGTTTTAATGTTTATTAACGGATTTTGTATAAAATCTCTGGAATTTATTTAACATTTTAGGACACGTGACCTCGTGTTACCTTCACATTCCCTAAATTATTTCCTTCCCTTCCTTGAATAATTCTTCATAATTATTTCCCTTTCTTCAACAATTCTCTGGTGAAGTTATTTTATTTTAATATTTCTTTAGCTAATTTCATGAGCTCTAAAAAAAAAAAAAAAAAAAAAACAACAAAAATGTACTTGTTCTTAAAGATAGAAAAATTAACTTCACAGAGAGTTGATGATGTGATCATTGTAATCATTGTAAGTAATTTATTGTGAATTATTTTAGCGGTTGGCTTCATAGCTTTTGTTGCACAAAACAACTGAAAATGGAATAAGTATCAAAATTCCTATCTACCTTTAAACCAATTTTATGGTGTGATAAGAACGTATGGACTTCGAGGCATACCTCCACTGCTGAGGGAACATTAATTTGGTCTGATACCCAAGAAGGCAGGGAGGCTTCCAGACTAGTACTTCCATTAAGATAAGTACCTAAAGTATATAAAGAAGTTTTCACCAAAGTCAACCTTTCAAGCTGAAAATTCGTATCTCGCATCATTTGTAAATTTAAGGGCTTCACCCAGTGTAATTTTCTAAATTGTAAATTTAAGGGCTTCACCCATTGTAATTTTTTAAATTGTAAACTTAAGGGCTTCACCCACTAACATAGTTGATATATTTATTTTTAGGATAGATTTGACATAAATTTTATATTTTTACATTTTACACTCATTAAATCCATATTTATTGTTATTGCTTAACTTGTGGAATTTTTATTTCAACTTCCTTCCTACTAAATTTATAGACACACAATTCAAAATATCAAATAGTGGATTATTTAGTGAATGCTTAACTAACTGGACAGAACTATATATTCATAGTTTCGTGGTTAACCTATTCTTTTTATAAAAAAAGAAAGAAAACCACGTGGCGCTCAACTTTATTAACTACGTTATTTCAATCTATAGTTCTGTTATTGTTTAAGTTCGGAAGAAACCACCCCTGAGAATCATTTTAGAGTACAATTATTTTTTCTTTCCCAAGTACTTTTCATTTAACATCTAACATTAGTAAAATAAGAGGAATCATAAACAAAAGAAGGTTTCATTTGGCAGCCCAACGTGTTATTCACTATAGTTTTCTTGTAATATTTATTTCTTTCAGTAATCACTTAGCTTGCCTTTAAATATCTTTTTTTTCTTTGCCTATTATGGGGAAAATACTATAATATATGAAGTGTGTATAAATTTGGTCAGGAGGATTGAATATATTTATATTTCTGTAAAGGGCTTATGAAAGATTGATATCTAACATACAGAAAACCAGAGGTGAAAACTTAGTTTACAAATAGGGTTTGAAAGTGTATTGTTTCTTTTTCAAGTTATCTTACAAAATACCTTGTGTTCCTATAAATATTTTTACACTTTCAAGAACTCTTTTGTGAACCTATTATCTTGATACCTTACATATATTTTGATTATTTTTTACCTAAATATTTGCATTTCGAGTGGTACCAAATTTAGAGGTTTAGTGTCGAAGTTGTCCTACCTGTTATCTTTTTTTATTGTTGTGTTTCTACCTTAATTACATTTTAAAAATAAAATAAATCATGTCTCAAAATTTCAAATTGAACGTAGATTATCTATTCAATCATGAACTCGAACATGAATTAGCATACCGGGGTCAATCAGTGTTAGCTACTTCAGCTGAACGTAGGAAAATACTACGTGGTGTTTTAGCACAGGAATATTCTGGTAGAAGTTCTCTTTATTATGTTGATAATTTAGAAATTGATCAAGAAATCGCTGGTATTGAAACCACATTAGCGGATCTTGACAAAAAAATTAAAGATTTTGTAGGAACTGTCAGAGATACAGAATATCTAAGATTAACTTGTCGGTTAGGTCATGTAAATGCAAGAGCTACTCGATTAAATCATAATTTAAATGAGTTCACGACTGAACAAGAAAATTTCAAAAAAAGACTCACACAACGAATACTCTTGTTGGAAGGAGAGTTAGATTCACGATTATCGGGTACAAGCCAAGCTCATTCGACACCTGTCAATGACAATCAATCTTTTTCTTTTTCTAAACCAGTACCAGTTCATAAATGGGGGTTACATTTCTCTGGGGTTTCTCCTAAAGAGTCTCTTACAAGTTTTTTAGAAAAAGTAGAATGTTTAAAAATATCTAGGGGAGTTAGCGATACTGAACTTTTCTCTAGTGCCGCTGACTTGTTTACCGATCAAGCTTTTTATTGGTATTTGAATAATAGGACACAATTTCAAGATTGGGGTCAACTTGTAACTAAATTAAAATCAGATTTTCTTCCTTATAACTACCATGAAGATTTATTAGAGGAAATTAAAAATCGTAAACAACATCCTAATGAGAAAGTTACCCTTTTCATAAATTCTATGTGTAGTTTATTTAATAGGTTAGACATCAAACCAGATGAGTCAACTAAAATTAGAATCATTCAACGCAATTTGTTACCAAATTTTGTTCAACCATTAGCTTTACTAGATATTTTAACAATTTCGGATTTAACTACTAAATGTAAAAAACTTGAGGAAACATTCATGTACTCACAACACTCAAATACCTCTAACTTTGGTTCTCGAAAACAAAATTTACTTGAACCTGACTTAAGCTTACCTCATACTTCCTCTTACCGTCCGCACAATACTTTTTCCCGTCAAGTATCTGCATTGAATACGAATATTGTATGTTGGAATTGTAACAATCAGAATCATACCTATAGTCAGTGCCTTATGCCTCGAAAATTGTTTTGCTATGGATGTGGTACACCTGGAGTGGTTAAAACTAAATGTACTAATTGTCAAAAAAACTGCGAAGGCGGTCGAGTATCGTCCCTATCTCTCCCAACCGCAGAAAAAAATCAACCAGGGACTTCTTCATCCAAGAAAAACAAAAACAAAGACAAAAGCAAAATAAAATCCAATTCCAACACACAAAATTCAAACAATTCAAAAAGTCAATAAATCAACTTCCTAATTGTTCTTCTCTGCATGACAATGTTTTAACCCAGTTCCATAAACCACCTATTTCTCGTACAGTATCTAAATTTGATAGAAAAGACTGGAATTCTTGGCTTAACTTTGTTAGAAAATTTTATAAGAATTCTGATAGCTCAAGGTTTGAAATTGAGTACAATTCACCTTTTGGTTGTGTGGAATCATTGTTGTATAGGAAGGGACATGACAATCGACCTTATGTTGATGTACAGATTTTCGGGAAAACATTTTCTTGTTTAATTGATACCGGTAGTAACTTAAGTTTGATAGGTTCGTTAGGACTTGATTTTCTTCAGGATTTATCTTTACCCATTCTAAAGGGACAATATAACAAGGTGTCCACCGCTGATGGAAAACTTCATGATGTGGTTGGTTCAGTGGAAACTTATGTCACATTAGATAAGATATCTCGGGCAATTACATTATTTATCTTACCTTCAGTACAACATACAGTCATACTTGGTATAGATTTTCTTAAAATTTTTAATATTAAAATTGATTTTTCTAAATTCACTATGAACTTAAATTCTTTATCTGTGAATGTAATTAATACCGTACAGGATGTCTCAAATTTAACTTCAACGGAAACTGATAAACTTAATCAGGTTATTGAAAAATTTAAATCTCTTAGTCCTAAGGATAGGTTAGGTAAAACACATCTCTTAGAACATTTTATTGATACTGGAGATTCTCCACCTTTTAAGCAAAGTCAATATCCATTACCTCAAGCTTTACAAGGATACTTAAACCAAGAAATTGATAAGTTACTCGAATTAGGAGTTATTGAAGAAAGCAGATCTTCATATTGTTCACCTATTTGTTTAACTCAAAAATCTGATGGTTCATATAGAGTTTGTTTTGATGGTCGAAAGCTTAATAGTGTTACCGTAAATGAAGATTCATATGCTTTACCTAATATTGAAGTTATTCTTAGTCAACTTAGGGATACTCGATATATTTCTAGTATCGATTTGAAACATGCTTTCTATCAAATACCTTTAGAGAAATCCTCTCGTCCTAAGACAGCTTTTGCAGTTCGATCTAAAGGACTTTTTCAATTCACATGTACTCCGTTTGGTTTAGTTTCTGCTCCTGCTTCCATGTGTAGACTAATGGACTTAGTCATAGGACCTTCCTTAGAACCTTACTGTTTTTATTACTTAGATGACATTATAATTTGTACCCCTACCTTTGAAAAACATCTTGAGATATTGAATAAAGTTCATGATAAGTTGAAAGATGCCAATTTAACTATTAATATTAATAAATGTCACTTTTGTCGCCCTTCTCTTCGATATTTAGGATACACTTTGGATAAAAATGGTTTAGGTATAGACAGTGAGAAAACTAGTGTCATTTGTAACTATCCTGTCCCAAAAACTACTACTCAAGTACGCAGATTTCTAGGTATCGTTTCTTATTATCGTCGCTTCCTAAAAAGTTACTCAACTCTTTCTTCACCTATCTCTGATCTTTTGACTAACCGAAAGAAACATGCTCCCATTATTTGGACTCCAGAAGCCCAGAAAGCTTTTGAAGATATCAAGGTTGCTTTAACTTCTGCACCAGTACTTTGTAGTCCTAATTTTGATCGTCCATTCTTTTTAATGTGTGATGCTAGTGATGTAGGAGTCGGTAGTGTTCTTTTTCAACTTGAAGATGGATTAGAGCATCCAGTAGCTTACATGAGTAAAAAACTTACGAAAGGTCAAAAGAAATTTTCTACTACGGAGAAAGAAGCCTTAGCTGTTCTTTTAGGGATAGAACATTTTCGATATTATCTTTTAGGTAGACACTTTACTGTCATAACAGATCATTCTTCTCTTGTCTGGTTAAATAATATGAAAAAACCATCCCCTCGTCTCGCTCGCTGGATTCTTCAATTGTCTCAATATAATTTCTCTATCGTTCATAGAAAATCTACAGGAACAGTACCTGCAGATTTCCTTTCTCGTATACCTGATGTAAATGTCTTAGATTTATCTTTACTAAAGCCTGATAATTGGTACAAGGAGATGATTAAAAAGGTTACCAGTGATCCTGATAGTTATCCCAGTTTCAAGGTAGAAAATAATGTCTTGTATAAACATGTATTTACCAAATATGCCGATATGAGTAACGTTACTGATTGGAAAATTGTGGTTCCAACTCCAAATAGGTCTGAACTTTTAACTAAATTTCATGATGACTCAACTTCAGCTCACTTTGGTGTATTCAAAACTTTAGAGCGAATTTCTGAGTTGTATTATTGGCCGAATATGAGACAGTCTGTACGCAGATATGTAAGGCGTTGTCAGGTTTGTGCCACATGTAAGCCTACAAATTTGCCACAAGCTGGACTAATGGGACAATATCGCAACATAGAATTTCCATTTCAACTCATCTCTTGTGATTTGATAGGACCTTATCCTAGATCCCGTCAAGGTAATCAATATGCCTTAGTAGTTGTTGACTGGTTCACTAAGTTTACCTTAATTCATACTATGCCTAAAGCTACCGCTCCAGCCATTTGTAAATTTTTAGAAAATAATGTCTTTTTAATTTTTGGAGTACCTCAAATTATAGCCACTGATAATGGTAAACAATTCACCAGTCAGTTATTTAAAAACTTAATGACTAAATTTGAAGTTCAAAATATTTGGTATACGTCAAATTTTACACCACAAGCTAATCATACAGAACGTGTGAATAAATCTATCGTTACTGCTTTACGCTCATATTGTTATGAAGATCATAGATCTTGGGATTTAGAAATACATAAAATAGCTCAGGCAATTCGTCTTTCTAAGCACGAAGTTACTGATTTTACACCATCATTTTTAGTATTTGCTCGTAACGTACCTGTTGTAGGTTCTTTCTATGGAAAAATTGTAGATAATCCCATTAATAAACCTCAAATATCTGATAAGATTCATAGATTACAGGATACACAAACCATGCCTTCTATATTTGAATCTGTTAGGAAGCGCCTTCATAAAGCATATGTGAAAACAAGTGCACGTTACAATTTCCGTAAGAGGAACATTCAATTCCATCCAGGAGATCATGTTTGGAAAAAAACATATCCTAAATCTGATAAAGCTCAATATATTTCTGCTAAATTCATGCCTAAATACATACATTGTGTAGTAAATAAAGTTATCTCTCCCTTGATTTATGAACTGAAAGATTTAAATGGTAAAAATATTGGTCGTTGGCATATCAAAGACCTGAAGGAAAATATCTTATCTTCTGCTGACTCAAGTGACCACCAGGTGGAAAATTCAGAATCTGACTCTGAAATATCTTCTGATTAATTATCTGCTAATTCGTTTTATCTATTACCTATAAGTTGGAATTCTTTCCTATTAATATCTTACATGTGTTCCTTCTCTGTTTTGATTTGCTATATATATTCAATGAGGGATTAATTAGAGGTAACTATAGGTTATCTGAGATCCTGCTGCAATTAGAAATTTGGGAAAGTCTGACTAATTCATACTTTCTATATGATTATTTAAATTTGAAAACTATGCATAAAGGGAATATCGTGAACCTATGAATGTTGGTGTTCCTAATTATAGTTTTATGTGATGAATTCTTTGGGATATTTTTTCCTGAGAATATATTTTACTTTTAGCTTTTTCCTATATGACAAAGACTAAATTATCTTTATCTTATCTTTTTACGTTTCACTTATCTATCGTGTTGAGTTCCAGAGAAGACCTCGACGTAGTGACGTAAAGTTTCTCTTATCGTATCTTATCTTTGTCTCAATTGACAATATCTATCTCAAAAGTTGAGAGTACCGTTTTTTTTTGGTTATCTGAATAGAATGAGATTTATTGAAAATTATTTCAATCGGTATAGCATTACAAGACAGAGGAGCATACATAATTTTTACTTGTGTTACTTAATTTTCAAACTTATCTATCTCTCAATTTCTTTGTACCTTCTCGTTTATTAGTGGTTACGAATATATTTAGTAAGTTCAGTTGCCTTGTAAAGTAGACTGTTCCTTTGAATTAGTACTAAATGTGTTCAAATCTTTAATTATCTTATTACCTTTAAGTTGTTGATTTTATTTAAATAACAATTTTTATTTAGCAGATGATGATCATTGGATATTGTACTTTATCTCGATAAGGTCTGGTAGTTAACTTTATCTTATCAATAGTATCTTTATATCGGAGCCTTTTCTATTAGTAGGTTCAAGACTTGTCTAGGTTTTCCTTATAACTTCAGATAGGCTACAGATAAGTTCAGGAATTATTACCACACCTTTGAGTATGACATGCTTTTGTAACATGTTAGTGTCGGAATAATGGCCTGTTCCCTTTAGTACCGTATTTGTAGTATTTCTTTGTCGTTGTTTTTATTCTTTCTGATGTTGTAGGAAATCCTCTTACCGATTACGACGGTTTTTTTAAAAAAAAAAAACAAATACCTTATTGTGACGATTATTCTCTTTGAGAATATTACCTTTTCTTCTTTCTTATCTCTTATATTTTTTCCTTAGTTATTTGTTACTGATAGTAGACGCAAATCTATCGATCTATCTGTAAAGATATACTTTGTTATCCTTTCCTCTCTTTTTTAGTTAATTTTTGCGTTTTTATTATTTAAAGAAATTGAATGGGGTGTGATTTTTCGAAATCACTTTCCTGTGTTGTTTTCAGTTCGGCCTGAGGGTAACGAGGGACAGCACTGAAATTACACTTCTGTTCAATATTCTTTCCCACATCCCTTTACCTCACAACAAATGTATACTGCGCAGATAAGATTCGTGATGAGTGCCTATTCCCGGTGCAAATAATGGATGGCTAATGTTGGACCATCTTTATACCTTCCAACTTTTACGCTTTTTCTTTTTCTTTTCTTTCTTCTCCCTATTATGACATTTTTTTTTAACACCAGTAGGTGTTAATAATATCTCAGAAATAACCCTTCAGGTTATTCTTTTCAGCGTTAATGATATGCTATAATATCATTGAGTAAGCAGTACTCTGAACTGGACGTTTCCTATGGCTGAGGTTTCGTTATTGTCATTAGGTGAAGTGATTTGATTATTCTTGTTCTGGTGTCATTATAGATGAGTTGGAAGACGAGACCTATTTTGCTGCTACATAGGTGCAATTTCAACTTTTGGGTAGTCTCTTTCATCTTGACTCCTCTCTATCTTGATATCAGGCTGGATTTATTTGGATCATGTAGTTTGGTGGTAGTGATGGATCTCAATCATATTAAACAGCGGGGTGTAGTTTAGTATTTTTTTTTTAGTATTCTAGTAATTTTTTCCGGATTTCTTTTTTCTGTAGTTTTTTTTCTTTATGGCTTAAGTCATATATGTACCTTTTGATTTTTTTTTGGTTGTCCAGTACCTTGTTTAGAAATCTGGTCATGTACCTTTGTGATTTTTTTGGTTGTCCAGTACCTTGTTTAGAAATCTGGTCATGTACCTTTGTGATTTTTTTTTTTGGTTGTCCAGTACCTTGTTTAGAAATCTGGTCATGTACCTTTGTGATTTTTTTTTGGTTGTCCAGTACCTTGTTTAGAAATCTGGTCAAGTACCTATGTTTTTTTTGGGTTGTCCAGTACCTTGTATAAAAATCTGGTCATTTTTTTTTGAGGTTTTAACCCTGTTTTTTTTATTTAAAAAAAAAATTATTTCAATTTTTTTTTTCTTCGGCTATTAAGGGAATGAAACGTGAAGTTTCACAGTCGCCTTTGATATTCTTCCGGTTGCTTTGCCGTATCGTGTAACCAGGGACTTGATGTTAATTACTGTCACATATATTGTCCTAAGTGGAGGTGAACTGTGATCGCAAACAGCAAGCTCTCTTTCCTATCTAAGTTGTCTACTAAGAAAGACGTTAACAGTTCAACCGCTGTGGGATATATCTTCAAATATCAATCATAATTTTTAAGAATCGAATTATTTCATTAATTATTATATTCCTACAGGTAAGATTCCATATTTTCCTTCTAATAGTTTTAATGTTTATTAACGGATTTTGTATAAAATCTCTGGAATTTATTTAACATTTTAGGACACGTGACCTCGTGTTACCTTCACATTCCCTAAATTATTTCCTTCCCTTCCTTGAATAATTCTTCATAATTATTTCCCTTTCTTCAACAATTCTCTGGTGAAGTTATTTTATTTTAATATTTCTTTAGCTAATTTCATGAGCTCTAAAAAAAAAAAAAAAAAACAACAAAAATGTACTTGTTCTTAAAGATAGAAAAATTAACTTCACAGAGAGTTGATGATGTGATCATTGTAATCATTGTAAGTAATTTATTGTGAATTATTTTAGCGGTTGGCTTCATAGCTTTTGTTGCACAAAACAACTGAAAATGGAATAAGTATCAAAATTCCTATCTACCTTTAAACCAATTTTATGGTGTGATAAGAACGTATGGACTTCGAGGCATACCTCCACTGCTGAGGGAACATTAATTTGGTCTGATACCCAAGAAGGCAGGGAGGCTTCCAGACTAGTACTTCCATTAAGATAAGTACCTAAAGTATATAAAGAAGTTTTCACCAAAGTCAACCTTTCAAGCTGAAAATTCGTATCTCGCATCATTTGTAAATTTAAGGGCTTCACCCAGTGTAATTTTCTAAATTGTAAATTTAAGGGCTTCACCCATTGTAATTTTTTAAATTGTAAACTTAAGGGCTTCACCCACTAACATAGTTGATATATTTATTTTTAGGATAGATTTGACATAAATTTTATATTTTTACATTTTACACTCATTAAATCCATATTTATTGTTATTGCTTAACTTGTGGAATTTTTATTTCAACTTCCTTCCTACTAAATTTATAGACACACAATTCAAAATATCAAATAGTGGATTATTTAGTGAATGCTTAACTAACTGGACAGAACTATATATTCATAGTTTCGTGGTTAACCTATTCTTTTTATAAAAAAAGAAAGAAAACCACGTGGCGCTCAACTTTATTAACTACGTTATTTCAATCTATAGTTCTGTTATTGTTTAAGTTCGGAGGAAACCACCCCTGAGAATCATTTTAGAGTACAATTATTTTTTCTTTCCCAAGTACTTTTCATTTAACATCTAACATTAGTAAAATAAGAGGTTTCATAAAAATAAGAAGGTTTCACTAGGTAATTTGATATCTTCGTATTTTTATTGTTGTTAATATAAACATAGACGTGACCCTTAAGGAGATTAAGATTTCAAGTGTCTGGATGCCGATGTTTGGTATTTTAAAACTTTATAGATTTTTGTATATAGGGAGGTTAAAAAAAATTGTTCTTACAGTCGGCCATCCTGCAAATATCTCGCCTCGAGATACGGGTCCTAGTCCAGGGTTGCTTCCTCGTCTCCAGAAGAAGAGAGAACCACCCCATCTCCTTCGCTTTCACTTCCAGTGTCATCGGAAACTCCTCCGGCTGGACACCAAGCTCTTATGCTGTCTACTGCAATCGTCTTCTCATATTTTGATGATCTTAATGTGCCATATCTTTGACCACATATCGGTCATTCGGCAATATTTTTTTAATGACCATTGGACCAGAGTAATTTGGTGCTAGTTTACGACTTGTTCCAGTTGCTGGCGTTTGTTTCATGATGACTACTAAATCACCTTCTTTGTATTGTTTGGCTTTTTTTCGTTTTTTATCGAAACTGCTCTTTCGTTTCACTTGTTCTGAAATCATTTTATTGGAAGCCATCTTCTCGGATGTTAATTAAATCTTCAATCAATTGTGGAATTTGTTGTATCTCATCTTTTAATAAAGAATCATTTCCACCACGTGGTATATAACCAAACAGTAGTTGGCTAGGTGTTTTACCCGTAGACTTATTTATTACATTGTTTATAGAAAATTGTACAGATCGAACATATTGATCCCATAACTCCTCCTCTGGAACAGATGGTAACAATGCTGATAATATTGTACGATTCAATCGTTCTACCTGTCCATTTGCCCGGGGTGTTGCTACTGCATTGATAATATGACATATGTTGTTTTGTTTACAAAATGATTTAAAATGTTTCGAAGTAAAGGATCGGATATTAAATTTTTAGGTGTACCATAAGTGGCAAAAATGTCTTTAAAGTATTCCACCACGTATTTGGTCTTAGTGGATTTAACTGCACGTAGGAAAGTGAATTTTGTAAAACCATCAATTCCGACTATTAGATAAGTATTGGATTTTTTTGATTTTGGAAAAGGTCCTAGATGGTCAACATGAAAGGTAGATAGAGGTTGAACGCCTTTGGGGATTGGGTGTAAAAATCCTTCCTTTTTACCAGAATTTCGCTTGTTGTAGAGACAGGGAATGCAACAAGAAATATATTTCTCAACATATTTACGCATTCTAGGAAACCAAATGCTTATGGATAATACTTAATTACTCAGTGAGAAAACCCACCCTTATCAGCAAACAGCCACACACAGAAATCACCCTTGGTCACCAAGTTTAAATAACGACTGAACTAATTTCAACTTTACACAGCAAAGGTTTTTTTAATACAATATTCTTTTTCTCACGCCTTTCCGTGAGATTTTACCAAAAGTACCTAGGTAATTTGATATCTTCGTATTTTTAATGTTGTTAATATAAACATAGACGTGACCCTTAAGGAGATTAAGATTTCAAGTGTCTGGATGCCGATGTTTGGTATTTTAAAACTTTATAGATTTTTGTATATAGGGAGGTTAAAAAAAATTGTTCTTACAGTCGGCCATCCTGCAA
The DNA here is from genome assembly GCA_963978555.1 of Galerucella nymphaeae. NCBI lineage: Eukaryota > Metazoa > Arthropoda > Insecta > Coleoptera > Chrysomelidae > Galerucella > Galerucella nymphaeae. The sequence goes on along the minus strand of OZ021706.1, from coordinate 4,092,847 downwards.
ATATCTCGCCTCGAGATACGGGTCCTAGTCCAGGGTTGCTTCCTCGTCTCCAGAAGAAGAGAGAACCACCCCATCTCCTTCGCTTTCACTTCCAGTGTCATCGGAAACTCCTCCGGCTGGACACCAAGCTCTTATGCTGTCTACTGCAATCGACTTCTCATATTTTGATGATCTTAATGTGCGATGTGACTCTGCCATATCTTTGACCACATATCGGTCATTCGGCAATATTTTTTTAATGACCATTGGACCAGAGTAATTTGGTGCTAGTTTACGACTTGTTCCAGTTGTGTCTGGATGCCGATGTTTGGTATTTTAAAACTTTATAGATTTTTATATATAGGGAGGTTAAAAAAAATTGTTCTTACATACCTCTGCCCCTTTTGACCCTTTTTTGAATAAAAAAAATAATCGAATCATTTTTTTCCCGGAGGAGAGGGGGTGTAACGTACTGTTCCGATTTGACGGAATAATTTCGATTTTACCGCTTGCCTTCATAGTAACCACTTCCAATATAATTCTGTGATACAAATTTCTCTTATCGTTGATCGTTACGACAATTGACATATGATGTCAACGCTCGATTCTCATTCTCGATTTTCTTTCTCTCTTAAGCAGCAAGGACGTATCTTTCTACCGTCTCTTAAATTCAATTGTTTCAACTTTAATTGCTGTGGTAAGCACAGCTGCCAGGTTACCACTGCCAGGATACTGCCAGGTTACCTTTGCAAATATCGTTACTGCCAGGTTACTACTGCCAGGTTACTACTGCCAGGTTACCACTGCCAGGATACCCTTGCAAAATATCGTTACTGCCGGATACCCCTGCCAGGTTACCGTTAGATTCCGTTACATCACCAGACAGCTCTACTTCCACTCTGACAGCTATACTTCAACTCCAAGACATTTCTACTTCCACTCCGACAGCTTCACTTCAGCTTCAGGACAAGCTAAGTACTTAAGTACAGGTTTTTTACCTTTTCTAACATTATTACCTTAATGGCAGAATAAATTTAATATTTAAATTTCTTTTTTTTCATTTCTTCTATACCCTGCTGTAAGAGCTGTAGTTCCGGGTTAATGTAAATTTGTATTTTTTTTATTTTTAACTTTGAGTAAATTCTACAAGGTGTTTCTACCTTCCTCACCCTAGTTCCTTTTCTTAAAATTAAATTATCTTTTTTCGTCGACGTCTAAAAAGGTAGTGGCGCTCTTAACTTTTTATAGTCTGTCAATCCTCTGGCATACCTAGTGTGGCATCAACATGGAGTCGATCCACCCTTGAGAGAGTCTCTAGCCGGGATCTGTCTCTTAAGAAGAGAACAAGTGTTACACTATAAAGATGCACAAAAAAAATGGCAAGATATCACTGGGAAACTCAATAGCATTCCCGGTGCTAACAAGGACTGGACTATGTGGAGAAGAGTATGTATGTATATAGTTATTATTCATTGTTCTTATGAATTTTGTGTAGTGTGGTATTTATATTCCAATTTTATTGTAGACTTGGCAAGACTTAAGCAAGAATGTCAAAAAGAAAAATACAGACATCAAGCATTATACTTGTAGTACATGTGGCGGTCCACCAATACTAGAGAAAACATTCACAGAGGGCGATGAAAACTGTTGAATAAGGCATCAGTGGAGGGCAATGAAAATGTCGCGGAATCTGTTGTGATTTTTGTGAGTATTTATAATTTTGATTATTTTCACAGTTTACTGCAGCCATACTTAATACCTATATTTTTGAATAATTGTAGGATCATGATTATAATTGGATTAATGGAGGATCAGAAGTATTAAAAGAAGTGAAAGTAATTGGGGACAATATGGAAGGTCAACAACATTCTGCTCCTCTTGAAGTAGAGGGTATTATACAAAAAAAACGCAAAAGGGTCCATTTAACAGAAGCCACAATAACCAGCCAAAATATATCCAGAATATTAGAGAAAAAATCAGCATGGAAAGAGAACTATTATGAAGAGAAATTGGAACTTTCAAGAAGGGATGTGGAAGCGAAAGAGCAACAGCTTTTAAAAGTTTAGCATGTTCAAAGAAATAAAAATTGGTATTCTAGTGCCTAGTCAAATATGATAATATATGATTTGATTTGTTTAACTGTTTTATGATTCATTTGTGTTTTTGTTATTGTCCATTGTGTTTAAGTTGCTAGTCGTTTTTGAGTGGAAAGGTTTGTTCAGAAGTTTGGGGATGTGTGCAATTTTTTTAAATAAATAACTGATTTGAAAGATTTAATATGATTTTTATTACCAATGTATTTCATAAATATTACCGGTGTGCAAAATGATTTTGAACTATTTGGCGCTGTAGTTGTCTACCATCTTCCAAGTCAATATTTCTGACAGCAATATCTGCCCCTTCCAAATGATTTTCTTCAATGATACCAAAATCGAGCAGATTATCACCTTCCTCTGCTTCAGGATCTGGTAGGTTTTGGCTGATGAATATATTATGAAGCACAACACATGCATTTATAATTTTTGCTGCTACTGTTGGAGAATAATGTAACACCCGGTGTTTTAGTAGGCAGCGAAACCGCATTCTCAAGAGTCGATAGCATCTCTCAATTGTCGATCTTGCCTGGCAAAATGCAGTGTTGTATGCTTCTTCTGGAGACCCAAGCTCTGGGTTTTTTATTGGGGTCTGAAGCCACTTTCTCAGAGGGTATCCAAAGTCTCCTATAATTTATAATTACATCTTCGTGTGATGATGTCATCGCCATTTTTTTTAAGTGGAACATCCGAATTTTTTTTCGATTTCCGATTTTCCCTTGATGAGTTGATTCCAAAAATGTATAACACTTTCTTTCAAATTGGTACAGGGTGGAGGAAAATAAAAAAAATTAAATTACCTACAAAATAAGAAATGAAAGAATAAACGTAATAAACACATTAAATGAAATTACGTATTTACTTACTACTACTTTAATTTTTAACATTGTATTTAACAGCTCAGTGATCCATGCCCCTCGACTAAAATTTTTATTGTTTGAAATTTTTTTCTGTCACTTTTTATCATTTGCCGGTGAAGACTGTCAACAACGTTAAAGTACATTTCTGTTATTGTTAACTCTGTAAACAAGGTACGTTTATGTGAAAACTATCTACAAAGAAATTTATCATATCATAATTTTGCAACTTCTTCAACAAAATGCGGTTAACCGAAAGTGAGAGGATTGAAATATTAATGATGATTGGTATTGGCGACAGGATGCGGAGTCAACAAGAGGTATGCAGATTATTTCATGAGATGCACCCAGATCGTGCACCCATTTCACAATCTACTGTAAGCAGAATAGAGCAAAAATACAGAGAATTAGGACATGTGAGGGATGCACCAAAGCCCGGTAGAGCAAAAATTAATGAAAATATTCAAGTAGACATAATTTTGTCGGCAATAGAGAATCCACACTGCGAGGATCATCTAGGGATTTAGGTATTGGAAAGTCTTCAGTAGCAAACATTTTTAAAAAGGTAATGATGATTAATACCATCCTTATAAAGTACGACTCATCCATGAATTGTCTGAAGACGATTTTGACCGAAGAACTGAATTCTGCGAGTATATGATGAACCAAAATAATTTCACTGACAACGTTTTATTTTCGGACGAGGCAACGTTTTATTTGAACGGGCATGTTAATAGGCAAAACACCCGTTATTAGTTTGATGAAAATCCACACTGGATACAAGAATGCCATACGCAAAGACCACAAAAAATCAACGTATGGGCTGGTATTGTGAGAAATACAATTATTGGTCCATATTTTTTGACGAAAATTTAACAGGAGCATTGTATCTGGATTTCCTACAAAATACAATGATTCCTGATCTGATCCAGCTTTTTCCTGATATTCAAATACCGTGGAATCTGGTTTCAACAGGATGGTGCACCGCCACATTTCGCTGTAACTGTGCGCGAGTTTTTAAACAGGACCTTTCCACAACGGTGGATAGGAAGAAGGGGAACAGTGGAATGGCCCGCTAGATCCCCTGATCTTACCCCATTAGACTTCTTTTTATGGGGTTATTTAAAATCTAAAGTTTATACTAACAGACCTGACAATATCCGTGATCTAAAAGACCGAATCAGGCAAGAAATGCAGAACATAACACCCGCTATGCTACAAAATGTTAAAGAAGAATGTAATGTCCGTTTCTGTCATTGTCTAGCAGTCAATGGAGAACAATTCGAACATTTATTGTAAATTTTTTTTTCGTTTCTTTTTGGTAGTAAATCACAGTAATTTCATAAATATGTAATTACAATTTTTCTATTTTCCACCCTGTACCAATTTGAAGCAAAGTGTTATACATTTTTGGAATCAGCTCATCAAGGGAAATCCGGAAATCGAAAAAAATTGGGGTGTTCCACTTGAATAAAATGGCGATGACGTCATCACACGAAGATGGTTCACCCTGTAAATAATATTATAATTTGAAAAAACAGTAAATTAAAATCAAAAATTGACCTGTTTCGGGAATTTTAAATATTATTGTTTATTTAGCTAATAATGAATTTATGCGTTACTTTATGAACGCACTGTATATACTTACTAATTGAGTATTTATCGAATGATACTGTTTTCTATTAACATATATAGGCTCAGGATGATCATTTCCCGTAGGAGGGTATATTGCCACGTGAGTGCAATCTATTGCACCTACAATGCCTCGTATTCCAAATGCTGCAAAGAATCTACGAAAAGGTTTTTATAATTAAGACACAATTCAATTGATGACTTACTCCCTCCTAACCACATCCATTTCTTCAACATTTTTATGAAAATGAACCCATTGGTTGAACACCCGTTTCTCATTCAAAGCATTGCTGACTTCTGCAACGCATCGACTAACTGAAGATTGACTTACAGCTGGACAGTGTTATTCCATAGTGTGTTAACCCACAAATATTGACAAATCGACCTTTTATTATTTTTGATTGCTAAAATTAGTAAAGCTTCCGTTAGCAAAAAAAGTTTTTGAAAAAGAAAATTTTTTTTCAAGAAAATGTTGAAAATTTAACTACGGCAAAATAACATTCGATAATATAAAGTACTGTTTTAAATTGAGGGATTATGTGATGTTTTCCAATTACGGTAGCATACCTACTAACTTTTGTCATTTGACCTCGGTTGCAATTAGATGGGCCATCAAGAACTGTTTCATTCAATTTATTTATTTTTAATTATTTATCCAATGAAATACTTACATCGGACTATCTATTTTATAAATTAATTTTCAATGATTCAAATTATTCTTCAGGTTTCTCAAGATCAGGCGTCCTCTTCTGGGATAATATTATTTATATCGATTTTTTTAATTTACAGAAAATGTACAGATCTTGAAAACTAATTCAATTGTGTCTCGAAAGGAATAATCCAGAAGTAGAACATGAAATTCCTCCTAATGAAATACTAACGCAAACCGAGACAAATCTTCAAAGCACTTGTTAAGATATTCAAGAAGTGATTCTTGATGAAAATGGATGGTTCGATTATACTGGTTCCAGATGAAGAATTAGCTCAAGCATTAGAAGTTTTGACTGAGCAGGAAAATCAAAAACCATTAGATGCTACCTTTACGAACTTTTCAATTTCAATTAGTGACGTGAACAATTCCATTAAGTTCAATAATGCCTCATACAAGAACCGTGGGTGTATAAAGGTCATGTGCGAGGTTTAGGCACACCCGGGCGTAGCTTATTCTATGCAGTGGGTGAACCTAGAGTTTGCATTTCTACGCACTCCAGTGTAAGTGCAATACTAATAAACGAACTTTGTTTCAGGGACCTAGTAGCGGTGAGAGTGGACGTCCTGGGCAGGAATGGCACTAGGCATAGCTTAGTGGTATGCTCTGCTTACCTGCCTTATGACTCACCAGAACTACCACCTACTGAGGAGTTCCGCAAGGCGGTGGAATACTGCATGGTCAGGAATCTGCCTCTTCTTATTGGCTGTGATGCCAATGCGCACCACACTATGTGGGGCAGCACAGGCGTCAATAGCAGGGGAGGGGCTTTGCTTGACTATCTAGGTACCACTGACCTGCAACTACTCAACCGAGGGACGAAACCAACATTCCGAAATAGGATTAGGGCTGAAGTCCTGGATGTGACGCTTGCGTCAAGTACCGTTGTAAGTATGGTAAGGGACTGGCATGTTAATGATGATCCGTCATTGTCGGATCACAGTTACATTTGTTTCAGTTACAGGGTTGCTGTTGAAGAACAATCAATCAAGTATAGGGACCCCAAGACTACCAACTGGGAACGGTATAAACTGGATCTCGGAAGGAGACTTGGTGGTTTCCCTAAGAACTTGAGCAATAATGATGAGATCGATTGGGCCATAGCGGAGCTGGGCTCGATTATTGTCTCGTCTTATGAAGAAAATTGCGCCGAAAAAACGAGGAAGGAAAGTAAGGGCCACAAATGGTGGAACAAGTCTCTAGACTCGCTACGGGAACATACCCGGCGCCTATTTAATAGGGCAAGGAAGACGAAGTCGGATCTGGATTGGGAGCAATACCGCTGGAAACGGAATGAGTACAAGAGTGCTGTTAGGTTGGCTCGGAGAGATGCCTGGCGGGCCTTCTGCGAGGATATCGTATCGGTACCTCAAATGTCAAGGCTGCGCCGGATCTTAACGAAATCACCGGACAGCGCTGTAGGCTGCATGGAAGTCGAACCGGGTATTTTCACCGAAACCCCGGTGGATACCTTGCGGCATCTACTAGAGACACACTTCCCCGGTTGTGAGGGAATCGAGCGGGTGTGTCCTGACATGGGATATGTGAACATACAGCGACCATGTAAAGAGGACTATCTTCTAGCAAAAGAAATAGTCACATACGAGCGGTGTACTTGGGCGATACGGTCATTCAGACCGTACAAGTCTCCAGGAAAAGACCAAATCTTCCCGGCTCTGCTTCAACAGGGCTGGGATGCAATTGGCACAATCTTGGTACATATCTTTCGGGCTTGTCTGGCACGCAGGTATGTCCCTGAACAGTGGAGGCAGGTGAGAGTCGTCTTCATACCCAAACCGGGTCGTACCACATATACGGTGGCCAAATCCTTTAGACCCATTAGCCTAACATCCTTTGTGTTGAAAACATTGGAGAGGGTGGCTGATCGGTACATAAAGGAAAAAGTTGGGCTAAGGTATCCCTTGCACAACAATCAACATGCGTTCAGGTGTGGCAAGTCAACTGAAAGTGCTTTACACCAACTGGTAACCCAGGTGGAGAAGGCGCTGGAAAATGGCATGATCGCCCTGGGAGCTTTTTTGGATATACAGGGGGCGTTTGACAGTACCCCTGTAAAATCTATTTGCAGGGCTGCAACAAATCATGGAATAGAGCCAATGATCACTCACTGGCTTGGGGCCATGTTGTGCAATCGTACAGTAGAGGCCACATGGAAAGACCATGTGGCAAAAGTGATCGTCGCTAGAGTATGTCCGCAAGGGGGTGTTCTCTCGCCCACATTGTGGAACCTAGTCATTGACGAGCTAATAACTCTTTTAAACGGTGAAGGCTTTCTAACGATTGGGTATGCCGATGATATCGTTGTCCTTGTTGTTGGAAGGCACATTACCGTTCTCAGGGACCTCATGCAAAGGGCTCTGAATAGGGTACATGGGTGGTGTAACGAACACGGACTTGCAGTTAATCCTGCCAAGGCTGAGATAGTTGCTTTCACCAAAAAAAGAGGTATAAGACCTGAGGGTCTAAATCTTGATGGAGTACCACTGCCTGTGGTTGAGCAGGTGAAGTATCTGGGAGTGATCCTTGATAAATCACTGACAGGTGCTGGAATTTACTCTAGGAACCCAAGAACACTAGTTAGTGTACCATTGGGTGATGGTGTATCTGCATATCAGGCCGAGATATAATATAGTACTAGTGAAGAACAGAACAGTATATCAAAGAGTTATTACAAAGTAGCTGCAAAAAGTAATTGTGTAAGTACAGAAGTGAAATAGTAGCGATATTAGAATGTAAAAGTGTAAGTGAAGTAAAATAAAAATAAAAAGTAGCATAGTGTACATAAAAGTGTTCCGATAAAAAAAAAATAAGAAAACAAAATATTATAATATAGATAATGTACAATATTAGTTCATTACAATTTTCCGATTATTTTGTTGTGTACCAACACACAGACCAATCTAAATATTTTGGTATAGAAATAAATAGCATAACATTTTTATAAAGAGTCAGAAATAATTAGTGGAGTAAAGACGTAGATAAAATGATAGTGTTAATCATAACAAAAATATAAGTAACCTAAAAACAAAAATAATAATGTATAAAAGTAGCAGTGTGCAAATAAAAAGACACAAAAAAATTTTTTATTGACAGAGTAGTGTAATGCCAAGTAAACTAGAATGTAAGAATGTACAGTAGCTATTTTCAGTCTTAAATAGTATCATCTCGCGGTAGAATTCAGGGGAAAAGGAGTATAATATATGATTTTCATAATTAACCTTCATCTTACATGCTATGCCTGCATATCGTCATCCAATATGAGTGCTTCCGCCCAGTGGTTGGTCCATGTGTTTATAATAGTGTCCGTCATGTCAATGTCAACTGGGGGAAAGTCTATCCCCTTCGTGTGCAATCTGTCCCTGTATGTCTTGTTTCCTAACTTACGCCTGTCCAAAGTGCATTGTGTTATTAGGTGGTTTCGTGTTTCCGGGTAGTTGTCTGCGTCACACCATCCGTGTATGTCCCGTAGGCTGAAACGTACGTAATAGTCGTTTATGTGTCCGTGTCCGGTAAGAAGTTGTACAGTCTTCCACGTTACATTTATATGTTTTTCTCGTACCGTCTTTATTAGTTCGTAAGTCTTTCTTCCTGTCAGGCTGGAGTTCCAGCTGGTCTGCCATAGCCTCATTTTATGTGTTTGTCTTTCCCGTTTAATGTCCGTCTTATTTGAGTAGGTGAATTTTGGGTCAATTTTATTATGGGCTTGATTTGCCAGATCGTGCGCTACTTTAATACCCATACTCTTGTTGTCCGCATGTGCTATGACGCATTCCAAGTTGTGTGTCTTGTTCAGTTCGTACCTTAGTTTTGTGATTTGTATTGTTACTTTGTGCCTGGAGTTGGTGTTGCACAGTCTATGTATGGCGTTTTTGGAGTCTGTCTGTATCGTTATTGATTTCCCGTCTCCCTGTCGGTATGATTTTTTTAGAGTGTCCAGTCCGTTCTTTATACCCAGTAATTCTATGTCATGTATACTACTAGTCGTGTCAATTTTGGCGCTATATGTTATCTGTCGTTGTTTTGTAGTAATGTATACACCTATGGATGAGCTGTCGTCTTTTTTGCTCGCGTCAGTAAAAATATTTATTTCCGAGTTATTGTCTGAGTACTCAATTGGATAGCGATATGCCGGGTGAGCCGTATCAATGGTTTTGATTTTTTGCTGCAGAATTTCTTTATTGTGTATCGTGTAAAACCAATTATTCGCTTTAGCTTCCGAGGCTAAGGGGCTTACCCCTGCGAGTACGTTTAGAGCAGATGTGGGTGCTGTCTTGTAAGCCTTTAATATGGATAACAAGAATGGCCGTTCAGCAGCGTTCAGCTGTCTGACCACTCTTGAGTCCCCACATCTGTTCCCCCATATTTCCGATCCGTATAGTAGCATGGGCTTTATTGCCCTTTCATAAATGTGTCTCAGCGTTTCCGGTTTTCTACCCCAGTTCCGTCCTGCTATTGCGTATAATTTGTTCGCTATGTTTAGTGTCTTTTGTCTCGTCTGTTTAACATGAGCTAGCCATGAGAGTCTGGTGTCTATTGTAAGTCCTAGGTATTCTATATTCTGGTCAAATGTCATTGGTGACCCTTCTATTTTGAGTCTGGGATGTCTCGTCTGTCGGTAAGGTATAAACATTGCTTTCGTCTTCAGTAGATTATATTCTAGCTTATTGTACGTAGCCCATTCTTTGCATTTATGCCATGTCATGTCCCATTTGTGTTCTATCTGTTTTAGTGAGTTTCCTGTCAGTATTATGATTTGGTCATCAGCGAACGCTTGTAAGATGTCATAGTCTTCTTCTATGTCGTCGTTTGATTTTGTCCTGTCGAACCAGTCCTCCATAAGGATCAACCATAGGACAGGTCCTAAGTTTGATCCCTGTGGACAACCTCTGTCTGTTTTAGTGCTTATGTCCTCGGTTGTTATTTGTCTGTCCTTTAAAAAGCTGAGACACATTTTTATTATATTTCCTGGAACTTTTCGTTTTTGTAACATGCTGTGTATTGCTGGTGTCCAGGCTGAGTTAAATGCGTTTTTGAGGTCTAGCGTGATTATGACTTGATGCCTTTTGTCCCGTTTGTTAGTCTCGATTCTATTTGTTACCGATCTGATCGCGTCTATGGTGGACATACCCTCCCTAAAGCCAAATTGGTTAGGATTGATTCCCGCCGAATTTTCGAGGAAAAAACTAACCCTTTTGGCGATCAGTTTGTCAAGCACTTTACCCATCGTGGGTAGTAGACAAATTGGCCGCTTACCTCCATCCTTTTTTGGCAACCATACCATGTCTGCCGATTTCCAAATTTTAGGGAAAACACCTCGACTTAAGCAGTCATTGTATAGGCTGGTTAGGATTTCTGGATGTTCTTCGTGCACGATTTCGAGGATTTCTTTGGGAATACCGTCACATGCTGTGGCCTTTTTGTTTTTCATCAGTGTTAATGTGTTTTTAATTTCTTTGTCCGTAAACTTTGTATCGTCATTGGTGTCCGTGAGTCCGTAGTTCCGAAGTCTGAGCGCCCTGTGATCTTCGTTATCATTTTCCCTGATGTCCCGTGGAAAGTATTTGTCATGTAGAAATGTTATTGTGTCATGTCTGTCTGTTGTCCAACTACCGTCTTGTTTTTGTAAGGTACTGATTGTTCTGTCTTCGTTTAATTTAGACCTTATGATCTTATAGGGTAGACCCCATGGATTGTCTGCGTCAGTGTTTGTCATAAAGTCTTTTATCGAGGTCTTTTTGGCTTCTTTTATGCCGTTTTTGTATGTGCGTCTTTGTCTGCGGTATTCTTCCATCCTGTCTATACGTGAGAGTTGGTCAGTTTCCTTTTGCGCAAGGGTTCTTAGCTTGTTTGTCCTACGTCTGAGTATTGTTAATTCTTCTGTCCACCAAATGTGTCTCTTGCTTCGTCTGTTTTGTTTTATTGGAATAGTTTGTGTAATGATGTTCTGTATTGTGTCCTGTATGTCTTTTGCATTGTCACTGGTATACCGATGTTTATTCCAGTCAGTGTTGTTAATTACAAAACGTAGTTTGTCGTGGTCAATTCGTGTCATGTCGATTTGTTTATTTGTCCTTTGTGCGTTTGTATGTATGTTCATGTCGTAGAAAATGTACTGATGGTCGCTGAGAGTTTCCTCTTCCGTCACGTACCAGTTTTGTAAGTAGATGTCCTTCGTAATTGTCAGGTCGATCCAGCTATTGCCTCTCTGGCTTGCAAATGTCGGTGGACTGTCGTATGTGTTGTTTATGATGAAGCCATGTGTCACTGTCCAGTTAAGTATGTCTTCCCCCCTTGCGTCCGTGATTTGTCCTCCCCAGCTGGTGTTCTTAGCGTTAAAGTCCCCTCCTATTATGATTTTGTTTTTTATAGTCTCAAGCTTGTGTTTGTATTTGTCGAAACGTAGGTTCTGTCTGCCCCCGGGTTCGTCATAGACGTTCGTAATCGTTAACATCCCTTCTTTTGTCTGCAGGCTTACTGTGGTTGTGTTTGTATCTGTCATGTCTCTTATAATCGTGGTACTTTGTACTAGTCTGGTCTTTATTAGTATTGGGGCTTTCGACGTTGGTCCGTCACGTAGTACTTGGTATAAAGGCGTGTGTTTAAGTTGGTAGTGTGGCTCCTGTATTAGGGCGACGTCAATGTCTTCGTCTGTGAGTTTTTGTAGTAATTGTGCTGAGGCAGCCCGTCCCCTTCCAGCGTTAAACTGCAGTACTCTCATGTCGATAGCTGTCTGTTTTGTCTTGTCTGTCGGGAAGAAGGGAGTAGGAAAAAGGTACTTTTGTGTTTGTTGGGGCTGTACTACCCCCCGTAATTAATTTGTCTCCGGGCCTCTTCCAGTTTTCTTTTATAAATCGGGCAGTCACTGTCTCTCGCCTGATGACCCCTTGGGGCTAGACGTTTCTTCTCGCAGTTCGTGCAGTTCAGCATGGGACTGTCACATTCCTTGCCGTCATGATCGCCGGCGCATCTGTAGCACGATGGACTGGTTTCCTTACAATATTTACTGACATGACCGTATCTGCAGCATCTAAAGCAAAGTGCGATCGACAAGTACTCCTCCACTAATATTCGACCCAAATCGAAGTATACAAATCCCTGTTTTAAGATATACTTTATTAATTTCGGGTCACCTTGTATTATGATGTTTTCCTTCCATATGTTTCTACAGGGGCGCGAGGTCAGGATTTTGAGGTTCTCAATCTCGTGTTCAAATATTTGTCCAATTTCTGGATTTTCCATTATGAGTCCTTCCTTTATTTCTTCTATGTTAGTCCCCTTCTGCATACCCGTTGAAATTATGGCCGGGTCAGAGTGCCTTGTACCATCCTTTATGTCCAGTGCCTCGTTTGTCCTTACTTTATTAAGGATTTGGCTGTGTTTGTTTTGTACTTCCGTCCCGATGATAATTGTCTCTCCTGTTCGTCTTACGTAAGTGTCGTCCATGTCTTTAGATATTAGAGTTTTCTTTAGCTCCGTCATAGCCTGTCCAGTCGTTCCTTCCTTCATCTTAATGACAACCTCGTATCTTTTCCGCTCAGGCGGCGGCGTTGTCCACGGTACCGTAGGTTTTGCGGTGACTGTCTTTGTCACTTGTTCCGCGTAAGTTTTTGTTGGTGGTCTTAGGTCCGACAGTCAGGCAGCAATTAAAGCCCTGAGTGGGTGCACCAGCAACTCGGGACTTGCTAATGAATGTCGAGAACGACTTGCTAATCTTGCAAGGCACAACGTGGTGCGGCTAGAATGGATTCCAGCCCACTCTGGTTTTGAAGGCAACGAGATGGCGGATGCACTGGCTGCGGAGGGGGCGGCAGCTCTCTTCTGCGGCCCGGGCCCGACCTTGGGCCTAACAAAACAAAGAATACGCAAGGAGACGAAGAAGTGGCTGAAGAATCAGCATCTCGCTCATTGGAATGCTCTGCAGGGCCCTAGGCAATCCAAACTTTTACTGAAGGGATGGACTGATGGACACGCTAGAGCAGCTACTGAACTACCAAGAAGTAGGCTAAGGAAGATAGCAGGACTCCTAACGGGGCACTGCTGTATGATGAAATACCTCCACAACTTAGGAGTAGAGGGAAGTTCCCTATGCAGGGGTTGCGGCATGACTGACGAAACGTCAGTCCATGTTCTCCTAGAGTGTCCACACTGGGCTGTACTACGCAGGCGAGTCTTCGGAGTCCCTGTGTTGGCCCCTGGAGACACAAGCAGGCATCCATTGAAAAAGGTTGTGGCCTTTATTGAAGGGCTCGGCTTTATGGATGTCTAGGTAGCAGGAATGGCACAATGGGCCCGCCAGTGGCCTCAGTGCCGGAACCTTGGCTTGAGTTTGTCCAGGACAAGGTTCGTCTGCAACTTAGTAGTAGTAGTAAGTTCAATAATTCAAGATGTAGTGGCATTTTTTCTGAGCTGTCCACCAATTCTGAATTAGAAGAGAAAATTAAAGGTTCAGTCTCCACGACATCACTTTTGGTAAAAGCTACCGAAGTAGAAAAAGCCTCCGGTAACGATTCATTGATTATTACAGACAATGAATCGTTTCCGGCTCAATCTTCATCGAGTGCCAACACGTCTGCTAATATTAGTCAGGAGACAATCTCTCAAAAAAAAGGAAGACTCAACAGAGGAAGAAAAAGAAAACACACGGTGCAAACTAGGGCCATAAAGAAGAAGCTAGTTAACACAGGTCAGGAATATATTAACTGCAATAACACCGTGGTAAAGAAAAAATAATTTCGAGGTGAAAATTTTGATTGCAGGTGTCCAAAAAACTGTACAACAAAAGTAACTGTTGAACAAAGAAAGGGCTTATTTGACAATTTTTGGAAATCAGGGTCATACGAATCTAGATGTGCGCTAATACAAAGATACGTATCACAGAAAACCAAATCTAGAAGTTATTCTAATTCTTCTTAAAGGTAGGAAAACATTTTTAAATACGTTCAATATTAGCCAATCTCGTATTGATGTAGCTTTATCAAAGACGGATTCATTGAAACCGATAACCGATCAAAGAGGATTACAAATTTGTGGACAAAATAAAGTATCAGAAACGAAAAAGAATCAATTGAAAGAATTTTCAAATGCATTTCCAAAATACAAATCGCACTACTGTAGACAAAATTCTACTGCAAAATTTTTGGCTCCCAATCTAAATATGCAAATTATTTACGATCTATATAAAGAGAAACACTCTGATGGTGTAAGCCTATCAAGTTTAAAAAAATATTTCCATGAAAATTATAATTTACGGTTTAAAAAACCTCAAAAAGACACTTGCCTTCGGTGTGATGTTTATAATAGTAATAAGAAAAATGCTACTGGACAATCTCTTGAAGAGTTAGATTACCAACATAAAGAGCATTTACATAAGGCATCCAAATTGAGACAACAATTGCGCGATGATTGTACGGAAACACTTACATTTGACTTTGAAAAAACTCATGCTTTACCATGACTACTTACAAGCATTATTTATTACAAAAGGTAGGTAAACTTGTATAATTTGGGAATACACAGTGGTACTACTGATCGGGGTTTCTTCAATGTCTGGTTGGAACCAACTGCTAGTAGAGGCTGCCAAGAAGTTGGTTCCTGTTTAGAAAAACATATAAATGAGTTCTTAAAACCTACAGCAACACATCTTATTTTATGGTCTGATGCTTGGGGAGGCCAAAACAGAAGCATTAAATCAGTAGTAATGCTTCTTCATATTCTTGAAAATCATATGAAACTGGAAAAAATTTCTTTAAGGTTCCTCCAACCAGGACATACATTTTTACCCAATGATTCCGAATTCCGAGACCTGGAATGTGCTCTGAAACTTCAAACACGACTTTATACAGACGATGACTATATTCACGTGATGGCAACTTGCAGACGACGAAATAAATTTACAATTAACAAATTGGGAAAAGATGATTTTTTTTTCAGTTGAACCTTTATTAAAGACAATTATTAACCGTAAGGTTGACATAAATGGAATAAAAATAAGCTGGCTGAATACTTTTGAAATTGAAATGAGAAAAAGTCAGCCTCTACTGCTCTTTTTTAAATCAAACATTGGTTCGAAGACTGCGCAACACGTAGATATTGGAAAACATTTGAAAAATGAAAAAATGAAGTATCTTAAATATATTGAATTACCCTTGCTATGGCCCAAAGGGAGAAGCTTGTCTTCTGCCAAAACAAAAGACTTAAAGGACATATTAAAATTAATTCCCTCTGACGCTAGGAGTTTCTATAACTTTTCAAGTAATTCAAGAACGTCTTCCTTTAATGATGATGTCGAGGGTTACAGAGAAACACTAGATTTTGAAATTGTAGAAACTGCAGATGAAGATTAACAACTCTTTTAATTTCTTATATTCGGTTTTTTGAATTAAAAAGATTTTTTGTAATGTTTTTATTCCACTTGTTAGAATTGGAAATATTTATTTGTTTAATAAAACTTGTTTGATTTTGAAAATTTAGTAGTGTTAAATAATCTGTTTTTATTACATTTTGAATTAAAACCATTATTAATCGCAATATTTTCACTCTCTTTGCGTTCTTGATACTATCTATATTTTCATAAAATATTATATTCCACAAGTTAAGCCACACGGAAAATCAAAGCCCAAGTTTTTAAATTTATATTTCAATATAGTGTTAAGCTCCTTAACCGAAAACAAATTTTCAGACAATCCTCTATTTTCATTTTGCCATTATGTGTTATGTGGCTTAACATGTTTATCATTGATGAAACATACTGAAAATGCTATAAGTGAATTTTGCAATGATAGACTTTTGCATTTTATAAATGTAACATGATAAATATTGCAATATTCGAATCATTTTCTAGTGTATTTAGGTGTCTCTTATTGAAAACCGGTGAAATATTGCTTTTAATGAAACCTAATTAATAAACCTAAACCTTTTTTGTCAGTTAAACTTTAAACGAGTCTAGCTCAAAATGGCTGAGATGTGGGTTGAAACAGTATGGTATAACACTGTCCAGCTATAAATTTGCAATTACCTACATCAGATTGGTAACTGCAGGTGGCATAAAATTTTAGTGCTACCAGGACCTTCAACAATATATGTACCAGCTTTAAACATTCGTCGTATAAGTACAAACCTTTATGCTCTTTGGTAATGCAGACACTCTAGACGGTGGAGAAATATAATTATCTAGCTCCTCTATTGAAGTTAAAACAACTTGTTTGGGCAGCCTACACAATTTTACAAATTGTCGATCACTTATGAGCTCAAATGGACAACCTTTGTGCCATTTTGACCAATAATCTCTGTCAGGCCTATTCTCTAACTCCTCGACATGTTCCAATTGATTTAAAATAACCATTTAATCCATGGGTGTAATACAATCGTCTCCTTTATTTTGGGAATATTTAAATTAGTTTAGATGATGAAATTATGAAATGTACACAAGAGAGAAATAACCTAAAAGCTTTGAATGCAACAGGTAAATACACGATATAGATACATCGCATGCGCTTTTGTGACTGATTTCCATTTTCCCATGATTTAGGACCATGTGGATAGGTTCCAGTGCTTTTTGTAGGAGAAAATTCCTACGAGAGTGCTGCAGAATACCAAAATCTGATTCTCATGGGAAAGACGCCATATTTCCCATAGGATTCGAATCGAGAATCGGGGCTCTGGCAGGAGTGTCACAACAAAATGACATCACAGGAACAGTGATTAGAGTATTGTTGATTCTAAGTCCATTGGTCAAATAATTATTTGATTCAGTTACAAATTCGGAAAAAAAAATTTTTACGGAGGTTTATTAATTCCAGTACAGCAAAAGGTGGTTCATTTTTAAAATCAGCTACTTCACATAGTGTGGGTCAAAATGATTCCTTAGTACTTTAATGGATAGGAATCCCATCTATTCTAAAATCTGTATGAAAATGAGTGCATTCATATCGATACTTATTGAACAAAAATAAATCCCTATTTCGATACTGAAATAATGATGGGGTTTTCAATTATATTTTTCAAGTTCGGTTGGGTTTTCAGCCATTTAAGAAGTTGTGAAATAGCACAATGAGGTACATTGTTTTCCTATGCCTAGTTTCTTAGAAACACCAGCGAATCATAATTATTTAATCAATTCTTAATTAAACGTTAATGAATGGGAACCCCCATTTTCACAATCAGATATTGCATTGAATTAACATCAGACTCAGTGTCCATGAAGTTATCACCAACAATATCAATGTTAATGCGTTTCGCTCTACTTGGTCCGGGGTCACTATCAACACGAAGATTATTGCTTCTACGAGATATATTGTCTATTATAACCTCAGCCCCTACAGTGGAGACCAAAATGCTGTTTTTGACGAGTGGTCTTTGAGATATTATGCAGAGGTTCTCGAGAGAAAACTTGAGGATGTATTACAAAGTGAGCTGACTTTTGTAGAGGTCACATGGTAACCGTTGTTTTTCACTTTTTTAACGATGATCGTCTTTCTGAAACCAATGTCAAATCTACAGTACAATACCACAAACACAGAAAACCGGCCAAAAAGTTTAGTAATAAGGATTAAAGTCCACTTTCACTAGATCAGGTCACTTAGTTTAAAGTTTTTTATTCGTTTAACTTGGTATGATAGATGTTTCCTTATTTGAAAGGATGGATATGGGTAGAAGAATTGCCAATTTGAGAAGAAGGTGTAGAATTACGAAGATGATTTCAGAATTTGAACTGTCAAAATGACAAGAATATCCAACAATACTATGAAGAAAATTGAGACAAGAAAATATGATAATGTTGCTGAAAGAAACTCACCTTCTCAGTTTTCAACGCAATCTTCAGAGCTAACGAAGGACCACCGATATTGCAGTATCGGACCTCGTTATCCGTGACAATAAAATTGCCAGAGGGATAACCAATAATACAAAGTTTGCTATATAGGAGGAACAAATAAGCAGGGAAATGAATATGATTTTGAATTCAGGTAACAATGACAATAAGTATTTTATTGTTCTCAACAAAACTTGAAACATAACATTGCAAAACAATTTAAATTATTAATGAAGAAATACCCGGAAATTCTTCCGGTGCATACAAGTAAAAGTATAAATTTAAATGATCAAGCTTAAAATGTCAATACCCGGCAATTCTTCCGTTGTAGACGAGTGAAATGAAAGTTTTTATACCGTATAATTAAAGAACAGTCACTAGCTTCTGGCAACCATGTAAGGATGCCGGTAGGCGGTAACCGGCATATCCAAATTACAAAGAAAGTGCTACTTACAGTTTATGTAGACTACAAAAAACGTACAAAATCTAATATATGATCAGGGTGACACTGATTAGGCCCCATGTTGTTCGGGCAAGAGCTGAACACTTATAAAGAAAGACACATGTTATACAAAATTAAAAAATTGAGCTCACGCTCGTGGTTCGATGTATAAGTTTAAACCTAGAGTTCAGATTATAACAAACTCTTGATTTTTGCGGGAACGCATCGAGAGCATTCGGTCGAGCACGCAATTGAGTCTCACGACGAGGGAACTCAAAAAATTGATAGGGCCGTAGCTTGGCCCTTTGTACAAATTTCCTGGAAAATCGTACAGTGGTATCGATATTGTAATTGTATCTCCATTATTCTGGAAGTTTTTTTAATTCATAAGTGACTCAAAGGTGAGCTCGTGGACTATACTTCTTTTCAAGATGCGTTCCGTATTCCCTATGTATTTTTTCCCTTGCTTTACCAGTTGTGTTATTATAGGAAGTACAAAGATCATATTGATCTTCTCTAGGCTGAAAAAACCCTATATTAAAATGGGTTGTAAAAACATTATAATACGTGCATTATTTGCCAAATATCCTAGTTTTTTGTATTTGGCTGTCGATACACAATACCATTATGAACTATTTTCGCTGTAGTTGTTCGAATCATACGATCTGTAATATCCAAGGTGTTTCTAAAAAATAGTTCACAAACTCTTATTCGCTCATTTTCCACACTAAAGTAGAATGACCTATTGTGATTCCTGGACTTTTCAGCATCGATTTATTTATATTTAGGTGTGACGTCTTCAGTACTCTACTTTATAAATAAACGCTGTTTGTTGATATCCTTAAGCTGCTAGAAGTTTGTAAATATTAAAGCCCAATTTTTTCGTTATATTTGAGTCGACACTTTTCGGAGCAAGGCGGTTTGGCAGTACGAGCTGCAAAAACTTCATTAGATAGACATAGACACAGGGGATTGGCCGGAATTCCTTAATCGTTTTGCTGTTTTCCACTTTCTTTCATTTATTTGGGTCATGCATCTGCTTTTTGCATTTTTTTATTTGCGGTGATAAGTGAACTGAAGATGAGTTCGAGGAGCTAGAAGAAAAATGTGTTGATGATAAGGAACCACTGGATGTACCACTTCTAAAGCTGCTGCTATTAAATAGCTTTCTTTTCTGACTTATATTTTTGTTTGTTTCATTTATTTTGTAGGCTGCATCAACATCGATTGTATCTGCATCAATCTCGTCTGAGTGCACCGGCAAAATGTGATAGTTTATTTTCTATTCTGGAGTAATGTGGATCTTAGTAGGAATAACTGGAATAAAAATTTTAACTAAAAATTGTTCAGGCTTAGTAATGCATGTAGGAGTAACATCTTTAATCTCCACGTTCTGTATCTGTAGAGTAGGGAGAGTGAGTTTAGGCTCACAGCACAGACCACATGTGACCCATTGTACATTCTCCCGAGGAGTTGTCCCCCTAGGTCATCGTCTATTCTGCCCTTATCAGGAAGGTGGACAGGTCACTAGGATACATCTCCTTTATATCGGCAGGTGTAGGCCAAGACTCACCGAACACACACTTTCTTATTGACGATAACTCCGGACACTCGCAAAGTTTCATCTTCCTGTTCACACATCCTGCATAAAGGTGTGTCCACTAGCCCCATAGTATGGAGGTGTTTCCTTAGTTGACAGCCAGTCAGAAATCCCACTGTTATACGTAGATTTTTCCTTGTCACCGACAAATATTTCTTCGGCGCCAGCTTCCCACGGTCGCCCAGGGTGATCCTAGCAAAACTGCATCCTCTGATTACCTCCTATCTCTTAAGGGATTGAGCATGGGTGTAACGTTTGGCTAGTTCCCCAATTGTCGAAGTCGTCAAGCTGTGGGTGTCACTAGGTCCATATGAAAGACGTGAATATTCATAATGTCCATCATCTACCGTGAAAGCAGTTTAAAGAGACATGTTGATCTCAAAAGCTGCTGGACAGTGAAGTTCAATCGAATTCCGAGAACTTTGAAAGATTTGGAGTACTGGAGCGGTACAGAGTTTAGGCAGTTCCTTTTATTCATATCTCCACTTTTAGTTGATATAACAAAACATGTATTTTGTAATATAATTCTGTTAAGTCCAAATCTGAATTCGGATAGATTTTATTTTATATATTCAAATTTTTAGCAAATATCTTGTAAGAGAATTCCCAAATGAACGAGATGAAACAGGGGCAGTATATATCCTGAATATTTGTTTTGTTTTGATATTGACATTCTTATTTTCGAACTGATCTGCTAAAGGAAAAAGCTGTTCAAAAATACTCGACATTATAAGAAGATCAATGAAAGGAATGTCCTTTTCTGGTTAAATTAAGTACTGGTTGGTATTCCATTGAAATATGAATTTTTGAAAACCATTGAAGTTTTTACTTTCCAGATGATCACCTCAAGGCTTGTTCAATATGACAAAGACTAAAAATTTAGGCACAGACTAAGTCTGAAATGGAAAGTGAAAGTAGAAGGAAACCCTTAAAAAATTTAAATCGACTTTGGAAAATAAAAAAATATCAAATCTCTACATTTAGTTGTGGAAGTACAGCACAAAGACCCATAAAAACATCAAACATTGCTCATATTATGATAGATCACAAAGATACCTTGAAAGAACAATTGATTTAGACGGAATATCAACTGCTAGTAGCAGGATGTGATTAGAATAAAAGTTAGTGAATATTTATCTTCCTCCATTCACAAGAACTATTGAATGAAAATAATGGTCTGTTTCATCAATTTATTATAGGAATAAACCGTCTGTAGTAATTACAGAAAACTACAAATCGCTTGATCTCCTCAGCCCTCTTTGGTGTAGGATAATGTTAAATTACTTGAAATTTCGCTTTGTACTGGAGTACCCTATCATTAGATAAACAAAGACCTGAATGGGTAACCGCTTTCCCAAAGAATTTAGATTTTTGTGGGCTTTATTCAAGATTGAATTTTCTACATAGTTGGAAGAGATTTTTCAAATTGTTTAGATGATGTTTTTCTGAAGCTGAAGATGATTATGTCATCTAGATATAAAAATGCTTTTTCTGCTGTCAATCCAGAAAATACTATGAAAATTATTTGGACTTACATTTAATCCGAAAGGTAGTCTGGTGAATTGAAAAAACCCTGAATCCGTAGAACTGAAAGAAGTAAATTTTCGGGACGATTGTTCTAAAGGGATTTGATGAAACCCCGACATTAAATCGATTACAGAACACCATTTGGATATTCCTGACTGATCTAGAATAGAATCCATTCTCGGCAATGGGAATTTGTCACTAATTTTTTGTTTGGTTGAGGAAAATCAATACATAACCTCCACGCTTTTTGATCATCCTGCGATTTTTTCGGAACTATTTGCACTGAGCTGTTATATTCAGAACAAGAAGGTTCTGCAATACCATGATCAATTAACTTACGGACTTGTTTGTTTCATTTATCTCGTTGAGAATGATGAGTGTGATAGTTTTTTATGTATATAGAACTGTCGTCATCTTTCACTAATGGCTTTTGCTCATGAAAATTATTATGCTTATTATTAAGGTTCCGGCAGGTCTTCTTTCATCGTCTGTCGTCAATACTACTTACAACTGTGCAGTAATCCATATAAAATTTCAACATCAATTGTAAATAATAACTTATAGTTGCAGCCGTTATAACGTCAGTATCTGGATTACTGGTATGTTTTTTTCATACTTGTTACCTTCATATTTTAATATTTTATACTCTAATGCACTGTATTTCGCTAATATTCAATAAGTATTTTTTTTATAAAATGACAACCCATTAAAACATTGTTTTACTACTGAACACAGGAAACACGACTGGGAAAATTTCCCAATTTGGCCTGGTATGGGAAACAAAACAGTTACAGTTTCACACATCAAACAAATGATTTCCAGTTTTACCAAAGACAAACATCTGTTATCTGAATCACATCTTGATGGTAAGCATAGTTCTTGTTCTACTATCGGGTACTACCGAGCGTACTACATCTGTACCTTGTTAGATATACTGGTATCTTTTTTGAAAACAGACCTTTCCATTAGTGAAAGAATATAATAAGATATGGTATGTTTTCTTTCTGTACATTTGGAATAATTGGCTAGTATCATCAACCAAAAAAAGCATTCAGAAAAATTTTATAACCATTAATTGCTACACCTGTGTTGAGAATTCCAAAAGCAATCTGTCACAGTCGGAAAAATACTGTGAGGAATATTTTGAAAAAACTACGGTGCGTGTGAAAGACAATCGTTTTATTGTAAGCATACCGTTTAAAGATTCGATAAAAAATTTAGGTAAATCGCGAGAAAGTGTCTTGAAGCGTTGTTACTCCTTAGAGCAAAGATTGAATAATAACTTTGAGTTAAAAGAGGAATATCTTGATTTCATGAATGAATTTGAGCGAATGGGGCATATGACATGTACATATGACGAAGAACCACTAGTACCCGAGGACAGTTATTACCTACCACATTATCCTGTGATAAAAAGCGACAGTATCACTATAAAGTGTATACTGGTATTTAACGGTGCACCTCGATTTCCGTCAAAAAGGTTTGCCTACCTGCATTAGTCCCCCACAGTTATAATCCTACACCTCGATTGCCGTCCGAGTCAGTATGACCTTTTTCAGAGACTCTCCTCGAAACTAAGTAAAAGTAAGGGGGTACAATAGATCTTTTAGGTCTCAGTGAATGTTACCCCAAATATACATACATACATACATACATGACCTTCTGCTGCAAAAGAGATAACTGGAACCCCCGCTGTTACGAAAGAAATCTGTTGAAGGTAATGTCTTTTTGAAATAACTATAAATATTTTAAGAAAGGAGCTGATATTAGTTCATCCACCCTCATACTTTACTTGAATTGCAAAAATTGTTAACAACTTCAGTTGAATTGAGGTACATTTACATTCAATTACGCGCGTGCTTAAGCTTGAAATTTGCTTGCTTGACATATGGCGTCTCCATGTATCCATTTACATTGAAAATTTCAAGCTTAAGCAAAAGTAAAATTTTCAATGTAAATGGATACATGGAGACGTCGTATGTCAAGCGAGCAAATTTCAAGCTTAAGCACGCGCGTAATTGAATGTAAATGTACCTTTAGTGTTCTTGGTCAATCGTCATGTCTTTACAAGTTATGACAAGTAAAAGAGGGAAAATATTGATGATTTTTAAAGATTTTAAGTATTATCAATACAGCGAATTAAAGGGCTCAAGTGAGATGTGCTGGTGTTGTACTAATAAATCATGTCGCGCAAAATTATATACTTTGGGGGTTTTTAAATAGCCTATTTTTTCAAGAGCAACCGGAAATCACGATCATGACAGTGTACCGGAGCGTGATCTTAATCGACAAAAAATAAGCAATAGTGTCAAACGAAAAGCAGTTGAAGATATATCTACAACACTTTCGAAACTTATTCATAAAGAGCTCCAAATGCAGCCCAGAACTCTTTCCACAATTACGACGAAAGATGTGCGGTATATTCGGAATGCCATATCACGGAAGAAGTTATCACTGGCACCTAAATTACCAAAATCGATGAACGAAGTACATACTTTTATGGAGGCTGTAAGCATAAAAACTGTTCAAGAAGAGAATTTTTTAATGGTGAACGAAAAAAATTCCAATATCGTAATATTTTCTACCAAAAGTAATTTAGAATTCATGTGCGGTATAGATACTTTATATGTGGACGGAACATTTGATTACTCTCCAAAATATTTTCCCCAATTATTTACGATACATGCATTTAAAAACGAACAATATATTCCAGTTGTGTTTTGCCTTCTGCCAAATAAGGAAGAAGCAGCTTACAAAAAGATGTTTCGAAGAAATAATTAATAAAATTGTGACCCCTACAAGAAGATTTAATAAATTCAAAGAGCTACAGATGTCAGAACTAAGAAAAGTAGTCAACAACTTAAACAATAAAAAAAGTAGCATTGATGGTATAAACACTAGAATTTTGAAACTGGCATTTGAAGTCATTGGTAACCGATTCCTACAACTGATAAATCAAAGTTTAGAAACTGGGTGTTTTCCTAAAGATTGGAAAGTATCTGTATCATCCCTATAGAAAAAATTAATTGTACCAATAAATGTGAGGAACATCGACCGATTAATATGGTGGCAACATATGAAAAACTTCTAGAAACTGTGGTAAATAATCAAGTCCGTGAATATGTTGTAACGTCCTTTCCGTCGCTACTCGTATATTTGACGCCTAAACTCTGGTAACGGATGCCTCGGGCGCCAGTTTTTTAGAGTGGTATGCTCCACTTGCTCCGGGCAGCGTCAGTGAAGAAGGAAAATACTCCAGGGGTCAATATGTTGTTGACGGATGCACTGTAGCCGGTGAAACAGATTTTACCTGTCCTCCTGGATTGTCAACCTGGGTATTCGCTGCTGTATTTTTCCTCGGAGTTGCAAGAAGTTGAAGGAAAACAATGCTTATTCTCAATCTATTTATTGAATTCTCCAATAACAAAATTAGCACAAAATTACTACCCTAAAAGCAACGGTATCTAAAAGCAACAAAACTACGGTTTATTAATACGAGGAACGGGGTGTGCAAGCGAAAGCGGGTGCATGCTAAAGCGAACAGTTAAACGTGCGCAAACAAAGCTCTCGACCAGTCAAAGTTCTACGGCAGGGGGGTACGGTTCTCAGGCTACGCGTTATGAAGTTCCCGCCCTGTGTTCCTTGTAACACTTTTCCAATATCCTATCCTGACTCGGTTAGCTGAAGGCCCAAACACGACTACCACTGAGGTGTGAAAACTCAGCGCCCTCAATGGCAGTTTCGCGACTACTACTGAGATGTGAAAACTCAGCGCCCCCCGTAGCAGTTTCCTTTCCCTCGGTTTATCAACGGGTGGCTGAAGGCCCAAACACGACTACCACTGAGATGTGAAAACTCAGCGCCCTCAATGGCAGTTTCGCGACTACTACTGAGATGTGAAAACTCAGCGCCCCCAGTAGCAGTTTCCTTTCCCTCGGTATATTAACGGGTGGCTGAAGGCCCAAACTTAGAAATGCGACGGTTGAGAACAGTACCCAAGTTCTAAGCAAAACTCACCTCGGAATACGGATTGCGGTCTTCGGATCTCGGACACAACTGACTTACAGCTCCTAAAACAAATACTTATATACTGAGCTTCTCCCACCCAGTTTCAATCGGACTAGCGCAGAAACTCTGCAACGGACTTAGTAAAATAATGCGAAACTTACTCTGGTTCGGTTCTCGGCGTGGTGTTCTCCTTGCTATGTCGGCGGACTAACTCTGCCTTTCGTTTCGGTGGTATGCCTTTTTAGTGCTACCAGTGAAGTATACGTCGGTGTATTATTCGGCGTGGGGGGCTGGCCTACTACAGAGCTTTCAGAGTTTTAACGGCGCGCGGAGGTGATACAACACTTGTAAATACTAATATCGCGGAAGAATTAAATATTACATTAAAACCGGGCTATTTTTCTGATCTCGTACGGACAAGAATTATATTTTTACGTTGAGAAATAACCGTAATACCAATTTATATATAAAACCGGAATAATTGTTGCTTTTGCAAATCTGAAAATTAGTAACTTCGTTACACACCCTTCCCACTTCGGGAAAAAAAAATATAATCCTATACATATTTTTTTTTTCAATCTATCTAAAACTACAACTAAACAAAAAAAACCGTTCAGGCGCCTACCCCTTTATCTGGTAAAATGCCTTTATTGGAGGTAGGTATACCTGTTACACTATTTGACTAAATCTAAAATAATCAAACCAAACTAAAAATAATTCTTCGGTGTTGGTCCGTGGAAAGTCTTCCTAATGTCGGAATCTCCGGAAAATGTCCTGACATCCACAGGCGGGGCACGCTGGATGCTGGTTGGGGCAGGGGCAGCTGCAGAGATGGCAGGTTTCTGGACATCTTCTTTTAACTGGTGGCGGCGCACATGGGCAATCACGGGACAAGACGTCCTTCAAGCCGCATCGGGAGCAGAACAAAACCGGGTTTCTTCTACAATGTCTACGACTATGTCCGGGTTGGCCACATCTCCAGCACAGGTCCTTATTGACGGGCAGGTGTACGGGACCTTGAGGTGGTGACGGTGATTCGCGCTTTGGTACTTCAAAGGGACAGGGACTCGTCCTTCTCCAGAATTCGTCATTCATTGGGTCCTGGTCGGGGTGCTCTAAATAGTAGGGGTGGCGCGGACTCTCGGAGTTGGCGGAAGGGCTAGCCGGTCTCTCACTGGTACTGGCCATTGTTTCGGGGTTGGTTGCACCATCACGGGTGAGGGTGTCATCACTTTCTTTCATGGCATCCAACAAGTCGGCAGTGAGGTCATCGATAGTACTCCTATTGTCAAGAGTCAGGTCCAAGATGTCCATCTCTTCTTTGTTTCCTTTCATGAGTGATTTCGTTTCCTGAAAAATAACGTTTTAAGAAATAGTCTCGTAGTTCCAAAAAGAAAATTTCCGGGTATGGATAACATAAAGAAAAGAAAGGAAGTATTTCTCCTTCTTTTTAATTAACTTAAAAACAAATATACATTCGTAAACGGAGAGAGTGAAAAAATAAATAAATAAATCAACCAAACGCTACGCAGAAACAAATATTTTTTTTTATTCTCGTATCGGCAGCCACACATGGATAGTGGTCCCCTCGCTACTGGTTAGTTTTTTCCTGTAGCGGCCGGTGGGGTGTTCAACAGGTCTCAGAGCGGACAGAGCCTGTTATATCTCGTTGGTCCACTCTGTTCCTGAGCGGACTATTTGGATCAACTTATCCATGTTTCCCGTTTGGCTTGCGTCGGTACGGCTGGAAGCGGTGGAGGTGATACAGGGGGTAGCTTTGATCTCCACCAGGGGTGGGTTTGGAGGTATTACTGCGGTCTTCCCGGATTGGGTCGCTACCGGTGCTGGTCGGGTTGGTTTCCGAGGGGGTATCTCGGCGGTGGAAACCGTGGCTGGCCGGCGTTGTCGCAGGTCTCTTGCCAATATTTTACAAGCTCTCAAGCGTTTATTGATATTTTGTCTGAGAACCAGGCCCTCTTGCCGGGGTTTATGCAATTCTGCTGGCGGGACGGCTCCCCTTTTAGGTTCTCCGGCGCATCTCTTGGACATTTTTTTTTTCTGAAAAATATTGAGATCTATAGCAAATCGGATGTATAGGCCGGTCGTAAATCTTTGACGAGGATACGGGAGAGCTTTTTGCCGGCTCGGTTTTTAAGATCATGAACAACCGGTGAGAGTACACGGGTAACGGTATACGGACCGGAGTATTTCGGAGCAAGTTTTGCCGCGAAGCCTTTGTCCGCGGCGGACAGTGGGTGTTCGCGCTTCATAACCTGTTCTCCTACGTGACA
Organism: Galerucella nymphaeae; assembly: GCA_963978555.1. Classification (NCBI taxonomy): domain Eukaryota; kingdom Metazoa; phylum Arthropoda; class Insecta; order Coleoptera; family Chrysomelidae; genus Galerucella; species Galerucella nymphaeae. Next base: position 4,064,880 of record OZ021706.1, on the reverse strand, counting down.
ACGCCATTCTCGGCGGCGGAGATTATAGTGGCGACTTTGGGTAGTAAACGCTCTGGCAAGGTTCAGCTTTACCATTTCAAATGTTTCTTTCAAACGCAGCAACCGGTCGGTATGCTGTACGACCTCTGTTTGTGTAGCGTTTTCGGTCTCCTCCTCGTTCGCAGGAATGGTACGATAAATCGCTTTCGGGACTTCTAATTCTCTTCCAAAATTAAGGAAGGCAGGTGAGTATCCAGTGGACTCCTGACGGGTGGTGTTGATAGCGAATAACAGTTCTGGCAAATGTAGGTCCCATTTACGGTGATCATTTTCACAGAATTGTGCTATCATCGTTTTTAGTGTCTTGTTGGCTCTCTCTACGGGATTAGCCTGCGGAGTGTATGGTGGGGTCAAACGGTGACGAATGCCAAGTTCTTCCAATGAACTCCTAAACAAACGGCCGGTAAACTGTGTTCCGTTGTCTGTAAGAACTACTTTTGGACAACCGAAGCGGGTTACAATTTCCTCGTATAAGGACTGCGTGACAGCTTTAGCGGATGCTTTACGAATCGGACGGCACTGTACCCATTTCGTGAATCGGTCCTGGAATACAATAAGGAAGGTATGCCCTCGTGTAGATCTCGGTAGAGGACCTACCAGGTCGACGCTGACGCATTCCCAGGGCTGGTGATTCGGTGATGGCTGCATTTTCCCAGCGGGTTCCATCTGGGACGATTTATACTTCTGACAGGAGTCACAGCTACGGACATATTTAGCGACGTCGCGGTACATACCAGGCCAGTAGTATCTGGTCGCAACCCTGGCGATGGTTTTGGCTATTCCCATGTGTCCGGCGGTAGGTGCATCATGCATCTCCTGTAGGATGTTACGGCGAGCCGGTTTCGGGACACACAGTTTCCAAGGATTTGCTAACTCTGGCTCTGTGAGATCATTTGAGTCCCAGAAATGGCGGTATAATCGGTCTTCTCGGATACAGTAGTCGGGACATGCTTGTGGATTCTGTTGAACTTCTTCTTTCTTTCGCTCGTACCATGAGCATCCACTTAACGGTTCTACCAGTGCTATTTCTTCGGTACCTTCTTCAGGCTCGACCCGAGGTTCTCGGGATAAGGCATCGGCTACCTTATTCATTCCTCCACGGCGGTATTTGATGTCAAAATCGTATTGTTGTAAAAACATACTCCAACGTGCTAGTCGGCCTGCAGGGCTCTTGATGGAGTGGAGCCATCGTAACGACTGATGATCTGTGATCACGGTGAAGTGGTAGCCTTCCAGGTAGGGTCGCAGTTTTTCAATTCCCCAGACTATGGCTAAGCATTCTTTCTCGGTCACGGAGTATTTCTTCTCGGTCGAGGATAATGAGCGACTGGCATAGGCAATAACATGTTCTCCTTCGTCTGATGGTTGGGTGAGAACGGCTCCGAGTCCATGGTCGGAGGCATCGGTTTGCAGCACGAACGGTTTATCGAAGTCCGGGCAAGCGAGGACTGGTGCTTCTGTTAGACAAGCCTTGAGTTTGCCGAAAGCTCCTTCTTGTTCGGGTCCCCATTTCCATCGATTGTTCTTCTTGAGTAATCGATGCAGTGGTGCAGCAACTTCAGAAAACGACGGTACAAATCTTCTGTACCAGGAAGCTGTTCCCAAAAAGCGGCGTAAACCTCGGACATTTGTTGGAGCGGTCATTTCAGCGATGGCGGTAGTTTTCTCTGGGTCGGTGCGAATTCCTTCGGATGTTACAAGGTGGCCCAAATATCTTGATGACCTTCTTCCAAATTGGCACTTCTCGGGATTGACGCGTAAGTTTGCGGCGCGGAGACGGCGGAAAACCTCTCGAAGGTTAGCGAGATGTTCTTCGAAGGTGCTTCCTAACACTATAATGTCATCCAGATAGGCGAAGCAATAGGGGTCCATCTCTGGCCCGATTATTCTGTCCATGAGACGTTGGAACGTAGCGGGTGCATCATGTAGCCCAAAAGGCATTACTCGGAACTGGTACAAGCCTCTGCCTGGAACGGTGAAAGCGGTGATTGGTTTGCTGTCTTCTGAGAGAGCTATTTGCCAGTAGCCTTGACGGAGGTCGATGCTTGATATGTACTTAGCTCTCCGGAGCTTGTCTAGAACGGCGTTTATGAAGGGTAACGGATAAGCATCTTTAACGGAGACGGCGTTTACTTTTTGAAAGTCTATACAGAATCTGGGTTTTCCATCTTTCTTGCGGACGATAACAACTGGAGAGCTCCATGGGCTCTCTGATGGTTCTATAATACCTGCTTCCAACATCTTATCTACTTCCTCGTTTATTATTTCCTGCATCCGCGGGTTCTGAGGGCGGTAACGTTGCTTTATCGGTTCCGGATTGGAAAGACGGATCCGGTGTTCGACCAACGGGGTCACTCCTTGGATATCCTCAAATGACGGTAGTTCCTCATCCAGCAACCTTTGTAATCGGATTTCTTCATCTTTGTTGAGAGTTAGCGGCGGTCTTGTCTCGGGGGGTCCGATGGGCAAGCATGGTATGGGCAGAGTTTCCTTTGTGTTTGCACTGTGTTTTACCCTGATTTGTCCACTTCCTAAGTCCAGATTAAAGTGTCTTTTTCGGAGGATGTCCATTCCTATCACCATATCGGAGGGGAGTCCACAAAGGTGACCAAGCGTTTCGTGAAAACGGTTTTCTCCTATTTGTAGTTCTACTTGGTATATTTCGGAGACGGTGACGGTTTCTCCATTAGCTAGGCGGACGGAACTTGCAGAGTTGGGTGTTTGCGGTATTCCTATCGTTTCCCATAGTCTGGCTATTCTGTCTCCTACGTAAGACATCACGGCTCCGGTGTCGATCAGTGCTTGTGCGGTACCTCCCGGAATTACGACGGAGAGATGCGGACGTGGGTCCATAAGGAGTGAAACATCGTAGGGGCTGGAGGGGATAATGTGTGGTGGGGTCTCCTGGGGTTGTTCAAAAGGTGTTGTTACGATGGGAATTTGACAGGTGCGGTTGTTTGACGGGTTGGCGGAAAGAGAAGTGGCTCTACGGGGTTGGTCGTTAGACGGAGTAGATGCATTTTTCTGTTGATCGGAAGGTGCTACGGGGGGTGAAGGATCATGGGTACTGTTGTTTGGTGGGTTTACGGAAGAGTGGTGCGACGAAACAGCGGTAGGTGAGGCTTCCTGATAGCGGTAATTGGACAGTGTGGCATGAGAACGGTGGTTTGACTCGCTTGGGGAAGGATCTGAGGTGTTGGGAGACGGGTAAACGGTAGGTGAGGGTACCTCGGTTCGGTTTCTCGACGGGATGCTGATGTATTGATTTGTACGTAGTCGGTTTTCTTCGTCGGAAGATATTGCAGTAGGTGAGGCGTTTTGGGGGCTATGCTGCGCAGGCCTCGTATTGTCGCAGCGCCCTAGTGGTTTTCCGGCCGTGGACATGGGCAATCCCGGGACATAACTCCATCCCGCTTGCATCTTGAACAGAAAATCCGGGGAACTGCTTGACATTGACTGCGAAAATGTCCGGACTGACCACATTGCCAGCATTCTCGGTTCCTATCGGACAGGCGATTTGTAGGTTGATTCGCAGCGGTATTCGGTGAGTTAGGACGGCGATCTGAAGTCCAAGTAATTGGTGCGGATCCTCGGTCGGCGGTTCTTGCTGTCACGGCGTTGCTGCTAGTGTTCGGGGTCGATGGGTTACGGGTGGACGGAGTAGTAGAAGCGAATCGTTGTTCTCTATTAATTGGTGTCGGAGTGGAAATACGAAAACGATCTTGGTGCGGATTCTGTCGCGGAGTCTGTGGCGGTGCTTGAGCCTGCTCGCACTCGTAGCGTAAAAGTTCGTATTCCCGAACGGTCTTCGCAAATTCTTGTACATTCGAGAAGTCGGAACGGCGAATTTGGCATCGAAATTCCGGGTGAAGGTTTCGGTAAAGCCAATTTAATTCCAGATCCGGGGTGATGTTTCCATGGCGGCGGATTGATGTTTGCATATCGGTGATATATGCGGCGGTACTTTCTTCAAGCTGGTGTACTCTTCTGCTAATGGTTACTTCCAAATCGAATTGGTAGTTTACCGGAAAGAAAAAGTCTCGGAGTTGTTCCGGAACCAAAGTGCTGGTATTCCTTGTAAGAGCTCCGGCATAGCTTGTAGAAGACGGTCGTGTGAGATGGCCTGTGATTCTCGAATTTCCTCAAGCCTCTCAAGGAAAGCAGCAGGGTCTCCATTTCCATTAAGGCTGATTCGCCAATCATGGGTTCTCAGCGGCAACATTGTCGGTCCAGAGCTTGATTCGGTTACCGGTTGTACTCCTATTATCGAGCCGTGGAGCGCACTTGTCATGACCGGTTCTCCTGCACCGGTCACGGTGACAGTAGGTGTTGTGTTCGTCTTTTCTTAGGAGGTAAATCCATCCAATGCGGGTGTCGGTCGGTTCCTCCTTCGGTAACGGGTGCTGGGCGGCGGTAGCTTCATTCGGATTGCTAGTAGTTTCGGTCTTCTTCAGAGGCATCTTTTTGGTATCGGAATTGGTGCGTCTTACTTATCCAACGGTCGGAAACTTTTTTCTTTACTTCTACAGCTCGAATCTCAAGACTGGTGCGTCTAAACGGTGAACGGTTGGTGGGGATCGATTCTGCGCACTCGAAAACCTATAAAATAAGGTGTCACTCGGTAGGGTGCCCCTTCTTCTGGGCAAAAGTTGACAATCTGTCAAAATGACAGGTCTGCGGATTTTGACGGATTTGTATGTAGGAAGGTCTCCTGAGACCTTTGTAGTGATTTTTGGTTATCTACCATGACGGGATTAATTTCTTCAACTCAAAAACGGTTTTCTCTTGACTATCGGTAATCAGCGAACTCGGTATGCCATAAAAACGGTCCCTGCTCGGGCGCCAAATTTGTAACGTCCTTTCCGTCGCTACTCGTATATTTGACGCCTAAACTCTGGTAACGGATGCCTCGGGCGCCAGTTTTTTAGAGTGGTATGCTCCACTTGCTCCGGGCAGCGTCAGTGAAGAAGGAAAATACTCCAGGGGTCAATATGTTGTTGACGGATGCACTGTAGCCGGTGAAACAGATTTTACCTGTCCTCCTGGATTGTCAACCTGGGTATTCGCTGCTGTATTTTTCCTCGGAGTTGCAAGAAGTTGAAGGAAAACAATGCTTATTCTCAATCTATTTATTAAATTCTCCAATAACAAAATTAGCACAAAATTACTACCCTAAAAGCGGGTGCATGCTAAAGCGAACAGTTAAACGTGCGCAAACAAAGCTCTCGACCAGTCTAAGTTCTACGGCAGGGGGGTACGGTTCTCAGGCTACGCGTTATGAAGTTCCCGCCCTGTGTTCCTTGTAACACTTTTCCAATATCCTATCCTGACTCGGTTAGCTGAAGGCCCAAACACGACTACCACTGAGGTGTGAAAACTCAGCGCCCTCAATGGCAGTTTCGCGACTACTACTGAGATGTGAAAACTCAGCGCCCCCCGTAGCAGTTTCCTTTCCCTCGGTTTATCAACGGGTGGCTGAAGGCCCAAACACGACTACCACTGAGATGTGAAAACTCAGCGCCCTCAATGGCAGTTTCGCGACTACTACTGAGATGTGAAAACTCAGCGCCCCCAGTAGCAGTTTCCTTTCCCTCGGTATATTAACGGGTGGATGAAGGCCCAAACTTAGAAATGCGACGGTTGAGAACAGTACCCAAGTTCTAAGCAAAACTCACCTCGGAATACGGATTGCGGTCTACGGATCTCGGACACAACTGACTTACAGCTCCTAAAACAAATACTTATATACTGAGCTTCTCCCACCCAGTTTCAATCGGACTAGCGCAGAAACTCTGCAACGGACTTAGTAAAATAATGCGAAACTTACTCTGGTTCGGTTCTCGGCGTGGTGTTCTCCTTGCTATGTCGGCGGACTAACTCTGCCTTTCGTTTCGGTGGTATGCCTTTTTAGTGCTACCAGTGAAGTATACGTCGGTGTATTATTCGGCGTGGGGGGCTGGCCTACTACAGAGCTTTCAGAGTTTTAACGGCGCGCGGAGGTGATACAACACTTGTAAAAACTAATATCGCGGAAGAATTAAATATTACATTAAAACCGGGCTATTTTTCTGATCTCGTACGGACAAGAATTATATTTTTACGTTGAGAAATAACCGTAATACCAATTTATATATAAAACCGGAATAATTGTTGCTTTTGCAAATCTGAAAATTAGTAACTTCGTTACAATGTGTAGGGAAATAAGCTTCTTACTAATGCTCAGGCAGGATTTAGAATCAGGCATTCATGTGAGAGTGCCTTACAGACAGTGATTTCTAAATGGAAATTAGCATTGGACAATAAAAAAATTGTGGGAGTAGTTTTCTTGGACTTTCGCAGGGCTTTTGAAACAATAAATAGACAATTATTAATCAGAAAGTTACATAAATATGGCTTTGAAGGAAGTGTGTTAAATTGGTTTTCACAATACTTAGAAACAAGGACACAAAAGACTAAATATAATGAACATTTTTCTTCAGTTAAAGTAAATGATCATGGTGTTCCTCAGAGCACAGTATTGGGCCCAGAACTCTTTGTGCTCTATATTAATGATATTGTCAGGGTTGTCAAGAAATGCAAAATACAATTGTTTGCAGATGATACTATACTCTTTGTGGAGGGTGATGCAGTCCAAGACATTATAAATTTATTAAAAGATGATTTAGAAAATATATATAGATGGTTGTGCAATAACAGTTTAAGTGTTAACATAAACAAAACAAAATGTATGGTATTAAAATCAAAATATAATTTAATTGAAACTTACGATCATAATGGTGTAATAATTAATGGCAGCAAAATTGAACAGGTTAACGAATGTAAATATTTAGGAATAGTTATAGACAAAGGACTTACATTTTCTAGTCATGCAAATTACATAACAAAAAAAATATCTAGAAAAATTAATTTATTGTGTAGAATAGGGAAAGATTTAAGCTCTTGGACAAAGTTACTTATTTACAAAACAATAATACTCCCTCATTTCAATTATTGTTCCTCCATATTATACATGTTTAATAAGGGTGATATAAGTATCATGCAAAAAAACAAAATCAGGCATTGAGATGTATCCTGGGATGTAATAGATACAGTAGAATAAAAGACTTACTAGTATCAACAGTTTTATTAAGTGTAAAACAAAACATCTTTTTTAATACTATGATAGTTATGTATAAAATAAAAAATAACTTATACCCAGAACATATAATAGATTCCTTGAAAACAGTAGGTAATATACATAACTATAATACTAGATCAACCTCAAATTTTTATGTATCTAGGGTAAATTCATCCTTTGCTCAAAATAGCCTATTTTATAAAGGTTTAATTGATTTCAATTATATTCCTATAGAAATAAAAAATTTAAATTTTGATAACTTTAAAAGAATATTAAGAAAGTATATAGTGGAGAACCATAGTATATAAGAGTGATATTGTACCTGATGTAATGTATTTGTTAGCGTATGCTATTAATAAAGATTATTATTATTATTATATAATTGATAAGTGTCAGGAGTATGGATATAGTTGGACTCCAAAGTCCATTACCATGGATTTCGAAATGGCGATCCACAACAGCGCCAGGGAAATATTTTCTGGTATTCAAATAATAGGATGCAGATTTCATCTGTCACAATCTTGGTTTTTACTCGATTTGTGTATTTATTTTGAGTTTTATCTATTATCTTACAGGTGGAGGAAAATTCAGCGATTAAGTACAAAAACACAGATTCCCGAGTAGGAAAATGGCTTCACCACGTTTTTGGATTAACATTTTTGCACACGAAGTTGGCGATTCATTTGTTTTCGATTTTTCGGAAGACCTACAAGAAATTGCTACGGAAAGATCGCCGACTGACATCGCTTATAGATTATTTTACAGAAACTTATATCGACGAAGAAAGTGCTAGGTATCCCCCTGATATTTGGGCCGCGGAATCGGCTTCCCTATCGCATACTACAAATACATGCGAATCGTTCCATTCGAAATACAACAGTTATCGCCACATCCAATGAGAGTCAAGTTATTCGTAAAAAAAATATTCAAAGTGAACAGTTTATAAGCGCTAAAATAGAGCAGCATAGAAATAACGAAATAAGCCGGTACGATTTTATCAAATGTGTATCCTTGAGTTAACTGTATAAACCCTCACTTCGTGGAATCTACTCATTATATGGTTTTAAATGAAACTAACTATTTCTAAATGACTCCACAATATATTTGAAAAAATTGTAAAAATTGCAAGTAAATTGACAATTGTTTCGATATATAGGTATATCATCGTCAGAACTTCTGTCATTCTGACGATGATATACCTATATATCGAAACAATTGTCAATTTACTTGCAATTTTTACAATTTTTTCAAATATATTGTGGAGTCATTTAGAAATAGTTAGTTTCATTTAAAACCATAAAATGTGTATCCTATAAATATAATTGTACGAGTATATAATAGGTATTAGGTATTAGTTAGGTACGTTAAGATCTTTTTTATTGTAATTTCTTTTGTTTATTTTAGTTTGAAATAAAATTGTTTTGTATTAAAAAATAATTTTTATTCTTATTTCGGCGGTATGGTTACGAGAACCACCACCCACTGTTGAATTTAAATTATGGGTACGGCAGCAAACGAGGTAAGGATTAACGTCCACGAAATCACTAGACGGCAATCTAGGCGAGGGATTATCGGAGCAGGTAGCCCTGACGGGAATCGATGAGCGCCCCTAATTTGATCCAGGATTCAACAGAAAATCCGATCAAACAAAACAGTAGCAGAGAAGTAAACAGTCGTAACTCCACTTTTAACCGATATGGAGTTAATATCATTTTCGAAGTGCACGTTTTCCATTTGTTATTGTGAAAAAAAATCGTAAGTCCTGCTTTGTTGGTTGTCTATATTTTCAATTTTGGAAAGACAGTAACTCCATGTATTAGTGGGGTAAAGAATAGTATGTCCTTTTTCGTTAAGTTTACGACACAATATTTTTAGTGGTAAACAGTAGTAACTCCACGAAACGGCGTGTTGTGGATTTAGTAGTGCGTATTTAGTATTTTAAAACGATGGAAAGTGATAAAGGACATAGAATGTTGACAAAAATTGTTTCTAAAAGAGTTAGTGCCATAATGGAGCAGGTAAAAATTGCTAATAATAACATTGGAGGTAATTATCAATAACATGTTTTTCAAAGTAAGGTTATATTCATGTTTCTAATAAAATTAGAAGAAAATAAATTGGATATTCAATTGAATGGAACTAGAATATTTTATAAGGTTGTTTATCGACTTGATACGGAAATCTAAAGTATCTAATGCTGTCTGTTGTTATGATATGCGGAAAAAATGTAGCTTTGATGGAGATACGATCATTTACCCCGCTCAAACGAACGTATTATTTAAAACTAAATTCATTGTCACTATAACACAGTTGTTTTAGCATGTTTCAAGTGAATTTTATTTGGTTTATTAATAGGTCCAGTCTTCCAAAAGGGACATCAACTTCCAAGAAAACCAGTTAGTGACGCTATCATTCATGATTATGGTAATACATTATTTTTTTTATTGAATTTTCCTCAGATTTTCCTCAGATCAACCGTCCACTCACTTTAAGACAAAGTTCCAAAAAGTCAGTTTTAGAAGACGCGGCGTCAGAAAATATTGAACCATCCACTTCAAGGAGATCTCTTCTAGAATATGTTGATAGTGATGATAGTTACAAGAACCCTAACTAATGTCCAAGTAGCGACAGTGGTGATGATGATCAAGAAAACGTTCATGACGAAACTGACAATGTACTAATTGCTGCACATGAACAAGAAAAAGAGGAAGTATGGGATAAGGAAAGTAAGGCAGTACAGGATATACAAAAAGACGTAGTACAGAGAAGAACGTGAAGAAAACGGACGAAGAACATCGAAACCTGGCGAAGTACAAAAAGAAATGAAGCAACTTTGAGAGGAGAGAAACATACGACAAAAAAAAGGGAAAAATATTGCTGCGAAGGCAGTTAAGTCAGGCTGTGCACCTTGTAGAAGAAATTGTACTGAAAAGATTCCCGATACAATAAGAAAACAGATTTTCAAAGAATACAGGAGTGAGGAAAAGACTTGGGATGTTAAAAGGTAATTTGTTTGTTCGTACGTTAAGTCAAAACCCACTGAACGTTGCAGACCCAAAGACAATAGTAAAAATAGAAAACAACAAACAATGAACTACCTTTTGAACCTACAACTGAAAAAGTTGATGTATGTAAAACGTATTTTCTGAACACTTTAGGAGTTTCCGAAACAGATGTACGAAATGCTTTAAAAAAACAGACGGCATGTGACTTCGTTTCCAGAGATATGAGAGGACGTCATGTTCCATCCAACAAGCTACCTGACGAAGTTCTCAATGGAGTTAGAGCACATATGAAATCTTTTCCATGTTACGAAAGTCACTACTCTCGAGAAAAAAGTAAAAGACATTATTTAGGGCCAGAATTAAGCAGAGAAAAAATGTACAGGTAGTATCTAGTCAAATGTGAAGAAGACCGCATTCCTAAACAACAAACAGTCACGCTTTGGATATATAAAAAATGTTTTAATACAGAATTCAACTTGTCATTCAAAAAACCGTCAGCTGATACATGCGACTTATGCGACAGTTTTACTTTAAAAGTCACAAAATAATGAAAAAACACTTATCCAGCAGGAAAATGAAAATCATTAGAAGGAAGCAAATAGGGTTATAAAATCAAGAGAAATGATAAAGAACAGAGTAAGGATTCAAAAGACATAACAAAAGTTATAATGCTAGATCTGCAAAAATGTCTTCTGACCCCATACCTTTCAAATAATCAAAGCTTATATTATCTGAAGCTATGGACTTAAAATCTGACCATTTATGATTCAACAAACAATTCGTCATATTGCTTACTATGGGATGAATCTGAAGCTGGGAGAGGAGGCAATGAAATCGCATCTTGATCAAATGGACTAGAAGCATTATTGCTGATTCTTTCATAGAGCACTTAATTATTTGGTCAAATAACTGCCCCAGCCAGGATCGTAACATTATTGTGATGCTAAGTTATCTATGGCTATTGAAAGTCTGTCCAAATCTGAAAACTATCGACCACAAATTTTTATTGAGAGGTCGTACTCACATGGAAGCTGATCATGTACAACAGTTGATTGAAAGGACGACTATGGAAATATGCACTCCTTGGGACTGGCAGCAATTAATAAGGTCAACTGGTGCAACTTTCATGAAACTAGATATTCTCGATTTCAAACATAGTGACCACTTGTATAGGCAACCTAACGCTCCTTTTATCAACAGGAAGAAAAATACGAAAAAAGAAGATTTCCTAATATCAAACGTTGTTCATTTTCGAGTTGAAGCTGCTCATCCTAACATTATATTTTACAAGCTGAATTTTGATGACGAGTTCAAAACTTTAAATGTTACTAGATCTGTTCGAAACCCAGCGCCATTGCCCGATGAATTAACTAGTCTGCGCTGTAACTTAAAGGGAATAAAACAGAAGAAGCGGGAATATTTGATGAAAAGTTTAGAATGGGTTCCTCTGCAATTTCACAATTTTCACAAAAATATTTTAATTTGTAAAGCAAAAGGTCCAGATAGTTCCGTTGAATAAGGCAGCGAATAAATTTTGCTTTGTGAAATTCATAATCTTCTTGTGTTCATTATTCATACTAGGGATGATGAGATGATGATGATGATGATGAGATGATGAGCAATAAATCTGTTTTTGCTATATAAGGCCTGCATTTCAATGATTACCTGTTTTTTCAAATAGAGCTGAAAAGTCGTAAGTCCATAATCAAGATACAGGTAAGTATGGCTGAAATAATGGTATTGTGTACTAAAAGTGCTTGAAAAGTTAAGTAGCATACCATAATGACAGCTTGGTACAGTGTTTAAAAATCAGTCAAATTTGAAAGTAAGTTAGCATTACAAGTTGTTTTCTTCTTTATTGAAAATTTGTATTTATGGGCATACTATTGCTACTACAGTATAATTTTCCGCGTGACTCTTCAGGTCGAAAATTTTCTGAGTATTATTATAAAAGATATTTGGCAAACGGTGGAAAGTATCACAGAGAGTGGCTACTATATTCAATGTCCAAAAATGCCGTTTATTGCTTCTATTGCAAGATATTTGAATCAAAACATAAAAATAAATTCTTCGAGGAAGTTAGTGATTGGCAGCATCTAGCTTTGTATTGCAGCAGACGAGAATGAGAAAAGTTTCGGTCATTCCAATAATTATAAAAAATGAACAGATTTGTGTCACGCTCTTTGAAATAAATACACTATTGATAGTATACAACTAAAACTTTTAGAGTCTGAAAAGCAGCGCTGGTACGATGTAATCAAAAGAATAATATATGTTGTCCAATTTCTAAGTACACAGAACATGGCTTTTCGTAGCCAAAGCAACAAATTATACAATCGTAACAATGATAATTTTTTAAAATGCATTGAAATGCTAGGAAAATTCGATCTTTCAATGATTGAACATATACGCCGCGTTACCAATGATTCGGATTTCAAAAATATGTCGACTTATCTGGAAGATGAGATCCAAAATGAAATCATTCACATACTCGGTAACCAAATTCAATAATTTATTTCAAATTGATGTAAAATAATAAATATTTCTCAATAATACTGGATTGTACTCCTGACGTTTCACACGTAGAGCGAATTAGTATCATAATAAGATTTGTCAATTTTAACAAAGAAGCTAGAAAGTTAAAAATAAGAGTGCATTTCTTAGCTTTCTGTCCAATTACTGATACAGCTGGCGCTGGATTAACTTCATTCATAATAGGAAAACTAGACAAAATTAATTTGGATATAAGCAACTTAAGGGGCCAGGGATATAATAATGGGTCAAATATGCGCGATAAAAATAATGGTCTTCAGAAAAGATTGCTGGAACTAAATTCTCTCGCTTTCTACATACCGTGCGCTACCTATAGTTTAAATTTGATAGTGAACGACGCTGCTAATCTCAATTATTATACTTCTAGATTTTTTAGTATTGTGCAAGAATTATATAAATATTTTTTGGCCTCTACCAAAAGATGGGACTTATTAAAAAATATGTCATAAATCTGACCTTAAACCATTGTATGCAACAAGATACTATCAAACCGCTATTCACAAATTTATCGGAAATTTATGATGCGTTATATGAAATATCAAATGGTGTATCATATGATTAGAGGTCAAAATATGACGCTAAATGTATAGCAGAAAAAAATATAATCATTTTCATTCATTTGTTCACTGAATATATGGCATATAATACTGACAAAAGTAAATTTTGTGAGCAAAATTCTGCAGTCCATTGATATGAATATGCAAGTTGCCTTAGATACTTTAACGGAATTAACTAAGTTTTCGATGCAATTTAGAACCGACGCAAAGTTTGAAGAAATTGCACATGATACCATGAAAATTTCCGAAAAATTAGATGTCGAGGCTGTATTTGAAAGTTTCAGATCCAGACCCCTAAGACGTTGTAGGACTCCAAAAAGTTTTGATTATGAACACGAAGACGACACTATATGTATGCGCCAATCATCCCTAGCGCTAAATACACAAGAATTCTATTCACTCAAGCCAGTGTGCAATCGACTTTCGTATAGTGTACATCGTAGTATGTAATGTTATAACTAATTCAGAATAAATTCAGCACATACAAAATATCTACACAGGGTGTTACTTCCCCCACTAAACATGGTCCTTCGAGCCGGATTAGTTAGGTTTAAGGGATATACCTGTAAATCGATTGTCCCGATATCAACATCTTCAAATGATGCAACAACATTTATGGCATAGATGGTCAAAGGAATACATGGGAGAGCTACAACAACGCCAGAAGTGGTTCTCTGCCCAATCATCCAATGTCGAAGTAGGACAACTAGTCCTAATCAAGGACATGAATTCTCAACCATTAGCGTGGCCGTTAGGGCGAATCATTAACATACACCCTGGTCAAGATGGAGTAGTGCGTGTAGTGACAGTAAAAACTGTGTGCGGAGAGTATCGTCGTGCTGTTAGAAATATAGCTCCTTTACCGATAACCGAAAAATAAACATTTTTGAGCATGGACTATTATTAATATTAATATCTCATATCTTACATTTTTTATATTACTGATTACAATGTATTTTTATTTTATTGTCTGTGTAAAACTTGAAATGTATTTCAAGGCGGGGAGTATGTATGCGCCAATCATCCCTAGCGCTAAATACACAAGAATTCTATTCACTCAAGCCAGTGTGCAATCGACTTTCGTATAGTGTACATCGTAGTATGTAATGTTATAACTAATTCAGAATAAATTCAGCACATACAAAATATCTACACAGGGTGTTACTTCCCCCACTAAACACTATAAATGATCCGAAAATCACATTCAAAATTAATGTATTTTTTTTTTTATTGGATCAAGCTTGGATCAAGCCATATTCTCCGTAGACGAAAGATTCAATTTATTGAATAATCACAATGACGTGTTTTTTTTATTCAAGCTAACTGATAACCAAGAACAAAGTCAGTTAAGAATAAGCTGTCATCGTTTAAAGGAGAAACTTACAGCAAATGATTCATTGGACATTAACGCCAATGATTTGTGTGAAGAAATTGTGCCATGTCAGTCTTTTTTCAAGAAATTTAACAATGATGTGGCGAAAATTCTCGAATTTATATATTTAAACAATTTGATGTATGCTGTATGCCCTAACATCACAATAGCATTGAGAATTTTGCTAACTATGCCAGTTACCGTAGCAAGCGGGGAAAGGTCTTTTTCTAAAATTGAAACCAATGAAAAATTACCTGCGCTCAACAATGAGTCAGGGAAGATTAACGAACTTCGCAATAATATCCATCGAGGGGGCCATATTAGACCATACAGACGTGCACGAAACTGTTAAATATTTTGCTAACAGAAAAGCTGGAAGAGTGGAAATAATATAATTTGAAAACGTTTATTTATATTCTCACACATATTAGACCTTTCCTTTGTTTTTCCAACATAGCATTAGTAATAGTTTTAATGTTAGAATTATTATTAGTATAATTAGAAAAAAATCATTCGCTTTGTTATAAATATACAGGGTGTTTCATTGGGAAAGGGCCTAACTTCAACTGTAGATGGGGATCACTTTGGTGGTTCCAAAAACCTATATTTAATAAGTCTTCTGCAATTAATAACCGAGATACAGGGTGTTTTATAAATTTATCCTATTTCTTTGGAACCTCATAACTTCCGAATTATCCTGTATATTATTTTGAGATTTGGTACACGTAATAACCATTACCTAGAGACTCCATCGAAAGTATCTCCAAAAAGATAATGCAGGTCCGGCTTAACAAGAAATTTCAAAACTCTTCTTTCCTAAAAACAACACCCTGTATATAGATTTTTTGAAAATTACTCTTTATAATTAGAAAGGGTATAAAAAATCGAATCTAATTATTTCGTTTTTATTTTTCCGCAGACCATTTTACTACCAAAAATTTACCGTCGATGTTATAATTTATGCACGTTTTGGGGGTTAACAATGGTATCGGAGAGGTTTTTTTATTTTTTAGCTTGAAATGAAATCCATTTAATGCATCTAGAGAAACATCCTAGAAATTCAATTGAGTTTGTATGTTTACGAGTACATACCACTGATAAATGTGAATACAGGGCCGTACTTAGAACATACTCATTCAGTATGTTCCGAATATCTCGAACACCCTGTATAAGGATATGTATCTGGAAACTATGCACTTCTACAGAATGGAGGTCATTTTGAGCAATTTTTGAAGGTTGAACTTTCTTCGTTTGGACAATGTTAGAATTTCTTGTTTTCTGTTCATGTCAATTAATAAAATTGATAAAAATCTCTCCGTTTCTTGGAGTATACATTTATTTCTCGTATTTTACTCTTGTTATTCTAAATGTAGAAGTGCATAGTTTCCAGATACATATCCTTATACAGGGTGTTCGAGATATTCGGAACATGTTGAATGAGTATGTTTTAAGTACGGTCCTGTAATCATATTTATTAGTGGTCTGTACTCGTAAACATACAAAATCAATTGAATTTCTAGTATTCTACTCTAGATGCATTAAATGGATTTCATTTCAAGCTAAAAAATAAAAAAAAACCTCTCCGATACCATTGTTAACCCCTATAACGTGCATAAATTATAACTTTGACGGTAAATTTTTGGTAGTAAAATGGTCTGCGGAAAAATAAAAACGAAATAAGTAGATTCGATTTTTTATACCCTTTCCAATTATTAAGTGCAATTTTCAAAAAATCTATATACAGGGTGTTGTTTTTAGGAAAGAAGAGTTTTGAAATTTCTTGTTAAGCCGGACCTGCATTATCTTTTTGAAGATGCTTTTGGTGGAGTCTCTAGGTAATGGTTATTACGTGTATCAAATCTCAAAATAATATACAGGATAATTCGGAAGTTATGAGGTTCGAAAGAAATAGGATAAATTTATAAAACACCCTGTATCTCGGTTATAAATTGCAGAAGACTCATTAAATATAGGTTTTAGGAACCACCAAAGTGATCCCCATCTACAGTTAAAGTTAGGCCCTTTCCCAATGAAACACCCTGTATAACTATACGATTAAGTAGAACATCACAAATAAAGCATGTAAAAAATTTAATTTGCGTTTAATTTCTCGCAGTAACTGGCTAGAGAAAGCGAACTGGTTTTACTTATTCAGGAAAATATCTAATTATATAAAACTAGAAAACATTTATTAAACCACAATATTATGTTCTAATATTTTTTATTTGGACGTTTCGTTTGCGTTCCTGCTAGCGTTGTTAAGATGAATTAGTTATTAAATACTTTTTGTCCCTATATCTAATTCATCTTGACAACGGTAGCGCCAACGCTACCGAAACGTCGAAATAAAAAACATAATATTGTAGTTTGTGGTTTGTTTCTCAAAAAATAGGACGAAAAATAATAAGTGATGCCACAAAGAACATACAGAAAATAAAATTAAGTTGAAACATTCAAGATTCGAGAAAAAAGGCGCTATATAGATTTCGCATACAGGCGCTGTGAGGGGTCGGCGCGGCCCTGGACTTGTTGTTACGAAATAAAAGTAAAACTTACCTTTTTAGTCAATATTTATACTAAACATCAGTATTTTGGTGATAATACAAACTAAACTTAGATTTGGTAACTTTAATGGTGTTATTAAAATACATAACATCTTCTCGGTCTACTTTTTTAATTCCCGAGATCACAGTGGGAATGATTTATATTGTTTTCTTTGCTCATTGAACCTTTTCATCCTCGTCATAGCTT
This sequence comes from Galerucella nymphaeae, assembly GCA_963978555.1. Lineage (NCBI taxonomy): Eukaryota > Metazoa > Arthropoda > Insecta > Coleoptera > Chrysomelidae > Galerucella > Galerucella nymphaeae. The sequence continues at coordinate 4,047,486 of OZ021706.1, read as the reverse complement.
TCACCAAATGAATACTCAGCTATTGACAAAACTTCACAATATTTACTAATAAAACTATCAAAAAAAGACAATAACAATTAACCTAACCTTCTTTCAAATCGGTTAACATTTCACAGAACACCATCAATGACCTGACACCTTTTTCTATTTCATTCTTCTTTCACCAACTTTATGATTTACATTTTGACAGTAGACTTTCTTGGCAATAACCGGTTATGAGGCAAAAAAGAGGTTTTTTTGAAAAAAAGAAATCTTGAGCTAGTAAAACACATGTTAGTGATTACGCCTTTTGGCGGATTTTCTTGAAGATATTGATCGTTTGAGGAGAAATTATTTAATATTCTTCAAACCGAGAGGTATCGGTATCCCATATTACTTCAACTGAAGTCACTTTTGGGCCCCCTTCCAACCAAGGTGAGTTTTCTGTCTGTCTGTAATTTAGCACAAAATATAAAGACTGGCACGCCACTGCGTGTAGGTAGTTTTAAGAAAAGGTCCCTTAGAGTTTGAGGGCCATGTGTTTTTAAGTAGTTGTATTAACAGGTTATGGGGCCCAGCACATTGTGTCTCCTAGAAAAGTGGCGAAAAGTTCGGTTGATTTCGTAGTGTTTAGTGTAACACGGCTGGTAATTTCATAGTAAATGTTCCTAAGTTAAAAAGACGGGAAAACTGTTTGTCGAAAATTTCCTGATTTTGGAGGGATTATTCAAATGTATATCAGAAGTTGTAGACGCAGATGACGCCAAAGCAAAGGCAAAGGTAATTTTGACCATTGACGCATCCCTTTATGTTCATATTAAGGAAGCGAAGACGACAGTCGAGTTATGGGAAAAATTAAAGACGCTCTTTGACAACAAAGGGTTTGCCAGAAGAATTGGTTTGCTGAGAAACTTGATTACTACACGTTTGGAAAATGTGATTCGATGGCAAGTTATGTCAATCAAATCGTGGAGACAAGTCAGAGATTGCGTGGCACAGGTTTTAAAATAGATGACCAGGTGGCTCGTTGTTACTAGCTGGATTACCAGATAAATTCTCACCAATGATTATGGCAATTGAACATTCTGGTATTGAGGTAACAACAGATTCAATTAAAACAAAGTTACTGGACATGCAATGTTATAGTGATAGTGTAAGTGCGTTCGGAGCTAGTAAGCCAAATTTTAAGCCCAAAGATTCTCAGAAACCAGGAGATAGAAAGAGAATAAGGTGTTTTCGGTGCAAGCAGCTTGGGCATTATCAAAATAAATGTCCCAACGCCGCCACCGCCAATGCTGCCGCCACCGCCAATGCTGCCGCCAGCACCGTTGAAGAGACTAACGCGTTTAGTGCAGTAATTTCAAGTGGTACCTAGTAAATCGGACTGGTATATAAACTCTGGTGCTAGTGTTCACCTTACTGCTAGACAGGATTGGATTAGGAATGAGATTCCTGCAAAAGTTCCAGAAATAGTTGTTGCCAATCAGACAAAGGTTCCTGCAAAACGTTCAGGTGAAGTGATGATCACAACTATAATGGGAAAAGGTAAATACGATATACCTGTAAAAGATGTTTTATGTGTTCCTGGTTTGACGACAAATTTATTGTCAGTAAGTCAGCTTATTAAAAAAGGAAATTCTCTTAGTTTTAAGGATAATTATTGTACAGTCTTTAATAAGCAGTAGAAACCAGTTGCCATAGCTGATTTGGAAAATGGGATGTATAAATTGAACATTTTTAAGTCTGAAAAATGTTTATTGACACAAACAGCCATTTCAGGAGAAATTTGGCATCGTAGATTTGGACACATAAATGGTAATTACCTAAATAAAATGCAGAATGGTTTGGTGAATGGGCTTTACATTAAAGGACAAGTGCAGTTAGGTTTAAAAAACTGCAAAGTTTGCTGTGAAGGTAAACAGACTAGACTACCTTTCAAGCATGGGGGTTCCAGAGCGAAGAAATTGTTAGAACTTGTACATACCGATGTTTGTGGACCAATGGAGACGAGATCTTTGGGAGGTTCAAAATATTTTGTAGTCTTCGAAGATGATTTTAGTAAAATGGCATTTGTCTACTTTATTAAATCGAAAGACGAGGTATTTGGATGTTTTAAACAATTTGAGAGCATGGCCGAAAACCAGACGAACGAGAAGATTAAGGTGCTCAGATCTGACAATGGAGGTGAATTTTGTTCCAGAGCGTTTGATGGCTTTCTCAAAAGCACCGGTATCATTCACCAGAAAACAAACGCATACACACCGGAACAAAATGGAATTTCCGAGAGGTTGAATCGAACAATTGTTGAAAAAGCCAAATGTTTATTGTTCGATGGAGGCATTGGAAAGCGTTTTTGGACTGAGGCAGTAAACACAGCAGTCAATTTGTGTAATAGAAGCTTAGTAGCAGAACTGCAGATGACACCATACGAGTTATGGAGTGACAGGAGACCAGATGTAAGCAATTTACGAATTTTTGGAAGTCCTGTCATGGTACATGTTTCCAAAGAAAGGAGATTAAAATGAAATAAAAAGTCAATTAAATGTGTCGTCGTTGGTTATGATGAATTTACGAAAGGATACAGAGTATTCGATCCAGTGAAGAACAAGATCACAACCAGCAGAGATGTTACTGTCATGGAAAATGTTAATGACCATGTAGATATTTTTTGGGACAGTCAGTCAAACAATCTAGAAGTGGCAGATTCAGTGGGAGACACTGATGAGACCGAGAGAGCTGAGACAGTCGAAACAGAAGTAGAGGAGGAGGAGAGCTCAGGAGATGTTTGGCAGAATTCTGATACTGGTGACAGCGATAACAATGAGCCTCCGCCACTAAGAAGGTCTAAAAGAACACCGAAACCTCGTGTTATTGAAAATGGTGTAACCTATTTTTGTCCAAAATTTATAGAGCTGGACAATGAACCAATTTCAGTAGAGATGGCTCTGTCGAGACCAGACGGAGAAAGTTGGAGAGAAGCAATGGCAGAGGAACTACACTACTTCGAAGAAAATGAGGCCTGGGAATTAGTCGATCTAAAACGGTAGTGCAGTGTAAGTGGGTGTTTAAGCGGAAAAGTGACAGTGAAATAAGGTGCGGTTAGTTGCTGAAGGATTTACTCAAAAACAGGGTATTGACTTTAATGAAACTTTTTCACCTGTTGTACGTCACTGTACTTTGCGATTATTAATGGCTTTATCTGTTGAACTAGATTTAAACATATGTCATTTAGATGTAGCAACGGCTTTTTTAAATGGTCATCTAAAAGAGGATATTTATATGGCTTTGCCTGAGGGATATAAAACAGATGGGTGCGAAAATAAAGTTTATTTCTTCAAGGGAAGAAATGTACTCTGGTAAACTAACCACCAGTTACAAGAGGGAAAAAATTGAAGCTCTATGGAAGGAGCTGTCTGCAATTCTAAACAGTATTCCCGGAGGTTCCTGTAAAGAGTGGAAGCAATGGAGAAAAGTGAAAATAAATTATATATATAAGCGGGGGTCCTACAGCTTCTGCCGCATCCCGCATTTCGATCGCCAAACTCTTCTATCTCTCCATAAATCCTCCTGGATTGCTCTATCTCTCATTGCTTGCATAATTCCACTTATCCATGTAGTTGCTGGTCTTCCACGTTTTCTTTTGTTTTCTGGAATGTATTCCAACGCACGTTTGGGCTATCTATTCTCGTTCATGCGTTACACGTGACCATACCATAATAACTGTCGAGTTTCTATTCTTTCTGAGGTTTTATGAATTCTATTTGTTCTCCGTCTAATCTCATTATTTGGAATATGCTCTTTCCTTGATATGCGACAGGCTCTTCTTAGGTAGTCCATCTCCACACAGTCTATCTTTCTCTTTCTCCTTTCTGTCATTTGCCAGCATTCTGCCCCATACGTTAAGATAGGCTCTACAACTGCTGTGTAGATTGTCTTCTTGGTTTTTAAACTAATTCGGTTGGACCAAAGTAATGAATTCAGAATATGTATCGTTTTCTGACCCTGTTGTGCTGCGTGTTTAATGTCACATTCTGAAGATCCTTTGTTGGAAATCATGCTTCCCAGATATTTATATTCTTTGCACTTTTTTATTTTACCTAATTCTAAATCTTGATCTTCGTCCCCCTCTCCTACTCGCATATATTCCGTTTTTTTCATGTTCATGCTCATAACCCATTTTTCGTATTCTTCATGTAGTTTCCTAAGCATGTAATCTGCATCTTCTTCGCAGCTATACCCTGTTTTTAAACTAAGAGGAGTGATTTGAATTTAAGTTGGCATTTCTGCAGGCTAATTATTGGTCAGATAGCCGCCCGTTTCACACAGATCTTTTGATATAACTGACAACACTATTTGTCAGTTTTGACATTTATGTTTATTTACATAAAAGTTTTTCATTCTTTACTACCACTTTTGCGCATTTGCTGTTTATCATTCTGTTTGCGTTTGCTATTTCATATTGTGTTTGGAATTATTACTTCATATTATTGTATTTGCGTTGTTTTGTTGTATTGGTTTGTTACTTTTTGAATATGGACAAATATTGTACTCCAGTGGACTTTCTTCGCCCCCGAAACGAAGGAAATTATTAAGTTTGGATCATTTATCGCTGACAGAGAAGCAAAGTTTATAAGTTAACAAGTAAAATCTTATTTTTGATAATAGTTTCACACAAATTATGGTACCTACATTATCTTCGTATTTTTTTTAAATCAAAACCTGTTTAGCTTTATTTTGTGCTATACCTAAACTTCCAATGTAAATAAAGGATAATTTAACATATAAACTAATTGTATATTTTTTTACATATTATACTAATTTATACTCAAATTATCAAATAATGGCCATTCATAAAATTTCACATAATATAACCACAATGTTTCCACAATAATGTGACATTTGGTAGCTGTGTTTGCCTCATGTCCTGAGTCCAATTACGATTAGGTATTTACACATACCCTGATCTCTCATTGGTCACGACAAATGCAAGCAGTACAATAGATATTTCACATAAGTGTCAATTGGTTCTATAAGTCGGAACACGACCTTTTCGGAACACTCTCCCAATCTAGTAACTTTTAGTGGTATGTTTCAGGTTTCCTAAAATACTCCTCCTAGTTTAAAAACAAGGTATAGCCATTATTACCTGGTCATCTGCGAAGAACAGCGTCGTCAAACAATGATTATTAATTTTCAACCCCATTCCTGAGCATTTCTGTCTCCACTTGCACAGTGCTTCTTGGATATATGTTTTAAATAGGGTAGGAGAAAGACAGCATCCTTGCTTTAAGCCCTTCGTGACATTAAATGGTTTTGATAAAGTATTTCCTGTCTTAACTCTGCTTTGCGGGTTCTTGTACATATTATGCAATGCTCTTATATATGTTTTACTAAGGTCCGTCTTTGTCAAAACATTAAATAAAAGTTTAAGAGGAACAGTATCGTATGCCTTTTCCAGGTCTATAAAAACGGGATGTGTTAAGAGGTTCAGAGCTATCCGTTTTTCTATTAGTTGTTGTAGAGTAAAGATATTGTCTTTGCAGGATCTTCCCGAACGGAAACCACCCTGTTCTTCTATTTCAATGTATTGAGCTTCAATTCTTTTCTTCAGTATACGACCATACAACCGTCCCAACGAGCTGGTTACACTGATACCTCTATAATTTCCACACTCTTTCCTATCTCCCTTTTTATATATCGAACTAATGTATGCTATATTCCATTCTTCCGGGATATCTTGGCCTTCAATAAGACACTTATTAAAAATCTCTGCTAGTGCCTCCAATAGAGAATCTGTCCCGTATTTCACCAACTCGATAGGGATGTTTCCCGGCCCTGAAGCCTTTCCGTTTTTAATTTCCCTTAGTTCTTTTCTTATCTCTTCCTTACTTACTTCATGAACATCAATGTTCTCTACCCCCGTGGTACCTTCTAGTTCTTCCAAAAATTGTGGTCGGTTTTCAGTCAGTAGATTTTTATAGTGCTCTTCCCATTTTTTGTTTTGTATCAGGTTAATATTTCCTTCGTCATTCCTCTCTTTTCTAAGGTTTTTTTATGAATTTCCACGCCTGACTGACTCTAGTTCCTCCTAAGTATCTCTCCACCTCTTCACATTTCTGTTCCCACATTTCGTTTTTTCTTTTGGTAACTAATCTCTTTGTTTCTCTGTTCAGTCTAATGTATACTTTTCTGTCTTCTGTGTCTTTTGTGATAAGCCATGTTTGATATGCTTTCTTCTTATCTTTCACCGCTCTTTCTATTTCTTTACACCACCAGTCCGGATTTTCTTTTTGGGTGGTTTCCTTAAACCCTAGAGCTTCTTCCGCAGCCTGCTGAATGCATTCTTTAACATCCTGATATTGTTCTTCAGCTGTTTCCCTTTTATTTAAGCTTGTCAGTTTTGATGCTAATCTCAGTTTATAAAGAAACTGTACTGATTCTATCGATGTTATATTTAATATTTTTCAGCTCGGAAACTTCCCTTTCCTAAATTATATGGGTTAATTTTAGAAAGTCTTAGTAAGGTACTTATAAATCAAGACTTCTTTGTGTTCAAAATATAATATCTTATCAAGAAATAATATTTAAAGTACCTACCAATGATGAATTATTGCAATTATAGTTGTTGGTGTTAGTATACTAATTTTTTAGACATGGGTGGATTAAAAAAAAATACAAAATGATTCTGATTGGTTTAGACATTTGGCAACATGGCTAATACATTTTTGCTAATTTGCTTCCTTCTCTTGAACTCGGGAATACGGTTTTATATTACCAGTAGAAAGGTGATAGAAAGAAAGTAGGGATTACACCCTGGGGAGTGTTCTATTCTATTGCCGTCAAGACTAGACGCCCAGTTCTACCGGGCTTTAGACTCGATAGATTTGGAAGGGCAAAGCACAATCAGCCTAATCAGAGAGCACAATCATCAATCATATGCAATGACAATTAACAATCTTTGCTGATTTCATACTTTTTTTTTGTGAATAATAAAATGGATTATGAAATGGAATTATCCTATGGTGGTGAAATGTTTAAAGTGATGGTGGACCTGAATACGTACCTCATGCTTTCACAAGGTGAAGTTTTGTATCGAATTAAAAATTAATAAATTACAGTGTATAATTATTTTGTTGACATGACCCTCCGAGAAGAGTATGCAAACACAGTTTATAATCAGATGAAAAGAGATAGTGGTAATCTTAAATACCATATTGTATATATCACTATATTTTAATATACTTTTAGAAACCAATACTTCGTCAGGTACTTCTACTGAACGTTTCTTCACTGCAGGTAAAAGTTCACTGGATCATACAGCAACAGCTTACGAAGTTGAAATATCTGCCATACCTTCCACTTCTTATGACTCCAGGTTCCCTAGCTCAAATACCGTAGGACAGTTGACAGTATTACATTTCAGATAAAAAAACACAAGCCATGTAACAGCCAAGGTGACGTTGAAAAATCTACATTTATTTGGGCTGATAGTTTAAGTAGATGTTCACTTGAATGTAGATTACAGAGAAAGGCCCAATTTTCTAATCCTACATGAAAGAAAAGTAAGCTTTGGAAATTGGTGGCTGATGAAGTTAGGAATATAACAGGTATCGAAGTTACACCTAATGCATGTGATAATAAATACAGGGGCCTATTGACAACCTATAGGACCAACAAACAAACAAAAATAAAACTGGAGAAAGTGCAATAACGTGGCAGTATTTTGAAATTATGGATGTAGTCTTGGGACAGAAAGATTCAAGTGATCCACCAATTGCTAATTTGGGTGACTCACTCGATGTTCCCAGTGATGTTTCTATAAACGAATAGGATGAAACCAGTTATAATATAGACACAAAAACGGGGTCGCGGGAATTTTTTCGAAAACACCGTTTTAGAAAAACAATTTTTCGAAAACATTCTTTCGAAAAACAATTTTCCGAACGCACTTGAATAATGTTAGTTAGATGGTAGGTGCGTAAATAGAGTGTTTTCGAAAAAACGCATTTTCGGAATGAATGTTTTCGAAAAACAGTTTTTCGAAAATTATTATTTTCGAAAGGTATTTTTTTCGAAAAACAACTTTTCGAAAGGTTACTTCATGGAGACTAGATAAGGAGAACTAACTCATACGGGAAAATTGACAAAATCTGACTTCAAAATTGCCTTTTTAAGTAGTTTGTTTTTTGACCGCAGCGTCGCGCATTGTTCCTTGAGAACCCATTTCTGACAGAAAGTACAATAACCTTACTTTTTATATGGTAAACATTACTTTGTAAATAAATAGTCAAATCTAGATTATTGAAATACATAAATTAAAAATGGGCAAGGTGTGTGTTGTTGAAAATTGTATTAGTGGTAGTGTTAGCGATCTACGACGAAGACGCGAGTTAAATTTGAAAAAACCACGATTTTTTCAAGTACCAAAGGTAATTAATTAAGAATTTTCAAATATAAATAAAGTAGAAATAATGACAAGATTAGTATTATTTTTTATAATATGGATAATAATTTAATTGGACAGGTGCAGGGTATACGTTGAAATAAAGAATTTAAAAATATTGTGGTTTAATTTTCCGAGAAATTAAAAAAAGAATGAATAATATGTATCACAAGGAACATACAGAAGATATACATTTCATGTTGAAATGCAATTTTTACATAAAATTTCTGCAAACTGTAGAAGTCTGTCAGCAGGTCTCGTTAGCTATCAAAACTAAATTATAATATATATATACCTACTTATTATAATTACATTATATAATGTAATTATTTCATACTGAAAGTCTATTGTGATTGAATTAGATGCTCTAATTTTGCAAATGCAAATTCATCTAGTTCAACTGATTGAAAATATATTGTATTTTTTACTATTATGAAACAGTGTCCCAGGAAGCGTCAATTGTGGATAGATTCACTAGGTACTGAATTGAGAACCAACAAGTTTGTTTGTGATCTCCATTTTCCAAACATTGAAGAATCATATGTCACAAATTTACCAAATGGAGATATAAATGTACTGATGAAAGGAAGAGTACCATGTCCTCCAGGAGTAGTCCCTAAGATAGTTGTTGATCAGATACCAACTCCAATGATTGAAGACTGTAGAATACAATTGTTTTCAAATAAGGTATCAGATAATCCTGAATTATGTATTGAAAATGTGCACAAACAATTAGAGAACATTGGGTTAAACACAATGCATCGGTTAATCTTTAATTACTTTAGGGAAATGAACAAGAGCAGCTGTCTGAAGGAATTAAAGAACAGATCAATGATATGGATATGATAGAAAACAATAAACTAATAAATGAAAATGTCACACTCAAGCTTCCAGACAATTCTGAGCATGAAATTGAATATAATAGTCAAGTAAGCAATTTTCCAAATCGTGTGTTTTAGCTGCAACTAAAACCTTGGAAATAAAACTAAAAGTTGGTGATAATGCAAAAAATTGACATTGTTCTAGATGAAATTTAGTAATGATTCAGAAATTCTGAGCATCATTATGGAACTGAACAAACTGTTTCCAATTGGTTGGAGCTTTATTCCTGGCATTAACCAATTAGCAGCAATTCAGTTTGATTGTGTTAAATTAAAGGAACGATTACGACTAATTGTAAACGAAGATCAATCTGTGTTGGTAAGAATTAATGTAATTTCACTATTGACTGCAAAAAAAATTACCACTTTATATGGAGTAAATTCTTTAATATAATTTTACATTGTTTGATATAGGTTACATATTTGGAACATAATAAAAGAAAAATTAATGCAGGAATAAAATCTGTTTTTGATTTAATTAACCTTTTAAAATGTATGGAGGAAAAACAATTATGTACTGGAACAGGATTTTGTTCAAAAAGGTATTTCTTCCATTCAATTAGTTTTCATTCTGTATACTAATCTATTTAATAATTGGTAATTTTTAAATTGTTTTACTTCCACATAAAGTTATTCAGTTAAATGTCATGGTGATGTGAGCAACAGTCTCAAACGTTTCCAAACGTGTCCACGATGTCCTGAATGTCGTAAACTCCGTTCAAAAATCCTAAAATTCAGAAAAAGTCGAACACCTAATCTTATGGAGAAGATTACAAAAGAAACATTTAATTCTGTCGATTTGGCACTTGATAGTAAAACAAAGCTTATTAAACAACAGGTATAAATATATTCATTATACTTTGATATAAATACATCTTATTATTATTCACGAGAATTCCGATTTATTATTTCAGTTACATTGTTCTTCATCAAAATTACGTAGTATTCAAAGGAAAACCAAAACTATTTATGAAGGCCAATTTAATAGAAAACTTTCATTACTTCCAAAACAGCAGCAAATAACTGTAAGGGTGTGTTTTGAAAATTCTAAAAAGAAAGGGCCGAATGGTAGACGATATGATATTGAATGGATTTACGAATGTCTTCTGATTCGCATGAAAAGTACTTGTACGTACAATATGATTCGAGCAAGGAATATAATCCCTCTGCCAACCATTGACACTTTATCGAAATATATTCAAAAAATAAGTTCTTCAATTTTTGGATTTTTGCCAGAGACTTTTGATATCCTTCGAAAAAAAGGTGAATCAATGGCACCAGAGGATAAAATTGGTCAAATAACAGCTGATGAGGTAAAACTAATGGAGAACATTGATTTCAATAAAAAAATTGCTGAATACACTGGATTTGTTGATCTTGGCAAATATACATCTGCTTCTGATCGTGATGTTGCTGGAGACCATGCTCTTGTTTTTATGTTTATACCATATCGGGGAAATTCAGCTCAGCCTCTTGGATGTTTTATTACTAAGAACTCAATAACGAGTGAAATTCTTCATAAGTTATTTTTAGAATGCATTATACTAGTGGAAAATTCTGGTTTTCATATAAATGCATTAGTGACTGATGCTGCTCAGTGGAATAGAGGTGTATGGACGAAAATGGGAGTTGGTATAAATAATATCAGCTGTGAACATCCATGTGATCCTAACAGAAGATTGTGGATGATATCCGACTTTCCACATTTGATTAAATGTTTAAGGAACGGATTAGTTGAGTTGGACAAATTCGAGGTAGTTATATTGTAAACAAATGTGTTAATACTTGGTGACAATTTATCAATTTCTATTTTATGCAGACACCTGTGGGGTTAGTCGAAAAAAAATATTGGGAGAACCTTTTGTTGGTAGAACAATTCGAAAAACCCAACTTGTCAATGGCTTACAAGCTTACACCAGCTCATTTGAATCCTAAACTATATCAAAAAATGTCTGTTCCCATGGCCTATCAGGTATAAAGATTCATTTTAGTTAGGTTCTTTCACTTCTTATAACACACTTATTATATTTTTAATATTAATAGTTATATTCGCGTGAAGTTCGTTGTGCAATGACCATTTTGAGAGAGAATGGAAATGAAAAGTTCCGAGGTTCAGAAGCAACTGAAAAGTTTATCAGGTTAATTGATGATGGAATTCAAGCTATGACTTCACATGATTCTTATAACGCACTATATTTTACAGATACTTGCAGACAAAAACAGGTAATATCAAAATTCTATCACCAACAAAAGGATTTATGATTAGTAAAGTGGCATATGACTACCACTTACTTTCTGAATTCAACAACTTTCGCAAGCCAGATAAGAGTGATAAACTTTTCAATACAATTCATTTCCATAAGGTCTACAAGCAAACCAAAGCAAACAATGATCAGTTGGGTTATTTACTGAATATTTCTAAGAATTTATTCAATTTTGTCACAGACTAATATTTCACATAGACTTTTTAGAAAGATTTCAACATGCTTCATTTGGTAGATAACCTTTTGGTTTCGAATTTGGTTCAAAATTTGTGAAAACAATATTATACGCTCACGTGCTTTTTCATTGAATGGTACACTAGTATTATTCATATTATTTTTATACTAACTACTAACATAAGATAACAAAACATTGAATGATAAATTAGAATGAAATAATTTACAGAATAATTGTTGCAGTTTATGATGGACCAAATCTCTTCAATCATATGCTAATTTTTTATTACTATAATATAGGCCATTCAGACTCTATTGAAGTTTTTAGAAGATTGTGAAAAAATGAAAATACCTGAAATTTCCACTCCCAAGCAATCCTCTCCAAATAATTCGGTCCCAAAACAAAAGACCCCAAAAGGCAAACCAAAAAACAAATCCTTCCCAATATCTACAAGTTCTATATGTGGTTTTAAGGTTACATTAGCAGCAACGCTAGAAATTTTAACTGACCTTCACAATACGTATGGATATGAATATCTATTGACATCTCGGTTGACTCAAGATAATCTCGAGGTAATAGTTTAAGCAATCCAAATTCAAGAGGCTCATATTTGTACCTTTGTACCCGTTATGGTTAATATTATCATTTTTTTCAACAGAGACTATTTTCAATAATGAGATATTGTTGTGGTGCCAATGATCATCCTACCCCCCAGCAGTTTGGTCAAGTTTTTCGGTTATACTGCTGCAATGCTATGATAAAGCCTCCAAAGGGTTCAAATGTAACTGGAGTTGAGTTACTGCAAACGCTTATGAAAACAAAAGACTCTCTGGAAATGGCTCGTCAACCGAGAATGGAGTGGTTAGAAAAACTTGACCAAATGCTTGAAAATGCAGTCCCAGTTGAAGAAATTTGGAGCCATAACGACAGTGCAAATATGGAATTAACACCTAGTTCTTCTACCATCGAAGAATCATTGAATGATCACGATTATGATGTGGTGTCCACAAGCAAAGAAGTTCAAGCATACATGGCTGGTTACATCTTGAGAAAATTAAAAATCAAATGTAAGTGCCAGGTATGCCTGAAAAATCTTGAATCATCAAATGATGAGTCGCATAGTCGTGATCGCTTCATAGATTTAATGGAAAGGTATGGAGGATTGTCGCGAGCTAGCGAGGATTTGTTCCAATTAACTATGCAGTTAGAAGCTGCCTTCCTGGAAGTTGTTGGCAGAGTGGGGTTGAGCCATGGGGTGATTTATAAAATATTAAGTAGAATTGAGAAATTGTTACCCAATTTATCAATGGTTGGATGTGTGGTTCATCAGCTCGAGATAACCAAAGATATCATTGATTTTTATATTACCATGAGGCTGCACTTTTTAGCCAAAACTTTCAACAAAAAGAATCAACTGAACCGAGAAAAAATTAAAAATCTCAAGAAAACTTCCAAGTTGTTGTAAAAGTAACCAATATTCACTTTTTGTTATGTCTAATCTTCGTTGTAACCAATCATATGTGCATTTTAATTTTATATATATAGTTAGTAGTAGAACAAAATCTATGGCGAGTTTAGCTAAATATAATTTCTACAGTATATGTTATGGAATAAAACGCATAGTGGATGAGGTAGGTATTAGATAAAGATTAACTGCATGCCAGTTGAAAATTTAGTTGGCACATATCTCAATAGTGATTGTGGAGGGAATTATGAAGTGGAAATCCCTGGATTCCTTGTTGAGGTATAAATGGTTGTTTTTTATCATTTGTTACATTGTTTCATTCCTAGAGAAATTTGATAATTTCTTCTTGTGAAGGCTTTGTTGGATTGGTAGCCATAGACAGTTTCTTTCATTTTATGGAAAAGAAGAACCTGAAATATCAAGACATTATTAATTCTATCATTGTTACATAACTTGTTGAGAGGAACTTATTTTTGTTTCATTGTTCCTGCTATTGGAGCTAGTGACTCCAGGTTATTGATCTAAACAAACCTTCCATGTTTTCAAACTGTATTTCCCAATTTCATTATGTTTAAGATCATTTATTTTAATGATTTCAATTGGCACATTTCCTGCAAGCATTCCAATTGATATTTACTTTTTTTCAATTGTATTTTTCTCTCCCTAATAAACTTTTACTGTATAAGAAACCAGATACTTGAAAACATCATGAATGAACATAAATTTCTTACATAATTTACAAACAAAAATTATGAAGTGAAGATCTTTTATTTTTTCATACTTTGATCCCGAGTTTGATCCAAAATAAAAACTCTAATAAAACAATAACTTATATAAAAGAGGGTTTTAATAAACTATCAGTACAAACCTTGGCTTTCAAGACTTGGGTCACTTGTTTCACTGAAGTTTTGACTATTTCTATAAATACTTCAAGCATCTCTTTGTTTTTTGTATAGGTACATTTTATTTCATTCATTATTAGTCACATCCACATTACTATTGAAACCAATGGATGTAAAACCTAAAATATATTATAAACAATGTGAATAATTTAATACTTATTTATCACATCTCTTTGATAATAACATGTGTAGTAACCAATATGTAGGACTGATATTAATCACTCAATTACAAGTATAAGTGGAGGTGAATACCAATGCTTGCTAGCCTCAATATGTCATTTACCGAAACAAAAAGATACAAATTGCTAACTTAAACCTACATGCACCAAAACTATAGAGTATGATAAAACTACACAAACAAAATACACCTATTAGATCAGTTGCATCATACATTAATATGTACCCAATCACAAATACTTTCATTTGTCACCTTCATCTTCACTATATTTGAACTAAGTTCAATATATATTAGTGACCTGTATCATTAAGACAAACTTGCTATATATAAAGATATATGTAATTTGACAATAGCTTTGTTGTGATTCATTGTCTTTATAGCCTGAGAAGTGATTATTTGTTCTTAGTTAATATCTACTGTTTGGAAGGTATTTATTTTTATTATATTTTATAATTTTTATATTATATTTGAGATTATGATAATATTATCTTGACATCTAACACAATTTGGCATATAATTTCTGCTCCAACTTGTGAGACTAATGCCCGATTTCACCAACCAATTCCTAAAGTTAGGTAAAACCTAAACCGGAATTAAGAATTTCTAAGTGCAATTTGCTTTTCACACAGGCAGACCTAACAAGCTATCCTAACGTTGGGTATTTCCTATTGTCCTTAGGTATTACTAAACGCGTGGTAAAATGCAAATTGCACTTAGGAATTCTTAATTCTGGCTTAGGTATTACCCGAGGTATAACCTAACTTTAGGAATTGATTTCACCGGGCCCATAACTCATAATTCAAATATTATGATTACTAGCATTCTTTAAGAAAAGTTAGCCTTTACACAAAAATCAGGTGTATATACAATCTAAAAATGTTCTCATTGTGAAGCAATTTATATTAATAAATCACAAAGAAATCTTTGAATAAATGCTGAATATCCTAGTTGCTCTAGATCTAGAAGTGAGCATCCAGAAATCTAATTATGCAAAACCCTAACCCTACGTTGAGTTATGCTATTAAGCTGTTCACCTAATTTCTAGAAATTAAAAAAGATGTTCAATATACTCCTAATTTCTGATAGCATATATATAATTTTATACCTACCTACTATAAGATCTTAGATCATGAACATGATCTTGAGATGACATATACCCTAGGTTAAAAAAAAATAAGGTATTTTAGTTACTTGTTTCTCACTTTCTTAACTTATAAGTACTCCATGATTAAATATCACAAAACTACAAGTTACAATTTACAGGAGTGTTTCATATATTTGTTTAATTTACAATTTTACTATGTGGATGTAACATTGCATACTTCACTTGTGTCTATCTTATAAGAATAAGAATATATCCATCCATAAAATAACTGGAGTAATTTGCCCTTATGAACTAAACTGTTGTTATGGATAATTTTCCATTCTCCAATCTTGTCATCTTTTGTCAAGATATGTGAAAATGTCTTCACGATGTAGGATTGGAGTTGTTCCTCGGAGTGGTCACACCAATTTTTTTCATGAATTTCAATAAATCAAAAGGCAATACAAAGAATGAATTTATGTACTTACTAAGTAGTAACTGAGAAATTGTAACTTGGAGTTATGTGAAATTTGGTCCTGATGAAGCGATAATGTAATTTGTGTAATTATGGTCAAGTAATATAATGTTATATTTCTATTGTGGAATTTGTTACTTATTGATTTTATTTGATAATCAGTTATGGAATATAAGTACTACGTACCTTACACATAGGGTGTCTTCTACATTCTTCTTAGAACTTATGCTCACTATAACTTTTATAAAGCTTGAAATATGTTCCATGATTGTAGATGTTCATAATTTTCATCAGGTAATAACATGAATACATTCAGCAACAAGTTGAACTTATTATATTACCACTAAACTATTAATTTTTTTTATATTTTATGAAAATGATAACAAAAACGAATATCGTTACTTCATAACCTCACTTACCACACATGCGAACCGCGAACTGTCATAGGAGATAGCAGCCAATAAAACACCATGAAATAAAGTCTTATGATTGGCTGTGAAGGTTCTTATCCTTAGCTGGCGCCCTCTACCTTGGGCACAAATTGAAATACATGGAGTTCGATCTCCTTTATATAGTCTCCATGGGTTACTTTTTCGAAAACCTTCATTTCGAAAACATTCATTCCGAAAATGCGTTTTTTCGAAAACACTCTATTTACGCACCTACCATCTAACTAACATTATTCAAGTGCGTCCATATAGCGACTCCTCCGCTAAATTGACGCACGAGGAACCCTGTATATGAGTAAACTTCGCAATAATTGTCAGTAAAGTTAAACAGTCTGTCAGGTATTTGACAAGTAAGTACCTATATAATAATAGATATCGTTAAAGATTATGGGTCGCGGAAATTTTTTCGAAAACACCGTTTTCAAAAACAATTTTTCGAAAACATTCTTTCGAAAAACAATTTTCCGAAAAACATTTTTTTCGAAAAACAGTTTTTCGAAAATTATTATTTTCGAAAAACAACTTTTCGAAAGGTTACTTTTTCGAAAACCTTCATTTCGAAAACATTCATTCCGAAAATGCGTTTTTTCGAAAACACTCTATTTACGCACCTACCATCTAACTAACATTATTCAAGTGCGTCCATATAGCGACTCCTCCGCTAAATTGACGCACGAGGAACCCTGTATATGAGTAAACTTCGCAATAATTGTCAGTGAAGTTAAACAGTCTGTCAGGTATTTGACAAGTAAGTACCTATATAATAATAGATATCGATAAAGATTATAAAGATGAAAGATAACAAAGCTCTTAAATTAATCGAAACACCGCGCGGAAAAACTAAGGCATACTTGGATGGATATTTCTATCTTAAAGACAAAGTGGCAAAAGGTATTATATATTGGAAATGTGAAGACTTCAACAAGAGCTGTAAGGGACGACTGAAGAGTATAGAGAATAAGAATATTGCTGAAACTATATCTGGAAATCACAACCATCCAGGTAAACCTGAGAAACTTGAAATAGAAACGATTCTTAGTGATATTCGCAATATATCACGTAAGTCAATAGCGACGCCACAGAATATAATTGCAGATTCTATCGGAAATGCCAGTGTTTCAGCCTTGGTGAATCTTCCGTCAATTCCATCCATGAAGAGAACTATACGTAACATAAGAACTCGAGAAAGTAGTGCAATTGCACAACCTTTGGATACAATGTCTCTGAATTTACCGGATAAATATAAAACGACGGAAAATGGTCATAATTTTTTACTTTTCGATTCAGGTCCGGAAGATCCACAAAGGATCATAATATTTGACACAAATGAAAACATGACATTGTTGTTTAAATCAAGAGTATGGATGATGGATGGAACGTTTAAAACAGTACCCACTTTATTTTATCAATTGGTCACTGTTCACTGCAAAATAAACAAGGAAGTGATAGTACCTGTTATATATGCTTTGCTACCCAATAAGCGACAGGAAACATATACAAGACAACTTAACTGGATGAAACAGTGTGTAACTGTATCTGGTAATGTATTTTCTGTAAGTACAATCATCACTGACTTCGAAAAAGCATTTATCAATTCGATTGAAGAAGTCTTCCCGAATGTGTTACATCATGGATGCTATTACCACTTCAGCCAAAGTATATATAGAAATATGCAAAAATATGGTTTGGCAACCAAAGCGGACAGTGACGCAATTTTCAAATCAAAAATCAAAATGCTGAAAGCGTTAGCTTTCGTACGGGTCCCTTTCATCTCCAGAGGCTTCGACTTGGTAGTGAAAGAACATCAGTTCACGGAAGTAAATGAAGAATTCATTAATTATTTCGAGAATACATGGATAGGAAAGATGGAGAGAAGAGGTAGAGCTGAGCCTTTGTTTGCTTATTCTCTCTGGAGCTGTTTTGAAAGTGTTCTTCGGCAATCACAGTTGACCAATTACGCCGCTGAATCATGGCATAGGGGTTTTTTATCACTTATTGACGCTCAAAAATCGTGCCTTTGGACTTTCCTGAATAATATTAAAAAGGAACAATGCCTGACAGAACTTAAAATTGCGAAAGCTATTTCTGGAGAGGAGCCACTAAAAAAAAAATATAAATCATTGGATCAGAGAGTGCGCAATATATGTTCATCGTTTGAAGAAACATGTAATGATGATGAATTGATTGCTTTTTTTAAAAATATAGCTAACGTTTTGTAATGTTGTGAATAATTGCAATAATTGAATTGAAGTGTTTTCTACTTTTTCAGCCGAAATTAGTTGAGTACATTGTAATTTTTAGTTCATTATATTGTGCGGTCGACCAACTTTTGAGTTTTTTTTTATTTAAATCAGATTTGGGCAACTTTGAGGATGGATGATTTCCTCAACAATTAAACATGTTTTCAAAAAGCTGTTATTCGAATGATATGGTTTTCGAAAAATTTAATTTTCGAAAATAGACATTTTCGAACAATTGCTTTTCGAAAAAGATGATTTTCGAAAAATGATCTTTCGAAAACAAGTATATTCGAAAATTTGTTTTTTCTGAAAATTGTTTTTCGAAAAATTTTCCGTTCAAAATTTTGTTTTCGAAGACTAGTTTTCGGAAAAATTTCCGCAACCCACAAAAACTAATAAGAAAAGAACATCAAATACTCTTTCTCTCCAAATGTATTTACACGAAAAGAGAAAGTTGTAAGAAAAAAAGCCGAGAGGGAAAGTAAGAAAAAAGAAGAAAAGCAAATATGGAAAGAAAAAAAATGGGAAGGAACAAAAAAGCTTAAAGAGAGAGGAATTGATGCGATATTAGCTCTAGCAAAAGCTATAACTGAAAAGAAGTAAGATGCGTTAGGACTGAACTATTACTAATTATTGTTGATTCTTATTTAGTGGAACTATTTTTTGTTTTTTTGACTCGTGATTTTTAAGTTCTTATCTTGATTATTTTGTTTGCTCAATTTAACTGAAGTATTATTTATTTGTTTTTTAGGCATATTCATTATCTTATCATTATCTTTTTTATTATTATTTCAAAGTTTTTATTGTGATTTTTTGTTTGCTAAATCCATTTTACTGGAGTATTATTTTTTGTTTGTTTTTTAGACATATATATTGATTGTGAATTTTCGTTATTTTTTTTTATTCTACAGTTTTTATTGTGATTATTTGGTTTGCTCAGCTGCAAAGTATTTTTTTAGAAACCTAAGAAATATTTGCATTCTTCAATATCAGTATTTTGTTATATATTTTTGAAAATTATTCCTATTTGCTGTGATGTTTGTTATGTAAAAAAACACTGTTATGAATTTATTTTTTATTTTTCCTAAATAAACAAAAATTAAATAAGATTCTGCATTATTTGTATTCTTAGTTGATCTGCTTCATGGTCAACAGGATCATTATTATTTCCTTCATGTATAATTAGGTCCTTCGTCCATTAGAATATTATTTTTTGATGAAATATTATGGAGAGCACAACTGGCAATTGAATAGTATTTTATGTATTGTAATTCATACACTTCCAAAAATTTTAGTCGTCGAAATAAACCTTTTAAACGACTATATGTATTTTCGATTAGCACTCTCGATTAACCTAACCGTGTATTGAATTTTTCCTGCTGCCTTGTTGTCTCTAAAAGGCACCATAATAAATTTATCCATGGGATTTGCAGAATCTCCAATCAAATATGTACTAGTTGGCAACCAATTTTCCATATCAGTAGACAATTTTTCATAAATTTTTGAAGATTTCCACATCCTAGCATCATGGAAGCTTCCTGGCCACATGAGACATTAATGATTTCTTTTCTGTAGTTGCAAATAGCCTGCAACAATACTGAATAGGTTCCTTTTCTGTTGTAGTAGGAGTTATCTGGTTTCCCAGGAATCAATATATGTGTACCATCTACACAGCCAAAAACATTAGGGAAGATTGTTAAATCCATTTACATTGCTTATAGCATCTGCTCCTGTTGTCCATACAATGTATTTGTCAGAAATTATTGTTATCATCCTGCAGATTTTCAAAACTACTGTATAAGCCTGGCCCTTGTGTATTCCGAAGCGGTCTGCAATTGATCGGTAGCTTTCTCGATTTTCCAGTGCTCATATGGAAATTAAAATGCCTTTTTCCAGAGAAATTTTTGGTCTACCTTTCACATCTATGTAGCTGGTTTTTAAGTTAGATTTTAATTTCTCCACAGACTCTCTTGACATTCGAAAATGTGCTTTAAAATCATCAAGAGAGTACATTGGTACAGTAGTTTCGAAGTAATTGGAGGTTGTGATATGTTGTCTTTTTTCGCCAAAAAGAACAAGTACTTCGGTATCACTGTCACCGCTGACAGCGCTTGATGTTGCATCACTCGAAGAAGAATCATCCAAAATGTCTCCACTAAATATACAATTTGTTAAAACACATGCTACTGCTAAATCTTCCATTTTCTGGAGCCTGAAAATCATAAGACGATAATTACTTAATGTCACTAATTTTTGAGACAAAATTTGTAGAATATATATTTTATATTCAAAACTGTTTAATACATACCTTTCCAGTACTAAAAAAGTGGAATAAAAATTACTAATTAAATGCTGTGGTAATAGAAAAAAATAAAAGTTTACTAGAGCGTCTATGCGTCAATAATATTGAAGATGGCTGGTTTGGCTGGTTTGAAAATGTCAAATTTATCTTCTTCCTTTTTTCAATCTAGTATCCAACCAAAATACGTTCTTATAATCGTCTACCGATAGATCAACTTCATTCTACCTGACATTTATCTGACATATCACAGACATCTATCGATAGACTCTATCGGTGGATTTTAAGAACTTGCCCATAAGCTTCGTTTCCTAAAAGTCGTGAAACTTGTACCTACTAGCATATTCAGCCAGCTAAAGACATTTTAACATATACTCTGTTTTTAAACTAAGAGTAGTAATTTAAGTTGGCATTTCTGCAGGCTCATCATTGGTCAGATAGCCGCCCGTTTCGCACAGATCTTTTGATAGAACTGACAACGCTATTTGACAGATTTGACATTTATGTTTATTTACATAAAAGTATTCCATTCTTTACTACCACTTTTGCGCTTTTGCCGTTTATTATTTTGTTTACGTTTGCTATTTCATATTGTGTTTGGACTTAACATCTCGTGTTATTGTATTTGTGTTTTTTACTTCTTATTTTGTGTTGTTTTGTTGTATCGCTTTGTTACTATTTGAATATGGACCAAAGATTGTATTCCAAGTACCAGTGGACATCCTTAGCCCCCGAAACGAAGGAAATTATTAAGTTTGGATCATTTATCGCTGACAGAAAAGCTTATAAGTTAACAAGTAAAATCTTACTTGTAATAATAGTTTGACACAAATTACGGTACCAACAATATTATCGTATTTTTCAAATAAAAACCTCTTTAGCTTTATATTGTTCTATACCTAAACTTCCAATCTAAATAAAGGATAATTTAACATATAAACTAATTGTATATTTTATACACACTAATTACCTCACGCCTTCACTGGTGTAATCTAAGAAAAGTACTGACTGCAACTGCAGCATATTATATTATATTATATTTCCTTATCTATGAACACTTGTTTCAGCAATTAACAATCTCGTTAGATTCTTTTTATTTCTAATACAGTTAAGATCATAATTTTATAAAATAATTTTGTAGAATTTAATAATTTGTAAAAATAAATCTTTTTAAAAACGACTTCGGCATTCTCGATAAGTTATTTGGCGCAGTCAGTAGGATATTCAGGAATCCGCGTATCGTACGTGCATTTTTCGTTTTCAAACGATTGACTGAATACCGAACTTACAATACAGGGTGTGTTATTGTGTGGAAGTGTTGTGTTGGAGGCTCCTCAAAAATCAGGAAACCAAATCTATCGCAGAACCAGCGCAGCTCAAAACCAGTAGACTACCGGAATTTGGGATAAAAATCGCCCCAATTCGCAAAGAAGACCAACTTAGAGAAGACAGAATCGCAGATCTAGTAGTCATCTTTATAGGAACATAAGTGAGATGCTAGTAGTCGTTTTGTTTTATGTGTAAGTACTTTTTGAATTGAACCAATTTATTATATTTTATGGAAGAAATTACAAACGAACTTGAAAACTTAGCTTTAACAAACGAAGCCAATAATTTAAATTTAGAAATGAATCAGTTTAAACCAGAATATTTAAAGTGCATCCCAGAATTTGATGGGAATCCTAACGAATTGAATAGGTATCTATCTACGAGCGAATCACTTATTGCTAATTTTTACGATGTCATAAATCCGAACAATTTTCAAAATACCTTTATTCTAAATTCTATAATTTCGAAACTACAGGGTAATGCAAAATTAGTGGTTAACATTCAAAATGTTTCTACTTGGGAAGACTTAAAACAAATTTTAACTCGGAGTTTTGCTGATCAGAGGGATGAAGCTTGTCTTAACAGAGACTTAGTCATGCTAAGACAGGGTCAAAATGAAAAACCCCAGCAATTTTTTGACAGGTGCTTAAATTTATTGAATCTCTTATGTAACTATGTAGATTTACATGAAGCAACAAACGAGGGTAGACTTCTGAAACTTTACCAAAAATTGTCCTTAAAAACATTTTTATCTGGTTTGAAGGAACCACTAGGAACAACTATACGTTGTATGAAACCTTCGACTTTAAATGAAGCATTGCAATATCTTACTAGAGAAGATAATATTCACTACTTCCAAAATTTTTCGAATAAAAATTCTGCCCTACCCCAAATTCCAGTAAACAACCATAGAAACCAACAGTCAAATTTTTATCAGAGATCTAATGGTGGGCCAAATTTGCCATTTAATTATCAAACACAAAATAATCAATTCAGACGAAATTCGTTTCCCTCACAGCCCATCCATATACAACCAAGGCAAAATTTCCAGCCCACAAGATACCCAACTAATTCTCAAGTCTTCAGGAACCCCAATAATAGAAACGTCTTCAAACCAAATCCGAACCAAGTATTAGCAAATCCGACACCTATGAGTGTGTCTACTCGAAATACCTCAAAACCGATACCCGGTCCATCGAATTTCCATCAAAATCAAAATTTTACTAATTCACCTAATTCTAATAGAAATATTAATTTCGGTAATCAACCAAAATATATCTCAGAAGAACTATTTAATACCGAGTTTGATGAAGACCAAAATTATGAACAGACTTATCAAAACTATGATAGATCTAATCAAAATAATCATTATGAGGAAAATATTATTCAAAACAATGAAATTGATATTAATACACCAAGTAATAATCAAAATTTTCAAGAAAAGCCTCTTTTGACCAGAGACAGATAACACCAATAATTTCTATCAACACATCAAATTCGAGTGAACTTTCTTATATAATTTTTCCAGAATATAATATTAAAATTCTTATAGACTCTGGAGCAACAAAATCATTTATTGATCCAAATATCGCTTATAAATTTTTTCCTAATTCAATAAAATTTGAACCATTTATAGTATCAACAGTGTTTCAAAAATCTTCACACAAGCACAGTGTAGCTATACCTACCCCAAAAATATTTAAATTACCAGAAACTAAATTAATGAAATTTTTCTTATTCAAATTCCACAATACATTTGACGGTCTTATTGGTATTGATAATTTGAAATTTTTAGAAGCCAATTTAGATTTTCAAAAGGGATATTTAATAACACCTTATTGTAAATTAAAATTATTATTCCATCCCACATCAAAAGAGCTCAATCTTATAACAATTGGCCCGAGATGCCAACAAGTAATTAAAGTGAAAACTTCTATACAGAGTGGAGAAATTATTATACCCCACCAAAAGATTCATAACTGCGAAATCCCCGAAAGTTTAACAATTGCTAAAGATCACGAAGCTTTTACTACTATTTTAAACAGTACTACACAGCCAGTTACTTTAGATTTTTCTCGACCATTATCAGTCGAACATTTTGAGAGACAAGAAATTCAGAATTTTGACTTCAACAATATTGAAACCGATTGTAGAAATTACTTAAACCTAGATGCAATTAGAACAGATCACTTGAATCAAGAAGAAAAATCATCAATTTTAAATCTTTGTAAGGAATTTTCTGATATCTTTTATCATGAAAATACAGCTTTGACTTTTAATAATAAAATAAGACACCAAATTAAGACAACAAATGATATACCTGTTTATTCTAGACCATATCGTTATCCATTTATTTATAAAAACGAAGTCCAAAATCAAATAAAAAAAATGTTAGATTCTAATATTATTCGACCAATTAATTCACCATTGTCATCGCCAATATGGGTGGTTCCCAAAAAACTAGATGCATCAGGACAACAAAAATGGCGTGTGGTAATTGATTATCGGCAACTAAACGCGAAAACTATCGATGATAGATATCCGTTACCTAACATAACTGATCTACTAGATAAGTTGGGCAAGTGTCAATATTTCTCAACCATTGATTTGGCCAGTGGTTTTCACCAAATCCAAATGGAGGAGAAAGATATAGAAAAAACTGCTTTCACGACAGAACAAGGACATTGGGGGTTTTTACGTATGCCATTCGGCTTGAAAGGAGCTCCAGCTACTTTTCAACGCGTAATGGATAATATCCTTCGTGATATACAGAGCGAACAATGTCTTGTATATCTTGACGATATTATCGTTTTTTCCACGTCATTACAAGAACATCTTGAACGACTTAAAAATGTTTTTCAAAGACTAAGAGAGTCAAATTTCAAAGTACAGCTCGATAAATCCGAGTTTTTAAAGAAAGAAGTAGCTTACTTGGGTCACATAGTGACACCAGATGGCGTGAAACCGAACCCGGACAAAATAAAAGTAATAAAAAAATATCCAATACCATCCACAACAAAACAAATTAAAGGGTTTTTAGGCTTGTTAGGTTACTACAGGCGATTTATTCCAAACTTTGCCAGAATTACAAAGCCCTTAACAAAGTGCTTGAAAAAGGGTGCAAAAATTATACATGATGAAGAATTCATAACTTGTTTCGAAACTTGCAAAAATTTACTAATGAATGACCCGATCTTGCAATATCCAGATTTTAATAAAACATTTAATTTAACTACAGACGCAAGTAATGTTGCTGTAGGTGCAATATTGTCCCAGGGGCCGATTGGTAAAGACTTGCCAATAGCGTATGCGTCAAGGACCCTAAATGACTCCGAACGAAATTATTCGGTTATTGAAAAGGAACTACTAGCCATAGTTTGGGCTACGAAATATTTTAGACCCTACCTATACGGTCGAAAATTTAATATCGTGACAGATCATAAACCTCTAAAATGGCTTTTCTCACTTAAAGACGAGAACAGCAAATTTACACGATGGAAATTAAAATTATCTGAATACAACTATGACATTTTGTATAAACGTGGAACCTTAAATTCTAACGTTGATTCACTTTCAAGAATAGAAGTTCACACTAAAGAAACAGATACATTTTGGCAACAAGTAGACGAAATAATAAATGACAATGACAAAAATAACAGATCACAAACAAATCCCTACCATGATCCTGTTACAACTAATCCCTTACAAGAACCTCTAATAGACCTTTATACCGAAAATATCCCTATCCCAGAGTGTCCACTCGAAACAGGCCATATAAATGAAGACGAAGATAACACATCTTTACTAGTGCATCCTGACCTAAACATTCCAATAGATCCAATAACAATACACAAAAACCGAACCGACAATTCCGAAAATCAAATTGACACCGATGACGAGACTATTCACTCCAACGCTGAACATAACCCAACTTTCGAAATCCCTACCACAACTACAGCATTAAACTATTGCCAAAATCAAATCATAATTAGTTCAGTTTTACACTCGCCAAGTAATCCCATTACTAAAATATTATTTGGAAACAAAAAACGAATGAATTTTCAGCTTTCAGAAAATAATTTTGAAAAAAACGTTATCGATTTCATGAAAAATTACATTAACCCGGACACGCAATATTGTCTATACTTTGAAAATCCTGATCTTTATGAACCATTTTTAGTAACATTGCAAAAGTATTTCAAATATTCATCCCTAAAACTGAGAAGATGCACCAAAAAGTTAATCGATATTACTGATAAAGACGATTTTAAAGAAATAATTCAGAATTATCACGAATCCAAAAGTAATCATAGAGGTATAGACGAAACCTACCAACGCATTGAAGAAAAATATTACTGGCCATTCATGAAAAATTCTATACAAACATATATTAATGATTGCGAGATATGCCAACAAAGTAAATACGAACGACATCCTGTTACAATAAAAATGAATATCACACCAACCGCTAATAAACCTTTTCAGATTATACATATGGACACATTCACTTTAGAACGCGATAAATTTTTAACAATAGTAGATAGTTTCTCAAAATATGCACAAGCATACCATCTATCATCCCTCTCAAGTACAGAAATCGTAAATAATCTAATAAACTTTTTCTCCCACCACGGAGTTCCTGAAAAAATTCTAGTTGATAATGGTACCGAATTCAAAAACTCTGTCATTTCAGAACTTTTAGCTTTACATAAAATCAAAATTCATTTCTGCTGTCCCAATCACCCCCAATCACAAGGAGTAGTTGAGCGATTCCATTCAACAATCTTGGAACATGTTCGCCTACTCAATACCAGAGGTTTTCTTAAAACACCTATCAATATGAAAATGAACTATGCCATTCTTGCATACAATTATTCGATACACTCTACAACAAATATGAAACCCATAGATATAATCAATGGGCATATAAATACTAGGGACTTAAAGCAGTTCTTCATATAGATCACTTATCCTTATCCGTATACGTAACGAAACGGAGATACGTGATTAATCAAAAAGAAGTATAAAGCAGATGCGTTCGTAACGTAACGATGCATGTTTCAATTTTCAACCTAAAAAATAGTAAGACTCCATTACATTGACATCTACTGAAGAATAGTCGTTCTTAAAGTTACTTTTATCGTTTCTAGGTCGTTTGGTCGTTGAAAAACTCGAGCACCAAACACGATGAAGCGATACGTACGTTAGGTACGTGTGACGGATTGATACGTCTCACGTAACGTAACGAAGCCCACGTATCGCTTCTGCACATGCGCTTTGCGATACGTATACGGATAAGTGGTGATTTTTAGAACTGCTTTAAGTCCCTACTAATGATCCCTTTAATTTAGAAATTGATAAAATTCTTATGAACGATTATATAGAGAGCCATAGAGAACTTACTAAATTGCTTTATAAAAAAATTAATGAAAATCTTATCAAGGAAAAGGAAAAACGTACAGATCGAGTGAATAAAAATCGAGACGATCCATGTATTTTTACACAAAATCAGAAAGTTTACGTTAAAAACCCCAAACGACAAAAACATGCCAATAAATTTAACAAACCTACAATAATTCAGGAAGTTAAAGCTAAAGATAAAACGGTTTCAACAGAATCACAAGAAAAAGTGCATATGGATAATTTAAGACGTCCCCGTAATAGTACGTTTACTTTTAACGACTAACTCAAATTTATCTTTTCAGTTTACATGGAGTCTTCAGCTCACTGGAAAAAGTAAAAATAAAGGACTTAGAGAATAACCCAGGATTAATTCCTGTAAAATTAGGAAAAACAAAAATTAAAGATTATGATTACAAATTAATTCACTATTATGACCTTCAACCGAGAATTGCAGAACTAAATCAATTAGAAGTCCAAACCCATTATTTAGAATCTTATATATATATATATATATAATCTTGAACCCGTTTGTACCCGCAGTGGGTGTCGGGTGTGTCGTTTATTCGTGAACAAACTTTCGCCATTCCTTTTTATTTCTAGCTTTTTTCGCAGCCTCTGTCCATTTAATTCCTTTTCCTTTTAGAATTTCTGATATTGTGTTATCCCATGTTTTCTTTGGGCGACCTCTTTTTCTCTTGCTTACTTCTCTAGCTTGCCAAATCCTTTTTGCTGGTCTACTGTTCTCCATTCTACAAAGGTGCCCATACCATCTAAGCTGCTGTTTTTCGATAGTTTTTAGTATTGGTTCTATGTTTAGGTTTTCCCTTATTATTTCATTCCGGATTCGATCTCTTCTGGTGACACCTTTGACCCTGCGTAAATACTTCATCTCTGTTGCTTGTATTCTGCTTTTGAGTGAGTTTGTAAGTACCCAGCTTTCACTACCATGCAATAGTATTGGTCGAAAGACTGACTTGTACACATTCAATTTGGTTTTAGTTGTAATTTCTTTTCTTCCCAGGAAATTCTGATTTAATGAGTAATATACTTTGACTGCTGCACTTATTCTTTCGTTCACTTCTGCTTCCTGTTTTCCATTGTTTTGTATATCTACTCCCAGATATTTGAAACTCTTAACTTGCTTTATCGGCATTCCATCAATTTCTATATTAAGGTTCTCTTCTTCTTGTCCCACCACCATTATTTCTGTCTTTTCCATATTCATATTCATGTTTCGTAGTTTCAATATATGCTTCCATGTTATCAAATTATGTTTCAGCTCTTTTTCGTTTTTAGCGAACAATACTAAATCATCGGCAAAAACGCATTCAGATATTCCAACTACCTCCATATTTCTATAACCTATTTGTATTTGTTTGACTTTTGTTTTCACTTCCTTCAAAATATCATCCATTATCATTATGAATAATGCCGGGCTAAGTACTCCTCCCTGTCTTAATCCTTCTTTTGTTATGAAATCATCGGACTCTTCATTATCTTTCTTTACCCGGTTTCTGGTTGTTTCGTAAATGCATTTAATGTTATTCCTTAGTTTTGATCCAACTCCTCTTTGTTGTAGACTTTTCCATATTTGATTTCTGGGGACGCTGTCAAAGGCTTTTTGAATATCTATAAAGCCGAGATACACTTTTTGATTTGTTCTCAGTTTTTTGTCAATTACTTGTTTCAATGTAAATACGTGGTCTTGGCTACTCCTTCCTTTCCTATAGCCGCTTTGGGATTCTTCTAACTGTTTTTCTATTATTTTCCTAAGTCTAGTCTCTAAGATACTTTCGTAAACTTTCAATGCAGCGCTCAGCAATGTTATGCCTCTATAATTGTTACAATTAGTTTTGTCTCCTTTTTTGAAAATTGGCAATATAATACCTACTTCCCAATCTTTCGGAATTTTTTCTTCGTTCCATATTCTTTGAAACAATTTAGTAAGCATTTGTATCCCTCTTTCTCCTAAAGTTTGTAACATTTCTGCGGTAATGCTGTCGTAACCCGCTGCTTTACCTCTTTTTAACTTTTGTATTGCTTGTTCAACTTCTTCCATTTGTAACAGTGGTTCATTTTCCTCATTTTCCAGCTCCTGATGTCTTTCGTCTTGTAGTTCCATCTGTTCTTTCTCTACATTAAGTAATTCCTCAAAGTATTCTCTCCATCTCTCTATAATTTCCTTATCTTGTCGTATCATAACTCCATTTTTATCTTTTATCTGTTTTACATTGTTCGAATTTCCCTTTCTTAGTGTTTTTAGTACTTTGAAGAAGAGTTTTTGATTTCCTTTACTGTCATCTTCCATCTTTTTGCCAAATTCCTCCCATGTCTCTTTTTTAGCTGTGATTACCATGTCTTTAACTCTTTTTCGTTGAATTTTATAATTTTCGTAGTTTTCAGTAGTTTTATTTCTTAGGTATTCTTTCCATTTTTGCTTTTTTAGTTTGGTATGTTCTTGTATATCTTTATTCCACCATCTCGTTTGTTTTCTATTGCCACCGGTTCTAGTAGTGCCACACACTTTGGTTGCTGTCTCTAATATTATAGATTTAAATTTGTCCCACATTTCCTCTATTGATATACTTTGTATTTTATCTTGCCATATTTCTATTCCTTTTTCAGTATATTCTGTAAACTTTTTGGATACCTCCATTTCTCTTAACTTATATGATTTTATTTGTTTTTTAATTTTTTGTCCAGTTTTCCCATTGTTCGAACTTCCTTTCTGGCTCTCCGTTGCCATCTTCAATTTTGCTCTTAATAAGTAATGATCGCTGTATATTTCCGCACTTTGTATGACCTTGATATCTTTCACATCTTTTCTGTTTCCTTTGTTTATGAGAACATAATCAATTATGGACTTTTCATTTCTGCTGCTAACCTCTCTCATGTATTTATGTGACTCTTTATGTTGATAAAAAGTATTAGTTACTATTAATTGGTTTATTATACAAAAATTTATCAACCTTACTCCATTGTTATTTCTCTCGTTCTCTCCATGTATGCCAATTACGTCATTGCTTTGTTCGTCTTTCTTTCCAACTCTCCCATTAAAATCTCCCATTATTATTAGTCTGCCTTTAGCATCCTCTATTGTTTCACTTAATGTTTCCCAGAATTCCTCTTTTTCATTTACTCGTGCATCTTCGTTTGGTCCGTACACTATAATTATCGTTGTACTTTCTCTGAAATTCAATTCAATTTTGAGTATTCTTTCTGTAATTCCTGTCCAGTTTTTGATATATTTCTTATGTTCTTTCTTTATTATACATCCGATACCCTCTTTTGCTCTACTTTTTATGTCTACTCCTTTATATATTAATAAATGTCCCTTTTCTAAGTCAATCTCGCCTTGACCTTTCTTTTTGGTCTCTGTAATTCCCAATATATCCAAATTTTCCTTTTCGAATTCTTGTAGTAATTCGTCTTCCTTTCCTAATAGTCCTCTTATATTCCATGTGGCTATCTTCCATATCCTCTCGATTTCTTTATTTCTATTCGTAATACATTTCCCTTCGTTTTTTCTTTTGTATCTGTTTTCAGTAACATTCATCTCTTTTTTATAAGTTTTTATACATTCTAATTCATTTCCATTGTCATATCCGTTTCCATAGCCATTTTTATAGTTTTCCTCTCGATTTACTATTTGGGTTATTAGTTTTTTGCTGTCCGCGTAATTTTTCTCAATTGTTCATCCAGTGCGTTAGCTTCTGGCGATCTTTCCTGTACTTTTCTTTTCCTGTCTTCTTCTTTTTCTTGTTTCCGGCCTTGTTGCAAGTCTTTATTACTTCCTTCATATACTTCATTATTTATAATTAATTCATTGTATTTAATATAAGCTTTGTGACCATTTTCTCTAGCTATCTTTAATTGTGGATACAGCAGTTTTCTTTCATCGTATATTTCCTTTGGATAGTCTTCATCAATAAATATATTTGTTCCTTTGAGTTTTTTACTTTGTCTAAGTATCTCCATTTTCTTGTTGCTCCTCACTAGTTTTAATAATATCGGTCTATTGACTCCATTTCTTGACTTTCCAATTCTTATGACATCATCAATATCATCTTCTGCGTTAAAATTAACTTCTAATGCATTTATTACCTGTCCTATTTTCTCTATTGTTTCTTCATTTCTTTCATTCTCTCTTTCCTCTATTCCTTTTATTATTAGGTTTTTTCTTTTAGTTTCCCGTTCCAGAGACGCAATTTTGACGCCTTGTTTTTTAACTTTCTCTTTCAACTTCTCGTTTTCTTTTTTTGTTTCTTTTAACTCATTAATTACTTGTTCTAATTTCTCGTCCAACTTTTCTATATTTTTATTCAAAGTCTCTAGCATGCTTTGTATTTTTTCTACGTTTTTTCCATTGTTTGTTTTGTTTATATATATTTACTAGCGTCAAAAGCTATTCCGCCTCGACGGCTCGGAGAATTCGCTTTTATCCAGTATTTGTAAACCTCTACTTTATACACAATCCGACAACGCCGCAAAATATTCTATCGAATTTTGTCGGCTTATCTCTGCTACTTTTATTTATATTATCAATTAACCTATTTCTTTGTCCAATGATTGTAATCGCTTATAATTAATATTTTGTTGTGAAACTACTGTTTTTTTTTTTCAATACACAAAGATTCGTAACTAAACAACAATATAACAACTTTTACGTAAATTATTTATCACCACAAGTCCCAAATTTTGAGATTATTGCAAGAGAAAAACAAAGTACGTGTTTATTACTTTTATGCCACGTTGCCATTTTTTTTTTACTTATCTTACAAAAACTTTATCTTACAAAAACAAAATTGAAAAATATTCGGTAGTAGAAGATAACACTAATTGGGCAAACCATCCTTTGGGATATTACCCTATAAAAGGGGAAGAAGATAACACAAATTATTTCAAAATATTGAAGTTTCTTGAACAAAAAGTAACAGATAAATCAAATGATATATTTCCTCATCCCGATAGAATTAAACGCGGACTTATAAACGGATTAGGTTCAATTTTCAAAACTATTTCTGGAAATTTAGACGCTAATGACGGCGAACATTATTATAAGCTAATCACAGACCTTGAAAATAATCAGAAAAATTTAGCTTCAAGTATCAGAAACCAAAATTCACTATCAATTCGATTAATTGAAAAATTTAACAACACTGTTAATACTATAATACATAATGAAAAATTAATAAAATCAAAAATCACTAAAATTTCAAATATGGTCAACAGTCAGGTACTTCATGAAAATTCAATATTTATCAAAGATACTATCAATAATATTATTGGAATTTACAATATAATTTACTCTTTAATACAGGATATAGAAAATTCCATTGCATTCTCAAGATTGGGAAAAATGCATCCCAGCACAATGAGTACTGAAGATTTCTTTAAAGAACTCCAAATTATACAAGATAATATCGGTCTTCACAAACTTCCGTTAGATATAAATTTAAATAACGTTCTACTGATAGAAAAACTCGTTAAGATAGAAAGCTATTCAAACAACAACAGGATTATATATATTTTGCACATCCCTATAACATTTCCATTTGAATTAAATTTTTATCACTTATATTCCATACCGATCTTTCAAAACAATCAATTCAAAGCAATTATTCCAAAAAATAAATTTTTGGTTCTTAACAAACTGTACTTTGCATATACAAATGACTATTGTAGTAAAATCTCAACAAAACTGTTTCTCTGTGACGAAATTGATCTTCAAGAAATGAAATTTGGAAATTCCTGTGAAATAGAACTCTTAAATTTAAAAAACACTTCCATATGCCAACAAACACCTACTCCTGTAAACCGGCCCATTATCATGAAGCTAGACAATGCCAACCAATGGATAGCCGTACTGCCAAAAGAAATAACCACCTCCATTCACTGCCAAACTCAAGAAGAAATTGTTACTCTCCAAGGGAGCTATCTATTTGAAATTCCAATCAACTGTCAAGTAAAAACGCCATGCCGAACTATCGAAAACCAAGAGCACCAGACAAGTTCAGGTCAACCAGTTTTGTTTCCCAAATTAAAATTATACGAAGCCGAAGCCCACAAAATTTCAAGTTTCACTATTGAAGATACCCCGTTAGACGAGTTGCAAGATCTGAAAATGAAACTGTTAGAAAACCAGCCTGATTTGTCATTTTCGAGAATTTCCAATACACCAAGCATCTGGACTATTGTTATTTATGTATTTTTCAGCATTCTTCTAATCTACCTTGCATACAGGTTCATCATTCCAAGGTGCTGTACCAAAAAGAAACCTCAAGAAGACCATCCAACCCTAGAACCATCGGCTGTTCAAATCCCTCGTTAGCCCTGCGGATTTGAATCTTCGAGGGGAGGAATTACCTCACGCCTTCACTGGTGTAATCTAAGAAAAGTGCTGACTGCAACTGCAGCATATTATATTATATTATATTTCCTTATCTATGAACACTTGTTTCAGTAATTAACAATCTCGTTAGATTCTTTTTATTTCTCATACAGTTAAGATCATAATTTTATAAAATAATTTTGTAGAATTTAATAATTTGTAAAAATAAATCTTTTTAAAAACGACTTCGGCATTCTCGATAAGTTATTTCACTATACTAATTCATACTCAAATTATCAAATGGTCATTCATACAATTCAACATAATATAACCACACTGTTTTCACAATAATGTGACATTTGGTAGCTGTGTTCGCCATTGTCTGGCCTCATGTCCTGAGTCCAATTACGATTAGGTATTTATACATACCCTGATCTCTCATTGGCCACGAAAAATGCGAGCAGTACAATAGATATTTCACATAAATGTCAATTAGTTCAATAAGTCGGAACACGATCTTTTCGGAACACTTTCCCAATCTAGTAACTTTTAGTAGTGTGGTTCAGGTTTCTTCAAATACTCCACTTAGTTTAAAAACAAGGTATAGAATTGAGCGAATGCGAGATGTCGATCCTGAGCGCATTAATGTAGAATACAAATTATTAGACACTTTTTCGAGAAGGGGAAGGGAATAAACCTGTATGTATATAGGTATATAGGTATATAGGTATATGTATTGTTTCATCTGCTTTTATTTTCGTTTTCTTCTACTTATTAAATTATAATATGGAAGATAATGAAGCATTGTTTTTATTCAATGAAGTTATAAATTCAGATTCTAGCACAAGTAGTGAAGATGAAGTTCGGACCAGAGGACCCGTGAGTAAGTAATTATAAACATCTTGAAAATCAGAGATCAGATAGTAAATATCCCCAATTTTCTATTTTAATACTTGTTATCCAACAGTTCCTCGCCCTAGGGTACAGGGATATATTGAAAAGGTGGTTGTTCGCTATTCTGATGGAGAGTTCAGGGAAAACTTCAGGATGAACAGGCCTACCTTTAATCATGTACTTTTATTGATTAGCGAACAAATATCATCAGATATCACTGATAGAGGAAGGCATGCTATATCGCCAAAAGCCCAACTATTAATTGGTCTTTGGCATTTTGGAACCCCAGATTCCGACAGGTATGAATTAACATTTTTGTCAACTACTTATGCAATTGTAATAATCTCAAATGTATATGTATACATCATAAGAATCATATAGGTACTATTTATAAATTTGATCAATTTAAGATTCATATGTGGTAGATTCAATATTGGTAGAGCTACAGCCGTGAGAACTGTGAGAAGGGTAGCCAATGCACTATTTTCCCTCAGCAAAAATATTTGTAAATGACCTACAGGTGAATACTTGGAAGAAGTAATAAATAGTTTTGCGGAAATGGGATTTCCCAATACCATTGGATGTATAGATGGAATGCATGTGAGAATCCCAAAACCTCTAATTTGCTATTTTCATTTTACGGTAAGTACAAAATTTCTTATTTTGCATTTAGTGAATATTTTCAACTTAACCTCACTTCTTAGTAGACAGTGACTGAGTTATGACTGAGTTTTCGTGTAACGGGAACATTTATGTTGAATTTATAATAGTTAACCAAAGCTGTGACCAAAGTAAGAATTACGTTAACAGCCAACAGGTAAGGAAAATACTTGCATGTAAACACTTATATCCTTCTATAAAAAGGTTTATAAAGGTAGTGGTGTTTCTTCAATGGGATATACATATTTATAGTTCATTGGATTAGGTACACACATTCATCTTTCTCAATTCTGTGAACCGAATTCTTACAGATTATGACAATTGTGTTTGCTTGTGGGCAAATTGAATAGTATTTTACTTTGTTTTAGAACATGCCAGGAAAAATGCTGAAATCACAAGCACAAGAACTTGTCTTAAACTTGTGTGACTATTTCGAAATGGAAAAACTGAATGGAGGGCCTTTTGATACATCGAAATTTCAAGAGGTAAAATTAAACTTCTCATACATATTATAATGTAAAACAGTTTATGCCATCAGAAAGAAGAAGGAAAATAATCCTAGTTTTTTGTTACAAAAGAGGAGTAAAACTTGCAGTAAACCAAAAACTACAGACTTACCTGATGGCAGTAAAATGGCTATACGCAATACCATATATGAGATGTACAAAGAACGTGAGTACATATTTTGTAGAATAACATTTTAGCAAACTAGTGAAGGAAAGTTTTAAATTAATAACCCGATGAGAAATGAAACACAAAATATTATAAGTATTGTATAAATAGTAAATAATTATTATTATTTTTTAGGAAAACCAGTAACCCTTCAAACATTGAATTGTGAGATAAAGTCCAAGGAAATAGTTACATGTAGTATAACATCATTAAGCACATTGTTGAAAGAAATAGGGTTTAAATTTAAAAAAGATGATAACCAAAGAGCTCTTATTGAACGTAACCATATTGTTTCACTCAGAGCTTGCTTCTTCAGAAAATATCTGGAAAATTTAAATAGTGTTTATCCAAAAGAACTAATATTCTTAGATGATACATGGATTTATTCCAAAGGAAACAAAATAAGAAGTTGGCAAGACAATAATATCAAGAGTGTTTGTAAATCTTTAGGAAATGATGGAAAAAGATTTATCATTGTTCATGCAGGTTCTTCAAAAGGCTTTGTTCCAGAAGCAAGTTACGATAGGGAAAAAGTTATGTGTGATATTGAAGTGGAACCACTAACCATCAATGTAGGTGACAGTTCCTCTTCAGAGTCTGATGAAGATTAATATACTTATATATTTGTATGGTAAATTTCTAAATGACAATAAATGTATAAATAGTATACATTGAATACAAACCTTTATTACTACCCATGATTAATATTTTTTATTATGATAACCAATGGCTTTTGTTAGCCTTTAATTATGTGCTGTTTCAAATTTGAATAAATTCATGGTTACAGAATACTTTTTGTGTGTATCAGAAAAATTCCTTTATTCCTTAGTTTTCCGTCACTTATTTGATATCTGATCCACTAATCACTATTAAAGTTTGAATAATAATATATATTTGTAACCTATAATTGATACAGATTTTAGCAAAACCAAACAGAATATTGGCTTTATTTAACTTTAAAATACAACGTGGTAATCAATATGAAATGACAATCTTTTGTGTCAAACAATGTCAAACACTAGAAATCTCCCAGTTAGCAGTATCTTCTTTGTTGGACTTGAGGTATAGCTGGATCGTTCGCCACAGTGTACCATTAAGCCGCTCAACTTGTCCATTTCCTTGAGGATTGAAAGATGTAGTGCGGCTACATGACGTACCAATGGAAAATAAAAATTGCTTCAGTTCATCTGATATAAAAGACGTTCCCCTGTCTGAATGGATGTACGCAGGAGAGCCGAATGTAGAGAACAAATCCTTAAGACAGCTAATAACTGTACCTGATGATATATCTTTACAAGCGTATGCAAAAGGGAAGCGACTGAATTCATCAATTATGGACAATATGTATCGATTCTGGGTGTTCGAGGGGGTATCGGCCCTTTAAAATCAATGTTCAGCCTTTCAAAAGGTGCGGTTGCTTTGATAAGATGTCCCTGATGTTTTATAAAGCGTGGTTTTATTTCTGCACATGTTGGGCATGCAACCGTTACTCGTTTTACGTCTTCTACAGAATACGGTAAGTTCTTTGATCTGATCCAATGTACCATACGCGTGATTCCTGGGTGGCAAAGGGATCTATGTAATTCTACTAGTTTTGAATTGAAAACTGAATTATCTATTTGCATACAAACTCGAGAAAATGCATCAGCGGCGACATTCTGTTTCCCAGGTCTATATACGATATCATATTTAAAACATGACAGTTCCAATCGCCATCTCTCAATCTTTTCGTTCTTGATTTTGTTAGAGTGAATCTGATTAAACATAAATGCAACGGATTGTTGATCAGTGACGAGTAAAAAATGTCTCCCTATCAAAAAATGTCTCCATTTACGTAAACTTTCAACAATAGCGCGTGCTTCCTTCTCGATTGATGGTTGTCTTTTCTCAGAATCGTTAAGAGAGCGCGAGAAAAACGCTACGGGGCGGCCTTTTTGTGATAGCGTCGCTGCAATAGCAAAGTCAGAAGCATCTGTCTCAACAGAAAACATTTCTTTGTCGTCGATTCCTGATAGTGCCGATTCTGATATGTCAGTTTTGAGGCTTTGAAAGGCATTGATAGCTTCTTGAGATAGAGGGAATGTAGCATCGATTAAAGGTCTGATTTTTGAAGAAAAGTTGTTGATCCAATTTGAATAATGTGCGAAGAGTCCGAGTGCTCTTTTCAATGTAGCAGAATCAGTGGGTATTTGAAAATTCGTCAGTGGTTCCAATCTAGATTTGTCTGGTTTGATGATATTGTTTTCGATAGAGTAGCCAAGTAGGTTTATCGATTCTGATGCAAAAGTACATTTGTCCATGTTTAGAGTTAGGTTGTATTTTTGGGCGGCCTTCATAAACATTTCAAGGTTTTCGTCATGATCTGATTTATCTTTACCACATACGGTTACGTCGTCAAGATATGCGAAGGTACCTTTAAGTTTTTCAGTTTGAATTAAGTACTGCAGAGTTCTTTGGAAAGCCGCAACTCCATTCGTTACGCCAAATGGTATTCTCGTAAATTGGTAGAGGTTTCCACAAGCTTCAAAAGCAGTATACACTTTTTCTTTTGGCAGAATAGGGACTTGGTGGTACGCACTTTTTAAATCAATTTGACTGTAAAATTTGTATAAAATTTGTATTTTGCTACTTTTGCTATGATAGAGTCAATGCTTGGGATGGGGTAAGCATCTAAATTTGTAAATCTATTGATTGTCTGTGAGTAGTCGATGACAAGACGCTTACGGTGGTGACCATCTCCTGCAACGAGTACTTGTGCCCTCCATGGTGAAATGCTGGGTTCAATTACTTTGTCTTTTAGTAGGTTATTTATTTCGTTAGATATGAATTCTTGATCTTCTTGAGAATGTCGTCTGGAACGAATAGCTATAGGCTTTATATTCAATGAAAGATTAGTGAAAATCGATGCTGGCGGGACCGAAGCCTCTAAAACATTGCAAATTTTCAACGGTTGTTTTTCACCTCCAAATTGAAGTTCAAGTGACGAGTGCTTCCCAAGAACATCGTGTCCGATGATGACATCAGCGCACAGATTCCCGATGACAAACAAAGGCTGATTTTTATACTTGTGTTCACCAATCTGGATTGTTGCCAAGCATATGCCGTCAGCAAAAGAGACATTATTGGGGGACGCTAGAGTTATTGCTTGGTTACAAGGTTTTTGTTTAAGATTAATAGATCGAGCAAGATTTTTATCGATAAAGCTGATTGAACTACCAGTGTCGAGAAGAGCATCTGCACGATATTCATTGATTGTTATAGGAATAATTGCTTTTTTTAGACTTACTGGAGCAGCAGCGGAAATAGTTGACAAGTAAGGGTTAGTGGATTGAGAAATTTGTTTTTCGTCTATGGCGATAGCATTAGCAGTACGATGGTTGGAGCCAGAACTACGACAAACGTTCGCAAAGTGTCCTTTTTTGAAACAAAACTGGCATTCAGTGTTATAAGCGGGGCATCTATTTCGCTGATGAATATTACCACCACAAAAAAAAACATCGTCGTCTGGTTTGGTGAGTGGAAGCTTGTGGTCGGGATTTATTTGGAGTGTTCATGGCTGCTAAATTGGATATTGGCAAATGTTCTGGAGTTTCAGGAACAGCGTTGACATGAGCAGAAGTAGAAGGTGTCCCGGTGAGCAGTTGTGATGTCTTTTCAGCAGTTTCTAGGGATGAAGCTAGATTAAGAGTCTTTTCCAGGGAGTCAGTAGAATTTTCTAGTAGTCTTTCTTTTATTTTTTGCGAAAATATTCCAGCAATGAACGCTAAACGTACGATCTCATTTTGGTAATCAGCTGCAGTTACATCTGTGAATTTACAATCATGTGCGAGTATACTTAGAGCTCTCGAATATTCAGCTATAGATTCACCTGGTTGTTGTTTCCTTGATATAAGGGTATGTCGAGCCAGAGTGATGTTTTGTCGTTTTTCGTAAGCATCATTTAGCGTTTTGATAGCTTCGACGTACGTGATTTTCGATTGAATGAAGTTGTAGATTTGTGGAGAAATATGATTAACTAGGAGTTGGTACTTAAGAGCATCGTCCGCTGAGGCAGCTTCCCGTGCGATGAAATTCTCAAAGGAATATTTCCAATGGGCCCATTTAAGGTCTGATCCTTCCATTGAGGGCTCCACATCAAAACGTTCGGGGCGCAGATAACGGGACATAGATGTTTTTTCCGATGTTTTTTCGTTAGGCATCGTATATTTGGCGACGTAAAAAAATTAAAGTTGAATAAATTGATACAGATTTTAGCAAAACCAAACAGAATATTGGCTTTATTTAACTTTAAAATACAACGTGGTAATAAATATGAAATGACAATCTTTTGTGTCAAACAATGTCAAACACTAGAAACATAGTTGATACTACAATCTTTAATAAAGACGCAAGGAGACTATTATTACAATAATATTGTAATTGAAAATTAAGTATTATAGTAGCAGAGAAAATAATTTTCAGTAAATATTATAGAAATATTATCTAAATTTCCGTCTATTTTGGATCAGTAATAATTGACTTCCACCAACAGCAATATTTAGTTATTTATAACGCAAAAAAATACTGACACAATAAGCCAGCAGTGAACGTATTTACGTACACGACAAAAGTAACAGTAGCCATTTTTGACTCCTTGATTCATTTCGTATGGTTAGTAGCTGTGACGTCAGGGTAAAGGTCAATTTATTTTACTGTATAGTGTATCACTAATATCGTGTATCAGTTATAACAGATCATTATGAAAGTTGTAATGTGTCAATAAAACCAGTGCAGTACTCACCTGAACAAATTTTCAAAAATTAATAACTTGTTTTTGGAAAGAGAGCGCACATTTTTCCTTCATTTTCGTGATCAGCGACCTGGAACTAATCTAAGAAAAAATATTTCATCAAAATCCGCGTTGTACCACTGCACTAGACGTTTACCTTCTCCTTTTCTCTTCTTCGTTTAAACTTGCTGTGTTAATATTTTTTGTATATGTTCTAGAACACCATTTTCGGCTAATATTATTTCCATACGAAATTCCCAGTAGTGATAGTTATCATTATTTAATGGTTCAATGTTAATGAATTTCGTACTTTGTGCCATCTTATCATTGGATTATTGTACTTTATTCTTAATAATCGGCCCTATTCCGTATCACTTTATGTTATTTAACGATTATCGTTAAGTGTAAATTTATGTTATATAACGATATGACTAAAAATACCGATTCTGTGTCATCATGCGCATCGTTATGTTAACGAGAATCGTTATTTTATTATCGTTATTTTTGAAAAGCTTGTTGTTAAATAACTGCACAATAACTGGACCAGTTTGACAGCTTGTTATGTCTTAACGTTATCGTTAAGTGGAACAAATGTCAAGAATCTAATCAGTTTCTGCTATATTCGTGGTGATTTTCCATTTTTTCAACCAAATTATGAATTATTTCAACCCCGCGTGGTTTGTTCTTCCCTCTTATCACAATAAGATGATTTTCTGGAAATTCCAACAGCATCTCATACTGTAGCCTTGTTGTTTTTGGGAGGCGTACTTATATTAAGTACACTTGAATCTGAACTTTCCCCGCCTTATATTGTACAAATTGCTCTCCTGTCAGAGACAACCCTTGTCTCTCCTTCTGTTATGCGTTTTGACAGTGTGTTATATAACGATTATACTCTGACAGGTCGAAAGGGACCGAATCCATCTCTTTTTACATTTATTGAAGGTGTATCGTTCCATCTCGCTTCGTTAGAATCAAAACTTACTACTTTTTTATCATACAATTTTAACAATATCGTTAAGGAAGCTTAATACGTAATCACAAAACTGTTAACAATATAGTTAAATACGATCGATATTATAACATAACGGACCATCGTTAAAAATAACATATATGATACGGAATACGGCTGAATAATTGTTTCCATGCGGTATCTGACTTGTTTAATATCCTTAAATATTTCGATTATTTTTTGTCATCGAGTGTTACTGGGCCCATAACCTCTAGGATTTGTAGGTGGGATGGCACATAAGGCATTATTTATTTTATTTTCCTTCAACTTATATTTATTAATACAGGGTGTTTCATTGGGAAATGGGCATACGGTAAGGGTAGGTAGAGGTCGCCTAGGTGGTTCTAAAAAACCCCCATATGATGGGTCTAGCGCTCTTTATAACCGAGATACAGGATGTTTTATGTATTTTGACTATTTCTTTGATGGTTTATAACTCACGACCCACATTGTATATATTTTTCATATTCACAGCATAAACTCTTCATCTTGTATTGTACCGAATACCAAATAAATTATAATTCATAATCTAGGTACGGACTAGAAAAAAATTAAAGAAATTGAATCAGTTTAAAACAACACCCTGTATATTAAAATTTTGAAAATTTGTTTGCAGATTTGAAAAGAGCACAAAAAATTATGTCAAAGCAAATGTGTTTTGTGCTTCCGCATACAATTTTCGTACTTGTTAATTTGAGTCAAAAGGGTGGTACAAAATTTAAAAAAAAAATACTTTTTCTTCTCTAAATAATAATCTTTTACTTTCAATCAATAAAATCCCTAACCATTCCATAATCTCCCAAATTTTGGATCACAACCAATGTAAAATAAGTCGACAGGCCTATACATTTTAAGACAAAATGCTAATTTCAATTACTAACTTACAAACACCCCATATGTGTAATACAGTTATGATAATTGTATTTGTCCATTATGCTGCACTTTAAACAAATAATAAAATGCGAAAAAATTACATCCTGGAAAAGTATAACTTTATTTTAACAGATGCTCAAAGTGCAGCTCAATATTCATTGTTATCAAATTTATGGGGCATTTTCAACAAGTAATAAATGGTAATAACGAACGCAAGAACACAACTACTAACTCTCAAATCATCAACTATTAAAATTACACCCTGACATCAGCCAACTTGACAATAACAGCAAATTGGGATATCAAACATCACAACCAATGTAAAATAAGTCGACAGGCCTATAAAGTATTTAAGACAAAATGCTAATTTCAATAACTAACTTTTTAAACGACAACTTCCCAAATAATTGGATAGGCAGGGGAGGACCTCATAACTGGCCTGCAAGGGGACCCGACTTTAACCCA
The DNA here is from genome assembly GCA_963978555.1 of Galerucella nymphaeae. NCBI lineage: Eukaryota > Metazoa > Arthropoda > Insecta > Coleoptera > Chrysomelidae > Galerucella > Galerucella nymphaeae. The sequence continues at coordinate 4,004,245 of OZ021706.1, read as the reverse complement.
ATCGACTATCATGTTTGGGGTTACTTAAATTCCAAAGTCTATTCAACTGAAATAAATACAAGAGAAGACCTTTTTACAGAGAATCCAGGACGCATGCGAGGAATTGAAAAATAATCAAACTATGATTAGGAAATCTATTAGACATCTTACTAAAAGAGCACAGAAATGTATTGAGCAAAATGGTGGCCACTTTGAGCATCTGTTAAAATAAAGTTATACTTTTCCGGGATGTAATTTTTTCGCATTTTATTATTTGTTTAAAGTGCAGCATAATGGACAAATACAATTATCATAACTGTATTACACATACGGGGTGTTTGTAAGTTAGTTATTGAAATTAGCATTTTGTCTTAAAATGTATAGGCCTGTCGACTTATTTTACATTGGTTGTGATCCAAAATTTAGGAGATTATGGAATGGTTAGGGATTTTATTGATTGAAAGTAAAAGATTATTATTTAGAGAAGAAAAAGTATTTTTTTTTAAATTTTGTACCACCCTTACATCGAAAAAATAATTTTGACTCAAATTAACAAGTACGAAAATTGTATGCGGAAGCACAAAACACATTTGCTTTGACATAATTTTTTCTGCTCTTTTCAAATCTGCAAACGAATTTTCAAAATTTTAATATACAGGGTGTTGTTTTAAACTGATTCAATTTCTTTCATTTTTTTCTAGTCCGTACCTGGATTATGAATTATAATTTATTTGGTATTCGGTACAATACAGGATGAAGAGTTTATGCTGTGAATATGAAAAATATATACAATGTGGGTCGTAAGTTATAAACCATCAAAGAAATAGTCAAAATACATAAAACATCCTGTATCTCGGTTATAAAGAGCGCTAGACCCATCATATGGGGGTTTTTCAGAACCACCTAGGCGACCTCTACCTACCCTTACCGTATGCCCATTTCCCAATGAAACACCCTGTATAATTTTATTACAACTTTCTTACATATTGTCTTCCTTATACTTCTACTTACATCTTACAACTAACTCTTTTTTACTATATTGTCATATGTCACATTTTTCTTGACATAAGGGGATTTTTAGCGTACTAACTGCAAAAGGAATTGTCAGCAACCGGCTGTACGTCAACAAAGCATTAATACTCAGTTTTGGTCACTAACCGATAACGATCAGAACCTTTTTGCTGCCAGTTGCATTTGAAATTCGGTGAAAAAGAGGGAAACAGTAGAGTCTGAAAGTGATTCTAGAAAAACATGGAGTTTCAAATATACCGAAAAATGAAAATAGCAAAGATATTGAAGTATGTAAAAGATATCTTCTTTCGACATTGGGCTATGAGCCTGAAAATGATAGGTTATTGAAAAATGTGCGTAACACAGATCCCAAATAGCACCAAAGCAAGATGGAAGAACTTAGAAGAGAACAGTCACCAGAAAAATAGATAGAAAGGATATCGTAGACGACATCAGCTATTTTCGCTGAGCAAATCCTGAACACATCCAGAGCACAAACCGAGTACATACTGGAGTGCGTTCATAAACGTTGCAGAGAACATATTTCTCACACTTTTTTGACAACCATCGTTCATGAATGAAATTTTTGTTACTCTGTAACTACTTTCCTAGCGTTCATAAAATATACTTCGACATTTCCAATATGCACATTTCTAGACCGCGGTATGTAGCATGGTAATATTTTATTCGAGTTTGCGCTTGTTTGCGCTCTCCAAAAATGTCAAATAAGTCGTAGTTTTTGTAACCGAAAATAAATAAAACCCATCTTGATAATTATAAGAAGGAACTTATGAAAAATAATAATGGAGGAAAGTGGAGACATGAAGACATATTACGGTTAATAAATTTGAGGAAGGGGAAAAGTGCAATGTTTAATTCTACCACACTTCAAAACAAAGAAGTTTGGGAAAAATTGCCGCTGAAATGCCTTGTTTGAATAAAAGTCAAGTAAAGGACAAGTGGCAGTATTTGCGGAAAAAATATATAAAAAAAAGATAACATGTCCATTAATGCCAGTGGGGTTGAATTGTTTAAATTCGAATATTTCACAGAAATTGATGCTATTTTTGGGAAAAAAGCTGAATATTGATCCGAAGCACGTTGATTCATCTATAAAAGAAGCATGTGGTAAGGTTATTTTTATTATTAATACTGTATTATTAATATTGTACTCATTACCTATAGTATAAAAATTTTGTTTTGTACATTTGAGATACTTTAACAGTTTCTGCTTTCACTTGGTTGAAATCCATAAGTGGATAAAAAAATTAATAAACTTCCTACTGTAATTTCAAGAGAATTTAACAAATTTATACAGGGTGATTCATTAAGAATGTCCTATCTCTGAACTGAAGATTCTAGACCTCAAAATCTGATGATTCTGCTCAACATGCCTTATGCAAATATTGCTAGTTTAAATTTAAATTTTGATTTTCGCAATAATTTTTTATGTTTTCACAATTTCTTGTTGAAAATTGGCAATTTTACGTTTTTTGGCATGAGGAATCATAATTTGCACTCTAATTTAACATTGCTAATGGAGGGCGCTAGTTTTTTTTTTTTTTTTTTTTTTCCCGGAGCCGTCCTTTCGCCGGTACCACCTCAGCCTCCTGGGCTTATTGTGGATACTCCTAGTGTTCTGACTACAACCTATTCAGCCAGTCCGTTCCCTGTATTAGCTCATACAGGTTCTTTGCTGGTTGATTGTAGAAGTCTTCTGGAGTCATTTGGGTTCTGCCATACAGTTTCTGCCTTCTGTGGTCCAGCGACTCACAGTTGCATAGTATATGCAGAGCTGTTTCGGTATCCTTTTTGCATCTTCTGCATGTAAGGTCTCCGTTGTACAGCCCTATTTTGTTTAGGTGCTCTTTTGTGGGAAAGTGTCCCGTAAGTAGCCCCGTAATGGTGCGCAGCTTGTTCCTGCTCATTAAGAGCAGTTCTTTCGCTACTTTTTCTGATGGTTCTTTTATGAATTTCTTCCCATGTATTTGCCCAGTCGTATTCTTCCGGTGTTTCTTGTGTTGTTCTTTCAACCACCCTTTCAACCATGACCTCGTTAAGCATCTGGGGATGCCCACAGCAGGTTCGGGTCCGTTCATCAGAGTTGACGATCCTACTCTCGCGAGTTCGTCAGCTTTTTCATTGCCTGCGATTCCTTTATGACCTGGTACCCACTCCAGTGTTACACTGTTCCGAGTCGCCAGTCTTCTAAGTTCTTCGCCGCATTCCCATACTAGCCGAGATGTCACCCTATAGCTCTGAAGTGCTTTAAGGGCGGCTTGGCTGTCGCTGTAGATCCTGATCTGCCTGTTGTGGTAGGCTCTCATGCTGTTAGCCCTTGCACACGCAAGTATTGCATAAACCTCTGCTTGGAATACAGAGGCGTATTTTCCTAGCGAGACGATTCCTTCATATTTGCTCGTCTTGCTGTATATCCCCGCTCCGGTGCCGAGTTCATTTTTTGATCCGTCTGTATACCAGATCAGTTCATTCGCCCTACTAAGTGGTGGTGCGTTCTCTTCCTCAAGCTCTTTTCGATCTTTGATGACAATCTCGAAGTTCTTGCGAAAGATATATTTGGTAGTCATTTGGTCTGTTGGCATTTTGAAAATGTCATCACCCACCTGCCTTATCTCTGTGTGTCCTCTCCCATGTACCACATCATGGTCTAGTGCTTTTTCCAGTCGGGTTAGTGCTGCTCTTGCTTCGTACATTATGACATAATGTAGTGGAGGAAGGTCTAGCATTGTTTCCAGCGCCGCTGTAGGAGTAGTCCTCATTGCCCCTGTAATGCCAGTGCATGCAAGTCTTTGGACCTTGCTTAGTTTTAGCATAGCAGAGGATTGTCTGGTCTTTGGCCACCATACCAAAGATGCATATGTGATCCTGGGAATGACAACCATTTTGTATAGCCAGTGTACCATGCTGGGTCTTAGTCCCCATTTAATGCCGTAAGTACGTCTGGCAACCATGAAGGTCACCTCCGCTTTCTTGATCACGTGCTGGAGATGTCGGTTCCAAGTTAAGCCTGGGTCTAGAATAACCCCAAGATATTTAACTTCATCCGACAGTCGTATTGGTTCACCTTGAAGCGTCAAAGGGCCAAGTCCTTCCCTTTTCCTTCTTCTGGTGAACGCAATTATCTGTGTTTTCGAAGGGCTAATACGTAGCCCTTCTTTTACAGTCCAGCCTGTTACTACATTTAAAGCCATCTGGAGTCTGTCTCTGGTTGTACTGTTGTATTTACCTTGGGATAGAATTACCAGGTCGTCTGCATATCCTATGGTGTCGAATCCTCCTCTGTGTAGGGTTCTAATGAGCCCGTCCATGACCAGGTTCCACAGCAGCGGGGATAGTACTCCCCCCTGCGGACAGCCCCTGGTTGCACATACGGCCATTGTTTCCCCCATCAGAGTTGATTCTATGAGCCTGCTTCTGAGCATGCAGTCTATCCACCTGCAGCTCGTGGCATCGATCCCTAAATTCCTTGTCGCCTTGGCTATAGATTCATAGGAGGTGTTGTCAAAAGCTCCTTCTATATCAAGAAAGGCTGCCAGCAGCACCTCTTTGTTTTCCAGCACGTATTCAGCTCTTTTTATGAGTTGATGTAATGCTGTTTCGGTTGATTTTCCCTCTCTGTATGCATATTGATCTCGGTGTATTGGTCTTGTAGCCAATATACCGTCTCTAATATGTCTGTCGAGAAGTTTCTCAAGAGTCTTCAGCAAAAATGACATTAGACTGATTGGTCTCAGAGCTTTAGCCGTGTCCTGTCCAGATTTTCCAGGTTTTGGTATAAATGTTGCTCTGATGCGTTGCCAGGTTCTTGGAATATGCCCCAGAGCTAAGCTGGCTCTGAGCAGTTCACTTACCCTGTTGTGCAGTGTGCTTCCTCCTTTTTGGAGTAGGATAGGATAAATCCTGTCTGGTCCCGGTGATTTATATGGTTTGAAGCTGTTAATAGCCCATTCTGTCTTTTCCGCATCTACCACAGCCTTCGCTGTTTGCCAGTCTATCCTGGATGCCCATCGTGGTCTATCCAGTTCTGTCGCTGGAGAGTTCTGCGGCGGAATGGTGGGTATTGATCCAGGGAAGTGTACCTTGAGTAGCTCTTCCAAGGTTTCTTTTCCATTTTCTGTATACTGTCCGTTATCTTTTTTGATAGCGTGTATAGTCTGATTAGGGTCCTTGGAGAGAATCTTCTGCAGTCTGGCACACTCATGAGTCTGTTCTATCTCCTCACAGTGCCTCCTCCAGGAGTCTCTCTTGACTTTCCTTACCAGTTTGTTGTATTCAGTTAGGGCCCTCTTATAATCCGTCCATTCTTCTGAATTTTCTTTAGTTCTATTGAACTTCTTCCTCAACTGTCTCCGTTTTTCGGCAAGTTCATTTGTCCACCAGGGCACATTCCTGTTGGATTTCTTCCTTACCGTTATGCAGTTGTTTTCAAACGCTGAGATAATTGCTTCCTGTGTTAGGTCTGCTGCTATCTCTAGGTCTGTTGTGTTCTTGATTTTTACCATCGTTCGGTCTAAACTGTTAACTAGTTCTGCATTATATGCTTCCCAGTTCGTTTTTCGCGGGTTACGATAGTATTCTATTTTCGGTTCGGTTCCCGAAATTTGAAAGTATATGTGTCTGTGGTCAGAAAAGCTTTCTTCCTCGGACACATGCCAATTACTCACGAAGTTACTTATGTAATGAGTGCCAATCGTGATATCGATAACCTCCTTTCTGTTTGAGTTAACGAAAGTTGGTTTATTTCCTTCATTTAATACGTTCAAATTGTTAGCCGTAATAAATTCTAGTAATGACTCACCTCTTTCGTTGGTGTTGGTGCTTCCCCAGTTAAGATTGTGTGAGTTGGCATCGCATGCAATGATCAGCTGCACACCCTTCTTTCTGGAGTACTTGACCAGTTCTTCGACTTCCCTGGTTGGTGGTTGTCTGGGGTCATCGTAAGGAAGATAGGCCGATGCGAGAATTGCTTCTCTAGTCCCATTTCCTTGCCCCAGTGTGATGAGGACCGCCGCTAGGTCCCTACAACAAAAATTTGTTAGTGAAAGGGCTTTTATACCTTTCTTAACAATAATGCATGTTCTTGGATGGTCAGAGGTTCTGTCATAAATCAACTCACCAATGCCATTCAGTCCCATAATCTTACCTCTGTTAATCCAGGGTTCTTGAAGAAGGGCCACTTCATACTTCCCTCTTATCACAGTAAGTTCCGCCGAAGCCCCTTTACTGTGATGGAGGTTCCCCTGAAGTACCCTGAATTTCACCACTCGGCGAGTCCCCCCCCAGGACCCTGAAAGTAACCATGTTTAGCTTGTAATAAGCTTTTAACTGGTTAGCCACCAAGGCCCCATGGGAGACCTCGTCGATGGAGTAGGCCAGGATTTGGCCTTTTTCTTGAACCTTTCGACTCAGGAGGAGCCAGCCGTTCACCCTCAGGTTGGCATTTTGCTTCCCCAAGCGTCCTCGCACTTTTTCCTCCTGATCCGCCGGTCCAGGGATAAATACTATGACCCTGGGTCGTCTAGGGAGGTCCTTGGCTTCGACTGCTGTCAAAGCCGCCCCCTCCCATAGACCCTCCAGGCCCCCTGCACTACCCCTGAGCCAGTCAGCTGTCTCCTGGTTTGCGCACGTCAGCCACAAGACGCCTCCGCTGAACGTGGTCCTGGTGAACTGCAAGTTCGTGCCACTGCCCGAGGGGGCGGCATCAATCGCATCCACCAGTCTGTCTTGAACCAAGTCCGCTTGCTCTTGACTCAATGTTATTTCCGGATGGCGTTTGTCAATAATTGCCATCCGTGTTCCTTTGGCGACCTCGCTGTATGAACCGGTCTGTGGGGGTCCACTCCTCGGTTTTTTGCTCGGTCGCGGTTTCGGAGGGGTCTGAGATTCCGACCGGTTTCTCTTCCCCTTTTTGGTTTTGGGCTCATGTTCTTTAGGAGCCTGCTTTTTGGGCTTCTCCTGCGTCCATGTTCCTTCCGCCATTTTCCTCGCCTTGGTCTGCTTTCTTTTGAAGGCTCCCGAGGTTTTCCTTTCTTGCTGGACTTTTCCAAGCCCAGCGATCTGTTTTGTGATCGTATCGGTGGTTCCGGCTGTTCCCACTGATGCGTCACTCTCGCTTCCGACGATGGTCCTGTCTTCGTCTGAGAGCATGCTCTCTGATTCAGACTTCCCGCCGTCGTCTGGTTTTTTTCTTTCTTCTGGGTCCATTTAAGTCCCACGAGTAAGGGGGAAGGGGTGTGTCCAACCCTGCGGTGCCCCCTGCACAGGGTTAAGGCTAAGTTACTACTAGGGTTTCGCCCGTTGCCCTAGAGCAGTGTTTTTCAACCTTTTTCGTGATGCGACCCCCCTGGTATGAAAAAATATTTTGCGACCCCCTTGACCTTAGGTTTTTCATCATGTATGTGTATTTCACAGTATTACCAATATTCATTCCATAAGACGTATTTATGGTCTCCATGATTAGAAGGTGGTTGTCAAAAGGTAAAGTACTGGCCAGAGTTATGGAACTTCGTGCTGAGCTTTTAACATATTTCCAGCAGGTCAAGTCAGAATACTTTGAATTCATATGCGACCCGAAATTTCTTTTGAAATTAGCTTTTCTTTCTGAATTATTTGAGCATTTAAATATCTTGAATAAAAGTCTTCAAGGGCGAAATGAAAATGCCATTACTGCAAAAGACAAAATACATGGCTTTACCAAAAAAATTGACTTGTGGACGTCGTCTTTGAAGCAAAATAACTTTGAGGCTTTTTCGTCGACACAATCTTTTACTGAAGAAGTCGGTTGTGAGGTGAACATCAAGGATTACATACCTGGTATGAAAATGGTGTTAGACAACTTGAAAGAAGAATTGTGTCATTACTTCTCAGAGCAAGAGATATCGGCGAACATTGGGCAGAGGTGGATCTTAAATCCATTTTTAAATGAGGCTAATTTACCAAATAAGCTCAAAGAGAATCTGTTAGAAATATCTGCGGATGGGATGTTACACCTGGAATTTAAGTCTTCTAATTTGGGTAACTTTTGGTTAATGAGAAAAACAGAATACCCGGAATTGACAACTGAGGCTTTGAAGTGTTTGATTCCATTTGCCACCTCGTACTTATGCGAGTTGACATTTTCATCGATGGCACAGATAAAAAGTAAGCACAGAAATCGCTTAAATTTGGAAAACGATTTAATTCTCTGTGTCGCAAAAACAGATCCACGTTGGGATACATTAATTAATAAAAAACAAGCTCAACCTTCGCATTAACGCGCGTCTTAGCTTTTTTTTTGTTTGTAACATATTAAAATGTTTATGAGTCATTATCTTTTTCTTCCCTAATAAATAAATATTAACTGTCTTTATTGTTTTTTTTTATTTAATTACCCAGTATTTTCGACCTCTGGCGACCCCCCTATAGAAGCTTCGCGACCCCCCAGGGGGTCGCGACCCACAGGTTGAAAAACGCTGCCCTAGAGGAACCGTTCGTGACACTATTTGACCCTAGTGCCATTCATCCCTCGGCACGGTATCTCACACCTTGGATTTAGGTTGGTTCGATCCGCTGTGTTCTGTATAAACAGGGCCACCACGTGAAGGTACACAGACGGTCTTGGGATATGCATCCTCGAAGGTTTGCTAGTCCTTATCTGCTAATCCCCTGAGTCGGTAGCTAGAAGCCGACTGCTTGGCGCTAGTTACACTTGTTTGTGTTAATTAAATCAAAGTAAACTTTTTTTGGGCTAAGCTTACAACTAAAATAATAAAAAAATATTAAAAAGCGTTAAATGCTACAAAAAAAGTTACTCCTCTTTGATTCGTGTAACTCAATCAGTTATCGAGTTATTTGCTTCTAGAAAGTTCAATAAATTTCAATTTTTTCATAAAAAAATTTTATTATTCCTTAAATAAGTAACAATAACAAATTTGTAAACAAAAATAAAAAACTTCAAAGCAAATGCTCAAAATGCCCACCATTTACTTCAATACACTTTATGATCCGCTTTCGTAAAGATCTCTTAATATCAAAATCACATTCGTGAATTAAGCCGTGGTTTAATTTTTCGTTTTTTTTTTCAAGTAGGCTTGTGTCGCTATAAGACAGTTTGTGTAGAAGCAAAAATTGGGTAATAATAAGAATAAGTAATACATTAGTATACCATTTATTTATTTATTAGTATACCATTATTTATCAAATAATGCCTAGGCATAACGATTTTTCCAATAATGAGATGCGCGATAAGATTTGTGTGTTTGCTCAGTCAAATTATAGTGGTCCAGCTGCTGCTCGAAGATATTCACAATTATACCCAAATCGAAGGCAACCCAATTACAAACTGTACCGCTTAGGTAAAACGGGGTCTTTACGCTCTAAAACTGAGCACGGTGCTACAAAACAAATCACTGCCGATAAAGAAGATGAAATTTTAAATTGTGTTACGGAGAATCCAGATATCAGTACTCGCTGATTAAGTCTGCAAACAGGTATAAGCCAATCATCTATTTTTAGAATACTGAAGAGAGAAAAATTGCATCCATATCATTACACTCCTGTTCAGAATTTATCACCTCAAGATTTACCTAAGCGTCTACAATTTGCCCATTTTTTGCAAGATAAACAACATGTTAACCCAGATTTTCGGGATAAAATTCCTTTTACTTATGAGGCAACATTTACCAGACGAGGAATATTTAATTATAAAAATAATCATTTGTGGGATTCTGAAAATCCACATGCTATGAGGGAAACACATTTTCAGCAAGAGTTTAAGGTTAACATTTGGTGTGGTGTAATATGTGGGTATTTAATAGGTCGTTTTGAACTGCCAACCAATTTAAATGAACCTCTTCATTTGGATTTTCTTCAAGAACATTTACACGAATTACTCGATTCAAGACAAAATATGTGTTTTTTGCACGACGGAGCACCACCACATTATTCTTTACAAGTTCGTCAATACTTAAACGAACAGTTTCCGCATCGATGGATTGGTCGTGGAAGTGAGTTTGCTTGGCCACCAAGAGGCCCTGATTTCAATCCTTTGGATTTTTCAATTTGGACGCGATTGAAGGCATTAGTTTACAAAGAAAAAATTACTTCTCTTCCACAACTGCGACGGAAAATAGAACAAGGCATGGCAGAATCATCATATTTTGAGGTCTAGAATCTACAGTTTAGAGATTGGACATTCTTAATGAATCACCCTGTATAAAATTACCCAAGTTCTCACAATTTATTTCAATTAGTAATATTTATTGTAATGGAATTCTTCGATATCTTTGAAGATAAAGTCGTCGGCATAACTCTTCTCTTTTTTCTCTAACGGCTTCCACATCTTGTAGTTCATTCTGGTTCTGGATTTCCAAAATATCTATATGAATCAGGTGTGGTCAGTAGCCATATAACAGATAATATCTGTTTTTTTTGCGTTCATAGTTCTCCTTCCACTTTTTAATAATGGGCCTAATACTTGTAGTAATATATTAAATTTTTCAATGATTATCCTGAAGTTTTATTGGAATTGCTTATGTGAAAACCAATCCAATACAACCTCCACATAATTTTGTATTCCTTGTGGCGCACCCCTGGATTTCTTCAATGCGCAAGCGTGCCTACAGACTCATTCCGAATTTCAAAGGTAGCACGAACGCCAATTTGAAGTGACATTTAGTAATTTGAAGTGACATTTTGTGTTAATTTGATTGAAGAAAATGTATCAAGAAGGTAATTCTCCCCTTAATTTAAATTACATTGTAGATTATAAAATTAACTATTTAAGATTTGTACGAATTTTTTATGATTTCCAAAGCCCGGCACGAGCCAAGAAATCTAGCAAGACAAAGAAAGTGCTGATTCCTTTAAATGGACGCACAATTCCACTGTAACATTGTTAGATCTATATGGCAAATGCCGAAAATTAGTAGGAACCTTAAAAATTTGAAGTTTGAAGAGGATGTTTGAGAAAATTGCCAAAGAGATGAGGTAGATGACGCAAAAAAACATCTCTCCTGCCAGTTGCGACGTTTGTAGACGACAATAAGCAAACTGACAGAGGCAGAAGAGATTTTGAATACTCAGAGGTAATGGCAAAAATATTAGGTAAAAAAATAAATGTCCATACAGTCGAGCTACTTGGTACAGAACCTGTTCCTAAAATGCCAAAAATAAACATGAACGAAGTTAACGTAGAGATGGAGGTATTAGATAAAACGTCGATAAAACAAATAAAAAGGATAAGGAAAACACAATTGGAAAAGAAAAGGTTGAAGAAAAAAAAGGATGTTGAAAAAGTGGGACCAAAACGAAAAAAATTTAAATCGGATGTTCTAACGGAAATAAGGAGAGACCGCAAAGACTTTTATAAACAATATTTAGACATAAAACAAAAAAAATTAGACGAAAGAATTAAAAGAAATGCCATACGAGAAGGAAAAAATTTACTTCTTAAACAGATCATAGAAAAAATTTATCAATAGTGAATGTTACTGGTTTGTGAAGAAAATTTATTGTTGATTAGGTATTATTTTTATTAGTTAGTACTGTTAGTGGTTATGGAAAACTGTTTGAAAACTTGAGCATTTTTTTATAATAGACTAAGTTTTTTCTATCTTATAGACTGTTTAGTTCAAATCTTCTCATAGGAAAAAGACTGTTAAAAATTAGTTAATTTTTTGTTACTTTTAATAAGTTTATTAGCAATGTTCTGTTTTCTAGTGTTTCTGAAAATAAATAATAACAAAAAACATGTAGAATATTATTCATTATTTTAAATTTCGCGCGACTGGTGTAGTGTGGATGTGACTACGTTGCGTTCTGTGCCAAGAAAGAAGAAGAGCAATGACAGTAGACTTGACCCCTCCCTTGGTGGCGGGAAGTGTGCAACGGATTGAAGCCGCAGGTACAGTTGGTACAGTATAGTACAGTTTAGGTGTATTATGTTCGTATGTACTTGTGTTTAAGAAATAAAAATAAAATTACTACAAATCAGGTGTGGGGTTCCAAATAAAATGGATAGGACGCCAACCCCTTCTGACCTTGCCGCCGACCTACAGCACAGCCCGGTGAAAAATGAGGAAAGATGCACAGAAGCATCTACTACCATAGATGAAATCGTTCAAGCGACCGTTCGAGCTATGATTTCATACGACAGAAGCAGAGAACAAACAGGAAGCCGACACAGACCTCCTGAACCACCAATCCAACAAGAAACCCCATCAAAGGGATTCACGAACTCTGAAATAGCTGCATTATTACCTGAGTATTCTGGTAGTGGCCAAGATGTTGAAATCTGGTTGCAAAGAGTTGAAGCAGTCGAAACGACATATCAAGTACCTTCTAGAGTGATGACTTTGATAGCTGTTGGAAAATTGACTGGACAAGCAAAACTTTGGTATCATTCGAAAACAGAGTTGGTTATTATGGAATGAGGTTTGAAAACCGAATTAAGGAAAATGTTTGGTTCAAGGCCTGACAAAGTAGCCAGAATGAAGAAGTTCGAATCAAGGAAATGGAAAAGGGGTGAGAAATTTTCTGTATACTTTCACGATAAAATTATTCTAGGCAATAATGTTGGATTGAGCGATGAAGAAATGATAGACTACATTATAGATGGTTTCACAAATGACACCCTACAATCTCAAGCCCGTATGAGAGACTTTAAATCACTAGATGATTTGTTACGCATCATGTGCAATGTCAACCTGGGAGAGAGGATGAATCCAAACCCCACGTCTTATCACTCTAACCCACATAGTAGACATCAATCAACTAGCTCCAGTGTAGTTACAAGACATCCATCGGAACAGATTCAGGGCTATAGGAGATGCTACAACTGCTTTGAAACAGGACATTATGTAGATGCATGCCCCAAGCCCAAAAGAAATCGAGGTTCATGCTTTCAGTGTGGTAAACAAGACCACCAAGTTAAAAATTGTCCCCAAAAGAAAAACAGGCAGCCCCAAGCTGATTCAACTACAATGGTTATAGATACACCACCAGCAGAGATAAACGCCACCCTGAGACAAGAAACAAGTGCATATGAGGTATGTGTACTATTAAAATATTCAATTGACAACTGTGACAACTCAGTTAGTGTAATGGCTATGGTTGATACAGGTAGCCCTATAGTAGTATTAAAAGTTAATATTTACCAGCTAGTTGTATTACTAAAAATATTGTAATTGAAAGCAACTACTGTGGTATCAATGGTCCAAATTTAGAGATAATAGGCATTTTTGATGGTACTGTAATGATAAACAATTTAAATGTACCCATAACTTTTTATGTTTTATCTGATGAAACCATGAATTATTCAGCTATTGTAGGTAGAGATTTTACATCTTTAGAAAATTTCAAAATTACTTTAAAAAAAAATGTATCTATAGAATGCATTCCAAATAATGAACCTTCCAGAAATGTCAATATTTTTCCACAAGAAATGCTCCTCATAAACTATGATTTTAACTCTAGTTCCAAGGAATTACAAAATTTAAATATCAATCCTAACCTAGACCCCCAAACCATTCAAAAGGTTGAAAGTTTATTCATAAATGAATAGTTGGAAGCTCCAAAACCTAGTGCACCAGATATTGATTTTGAAATGAAGATCTCTATAAAAAATGACCCTCCCATTTCTTTTAGGCCTAGGAAATTAACTTATTCAGAGAAAATAGAATTACAAAAAATTATTGATGATTTAGTTGGAAAAAATATTATTAGAGAAAGTGAGTCTCCTTATTGTAGCCCTATTGTTTTGGTTAATAAGAAAAATGGCACAAAGCGTTTATGTGTAGATTACAGGGAAGTCAATAAAAAGCTTATTGTCAGGGATAACTACCCAATTCCATCAATTGATGACCATCTTGATTTACTCAAAAACAAAAATTACTTTTCTTCTCTTGATTTGAAAAATTCATTTCATCAAGTCAAAGTTGCCGAAGACTCTATGAAGTATACTAGTTTTATTTGTCCCCTAGGACAGTATGAATACCTTAAAATGCCTTTTGGACTAACCAATTCCCCTTCAGTGTTTATGCGTTTTATAAACAAAGTTTTTAAAGACCTGATTAAACAAGGAAAAGTTCTTATCTATCTGGATGACATCTTAGTTTCCACCAATGACATTGACACTCATTTAAACATTTTGTCAGAAGTATTCAAATTATTAAATAATAACTTACTTGAATTAAAAATCAGCAAATGCTCATTTTTACAATCACAGATACTTTATTTAGGCTACATTATCAACTATCAGGGAATAAAACCAAATCCCCAAAATGTCCAAGCTTTAATGGATTATCCTATACCATCTGATGCTAAAAAAGTACAAAGATTTCTTGGACTCGCATCTTATTTCCGCAGATTCATTCCATCTTCCTCAGTGCTAGCCAAGCCCCTATATGATTAAGTAAGAAAAGATACAAAATTTGAATTTGGTCCACTACAGTTGGAATCATTTAATACATTGAAGTCCCAGTTAATGAAAGCCCCTGTTTTTTCTCCACACTTGGAAACTGAATTGCACTGTGATGCAAGCTCCACTGGTTATGGTGCTATACTTTTACAAAAACAAAAAAATAACCTTTTCCAACCTGTGTTTTATTTCAGCAAAAGAACAACAGACCCAGAGTCTAGGATGCATAGTTACGAACTTGAAATGCTTGCCATTGTGAATGCATTAGAAAGGTTTCGAGTATATTTACAAGGCTTACCCACTTTTAAAATTATAACAGATTGCAACTCGATTAAGCTAGCTCTGAATAAAAAAGAAATCAACCGACGAATAAACAGATGGGCATTAATTTTACAGAACTATAATTATGTGCTAGAACACCGTGAAGGCAATCGAATTAAACACGTTGATGCCCTTAGCAGGGCAAACAGTGTCTTAATTCTAGAGGAAAACACTTTTGAACAAAATCTTTCAATTGCACAAAATTTAGACCCCGAAATTAAGAATATTAAAGAAAAACTTTTAGTTACAGAAAATAAAAATTTTGAATTACGTAATGGCCTTGTTTATAAGAAAGTGAAAAATAAATCTAAAACATTATTTTATGTACCCAAATCAATGGAAGTAAAAGTTATATATAGTTGTCATGACATGCTAGGACATGTAGGTATAGATAAAACCTCTGAATATGTTTCTAGGATTTATTGGTTTCCAAACTTTCACAATAAAGTTAAAGAATATATCCAAAATTGTCTTGAATGCATCTCTTATTCTGCTAAAAGATCAGAGGGTGTACTACATAACATTCCTAAGGGAGACAAACCTTTTATCACCTTGCATATTGATCATTATGGTCCTCTTGAAAAAAGACCCAGTAACAAAAAATATATCTGAAGTAATTGATGGCTTTACTAAATTCGTTAAATTCTATGATGTAAAAAGTACAAAAACCATTGAAGTCATTAATAAATTGAAAGACTATTTCCAAAATTACAGTCGCCCCATTAGAATAGTTTCTGATAGAGGCACTGCATTCACATCTAACGAATTTGGAAATTTTTTGAAGGAAAACAATATAATTCATATCAAAATCGCTACTAGTTCCCCCCAATCTAATGGTCAAATTGAACGTATTAATAGAGACGTGACACCCATGTTAGCCAAGTTGTCAGATGTGAAAAATAAATGGACCAAATATCTACCTGATGTTGAATTTGCTATCAACAATTCATTCAATCGTTCAATAGGTACCACCCCATCTATTTTACTATTTGGTGTAAATCAAAGAGATCAAAATGACTATCTCAGAGACTACTTAACTTTAGAAAATGAAGAGCATAGAGATTTAGATAAAATCAGAGAGAAAGCACAAGAACAAAATGTCAAAGTCCAAAATTATAATAAAGAATACTTTGATAAAAAACATTTAACTCCTTATCAATACAAAACCGGTGATTATGTCATGATTAAGAATGTTGATGTTACACCGGGTGTTAATAAAAAGTTAATCCCTAAATATAGAGGCCATTATGAGGTAAAGGAAGTTCTAGGTAATGATAGATATTTAATAACGGATGTTGAAAACTTTCAGTTAACTCAGAGACCTTTTGAGGGTGTTTCGAGTCCAGATAACATGAAGTTATGGTTACATTAGTATTATATGTATATTAAATATATTTTTGTTAAACTGTAGTTCTTGTTAGCCGTTTTTATTTTAACTATATTTTCAATGTCTTTCAACATATTTTGTTGTATATTATGTACACTTCCTTATGCTATGAAGAAATGATATTTTCCAGGGATATATCTTTGTCATGTCTGCTATGTGTTATATCACACATGAATTAATGATGCATTTTTAAGAAATTTTTTACTTCATGGTTTTATTATGAATAACTATCATGTTAATAGATTAAGTTATGTACTTAGTGGACTTTGTTATTATGTTTATTCAAATTTATATTATTATGTTACTTGAACTTATGTTATTATGTTTATTCAAATTAATGTTATTATGTTACTTGAACTTATGTTATTATGTTTATTCAAATTTATGTTATTATGTTACTTGAACTTATGTTATTATGTTCATTCAAATTTATGTTATTATGTTACTTAAACTTATGTTATTATGATACATTCAAACTTATGATGTTATGTTAAACTTGAAGTTAGGTTATGTTAAATTTATAAATCTACAGGGAAATGTTTCAAAGATCGAGACGATCTAATGTCAGGTTAGGCCGAGATTGTAGAATATTATTCATTATTTTAAATTTCGCGCTACTGGTGTAGTGTGGATGTGACTACGTTGCGTTCTGTGCCAAGAAAGAAGAAGAGCAATGACAGTAGACTTGACCCCTCCCTTGGTGGCGGGAAGTGTGCAACGGATTAAAGCCGCATGTACAGTTGGTACAGTAGAGTACAGTTTAGGTGTATTATGTTTGTATGTACTTGTGTCTAAGAATGTGTATAATCTGTGTTTAAGAAATAAAAATAAAATTTCTACATTCCAAAATAAGTAGGCCACGACAATACATTTGACGGGACTTCATATTGTTTATTTGTTGACAGCAGTCAAAACATTGCATTCTATTTAAGTAGTATTGTATTAAAATTTAAATTGAAGGCTGCACTTTTCCCAATATAAATTGATATTGCTAATATTGGTACTCGATTCACGATGAGTATATCGAATGCAGAATTGTATGATATGATTGGAGTTTATTTCGAATGCAACCAAAATGCCACTATTGCCTAACGTATATATTCTGTAAGATATCCTGACAGAAGACATTATGGCAAAGATGTATTTGAAAGAAAGGCAAGAAGATTGAGAGAAACTGGTAGTTTTCATCGTCCTTGTTTTAACGACGTAGTAGAGGTATGACCGAAGAAAACTCAATTAATGTTCTCGCTTTAATTCAACAGAATCCACATATTATCAGTCGGCAAATCTCTACATAATTAAACATACCCAAAACTACTGTTTTAAGAATTTTAAAACATCACAGGTTGGTTTTCCATATTATTAGGTGTTTAGGTTATAAAATTGTAATTCCCTTTAAAGTTCAGATTCAACTGTTTCGATAAAAACAACACTTTTATCATTTTATCCGTTTTTTGGAAATACTTATGCAAGATTTATCTCATGAAAAAATTGTAGATTTTTGAATTTTAATAAATATATTGGTTTTTTTTCACAAATACCTATTGTTGTGTTTTTTAGACTGCATCCTTATCATGTAGTTCTTCATCAATCTTTAGATGAGAGAGATTATGATGCAAGGTTGGATTACTGCAACTGGATGTTAGGTCTGCTAGAAGAATAACCGCATATTACATTAAAGATTTTATGGACAGACGAGGCTACGTTTAATAGTGCGGGTGGTGTTACTATGCATAATACGCATTATTGTGCCGAAGAAAATCCGCACTGGATGGAGGAAGTGCAGCTACAAGGTAGGTGGAATATCAATGTTTGGTGTGGCATAGTTGATGGAAAGATCGTAGGTCCATATTTCTTCGATGAAAATTTGAATGGCAATGCATATTTGGATTTTCTGGAAAATCAGTTATTGTTATTATTTGTTAGAAGATATTTCCTTTCAAACAAGAAGATGTATAATATTTCAACATGACGGGTGTCCCGCGCATTTCTCCAGACAAGTTACAGACTATTTAAATACACATTATCCAAATAAATGGATTGGAAGAGGAAGTATATTTCCATGGCCAGCTAGATCTCCAGACTTAACATGTCTGGACTTTTATCTGTGGGGAAGATTGAAGGATTTAGAGTACCAAACTCGACCAACCACGCGAGACGACATGAAACAGCGCATTAGAAATACAATAAATACCATATCAACAGCTGAGATTGAAGCAGCTATTATGTCAATGCGCGACAGATTGCAGCTTTGTATAGATATCGATGGAAAACAATTTGAACATTTAATTGGACATTAAATTTCAATGATAAATATATTTGTATGGTCTTCCTTTCACATATCTAATTTTAAGTAACAATACAGGGTGAGTCAATACTATACTTAGGTATTTATGTTTTTGCGTTTTTATTTATATCTCGATTTCGACAAATGCTATCGACATGCGGTTTGCGCCATTTTGTTGAGAATTTAGTACAGTTTTATTATAATTCACAATAATTAGGTGTTTCCATTAAACATTTTCAAGAAAAACAAATTTTAATTTTTTTCATTCGAAAGTTTCCTATACCAATGACAATTAAAACTAATAGCAATTGTTTTATAGTAGATGTAATTAATTCATCCATCCTCTTTCTAATGACACTAATTTCGTTAAAATCCGTTTATTCAAACCAAAGTTACATGTTTTTATCCAAAAACACTTTCCCACTTTCCCCCACCCTTTATTTGTAAAAATTGAGAAAAAAGCATTTGAACAGATTTGTGCGGAATTCAGTTCTCTTTCTATTTTTCATATTTAACACTTGGTTTAATATGGAACATTCCACAGAAAACTGGTTTTTAAATTTTTCTTCACAGGTTACGCCCCCTAGCGTTTAACATAGAAACTTGAAAGTAATTTCCAGCAATTTCTCTTGGCCACTTTTACTGAGAAATTTTTTCTCCCGAAGTTAGAACATGAATAGTTTCTGATATATAGCCGAGAGATCGGCTTATTGGACCACCCGGTGCAATAACGTTTTTTCTTGTGCTGCACATCTGGAAAATATAGTTTCTGCTGCCAATAAATCATTAGGGTTTGTAATGAGACAAATGGCAAACTTAAATGATATCAACACTATAAAACCCCCCTACTTTGCTCGAGTAAGACCTAAATTAGGATTTGCTTCAATTGTTTGGTTTTCAGAATACATATCTACTTTGGAAATGGTAGAAAAGTTCCAGAACAAGTTCCTCAGACACTTATACCATAAGAAATATCATACCTGGCCAGACTATAATAGAGTTAGATCAAGTCATTTGAGATATCAGTTCAAAACTTTATCGCTAGAGCAAAGAAGAACATCATCTGCTGTTATGTTCTTGTACAAAGTTCTTAATGGTAAAATTAAATGCCCTGAAATTCTTTCATCTATTCCATTTAATGTTCCTGGACGTCGCACTCGCACAATGCTAATGTTTCATATACCAAATGTATTTTTAACCGTTAGGGACCCTCTTATAACTATTATGGAAGTAATAAATAATTTCAACTTATTAATAGATATTGATTGGAGTTTGACTGAAAAAGCTTTTCACAATATTATACTAGGGCATATATTGAATACATCAATATAAATTTGACTGTTGCGAAGCTGTTTGAACCTCTGCAATTCACAAAATTATAATCCAAATTTAGGATATGTTATTGCCATTAATAATTTGTAAAATTAAATTAAATTAAATTATTGACCATGTAATTAAGCCTTTAG
This sequence comes from Galerucella nymphaeae, assembly GCA_963978555.1. Lineage (NCBI taxonomy): Eukaryota > Metazoa > Arthropoda > Insecta > Coleoptera > Chrysomelidae > Galerucella > Galerucella nymphaeae. Next base: position 3,984,377 of record OZ021706.1, on the reverse strand, counting down.
GCATGTTTGGTTATAAATAAATAAATAAATAATTTTGAAGCTTCACAATTATCACAATTAAGTTTGTAAATACCACTCTTTGACAATTTATTAATTTTATCCTTTGAATTAACTAGAAATTTGCTCAAGTTATTTGTGCTTTTAAAAGAAATCCTTGTATCTGTAAATCCACTATTAAACAATTTAGAAACTTTTTGAGAAATGTTTTCATCTAGAAAAGGTAAAGCAACATATCTTAACGGTTTCTCTATAGAAGGATAAGTCGAACTTTGTTCTTTTTTATTCTTAACTTTTTGAATCAACTTATTAATAATGTTAGGATTGTATCTATTATCACAAGCAATTTGTTTGAGAATATTCAATTCATTATTGTAATTAATATTTGAAAGTGGAACATTAAGAAGTCTATGAATATAACAAGTAAAAATATAAATATAAATATAACAAGTAAAGTAAAAAGATTATTAACATCAAAAGAAATCATAAGACAATTTCCAAAGGGCAAATTTAATGTGTTTAATTCAGTTACTAAATCCAAAGTGTTAACGACTGAAAACCTGGGTTGAAAATAAGTCAAATTTTTAATCAAATTATGTAAAAAAGATGATATGATGGATATTGGGGTGTTGGTGAAACTAACTACCGGTCTAATTGGAATATCAACTTTATGAACCTTAGGAAGACCATACATCCTAGGTATGACTGGATTACTAGAAATTAGGTTATATGGTGCATTGTATTTCTTGAAAAAATCACTATTTAATTTAATGTGTGCTTTAGTTTTATTAATTAATTAAATAGATCTTATGTGCCTTTACATAAAAGATTAAATTATTATATCCAAACAAGTTCTCTCTATGATGATACTCATATTGATCCTGAACGTTTCAAATTAGTGCTATATTTTTTAGTTTGGTAAACTTCAAATCTTCCTTATTTTACAGACTGTTGTTTTTCTTGATTTTATTTGGAAAAAAATGTTTTGGACTCTTATTGAAGTTTTTTTTGAATTGTATTTGTAAATGGGTTCTCATTAGACCCTAAATCCTTTTCTTGATCTAGGAATATTTGAGCAATGGGTTCCCATTAGACCACAAATCAGATTATTCTTGGTGAAAATGGTATAACCATAAATTGAAATAACTTCTTTGGCTTTGCCAATAATTTTTGAAACTATTCCGTGTAATAATAACGGGTGGGAATTAAACTCACTTTAAAAAAGACTAAAATCACCCTAAAAAGAAACGAATAAACATTAAAAAAAATCTTCGAAACATTAATTAAAGGTGATGCACATAAAATAATATATGCCACTCTTGATAGACAAAATGCACTTTAAGAAAATAACATTAACCTATATTAAATCTGCTACAACATGAAAATAACAGACTTAACTTATTGTAATAATTTTCGACTCTAAATACTCATATTGATCCTGAACGTTTCAAATTAGTGCTATATTTTTTAGTTTGGTAAACTTCAAATCTTCCTTATTTTACAGACTGTTGTTTTTCTTGATTTTATTTGGAAAAAAATGTTTTGGACTCTTATTGAAGTTTTTTTTGAATTGTATTTGTAAATGGGTTCTCATTAGACCCTAAATCCTTTTCTTGATCTAGGAATATTTGAGCAATGGGTTCCCATTAGACCACAAATCAGATTATTCTTGGTGAAAATGGTATAACCATAAATTGAAATAACTTCTTTGGCTTTGCCAATAATTTTTGAAACTATTCCGTGTAATAATAACGGGTGGGAATTAAACTCACTCTAAAAAAGACTAAAATCACCCTAAAAAGAAACGAATAAACATTAAAAAAAATCTTCGAAACATTAATTAAAGGTGATGCACATAAAATAATATATGCCACTCTTGATAGACAAAATGCACTTTAAGAAAATAACATTAACCTATATTAAATCTGCTACAACATGAAAATAACAGACTTAACTTATTGTAATAATTTTCGACTCTAAAAAAACTTAATTCACTTTAAAATATTGTATCACGCTCTTTAAAAACGGTTTGCATACTAAAATGATAGATTGCACTTTGAAACGATAGATTGCACATTGAAACGATAGATTGCACATTAAAACGATAGATTGCACTTGAAGCGTAAGTTTGTGGATTGAGTAATACAGTCAAGCGTGCGCGAAATACGACGTAACGACGATGTTTGCAGTTCGGGCTTTGGCATGCACGCGTAAAGCACTCGTATATGCATGCACGTGTAATAATGAGTACCTGTAAAGAATTTATCGTCGATGACTCTGAATCGGATGAATCTGAATCTAAAAACGACAATGCAATACTTGCAAAACGTAAGCCCGCGAAAAAGAAAGTTTGGCGGCAACAAACGACCTTTAACAGGTAAGTCAAAGTGTGAATCTGCCATTTTATGTCTGCACGAAAAATTTTCTGAATTGTTTTTTTCCATTTTAGTGCAAAAGACGCTGAGGACTTTATAAAAAAAGAAAACATTTGGAAGAAAATTACATCATATACATCATTAGAAGGTTTAAAGGTCACCTTCAGATGTACAGAAGGAAAATACAGGCAGAATGAATGTCCTGCGGGAAGATATCTTTTGTATCACTCTGAGAGTATGAAAGTAACTCTTTTTGATACAGAAGATGAGCATGCCAATCATGTAGTAGTTAACAGTAGGGGGCTTTCATCGTCCGCTAAGTTATTAGTGCGTGAGCTTTATAAAGACGGCATCAAAAAACCCAATGCCATAATTGCAGCCTTCCGTAGTCGGAGTGAACGACCACCTGCAAAATCACAATTAAAAACGTTTTTGACTTCTATACGGTCAAAAGCCCTTGGACCGTCTACCATTTCTGCCGGAGAACTGCAGAACTGGTGCATAACGAACTCAACAATTCCAAGTGATGAGGATCAGCCGTTTGTTTTAGGTAAAGTATTATTTTATTATTTATATTATTTATATAAAATACCATATTTCCATTTTCAGATTTTAAAATCGAAATTGATGACACAGACTCGCAAAACCAGGATTTGAAAATTGTTTTATCCACCAAAAGACTTCTGCAAATTTTAGCAGTTACCAAAAAAATCCAAACTGACGCCACATACAAATTGATTTGGCAGGGTTATCCTGTCCTGATAGTTGGAACATCAGATATTTGCCGAGTATTCCACCCACTTGTTATTGCAGTGTGTTACAGCGAAACAGAAGTTGATTTCGCCTTTATATTTAATGCATTAAAAAAATCGTGTTCAAGTTTGCATGGAACTATTTGGCAACCAAATGTGCTGCTTGCAGATGCTTCTGTTGCAATCACAAATGGATTTAAAGCAGTATTTGGAATACCATCTCGAAGAATTCAGTGTTTCTTTCATGTTTTTAAAAACATTGAGTCAAAGATCCGGAATATAAAAGAAAAAAATTTAATTATTCGAGATATTCATGCCCTACAACTTAGCATAGACGATAAGACTTTTACAGCTGCTATAAGCCTATTCCTGAAAAAATGGCATGATGCGGGTGATGGTAACCAAAGTATAAAGGACTTTTTAAATTATTTCGAAAAGACGTGGCTAGGAGAAAACCAATTTTGGTACGAGGGTGCAAGTGATCAATTTCCAAGCACCAATAATGGACTGGAATCAACAAATTCCGTCATAAAAAAAGAACAGACCCTAAGAGAACGACTTCCTGTAGGTCAGTTTTTGGAAGTTTTGAGAGTTTCTCTGGTTGAAAAATGGTCGTACGAACGCAATCCACAAAATCCCAATAACAAACCGTTTGCTACAACTATAAAATTAACAACAAAAATTTGGACAGAAGCTTATCAATGGGTGAAATTAAAACCGAAGTTGTTTGAAGAGAAAGAAGATGAAAAAACAATTTTTTATACAAAATCAAGTAATGATACAGAAGTCTTGACCCAAGAAGATGTACAAATTTGGAAAGATACCAATTTGAAATGGGAATGTTTTGATACTTTTCGTAAATCTCAGAAGATAGCGAAAATAACGTTGTATTCTGAAAATGATAACGTGACGTCTCGGTGCACTTGCTCAAGTTTTTTGAAACAGTACATATGCGAACATTCTCTTGGTTTGTTAGTTATTATGAAACATGCAAAGGTGCCCATCGAAGCGAAAAGTGTACCCCTCGGTCGAAAAAGGAAGAGAGGACGGCCAGCTTTAGCAAAGAAGGCTCTAATAATTCAATAGTATTTTTTCCTGATTCGTCTGTATTTGCCATACATTTTTTCTTATTTATTTTTGCCGTACTTTCGCCAGTTTTGCCATACTTTTTTTGTTCATGCAATAATACATAATTATGTAACAATTTTTTACATTTTGTTGTTTATTTTCTTAATAAAAATGTATACATGTGTACTTCTCTTAAAGTTTACTAGGTGTTTGAAATTCGGACCCAATCCAAAGTGCAATTCTGTTATTTCAGAGTGGATATATTCCAATCCAAAGTGCGATTCTATCATTCTGTAGTGGGTAAGGTTGAAAGTTAAAATGTACCAAATCCAAAGTGCGTTTCTATCTTTTTAATGTGATTAAGCCTAAAGTGAAGATTTAACTAATGCAGAGTGTAAACGTGCAATTTTGTAGTTTGTAGGCACAAAGTGAGAAGTATTTTTCAAGAGTGCAATTATATATTCCCCAATAATAACATATTTTGAATGCAATTTTCATTACCGGCTCTTCTATCATAGAACTGATTTAATATTGTTGTAGCTACTTTAATAAAATCATATAACTCACTAGGTTTTCCATCAAAAGAAGGTAAAATACAAAGCGTCTTAACATTGGGACTGCCATTGTATTGTCGGTTTCTTTATTAATATTATTGAAATTAGAAATATTATCACTTAAATTTAAATTTTCAATTAAGGTTGCTAAAAACTGCAGATATATCACTGGAAGGATTATGAGCAAAGGATTCTAACATAAGTAAGTACTCACAGTAGTGATAGTTGTTTGTGCTGATAATTCTAAAAAGTGCTCCTCAAATTTTAACGTTTTAAAGTGGTTATAATACGTCTAAAATTGTCGCTTTTTGACTGGTGGAAAATCCTTGAAGTTTTCTTCAAGTTTGTTATAAATTTGCGATTCCCCAAAATTTGTAACTAATGCAATTGATTAATCAATTCTCTGCATTGATCTAGCCATTATAAGAAAAACTATCAACAAAAACCTGTTCCTGATAACAACAATCGACTTTTAATTTATTTACTAATAGTCTGGTAGCTTACAGACAAATTTTATCAATCTGATTAAAGCTTGTCACTCGAAATGACTAGTAAATGTGAAACCTGCGGTGATGTTCTTGGTGACAAGTTTATTGCTTGCGACAGTTGCCATGTCTTGATGCACCCCTCAGAGGGTTGCACTGGCCTGGGGGCATCCGAACTGCGTGCTGTTGTTATACAAAAAAGGACTCTGGTTTATTTTTGTGTGGAGTGTCGCCAGGCTTTTAAAAGTGTACCTAAACTATTGCGACAAATTGATAACCTTAGATCAGAAATAAATTCATTGCAAGATGAAGTCAGGAAGCTCAAGGATATGAAGAAAGATACCCCGATGAATAGTGAAGACATTATTAGTGAACTCCATGAACGCCAAAAGAGAACCAACAACCTGCTAATCTTCAACCTGCCTGAACCAAACAATGTCTCTGATGATCTTAACCAAGTTAAAACTTTGGTAACAAAAGCTGCTGGTGCCAGTATCACTGACATTAATGATATTAAAGTTTTCCGCTTTGGAAAGAAGAATAAAAATGGACATAGACCGCTTAAAGTTGTGCTGAAATCCAATCGAGACGTACACGCTGTTATCAAAAACAAACACAATATCAGCCGCGAGAAAAAGGTCTTTATACATCTGGACCAAACTCCCAACCAGAGGAAAACTCTGGAAACTATCAGAAGCGAGTTATCGAGACGTCAGCAAGCTGGTGAGCAAAATTTAACAATAAAATATGTTAACAATACTCCCGTAATTATAACAAAAAACTAGATGCGGGCAAGTTATCTGTCTATTACCAGAACGTTAGAGGACTTCGAACAAAACTAACTCAACTATGTCTTAATGTTACAAATTGCTCTTACGATGTGATTATCCTTGCTGAAACTTGGCTCACAGCTGATATCAACGATGCTGAACTTGGTTTAAATGGTTACAACATTTACAGACAGGATCGAACACCCCAGTCCAGCATCTTTAGCAGAGGTGGAGGTGTTTTAATAGCTGTTATGAAAACAATCTTCTCTAGTATTATCAATTCCAACCCGTTAATTGAGCAACTTTTTATTCACTTGGACCACAGAAATTGCAAACATATTTTAGGAGCGATATATCTTCCCCCTAAATCTCACCCCAATCTATACCAACTTCACTATGATCAACTTTTAATATTAAATGAGCAACATCCAGACAGACAATTTTACATATTTGGCGATTATAATCTACCTACAGCTACTTGGGATATTGGAGATTTCTGCTCTTCAGCTTCAGCACAACCCATGTCGTCAGCATATGAAGAAGGTGCTATCGAAATAGTTTCAAATATTTGCTCGTTTTACAATCTGTTCCAGTCCAACAAAGTGCTCTACAAAAGGGGAGTCATCCTCGACCTTGTTTTGTCCCCAGTTGAACTTAAAGTGTTGACAGCCGCAGACATTTTGATCCCACCCGATGTTCATCATCCTCCTCTTGAAGCTTCAATACAATATAAGTCGAACTCAAGTGCGACTCCTGGAGAAGATTTTTATTATGATTTTTGACACGCCAATTTTGAAGGTATACGCCAATGTTTGGAAGCAATGGACTGGGATGGGCTTCTTCAAGGAAAGGAATTTTCAGAAATGATTTTTACTTTTTATGACGCTTTGTACTCGGTAATTGAGTTGTTTGTTTCCTTGAAGAAATTTGTTATTAACAGATTCCCACATTGGTATTCTTTTCAACTTAAAAGCTTGGTCAACGATAAAAAGGTTGCACATTGGATTTATAAACAAAACAGAACAGAACTCCCCAAAATTATGAAATATTCAGTCAGTTAAGAGAACAATGTAAGATTATATCTAGAGAATGCTATTTAAATTACATACATTCTGTTGAAACCTCCGTTAAAAGAAATGTTAAAACCTTTTGGAATTTTGTACGTACTAAAAGATCAAATAACTCCATACCTGATAATATGAACCTTGACAACTCTTTTGCTTCTTGTGGTAGTGAAGTTTCAAATCTGTTTGCCAAGCATTTTTCATCAGTTTACACTACTCAAAATCTGAATCTAAATTTAAATGAAATTGAATCAAAACTTAACGTCTCCTCTTACCACATTCCAATTTCGACCATTTTTGAGAAATTATCTAACCTTGACACAAAGAAAGGTCCAGGTCCTGACATTATTCCTCCCATCCTACTTAGAACTTGCAGCTTCATTTTATCTCGGCCTCTCTTCTATATTTTCAATAAATCTATTGAGACAGGTGAGTTTCCTGATTACTGGAAACTATCTTTTGTTACCCCAATATACAAATCGGGAAGCAAGACTGACATCAAAAATTACCGACCCATATCTATTCTCAGTACTATACCTAAGGTATTTGAGAACATTATAACAGACTACCTTACCTATGACTGCTCTGGCATCATAACTGAACAACAATATGTCTTTTGTGCTGGGAAATCGACTGAATTAAATCTAGTTACCTATGTCGATTTCCTGTCGGAGGCTTTGGAGAGGGGTTACCAGATTGATTCTGTGTACACTGACTTCTCTAAGGCTTTTGACAGGGTCAACCATACTCTCTTACTGCAAAAGCTTGATAAATATGGTGTAGGTGGGGTATTACTACAATGGATTAGTAGCTATCCTACGAACAGGACTCAAATGGTTAGAGTAAACCATCACTATTCCAACTTATTTCAAGTAACCTCAGGTGTTCCTCAGGGGTCACACCTTGGTCCCTTATTATTCAACTTATTCATCAATGATATTATTCATTGTTTTAGGTATGGCAAAGCACTACTATTTGCAGATGATTTAAAACTTTTCCTAATTATTCAAACATATTTTGATGCTCTCAGGCTTCAGTCTGATCTTGATAATCTATCAAACTGGTGCTCCTTAAATGGCATGGACTTGAATGCTATTAAGTGCCATGTCATGCGCTTCTATCGATCCCATGTACCTTCTACTACTTTCGATTATACCTTAAATGGTCATGTCTTGGAGTCTGTTAATCAAATCAAAGACCTTGGAGTTATTCTAGATCCCACCTTAAGCTTCAATCAACACATACCTACAGCTATCCATAAATCCATGAAAATGTTAGGTTTTATCAAAAGGCTAACCCACGATTTTACTGACACATCTGCAATTAAAGTCCTTTATTGTTCACTTGGCCGACCCCATCTAGATTATTGTTCTTCTGTCTGGTCTCCTCATTACATAAGATTCAGCAGGAACATTGAAAACGTCCAACACAATTTTCTTAGATACATGGCCTATAAATTGGGTATCTTTTGCGATTATGAATTTTTAGAGCATTTTCTGAACATCCCCTCCTTGGAAACTAGGAGGAAACAGAGAGACCTGACATTACTTTTCAATATTATCAATGGCAGATGCAGTTGTGCTGAACTTCTAGCAAAAATTAATCTTCATGTTCAAACCCGATCAACCCGACAGCAACAAACATTTTATGTACCTTTTTATCGTTTAAACAATACTTTCAATAGCTGTATTCCAAGAATGTTAAGATTAGCCAATACCTACTCATAATGATCTTGAGATGTTTAACACCCCCTTTCATCACTTTAAAACTCAATTACTGAATACCGAGCTTTAATGTTTTAATGTTAATGCTTTATTTATGCTTATTGTCTATTGTCTTTTGTCTTTTTGAATAATTAAATTTTTAACCTCTTTTTTACTTATTCTTTATACTACTACTACTACTATGTCATGTTATTATTCCATATTTTATTTTAATTATAATTTTAAAATTGTAATTTATACCTAAAATGGGCTTGCCCGTAAATAAATAAATAAATAAATAAATGAATAAATTTTCAATTAAGGTTGCTAAAAACTCTGCAGATATATCACTGGAAGGATTATGAGCAAAGGATTCTAACATAAGTAAGTACTCACAGAAAAAGGGCGATGATCAATTTCATGTCCAGTAGACTGTAGAGACTATTAAATTCTGGATAAGGAGCTTCAATTGCTGTCGTCCAAAAATGTGTTTCTGTGTTTCTGTGTTTCTGTTTCTCTGAAGGCTGAGCTGCAATTGCTGTCCGTCAGGAAATTTCTTCTTTTGGAATTTCACTCTGTTTTAGAGTTCAAATCGCGAACAAACGTTTAAAAACGACGAGTTTCCACCAAAAGGACTCTTTCGCGATCCTACTGACTGCGCCAATTATATTTTAATATTCGAAACTTGCTTTTTTAAAAACAAATTATATTGAATATTAATTACACAGTGAAACTTATATACTAAGTGTAAAACTTTATTGAAGAAAATAGAAACAGTTACAACTATGATTTATGCCAGAATAATATTAATTGTTCTCCTATCTTATTTATAAACTTTGATTATCCTCGAGACTTGCTGAATTTGCACTATTCGTGTTCTAGTTGACCAATGTAGAATGGATAGTACCATTGTTCTATTAAAATGTAACTAGCACTTGAGGAGATGGCTCCTCCATATTTCAGTTTGTTACGTTGACAAGTTTTCTAAATATATATTTCCTGCACAGCAGATAATTTGGGTTACGCAATCCATCAACCCCTCTAAAGTGTAGAAAATAACTGACCTATTCAATGATTCCTAATAAGGGATCGTGTTACAGTGACTTATATTTTTATTTATTAGGTCAATATAACCATTAACTGCGTTTGTGTTTCGTTCTGGTGGTCTTTTCTCATTATGGAATGATAAATGTATCCTTTTTGTTTAAATTATCAAGTTTAAAATATACACTAAAAAAAAAGGTTCTTACACAAGAAGTCGAATTTTAGCGTTAGACTCAACATTAAAAACAGAATTTAAATATTCATGAAAATTTCTGCAAGGAAATGTGACAAACTCGAACCCATCGTAGAAAATTTAGAAAGTTTGTAAACTGGAGAATTAATAAAATTAACTACCGGTCTTATAGGGCAGTCCAACTTATGAATTGAATATTTTCATAAAGTTCTTCAATATGTTTCCATTTTGCTGTCTTGGTTACATTATGTTTGGTGAAACTTGAATCTTTTTTAATAAAATTATTTTTAATACCTTTTATTAGATGTGGAGGGTCATAGATTGGAAACATTTCCAAGCCATCTACTTTAAATGAGCCCCTTCTATATAAATCTACATTTCCATTTCTGAGGTAATTTTCTCTAGTGTTTCTAGGTAGGCTATTGATAACACTTGAATTTTTTTGGTCACAAATTATGGTAATTGGTTTCAATTCAATATTTATTAATTTTTGTATAATTTCAACTAATAAGTATATCATTTGTATTGTTGTTGCACCTCCATTGCTTGTAAAATGAGATGAAATGGGTACTTTTCTCTGTTTCTTTATGCCTTTAACCATAAATAATAAGACATGATCTGCCAAACAACTTTCCCTTATGTCATCACCCATATCTTCAAACCCATTTATGCTGTCATCTTGTTCATTAAAGTGGAGGCCAGGCATAATGGCCATTTCATCAATCAAAATGGCTACATACCTTTCAGAAGGCTCCATTGTCCGCGTTAACTCTTGCAGGGAGTCAAATACAACATTGCTTATTCCTGATTTATCAACAATTTGTGTCAGTCGTCTTTGTGGTGTAGAGTTGCTAGTCAAAATAAATACTCATCATAAGACTGAGTAAGACCTGGCACTTGGTTTGTAGCCAACAATTTTTCATCAAGTGAAAAACGTCTCAGTTTTTTTTTGACTTTTGACTTTCTCGAAACTGACAACAAATAATCAAAGTGGCTAGACTATTCAATCCAGATAAATTTTCTTCAAGGTTATGATTCCTTTGAAACTTCCCAGCTTCAGACAGCCTAGGCTTGAAAGATATTTTTCTGCTCTTCTCCATGTTGTATTTTTTGCTCATTTTTTTGAGAGCAGCAGACATTTTTGTTGTTTTAGAAGTTAAGTTGTGCTTTGGAATTCCACTCTGTTCAAGCACTTGAAATGGTGATAATAGTTAATTATCTACAAAAAAGTATATCTTTAAATGTAATAGAAGATTACAGATCTATGTTTATATTACTATGATTATTGTAGTCAAAAAGTTTTTATTCTTGTAGGAATTGAATATGAAAAACAGAACGAGGCTAGGAACTTATTACTCACCTCCAACAATCTAAGATGTACTACTTCCTGGAATCTCGGGAAGTAATGTGGATACTGATGGCATATTGTACACTAGTCACCAGGCAGTCTCATGTCACCTACTTGACAATACACTTTCAGTTCCATATCTACATCATCCAATTTAATTTTTTTATATGGACCACCGCCAGTGCCTTAATTATTTTTCGTTATCATACTTTTTCATAATCTTTTTTAACATTTTTATATTTATTCAACAGTACGTCACTTTTTCGTTGTGCAGTTGCATTGATAAAATTGAATTCTTCTTTTCTTATGCATCCGTTTCCTTACACGTTTTTATACTTGTCAACTAGATAAATCAACTTTTATGGTTGACTTATTGTCTTCAAAGAGTTCAAGATATCTGTATACTTTCGTAAGTGAAAAATCAAACAATAAATTTGTTATCCAACATGCCTCACTGGCAGCCAAATTAAGTGCTATACACTCACTAGCTTCTAGCCGTTCAGGTAACATCTCGGGTAACATCGATCAAGAAGACGAACGAAAGTTAGTAGTTGAAGTGCGCATGCGTCCAATTAGCGTTTAACCGTATATTCGATGTGATTAAATGTTTTTGTATTTAATTAAATACAAAATTTGTTATTGTTGAATGTAATTATATGTTTCTAAATATTTATCTACTTTTATTCTGTTTACAGTTTATTGAAATTGTGGTTATATACTGAATAGTCAAATGATAAATTAATTTCCTTTTATTCAAGAAAACAATTTTTTTGTATTCTGTGTAAAAAATTTTTTATTTAAATTGCAAAGCGCTTTCGGCTGTTAAGCCATCTTCAGTGCCTCACCTGCAAGTAAGCAATAGTTGTTTCAAAATAAAAGTTGGGAAATTTTTAAGAAAATTACACATTTTTAAAAAAATGTGTTGTGAACTTTTTAAATGGAAAAAGTTTTTGTAATCGCCTGACGAGTAAGTAATTTTCTTAAAAATTTCCTAACTTTTATCTTGAAACAACTATTGCTTACTTGCAGGTGAGACACTGAAGATGGCTCAACAGCCGAAAGCGCTTTGCAATTGAAATTTTACACAGGATACAAAAAAATTGTTTTCTTGACTTTTTGTCAAGTGTACTCAGCTTAAAGATATTCACAATTTCCTTTTATGTAACAAATGGTTATTTATACCTACTTACATATCTTAGGTAGGTACCAAATTTTTTAATTATGTGAAACTTTATACTCAGTTCTAATTTTGTATTTACCTATATTCCTTTGTACTTAATTTGTTAATTGCAATAAATTGAATTTTATTGAAGATGTTTATGACCTTTGATAAAGAATAAACTTACTGTGTAAAAGGTAATAGATAGGTAATAAATGAAATGATCAGAATAATAAATGTTTATTGTATTTTATTATTTATTTTGAAGCCCTTTTTTGAGATTCTTTGCCTTTTTTCTTGTAGACCAGAATCGTCTCTGGGCATTTATTTTTTCAATATGTACAATCCGCTCACTACATGATGGCAACACTCTGTCTTTCATGTAATCTGTAGCAGCCAGTGTAGGAGGAAGAGAATCGACCATTTTTTCAATAATGTCCAATTTTTCAGTAGACATGTAGCCGTAAAGTATTTGTTGAAATTTTGACATTATTTTAACTTGTCTATCCTGCACTGATAAACATGTTTTTTGTTTCTTTGATAACTGCTGAAAGATAATCTCTGACTCATCATTCATTTCAACACAATCAATAAATAAATTGTCTTCATCTTCCATAGTATCTAAAAGTTTAAAAAATGTGCTGTAAAAAAATAGGAAGAAAAATGGAAATAAAAAACATATAGATTACAAACATATCTTTGGTAGATATTATTGAAGTTTCATGATTATTTTCATTTTCCTTTTTATAGTGGGCAAGTAAATGTATATGTTTGCACATATTAAATTTTATTGATGAATCCAGACATGAACAAATATTTGTGAATGCAAATATTGCATTCTGAGCAAATTAGTTGACAAGTACAAGACCCTGAATAAAATAGATTTCACTGCTGGTTGATGATGGTATTTCCCAGCCATGTTCAGTACTCAAAATTGATGACGAATCCATGTTTTCAACATTCTTATGTCGATCGCGTATATTCTTCAATTCATTAGATATTTTTCCTTTGTTAATGACAATGAGTCTATCGATAAGTTTGTCTCCAACAAATCGCATTAATGCCGCAAAACTTTTGTCAAGTCTTTTTACTTTCTTTCCGCCCAAATAGACATACTTAATTGTCCTATGCATCCTTTCAAGATGCATATTTGTATTGAGACCGGAATGCAATATATAGCAATATGCCCAATTCTTGCAATTTACTTGATAATTTTTCTTAAAATAAATTATAAAATCTTTGGTATCTGGATCTGACAGATTGTTACAGAATTGGTGGAGAATTCTTTCAAAGGCTATTGCGTCTCTCTCCTGTAACAGTGTTCTTAATTGTTTGTAGATCATAACCTAGAAAAAGGTTGATTAGGAATATTCAAAGAGAAAAATATTTCAAAAACCACCTGCTTTTCCTTCCCCTTAACGTTTGGCAAATTTGTCCGCCAAGCTCGATCAATGTACTAAGTACAGAAGAGTCTAAAAAGAAATTATTGGTTATTTAATTTAATTTTAATATTGAAAATAGTCGAGCACTATTTAGAATTGAATTTATATTTTCAAAATACGCATTATACAGCTTAATATAATAATTTGGTAATCTTATTAACTGGAAATAAATTTGGTGGTATAATTTTATAGGGGTCTCAGTCCAAATTGCTTTCAGGCAATAGGTAAGAAAACTCTGTTTGGCAACATTTCAGAAAGCTCGGCCAAGTAGCAGAAATGAGTTTTCTTAATTGCCTGAAGAAATTTGGACTGAATCGCCAATTAAATTATACCTACTAATGAATATATCAATATTGTGACGAACAGAAGGATTGGACCAATATCTTAAAAATATTCAATTAGAAATAAATATCAATTTCAAAGTAATTTTAACCTACACACTGTATACATAATTATATGAATCAAAAACTAACATTTTACAAGTTTAACCTTACAACAATTTAGATCAATTCTTGAAATTTTAAATAATTTGACAATTCAGAAAGTAAATTTAGAAGATTAAGTATGAACATTCAACATTAGCTTCAAAAAGCATTAAGGGAAAGTTATAAAAGGGTATTTGAACATAAGAATTACATCCATATCTATCTTGAACAAGGATTTAGAGACAAGTAGTATGGAATGGAAATGAAATCATGCTGAAGTATCACTACATCTTCTATAATCTATACGAACAGATAATATGTTACGAACCAAATAAAAGGCATAATAGTTGTCATACTATGTAAATTAATGTAAAAGTGGTAGTATAAGGTAATTTAGATTCTATATTGAGTGAAAAATGCTTAAATATTAAGAAATTGTGAATGAAAAAAGTGACAGGTAGTGGATTTTTAAATGCTTATAGCATCAGTAATATGGAACTTGAAGAACCCAAATTTGGTCAAAAATTGAATTTAATTATGGTTTTTAATTTAATATACACAGAGAGAATGCATCTCAAGATTTTGAGAATATTTAATTGCCAATGATATTTATAATATCGAGAAACTTCAAAAATTTTAGTAAATCATCATTATAAAGTTACCTATGAAAGTTTTTTCCTATATGAAACCATTGGGAACTTTCATTTAGTCGATATTAAACCTCTAAAGCGACCAGACGTGTTCCTGAGTTGAGGAAAACAATTGACGACGCCTTTTGTTGATTTTTCTGGAAGTGTGAACGAGATAACCTATGTGTAAATTCTAAGTAAATTGACAATTGTTTCGATAAATAGGTATATATATATATACCTATTTATCGAAACAATTGTCAATTTACTTAGAATTTACACATTTTTTTCAAATATATTGTGGAGTCATTGAGATAACCTATTGTGCGGGTTTACATATAACTCGTAGATGGATTCCAGGAAGTTCTGTGAATACTCGATACTTGTAATTGACTACAGAAATAACTTTTATGTACATTTACAAACCTGTTAACTTTTCTTGCAAGATCCATAAACTTTTTGACAACATATCTGTAAAGAAATTAACGATTTAAAATCAACTCAAATATTTAAAACTAGCTAATTCAATAATAATTAAAAATAAGAATAATTACCTTAAAACGTTTCAAGGAAGAGATATTATCCGAAGTGAATTTTTTTTCCATTAATAACCAAACCAAATAACATAACCTAACATTATAAGACCATAAAACTATTCATCCTTCATAGTTCATACATACACAGATCTCGGATAGTATCATCTGTCACAAAAATAATAAATTAAAAGGCCAAAATATTTAACGATAGTTTATTAATTTATCTACGTATACATTTCCTTTTTTCCTTTGTTATAATTTGATGTTACATTCTCATTTGAAAAAGTAATATAGTCTAGTATTGTACATGATTCATAAATCTATTTGTGTCATTTCTATTTGATGAGAACTTTTCTTTGGCTACTACAAAAAAAAAATAGATGAGAGCAGTTGCCTGCGGAACATTTTAGAATTGTTATGGTAGGTGTTAAATATTAATGGTGGATCTTCAAATTTACGGACGACCGCTTGAGATTTAAAGAATCAAGAGTCTTATGCTATATAAATTTTAAAATACACTTTATTCATACAAAATAAAATAAAATAAAATATTAATAAGATTTGTACTAAGAACACTTTTAAACACAGGCGCACCAACAACATAAACTCCTAGGAGCTGTAAGACCTTGTCGTAGGTGGAGTGGCTCAGTAACTTCCTCCTCTCTCGAGCCGTAAGAACGGGAGAGGAAGAGTGAAGCTAAAAAACAGCTCAAAAATGGTCAGTGGGGCTATTGATGTCGAGTAGATAGCGCCAAGAAATACTAGTAGAATATCCAACAGGTCCAAGTTACATCCGAACACACTGACAAGTCCTACCAGATTCGGAGAACGAACGGCGAGCTCCCGGCGCCGGAAAACGGGGACCCTCTCGGCTATGGTATGGCAACCCAGACAGAAGGGTCCACGGAATCTAATCCTGGGAACTGCGGAGACGGATGAATGGCCCCCCGAAGAGGGTCGCGAGCAGCCCCCCGACGTCATGGTGAGGGCGTGCGGGGTAGCCGGAGATGATACCAATGGAATGCCTTAGCGATGTAAGGGCGCACTGCCTCGCTGGACATGTTTTTCGACCGTACTCGTGGGAAAAAAATGAACGATAAAAACAAAAATCAAAATCAAAAACAAGACAAAGAGACGGTTGACTCAACTGTGGAGGGCAGCCTACCTAGTGTGAAAACAGATAAAAGATACTCAGGCAAAGACACGCTGTTGCACAGTAGACTGAATATGGTGAGCAAATTACAGAGATGTAACTCGCTCAACACTGAGCAGAGAAAAGCTAAAAGGAAATTAATGGACACCTCGATTTTGATGAGTGATGAACCATACGAAAGGAAAGAAAGCTCGGAAGTATTTACTATAAACGAAGCGATCGAGGACATATTGAGGAAATGACAAAACACATGAGAGCGAGTAACATCAGTGCAGGTCCAAGCACATTGGAAGGAATCAAAGACTCAGTTGAAAATCTGAAAAAAGGGATAGAGCTACTCAATAGGGTTTCCATAAGAGAATGGCTGGATAAGAACAAATGGGAGCCAGTGGAGAAAGTTACAATAGATGTGGACTGCCAAACGCAAACGTAGAGCAATGAGAAGAGAGACATGGGTACACAAACAGTCGAAGAAGAAACCCTAGACAGCCTGGGGGGACACGGGGTTGCGAAAACGCTAGAAGATCTGGAAGGCATCGCTAGCCTGAAGTGGCCGGAACAGGTGTACAAACACACAAAAATTACACAGGAGCACCCACTCGAAGAGGAGGAAAACATCATGAAGCTGTTGTTTGTAAAAAAGGACGAAAATCTAGATAAAGGCCCGGCTGCCGTATATACGGAAAAGTTCCCACAGCTTAAAAATATAAACGATGATTTGGATATACTGGAACAATATACCAAGATAAAAACAAATACTGGCACTCAAGAAATTACCAGCCGCATAATGAAAGTGACCCTGGATGGCACAACATCAAACCTATGGGAACAGGCTAACAGAGTAAGAAATGAGGCAGCAGCCGAAAGTCTGCTCCTCATACAACAAACAAATGTGGTGCCGAACGACACTTTAAGGAAAATGATGGAGTATGTATTATATGATACGGAAATTAGAGCAAAGATATACGAAACAAAACGGACAACTAATACGGGTACAGCAAGGAAAGAAAGGAACACCTACGGCATTGTGGTCAACCAGGAAAACAGGAGTTACAAGGACATCCTAACTACAGTCAAAAAGGTAGTGAAGTCCACAGATGGGGGGACAAGTGACATAATCAGAACAATACGCAGCACAAGGGATGGGAAACTACTCATCACGATGGATAGAGATGAGGAAAAAATGACCAGCTTGAAAACGCTTTCGAAACAGTCTGGCACTGATGTCAAGGTAAGACAGCTGGGAGGAGAAAACAAAGAGACGTTGCATATAAGAGGTATGGATATGGAGTCCACTAAAGAAGAAGTAATAAGGTCCCTCACACAGACCTTGGGGACATGGAATCCTGGAAATAGAATTAGTGAACTGAGGCCACAAGCGAATAACACGCTTGCGGTTACGGTAACCCTCGACAAAGCAGACGCTGACAGACTCGTTGATAGGAAGCGTATCAAAATAGGCGTTGTTAGGTGCCTAATAGAAAAGAGAGTTAATGTTGCAAATTGCAAGAGGTGCTGGGGATACGACCATGGCACAAAGGAATGTAATAGAGAAGCGAGGGGAAACCTATGCTATAGATGTGGGGAGGGAAGCCACACATCTAGGGAATGTAAAAATTTAGAAAAATGCATGATATGTGAGGAGGACGACAATCATAGATATGGAAGCATGAAATGTCCCAAATTTAAGGAAGCCCTTAATAAGGCAAGAGCCCAGAAGATGGTAACCCCAGTAAGCGGGCTAGCTAACAGGACAGCTGATAAAGGACCGGCACCGTCAACGACGGCCACAGGAAAGGCAGCTATAGAAGAGGTTGAAAGGGACGCTGAAAAGACATCAACTGAAGAGGCCGAAATGCCCGAGGAAAAGACACTTGTAAAAGAGGCTGAAATGGATACGGAAACTAGACCAGAGTCTGGGCAAGATCCGTACTGGGATGCTTTTGATAAGATCGCTGAGAGTGCGCGTGAAACTGTCCGAGAAATAGAAGTCATGAGCAAGTCCCCGAAGACCCCGGTAGCTGCTGAACAGGTGGAAGATCCTGATTCAGTCCTGCACAAATTACTGGGTAGCTGAACTTTGTTACATTAAGTAGAATTTTTAAGTAGGTTTAGGTTAGGGTAGGTTATTTATTATGCATAAAATACTGCAAACAAATTTAGGAAGAACGAAAATGGCGCATGACATGGCATGGGCAGCAGCTAGCACGTATGAAGCGGACCTTGTAGTGGTGTCTGAACCAAACAAGAAAATATGTGCGAAGGATGGATTGTACACAGGCGGTAATAAAGATGTAGCGGTCATGATACTAAACAAAAATGTGGGAATAGAACGGATAACAAAGAATAATAACTATGTGTATATTGAGATACCAAGAGTGCACATATACGCAGTATATATTTCACCAAACATCAGCCTGCAGAGTTTCAAGGATAGAATCGATGAAGTTTTTGAGAATTCATCTACAAAGATTGGGGGAAAAATCATCATGGGCGATATAAATGCTAAGTCGCATCTCTGGGGATCTCCGATAAATGATCGCAAGAGGAGAACATGTTGAAGAGCTTATGGTTCAGTTTGACTTGATAGCTCTGAACGACTTCAGCCCAACGTTCATCAGAAATAACTCCAGGACGCACATAGACGTTACGCTGGTTTCCTCAGATTCCGCTACAAGGATCCGAAACTGGAGAGTGGCACATGAAAACCCGTACACACATCATGGGCATATTTATTATGATTATTATGATTTATTATGATTATGAAATCAACAGAGCGAAGAAACAAATATGGAAAGCACTTTTAGAAGATTTGAACCAAGACATCTGGGGAGAGGTACAAAATAGTCTCAAGACAGTTAAAAATTCAAAGCACCCCCTTCTCTCTTACGGTCAAACGGAGGAAAGAAATAGTGGCAGATTTATTCCCAAAGGGCGGAAGAGGAATAAAAAAAAGAGGTCCTAAAGTAGTTGCTCCCCCTTTCACAATAGACGAACTAATGAGTGCCTTTGGATCATTGAAAAATGGTAAGGCGTCTGGCCCAGACGGGATGTCAGTGGAAACACTAAAACTAGTCTGTAATCACAAAAGGGACGAGGTACTCTCCATGTTCAACTCGATGCTTCGAGAAAGAACTTTTCCTGAGTATTGGAAAAGGGCTAGATTGGTGTTGATCCCAAAAAAAGGAAAAGACATCAATGTATCTTCATCTTACCGGCCGCTGTGCCTGTTGAACACATTTGGCAAATTATTCGAAAAAATGATCATGAATCGGCTGGATGAAGAACTAGAGGAAAAGGGAGTCATTTCCCCGAATCAACATGGATTTGTGAAGCGGAGGTCCACAATAACAGCGATGCTGAGCTTGACTGACTGGGTCAGCAAATCCCATAGCAAATGGCTTTTGGTCATATCTATAGATGTCAAAAACGCCTTCAATACTGCGAGATGGCATCACATCATTGACAAACTTAAAGAAGCTGAGTGTTCGGAATACCTGGTGGATATGGTTGAGGACTACTTTAGAGATAGATGGGTGGAAGCAGGCTCTGTTAAATGGCAGTGCACAATGGGGGTCCCACAAGGATCAATAAAAGGCCCTAAATTATGGGATGTACTGTATGAGGGGGTTCTCAAACTGCCTCTCGAAGAAAAACTGGGCATGATCGCCTATGCGGATGACCTATTGGTTACCATTGAAGGAGATGATAAAAATGAAGTAATACGAAAGGCTGAACGCGCATCTGCAAGGGTTCTGGAGTGGATGAGGTCAGTGGGTTTGGAGGTTGCCACCAGAAGACTGAGCTTATAATACTCAGAGGCCCAAGGAACAGGGAAAACTTTCAGATCAGACTAGAGGCCAACATGGTCAAGCCATCAAAAACGCTCAAATATCTGGGAGTGTTACTAGATCCAAAATTATCTTTCGTCAAACACGTGGATTATTGCATAGAGAAGGCGAATAGAAAAACGGAAATTATGAGGAGACTCCTTCCAAACATCGGTGGACCGAACTATGCAAGGCGACAGGTGCTATGCACTATTATGCATAGCGTCCTTTTATATGCGGCCCCAGTGTGGAGAGTAGTTCTTAAAACTCAAAAATATCGTGACAAACTTATTAGCACACAGAGAAAGGGATTACTGAGGGTGATATCGGCCTACAGAACAGTATCCTGGGATGCGGCTCAAGTAATATCGGGCTTTCCGCCATTGGACCTGATGTCAGCGGAGATCTGTATGTTATACAAAATAGGAGCGAGGCTTCCTGGAAACAGAAGGATGGCGCGGAAAAAAACACTGGGAAGATGGCAGCGACAATGGACAGAAAACAGTGGAACGGCGAAGTGGACTCGGAGGCTTATCAAGAATATCCCAAACTGGATAGAGTGTAAGCACAAAAGAACGAACTATTATTTTACACAGTACCTAACCGGACATGGATCTTTTGGGACTTATACAAAGAGAACTGGCAAAACCACGACTGATTTATGCCATACGTGCGGAATCTGTGATAGTCCGGAACACATGTATGAAGAATGCAGTAGATCGTCGATAGAGAGAGAGGAAGTGACAGCAAGCATGGGTACTTTCCCAGAAACGGATGAATTAGTGGAAATTATGACAAGTGACCCGGAAAAGTGGAACCTAATGTATGCATTTATCTGCAATATTATGGAAAGAAAAGAAATTGAATGCATTTTTAAGAAATGTTTTACTTCATGGATTTATTATGAATAACTATCATGTTAATTGTAGTGTACTATTTCTGTCAATTACTTATATAGATTGTGACAAAACAATTGCGTTGTTAACAAGTTGTTAAGTTGAGAAGTTGTCATTAAAAACTGTAACTTCAAAGTCTTTTCGTTTTATTAAATTAAAGTCCAATACATAACAGAATTTGGCGACGAGAAAAGGTCATTCTGCGTGCCGAAATGCTGAAGTGATATCTAGAAGTCGAAAATCAGTCTGTAACTAAAGTCCAAGTCAAGTTGAAAATGTCTTTAATTGGAACGATTGAGCATTTTAACTGCAAAGAATCAGATGCAGAGGCATATGTTGAACGTTTGGAACAGTTATTTAAGGTAAACAACATAACCACTGATGAAAAAAAGGTTCCACTTTTTTTAACCTTAATTAGGGCCAATTCTGTAAACAACTGTTAAATTTTAAAGCATGGTTAAAAATTAAACTATCCGCTAACTTCATTTTACTATTCTGTATGCACCATAAGCTTTAAAATATTAACGGAAGCCGCTTAATTTTAGCCGATATACTAAGACTTTAAAACATTTTTGATAGTGGAAACTTTAACAAACACAACCGTATCGATTTAAATTCGAATAATATAGAAATGGCTTTGATATTTGATGTTTAATTAATGAATGAAGAAATTCGAAATCATGAGAACGCACTTAGAAAGTAAGAGTTGATTTTGGGGTTATGATATAATTATTATGTTACTCACAAATCAAATATTTTTAGGAAACAGTATAGGAGAATTCAAAGAAATTTGAGAGATAATTCAAATCCTTTCGAGTTACCGGAAAAAATATTCATTAAGCTTTTCAGACTTGATAAAGAAACTTGTCAATTAATAATAAATTCAATATCTGAACATATGCATGATAGTCAAAGATCAACATTTGTTCCTAAACATCTCCGCATATTATGTACTTTGCATTTTCTTGGTCATGGCAGTTACCAGACACCTACAGGTCAGGTTCATCAAATTGCATTGAGTCAGCCAATGGTCAGTCGCAGTATTGCAGAAGTTACAGATCATATAGTCAATCATTTATTACATAGATATATTATATTTCCTGTTGGAGAAAACAGAAATAGGGTGCAGGAGAGTTTCAATGAAGAGTTTCCTCATTTTAATGGGTTATGTGGTGTGATTGACTGCACTCATATAAAAATTATATCTCCTCCTGTTAATCATGCTGTGTATCCTGCTGCGCCATATTACTGTTGAAAAGGATACTACAGCATAAATACGCAAATTATTTGTGATGCCAACAAATTAATTCTTAATATGAATGCCAGATTTCCTGGTTCAACCCACGATGCTGCAATATGGCTTAGCTCTCAAGTAAAGACCTTGCTGCGTCAAGAATATGTAAATGGAGGCAATAACTATTTAATTGGTGATAGTGGATATCCTTTGGAACCATGGTTATTAGTACTATATGATGATCCTGCAGATAATTCACCTGAGTCGAGATTCAATACAAGTCTTTCCTCAGCTCGAATTTTGATTGAGCATACCAATGGACTTCTAAAAGCAAGATTTAGATGTTTATTGGGTCACAGGGCACTTCATTTTGATCCAATTCGTGCTGCAAATATAATTTATAGTTGTGGCGTCTTGCACAACTTGGCGGTTCAACATCATATAGAATTACCTGATGATGATGTGATCATAAATCCCAATGATAATGTAGCACAAAATAGACCAAATTTAAATGTTATTGGAAACCAATGGTTACAGGCTGGAATGCAAATTCGTAACAATATAACTCAACAATTTTTTGAATAATTGAATAAAAAGCTCTGGCTGAAAATATTTGTATTTTATTTAAAAAAAAAGTATAAAAAAATAAAAATCACAATTCTTAGTTAAAACTAGGTTTAAAACAAAATATTCCTTTAAATAAAAATCACAATTGGTTAAGACTAGTTTTGAAATAAGATAAGGTACTTATAACATAGTAACTCATAGGAAGTAAACCGATTATAAAAAAAACTTACCTATAAATAAAAATATCAATTAGTTAAGACTAGTATTGAAATAAAATACATTACTACTTCCCATAAGAAGTAAACCAATTATAAAAAAAAACAAATAAAAAACAGAAATATTAGTTGAGACTAGTTGACAACCAAAGTTTCCTATAAATAAAAATACCCATTTGGTTAGGACTAGTGAAATAAGATATATAACTAGTAACCTATAGGAAGTATACCGATAATAAAAAAAAAACAAATAAAAAACAGAATCACCAAAGTTTCAAAAGTACCGATTGGTTAGGACTAGCTTTTAAATAGTACACTAATATAAAGTAAGGAAAATCTAAATTAAAATTTCAAATTATTAACAGGACTCCTGTAGCAGTTTCTTTTTGAAAATTGCCTCGCCAACTGTGAAATAGCAGCAGCCATATTATTATTAGACTGTGCTTTCAAGCACTCCACATGAAGACTTGTTAAATCTTTCAAGGGATCTGCTCTCCTTGGATTTCTGGTGCTTTTGGTTCTCTTAACAAAAGGAGCTTTTTTTTCCTTAACAGGAGATATTGACTCCTGAAAATTATATAAAATTATATAAAACTACTTATTATATGTCTTTTTATTGATACCCGTACTTGTACTGTATATATTTCACTTTCATTGGCATTGACATTTTCCTCATTCATCTGTTGTGATGTACTTGGAACATACTGTAATATAATTTTTTGTTATTTTACATCAATATTCAGCAAAAAAACTAAATCCACAAAATTACCTACCTCAATTAGTATTTGTTCATTTTCTGCATCCATTGTGGTATCCAATACATAATCATTGTTATCAAATGCAGCAGTTGGTACAGCATCATCTTGAAGCCCAGCTTCCACAACATTAGGTGCTCCAAGAATGACTACTTTTGATAGTAGCGCCAGAAGTCTCTCTTCAAGTTCATCTAATTCCTTCAACTTTTTTGGCCCTCCTCCTGTTCCAGTGTTTTCATACACCAGTGCTCTGGATTTTCTTCTGACATTGGTTTTCAATTCATTAAGTGCCTGAAAAATAATTCATGATAGTATATTACTCAAGGCTCTAGTTATTTTATCAGATTGCAAGGACTTGCCTCTTTCCACTGCTTAACCGTTTTGTTTGCTCCTGGCTCATTATTCAACATCAATGCCAGTTCTTCCCATTTCTTTTTGATAGTAGGTAACTCTGAAATTGTATGTTTGAATTTCAGCATTTCTTTATTAACCTCTAAATAGGAGATTAATAGCTGTTTTTGTTTTTTGGTCATTCTGGCACTTCTTGTCATTGACATTGTTTATGATAATATATAATTATTGAAAACTGGAAATCATAAAAAGGAAAAAGGTAACCTCGGTATAGTTATTAAGCAAACACACAATTACTTACCTCAAAACTTACTATGCCCCTAAACTTATTTTAAAAAAGTAAAGAAAATAAAAATCACAATAATTATTAGTTGAAACTAGAAAACAAGTAACAAGATATTCCGTTAAATAAAAATTATAATTGGTTGAAGGTTTCAAATAAAATCTGTTGCTCTGTCACTTTATTAGAGGTTAGAAATGGGGATCATTGATCTACTTTTCGAGTAAAATAGTCAAATGAATCAAGTGCGATCTGTCAACACTGCTTTATTCAACCACGTTTAACACCACCGTTAAAATGAATAATTTTAAAGGATCCTTTAAATATTGACGTTATAGAATTGGAATTGGGTTATACTCAATTAACGGAACGTTAAAAACACATTTTTTAACGTGCCTTTAATTTTTAACCAGTTCTTATAGAATTGACCCTATTGGGGGTGAAACATATAATTGTCAAATTGACAAAAAGTATAATGAGCTGACAACAGCATTAATAGATCAGTTTGGAACAAAGCGTTTGGTAATCGCTGAAAGGTATAAGTTTTGGACAGCAGTTCAGGAAAGCGGAGAAGATCTGAAGGCATTTTCAATTAGATTAAGAAATCTTGCAAAGTTTTGTGATTTCAAATCATTTTTATTGGATGCACTGCGAGACAAGTTAGTCTGTGGTGTGAAGTCAAACGCAATTAAGCGAAAACTACTGTAACGAAGTTTTTTTTGTAATGATTATTTCAAGTTACCGAATATATTTTTTTTTATTTCAGTATGCTTATAACCGTTATAACCCCTGACTTCTGTTAAAGAAATTTATTATAATTATATAAAATATTCATTTCTGTTTCTGTTTCTGTTTCTATTAAAATGCACCGATGTGTATAAAGGTTATGCCTCCCAGTGGAGTAGGTAGCGCGCAGGTCGAACTAACCGAGAGAGGTGGAAAGACAGAAAGGCAGTTGGTGGGCAGTAAGCTCTTGGATTAAGAGAGAGTTTCACCTGGCCTGCAGTTGTGACCGCTTGCTACCGACCGTCGCTCCGTTAGACGCTTTTGTTATTGATAATTTTTTTGTATAGTCTGTTTTTTCTAGAGATAAATTTAATTTCTTTCCGAAGTAAAACTTTAAATAGTTGCTGTGAAGGTAAGACTTTATGGAAATATAATTTTAAATAAAAGGTGGTCTTTTCAATAATCGTTAGGCGAAAGTTTATTCAATATAATTAATGTTCCATTTTTACAATGATCGGTATAGCAATTTTATAGTGTCATTGTCATTAATTCTGAATAATATTTCTTCGGCATTGATTCCCGTTTTCAAATTCCGTTTCGGTTGAAATATTGAAGTTTTCCAGGCGTCCTGCCAGGGCTCGTTGATATTTCAATTCAAGAACATAGAAAACCGCTGAATCAAAATATTAAAGTTTTCCAGGCGTCCTGCCAGGGCTCATTGATATTTTCATTCACGGGTTAGACTTTTCCGTACTCAGTCTTGCTTTTCAAAATCCGTTTCGGTTGAAATATTGAAGTTTTCCAGGCGTCCTGCCAGGGCTCGTTGATATTTCAATTCGAGAACATAGAAAACCGCTGAATCAAAATATTAACGTTTTCCAGGCGTCCTGCCAGGGCTCATTGATATTTTTCATTCACGGATTAGGCCATTCCGTATTCATTCTCGTTTTTAAAATTCCGTTTCGGTTGAAATATTGAAGTTTTCCAGGCGTCCTGCCAGGGCTCGTTGGTATTTCAATTCGAGAACATAAAAGACCGCTGAATCAAAATATTAAGGTTTTCCAGGCGTCCTGCCAGGGCTCAATAATATTTTCATTCTTGGACTGAACCCTTGCAAACCCTTCCGATCCCCTGACCATTTTAACTGAATATTCCCGTTCAGCTTATATACTTTACCTACTGGCATCTTCCAAGAATCCGTTTTTCTGCTTTCAATTATTATTAACCTGCTTATTGAAAAGACTTATTTTTTTGAAAACTGGCTTTTACCGCTTTTCTTTGCATATAAAGACATTGCTTATGCTTATAAACCTCTCTCGCTTATATCCTGTCCGCTTCGTCTCTATTAACCGCATGGTGATTGGATAAGTAGTTTATATTTCGCTTATATAGTTTTTTTTGTAAATACCAGGGTATTGTTACCTGCTACGCAGGGTATAATTTTGTTGTGGTTGATTGTTTTATTTTTTTTTCTGTAACGATTTGGTCAGCTACCGACCTTGTATATATTTATGAAGGTAATAGATCATGATTTAACCGAACTTTTGTGTTTTACTGACCTACTGTAGTGGTAGAGTAGAGAACCCTAAGGTAAAGTAGTTGTGTTGCTGCATGAATTTAGCTTTTCCTTAGTGTAGGCCAGGAGAATAACTTCTATTGCAGAATCAGTAAAAGTGTTTTCAAGACATAACCCGACCGCACGGAATACAACTAGACCCCTGGAACGTACCGTACCTCCATCTGAAGCTATCTGGAACTCTTGACGGTTGGGGTCAAGGGGCCGTGGAGTTAACCACGTTAAAAATCTGGCGCCCGAGAAAGTGTAAGGTTTCAGAGGTGTCAAAAGTGACGTACCAATTTGGCAAGAGCCAAGTGTTGGAGAGAAAACGCGTCACAAATTTGGCGCCCGAGCAGGGACCGTTTTCTTAGTTGTTTGCTGATTTGAGCAGGGACCGTTTTCTTAGTTGTTTGCTGATTTGAGCAGGGACCGTTTTCTTAGTTGTTTGCTGATTTGAGCAGGGACCGTTTTCTTAGTTGTTTGCTGATTTGAGCAGAGACCGTTTCACCCATTTGTTGATTCATTAGACTGTTAATTTTTATTTTTTTATTTTTTTTTAGCAGGAACTGTATTGTTAAATATAACCTGTCTGTTTATTTTAATTTTTTTAGAACAGGACCGTTTTATTCTGTGAAGGTATTTTTTTTATATAGTATTTTTGATTGTTGTTTGAACAGGAACTGCTTCGCATATGTAACTTGTTAATTTTTTTTTCGTTAAGAGTTTTTTTTAGGTTGTTTTTCTTTTGTTGTTAACTTTTTTGGAATATTGTGAAAACTGTGAAGATTGCGAAGAGGAAACGACGAAGGACCTGACGATTACCGTTGAATAACGGAAAGAGTTTCATGTCTAAGGAAAACTCTGAAGACATCGACTTAACCCGATTGATCGATCAAGAAGTACCTGGAAGATCCGAATCTGCCATTTCAGTACCGGCCGCCCAGCTACCGACCATAAGTTCCGTGGAAGAAACCACCGACCATCGCGTTAACTGGGTATATTTACTGAGAAACGAGGGTCTTACTACACAGCTAAAACAGAGGAATTTATCGATTGCTGGAACCGTCCCTGAAAAACGGAAAAGACTTGTTAACTTTTTAAGACGAAGAAATACTTCTTCGCAACCCGATATAGACCAAGAAGACCCTGTTGATAATCCGACCGTTATGGCAACTTCTCCGATAAATGTACACGACTGGAAAGTGTCGTTTGGAAACCGAGGTGATCCGGCTTCGTTTATAGAAAGAATCGAAGAAATATGTACTGCAAAGAAAGTTCAGAAAGACCATTTGCTTCCGGTATTACCAGAACTACTATCGGGTGAACCCGCATTTTGGTACCGTAACAACCGGAGCAGGTACACGACCTGGGAGGAATTTGAAACAGATTTCCGAATTTTCTTTTATCCTGTTAATTATGAAGTAGACTTAGAAGCCGAGATAGGTAGACGTCTACAAAGGAGAAATGAGTCCGCCGCTACGTACATAACCGAGCTGCAGACTCTGATGAGGAGACATGGGAAGCTATCTTCTGAACAACAGTTAGCATGGTTATACCGTAACCTGTTACCTGAGTACCGGCTGCAGATCCGAAAAGGAGACTTTAAGGATTTTTCTACGTTTTGTCAAGTGGTAAGGGAATATGAGCTTCTCAGAAAAGAGCTCCAGAACGTTCCGACCACCAGTGGACCGAACCGTGGACAAAATCCCCGTCCGCAGCCGATAAGTACAACCAGATTTGGACCGTCCCAGAACACGACACCTGGTCCATCTAGAGAAGCCATTACAGGTACCAGCCGCCCATCTTCGAACGATACGCCGCGTGATACAATTCAATTACTGTCTGGATCATTACCTCGCCAACCAATCTGTTTCCGCTGTGGGGAATCTGGACACTACCGAAACAACTGTCAGAACCCTCAGAAAATATTCTGTTCTCGTTGTCATAAGGAAGGAGTATTCTCTAGAGACTGTTCCTGCAGGAGGCAGGAAAACTAATTCGAAGCTGTCCCGAAGAGAGGCCGACACAGCTTCCGCAAATATTTGTCTCTCATGCTGAAACGCTAGAAGAAATGACCGATTTCCGACCGCACATCGACGTCAAAATTGAAAACTGTAAGTTCACAGCTTTGTTGGATACTGGTGCTGCTAAATCATACATTGGTGATCAAATAGCTAGGACATTTTCCCAAAGAAAGCAAACCAAAACCCGCCAAGTTACGAGGGCCCGTTTAGCTAATGGAAATTTAGTCTCTATCACTGACACCTATGAGCTAAAACTGAAGATCCATGACGTCCTTGTGGAAGGTCCGTTCGAACATTTTCCTGGTCTGATTACTGATATTGTGTTAGGACACGATGTTCTCCAAAAGTATAATTTCCGTTTGGAGCTAGGAGCCGGAAATATATACATAAATAATGAATTGATAAACCGCTCAGAATTAGCCAGTCCGATAGAAATATTGGAAGTAATTGGAACAAAACTAGAAGAATCTAATGCCGATGTCCCAATGATCTGTAAGGAAGATACAAACCCTGGGATTGGTGGGAAAAATTGTTTCCAAAAACTGTCTGTCTTTGAAGTCTCTGCGTCCTCCCTGATGTTAGGGGATGACAAGGAGCAATTTGTTTCTGAAGTCTCTGCGTCTTCTCTGGAGTTAGGAGTTGACAAAGAGCAGTTTGTTTCTGAAGTCTCTGCGTCTTCACTGGAGTTAGGAGTTGACAAAGAGCAATTATTTGTTTCTGAAGTCTCTGCGTCTTCTCTGGAGTTAGGAGTTGACAAAGAGCAATTATTTGTTTCTGAAGTCTCTGCGTCCTCCCTGGTGTTAGGGGATGACAAGGAGCAATTTGTTTCTGAAGTCTCTGCGTCTTCTCTGGAGTTAGGAGTTGACAAAGAGCAATTATTTGTTTCTGAAGTCTCTGCGTCTTCTCTGGAGTTAGGAGTTGACAAAGAGCAATTATTTGTTTCTGAAGTCTCTGCGTCTTCTCTGGAGTTAGGAGTTGACAAAGAGCAATTTGTTTCTGGAGTCTCTGCGTCTTCTCTGGAGTTAGGAGTTGACAAAGAGCAGTTTGTTTCTGAAGTCTCTGCGTCTTCTCTGGAGTTAGGGGTTGATAAAGAGCCGACCGGTTCTGAATTATCTGCGTTCTCCCTGAAAGATTTGGGGAACGACGAGAATTGTGTTTATATAGGATGTCCGTTGGAAACCATAACGCCTATTAAAGACAGAAATTTGACCGAAAATCAGGAAGAAAGACTGAACCTTTTCCTTAGCCGTGAATTGCCGAGGTTTGAAAAGATTCAAGGTCCAACAACGTTAGTAGAACACGAAATCCGATTGCTTCAACCCCGTCCAATCAAACAGAGATATCGACCCCAGAACCCAAAAATGCAAGAAATTTGTAATGCCGAGGTAGACATGATGTTAAAAGAAGGAGTGATAGAACCTTCCACCAGCCCATGGAGTTCTCCGATTGTGATAGTAAAGAAAAAAGATGGGAAAAACCGGTTTTGCATTGACTTCCGCAAAATAAATGAAGTTACCATGAAGGATGCCTACCCTCTTCCATTTATCAATGCTATCCTGGATAAGTTGCGAAAAGCCAAGTATATTTCCAGTTTAGATTTGAAGAGTGGGTATTGGCAGGTTCCGTTGACACCTGAAAGTAAACCTATCACAGCCTTCACCGTACCAGGACGTGGATTATTTCAATTCACGGTTCTACCATTTGGTTTACACTCTGCACCCGCCACTTTCCAGAGATTGGTGGATCAATTAATAGGTCCAGATTTAGACCCATATGCATTTGCTTATCTGGATGACATCATTGTTCTGGGGGAAACGTTTGATCAGCACTTGGAAAATTTATCCGAAGTATTCCGTCGATTGCGAGGGGCGCAACTGAAATTAAATCCGGAGAAATGTCATTTTTGTCTACCGACTATGAAGTATTTGGGCCACGTCATTACTGGAGATGGAATCCGTACCGATCCAGAAAAAGTGGAAAGTATAATAAAATTTGCAGCCCCAAAGAATATCCGGGAGTTGAGGAGATTTTTGGGAGTTGCCTCATGTTCCGTCTTTTTCACAAAATGTTGCTCCATTAACAAAGTTACTAAGGAAGTCTCAGCGATGGAAATGGACTGAAGAGCAAGAAGCCGCTTTCACGAAAATCAAAACTTGTCTGTCGGAAGCCCCTGTATTGAGCTGTCCCGATTTCAGTATACCATTTACCCTACAAACCGATGCCTCCGAATATGGATTGGGAATAGCCCTAACACAACAAAAAGATGGAAATGAACACGTCGTAGCGTATGCCAGCCGCACTCTAAGCCCTGCCGAGAAAAATTACTCTGTTACCGAAAAAGAATGTCTTGCCATTGTTTGGGGAATTGAAAAGATGCGTCCTTATTTAGAGGGCTACCATTTCACGGTCATCACCGATCATCAATCTCTTAGATGGCTTCATTCCATATCTAGTCCGTCCGGACGATTAGCTCGGTGGAGTATTTTCCTGCAGCAGTATGACTTTGAGATTCAGTACCGTAAAGGTGCTCTAAACCGTGTGGCTGACGCTTTATCTAGAAACCCATTACCCGCCAGCCCGGAAGTCGTTCAACCAGCTGCGCTCTGTTTGGCCGATGTACCTCTCGAATGTTCATGGTACCGAAATAAAAAGGAAGAAGTCCTGAGGGAACCAGACAAATTCCCTGACTATTGCATCAAAGAAGGCCGTTTGTACCGTCATTTCTGGGACATTAATGACCTCAGAGAACCAGAGTTGTCCGATCCATGGAAGCTGTGCTTAGCCAAACCCGACAGAACTCGTGTTCTCGAAGAAAACCATGATGCTCCAAATGCAGGACATCTAGGAATCGCAAAGACCATTACACGCATTGCTAGATCATACTATTGGCCTGGAATGTTTAGAGATATCACCAGGTACGTACGCCGGTGTTTGCAATGCCAGAAGTATAAGCCATCACAACAGAAACCTCCAGGGAAGATGCAGCCATCTCAAAACCAACGACCATGGGAAACTGTCAGTTCCGATATAATTGGACCACTGCCACGAAGTAAGAAAGGGAACTGCTATATTGTAATGTTCCAAGACCGATTTTCCAAGTGGGTGCAATGTAAACCATTAAGAAGTGCTACTGCCAGTAGCATCAGTACTGCATTCCATGAAGAAATACTGACAATATTTGGATGTCCCCGTACAGTGCTAACCGATAATGGAACTCAGTATAACAGTACATTGTTTAAGAGTATGTTGAAAGAACTGGGAATTCGACATCGTTTCACACCACCGTACACCCCTCAAGCCAATCCGGTTGAAAGAGCAAATCGCACTTTGAAGACAATGATTGCACAATATTGCGAACAAGATCACCGGGACTGGGATATAAGATTAGCCGATTTGAAGTTTGCAATGAACAGCTCCAAACATGATTCCACCGGATTTTCACCTGCCTTTTTAAATTTTGGACGAGACCCCGACATTCCGAAATCCCTCAAGAGGGAAACTGAAGAAAAAACTGAAGCCAATGCACGTCAAGATGTCGAGACGGAAAACCCTGTCGAAGAAGATGCAAAACTGCATCTGTTGCGACTTGATAAATTACAAGAATGTTTTGACCTTGTCCGTTTAAATTTGTCTAGAGCGTTCACCAGTCAAAGTCATTATTACAATTCACGTCGCCGTGACTGGAAATGCACATTGGGAGATAAAGTTATGAAAAAGGAGAATACTTTGTCTTCTGCCGTCGATCATGTAGCTGCGAAATTAGCCCCGAAATACTCTGGACCATATGAAGTTGTCCGCGTTATTTCTCCGGTAGTATATGACTTACGAGACGAAAACGGCAAGCGATATAACCGAATTCACATAAAGGATTTAAAACCGTTAACTATTTAGTTTATTTCAGAATGAAACCGCGGTGCGACGCACCACCCCCAGGGAGTGAACCACTGCCATGCTATAATCCCTATGACGACCTGGTAGAACGCCAGAGAAAGGAAAAAGCCCGAACCGAAAAAGCCAAAGAAGCCGCCCGACGGCTGAGGAAGTCGCCAACACTTTGCGACTATGAGGTCGTGGACCTCACTTCTTCCCCGTCTTCCGCCGACTCTCCCGAATTAAACACCGAGGACATTTTTTTAAACTCCATCCTCAATGATGCCGGGTTCAACATTGATGAATTCGATTTCGACATCCCCATGCAGTCCGAAATGGAACAGGATGACGACCCAGACGTGTTGGGTATAGAACCTTATGTGCCTGGAGCCACACCTCCACCATCACCACCACCACCGGAGACTGGGGTGCATCGAGAATCCTATCTAGTGTGCACGTTATTTGAAAAAACGACAGTGCACGCTATGGACCAGGATTTCCAGGTCACAGAAAACGTGACGGAAACAGTCTCCCAGTACTACTCAGGGGTACACCATACTTTCACCCCCGACAGCCACATTCCTGAAGCACCAACCGTAACCCTGGCCATCGAAGAAGCCCAAGCGGAGACAACTACAAATTCACAAGAACGCCGGGCTGAGAAGGAAAAAATTCTGGAATTCGCTTTGCAGCACCCGCGCCCAGAAGCATGGCCCAGAGAGTGGGCGGAGCGCGCCGCGTTCCTCCGACCCCGTACCGCGCCACCAACGAGGTGGTGCACTGTCCGAATAAAAGGACCGGATGGCCGAAGACACAACGTCGCCATTCCTCCTTTCCCCAATCCCACGTAGAAAAGAAGAGGACTATATTTTTTTTGCTAACCGCCTGTAACGGATATTTAGTTTTGTTGTCAGTGAAAGCTGACAGGGACAAGTTTGTTATCTTGTTCAAGGGTCCAGAGGATATAATTTTGTTTTGTTTGAAGGAAAAAGACCATTTCCGGAACTCATGCTTTAAGTTTGCTGTACACTTAATTTTTTTCTGTTTTGTTGTCTTCCGTAACTAAAATCTTCACAGCGACGTGGAACAGGATAACCGTGACTCTCCAGCCTCGCTGGAATAGTAATGAATTTATTTGTTCTGTTGTAGTTAATATCAGGTGAGAACACAAAATGGACCCCAATTCAGATTCATCTTTTGAAGTGCTGAGCCTCTACGACACCGCAGATAGCCTATCAGATGAGATGGAGGAGGTATCCGAAGGTTTCGCCAAACCCTACTCCTCAACGGACAAACCTGAAAAGAGTGAAGAGGCCGTCGAAGCTTCCCAGATGCAGCCTCAGCAAAAATCATGTTATTCCCAGACCGAGGTCCCTGTTCAAGGAACCGAAAGCAAGCGCCGATACCCGGTACCCACGAGTTTCATTAAAATTACCGATGACCTATGCTGGAGATGCGGAACCTCTGGACACAACCGACGTACATGTACCCATTCCCCAATCATATTTTGTTCACGATGTGGAAGAGTTGGGAAGATGTCCCGAGACTGTTCATGCGACAGAGCTATAAAACGTTCCCGAGTTGAAACACCGAAGAGGTCCGTAGCCATTCAGGCTCACATAGTACCCCGTCCCCGTTCCCGTCAACGATATTTAACCCAGGAGAAGGGTGTACAGTGCAACATATGCACTTGCACCATGTTAACCCCGCCGACAACCAGCCACCTACACGAGAGATACTCCCGCCAGCATCAAAATACCGGCAGACGAGGATTTGCTCCAAGACCCGGGGTCCGTAGCAGAGGCTACCGACTCTGAAACACCAGTCAACCGTAGCTTCCTTGAAGAAGATAAGTCCGAGTGAAGTAACAAAAAAAGACTGTATTTAGAGTTAAGTTATAGTTTAGTGATAATTTGTTCCACAAGTAGTAAGTAAGTTGAAAAAAAATGTAAAGTACGCAAAAGATGTACGCGTCCTTTAATTTTTTTTTTCGAAGTAAGGGGGGGATGTAACGAAGTTTTTTTTGTAATGATTATTTCAAGTTACCGAATATATTTTTTTTTATTTCAGTATGCTTATAACCGTTATAACCCCTGACTTCTGTTAAAGAAATTTATTATAATTATATAAAATATTCATTTCTGTTTCTGTTTCTGTTTCTATTAAAATGCACCGATGTGTATAAAGGTTATGCCTCCCAGTGGAGTAGGTAGCGCGCAGGTCGAACTAACCGAGAGAGGTGGAAAGACAGAAAGGCAGTTGGTGGGCAGTAAGCTCTTGGATTAAGAGAGAGTTTCACCTGGCCTGCAGTTGTGACCGCTTGCTACCGACCGTCGCTCCGTTAGACGCTTTTGTTATTGATAATTTTTTTGTATAGTCTGTTTTTTCTAGAGATAAATTTAATTTCTTTCCGAAGTAAAACTTTAAATAGTTGCTGTGAAGGTAAGACTTTATGGAAATATAATTTTAAATAAAAGGTGGTCTTTTCAATAATCGTTAGGCGAAAGTTTATTCAATATAATTAATGTTCCATTTTTACAATGATCGGTATAGCAATTTTATAGTGTCATTGTCATTAATTCTGAATAATATTTCTTCGGCATTGATTCCCGTTTTCAAATTCCGTTTCGGTTGAAATATTGAAGTTTTCCAGGCGTCCTGCCAGGGCTCGTTGATATTTCAATTCAAGAACATAGAAAACCGCTGAATCAAAATATTAAAGTTTTCCAGGCGTCCTGCCAGGGCTCATTGATATTTTCATTCACGGGTTAGACTTTTCCGTACTCAGTCTTGCTTTTCAAAATCCGTTTCGGTTGAAATATTGAAGTTTTCCAGGCGTCCTGCCAGGGCTCGTTGATATTTCAATTCGAGAACATAGAAAACCGCTGAATCAAAATATTAACGTTTTCCAGGCGTCCTGCCAGGGCTCATTGATATTTTTCATTCACGGATTAGGCCATTCCGTATTCATTCTCGTTTTTAAAATTCCGTTTCGGTTGAAATATTGAAGTTTTCCAGGCGTCCTGCCAGGGCTCGTTGGTATTTCAATTCGAGAACATAAAAGACCGCTGAATCAAAATATTAAGGTTTTCCAGGCGTCCTGCCAGGGCTCAATAATATTTTCATTCTTGGACTGAACCCTTGCAAACCCTTCCGATCCCCTGACCATTTTAACTGAATATTCCCGTTCAGCTTATATACTTTACCTACTGGCATCTTCCAAGAATCCGTTTTTCTGCTTTCAATTATTATTAACCTGCTTATTGAAAAGACTTATTTTTTTGAAAACTGGCTTTTACCGCTTTTCTTTGCATATAAAGACATTGCTTATGCTTATAAACCTCTCTCGCTTATATCCTGTCCGCTTCGTCTCTATTAACCGCATGGTGATTGGATAAGTAGTTTATATTTCGCTTATATAGTTTTTTTTGTAAATACCAGGGTATTGTTACCTGCTACGCAGGGTATAATTTTGTTGTGGTTGATTGTTTTATTTTTTTTTCTGTAACGATTTGGTCAGCTACCGACCTTGTATATATTTATGAAGGTAATAGATCATGATTTAACCGAACTTTTGTGTTTTACTGACCTACTGTAGTGGTAGAGTAGAGAACCCTAAGGTAAAGTAGTTGTGTTGCTGCATGAATTTAGCTTTTCCTTAGTGTAGGCCAGGAGAATAACTTCTATTGCAGAATCAGTAAAAGTGTTTTCAAGACATAACCCGACCGCACGGAATACAACTAGACCCCTGGAACGTACCGTACCTCCATCTGAAGCTATCTGGAACTCTTGACGGTTGGGGTCAAGGGGCCGTGGAGTTAACCACGTTAAAAATCTGGCGCCCGAGAAAGTGTAAGGTTTCAGAGGTGTCAAAAGTGACGTACCAATTTGGCAAGAGCCAAGTGTTGGAGAGAAAACGCGTCACACTACTAACAATCGATCCTTTGCCAACATTTGAAATAGCTCTGAAGACAGCAATAGCTATGGAACTTACTAATGATCAACTACAGTTGTTTGGTAATGAATCTACTGGGTCTGTCAACAAATTAAAGTATCAAAAAGCTAATAAGTCATATTTGAAGTCCAATATTAAGTCAAAGTATAGTCAAAATACTCAGTCATCAAGTGAAAATTATAGAAGTCGTCAAAGAAATCAAACATTTCCACTAACACCCAATTTGTCAGGAAAAAAAGAATGCAAACGTTGTGTAAGAGTCCATTTAGATGACAATAAATGCCCAGCTGTCAACTGGAAATGTTATTCATGTAATATGATGGGTCATACAGCAAAGTCTATCTTATGTAAAAACAAGATTCATGGTTTATCGGATGATGAAAGTCAACAAGATGAAGCAGATGAGGATGCAGGTGACGATTCCCTTGAACTAGGTTGGCTAAGTTTAAATTACATATCTAAGGAAAATGAAAGTCTTCAAGTAAAGTTGTGTGTCGGAGGAACTGATTTAATCATGGAAGTCGACTCTGGAGCTTGTAAGTCTGTGATGCATATCGACGATTATAATGAGTTATTCTCCAACAGTGAAATAAGTCCTGTTAGTTTTAAGCTTAGAGCAGTTACAGGTCAAAATGTATCAATAGTAGGTCAGATATATGTTGAGGTAAGGTATAAAAATTAAACATTTAACTTACCATTGGTAATTTTAGATAGTTTCAATAAGTTTACACCTTTGTTAGGCCGTAACTGGTTAAATGTAATAAATCCAACATGGAAAAATGTCTTAATAGAGTCAAAGTCAGTCAATAATAGTAAAATTGTGTCGAATAAAAGCCAAGAAAAGTCAATTTTGAAAATTGAAAGTAAAAGTCTTGATTTAATTTCAGAAATTAAAAATAAGTTAGAGAGTAGTTTTAAAAATGATACCAATTCTTGCATAAAACAGTTTAAGGCTGAAATTTCAGACAAAAGTGATGTCAACCCAATATTCCATCGTGCTTATGACATGCCATATTCTCTTAGGTCGAAAGTCGAAGATGAATTGTCAAAGATGGTAAAAACAGGGATTTTAACTAAAGTAAGTCATAGTCGATGGGCAAGCCCTATTGTCATAGTTTCTAAAAAAAACACAGATGACATTAGGATTTGTGTTGACTTTAAAAAAACCGTAAACAGAGTCATTGATTGTGAACATTGTGTTTTACCTTTACCAGATGATATTTTTGCTAGCTTAAGTGGGAGCAAATACTTTACTGTTTTGGACCTTAAGGGGGCGTTCCAACAACTTGAAATAAGTGAATCTTCAAAAGAGCTGTTTACTATTAATACCCATTTAGGTCTTTTTCGTTACAATAGGTTAACTTATGGCATAAGCTCTGCTCCGGGAATTTTTCAATTTGTAATGGAAACTATTTTATCCGGCTTGCAAAATGTCAAATGCTATATTGATGATATTCTGATTTTTGGGTCTTCACTAATCAAATGTCATCAGAATGTTAAATCTGTTATGCAAAAATTGAAGGAATATAATGTTAAAATTAATAAAAAGAAATGTGTTTTCTATCAAAATGTTATTGAGTTTTTGGGTCACAAAATTGATGAATACGGTATTCATCCTACAAAAACCAAAATTGAGTGTATTGAGCAAGCACCTTCACCAGAAAACTTAACACAGCTAAAATCATATCTAGGTCTCCTTAATTACTATGGTAATTTATTCCAATGCTTTCTAGCACACTCAAACCTCTTTATGAATTGTGTAAGTCAGGTGTTGAATTCACTTGGACCAAGGAATGTGAAGACATATTTCAAACAAGCAAAAAGTTGCTTACTTCTGAAAATGTTCTTACACATTTTAACCCAACCTATTTATTTATATTTATAACCTATTTATATAACTTGTGACTCCAGTGGCTATGGTGTTGGAGCAGTCCTTAGCCACCGTACTAATGGCGAAGAGAAGCCTGTCTTATTTGCTTCCAGCACCCTCTCACCAACAGAAAAACTTTACTCAAATTTGGAAAGGGAAAGTTTAGCTATTATATTCGCTTTAAAAAAATTTCATAAGTATATTTTTGGCAGAAAATTCACTTTAATCACTGATCACCAGCCACTACAGTTTATTTTTGGCAGAACCAAAGGTATACCGGTTACAGCAGCTTCGAGAATAACTCGTTGGGCTATTACATTAGCTGCCTATGACTATGATATTCAATACAAAAAAGGTAAACTTGTGGCTAATGCTGATGGTTTATCACGCTTACCAATGCCCTGTGACACCAATATTCCTAGTACATTATATTCATTTAACATGATTGATAGTATTCCCTTGCATTCAGATGACATCTCTAAAGCAACTTATAAAGATTTAGTTTTGATAAAAGTAATAGACTACACAAAATCTGGTTGGCCAAGTGTGATTCATGATGAAAAGTTGAAACCTTATTTCCAAAGAAAACATGAATTGTCTGTAGAAAATAATTGCCTTTTGTTAGGTTGTAGAGTAGTTATACCGGAATCTCTCCAAACAGAAGTTTTACAACTGTTCCATGAACAACACTTAGGTATAGTTCGATCAAAAATGTTGATGAGATGTTACTGTTGGTGGCCTAACATCAATAATGCTATTGAAAAATTTATAAGCTCATGTGAAACTTGTCAATCATCTCAAAACTTTTCAAATAGCAGTCGTTTATTGTCTTGGCCAACACCATTAAATAATTTTTACCGTGTTAATATTGATTTTTTTCATAAATATGACCATACATTTTTAATCTTTGTTGATGATAAATCTAAATGGTTGGATGTTGAACTAATGGAACGTGGCACTAATGCTAAAGAGACTATTTTGAAACTTAAAGAATTGTTTTCTGTTTTTGGTTTGCCTGTCGAACTAGTCTCAGACAATGGCCCTTCCTTTAGTTCGAATGAGTTTATTGCCTTTTGTCAGGCAAATGGAATCAAACCATTAAAATCACCACCATACCATCCACAGAGCAACGGTCTTGCCGAAAGAAGCGTACAAACTGTCAAAAAAAATCTGGAAAAATCTTTATTTTTTGAAAAAAAAAAAGGAGAAATTAGTCAATATTCTTTGAAAACTAAGTTGTATAATTTCCTTTTTACTCATAGAAATACACCTTCTACGTCTACAGGTGTTTCACCATCTGAAAACATTTTTAAAACAAGACCAAGAACTCGATTCGATCTGTTAAAGCCTTCTTTAAATAATAAAAGTACTGACTTTGACTCAAGTGTAGACAAAATTAGGAAAACTAAATTATATTCATTGAATCAACC
This sequence comes from Galerucella nymphaeae, assembly GCA_963978555.1. NCBI lineage: Eukaryota > Metazoa > Arthropoda > Insecta > Coleoptera > Chrysomelidae > Galerucella > Galerucella nymphaeae. The sequence goes on along the minus strand of OZ021706.1, from coordinate 3,944,119 downwards.
GGTATTTGTAAAAAATATTCAACTTAAAATCTGGCAAAAAGGAAAAAATGTAAAAATTATAAGCCATTCTACCTATTTAGTTCAGGTTGATGATCATATTACATTTGTGCATGCTAATGATATTCGTGTGTGTCCTGAAACTTTCTCCTCCGTCTCTGGTACACAAGGTACGGTACGGTCCAGAGCAATAGTTATTTGCCTCCTGATCTTAATATTTCTTTGGAAAGAAATTCACCTGTACATGCTAGCCTACCTAATATGCCCAACATACCTAAAAAGAGCATGGAAGCTCCAGTCATTGAGCAACTTGATAAGCAATCACCAAAACTTGTAAAAGATAGTCGCTCTTCAGATAATGCTCAGTATGGAACTCCCAAACTGTTTGTTAATACTCGTTCAGGTAGAACTATTGAGCCTCCAAAGAAATTAGACTTATAAGTAAGTAGTTTTTATTTTTAAGTAGGGAGAGAAATGTAGTGTACTATTTCTGTCAATTACTTATATAGATTGTGACAAAACAATTGCGTTGTTAACAAGTTGTTAAGTTGAGAAGTTGTCATTAAAAACTGTAACTTCAAAGTCTTTTCGTTTTATTAAATTAAAGTCCAATACATAACATTAATAAATTAAGTTATGTACTTAGTGGACTTATGTTATTATGTTTATTCAAATTTATGTTATTATGTTACTTGAACTTATGTTATTATGTTTATTTAAATTTATGTTATTATGTTACTTGAACTTATGTTATTATGTTCATTCAAATTTATGTTATTATGTTACTTAAACTTATGTTATTATGATACATTCAAACTTATGATATTATGTTAAACTTGAAGTTAGGTTATGTTAAATTTGTAAATCTACAGGAAAATGTTTCAAAGATCGAGACGATCTTATGTCAGGTTAGGCCGAGATTGTAGAATATTATTCATTATTTTAAATTTCCCGCGACTGGTGTAGTGTGGATGTGACTACGTTGCGTTCTGTGCCAAGAAAGAAGAAGAGCAATGACAGTAGACTTGACCCCTCCCTTGGTGGCGGGAAGTGTGCAACGGATTGAAGCCGCAGGTACAGTTTATGTTTGTATGTATTTGTGTTTAAGAAATAAAAATAAAATTATTAAAAACAAAAGAATTTTTTTCAAATTTCAAATGGTAAAACATTTATAATTTGATTTCTTTTCATACTTCCATTTATATCATCTTGATTATCATTTCCAACTTCTTGATCTTCTTGAACTGCAACTGCATCATCTTCTAATTCTAAATCATTATCTAATGATAAATTGTACAGTACACTCATAAAATGGGTAGCATTTCTAATATCATGCATTTTTGAGTGATAAAGTTGCCTAAATTTTTTCAAGCAACCCAAAACAATGCTCAATCAAATATTTGTTCATAGAATATAATTATAATTCCTTTGACGACGACTTAAATTACTCCTGTCTTGAAAAGGGGTTAAGCAATACTTTAGACAGGGGTAACCACCACCACCATCTGCATTATCTCCAATTATATAATAATCCCCACCATCACATTTTTCTTCTTCTAAGGGGTTGTATAATGGAGATGTCCTGAACACTCGGCTATCATGAACAGAGCCCGGATAGCCAACGAAAATGTCTCCTATTTTTTTATGGTCACAGACGACTTGTGCCTAAAATAAAAAAAAATCAATTGAATAATTATAAACTCAATGAAATAAAATATTCAATTTTATAATATATACTTACTTCGATTGAAAAAAAGTTTCTATATAGATAGAAATCAGGGTTGTCTTAAGGCTTGTCTATTTTGACATGAGTGTCATCTATTACCCCAATAACTCCTGGAAAATCATTTGTTTGGAGATGTCTTGCGATTTCCACCCTCTCCTCAAGTGTAGGCCATTTTATAACGTCTGCAGCCATATTTGATACGAAATATGTAACGTTAATAACAATTTTATGTAGGGAACTGACGCTTATCCCAAACCTGTCTGAAACATCCCTGTAGCCAGCAGCTTCATTACAGGCAAACCATAAAAATGTTACAATTACTTTTAAGGGGCTAATTTTTTTTGAATCTCCTCTTTGGTAATGAACATATTCAGATTGTTCAAATTTATTTGCCAACTCTTCAACCAAATCCCTACTAAATCTTAAATGTTTTTCAAATTGTCTATTATTGAACTGGGAAATAGTTTCTCCAACAAAACTTTCATTTTTTGGAACTCTAATTAATCTAATGACTTCCTCCAAATCATTATCAATGGAGCTTAAATTCATTATCTAATATAATACTGATTGATGTAAATTAATTATAAATTAAAACCTTACCCTTTAGAAAATTGATTTATAAAATAAAACTTAAAAACGAATTCTATAATGAAGTAAAAATTGGAAAAAAACCAAACTCAACGAACACTATTTATCAATAAAATATATATAATCCAAAAGTTTTAAACGCAAATCAAAAAGTAATCAAACCATTATAAAGTCATATAAAGGCATACAACCAAAATTTTGAGGTTATAATCTGTTTGGAACAAAAAATCCCCGCTATCATCCTAAGATTGATCAAGAAAAATAATACAGCTGTTAATTCTAACAATAATACAAATGTAATTAGTGACAATCGAGTAGATTCTAGTAATTCAGTATTAGTAATAAATAACCAAAGTTCACACTCAAAGTATTAAAGTATTAAAGATGCATTAATAAATAATCATCTAATAAGATGTTATATAGTTTTAGGTAGTAGTTGTGTAATTATAAGAGAGGATATTTTGAGTCAGTTAGGGCTTTCTTTCTATGAAAATGATGTACAAAACCATTAATTGGTTATGGTAATGGGTTAGTGAAACCATTGGGACTTCTTTCTGCAACAATAAGTATTGAAGGGGTCAATGGAAAATGTAAAGTTCATGTAGTCCCAAAAAAGTCACAACATGTACCTTAAATAGTAGGGCATCCTTTTACAGAACAACCTAATGTACAGATAACAAGAAGTGATGAATTAAAAATTGAAAATATTAATAACTTGTCTTGTAATGTAAATCAAAAAATTGTTTTGAAAGTTGAGCAAGATATAAAAATACCTGATGATTATTTAGGTCATATTTCAATTAAAACTGATATCCCTAATCATGAACTCTGCATTTGAGGGTAGTATTCGTGAAGATCATGCTATTCCTCATTGTGTCATAAGAACTAATAATAACGGTAATTCAATAGTACCAGTTCCAAATATTTCCGGAAAAGAACTACAATTCAAACAAGACAGTGAGTTAATTAAGGCAGAAACATGTCAAGAAGTTAAAATTGATGATTACTCCAATCGATAATCCTCTTCATCAAGCTACCCAGCTGGTAACTGAAAACTTGGGTACACATCTTGAGCTTCCTCTTTCTTTATTTTTCGACGTACTACATGTTCGTCGGTCAATTTAGAACAAATTTTGAACTGTTCCGTTGAATCAAGAAAATTGAATTTTTCAATATGCTCCCATCTACCTATTTTCTTTTTTCCATCCTGGGTGAAATGTAAATCCTGGGTCAGAAGGTTATTCCTTATACCTTCGAACAAGGGGGGATCGTCATATAGGGGTACGATTTCATGTCCATTGATGCTGAATCCAAACTTTTTTACTACATTATTTCTTATGCAGTCTTCTTCTGCAACATATTTATTGCTGCACAATTATTATTACCTTGGTCACATACTGTCGCTATTATCTTCAAACCAATTTTTTGGCATTCTGATATACAGTCTTTTATGAGATCTTTCAATCTTAAGCTTCTGGTAGGAGCACTGCTGATTGTAAATAAAATTGGTTGCTTCCACTGTCGATAAACTCCTTTCAACATAAATACATTTACATGATCAGCTAGTTGGAGTGACTGTTCACAGCCAAAATCTTCAAGGCCCTCTAGAATGTCTTGTCCTGCATTGTAGTGGATATAGCTGGAAATATACATTTCATTGGAGAGAAGAATACACAGGTTATCTTTACTTTTCATTGTTTTTACTGATTTTTGCAAACTGTTGAATAAACCTTTATTTATACCAGTTCCAAATGGTATTTTGTTTAGCAAATTAGTAAGAGTCCTTCTGGAAGTAAACGATATCCTTTCCCCCTTGCTTTCATTTCAAGCAATTTTTTCATCTAGTGTAAATCTTCTTCCTCTAGGTTTCAAATGCTGTGTTCGCATTTGGGAGAGAATAAATGTGTATGTTGAGGGGTTTAGATGTTTTGCTAAATCCTGAAAACTCCTTTGCTCTGCAAACTTGTTGGCAATAACACATTTTTTCTTATAGTCAAGAATTCGTCTTGATGGTCTGTCTAATTTATTTGCAGACTGTACTACTCTACGATACAGGATTTTTTCAATGGACTTAACTGTGTCTGTCTTGTAAAGTTAATTTGCTCACTCGTTGAAGTGGAAGCTGTTGATAACATTCAAATTATCAATCAACATTTGCAGGTATCTACTTAAATATTTTTTTTATAAGCTGTTCAATAGTATACAGATTGCGAAAAAGCTTATCGAACCATGCGGATTACACAAGTACGACAAGGAAAATATGATAAAATCAGCTTGAAAGAGAGAGAAAGAATAATTGTGGGCGGTCATCGAGGCGTGAACTTAGTTCTAGAGGCCAGAGGCCGAATGTTGTTCGCTTCCCTATTTCAACCGCTGTCCGCGGTTGCCAGAAGCGCATATCAATTTGTACAAATGATATTTTTGTCTCGTTATCGTTGACTTTTTTTGAAGTCATGCATAATAGGTAAAACTAAACACTTTCATCATTCTCTCTGTAAACAGCAATGTTGTCGGATCAAAGTGTTTAGTTTTACCTATTACCTATGCATGACTTGGAAAAAAATTAACCAGACAAAAATATCATTTGTACAAATTAATATGCACTTCTGGCAACAGCGGTTAAAATATGGGAGCAATCAACATTCAGCCTCTGGCCTCGAGCAGTAAGTACCTACACGCCTCGATGACCGCCCACAATTATGCTTTCTCTTTCTTTCAAGCTGATTTTCTCATATTTTCCTTGTCGTACTTATGTAATCCGCATGGTTCGATAAGCTTTTTCGCAATCTGTATAATTCACATGTTTATGTTGCTAACTGAACATTTATAAAAGTAGTAATATTCAATTACCTTTGGGTGATTTCACCACTTGTGTCTCAGATGTACTTTCATGAACTGCGTCAAAGCTAACATCTTCACCAATACCTTCAGCAACCATTGGAATACATTCAGATTTACTAGTTTCTCCGAAAATAGCTTTCATGTTTACAATTTTAAACTTCTTTGCTGGATCAGCTTCACTGTGGCTTATTTCACCCGCTGTAACTGATTCCAAAGTTTTTCCATTGGCTTTAAAAAAAGAGAGTTTTGATTAAGTTTGGAAATTGAATCACTGCTCCATTTCACTTACAATTTCATGAAATTAGGTAAGGTTTTAGGAAATATCTTATATTGCAAGCATGATAGTGTATTATTAATTAACTTATAGAGGTGAGCGTAATATTAAATTCGAGTAATTACCTGGAATAAATAAAGAGGGAACAGCTTTTCTTTTAAGGCCTCTTTTTCCTGGTACTTTACAGTCTTCACTAAAGTGTCCATCACAAACACGGAAATTTTGATATATTGGTTCTGAAGGCATGCCGTGTAACTTCGCATTATTAATATTTTTTAGCCAGGAGTCAAATAATTCAGGTTCACGTTTTGGAAACCGTTGTTGAGCACTCGTTTTGTCTGAGCAGATCGGAACACAACAAAGTTTCTTAAACGGTTTGTTTATTTCTCCTTCCATTATATATAGCTATATCCAATGAAGTAAATAAAGCGAAATTCTCCAAAGATGAGCGACCAGGACAAAAGTAGTGAAAACAATTTTTGAAAAGACATCCAGAGATATCTTTCAGAGAAGCAGGAAATATAAATAAAGCTCTTGCTGTTATAACTGAACAGTACATTGGAACATGGTTCAATGAGCTAGGATTATTTTCGGTAGAAAATGGTCACATGGATATTTTAAATAACCCAAGCCGAGTCTTCAATGGTGATAAAAGTGGCTTTTCTTTGTGTCCAAAATTAGGAAAGGTGTTTGCACCAAAAGGCTGGAAGCAAATGTACCAAATTAAGTTAGGCAGCGAAAAGAAAAATTTGACGGTCCTAATTGTGTTTTCTGCGAATGGTGTTGTATTGAGTAGTTATTGACAGTATGCCGCCAGATTGGATTTAAGGGCGATCAGATGTAACGTTGTTACTATTTTTCCGATATTTGGTAGTATATATTTCAGTATTTTTTAATTTTCTCAATATTAATATCACCCTCTTTCGTATCTAGTTGTTAAAATTGAGGTATTAATAATTATTTAATATGTGTGTATTAGTTTTAAAACATCTAGTATATTGCACCTGTATGATTCCCGATACCGTACGCGCAAATCAGTACGCGCATTTCTCAAGATTTTTAAGTAGGAGACCTACTGAGTGGGGTCGACAGAAAAATAATAAAAATTGGCAGCGATACAAAAATTAGCTGTCTTGCTCTTTTTCTTCTTGCTCTTTATTTGCACGTATAATACCAGCTGCCGTTATCGGACCGACCGTTTCCGGAGACTGATTTTCGTGCACGAGGTTAGCGAATTAAAAGAGTATGAATATTGTGAATAATATTTTCCGTTATAAATTCATTTACGCCTGACTTCTTTTATTTTAACATTATCTGTTGAGAATTCAAGAGAATTCTCAACAGATTTGTTTTGTTAAATATATTATGCATTTTCTTCGTTAATGACATTATCTATTTCTGAATCTTTGATGACAAAACATCTAAAAGTTTCTCTATATATCTATGTGAATAAAAGAAAGAATGTACTTAGTAACCGTTGCTATGTATGAGTTGTCATTATAAAAATTTATACGAATTATCAATATAATTTATCAAGTTCAAAAAAAAAAGCGTATAATTATCTATCCTACCTCAAAATAAAGTTCAATTAACAAAGGTTTTCTGCGAGGAACCTGAGAGCAAAGAAGGGAAGAAAATTACAAAAATTACAGTCCACTGAAAACACAATAATTCCTTCCCAAGCCATCGAATCCTTGCCCATGGTCAAACTTCGAGCCGGATGTGAATTTTCTGAAAACCTCATACATCTCCAGTGTTAAATAAGTGTATGTGCGTGATTCTCTCGTGAAAAAAAAAATGTTTTGTGCAAAGTTCACAGGTATACCTTACCATAAAAAGGGATTAGCGGAGTCCCAACTGTTCCTGATATAGATACCAAGTCGAAACTGTTCCTGTTGTATGGAAGAAGTAGATAGAAACCCAATTTCCACATCAAATAAGGTCAGATAAATAGTCTAATTGTGTTTAATTAAAAAAGAAAACAAATATATCAAAAGAAAAAAAAATATCTTGATTGTCAAAAGATTTTTTAAATTTCAAATAGTTTAGCATTGTCAAAAGTTCACAAAAACATCGCTTAGGATCCAATCTAATTAAAAAATAATAATATTAATATGTATATCACTTATTAACATTTCCATTTATGTCACATTTTATCATGAAAAACAAGCTTGTCAGAATTCCATTTTATCGCGAATAAATCTCGTAATTTTTATCATTCATTTATCTTGGTTGAAAAATAAAGAATAATGGAAAATCTTATTAAAATTAGAACTACAAGTAAAGCTCAGATCACAAAAATATTGAAATGGATAGATGCTAATAAGGAATCCGAAGACAAATTCAAATTACAAGATAGATTATAATCCTTAGGAAGTTACTATACAAAATATAGCGATGCTCAAGATGAAATTGAATTATTGGATGAAACGGAAGGTCTACGCGAACCACGTGAAGTTATTGAAAATAATTATCTAGATGCCATGTCTCTTCTAAATCATATGCTTGAAAAGTTAACTAAATCAAATAATTCACCTCCCGCAACACCTACAACAACTTCAAATATAATTTTACCCTCAATTCAAATTCCTCCATTCGATGGTAAATCAGAAAACTATCCAACTTTCATTGACCTTTTTACTTCATTAATTGTGAATAATGAAAAATTAAAATCGAATTCTGAAAAGTTTTATTATTTACTGTCATATCTACGGGGCGAACCATTTCATCTAATCAAATCTTTGAATGTATCTGAAGATAGTCTTAAGATTGCTTTAAAACTTCTTGAACAAAAATATTTAAATAAAAGGCAAAATGTTATTAATCTCTTCAATCGCCTCTTAGAAATACCAGAATTATCTAATTGTTCTTTACAAAATTTAAAACCATTCATTGCGGAAATTGTTTCTTTAACACAAAATCTGGAAAATGTAAATGTAACAAAAGAGAAACTATTAGATGCATTGCTCACAAAACTTATAGAACAAAAACTTGATTTTATCACTCGACGATCGTTTGAAGAAAAATGCGATACGGAAGAATTACCCACCGTGAAAAACCTATTAGAATTTTTAAATCGAAAATACACGGTTTTACAAAATATATTAATATCAAAACACAATGAGTAAAATGTGAAAAAATCCACTTTTGATCCTCATACAACTAAATTAAATGCACCGATTAAATCTTATAAAACTCAGCAAGTCTCATTTCTCGCTGCACAACAACTCAATACAAGTAATTATCCGTCAAAACCTAAGAAATATTACCAAAATTGTGTTTACTGTAATGAAAACAGTCACAAAATTTATTCATGTAAAGAATTTTCTAGTTTATCTGTCGAACAACGCCACACTTATGCAAAAAATAATCATTTATGTTGGAATTGTTTAAATCCCAATCATTCTGTCAATGAATGTCAATCAAATAATAAATGTTCCGTGTGCAACAAAAAACACAACACTTTGTTGCATGTAAATTATATTTCAAACAATGTGAATTCTTTAAATTCCGAACCTGCAAACTGTTGTCAAAATCTCGACTGCTCAGGTCAACAAAAACTCTACACCCGATTCCAGTCAGTTCCACCTAATAGAGGTAATCAATCATTATTAGTTTCAACTCCCGATATTCCATCTCAAGTACAAAATAAATCACACCCTAGAAAAAATGTAACGTTTTGTGACCAATCTCAAGCCTCACAATCAAATGAATTTATCGATAATCACACTTTATCTTCACTTAATTCAAATCAAAACCATTGGGAAAAATCCCCTTTGAATGAAAATTCATCACTTCAAACGTCTGAAAATGTTAACTCTCTCAATTATCGACCTGATAATGACCCATCATGTTCATTTTGACAATCAAAGGCGTCACTGTCTACAATTGCAAATAAACAATCTTTTATTTTACTAGCAACAGCCCAAGTCATAGTCAAAAATAAAGAAGGCAATTCAATTATAATAAAAATCTTGTTAGACAGTGGCTCTCAAATGTCTTTCATTTCATTATCCCTATTAAAAAAATTAAAATATCAATCATACAATCATAATGTACAAGTATCGGGTATCTTAAATACTCCCAATGTCATTAATAAGATGGCAGACATCACATTCACCTCTCAATATGACAAATCCACAGAATTCCAAGTTTCTTGTGCAGTAGTAGAATCCATAACACACAAATTACCTCAAATAAAAATAAATAATGACTTATTAAACATTCCTGAATTTTATAAACAATATTTAGCAGACAAAACATTTAATTTACCAACATCTATCGATATGCTAGTGGGTGCAGATCTTTATTATGATATACTGCAACTAGGAATCAAAAAATTAGGACATGGTCTCCCTGTTCTGGTCAATACATCTCTGGGTTGGATCGTTTCTGGTGCAATTCCTCAAAAAGCCCTTAATCCAATTTATCAAACTCCATCCCAACAAGAAGATTTTGAAATCTCGGACTCATATCACACCTCATCGAATTATACTCAAGGTAAAACATCTAATGAATCCATCATGGGTGAACCTAGAAAAGTAGGTTCAGATCAAACATTATCAACTCTTTATCTATCTAATCACTCAAAAGGAGATGAATCTAGTAATCTCACTTTATCTGGTCTCAATCAAGACAATCTATCTAAATTGGGCGAATCAAACGAAAAAGATTCACACCAAATCTCATCAATTAAAAATCATATATCTCAATCTAAGTCTATATCAAAACTAAAAGAATTTAATGAATCAAACTCTTATCAATTATCATCATTATGTCAAACAATATCTCTAGATTATCTATTAGAACGATTCTGGACTCAGGAAGAGCTCCATACATATTCTATTGCATCTGAAGATGAAATGCAAGCCGAAGAAACATCCGTTTCGACCACGAAAATCCTACCATCGGGTAAATATCAAGTAGATCTTTCTTTAACCGAAGCTGAAGCCTATAAAAAGTTAGGTGACTCATTTTTTAAAGCAAAAAATAGATTTTTCTCTCTAGAAAAGAAATTTCAACGAAATCCAGCATTATTTGAAAATTATAAAAAATTCATAGATGAATACTTGTCTCTTAATCATGGGCGTATCATACCTTTGTCTCTTACCAATGAAAATAATCAAAATAAATATTTTGTACCTCATCTAGCTGTTATTCGTGAAAGCAGCATAACTACCAAATTAAGAGTTGTTTTTGATTTTTCATGTAAAACTACTACATCTGTGTCGTTAAATGACATTCTTCTCACTGGTGGCAGAGTGCAGCCAGAATTATTTGACATTTTGCGTCGTTTCAGATCTTTTAAATATGTTCTCACAGCTGATATTGAGAAAATGTATCGTCAAATTCAAATGAATCCAAATCACAATTTCTTACAAAATATCTTGTGGAGAAATTCTCCTTCTGAATCTTTGTCATGCATCGAATTAACCTGTGTTTCTTTTGGATTGAAAAATGCTCCCTTTCTAGCTTGTCGTGTCTTGAAAGACATAGCACAGCGTAACAGTAATCAAAGCCTGGCATCAGATGCATTACTTAATCAAACTTATGTAGATGATGTGTTGGCAGGTGTAAATTCTATTTCTGATCTAGATCTCCTCTACAGACAGCTCACTTCAATTTTAAAATCTTCAGGGTTCAATTTGCATAAATTTTGTTCAAATACTCTTCATTCAAATTTTCCATCTCAATATCAAATCAAAGATATGAATTTCGATTATACTCCTTGCAAAATTTTAGGACTTAATTGGAATCCTATTTCAGATCATTTTCAAATCACAGCTCCATCAGATTTAAATTTGCCAAAAATCACAAAAAGAAATATATTATCCACAATCTCTTCATGTTATGATCCTCTTGGATTAGTCAATCCAATTATAGTTCAAGGAAAATTGATTATGCAATCACTTTGGGTTCTCAACAATAAATCTTGGGACATGGAAATAGACCATGTACCAGTCTTACAAGAATGGAATCAATTCTGTCACAATATCCAACAATTAAAAAATCTAAAAATTCCTAGATATCTATTTTTAAACAAAGAAATAAAAAGTATAGAACTTCATGCCTTTGCTGATTCAAGTTCAGTAGCTTATGGTGCAAATGTCTATTTTAGATCGATCTATACAGACAATTCTGTACATTGTTCTCTAGTAGCTGCAAAATCTCGAGTAGCTCCCATCCGTCGGATTTTAACAATTCCAAAATTGGAGTTATGTGCTATGGTTTTATTATCAAATTTAGTCACCCGAATTCTTCAAATATTTAAAAACAAAATCAAATTCTCATCTATCAATCTTTGGTCTGACTCACAAATCGCTTTATCATGGATTAAATGCCATCCTTCCAAGTGGTCAGTGTTTGTTTCAAATCGAGTATCTCAAATACAAGAAAAAACAAAACATTTCCAGTGGCGTCACATAAGATCTGCACATAACACAGCAGATATCTTATCTCGAGGTAATTTAAATGAAAAAAATCAGGATTTTTGGTTTCATGGCCCAAAAATATTTTTTAATGCCGCTATAAATTTCGATCAGCTTGACACCTTTTCGTTTGTTAATTCGTTACCTGAATCAAAGAAAACATCTTTGTCTGTCGTTCTTCAAGAAGAAAATTTCTGGTCAATCATCTTCAATAAGTTTTCATCTTTTCTTAAGCTACAACGAGTAGTAGCTTATATTTTAAGATTCGTGAACAATGTCAAATTGAAAGTGATTCATAAAAACAACCTACACTCTGAAAAAAGTCTTAGTAAACTCTCAGAAAGTCTATCTTCCCCAGAATTGAGCTACGCTCACAATTTAATCATAAAGAACATACAATCCCAATACTTTTCAAATGAAATTCAGCTGATGAAAAATCAAAAAAGTTTAAAATGTAAACAGTTACTCTCTTTAAAGCCATTCTTAGATCGAGATGGACTTTTAAGAGTGGGTGGTCGGTTGTCTCATGCACCCATACCTTATTCTCAAAAACATCCATTACTTCTACCATCCAAATTTCATATTGTCAACCTTCTGTTAAAGTTAGAACACAATCGATTGGGCCATTGTGGGCCACAAACAACATTATCAAATTTTAGATTACGTTATTGGCCATTGAATGGTTTGCGTAAAGTAAAACGCATTATTTCTAAATGTATCATTTGTCATCGGTTCAATGCTCAATCAGCTGAGCAGATTATGGCAGACTTACCTTCATATCGAACTTCCATTACCAGGCCTTTCCAAAAAGTCGGTATTGATTTTGGAGGTCCATTTCTCATAAAATCTTCAACTCTTCGAAAAGCACGTATAACAAAATGTTATCTATCTTTGTTTGTATGCATGGTAACTAAAGCAGTCCATCTCGAATTAGTGTCAGATTTATCCACAGAAGCATTTTTAGCAACCCTAAAACGTTTTATAGCTCGTCGAGGATGTCCCTCAGTCATATACAGCGATAACGCAACAAATTTCCTTGGAGCCAAAAATGAGCTTAAAGAAGTTCATGATTTCCTGTCTATCCAAGCAAATCTCAACTCCATCAGAGATTATCTTTCAGCTACCGAATCTCAGTGGCAAAATATCCCACCACGTGCTCATCACTGGGGTGGCATTTGGGAAGCAGCTATTAAAAGTGCCAAGTACCATTTAGTTCGCCTTGTAGGCAATTCTACTTTAACTTTCGAGCAATTGTCAACTATCTTCGCTCAAATCGAAGCAATCTTGAATTCCCGTCCTTTGTATCCCTTGTCTAATGACCCAACTGATCTAAATCCTCTGACACCTGGTCATTTTCTAATCGGTGCTCCTTTAACTGCTCATCCGGAGACAGATGTATCAGAAATTTCCACAAACAGATTATCATTTTGGCAACAATGTACTAAGGTTCAGCAAAGTTTCTGGAAGCAATGGAAAACATCTTATCTACATCGCCTTCAAAATCGTCCTAAATGGTTGAAAACAAAATCTAATATCAGGGACGGTGATCTGGTCCTAGTTATTGACCAAGAAACTCCACCACTAAGCTGGCCAATAGCTCGAGTAATATAAATATTTGTCGGAAAAGATGGAAATGTCAGATCAGTAAAAGTAAAAACCAAAGATGGTATCTATACTCGACCCATCGTTAAAATATCGCCTCTCCCATATGATCGAGATTAAACTCAATTAATCATACACATAATAAATCACAACTTAGTCATCTTTCATTTTTATTTAAAAAATTTGTTTCATAAAACCTCTATACTCTATAGAATCACAGCCATATCGTAACTATACATTTACTAGTTTATAAGTTTATATCATTCACCGAAGACTATGTCAATTTCTGCTTTTCAGCTAAAGTAGCTAGTATCAGTATCTACTTTTGCTGATTTCACATTCAGATCAGTCTTATTTTACTTTATCTTGTTGTTTTATTATTATTAGTACGTAAGAAAGTAGGTAACTTCTTTCTATATCACATTATCAGTATTTTTAATCATTTATATAATAATATAATGATTTAGTTCGATTATGCGCATTAGCGTACCCAACTATTTCTCAATATTTATTTTGGTCTCAAGCAACAGCTGAACTAAAATCCTTCATCATTTTAACCATAACTATTGTGTATTTTGTACTCAATAACCTACCATTTGTTTTTTTTATTCATCTATCTGTCAAAATGAGACATATAGTGTCGTAATCTTTATGTTAACTTATCAATTATTAATATCAGTATTCGTTTTTAAAATGTTATTTCTGTGAATATGCATCACAGATATATAATGGTCACAAGTATTCATAGTTTATTATTTAGGTATTTTCATTTTCAGTTTAATAAAAAATTTTATCAAGCCTTACATTTTAATTTAATGAACTCATTGGCGATGTCAATTTCAAATTGGTTCATTATTTCTAAGTTTAATATATACATTTTTATGCCTTGTTTGTAGCCGGGCAGTATGTTGAGAATTCAAGAGAATTCTCAACAGATTTGTTTTGTTAAATATATTATGCAGTTTCTTCGTTAATGACATTATCTATTTCTGAATCTTTGATGACAAAACATCTAAAAGTTTCTCTATATATCTATGTGAATAAAAGAAAGAATGTACTTAGTAACCGTTGCTATGTATGAGTTGTCATTATAAAAATTTATACGAATTGTCAATATAATTTATCAAGTTCAAAAAAAAGCGTATGATTATCTATCCTACCTCAAAATAAAGTTCAATTAACAAAGGTTTTCTGCGTGGAACCTGAGTGCAAAGAAGGGAAGAAAATTACAAAAATTACAGTCCACTGAAAACACAATAATTCCTTCCCAAGCCATCGAATCCTTGCCCAATTATCATTGATAAAATTTAATTTTGTTTATTGCCTGCTTAATTGTAGTAAAAGTTTCTGTGTATTTGTGTACAACTCCGAACTATAATTTATATTGTTGGCTTTAGGGAAAAGAGATATATTTGGGAAATTTCAAGGATTGTCGCTGCCAGAGCAGGTAGATTCTTGAAAGGTTTTCAAAGTATTCCGTGGAAACCCGACTGTCGCCGTTCATCTGACAGGAAAATATTTTCAGGAATCTCAAAGGCTGATCGCTGCCTGAGCAGGTGCATTCTTGAGTGGCTCTGAAAATATTGAAAAGAAGCCCGACCGAAGGAAACAGTTCATTGTAGTAAATTGAGATATTTGATCAAAGACAACTTGGAACAGTCTCGTACGTGCACGCTGCCTTAGCAGGTGCTAATATTTTTTGGATTTTCCAAGGCGTTGAGCGAAATAATCTCACAAGTGTTCGCTGCATAAGCAGGATCACAAGGGAGAGGTTTTTGGACTCTATTGTCTAGCTTTCATTCAAGTGAGTAATTTAGCACCAACGGCTGGGGTAACGTCATCTAAAAACAGGTTCCGACAACCGTGATAACCTGGAATAATCTTGTACATGTACGCTGCCAAAGCAGGTACAAAATTCGGGAGGTTTCCAGGCAAATTGATAAAATTTCTGTTTTAAGTATCGGCAACTAATAGTTTTTTTTTATAAATTACTTTTGTTTTGATTAAATTTGTACACAAATATTGAAAAACGCTTGGTTAGACCCCGCTAGTACCCTAATAACGCTTTCTTTGTGTATTTATCATTTGACCGCTAGTTAAGATTCACTATTTTCATCTGCATCTAGTTATATCAGTAAGCCTTGCACCTCAGCTTGTATGTAAAACGAATTCAACTAATTTATTGCTTGGTGTTGTGGTTTTGGTTTTAGTATTAACGTAGTTAATTATTGTAATAAAGGTACTATTTAATTTTAATATTCATTTAGTGATTCAAAAGAAAGCTTCGTATTTTCAAAATAAATTATTTCAAAGTAAAAATAAAAAACTTCAATTTCTCAGCAACTGGTAGTTTCATTTTCCGATAGTGGTGAGCAATTAAAGTCTGTTTCCCACTACGTGTTACGTCAAGGTCAAGAACAGACCCCTCGAATTACTTAACCTCCATCTGTTGCTACCCTGGTAACTCTAGACGCTGCATTCTCAAGAGATCGGTGGAGTAAACCATCCCAAAAATCTGGCGCCCGAGAAAATCTAGTAGATACTGAACCCGTGGGTGTCATAGTGACGTCCGTATTCATAGTCAAAAGAGGAAGCACGTCACACAGAAAGTGGGTGGATGAGAAGCGAAGTCCTTTTCGAATATATCGCCAATGATTTTAACAAATGGCACAGAGAAACAAATATAACGCTCCATTATATTATTCATCGATGGCCATATGACTGTAGCCCTTTCTGAATTTTGCGACAGCAATGGAATAATTTTGTATGCTTTGCCGCCTAATACAACACACATGCTACAGCCAGCCGATGTAAGTGTCTTTAGGAAGCTTGAAAATAAATGGCAAAAAGCAGTTAGGAATTGGCAGAAAAGACCGGAGAACACCAACAAATGCGTTACAAAAACAAATTTTTGTCAAGTATTCCATGAAACTCTCTGCAATACCAGTATGAAAGATCATATAATCAATGGTTTCCGGAAATGTGGGTTGTTTCCATTGAATCAAAATAATGTTGATTTCACAAAATGTGTGAAGAGTTTTCAGGAAACAATTACTAATCAAAATAATTATCAGGAAGATATTCTGCCTAACAAGTGGACAGCAGCAAAAAGTGATTAGAAAAATTGCACCAACATTGAGAGATTACGGTATAACCCTTTCATCGGCGGTGGGAAGATGAGCTCCCACCATCAAAAATATGTAAAGAAAATAGGTTTTCTTTAAATATATATTTTTTTAATTTAGCACGCTTTGCGTGACTGTTTTTGGAATGTCAAACATTTAGTTTGTCATTGTTAGAATATTGTGTCAAGAGAAAGTAAACTTTTCTTGAAATATTTTGTGTACAAAGATTGAGGGAAAAATAGACTTTGAATGTCGTTTCTTTGTTTTCAGGTAAAGTTATTACTAAGATGTTTTCTTTGATAAGAAATTAACGAAATGAAAACTTTGTTTTCAGAAGCAACACATTAGTTTATTTCACAACATCAAAAACCCAGAGTGCACATGATTTCATAAAGCTAATAAACAAAGTCACCGAAACAGAAGAGATAGGAATGCTTCTCACCGACCAGTATCCTGGAATAAATTCAAAAGAATTCAAGAAATTTCTTAGTGACAAGCAAATAACAATGGTATTTACAGCAGTGAACGCACCTTTTTCAAATGGTTTGAATGAAAGGTTGAACCAAACACTAGTTAACAAGATTAGGTGCAGAATAAATGGATGTGGAAGAAAAAAAGCATGGACTACAATAGCACATGAATGTGTAGAAAAATACAATCAGACTAATCACTCGGTAACCGGCTATGTACCATGCTATTTATTATATGGGACAGCCGTTACAATCTTACCAAATGAGCTTCGCCAAGATTATATACACAGTGACTGGATCAGAGATAAAGAAAGAGCCCTTAATAATACTTTGAAATCACATAACTATAACAAAATGCGCTATAATACAAAAAGACAAAATAGAGAATTCAAAGTTGGAGATATGGTATATGTAGAGAATGGGAATAAACTGAATAGAAGAAAACTAGATGAACTGAGAATTGGACCATATAAAATAGTGAAAAAAAAATCTAATACAATATATGAGGTTGATACAGGACATAGGAAAACAGAGTCAAACCTATTTCATATCACAAAACTAATTCCAGTACAAAAAGCAGATGATGAGGAAGAGATGAAAAAAAAACTTAAGGAGTCTGAAGAAAATAATGAGCTTTATGAAATCATGTGCACTCTGGGTTTTTGATGTTGTAATAAATGCGTACCTAGTGAAGTGGTCCACTAAAAGGTGTAGGTATTTCTTTGTTGATCTCGAGCCACCAAAACCGCCAATTGTGTCTATTGATACTATTTCAAAAGGTCTTGTCGCCGGGCCTAAATGTGACATCATTCCGTATTTGTCCTGTCCTCTTGTTTTGTTCTTTATGCAAATTTCACAGCTTCTACAAATGTTTTTTATATTTTTTGTTAAATTCTTTGTTATATATAGTGAGCTAATAGTCCTTATCATTTGACCAACTCCAATGTGGCACAAGTCCTCATGTATTTGTTTTATGAGTCCAATACTAAATTTTTCTGTTATTATGATTTTTTCTTTGTTCCTAATTTTTTTGTAGTATACATTATGTTTTTCAATTATTTTGTTTTTGTTCCTCTGAATTTCCTCATTTTTATTCTGATCTATTATAATATCTTCCAAATTAATTAAGTTCACTATTTTTAATTGTTCTTCTATATTTTCTTCTGGTTCCAATACTGGATTTCGACTTAAACAGTCTGCTTCTAAATTTTCTTTTCCCGGGGAATATTTGATTTTAAAGTCATACTGTGAAAGGTAATAAGTCATATCACCCAGTTCTTCATCTGTTCTTGCTTTTAAGTTCATATTCTCTAGTGGTTTGTGGTCTGAGTAAACAGTAAATGATTTACCTATTAACCAGTACTGCCAATATCTCAGTGCTTCTTTGATGGCCAAACATTCTAAATATATAGCTTTTTTTTTCTTTTGTGTTCCATTCAGTTTTTTTGAAAAGTAAGCCACGGGTTTTTCTTTACCATCTTTTTGAATCTGTTTTAATACTGCTCCGACGCCCTCTAACGATCCATCGGTATAAATGTTTATTGGTAGATCTTGATCAAATATTTCTAGTATTGGTTGTGAACATAAGAGGCTCTTAATTTTTTCAAATGCTTTTTGACATTTTTCAGACCAAATAAATCTCTGATTTTTTCTAAGTAAGTTATGTAGTGGGTCTAATATTATTGCAACTCTTGGTATGTATTCGTGGTAAAAATTTATTTTTCCTAAAAATTGTCTTACATTCTTCAGAGTTTCCGGTACTGGGAAATTTTTTATCGAAATTAGATTATCCTTCACTGGTTTTATCGAATTATTTTGAATAATATGACCTAGGTATTTAACTGAATCTGATGCAAATGTACATTTTGTGAATTTTAATCGAAATCCTTCTGTCAGAATTGCTTCTAACAATTGTTTCAAGTGATTTAAGTGTTCTTCGAATGATTTTGAAAATATCAGGATATCGTCTATGTAATTCACAGTGAAATCGGTAAGTTTATATTTTCGAAGTATATTACTTAATATTCTCTGGAATATTGCTGGTGAAGTCTTCAAGCCAAATGGTAGACAAGTCCATTGAAAATGTCCTTCCTGTGTTACAAATCCTGTCTTCTTCCTATCTTCTACTCTTAAAGGTATAGACCAAAAAGCTGAGTTTATGTCTAGGCTTGTAAAATAATTGCAATTTCTTGTCTTTATCATAAGGTCTTCAATTTATGGGAACGGTTGAGCCTGTGGCACTATTATCTTATTTAAATCCCTGAAATCTATACATAATCTCGACCTTTTATTTTCTTCTTTCTTGAATGCCAAAGTTACCGGTGCTGCAAATGGACTGTAGGACTCTTCTATAAGTTTATTATCTAATAATTTCGCTATCTGCTCCGCTATCTCTTTTTTATCTTCTATAGTACATCTGTATGGTCTTTTGCTGCAGTATTTATCCACTAATAAATCTATTCTTGCTTCATATTCTTTAACTCTTCCTACATCATATTTATCTTTTCCGAATACTGATTTATATTTTTGTAATAGTTTATCAATTTCTTCCTTTTTCTTTTCATCTAAATGATTAACTTTCATTTCAAATTCCTTTATATGCTCATTGAAATTTATTTCGTATATTTTTTCATTTCTGTTATCCTTGCTATTCTCTTGACTTATCTCTTCCTCTTTTTTTATAGTCTTTAAATGTATGTTTTGCTTTTGTGTTATTTTTAACTCCTCATTTTGTATAAGTTTGTATTTCTTTATTATATCTAATCCTATTAAAAAATCATATCTGAAATTTGGTTCATCAATTATGTAGACATCCACATTTTCTTCTTTTTCGAAAATTTTTATCTTTATATTTGTCAAACCACTTGTCTTTTTAACACCATTAATTGTTACTAAATTTTCCTCATTTAAATTATTTTTTTTGTTTTTTAATTTTAATAATTTAGAATCAATGAGAGAAACATTCGAACCTGAATCATATACTCCATCTATTTCCAATTTATCATTTAATAGTAGTTTGACTTTTATTAATGGTGTCACTATTAGTTTTTTTGTTCCGTTTCATTTAACTCTGCTTCTATTACTGAATTGTTCACATGTCTTATAGGTCTCCTATCATCATCTTTAACCTTTAACCAGCATGCAGCCTCAGGATGGTAACGAATGCCTTTATTCAACTTTTCGCATGTTTTGCATGGTGTATGCTCTTCTTTTTTGTAATCTGTTTTTTGATTTTCATATTTTCTGTAGGTCCCAGTCCTATTTTTATTTACCAAATGTTCATACTTTCTCACTTCATTGAATAAATCTACTGTATCCTTCAATGCTTCTCTATTTATCTTTTCCAGTACAATCCTTGGCAAACCTGCTGCAATAACATCCACAAGTGTACCTGTATCGATTGATCTGCTCATATCCAGCATGAGTTTTTCTTTTTTTATTGCGTAGTCCACCAACAAACCATCCTTGTATTTAAATAACAGAGCGTAAGTTACTTGGTTCCAGCCCTGATTTGCAAATGATTGACAGAACTTATTTTTCCATGTTGTCCAATCTGAGTTTAGAGTAAATTTTATAATCATAGAACTGTACCAATCAACACAACTTTTATCCATGAATATTCTGAGTATTTCAATTTTCTTCTCATCTTCTATAATATCAAAACGGGAACATTTCCTTTCAAAAATATCAATCCATTGGCTGGGATTTGACATTTTACTTGAATATTTTTCAATCATAAACTTCTCTGCTATGTATTTTAAATTCTGTTTCTTGATATCTTGTGTGTTCTCAACTAATTTTTCAAATACTTTTTCCAATGAATTTGTTTCTCTTCCCAATCCTCCAGATACTTGCTTTTGTTCAATTTCTTCTAAATATTGCTCTGCAAATTGTAAATTACTATCTTCATCTATGTAGACTTTACTTAGTTCATTTGTCATTGTTATCCAAACTTTTCGTGTCTGATATCTTCTTTTTAAACTATTTTTAACTTTATTCTAGGCAACTGTCTTTATCAACTCTTTATGAAGACTAGCATACTGTAGTTCTTCTGGTATAGCAAATACTTTGTCATCCTTTGTTGTAATTGAGGTTACACAATAGATGTTTGATTTCCCATCACTCGCCGGTAATATTGTAAATTCAAAACGTAGCTGTTCCATATTTTCTTTATTTACGTATCTCAATAAACAAGAAAGTCGTTTATGCAAAAACAGACGGTTTTAATTAAATAAAGAAAATGGAAGAATATAAAAATCTTATAGAAGGAAAACACAAGTCGAATAGCTTAGTAGTTTGTACAATGCTTAATGGATTGGAACGAGAAAAGCGAGGTATTATATGCAACAAATCATACATTCGGCCAGATGTAACAAACGGTCTTCATATGATGAATGGGCTATATCTGTATACTAACCCACCTCCATATGGGCACGGGACCCCAGCTCCATATGTAGCTGAAACAATCACAAGAGCCCATGGCTTTGCTGAAAACCCGCAAAAAAAGAAAGACCCAATAAACATTGATGGTTACCAAATTACCGATGCATCTGTTGAGAACCTCAATGACTTCCCAAAGGAGGGCACAACTGGGAACTTCCACATCAAGACAATAGAAATGTTTACTAAAAAATTCCTATTAAAGAATAATCAAGCAATTATAGACACCGCCAACGAAATCATTGGATGGGCCAGCATGACTAACTTGGACGTGCTCAGCAAAGGAAGGCAAACTTGGGACCCTTCAGTGGTCAAAAGCACAACATGTGCGAGGGCATTTAATTCATTTATTAACATTATCAAGGACAACTTAGGGAAAACACCTACTACCATCATTGAGGGCTTTATAATGTGGTATCAACTCTACTCATTAACAAGTCTAAATGTAAATGTTAAAAAATGGAAAATAAAAACTAGATACGTATTCGATAAGGCGTCCAATCAAAGGATAAAAAAGTCAATGAAGATTAGCTATATAAAAAGGGAGTTAATAAAATCCAATGAAGGATGCATAAAATGGCTTAATAACTATGCACGAAGCTTTTGCAGCTATATTAAACATGCCGAAAGAGGGAAAAAAGACAGAAGAGCTATTGCTTCCGGATCCATAGCTATGAGGATGCACCTCAAAATCGTTGAGGAGTTCCACCTGAGATTAGCAAAGAAAATCCCTGGCTCTACCATATCCATTGGTGGAGAAGAAAAGAAGAAGAAAATCTCAAATGAATTAGAGCAATCCACCCTAAACTATCTTGCGGGCAGTACAATGACACTACAAGGCACCGAGGACGCAACAAAATGGAACGAATGTCTCAATCCACTAGTGTTCGCCTCGGTGCACAACATATTCATGGATAAAGAGACCAGGAAAATTATGAATCTTCCTGAGCCAACATCTTATGAAGAAACTTCCCGTAAAATATGCTTAATGGCCTTCTTTTATATGTCTATTAAACGAATCCATATGGGAACAGGTTATATAATTGAAAACGAAACAAACTACACAAGAGTTGATTGGAACGAAACAAAATTGGAGATGTTAAGCGATCACAACAGAAAATGGTTCGAGAAAGCAAAAAGATACTTAGATGATGAAAATTATTTGTCAGCCTCCCCAGGTTTCCTAATGGGAATGCTCAATGCAGCTTCAAAAAGAAGAAATCAAAGTACTCATAGGAATTATGATAATAATGGGAATACATCAACTACCTCAATTAGTAAACTATTGGTCGAGTGATCCATTTCTGGCAGTTCCCTCCGTGGCTCAAGTCATGTCATCTAAGAGGTATAAAAAACTTATTGATAATATTCATCTAAATAATAATACCAAGGCTGCACCGAAGGGCGAAAAAGGATATGACAAGCTACATAAAGTGAGACCACTTATTGATATGCTCAATGAATCAATAACCAAACCATACAAACATTCCGCCTTTTTAGCTGTGGACGAGTCAATGATTGCCTTCAAAGGACGAGACAATATATGCCTTTGAAGCCCGTCAAAAGAGGTTACAAAGTTTGGTGCTTGGCTGACTCTGTTAGTGGTTATATATGGAAATTTGATATATATACAGGCAAATCTCTTGATGCAGAAAAAGATAATTACGGTTTAGGAGAAAGAGTAGTAATAAATCTGACTTCTTCTCTGAAGAATAAGAAAACTTAAGTAGCTTTTGATAATTTCTTTACTTCAGTTGCTCTAATGGAGAAATTACTTCATGATGGAATATTTGCTGTAGGTACAGTGCGACCCAACAGAAAAAATTTGCCAGATATGTATAAAGAGAGAACCAAATTCCAACGCGGAGAGTTTGTGTTTGCAACAAAAGGAACTTTGTCAGCAGTGAAATGGATGGATAGTAAAAACGTTCATGTTCTTACTAATTACTTTTCTCCCAAAGATACAGCAACTGTAATGCGGAAAAACAAGGACGGTACTAGGGTCACTGTTTATTGCCCCAAAGTGGTAGCTGAATATAATCGGATAATGGGTGGCGTAGACAAATTCGATCAGCTACATGATCTACGACCAATTGCATACCTCCAATTGGTCTTAGATCAACGAAATGGTGTCACCGTATTTTGTACTATCTAATAGATATGGCTATTGTTAATTCCTATATCCTTATGAATACCAACAGAAAGAGTGCAATCGATCAGCTGTCATTTAGGATTAATTTGGCGAGACAACTGATAGATGGTTTCACTTCTAGGAAACGCCGGAATAAACCTGTGATATTTCTATCGAATAAGCGTGCTGTACCAGATGAAGTTCGATTATCTGGAGTTGGTTAACACCTACCAAATCAGCAAGCAACATACAAAAGGTGCAGGCTTTGTAGCACGAAAGCGAATGAGAAAAGGACAAGATACATATGTTCGTTCTGTCAAGTACCCTTGTGTATTGAACCGTGTTTCAACAGATTCCATGGAAAATAGGTTTCCCATAAAAATTATTTTAAACTGTGCGAAAGAGATTTAGTTTTGTTTTTATTATAACTTTCTTAAAAATACAAATATTTTATAAATTAATATTACCTTTTTTTTTCACTAAATTCATAAAAAAAATATGCCAATCTAGGTGGGCGGTGGGAAGTATAATTCCCACTAAGAATACAAAAGAGGGGATTGATTTTTCAAAAAATTTTAAGGGTAGATCGTCAAAAGGACATCTTTAAGTGCCTATTGCAGCAAAAAATATTTACGAAAAATTCAGTGTAGTACTTCAAAATTATTTCAAAAATTCTCAAATTAACTTTGTTAAATGCAACAAAAAGCTAATCGATGTTCCTTTAAACGAAGTTAAAGAAGTCATTCAAAATTACCACGAAGGTAAAACTAATCATAGAGGATTAGACGAAACCGAAAATCGATTGAAAGCTCTGTATTATTGGCTCAATCAAAGAGCATCAATACAGACTTTCATAAACGAATGTGAAATATGTCAGTCAACCAAATATGACAGAAATCCTATAAAACCCTATCTAAATGTTACTCCTACAGCTACGAAACCTTTTCAAATTTTGCATTTAGATACCATAACTTTAGAAAATACTAAATTTTTGACGTTAGTAGATCCATTCTCTAAATACGGCCAACTTTATCAATTGAAATCTAATCAAGGAATCGAAGTAGCCAATAATTTAAATAAATATTTTTCACATCACAGTGTACCAGAACAAGTAATTTCAGATAATGGTACTGAATTAAAAAACTCTGTTGTAAAAGAACTATTAGAAACCCATAAGGTAAAAATACATTTTATCAGTTCGCAACATCCAGAATCGAATGGAATTGCTGAAAGATTCCACTCTACTATTATTGAACACATCAGACTATTGAACAATCAAATTGATTTTAAAAATGAACCTATCGAGAATAAAGTTATTTATGCATTAGTAAATAAGCTATGGGGATTCGGCCGCATGGCGGAGGCGCTAACATGGGAATCTCCATAAGAAAATCGTCGAAAAAGCCAAGGTTCGTTCTGGCAAAATTTACTCTAAAAGTGGTGGGGGTATCATATACATGGTAGATGAAAAGTAACATGCTCGAAAGGCCTTAACGTCTAGTGTACTTGAAAAATAATAGAAAAATTCTACCCCCGTTCATCCCCCATCATCCCTCTTACTAAAAGTTAACCAATCATAGCAAACGATGTATCGTTCGAAAGGCCTTAACGTCTAGTGTATTTGAAAAATAATAGAAAAATTCTACCTCCGTTCATCCCCCATCTTCCCTCTTACTAAAAGTTAACCAATCATAGCAAACGATGTATCGTTCGAAAGGCCTTAACGTCTAGTGTATATGAAAAATAATAGAAAAATTCTACCCCCGTTTATCCCCCATCATCCCTCTTACTAAAAGTTAACCAATCATAGCAAACGATGTATCGTTCGAAAGGCCTTAACGTCTAGTGTATATGAAAAATAATAGAAAAATTCTACCCCCGTTCATCCCCCCATCATCCCTCTTACTAAAAGTTAACCAATCATAGCAAACGATGTATCGTTCGAAAGGCCTTAACGTCTAGTGTATGTGAAAAATAATAGAAAAATTCTACCCCCGTTCATCCCCCATCATCCCTTTTACTAAAAGTTAACCAATCAAACGACATCTCGTTGGAGAGGCCTCAACGTCTATTATATACAGGGTGAGTAACTAAGCTCAACACCTCAACGACTTCATATACAGGGCGGATAAAAAGTAACATGCTCGAAAGGCCTTAACGTGCGCCTGCTCGGAAGATCCTAAAGGCATAAACGTCTATTATATACAGGGTGAGTAACATGCCAGTTTTAAGTGCCTTACGAAAATCATATACAAGGTCAAACGCATCTTAAGTTTAACGAGTGTAGCGGAAATGTCAAAACGTGTCCATATACATGGAGTATCTGAAGAAGTCTACAATGGTTTTAAACGTCACGCTGTTAAACGTCACGTCGTCACGTCACGCTTTCAAACGTTAAGTTGTCAAACGTCACGCTGTCACGTCAAACGTCACGCTGTCACGTCATACGTCACGCTGTCACGTCAAACGTCACGCTGTCACGTCAAACGTCACGCTGTCACGTCATACGTCACGCTGTCACGTCAAACGTCATGCTGTCACGTCAAACGTCACGCTGTCACGTCAAACGTCACGCCGTCACGCTGTCACGTCACGCTGTCACGTCAAACGTCACGTTGTCACGTCAAACGTCACGCTGTCACCCCAAACGTCACGTTGTCACGTCAAACGTCACATCGTCACGTCAAACGTTACATCAAACGTCACGTTGTCACGTCAAACGTCACGCTGTCACCCCAAACGTCACGTTGTCACGTCAAACGTCACATCGTCACGTCAAACGTTACATCAAACGTCACGTTGTCACGTCAAACGTCACTCTGTCACGTCAAACGTCACGCTGTCACGTCAAACGTCACGTTTTCACGTCAAACGTCACGCTGTCACGTTCCCACGTCAAACGTCACGCTGTCACGTCATACGTCACGCTGTCACGTCATACGTCACGCTGTCACGTCATACGTCACGCTGTCACGTCAAACGTCACGCTGTCACGTCAAACGTCACGCTGTCACGTCAAACGTCACGTCAAACGTCACGCTGTCACGTCAAACGTCACGCTGTCACGTCAAACGTCACGCTGTCACGTCAAACGTCACGTTGTCACGTCAAACGTCACGCTGTCACGTCATACGTCACGCTGTCACGTCAAACGTCATGCTGTCACGTCAAACGTCACGCTGTCACGTCAAAGGTCACGCCGTCACGCTGTCACGTCACGCTGTCACGTCAAACTTCACGTCGTCAGGTCACGTTGTCACGTCAAACGTCACGTTGTCACGTCAAACGTCACGTTGTCACGTCAAACGTCACGTCGTCAGGTCACGTTGTCACGTCAAACGTCACGTTGTCACGTCAAACGTCACGTCGTCACGTCAAACGTCACGCTGTCACGTCAAACATCACGTCGTCACGTCAAACGTAACGTCGTCACGTCACGTTTTCACGTCAAACGTCACGCTGTCACGTCAAATGTCACGTTTTCACGTCAAACGTCACGTCATCACGTCAAACGTCACGTTTTCACGTCAAACGTCACGCTATCACGTCAAACGTCATGTCAAACGTCACGCTGTCACGTCGTCACATCGTTACATCAAACGTCACATCAAACGTCACGCTGTCAGGTATAGTTTTCAAAATTTAGTGAATTGTTATAATACGGTTCATCTCCACACCATCTTATATATCACAATAATTGATATAAGGAGATAGAACCATGGCGCGTTGTATTTAATATTTAAAGTGACAAATACATCCCCTATAGGCCTACGGAATTGATATGATATAGATATTAAGAATTTATATTTTATTTAAAATAAAAAAGGTTTTATAGTGTAATGCTAACTATATTTATAAGTTGAACGATCCAAGTACCAGGTCATGTGGCTCATATTAGGAAATTGCTATAAAATATTATTTTATAATATGTATTTGTCAACACGTCTATGCTGAATATCGAAAAATGGATAATGCTGTGTAGCATGTGCCGATTAGCAAACAGGAAATACGTTTTGGCTAATTCTCGACATTTAAAAACATGTCAATGCAGGAAATCTCTTATCGTGCGGTTAGTTTGGAAAAGCATATTTTCTTGCATTATCACTTTGAGGATCTGTAGGAGGGGAACCAATCATATTTTTTGTTCATTCAGGCGCGTTATATATTAATTAGCGAAGTCCAGAGAGAGCTCAGTTGCAGTTAATAGACGTCAGTTGATAGTTTGTGTATGGTACCTTAAAATATTAAAAAGTAAGTTTATTTTTGTATTTCATATTTTTTTTTCCACATTGATGCATTATTTCTTATATCTCAAAAATATCTCAATTTTATTTTTCAATAGAAATTTTTAAATATTTTTGCGCTAGTTAATTATTGCGATGGGAGGTCAATCTAAAAATTATCAAAGGTAATACCACGAGTGCTTCAAATTTTATCGATAATTTTTTCTTTTCCACGAAAACTTGTTTATTTGGCAAAAATATGAAAACAAACCGATTTGATAAAATCACGACTCCGTTAGGAGGAGTGATTTTGTCTAAATTCGGTTTGTTTGAATGTTTTTGCCTCAAATAAACAAGTTTGAGTGATGAAAATAAAAAATTATGTGATAAAATTTGAAGAGCGAGTTGTATTTGGGAAGATTATTTTTTTCAACAATTTAAAAGGATTTTTGAAAGCGCTTTTAGTTGTCAATAATGACAAATTCAAAGTAAAATTTTGACGTTTCGATGTAAACAAGGTTTTATCGATGAGGAAGCATAATTATCAGTATAATACCGAATGATTGGCTAGAATAATGTATTGCTATTGGTTAAAACCACCAAAATGTCAGATTTTGACAAGTGAAAAAAATAATCATTTATATATTATTGATTATGGAAAATTGATTTGAAATCAAAATTTATTCTCACACAACCAGATATACTTGATGATTATTTACCTAAAGAAGTTGACTTCAATTATCAAATTTTAATTTCTTTATAGATGGACCTTACTAAACTGAATGCTGTATCCCTTATAGAAAAGAAACCACTTGTTAAACTAACCGACCTACCTAAAGATATACCATTCAGAATTACAGCGGGTCAGATTGTCAAGACAAAATTTGGGGAGGCAATTCTACTGGAGCTAGAAGATAAGGCTGTATTCCTACCCCAGAGGGTGACAGAAGCATACCGGCCGCACGTGATGGCTTTCAGAAGTTTGAAATATAATATCACGTACAGAAAACAAATAGACGTTGGGAAGTCGAATCCTTTAACGTCCTTTGAAATACAAGAGAATTGAAATTTTAATCAATATACCGCTCTGAAGTCAAAACTGGAATTAATCCGACTGGGTTCGATGAAAAAAATTGGGGAGAAATTATATTGCTGGACACAACCTCAAGCATTAGAGCGATTATAAAAGCAAAGTATTAATATATTAGTTAACCATCACCTATATTTTATTAACAAACTTCGGAGTGGTAATATTGATTGAAATATGACTTCCCTTGCTGCTTCAAATGTATTTGGTACATTGCTTTAAGTTAATTAAAGGAAAAAATTTCTGTTGTAAATTTTGTTTATTTACTTATAAGCCTTATGTCTCCTTTGAAATTGTGGTTGTAAATGTATTTTTTTAAATAAAAACAATTATTTTTCAACATGTTTTTTTTTTTTTTGGGTGGGGCTAGGACGAAGTAACACAACACTTATATATAACTATTTATTCAAATCATTGATAACTGTAAGTTTACAAAAGTATACAAATTCTCTAAGAGCATTGTTTAACATATCATTAGGTGTAATAGAACAAAATGCATATAAAATTTGTTGAGGATTTAAATTTTCAGAGGCGACATTTTTACAGAAATCCAAAACATTATAATAATATTGACAAAAATTTAAATTTTCCAATATAGCTATACGTTGTAAAATCAAATTATTTAGTTCTAAAATTTGGGACACTTCTTCTTCATCCATATAATATTCAACTCCATGTTTTTTGACGAAAATCAACTTACACCCATCGTAATTTGATGGAGTAATGGTGCAGTACTCTCCACATGGAAACGAATCAGGTTGGAACTTGTCAGCGTCGTCTGTGGCATGAAAGAAAGCATTCATCTGTTGCGTCATCATTGAAATAAAGGTATACCATTCATAAGTGCTGAAAGATATTTTGCTGCACTTTAGCTGTTGAGATAGAATAACAGCAGGCGTAAATGATCTTGCCGGACTAATTCCACATTTTACTTCATAACCGGAAATTGTATATTATGTTGAAAGCAGGTACACATTTTCAGACTTTGCAGCAAACTCATAGTTTTTCAAAATTCTATCCAGCTCTGCAGAATAGTTATTATCACTACTACTACTACTACTGTCGTAACCACTACTGACACCTTGATAACTCATGTTGCTAACTAAGTTTAAGATCTGAAACGACTCCAATTTATATGGCATTTTACGTCATAAAACATCAACTCCATTAATCCAGCTGTTATGTTTTTTGTCTAAGCCTAACCATTTCACGAACAGTTTCTTGCCTTTACGTCTAAGAACTTTTTCCACCAAGTAAACGTCTGGATTCGATGTTTTCTGTAGTTCTTCGTCATAGAAGCAGCCGCTGATTGGTGTACCTTGCATGTCTTCAAGTAAATACGTAGCAGGATTGGTAATTTTAACTTTGATGATTTTGAATAGTTCTGTAGTCCAATTGGGTGTATATCCTTTTTCAAAGACATGTTTTACCTTGGATATGCGCACAATGTCACCAACTTTAAATTTTCGCGGGCTTGCTATCTTCAAATGACTATATGTGTTATTCAAAATAGATTTTTCATTGGATTTGTTGACGTGAGAAGGCTTATATTTTGTTGTGGAATGTGTTGTATTGTTATAGTTTTGAGTAATTTCAGGCAGAATATCTATCCATTTGTAGGTGCCATTTAAACTGAAATATTTGTAGAGTTTAGATTTTAATGTTCTTATAACACGCTCAGCCATAGAAGCTTTCATCGTGCTAAATACGCTATAATGATTTATATCATGTTTTTTCATTAAATTTTGAAATTTGCTGTTATAAAATTCCTTCCCCCGATCGGATTGTAGATTTTTAGGTGTTCGTCGTGTATGAGCGAGAATGTCCGAGAATGCCCGAGTAATCTCCTCTCCGGTCTTCGTCTTTAGTGGGCGTGTCCAAACAAACTTTGAAAAACAATCAATGACGACCAATATCATTTTATGATTCCTATTTTGTGATGCAAAATTCCTCATCTCTGCAAGATCCATTTGCCAAAGATCGTCAAGGCCCTTGATAATGATGCGTCTGCGAGGGAATTTTTTCCGAATAGGTTTGTGAAGCTCGTTTACGAGTTGAATCTTTTCCTTGGTGTGCATATTATGATGTATTACCGGCTAGCTTCAATTCCAGACTCTGAATGCGGTTATGGAAATTCATATCCAATGCCTTAATATTGTTCACTATGTCTAAAATGTTACTTTTCAAATCCGAAACGGCTCTGATATTTTCTGCAGATTCTTTTTTCAATTCACGTATACTTGCATTCGCACTAAATTCTCTTAGGATGAAGACTTTTGCAGTGGCAATTGAATCGTCAACGTATTTCTTCGTAGCCATATCCCTACCTGCTACTGGGGGATTACGTGAAATGAATGTATTAATTTCGTTAGTTTTATTTTGTAATTCGGTAATATTCGCCTGTAATATGGGAATTTCAATCTTATGAAGCTCGTTTTTGATTTCGTTCAATCCTACTTCTTAATTCTTTATATTATGTGTTTGTGGTGAGTTGATAGTACGCAAGTCATCAACATATTTTTTTGTTGCAGCGTCACTATTTGCTGTCGGTTCTTTAATATTACAAATTTTCACATTTCCAATATCAATATTACCGTCCGGTGTATGAGGGAACGTAATTTTCGCTGGTAAACGCGCATAGGGCGTTTGATGTCTATGTCCGAATTTATCGACTGGCATAATTGAAATGAACAAGTTTCAACTTGTATTATTCTATTATATCAGTTTCCTTGAGTTCATTGATAATTGCTACTATTTCGTTGTCGTGTGACGTATTACCTGCCTCTTTCGAAGCAATTAGTAGCTGTAAACGTTCAACCAACTCGTTGGGATCATCCCAATAAATGTATTCCATAGGGTCTTCGTTGTAAACCAAACGGGAATCGAGAACGTTTCCGCCACTTTTCGGTATTTTTGATAGACGTTCCATTAGTAGCTGTTGTGTTCGAGTAGATGGACGACGGTTCAATGATTCTGATTTTGTTCTAAACAAAGGTTTGATAACATTGTGATATTTGTAAGTGCTTGAACCCTTAAGACGGTTGCGTGTATCTAGGTGAACCTTAGTATACTCTAGAAGGGTTTTATATGCCTCCAAATCCTGCTGGGTGTAACCTTCTGGATCGTGGTAGAATAAAAGCTGGTATAAGCCAGGTGTACCAGTCACGGATCCAGCTTCTTTATTTCGTTCTTGTAGTATGTTGATATTGCCGTTTCTTCCATCAAATCCAATTCTTCGCGTACCTAAACTCCAACCGAGATCGTCATTGTAGAAAGGTCCGTAATTTTTATCGATTCTTCCATTATCTTGGAAATAGTCTTCGATATACGATTGACTAATTTCAGGATATTGATCTAAATACTCTTGGATGGATTCATGTGTCACCTCAGGACGCATTATTTCTGGAGATTCGGGCATTGGAATATTCCCCTCTTCATTGGTTTCAGCCACCGGTTCCGTTTCGAGGAAAGGTGTAAACACATCATCACCATCGGGTTCTTCTTTCTTTATTTCCTCCTTCGGTTGTAAATTTGTAATCGATTTTTGTAATGTCTTCGAGGATTGTACAATTTCTTCTAGTGGTTTGGATATCGGCTTAAATAGTTTATTAATAGACTCATCTTGCTCTGATTTACCCAATTTCAATGCCAAGTATTTTTTTCGAATTGATCTAGCAAGTTCAGACACTTTTTTCTTGCGCAATGCAGTAGCAACCTTATCGTCAGACATATTGGTATGGACTGAAGGCGCAGCTTACAATTTAATATATTTATCGAATCCTTTGCGATACCTTCCATCATTGAGGGCGAAATCTTTCATAATTACCAAAGTACCATAGCGATCACACCAACACTTTGAACACATATTTTTAAATACGTCAAATGTCATGTCAGGAGATACGTGTTCGTCAAATATATGTTTCAAGTTCACCTCATCCTGCTTGAATAACACAATAACATTACAATTGTCGCGAATAAGCTGTTTCGGTATTTTTGAATATGTTTGACAAAGATATGCAGCATCGATATCTTTATGTCTGCACATGGAATAGTATTCCCGAATTTTCTGTTGACCATCACATGCAACGTCATCGAATAAAAAGACAGAATTAGGCTGAGCTTCATCTGGACTTATTATTTCCTCGTTGTCTTTGAATGGAAAATAGCCAACGCCCTTCACTTGTGCTATAACTTCCTGCAGCAATTGGTACTTTGGTTGGAATAACGATTTTGAATAAACATAAACGTTTTTGAATTTCGCACCATTCGGATTAAATAGGAGCGCCAGCACGACATTCGTCTTTCCACACCCACTGGGGCCACATATAATGGCACGGAAAGAATTTGGTAATAATTTACCATGTTTACCAATAGTTGGTGTTGAGGTGAAATCCAGATTTTCAATGGGTATAGTCTGCTCTTGTTGAATTATTTTCATTGTGTGTGTCGTTTTTCGTAGTACTACTCTTTAAATATAGGTGTTATCACTTACGCGTATCAGTCTTAATGTTGGTGTTTGAAGGAGAAGGTCTCTTAAATTCTCTCATCAATAAACTACCTATTGAGCTTCACTTACCTAGCTATCAGTACTGTGGACGTAAGTACTACCCCCTCCACCCCTTTATGTAAAAAATTGATTGTTTTTTTTTTCAGCCGGTACAAAATTGGAAAAACGTCTTGATCGTGGAGATCCGGGCATCAACCCCTTGGACGCTGCTTGTAAGCAACACGATATTTCTTACTGGAAGAATAGGTCTCTCGAAGAACGACACAAAGCCGATCAGATACTTGAAGATAAAGCTTGGGCTCGTGTTAAATCAAAAGACGCTTCACTGGGAGAGAAAACTGCTGCATTACTTGTAACAGGCGGAATGAAGGTGAAAAGAAAGCTGGGAATGGGTTGTCGTCGCAAACGTCGTTCCTTGCATCGAGATGTTATTCTAAAAGTGGGAAAGTCATTGAAGAGAGGAACATCTTTGAAAGACACTGCAACGTTTGCCTTACGAGCAGCCAAAGCACTTATTAAAGAATTTGGTGGGAAGAAAGAAGTCAACGTTCCTCGAGTAATACCTATAGCGAAATCCGGAGGTTTCCTACCACTTATCCCTTTGTTTGCCGGTCTTTCGGCACTCGGAGCTTTGTCAGGTGGTGCTGCTGGGATTGCTAAAACTGTCATTGAAGCAAAGCATGCGCAAAAGAAATTGGAAGAAGATGTACGTCATAATAAGGCTATGGAACGTGTAGGATCTGGCCTGTATCTGAAAAAGTACCCAAAAGGCGGCTTCGGATTGTATTTGAAAAAAAACCAATAAAGCTACCCAATCACGCATTAACCGACTTTGACATAACACATTACGCAAAATCGCTTAAAATACTACATTTTCGAGGAGTTTTCATGCGAGACACTCTCCCCAAAGCCGGCCCCCGAAAATTAGAATGCGCAGTGGTTAATTTGGACACCTCTGAGAATAGCGGAAGTCATTGGGTAGCTTACCGAAAGATAAACAACAATGTAGAGTATTTCGATTCATTTGGTAACTTGAAGCCTCCGAAAGAAGTTGTTAAATATTTTGGAAAGAGTGCGCGAATTTTCTACAACAATACTCGATATCAAAACTATGATCAAATCAATTGCGGTCATTTGTGTTTGAAATTTCTACAACAATGATGGAACTATTACTACAACATATCTACCATGGAAAAACATTAAGCAGTTTCACTGTCGAAGAACTAAAGCACTTTCCAATTGAATATCTAACAGAGTGTGTAAGACCTTCGGAATTGCCGGAAATGTGGCATAAACTTCCCAATGAATATCGAGCAAATTTTCAACTACAAATACGATTGCCTTGTTTCATCCATTACAACCGACCTGATTGGACGACGCATTGTGACGGCCCTCCGAGTTCGCAAGCTACTTGTTTCCTTTGTAACCAAACATTAAAAAAATAAAAAATGTTATTTAAATTCAAACATTATTCGTATTTCATTAGTCATCATGTCGCAGTTGCTGAGAGTTAACAGCACCAATCACGTGTTTACCTTTCAACCTCCTACGCCTATTGAGCTCGATCAGAAGAAGGAATACGAAATAGCTCTACGATCTTTTCATTCTTATCACAGTATACCGAACATTGAAAATTGTAAGTTTTACTACTATGATACCAAGGGCAAGCTTCAAAGTTTTGATTTTCCCACAGGATGTTACGAAATTGCCGATCTTGAAGCGTTTATCCGAGATAAATTGGGTGCGGGCAATTCAACTAGACCAGAGGACATATTTTCACTAAAACCCAATCACAATACGTTGAAATGTGAAATTTCCAGTAAATACAAAATTTCCTTCAAGGAGACCAATAGTCTTGGGAGAATATTGGGATTTTCACCGAAAATACTCGACGCTAACAAATTGCACTCGTCAGATCTCCCCGTCAAAATCATTAAAGTATCTAGTATTCGCTTCGATTGTAACATTACCACTGGAGCCTTCGATGCAAACAGACCTGCTCATACTATATATGAATTCGTTATACAAGTGGATCCAGGATATTCCATAGACGAAATTCCTCATAATTTACTCTATTTACCTGTTATACCACAAAGTGAAATAACCAATATCACCGTCATCGCTTTAGACCAGGACGGTCAGCCTGTAAACTTTCGTGGAGAACTAAGTACGTTGGTGTTGGAGCTTAGAGCGCGATGGGGCTAATAATCAATCATAAAAGACAATCTGCAGCACTTTCAACTTCATTAGCTGAGCAGTCGCCAAAGCTGAAACAGCTCACGTTCGCAAACAAATTGGTCCTGCAATCGCTGGGTTTTAAATTGAAAAATGACAACTATGTATGGAAAACGTCTACGCCAAAACGACATGCCTCCAATGTTTGATATCTATCGTAAACCGATGTTTGATGAGTCAATTCGAAAGGCCGAATATAGAACCTATGCTCCATTCATAAAATCATTCAATTGCAGTGACATTGTGGAGTTTAGCATAAATCAGGTTGATTCGTTCTTTGCAATGAGCGAAACATTGTTGTGCATTAAGGGTTCTCTCGAAATACACGGAGATGGTGACGTAAAATTAGCAAATAATGTTGGAGCCTTTCTATTCGATTCATGTACGTACAGTGAAAGTGCCAGGGAAATGGAAACAGTTCGAGATCCTGGAATAGTAAGCGCCGTACGTGCCATGACCTGTTATAACCAAGAAGATTCCAATCATATGGCTATAGCCGGTTGGAATTACCCAAAAGATCCTATTTTGAATGATAGCGACAAGTCCTTCAACCTGCAAATACCTCTCAAACATATTTTCAACATTTTCAACGATTATTCCATGATTACATGTGGGCGTCAAACAATACGACTAGTTCGGGCACGAAATGATAATGATTGTCTATATATTACTGAAAAGAATGTCTCTGCCACTACAACAGCTAAAATTAATATTACAAGCGTTGAGCTAAAAGTTAAACATATCTTTCCTAATGACGACATAAAATTAAATCTCATGAAATCCATTGAAAAAGATCAACCTATAGTTATTCCATTCAGGAAGTGGGAGTTACACGAATTACCTTCAATCACTAAAGGAGCAAGACGTGAAGTTTGGGCTGTCAAGACATCCACTTCAGTTGAAAGACCTCGTTTTGTTATTGTTTTCTTTCAAACCGACAAACGTAACTCGAGTACAGCTGACCCGACTTTATTTGACAATGCTGATGTACAAAGTATAAGACTGTCACTTAATGGTGACTATTGGCCCAATGAAAGAATGCAATTGGATTTCACTAAAACTGACTACAATGAGGCATATTTTAACTACACCGAATTCTATCCCAACTACGCAAACTCCACACAGAAGCGCCCCCTGCTGGATTATTCTTCTTTCAAGAAACGGGCATTGTTTGTTATCGATTGTTCGAAACAGGAAGAAAGCATGAAGGCGTCCACAG
Organism: Galerucella nymphaeae; assembly: GCA_963978555.1. NCBI lineage: Eukaryota > Metazoa > Arthropoda > Insecta > Coleoptera > Chrysomelidae > Galerucella > Galerucella nymphaeae. The sequence goes on along the minus strand of OZ021706.1, from coordinate 3,907,226 downwards.
TCGATGTGAAACTTGACATTGAAGCAAACATAGGCTTTCCCGAAAATACCAAAGTCTATTGTATCATAATTCACGATTGTGTAATGGAATACTTCCCCCTCTCTGAAATTGTTAAAAGCTTGAACTAGATGTTGTGAGTTAGTGTTCGAGCAGACGTTAACATGAGAGTAGCATTTGTAGACATTCAAGGTTTTGTCGTAGACGGCCTTTTCGTTGCCAAAGAGCTCACCATAGAAATTGGCTTCAAAAGATCGCATTACATATTTTTACCACCGCAACCGTTTTCTACATTAAGTAACGAGGACAAAAAGACTACATCCTACTTGGAGAGGAATGTGCATGGTATTCTATACTCTTCAGGAGATGTGGAATATTCTAGAGTAAATGAAATATTGGGAAGCAAGTTATTGTATGCTGCAGACTACATTTACGTTCGAGGACAACAAAAAGCCGAGTTTCTGCAAAAGAAATGTGACATTTTTGGTATTTTTCCACTTATTATTGACGTTTGCAAATTTGATGGTACGCCGTGTGCAACAGGAAACTTTGTCCACGATCCAAACCCCTGCCACGTCACTGGAGTATATTCGTGTACCGAGAGAAATGTACAACGCCTCCGCCACTGGTTTTCAAATACTGTATTATCATTATAAATAAAGTTTTTTAAAAAAAACATGGGTTTTATTGAAACACTCTGTATATTCATCAACTTTTATATTACATGAAGATTGGAATTTTCGTTTTACAATTTTCAAAATAATTTTTAAAATTAAAACAAATATAGCCACTAATATTACACATGACATGGTGTAAACGTTATTAATTTCATTTTCTATATCCTTTTCTGTTCTATTGAACATGGTGTAGGTTGAATACGTCTTAACGGATAAGTAGATTGCGGCAGTCTACGGACCTCTTCAGGAACCCAGTTTATACGAAGACTTCTCCACGTCTGTCCGTCCTTATCAGACAAGCAAAGATTTTCCAGTTGATTTATAACCTCACTTTTATCTTCGTAAAAAGCAATGTCCACGTGAGGAGACTAGGAGTCGTTTGACACCTCTCTCCCGTGCCACGTGATGTGTATCATTCAACGTGTCATGTGACGTTTCGACGTGCGTCATTTGACTTGACGTTCCATCCAAATCAGACCAATAGTAACGAAGCTAGGTGCTAGTGCCTTTATGGTAGCATTATTATGCTTATACTCTCCATAAATTACATCACTTTCCATAGATAATACCGTTTGTTCCATTCAAATCGGACCAATAGAAACGAAGTTAGGTGTTAGTGCCATTTTTGACAGCGCTACTTTCAACTTTCCCCGGTATATCTCTCGATTTTTTCGATTACCTCCGCGACGTGACAGCGTGGCAACGTGACGTTTGACATGACAGAGTGACAACGTGACGTTTGATGTGACGATGTGACGTTTGACAGCGTGACGTTTGACGTGACAGCGTGACGTTTGACAACTTAACGTTTGAAAGCGTGACGTGACGACGTGACGTTTAACAGCGTGACGTTTAAAACCATTGTAGACTTCTTCAGATACTCCATGTATATGGACACGTTTTGACATTTCCGCTACACTCGTTAAACTTAAGATGCGTTTGACCTTGTATATGATTTTCGTAAGGCACTTAAAACTGGCATGTTACTCACCCTGTATATAATAGACGTTTATGCCTTTAGGATCTTCCGAGCAGGCGCACGTTAAGGCCTTTCGAGCATGTTACTTTTTATCCGCCCTGTATATGAAGTCGTTGAGGTGTTGAGCTTAGTTACTCACCCTGTATATAATAGACGTTGAGGCCTCTCCAACGAGATGTCGTTTGATTGGTTAACTTTTAGTAAAAGGGATGATGGGGGATGAACGGGGGTAGAATTTTTCTATTATTTTTCACATACACTAGACGTTAAGGCCTTTCGAACGATACATCGTTTGCTATGATTGGTTAACTTTTAGTAAGAGGGATGATGGGGGATGAACGGGGGTAGAATTTTTCTATTATTTTTCATATACACTAGACGTTAAGGCCTTTCGAACGATACATCGTTTGCTATGATTGGTTAACTTTTAGTAAGAGGGATGATGGGGGATGAACGGGGGTAGAATTTTTCTATTATTTTTCATATACACTAGACGTTAAGGCCTTTCGAACGATACATCGTTTGCTATGATTGGTTAACTTTTAGTAAGAGGGATGATGGGGGATGAACGGAGGTAGAATTTTTCTATTATTTTTCAAATACACTAGACGTTAAGGCCTTTCGAACGATACATCGTTTGCTATGATTGGTTAACTTTTAGTAAGAGGGATGATGGGGGATGAACGGGGGTAGAATTTTTCTATTATTTTTCAAGTACACTAGACGTTAAGGCCTTTCGAGCATGTTACTTTTCATCTACCATGTATATGATACCCCCACCACTTTTAGAGTAAATTTTGCCAGAACGAACCTTGGCTTTTTCGACGATTTTCTTATGGAGATTCCCATGTTAGCGCCTCCGCCATGCGGCCGAATCCCCATAGCTTATTTACTTGCATTATTAGCTTATAATAATAGTTTTCATTCGGCGACAAATTTGAAGCCCAATGAAATCATTACGGGTCATTTAAATAGCAATACACCTTTTGATATAGAAATAGATCAGCAAATAGTTAATAATTATGTTCAAAATCATAGAGATAAGATGAAACTATTATATTCAAAAATAAATCAAAGATTACAAGAAAAGAAGTCAAAAGTAATTACTAAATTCAATGAAAATCGCGAAGAATTACCAGAGGTAATACCTACAAAAGTTTTTGTGCGTAATAAACAAGCGCAAGGTAAAACTAAAAATAAATATAAGAGTGAAGAAATTAAAAGTAAAAATACTTTACTCAAAACTGCAAAAATTGTGACAAAACATAAGAATACCACTGAGAATATTCACTTGTCGAATATAAAACGTCATAAAAAGACTCCGTATAAATTTATTTCAGGTTCGTTACCGTCGGAGACGCAACAGTCGAAATAAAGGACATCACCCATAATTTGGGCATCCTTCCTATTAATCTAGGACCTGCCAAGTTACAGAAGTCAAGTCACACTTTTGTACATTTTTATGACCTTAGTCAATTATTCATAGTCAATTATTCATAGAATATAAGTTAAGTTCGCAATACATGTGCATTAGAATCAATATTTCTAATAATACATTTTTTAGAAGTAAAACAGATAACATTGTAAATATAATTCAATTAACTAGAAAAAGTATAGAAGAAAAGTTCAGTAATCTAAATATTCATTCTATGACACATAGAAATAAAAGAGGTTTAATAAACGGTTCTGGATCAATTATAAAAACCATAACAGGTAATTTAGACTCTGAAGATGGTGAAAAAATTAATTCAATTTTAGAACATTTAAAGGAAAATCAAGGCAACTTGCAAAATCAAATTAAGATGCAGTACTCTGTCAGCCATCAAATTATAGAAAATTTTAACAAAACAATTGAAGATATTCAAAATAATGAAATTATACTAAAAGAAAAAAATTTTGAGATAAGCGAAACTTTGTAAGCTCAAACAAACTCTGAGAATGTTATTTATTTAAAACAAGTGTTAAATGATCTTTTGATAACGTTTAACGTAATATTAGATTTCATGAGAACAGTAGAAAACTCGCTAACTTTTTGTAAACTGAGTATAATAAAAGCAAGTGAACTATTTCTAGAATTGCGAAAAATATCGTCTCACTATAAAGCTGAATTGCCATTTGAGATAAATTATGAGAATATTTTAAATTTTGAATCAGTCATAGACGTAACATGCAAAGTAGAAAAATATAAAATAAATTATTTCTTATCAATTCCCATAGATTATAATATTCAGTTTGATTTGTTTTATATGTTACCCATACCTACCCAAATCGAATCAGAATTTGTAACTCTAATACCTAATACTAAATATTTTTTAAAATCTGATAAATTATTCAGACCTCTAAACGACATATGCACGCACAGTAATATTTTCCATTGTCCCAATCATCTCCAGAACAATAATAATCATCTCTGCGAAGAACAAATCCTATTAAATGGAAATTCTTCAAAGTGTCAGTACATAAAAATAAATATTGAAAATAATCACATAGAAATTATACCAGAAATCAATCAATTTTTAGCCATATTTCCATTTGAAGAAAAATTGATGATAAAATGTGCTCGGGAAACCGAAACCAGAAATTTAAAAGGAATTTTTCTAATAGAAAATTCACCATGTAAGATATTTTTCCAAAATCAAGAATTAACATTTCAAGATAAAACATTTGGACAACCATTTATAATCAACAAACTTAATTTAGATTTTCATCAATTGAATGTTTCTTCGATGAAAACTAATTTAAAAACTCTTAAATTGAAAGATATTTCACCTCCGCTAATGGAATCAATACCAAATGAAAGATATTACTTTCATATCCCAAGTGTATGGACTGTTTTTATCAATATTGGTTTAGTTATAATATTAAGTTGCATAGTATATAGGAAGTTTATTTCAAAATATGGAAAGAAGAAGAACAACGGACCAACAGAAGGAGTTCAGCTGCCAGAAGGAGCTTCATTCTGAAGGGGGAGGTGTTACCGTACTTATTAACCCTAGATTGCATAATATAATTAGCTTATTAATCACTTTTATTATTTGTAGTTACCACTTCCATTTCATTTATGCTTAGTCGTATTTTTATTAGTTAACTCATTTTTGTATTGTATAAATCAGTTTAGAACTGGAATCCAAATTGTTAAGTCGTTAGTAATAAAGTTAGTTTTTAAAAACACTTTCTCAGTTAATTAATAGTTAAGTTATATATATATATATGAGATCTATAATCCAATTTTTAGCGGATAATGGTCCTGTGTATTTTAATGAAAGAGTTTTCGTCTGTTCCCCAGTGGTAATGCTAGAGGATTTTAATAATGTTCAGTCTTTTGTTGCAGTCGCCTTTGATTTCTCGAATTTGTTCCCAGGTGATCCGAGAATCGAATGTTAGACCAAGTATTTTACATTTATCAACAACGGGAAGGATAGTAGGGGGTACTGTAGGTGGTCGTCTACTAAATTTAATAATCTATGTTTTGTTTATGAGAATGTTAATTTTAAGTGACCTAAATTTTTACTCAGGGTGTTTATTGCTGACTTAATTAGATTAGTTGTAATGGTAATAGTCGTGTCATGACAGTAAATAACCAAGTCATCAGCATATAAAGAATACTTAATGGGAGGAAGGAGATTAGTGCAAATATCGTTTATAGCTAGGTTGAATAGAGTGGGGCTTATAACCGACCCTTGGGGAACTCCATCTTTCTGAGTGTAGGTTGATGAAAAAACTCCATTAAGTGAAAACTTTGTATGACCCTAAAGTTGGGAAATTTTGAATAAAATGAAATATGTTTGAGAGTTTGTGATTCACCGGATTTGGCGAAATTTATCGCGGATTTACTATCTTCGTACATAATTGGAATCAATTCAACTTTAATTATTCTTTTGCACATTTCTTTTATATTGACTAGTTCTCGGCAACCCAATGACATAGAGGAAAGAGCTACGTGCGTTTGCTTTAAGACCACTAGTGGATTTACCATTTATGTCATTGATTCCCAGAGATGCGTCTACGAAGCATTCTAATTTGTTTCCTGTGTCAGTATATTCTAAGCCCAAGTTTATAGTGCCTCTTAAATACCTGAACACTCTCTTCACATTTACCCAATCATCTTTTGTATTATTTGATTGCTGCCGGCTCAAAACATTTACCGCATATGTTATAACCGCATTAAACACTCTTAACTATATTTGAATTGAATAATATTTAAAACCTGATTGAATTATAAATTTTTTTTTTAACTATTAGGGACACAATTAATATCGGTTATGTTGTTTTGTTTGCCACTCGGCAAACGAGTACTCACGACTAACTAAACAGTGGAGAAGGGCTGGGTTTATCAAAACAAAAAAAACAAAAGTATTCAACAAAGAGGGGCGCCAGACAAATTGTACCTAAAAGTACTCAAAGTAGTCAAAATTATAAAACCAACAATGCTTACCAAAATGTCAATTAAACATTGATGCCGATGTATCCCAAAATAATAACAAAAGAAAATTATATACAGGGTGGGGCAATCTTCTGACATCGGAGGATTACATCGTTGTGGTACGAGATGAAACTTTGAGGTTTTGTGTGAGCTGATACAGTTACTGAGGGCACATTTTGAAAATACTCTCGTTTATACAGGGTGTTCCAAAACCACGTAGCAGCACAAACTTACATTTTTTTGAATGAAACGTACTATATTTTCTTCAAGAATCGAAAAGATCTCACCGAGAGCGTTACAAAATATAGCATTCTAATATATTATAAGGGTATTTTAAAAAGATATGGCCAATTATTGGTAAAAAAGACCTCCTCTTTAACACTCTGTTAAACAGTAAATCAAAATAAATCAACAGGTCTTTGTATTCAATTGTCATTTACATATCATTGGCTGTGCTTAGTATTAATTACTTTGTTATCTGTTGCTTCTTTAATACAGGGTGAAACAAAACGCAAATCAAGCAATATCTCAAAAATTTTAAATGAATCACCCTATAAGTCTTTTCACAATTTGTTAGTGCAATTAATAATCTTTCAAACGATATAGCACATTTAGGGTATAAGTTGATGAAAAACCGTAAATATTTTATGATAATGATCAAAAACAAGTATTTTACGTTCACAAATTAAATGGTATTAAATTTTCACATGCAACGTCTAAGGCATAAATTTTAATCGTAATTTTGGATGCATCTACAATATTTAATCACTGGGCTACTGTCAAAATAGTATCTACTAATAAATGTCAAAGAAATATTGCTGTATTCTTCGTTTGTGGTCTTAGGTTTAAATAATGAATAACTATAATGAATTTTCCGCAGGAAGACATGATCAATATGATTTACGTGTTAAGATAATGTTAAAAAAATTGCTTACTTGCTACAAGAGTATATCGTGAAAGATATCCCAATCGAAGACATCCAAATGTAAGAGCTTTGTAAATGCTTAAGGAAAGAATCGACACATCAGGTAATGTTTCCTATCAACCTCATGCTCTTCAAAAACGTGTTTTCAATGGAGAGAACAACTTTTTAGTAATGACAAATTTTTTAACATTTCCCTTACACGTAAATCATATTGATCATGTCTTCCTGCGGAAAATTCATTATATTATAGTTATTTATTACTTGAACCTAAGAACACAAACGAAGAATACAGCAATATTTCTTTGACATTTATTAGTAGATACTATTTTGACAGTAGCCCAGTGATTAAATATTGTAGATGCATCCAAAATTACGATTAAAATTTATGCCTTAGACGTTGCATGTAAAAATTTAATACCATTTAATTTGTGAACGTAAAATACTTGTTTTTGATCATTATCATAAAATATTTACGGTTTTTCATCAACTTATACCCTAAATGTGCTATATCGTTTGAAAGATTATTAATTGCACTAACAAATTCTGAAAAGACTTATAGGGTGATTCATTTAAAATTTTTGAGATATTGCTTGATTTGCGTTTTGTTTCACCCTGTATTAAAGAAGCCACAGATAACAGAGTAATTAATACTAAGCACAGCCAATGATATGTGAATGACAATTGAATACAAAGACCTGTTGATTTATTTTGATTTACTGTTTAACAGAGTGTTAAAGAGGAGGTCTTTTTCACCAATAATTGGCCATATCTTTTTAAAACACCCTTATAATATATAAGAATGCTATATTTTTGTAACGCTCTCGGTGAGATCTTTTCGATTCTTGAACAAAATATAGTACATTCCATTTGAAAAAATGTAAGTTTGTGATGCTACGTGGTTTTGGAACACCCTGTATAAACGAAAGTATTTTCAAAATGTGCCCTCAGTAACTGTATCAGCTCACACAAAACCTCAAAGTTTCATCTCGTACCACAACGATGTAATCCTCCGATGTCAGAAGATTGCCCCACCCTGTATATATTCACAAATATATTTGAAAAGAACAATGCATTTATACACTAATAAATTAAAAAAAAAAACCCACTATCAGTTTACAAGAGAATACATTTAAATTTCTGAAAAGATGAATATCCTGCACTTCATTCTCAATACACAACCTACTATGAAATAAAATATAACTAACCGTGCTAGGAATAGGATTACTATAAGCATTGGCCAGATTTAAAAAAAAAATTATTAGTAATATAAAATATTAATAAATGAACTTACTAAACACATCCGCTAAATAAAACACTTCGCTTGAGCTCAGGCGCAGATTTCGGATATTTAATGGGTAATTGATATTGACGTAATACCAAACGCAAAGCCACTATAGCGGTCCTTTGACAAATTGTTAACTAATTTGTTGCACATTAAATAAAAATATATAGAAAATGTACACTTAGGTACTTAGTACTATTACTACAGGCTTGTATATAATAGTATATTACGTAACGTGTGTGGTAAGAAGCATTTTACGCACGAATGAAAAAGTTACGCACGATGCCGCGTAGCGGCGAGTGCGTAATTTCGTGAGTGCGTAAAATGCTCTACAACACCAGTTACGTACTATACTTTACCTACGACCTACTTCTACATGTATTTATACTCTTATTATTGATAATATTTGAACAACATCAACAATATTTGGCTATTTCTGCGATTTCCATGATAATATTAAATCCATCTCACTTTCACTCGACATTTTTTAATTGAATAAAGCTTTCCACAAAATACACAAACCAGTCATAAGTTATAAGGATAATAAAAAAGTGTTTTAAAAGTTTCTTGACAGTTCTTACGCAAATCGCTATTGCAGCCTATACCTAAGTTTGATGTTTTGACGGCTTATGTCAGATTTTTTAATAAAATGGCGACGTCTATTGACAGTTGCTAAGATGTTGCTAGGGAAGCCGTGCGATTTACTTTACAGCTGTGCGTTTTTTTTACCGTGCGTAATAGACGTCATTACATTAGCGCTAACTGTGTGTTATTGACTTATTACAGGGGGGGTCGTAGGTAAATTATATTATTAAAGAAAGACCCAAGAATTTTTTTTCTCTTGGTCTTCTTTATAATAAATAAATAAAGTAAACCTATATTAAAGATAAGACTAAGGTAGTGTTGTAAAGGAAATATGAATAACTTGCATGACTCCAGCGGTGGAAGATCTGAAATTCCCCTTTATAATGAAGCGGGTCGCCACCATACAATATTCCACAAATAAATGTAGCCGAAAGCATTTCATACAATATCTGCAATTCTTCAAATCTCACCAATACAAATCAGATTTTCATAACCAGTCAGCCAGGATGATGTACATCAGAACTCACGTTATAATGCGTTATAGGTTGAGTAAGGTAGATATGAAGTAGGTATAATAATAATAATAATAATAATACTTTATTTAGCCCAAAAGCTAATAGAAATATTATTATTATAATATTATTATTATAATAATATTATTATTATAATAATATATATTATTATAATAATATTATTATTTATTTATTTTGGCTAATAAATCCACATATCAATAATGGACTTCTCTATGCATTATTACATAGTTCATTAGGGTCTAATGTGAACATATCAGAGTTGATTTCTATTTTTTTATTTAATATTCTTTATTTCGTTATTTTTGTATTCAATTTTGCGTTAATTTTTTATATTTGTATTCGTTTATCATTCTCTCTTTGGAAATGAAAAATATAACCTCAAGTTCATACAAAACACAATGACATTTGATTTGCCGATGTAGCCTCTGAACGGTTACTCCGAGTAACCATTAAACATACTTTTCTAATCACGTGATGATACTCTTCTCTCCTCACTGGAGTAAGTTTATGAACGTAGCCTTGAAAGCAGTTCTAACTCTCGATTTCATATCTTCCATTGTTGTTATTGGGTCGGATTTAACCATATTTTTAATGAAACCCTATACAAAATAATCTAGTGGATTGCTATCTGGTGTCCTAGGAGGCCAACAAAAAGGTCCATCATTACCAATCCATCTGTCTTCGAAAATTTCATTTAAAGCTCCACTTACTGAACGAACATCGAATGGATTTTGTTAAATCTCAAAAATAAATGATGAATTCAAGGGAACCACGTCAGTTTCTGTTTGAAACAGTTTATCTCGGAAACGGATCGAAATCGGAATAGGATTATCTGAACAAAGTCAATCTAAAATTGGATGTAGAGCTCAAAAATGTGGAATAATACAGGGTGTTCCATTTGAAAAAATTGACTTCCGCTCATTTTTTCATGTGAACAAAGTATCCGCATTTTTTAACGACCCTGTATGTGGCAAAAAAAATATGGCACCGAAGTGAGGATCCTTATGGTATCACTTCATTCTATTCCGAATTTGATGGACTTAGTACCAGAGAGTTCAAGATTATCAGCGTTTATAAAAGTACATGTTTGGTGGAAAAAAAATCAAAATTCATTCATATCTCTCAAACGATAAGAGATAGGTATAGGGAGATACTATATGAAATTGTTGACGAAGTGATAATAAATCATAATATGATATTATATACAGGGTGTTCCATTCGAAAAATCAAAGTAACCGCTACTTTACAGTAGAAGCGGCAACGCCGCATCGTCTAAAATATTTTAGGCGTGTAGATCATGTTCATTTATGCATACTGTGAAATTTTCAGGTTAATCCGTTGTCTGGTTTGCCAGAAACGTCTAATTAACGCTCATCGTGAAAAGCCCTGTATACATTTTTTTTACTCTGATTTGTTAGGAAATTTCTACATTTAAATAAGGCCGAGATCATTGGTATTACTTTCTCAGAAATATAGCTAACATGTTCCGACCAGCTAGTTTTAATATAGGTATGTATCAAATTTTTAAACCATCATTTGTTGGCCTTATCCTACAAAGGAATGAATAAATTAGTTTTTGTAAAAATATACTTTGCATAATTGGCATAGATTGTTTTGTATAATACAAAATCGTTCCCCTGTACAAAAATAAAGTTATTATTCTGTGAAATATTTTGGTAATTCTAAAATAAAATACAAATAAGTTGAAATATCAATAATTAGCAACAACAAGCAAAAAATGTATGCTGTGAAAGTTAAAGCTGATATTTCTGATTGCAATACACATATGCTAAAGTTAATTAATAAGTATATATTTATATCAAGGAAAATATCTTGTCTTACTTCTACTAAACAGCTTTGTTCAAAAATGAATACAAAGTGAATGTACATAAAATTTTTATTTCAGTAGGTACACATAGTAATAATTTTTTGAAATAAACTCAAAAAAATGTATGATATTGAATTATGAACAAAGCTGATTAAAGAAATAGTAAACTATAAAAAAACAAAAAAGAAATATCTTTGGTACAGCTCGACATATATGATATAATGAATAATAACCTGTTCATTTGTTACTCTCTGTGCTCTCTCCTTTGCTTCAACTAGCCATGCTTTTATAACCTGGATACACTCGTATTCTGTAGAGTCGTTGTTCGAAATTTGATACTTTCTGAAAAACAATGTATGATCAGATATAGCCCAATTTTGAAATTTAAATTGAAAATATAGCAATGGCAATGAAGTTAAATGCCAATGAATGGCAGAACACAATTCATTCTTTTGAGAAAAATCATTGAAATTTATATTATCGACTTCAAGTTGTTACCAACGAGTGAAAAATGGTAATAAAAAAATTAAACAATATGGATGCTAATAATGCCTTAGAAAGTTTGTGTTTGAGTTTGTGAAGCAAGTTTTCTTTGAATTTCAGTACACATGCTCTTGTTCAGCTATACATTGTATCTACAGCTTACCCAATAGTGCACGAGCAAATAGTAAATTTTTGAATGCCTTTTTTTGTCTTGCTCCTTCCCAGGAATAACTTCGAGCTACCTCATTAGAGTAAATTCTGTACAGTATTTTCCTAAATAATTTTCTGCTTCTGTACTTGCACTGATGTCTACAGAAATTTTTTCTTTAGAAGTACTTGGGGCGTCCTTGTCTTCGACCACAGATACTGATGCACTTTCATTAGGTGGAAGGTGACTCTCGGAAAGAATCAAGTTGCCACCATGTTCAATAAAATTAGCTTCTTCCAGAATAATATTCCTAAAAAAATAATAAAGTATTTTACCTGTTAATTACAGCAGTAGTTATCAATAAATGTAATGTTGAGTTTATGGTTTGAAAATACTTACTGCTGAGTTTTTGTTTTTTTTTCGCTTTGGAAAGACTTTACTCGATGGTTCATCAAGAAAACGCTTCAATTTATTGTGTAAGATTTCTGGGCGATTTTTGCGATCACCATCCTTAAAGTGACAAGCACAAACCAGAGAGTGCATTGAAGGCTCCCTATCTTTCCTTCTGAAAATAAACAGTACTTATTCATATATTCAAGTAGTTGGATATATTTTCATATTAGGTATAACATTAAAGAAAAACAAAAATAATAGGTTATATAGGTATGAAAAGTAGCAAATTAAATGCTTCCCTTCACTTTTCAACTTTTAAAATAATTACGGAATGTAGCATGAGTTCAAAAATATACATTTTTAAATACTTACCAAAGTAAAGAAATCCATTTTTTCCTCTCAGTTTGATCCTTAGGGAAAGTAAAGAACTTGCATCCATGTTTTTCGCTGTAATGTTTACAATCAGCAGCAAAACACATTACCATAATGGAAGTAAGTCAAATTACTTTTCTTAATTCGCAAAATTAACCACTACAACAATCGTCTAATATTTAAATTAAAGATAAAGGTACAACACTATTTAAAACACTACGCACAAATGATTTGTTTGGAAAGTAACCCTGGACCTATCCCAACAAAATGGCTGCCGTGACGTCAGACTCCGGCTGTCTATTAAAAGCCCAGTACCGATCGAACTGTCAGGTAAAATAATGATATAGAAAATCCGTTTGACCCAAACCATTCATAGTATAATTTCCAAAAAAAATTTAAAATATGTGTGATTCGTTGATATTTAGGATTGGTTGTATTTGAGTAGTGAAATGAAAGTCTATAATAGTGTCGTTCGTTAAGACGTACTCATCTGACTGCTTGACTTGCTTGAAATTGATTTTTTAAAAGAGAAAGACACATAAAGTACCTATGTTAGAGAGAGATGAACAGATCTGAAAGGTGATCTCTTTTTGTAACATTAGATACACTTAGAACACATATAACATTAAATCTATTAAATTTTTGGGAGAAAATCAAATAGTTATTTCAATATAATAAATCGCGAGCAAAAAGCTAGTTCACGCATTTACAACTTGCATGCAGCAGCTGTCTTGTCATTTAAACTTTCCGCCATTACAGAGACCAATCGCCGAGCTTCTTCGTTCGACTGCAATCACTAAAATGAAATTATAATTATTATTATTTCATATTAGTGATTTCAATCCGATGTCTATCTGCCAGTGAGATTTCTATCTGTTCCGTAGACCTCAATAACAATAGACCAATATATCTTAATTTTTTCATTCTTGTTACCAAAGTATACGCGCTCTGTGATTGGTCACTATATTGGTGGGGAGTTTAAATGACAAGACAGCTGCATGCAAACATTACAAACTCAGTTGAGTTTGAAATAAAATTAAATTGAAATGCGTACCGTTAGTTCAGGTCAGGTTTAGGAGTAGGATAGTAGTTAATAATTCACTCATTTTCAACTGCGTTTGTATGCAGATCAGCAGATGTCTTCAAAATAAAAAAATATTCCACAGTTATAAATTTCGATGGTGTATATCTGTCCTATATGTTATTTTTCGATGTAAGTAAGATGGTTTTCTAGTAAGTACTATTTTATGATAGAGACACGCTGAATGTTTATTATTCATGTTTAACCATTCAATTTCTTCAAGTTTAGTTGAGACTCTACGGCGTTTTCAAATACCAAATATCAATCTGAGACAACAGTTCTGCATTTTCTGAATTTTCCTTTTATATTCAACAGTTAAACATGGACCATATAGAGCGTCAGCATAGTTAAACACTGATAAAATCAATGCCTCACATAATGTTTTTTTACGCCAAATGACAAAAATGTCTGATGCCAAAAACAGTTTTCAAAGACATGTATGCTTCTTTCGCCAAGTAAATATACACGATTGGAATGGATATATTTCGAATCCAAGTGTTTCCATGGCGTTTTTAAATCCTTCGTACCAGTGTTTAGGGCTCACCTTCAAACCATACAACGCTCTGACTAATTCACATACATAGCATCCACTGAGTGCTTCTTCGCCTTTATAACCCTTTGGAATGCTCATGTAAACGTTTTTCTCCAGCTCACATTCATTTGTTGCAGACTGTATTTATTTGTTATTATTAGTAAGAATCTTACATCTGACATTCTGGCAACAGGAGCATATACTTCTGTTGTATCATAATTATTTTTGTTCGCAAAACCCCTAATTACTAGCCTGGCTTTGCATCGTACTTTATTATTTGGTTCTTCTTTTCTTTTGAACACCCACCTAGTACTCAATATTGTTTCACATTTAGGAACTTCATTGCGTTTAACTATTATCCATATACCATTTTTGTTATGTGATTCATATTCCTCATTGATCGCTTTCAACCATCCATTTTTCTCAACTCCATTTATTGCTATATCAAAAGATTCAGGCTCTTGTTCAATATTGAAACAGAGATTGTCTTCAACTTCGTAATCTACTTTATGTTCAGCTACCAGGAAGCAAAAGTTTTCCCTTGCATCTGCTAATGTTGTTTCAGTGAAATTAGGTACCTTAGTTTCAGAGTTGATGTTTGAGAAAAACTGTGTTCCTTCTTCACCTTTTGTTATAGGAGAATCATTTATTACGCTTTTTGACGTTTTTACATTGTAATAGTGTCCATAAACTTTAGATTCAATAAACCGTACATGTTTACTTTTATTAATTTTACCTGTTGTTGGATCCATTAGATAATAGAAAGTTTCACCACAAGCAATCAAAAAAGCTTGGGTGCCCTTTTCTTCAAATTTATTCTTAATGTGCGGATTTGAAACATAACCAACACATCCAAATGTTCTGAAATATTTTACAGTACATGGTTCATTACACAGTTTTTCTCTGGATATTTGGAAATCAATACTTTTCCTGGGTGTCTTATTGTAAACACTTAAAATGAATTGCAGTGCATAAGCCCACATCTGTTGAGGAAACCCAGAATCAATTATTAAACATCTTATTTTCTCTTGCAGTTCTCTATTAAATCTTTCTGCCGTTCCATTCAAATCAGATGTATGAGGTGGGGTGTTTTCTAACAAAATTTTTTTCCCGTCTAATTAAGTCTTTCATATTTTCTGTACAGTTTTCTGTACCATTGTCTAGTCTGAGGAAACTGATTTTAACTTCTTTGTCATATATGTTCCGTGCATTTTCCAGCATTTTCCCAAATGCTATATGCACAGATGTCTTATTGGGCATGGGGTACGCCCATGCATAGCGAGTATAATCATCAATGAAAGTGACTATGTATTTTCCTCCAAACTTGTAACTACAAGGAGTGATTGGTCCTATTGTATCAGTATGAATGAGCTTAAAAGGAGCATCATACCGATACCTTTTAGTGTTACATGGTTGTTTTACTAATTTTGCTCTTGTACACACTTCACAATCTGTTATTGTGTTTTTGAATTTAACTTTGTCTAACTCTTTCATACAACTTTTGGCCCTGTTTAAATATTCTTTTGACACATGTCCTAGCCTGTAGTGCCATAATAAACTTATATCATTTTTCAAACTTTCAATCTTTGTTTTACTCAATTCATTGAGATCATCCAATCTCATCTCATAAGCAGTTTTTAAATAGTTTTCTAATTCATTCACATTTTCAACCTCTTTACATGCGGAAGTGCTTGCTTCACTTTCTCTATTACAATATGTGTGATCACTGTCATTTTTGTTTTGGTCATTTTTATTATAACTGTGATCATTTAAAATATTTCCCAGAACTCTACTACTCCCTTCGTTCTCAATAACCCTGTTTTCTTCATTCCCATTGTGATTTTCCATATTTTGATAATAACTTTCAATTTTAGCAAACTTTTTATGTGAGTGAGAGAGAATCACTAGATCGAAAACCAACCACCAAAACATTCCATCATATTTACCCTTTTTGATTATTTTCCCTGAGTTAACTTGGATCAGAATTTCTTCATTGTTCAACTTTACAGTACAACCTCTATTTATTAATTTCCTTACAGCAAACAAATTTTTGGATAGATTTTTGTTATAAAGTACATCTTTTAATTTTATAATTTTGCCCTTGTGCGAAAACTGTACTCAAAATTGTACTCAACTTTCAGATCGGCGTTACTGTTTGCCCCCTTAATAATACTGGCACTATCTTGTTTTACTACATCTGTTAACTTATTAAATTCATTTGTCATATGTATAGTGGCCCCAGTGTCTGCAATAAAATTGATTTCGTACTTACCATTTTCAGAGTCTGCAGCAATATAGCCATGTTCATCCATTGCTGAGAGAACAAATTTATCATGACCTTTATCATCTGTCACCTTCACACGCTTGAACAATTTTTCTTTTGAGGTACTATTATGGGAGGAACTCTGAGCTTGTGACTGATTTCCTCTTTGTGAGAAGTTTCTACGGCCTCGAAAATGTCTGGAATTACCTCGTCCTCGTGATCTACCCCGGAAACTGCGTTTTAATTGATTTTGTTTTTAATAATAGCCCACTTTATTTTTTCCAGTATAGGTAGGATTTGAACAATTTTCTGTATGATGATCTTCAACTAATTATCGACAATTATAGCAAATGCGTTTAGGGTTTTTACACTCTCTACTGTGATGGTTTGGTTTTCCGCATCGAAAACATACTTTAGCATTTTCACGATCTTTCAACTTTCGCTTCTCACCAGTAGTGGCAACAAGAGCTTCACCTTCTATACGTGTCTTTGTCTCTTTTTCTCTTTCTTCTACGTTTATCAACATTGTTTTTAATTCTTCTATAGTCAACATTTGATTGGATGTATCATACCTCCTGGTTAACTTAGGATAAGAATTTTCTATTGCCATGAGAAAATTTTCAACTACCTCTTTTTCTTGTAAGTTGTCTCCATGGCCTTCCATTTTTGATTTCATGTTTTCAAATCGTACAATGAAGTCTACTGCTGATTCTGAAGTTTTCGCAAAACAAGCAGAGTTCCACTGCCGCTTACAGCAAACTTTATTGATGGTGTGGTTGGATTTTTTAAGTTTTTGATTTCATTCATAATTTCCAATGGGGTTTTTAAATTACAAACTATTTTTCTATAGTCTGGATTTAAACGCGATAAAATATAAGAATTTGCAAATCCCATTCTTCTTTCGTCTTCATCCATTGATATTTCAGGGTGTGGCAAATTCTCATCCAACATATATTCATAGGAAAATGATTTAAAATCATTCATTATTACATTTAACCACACATTATAAGGAGTTTCTTTTTCAAGAATGAAAGGAAGGTTGTTAAGGGTTTTTGGAGTGAATGTTTTATTTCGAGTTTTTGACAATTTCTCAATCTTAGTGTAGTAATAGAGTAGTGTAGGTACTGAGTAACAAGAAAAAGAAGAAGAGATGACAAGCGAGGGAAATGAAAAAGTGGAGGTTAGAGGTAGACACGAGTTAATTGTAATAAGGGGAGATCGTATGATATCAATCAATAAAGAGTTAATTGTTAAGAAGAAATGTTTTATTGAAAAATAAGCAATATTATTACATGGCGCAGTCAGTGAAAGAACAATAACTGGAAGAAAAACGTAAAATAAATAATGGCAGAGGGAGGTGGCATATTGCCATCAGAAATGGAATTTGAAGGAAACCTATGTGAAAACTATAAAAGGTTCATGCAAAATTTCGAAAACTATTTGGTAGCCACAAAAAAAGATGGTAAATCAGACACACTAGTCTAAATAGGAAAGGAGGGAGTAGAAACATTTAACACATTTAAGTTCAATGAACCAAGGAAGAAAGATAAATATGAGGAGGCTTTTAAGACTTATTTCGTCCCAAGAAAAAATCGAACTTATGAAAGATTTGTATTCAATAATCGGTGCCAAGAAGTGGAGGAACCATTTGATCACTTTTTGAGTGATCTTTAAAAGCTAATTCAGTCTTGTGAGTATGCAGATCAAGAAGATTCCTTATTAGTGGATGGAATTATATTAGGCACTAATAATAGACAAAATCAAGAAAAATTGCTGGGTGTAAAAAAGATTAGTTTGGAAACTGCAATGGAAATATCCAGACGTACTGAGGCTACACAAAAAGCAGCTACAAACAGTTTAGGGCAGAATGACACAAAAAAACGGAGGCAATCAAATTCAAAAGTGAAGAAAAAACAAAAAATGAGTTCAAATGTGAAAAATGTAACACAAAACATAGTTACGCAGAATGTCCAGCATATGGTAAAACATGTTTTTGAAGTGGAAAAGATATCCATTTTGTAAATGTGTGTAGAAGAACCAAGGCTGTCAAAGAGCTTGTCAAAACAAAAAAAGATGAGCATAGCACAGATGAAGAATTAATGTATGTTAATCACATATCACAGGTGGGACAAGTAGCAAATAATGGTAAAAAAGATACAGTTTGGTTAGAAAAAATAAACATAAATGGAAGGGAAGTCAAGTTGATACGGGATCTGAAGTAAATATTATTCCCAAATGTTTGTTGGAACAGTTGTATGGGAAACAAAATATTAGAGTCAAGAAGAGTAATACAATTTTGGAGGCATATGGAGGCTCAAAACTAAATCCAGAAGGAAAGGTCACTTTGTGCTGCAAAGTATTTAATAAAGTGTTGGATATAGAATTTATGATAGTGAATTTAAATGTCAAGCCCATAATAATAATAATAATATATAATAATAATAATACTTTATTCATCCTTTTTGATCATAGTACATGATATAGGACAGGTCAAACGGAAAAGAGGATATTACATTAAATACGACTTACTTATTAAACAGTTAAATTAAAATCGTTTGTTCAAAAACTCTGTTATATCATAAAAACATTCGACAATTGAAAAATGTTTAAGTTTTTGTTTGAAAACATTGAAATTGTCCTTATCTCTTATACAGATGGGCAAATGATTCAGGAATTGGATTCCTTTATAGACAGGACTTTTTTCAAACAATGACGTTTCATGTTTTGGTGGCCGTATAAGTTTGCCAGATCTGGTTGGGTAATCATGGTAATCAGAATTAAGACTAAAATCACTGGAATTACTTTTCGCATATAATATGCATTTGTAGATGTAAATAGAATGAAAAGTTAGAATACCGAAATCTTTAAAATGATTTTTGCATGTTTCTTTATAATCTAGATTAAATATTAGATGAACAATCCTTTTTTGAGAAGTAAAAATCCCTGAGGCATTTACCGCACCCCCCCACAAAATGAGATTATAGGAAATATGGGAGTATACTATTGCATAATAAACATTGATCAATTGACTAGTTGTAAATATATTTTTTAGCTGTAATATTGCAAAGTAAGGGGCCATCCATAAAGTACGTCACACGAATTTTAGGACTTTTGAACCCCTCCCCCCGTCCTTGTCACAGATTGTCACATTTTTATAACCCCCCCCTCCTGATGTGACGTCACACATTTTTTAAATTTATGTATTATTTAAAAATAATCGAGAGAAAACAGCTATTTTCATGTTTTACTTATTTTTATTAAATAATAATCTAATAAAATCAACATAAAGTCCAACATTTCATAAAACCGAAAAAACAAACGACTAGTATTTTAAATTTTAACATGTGACGTCACAAAAGTATTGACCCCCCCATGCCCCTTGTCACACGATGTCACACTTCGGTGATACCCTCCCTCCCCATTAACGTGTGACGTACTTAATGGATGGCCCCTAACTGCTATTTAATTTTTTACAAATGTGGTTGATATTGGTATTCCAGCTCATATTCTTATCAAGGTAGGTTCCTAGAAATTTCGTATAACTCGAAAAATAAACATCAGTACCCTTAACTGAGATACAGCTATTTTCAAGAATATCTATTCTTGTAGAGAAATGCATGATAATGGTTTTTGTCGAGTTTACTATCAAGGAATTTCTTTCACACCAACTGATAAATTCCTTTGATAAAATATTCATCTTTGAAAGCAGTTCATCTGGAGACTCAGAATCAATTGCTAATGTTGTGTCATCTGCATATAGTATCAAGTTATTTGTGCTAACATATTTAGAAAGATCGTTTACGTATAATAAAAATATCAGAGGACCTAAGATTGACCCTTGAGGTACGCCAATTTCCACAGGTTGGGGGAGGGACATACTTGGACTAACAGCATGTTTCGATTTGAATATTATTCAAAGAGTGCATAGCAGTACAATTGACAAACAGACTTCTGAAAAAGAAACATTTCTTTTGATTAACAAGAATGTATTTGAAGGTATGGGTACATTTAAAGAAAAATGTAGTATTAAATTGAAAAATGGTTATACACCTGTCAATTGTCCTGCTAGACAACTGCCACTTATTATAAAAAATAGGTTAAAGGAAAAACTTCAAGACTTGGAAAACAAAAAAAATAATCATCAAAGTAAATGAGGGTAGTGAGTGGGTTAGTAATTTAGTTGTTCTAGAGAAACCCAATAAATCATTATGTATATGTCTTGATCCACAGGAGTTGAACAAATATATTGAAAGAGAGTATTGTGAGATTCCAAGTCTTGAAGAAATTAGCATTCAGCTTACAGGAAAGAAGTTTTTTACAGTACTAGACTTTAAAGATGGATTTTATCAGGTACCACTAGATGAAAGTTCAAGTAAACTGATTACTTTTTCCACTTCATTTGGGTGTTATAGATTTTTGCGGCTTCCATTTGGCCTTAGTCTTGGTCCTGAATATTTTCAAAAAATCAATGTAAAAAATTTTGGAGATATTCCACGCACAATTGTGTATTTTGATGACCTTTTAATAGCTAGTGATACAGTGGAGGGACATGATCAAATATTAGAACTAGTTTTAAAGAGAGCAAGGGAGCGGGGTGTTAAATTTAATGGGGAAAAACTACAATATAGACAGTGAAATATATTGGGCACATATTTAATAGTCAAGGCATGAGTGTTGATGATGATAAAATCAGGTCAATTAATGAATTAAAGCCTCCTAGCAATAAAAAACAATTATAAAAGTTATTAGGGTTAATAAATTATGTCAGAAAGTTTATACCCAATTTGAGACAGATTGCTTCATCCCCGTGTGAACTGTTGAAAAAGGATACAGTTTTTCAGTGGATGAATGTACATGATAAAGCATTACAGTTAATTAAAAATGAAATTGGTGAAAATATATCCTTAATGAATTTTGATGATGGGAAAGAAGTTGTTATTCGTTGTTAAGATGAAAAACAGAGACTGCCATATAAATTTGGTGTGGTAGTCACCTGATCTTCGATGCGTTTTTTTTCTCTCGCTCTTACTTACTTTTTTTTTACTTTAACTATCTTATTGTAAATGTTATGATGAGGAAAAAAAATAAAAAAAAGACCTTTATTATTCATACAGATGCTAGTTTGAATGGTATTGGATGTTGTCTAATGCAGGAAGGAAGGCCAGTGGCGTATGCGTCAAGGGGATTAACTAAAACGGAAAAAAACTATGCCATAATAGAAAAAGAATTAATTATATATATGGACGGAGAATTAAAGTAATTACAGATCATAAGCCGAATGTAAGTGTAATGAAAAAAGACATATGCAAAATCCATTCCCCTTGATTGCAACGCCTAACGTTGAAACTTATAAAGTATAAGATAGATATTGAGTATAAGCCGGGTAAGTATATGTATGTTGCAGATTTTTTATCGCGTAATTATAGTAGTGAATACATAAAAAAGACAAGGATATGAATGATGTGCATTCAGTTGAAAAACATTTGCGTATGAGTGAGGCTAGAAAAAGAGAATTTAGAGAGCTTACACAGAAGGATAAATCTATGAGTGATGTCATTAGTTACTGTCTAAATGGATGGACTAAAAGAAAAGCTGAGGGAGAACTGAAAATTTTTTATCAGCTAAGGAGTGATCTACACTGTTCAGGGGGCTTGCTATTCTATAAGGATAGAATAATAGTTCCCACAACCTTACGCAAAAGAATGCTAGATCTATTGCATGAGCCAAGTCTATCTTCTATTGGCCTAAAATGTCCAAGGATATTGGACAGATGGTCGAAAGATGTGACAAGCGTGAAAGGTATAGATATGCAAATGTAAAAGAACAGCTGTTGCCACATGAAATTCCAGAAATACCATTTAAAAAAATTGGTACAGACATTCTAGAGTACTCGGACAGAGCGTACTTAGTTATTGTAGACTACTTTTCAAAGTGGATAGAGGTTATTAAATTGGACAATAAACAAAGTAGGGCGGTTATAGAGTTTTTGGAATACCAGACATTGTAATATCTGACAACATGCCGTTTGCATCGTATGAATGCCAACGTTTTGCCCAAGAGTACGATTTTCAATTCAAAACAAACAGCCCAATGTATCCAAAATTAAATGGATTAGCTGAGAGGTTTGTTCAAACAGCTAAAAATATACTTCGTAAATCAACTGATCTAGAGTCAGCACTTATGAATTATAGGAATACACCTATCACAGGCTTGAACAAAACGCCAGCTGAACTGCTTTTTGGAAGAAAATTGAAAACTGAATTACCATTGGTAGAAAAGAAAAATCAAGGTAATGCGGCAATCAAAAGAGACATTCAGTTAAAAATGATAAAGTTAAAAGTTATTATGATAGAGGAGCAAGACAAGAGACTAGATACCAAAAAGGAGAGAATGTAGTTTATAGAAAGGAAAATAAATGGGAGCCAGCAATAGTAGTTAACAAGCACTCATCGCCTAGATCTTATATAATAGACAATGGTACTAATCAGATAAGACGAAATAGTAGTCATATTCGTAAGTCATGGCATGATGAAAGATTGAGAAAAAATGTTAATAATGAGGACATGGGGAAAGATTAAGAAAAAATGTGAATAATGAGGAGAGTATAACAGATAATGATATCAAGGAAGATGATACTGTGAATGAATGTGGTGATAATGAAATGAACTCAGAAACTTACAATGAGGGCAGGATGCAAGCTAGTCCTAAACCTAGAAGAAATAGAGAAGTTCCTTCAAGGTTTAAAGACTACCTAATGTATTAGATTACACGATTAGTTTTAACATGTTTAGTTTGTAGACAACCCAAATTATTTCTCATTTTAGTTGTTTTTGTGAATTCTTATTAGTTTTAGTTACTTCAATATAAGCGGTAAGGGAAAGGTGTAGTAATAGTGTAGTATAGGTACTGAGTAACAAGAAAAAGAAGAAGAGATGACAAGCGAGGGAAATGAAAAAGTTGAGGTTAGAGGTAGACACGAGTTAATTGTAATAAGGGTAGATCGTATAATATCAATCAATAAAGAGTTAATTGTTAAGAAGCAATATTATTACACTTAGCCTTCAAGTCTTCAAATTGTTTCTTCATTTCATCATACTGAGTTTCAATTTCTATACTTTGATTTCCTTCTTTTTGCTTAGATTTTTCATTTTCTTTTCCCATATCCTGAAACATCTACTTTCTCACTACTCAATTTATAATTTAAACAATTTATTTGCATACTAGATATTTTCTCATTTATATTGTTTTACTTATTTTAACGGCCGATTTTGACTCCTTAACAACTTATACCAAACAAGTAAACATTCAGCTTAAACAACTTTGAGAAAGTTAAACCTTCTAGCAACTTTTTGAAAATGTTCACCTTATACCACCTTACTTATACAGATAAATTTCTTATGTAGGCTAGGATTTTTTCTTTTAATCCTCCACCTTTCATACAGTGTTCTCAACTTAAAGTCACGCTTATATCACAATTCGCATAAGGTGGATTTTGGCTTATACCTATTATATATTTTAAAAACACTGTATCACCTTATTTTCTTGTTTGGCTTAATAACCTCTTTTTCCCCTTTTTTTAGAAAAACTTCTGAAGCTTTTTTATTATCTAAAGTATTTATAAAAAAAACTTCCTTGCTAGCTTTATTTTTTTATCATGTACTTACGTATTTTCCTTATTCCAAAATGGCGTGTATAATATTCTTTTCTTGGAGCCAAAGTTTTCTACTTTCTATCTCGCTGCCCGGCGCCTCCACCACGTTAGAATAATAAATGAAAAAAACAAAACTGGTGCACTTTATGTACTTTAATGATATCACTTATAACGCTTTTATACAATCAATTAATTTGTGGAACAATCCGTCTTCTGTATGGTAGCTGGTGTTTTTGACGAAACCACGTGTTCTCTGACTTCTTCTTCTGAGTTACAATGCCCTCCTATCCTATAGGACATCCAGCCAACGTTGTGGTATTGAATTCTTCTGTTTATTTTTAAGAGTGCACCTTGCAGTGCGTCTGGGTACTAGCCCATTCTCTTCAAATTGATTTTTATTGGGAAGGATTAGGGTTTAACAAAGGTCAAGACTCTTCTCGTTCTGTGGCGTATCCAGAACATTTCACAATGGTTTGCGCCAGGTTTAATGGATTGTTAGGTGTGATTCTGAAATATAATATGTTTAACATTTATATGTATATTGATGTGTTGATATTTTAATTGGTTGTGTAAATTGTGTTTCAGCTATGCAGGTTCTATAAGCTAGGGTTTTGTGCGTTAGCATGCATCTAAATACTAATGTTATTTGCTACTAAATGATTTATTACTATTCTAGCTACTTTGGATGTGGGTTGTTATAGTATGTCATTTATACTTATTGGTCCCTTCATGTTTGTTATCAATTTCCTGTACAGTACCTCGTTTTGTTGTGCTCTGTTATTGCAGCCCAGGATTATATGATTGAGGTCCCCATACTCTCCACATTCGCAATTCGGATTGTCCTTTATCCCTATTTTGTGTAGGTGTGCTGGCGTAATGCAGTGTCCTGTTCTCATCCTACACATTAGTGTTATATGTATATAGAGGTATATTTTCCCTCATTAAACCATGGTTTCTTATTTGGTTCTCGAGCTATTTCTTTGTACATTTTCCCTTTTTGTGTAGCCAGCTGTTTGTATTCCTTTCTTCAATGTTTCCAGGTATTTTCATGTGTTGTTTTAAAGACTTCTGTATAGTTCAATTGATTTGTCATGCCCTGTTCCATGTTTCTACTTTCTGCTGCAGCTTTGTCTGCTCTTTCATTTCCTATTATACCGGCGTGGCTTGGTACCCACATTAATCTTATGTCAGTTCTTTCTTCCTTGGCTTTTAATAAACTTTCCTTAACCTTTAATACAGTTTGAGAACTTTTTGAAGAGATGCCTGTCTTTGTTATTGCCTGTATTGCACTTTTCGAATCTGATATGATTATTGTTGCCATTTCATCTTCTAGGGCTAGTTGTATTGCTCTGTGAATTGCTATTGTTTCAGCTGTGCAGATGTTGGTGTTTTTTGTTAATTTTGTTTTAATCACAATTTGTTTTGATTCGTGATATACACCTATTCCGCATTTTCCGTTATTACTGTCCAGTGATGCATCTGTGTATATTCTATTATAATTTGGATATTTGCTTATGAGATGTTCCTTAAGTTTTTGTTCACCATGTGTTCCACATTTTTTTATTTTCGTGTCTATCCATTTTATTTTCCTTATCTGTGAATCGTAGCTATAATTGTAACATGGAGCCCCCTTTGTTCTTTCTAGAATATCTATGTATTGCAACGCAGTATCCAGTCCTTCCATGATGGCTGGTGGCACTTTGTTTCTCCAATACATTGGTTCTTCATTGTACATTGTAAAGAAGTTGATAAGTATCGTCGACATGGTGTCATTTTGGGCTAGCCATTTTAGCGAATGTTTTGTACTTATTGTCTGCCTCCTAATTTCTAATGATGTTTCCGCTGTCTCCCCCAGTAATGCGTTTGTTGGTGTAGATTTCATGCATCCAGTGATTATTCTTAATGCCTGATATTGTACCTTGTCAAGTTTTCCCCAGTTAGCCTTTGATTTCTTAAATATGCACATCACTCCATATTCTAAATGTGTTCGTACCAATGCCTTGTATATGTTTAGTAGTATTTTTGGGTCCGATCCCCAAAAAGTTCTAGTTATCGCTTTCATGACATTAATTGCTCTTAGTGCTTTATTACATATATGTTCTATGTGGTTGGTCCACAGCATGTGACTATCAAATATTACCCCCAAATATTTGTGTTCCCTACACCATTCTATCGCCTTATCATTCATATGTAGTCTTGGCACCTGTGTTCTTATTCTGCCTCTACTAAATAAAATTGCCCTCGTTTTACTTGTTGATACTGTAAAGCCATGTTCATTCAACCACTCTTGCATGTTATTTAATGCTCTTTCCATTATTGTGATGCAATTTTTTATGTTGTTGTGGCTTGCAACTACTACTATATCATCCGCATACTGTAAGACTTTTACCTCTTCTCCTAATGCTTCCATTAGTGTTGCCGTGTATATGTTGAATAGTAAGGGGCTTAATGGTGATCCTTGTAACAATCCTTTATTGGCCCATTGTGGTCCTTTCAAGGTTCCTGAGTTTGGTGACCTGATATATATTTTCTTTTGCTCTAATATATTTTGTATGAAGATTATGATATCTGCTGTTATATTTGCTCTGTTCAGATGCTCGATAAGCTTTGGAATGAGTACATTGTCATATGCTGCTGATATGTCTATGAATGTCGCTATTGTTTTGTGATTTCTGGTTAAATTTTTATATATTTCTGTAGCTAACCATGTAGTGCATTCCGTAACACCTATTCCTTTCCTAAATCCATTCTGTAATGTGTGAAATTGTTCATTTTTCTCTAATGTATAATCTAATCTTGTTTTCACCATGTTTTCTAGTACCTTACATACACATGATGATAGCCCTAGTGGCCTGTAACTTTCATGTTCATTTCGGTTTTTTCCTTCTTTTAGAGTTGGTAATATTATTTGGGTTTTCCAATCCATTGGTACTCCTGCTTCTCTTTTCAATATTTTATTGTATATATCAAGTAGTTTTATTTTTGTCCCTTTGGGCAAATTTGATATCATACTGTATGTTATTTTATCCCATCCTGGTGATGTATCCTTTCTGTTTTCCAATGCCAGTTCTAGTTCTTCAATTTTAAACTTCTCCTCGGGTTTTGTGTTAATAAAATTGTATTTCTCTTCCAAAGGGATATAAGGTGGCGCTAGTTGATCTAACAAATTGCTTATCCATTCTTCACTTTCTGTGGCATGTTTCTGGCTGGCTGCATTTGAATTGGAATAGGCCTTTATAACTCTCCAGACTTTAGATATTGGTGTGTCTCTGTTAAGTGATTCTGTAAATTCTCTAAAATTTATTTTTTTCCTTTGTCTTAGTATTTTTCTTGCCTTCGCCGTTATTCGTTTGTATTTTATAAAATGCTCTTCTGTGTAATTATTTTTGTACTCTTTCAGTGCATTGCTTCTTTCCTTACAAACATTTTCACAATCCTCATTCCACCATTGTGGCTTTTTTGTGTACTTTTTCTTTCCTATATTTATGTATGTCTTGGGTATTGTTTGCTCAGCCAGTCTTGTGATTTCTTCCATCAGTTCCTCATATTGTTCATATTGTTTATGTGTGTCAAATCATACATAGTACTGTGACCAGTTTGCTTTCCTGGTGTTCCATCTTATTATTGGTGTAATTTGGTATTGCAATAATCTATTTCCTAAGTTTATCTTTGTTTGTGTGGGTCTGGGCAGCTCTTATTTTGGTGTGGTGGTGTTATTCTCGTTCTTGTACCATCATTTAAATATATTATGTTTTGTGTTTGTATAGATTCAAGAAGGTTTCTGCCTTTCTCATTAGATATTCCAGAGCCCCATACCGGATGTTGTGTATTAAGATCTCCCATTAGGATGAATGGTTGATTTATTTCTTCGAACATTCTGTTGTAGTTTTTTTCCGATATATAAATATCTGGTGAGCAGTACATGGTGGCTATTGTTATGTTTTGTATTTTTATTGCCATTGCTTGACATCTATCTGGTGCATTTACATGAATATCTACTTTTTTATATGGTATTGCTTTATTTATTAGTATGGCAACTCCTCCCCAGCCATCTCTTCGGTCTTTTCTTATTATTGTGTAATGTTGTATATTTAAGTTATTATTTTGTACTAAAAGGGTTTCGTTTAGTAGTATAACATCTGGTTTCTTATTGTTTATTAAATTAGTGAGTAAATTATATTTATCATAGACGCTACATATATTCCATTGAATTATGTTCAGCTCTTGTTTAGTAGAATTGTTCTTCTGATGTTGGTGTTGAATATTATGTGTTATATTGGTTGCTTGATGCATTCTGTCTTTGTGAGTTTTGTGTATATTGTTGTATTTGTGCCACGCCGGTTGCCTGTGAAATGTGTGCTTCTGTCATTGCTCTTATTTCATTCATTATTTGTACTTTCTGATTCTCAGGAATTCTTACCTGACTAATGACATTTCCCATGAGTTGCGTAATGTTGATTACTTCGAGTTGTTCTTCTTCCATGGATTCACCTTCTACTTCGTCGTTTCTGTTGCATGTTATATTCAGTACTGGCCTTCTATTGGGAGATGGCAGAAGCTTTGTGAGCATCCTTGTCATAACCTAGAGGTGACGTTGGTCCTCTTTTTTGTTTGTTTACGATTTGTGAGTATTTTGGTCTTGGTGAGTATTTCTCTCTGTTTCCTTGTCTTTCTGCTATTGTAATTGTGTCTTTTTGGGTTGGTGTCTTAATCAAGGCTGGAAAGTCTCTTGGTTTTGTTCTGAATTCCTGGTTAGAGTTGTCATATTCTTCAGGGAATTTTTGTCTGGCCTCATAGTATGATATATTCTCGAATACCATGGTTTCTTTTATCTTCTTTTGTCTGTCGGCTTCTGGGCATTTTTTCCTATTGGTTGTCTCATGATCTCCTTTGCAGTATAGACATTTTGGTTCTTTATTACATTGCTCTTCATTGTGCTCTTCTGCACATTTTGTAAATCTTTTTTTGCTTCTACATTGTTTTAGGTGGTGCCCATATCTGAGGCAGCTTTGACATTGGGTCACTGGCCCTACATATACCTGAATCCTTGCTTCGTACCAATTGATTTCTATTGATGCTGGTATCTGTGTACCTTCGAAGGTTACTACCACTGATTCTGTGGGTTGGTATATTACTTCTCCTTGTGTATTTACTGTACGTCTGTTTATTCTTCGTGCCTCTAGGATTTTAGCTGCAGCCTTTCCTTCTTTAATGATTCCTTCTATGGTTGCGTCTGTGTCTATTCCCCTTGCCACTCCTTTGCATGTAACTAGATTTGATGGAATATATGCTTCTAGCTTCATTTCTTGTAATAGTTCATTACTTAGGAAATCATTTGCTGTTTTTGTTGTGGTAAATTCTATTCCAATCCTATTTCTTCCTTTTCTGCTGATTTTATATATGCCTTCTACCCTGCGACTTCTGAGGATTCTGCCGAATGCCATGGGGTGAAAGTTGCCAATTTGGTCATTTTTGCTTTCGACTATAACTATGTATGGTTTCTGTGCAGTATATTTATAGGTATATGTTTTCCTTATGTCCGGTGGTTTGTCCGGGGGGCCCTCAGGGGCCCCTATCCCTTCCATCATGCTGTTTCCCCCCTTTTAGGTTAGGTGATGGGTATGATAATGGTTTAGGAAGGAATCAAAGCTAAATGGGCTAGTTTAATATTTGTTTCTACTTACAGTCTCTCTCCTCTTGCTCTTACCACTCAAACTATATGTAATTTCTGTTTTCAACTTTATTTGTCCGGTCCAAAATTCACAACCTCGTGTTCACTTCAGACGTCAAACTCCCTGTCCCACCATTTCGTTTCAAAACCTTCTCTGACTTCGCTTTAGCTATGAACTGAAAAAGAAGCCATGAAACCGGAAGTCGAAAAAATGACAGCTCGATCCTCTTCTTCTGCAATAACACAAAGTGTCGTGTTCCCTTCAGTTACTCAGGACACAGAGCATACACTCGTTTCCAACGACTAATTGTACATCCTGCCGAGGAGTTGTCCTTCTAGGTCATCGTCCATCCTGTTCTTCTCAGGAAGGTGGGCAGGTCACTAGGAGACATCTCCCTTATATCGGCAGGTGTATGCCAAGACTCACCGAACACACACTCTCTTATTAACTATAACTCTGGACACTCGCGTAAGAACTAACACAGTAATCTTCTCCCGATTAAAAAAAAGTTGAAAATATTTTTTCGTTTTTCAGTCGACTACGGAAAGAATGTCATAATATTACCCGTTTTATTATATTCATGACATTGTCAGTAGTTACGAAGTTGTCAATAATTTTATGTCAGCTATTTTCTGTAGAATGAACCCAAACGTAATCTTTTGTATTCACTACCGGAAGTGAAGATTGTTATTGGATGTATCGATTGGTTATGGATAAGAATAGCGGTCGTAGATCAGTAATATTTTCTTTTGAATGTTGTCTTAAAATTAGTGGAATAAGCTATTCCTATTGGCGAATGAGCTATTGCTAATGCATGTTATTGAGGAGTTGTATGGATTTATATTTGAAAGTGACATGTATTCTCTGAACGTTTCGCTGTTAAATTCTCTTCCATTATCGTGAGTTATTTGCGTAGGGTAGTTGTGGGAGAGATAATGACGTAATTTGTTGAAAATAGTGATAGAATATGAATCGCCAATTTCATAAGCTTTAAGGTATCTAGAAAATGAATCGATTATTGTAAAGTATTGCTTTTTTTCTACGAAAAATACGTCGATATGGAGGTTTTCCAAAGGGTCTTTTGAAATAAGTAGTCCATAAAATGGAACTTAACGGGAGTTATCATATCATATTTTGGAGAGAGAAATGTGGTTTGTTACTAATTCACGAATTCTTGAATTCTTATTAATTGACATGCCTACTCGAAGTATTATCTAGTTTATACGAGTATTTTCAACGTTATGAAGTATAAATTTATTACTCGTATTTTACTTTTGTTATTTTGAATTTAGAAATTTCCAGATACATATCCTTATACAAAGTGTTCGAAATATGCGGAAAATATTGAATGAGTATGTCCTGAATACGGCCCAAAAATCACATTTTTTAGTGGTCTGTACTCATAAACATACAGATAGAATTTGAATCGCCAATTTCATAAGCTTTAAGGTATCTAGAAAATGAATCGATTATTGTAAAGTATTGCTTTTTTTCTACGAAAAATACGTCGATATGGAGGTTTTCCAAAGGGTCTTTTGAAATAAGTAGTCCATAAAATGGAACTTAACGGGAGTTATCATATCATATTTTGGAGAGAGAAATGTGGTTTGTTACTAATTCACGAATTCTTGAATTCTTATTAATTGACATGCCTACTCGAAGTATTATCTAGTTTATACGAGTATTTTCAACGTTATGAAGTATAAATTTATTACTCGTATTTTACTTTTGTTATTTTGAATTTAGAAATTTCCAGATACATATCCTTATACAAAGTGTTCGAAATATGCGGAAAATATTGAATGAGTATGTCCTGAATACGGCCCAAAAATCACATTTTTTAGTGGTCTGTACTCATAAACATACAGATAGAATTTGAATCGCCAATTTCATAAGCTTTAAGGTATCTAGAAAATGAATCGATTATTGTAAAGTATTGCTTTTTTTCTACGAAAAATACGTCGATATGGAGGTTTTCCAAAGGGTCTTTTGAAATAAGTAGTCCATAAAATGGAACTTAACGGGAGTTATCATATCATATTTTGGAGAGAGAAATGTGGTTTGTTACTAATTCACGAATTCTTGAATTCTTATTAATTGACATGCCTACTCGAAGTATTATCTAGTTTATACGAGTATTTTCAACGTTATGAAGTATAAATTTATTACTCGTATTTTACTTCTGTTATTTTGAATTTAGAAATTTCCAGATACATATCCTTATACAAAGAGTTCGAAATATGCGGAAAATATTGAATGAGTATGTCCTGAATACGGCCCAAAAATCACATTTTTTAGTGGTCTGTACTCATAAACATACAGACTCAATTGAATTTCTAGGATTCTTTTCTAGTTGAATTAAATAGATTTCATTCCAAGCTAAAAAATAAAAGGAAACTTTGACGGTAAATTTTTGGTAGTAAAATTGTCTGCGGAGAAATGAAAAGTGAATAACTGGATTCGATTTTCCATACTCTTATCAATTATGAAGAGCAGTTCAAAAAATTTTATATACAGAGTGTTGTTTTTGGGAAAAACGATTTTTAAAATTTTTTGTTAAGCCGGACCTGCATTATCTTATTAGAGATGCTTTTGATGGAGTTTCTGATGGTTATTACGTGTACCAAATTTCAAAATATTATACTGGGTAACTCGGAAGTTATGAGGCTCGGAAGAAATGGGATAAATTTATAAAACACCCTGTTGCAGTCACTCTTGATTCCAACACTAAAGTAGGGTCGACCTTTTCAATAGTCGAAATTCAACAGACCATAATCTCATAATAACAAAATCTAACTAAATAAAATTAAACAAATTACATATATAAGTTTCAGATTATAAAATCCACAAACAACAAGAACAATAACTGTGACTTCACTATAGACTATAACACACATGCATAATATTCAGGCCTGACATCCACTCCTAATTCAATAACTACAATTAAATAAATTATTTTCATACAATACCAAAAATTAATCAAATTAAAAATGAGCAAAAACTATGAAATTATTTGAATTTGTTTGTATGACGAAGAGTAACAAGATTAGGAGAAGACACTTATCTTGGAAATTGCTAGCATTGCTGTAACAATCTTAATATCCACTCTTTCCTCCAATACGGTGCGGTGTGCATGTTGCAAAATCCATGATGTGTAATTTATCCAACTTAGAGATTCCTTGTATATCTAGGTAACACTCTACTATCGTTCAAGTTAGCGTCAATGGGTGGAAATTATTTTAAAACATTTCTTGAGGAGGGAATTATTTTACAACTTCTTAAGGTGTGAATTATTCTAGAACATAATATTCTAATTTTGCAGAAATCGACAAAACTTTTCAGCGTTTTTATCTCAAAAAGTAACTCAAAAGTGACATTAGGTTACTTGGTTTTTATGAAAATAAATAACCCATGGAGACGAATGTGAGACGAATGTTTTTTATTAATAATTTGACAGATGCCAAAACCAATATTGAAATTAGGTTATATAAATGTCATGATGACAACTAGCTATAGGAAGTTTTACTTATAATTGACACTTGGCAATGTTCGTTCTCGTTCTCCAACACACCCTGTAATTCGGTTATAAAGTGCAGGAAATACAGTAAATATAAGTTTTTGGAAGCATCATCTACAATTGAAGTTAGGCCTTTTCCCGATAAAACACTCTGTATATTCGTTAGGTTAATTATTTCTGAAAACCTGTAACTTATTAAACGGAAAATAAAGATATATCGATACTTACTAAAGGGTTCCGAATATCGTTTCCATCTTCGTATTTTCGAATTATTTGAAAATGAGAATAGTTTGAAGATTTTTCTGGAATTAGGTAGCCAAAATGTATAATTTCGTCACAAGCAAGACTTGTTATCATCCAAAATTGAACCATCGTTGCCTGATAAATTTTAGTCAGAATTTGCTAAAGCCAAAATTGAAAAAGAAACAAGATCATCAGGGTTTTGTTTGGAATGTTTAGTCTTATACTTGGGTTTTAGGGAGGGGGTCCCAGTAAACTAGCTGACGTCAGAAGTCGTGAATTTAACTGTATATACTCTCTATTTCAGTAAACCATAAAGTTACAAAATATTAAAAAATAATAAAAAGTGAATGAATACGTATTTAAGCATTTATTCGGTGATGATTTGGGTATATTTTTCTTCTTTAATCTATCTGGGGCATGCTTTATCCATGTTTTTGTTGCTTTTTCTATATCATGATCTTGCATTTCTAAATATTTGTTGAACTGCCCCTAAAAAACAAACAACTTAAGTCGCTCATGATCATAGGACAGTAGGAAGGAGATATACATGTACATACAGATACTATTTCCACAGGTTCAGTACATATTTGTGGAACATATTATTTTCCATCAATATTTACAGACCCATTGAAAAAATGCATATTTGGGCAACTGTCAATAAATTGTAAATTTTTAAGACTTAGTTTGAAATTTATGTAAATGTGGGCTAACCTTTGACAATATAGAACAACTTTAGTTTTCCGGATTCTTTGTTATTCTTCCTACCAAATAAGCTATATTGTGATGCCAACTCATCAGTAACAATGTTTTTTAAAATTCTATATGGTAATGTTTTCCCCACCACTTCTTGCGAAAAATGGTTTCTAAAATGATTATGGATAATTAAAACAAATTAAAATAGCATACATAAAGTGCACCAGAGTTATACAGTTGAATGTTTCTCACTCACCACGATAGTTTCATTTTCTGTGAAGAAAACTTCTAGTACAGTTGAATCTATTGATATCAAACGTTGATTCTTATGGATATATTACTTATTTTGGATAATAATTATCAACAACTTTCCTTCATTAATATATTTTATTGACTGTCATTTTATCTAACATATTACATATATCAATATAACCTTGATTAAACTATAAAATGAATATTAAGGAGACTAGAGAAAACACTAGCTCCAACACCTTCCCTCATTTGATAGTTTGACTAATCCCATGATATCTCGAAGCTTTTCTAAACGGGGTCTAAATATAGGTTTCGTCAAAGCATCAGCTACTTGCAATGTAGCGCATATCTTTTTGATATCTAGCATCTCATTACACACCATTTCTCGCACGAAGAAATGTCTCGTTCTAATATGCTTCGTTCTTCGATGGAATTCTGGATTCTGAGCTAGCTTGATTGCAGCTTCATTATCTACCATCACTGAAGGAATTTCGTTTAGCTCGATGATTTCTTCATAGAGTCTCTTTAACCACACAATTTTTTTTGCGGCTTCGCTCGCAGCGACTATCTCAGCCTCAGTCGTTGATATGGCTACAGAAGGTTGACGTTGACTCATCCAAGATACAGCAGAAGAAGCCTACATGCAGATAACTCCAGTAGTAGAACGACCGGTTGTTAAATCACCAGCATGATCTGCATCGCTAAAGGCTTCCAAAAATCTTCCAGTGCCTGCCACATACTTCAGTCCAAAATGAAGGGTTCCTTTAATGTATCGGAAAATTCTTTTAACTCTGATAACATCTTCTTCCGTGGGGTTTTCAAGATTTCTTGAAGCCTATGCCTACTGCATAAGCCAAGTTGGGTCTTGTTCCTGTCATTAAGTATAGAAGAGCACCAACTGCTTCACTGTATGGAAAATTTTCAGTTGATACTTTCTCGTCTTCCTTCCCTTACTGAATATTTTCCTTAAGGATTGGAGTAGAGACAGGTTTGCAGTTTTCCATGTTAAATCTTCCAAGCAGCTTGGTTGCATATCTTAATTGACCAACACATACTGAACCATCTTTCTCTTGATCGATTTCCAATACCAAAAAATAATTTGCAGGTTTTACAGCAATTTTGAATCCTCTTTCAGTTCTCCGTAAAGAAAAGCCGTTGAGACATCAAATTGCGTTAGTTTCAGATTCTCACTTCCAGCAATGCTCAAAAGAGCTCTGATCGTACCAGATTTTGCCACGGGGCTGAAGGTTTGATTATAATCTTCTCCTTTCTTTTGTGAAAATCCTCTAACTACGAGTCTGGCTTTGAATTTATCGATTGCACCATCTCTATTTCTTTTTACTTTATAGACCCATTTGCACGAAATTGCTTTCTTTCCTTTTGTCAGATCTTCTAGTGACCAAGTTTTGTTTTCTTCCAGCGAATTTATTTCACTCTTCATAGCTTCTAACCAGTCTTGCTTATATTCACTGTTCATTGCTTCTTGAAAACTCTTTGGTTCTTGAAAATCTTCTATGCTTGTTGCTGCACTCATTACGTAATCGTCTAGTCGTTTTGGTTTGTTGATATTAGCTTTGTTTCTCAAAAATCTTAATTCTACTTCTTCATCGCTAACATCATCATCATTTTCTTCTGTATCGATACTTTCTCTAACATTCTCAATAACTTCTTCGCCTTCTCAATAACTTCTTCGCCTTGCTCTTCACCCTCAGAATTCTGTTGTTCTCCTTCAAATTGGGTGGATCCATTGTGTGTTAGTGCTGGTAGAGATTGATCTGGTTGATTTTGAGGCAATAAAACTAGTTCATTTGAAACTCGTGGTCTTTCTTGGATAATAAGATCACGGGAACGTATGAGTCTTCTGGTTTCTGGTGACCATATACGATATCCATCGTCATTTTCATAACCGACCAAAATACCTCTTGTATCTTTTCTGTCCATTTTTTTCCTGGTTTCTTTGGGTATATGGGCGTAACATATAGATCCTACGATCCTCAAGTGCTTTAAGCCTGGCTTCTTGTTCATCCAAACCTCGTACGGACTCTGGTCTACAAAACTTGACTTTCCTGATCTATTTAATATGTATACTGCGGTATTAACCATTTCAGCCCATAAACTTTGAGGAAGAGTTTCGACTGATGAATTAAACATGGTCCTTGCGGTTTCAACGATTGTCCGATTGTCACGTTCCGCACAGCCATTTTGTTCCGGAGTATATGGCATGGTAAACCTTTGGTGTATTCCAAATTCTGCCAGTATCTTTTTGATCTGCTGATTCTGAAACTCGCCACCGTTGTCGCTTAGGAATGTCTTTACAACATGACCAATAGTTCTAGCTTCTCTTAAAGCAATATTCAACTTTTCAGGTACTTCCAATTTTTCTTTCAAGAAATAGACAAAACGATATTTGCTGTAATCGTCTTTGAACAGGACAAAATACTTAAATCCTGATTCTGATTTCTCAAATGGTCCACAAACGTCAGCATGCCATAGTTCTCCTG
Source organism: Galerucella nymphaeae (assembly GCA_963978555.1). Taxonomy (NCBI): domain Eukaryota; kingdom Metazoa; phylum Arthropoda; class Insecta; order Coleoptera; family Chrysomelidae; genus Galerucella; species Galerucella nymphaeae. The sequence goes on along the minus strand of OZ021706.1, from coordinate 3,870,196 downwards.
GTTGACTAACTCTCTCTCTTGTACCGACTCTCTCGGCGACTGTTGCAGAGAGAACACGTGCTCCTGTGTTTAAGGGGTATATTGTTGGTAAATTTTTTGAATTTCCACACGCGAGTGAGTAGGTACATAGTGTATCCCTAAGTTCGTGACTGTGTAGTGAAAGCTCCGTGTGAAAAGCACCTGGAACAAGGATACGGTAATATTTATAATTGTAAACAACTTTTAACCTATAAATACGCATTTCGATCAGTCAACACAACAACAACAATTCTACAGGAGGCCGAGCTGGTAGTAGCGAGGGCCCCAAAATTTATACTTTCAAAGATTTTTCCAAGTCCCTAAATCGAAAATTTTACAAGTCAATTATTGACTTGTTAAATTTTCTAAGTCTAGAATCTGACCATACGCGATTATTCTAAGTCCTGAGGGAAAAATTTTTACATAGAAAAACCGGTTTTCACAGCTGTTCGTTTTTCGACGAAAATCCCAAAAAACCACCCCTCACCCCTAAATTCCACCCCAACTTTCATCCCCCAATTTCGAAAAAAAGTTGTTTTTCAGGTGTCTGGCGACCTGGGGAACAACTTCGGAAAATTTTAATTTTCACCCTCTATCAACCCTAGGGACTGGAATTTTTTTGTCGGTGAGAGACTGGACTTAAAAAATTTTTCTAGGTTTTTACGAAATTTTTCCAAGTCGATGATTTTCGACTTAGAATAAATTCTGGTTTGAATCGACCAAAAGACAGAGTCGCTTACGGACTCTGAAAAATTTTTGGTTCTTTCGGGTTTTCGAGTTTAACTTTTTCGACTTAAAAAAGTTTTCGTATTTTAAGAAACTTGTGAAATTTGAGATTTAGCGACTTGATATCCTGATCGATTTGCAAGTTACCGTATCTGAGAACTCATATACCCCTTTATATAACAACTATTCCACCAAGATCATGGAAAACAGGAGAGCGTCCCTGCAACTGAGCGGGAAGGCGACAACTACGACAAAGGGTGGTAACATCAACCACCCATTGCATGGCCCAGGAACATCGGGCCAAATCGCGTCGGTGGGAAGAATGTCACTTCCTCCCGGAAAAACGCGTGTATCCAACATGGCATACCCCAGCAGAACATCCAACGCTGGTGGCTCACAAGGGCAGGGGAATATTTCAAAAAGCAAAACACCCCCCTCCAGCTTTACGGAGAGGGGTACCCCTGCAACACGACAAGAGACTAAGTCAGAGCAAGGCACCGCTGCCACGATCGAGTGCAGCATCTGCCACAGACCATACTTGACAAAGTCCGGATTGGCTAAGCATTTAAAAACATGCGGGGTGCGGAACAGAGAGGAGTGTCGATTCTGCAAAGTTTCGTTCGACTCCTTCCGAGGTGTGAGAGCCCATGAAGAACGGGCTCACGCCGACTTGATTCAACTAGAAACCGATGCCAGCCAGGCACGGAGATCGGAGACAAAGATCATGAAGGAGATGGTCGAATTGGAGTCAAAATTGGCTCCAAGCAGCCAGGTCCTCGTGGTCCTGTCTCGGGCTACCGGCCTGACAAAACATCAGGTAGCACATCGGAGGGAGAAACAGATGTACAAAGACCTCCTCAGGTCAGCAAGGATCCAAAACAAACGTTTGCTGACCTCCGCCCTCGCCACACCGAAACAGACAACCAACACCATTGTCATAGCCAATCCGGCAGAAGAACAACAAGACGAAGCACCAAAATCTACTGGAGAAGCCCCACTGGAACCAACATCACCATCACCATCAGCATCACACGCAATCGGAAATGGTAAAAACTCCAACAATACGCCAACAATTAACATTAATGCGCCGAGAGTTAATAAGCGGGCGAGAGAGGATGACTCTCCGTCTGAGGAATCGTCAGCCATCAGGGCAGCGAAAAGATCTACACCACTGCCTCCGCCGCGAAAAAGGCTGGCTGACACCAATGAGGAAATCAACAACAGATCCTCACCGGGCAATAGGCCGGATCATGTTCTTGACAACGGTCAGCTCTATAATTTCCTAACACAACACGTGTTACAGCTGACCGAACATGACAAGAAAGCCGGCCTAGGGGAACTAATAAGGATTGGGCTTGACCCGTCCCCCAGCAATCTGGAATAAAACCTGGAGGGTTGGATTGCTGGGTACATCCAGGAAAAGGGAAGGGAGGGGAAAGGGAAAGGAGCAGTTGGTGCGGCGAAGGCGAGCGCGCCCACCTCATCGGGGCCAACGAAGCCAAAAAGACCGGCAAAAAACTACGGACAGCACTATTCCGGGAGTAATGCATGAGCTGCAGCATTCAAAAAGACGCAGGATCTCTTGTACCGAACTTTAACCTGTGTGCTTTACCAAAAATGCATCCTTCACATATCTCACTGTTCAAAGGAACGTTGATATCAAATTCTCTGGATAAAAGGTCTTTTACATGCCTTTTATTTTGATGTCCGAATCTTCCGTGGTAAAGATGTAGGGTATTTTCATTGGTCGTGCTAATATTCACTTCTTTGTCGTTGGTTGGGTTTACATTCTTCACACAAAGCTTGAACAAACCCCCAAAGCATTGTCTATATCCTGTGATGAAAACTCGTCCATTGATTTTTAATTGACATTGTCCAGTCGTAGATGTGAATTCGCTCTCTGGATTCTTATCTTGCGCTGACAGTACGGAAAACAAGTTTTTCTTAATATCTGGGACGTACCAAACATCTGTGAGAGTTACTTCTTCCATTTTCCTACCAACAATAGTAGTCAGAGATATTGTGCCCTTTCCTACGGCTTTGATCGAATCACCATTGGCAGTGGTTACAGTGTGTTTCTCTGAAAAATTTTCAAAAGTCTCGAACAGGTCGCTTCTGTTGGTAATGTGGTTTGTTGTGCCATTATCAACAAACCAGCTATCTCTATCGCAATCAGTTAAAAGAACTAAACTGTTTTCGACTGATAGGGTCTGCTTTTGCACATCCTTCGAAAATTTTGGTTGTGGTTTTGTTGGTCTACCATCTGACTTCCATTTATCACACTGCTTAACTCGATGTCCATATGATTTACAATAATTACAAAACGGTGCCTTTTTCAGGTTTTGATAGGCTTTCTTGAATCCATGATGTGATTTTTCTGCTGCAAGAACCTCGTGACTGTCTTCGTTTTTGTTTTGTAGAGCTTTTTCGTATGCACATAACTGATTCGTCAAGTTTTCAACAGTTCTTTCAGCTTTTGGCAAAAGCATCCAGCTCGATTTAAACGAATCATATGCTTCTGGTAAGATATTCAAAATCTTACATACCAGTAGTAGGTTCGGAAGATCACACTTGCAGGAATTTCCTCCAGCTAGCTTGTCCTTGGATATTTCCATCTGCAGCTGATTCCAAATGTTCTTGAGTTTTGACATATGTGTAGCTACATCATCTCCATCATCTCTTTTGAATGAGAAAAACTGAGTACATAAATCATACGTCTTATCCTCGATACGAACAATCTGTGCAGTTCTAGCCAAACTTCGTAAGCAGTCGTGTATCTCATCACTTTGGTCAACGTTTCTTCGGTAATATTTGTGGTAAGTATGATTAATAGGTTTTTATCTACTTTATTGTATTCAGCCACACTATCCTCATACCGTTTCTTTTCTTCTGCAGTAGCATTTTCAGATAAGACTTTGGGTAGAGTTAATTTTCCTTCCAACATCTCTGTCGCTCCTGAAACGCTCCTTAGCAAAATCATTATGCGGTATTTCCAAGTAATCCAGTTTGATTTGCCTTCTAAAAGTCCGATTTGTACTCGAAATGCATCAAAACTTGCCATATTTCAGGAATTTTGTCTCGATGTCTTCACTCAAAGTGTTCGGATTTTTTTTAACGGCTCCCAAACTCCAAATTAGCGGGAAACAATTTTAAATATCTATTTAAGCGTAAGGTCCATAACCTATTGATATTGAACGGTGATTCTTATGGATATATTACTTATTTTGGATAATAATTATTGACAACTTTCCTTCATTAATATATTTTATTGACTGTCATTTTATCTAACATATTACATATATCAATATAACCTTGATTAAACTATAAAATGAATATTAAGGAGACTAGAAAAAACACTAGCTCCAAGAGAATCTGCATGTGTTGTTAATCGCACAGATACAGGAAAGTTTCCTTGGTCTTGTTTTTTCAAAGTACATAACTTACCTAACCTTACCTAACCTAATAATGACAAAATGTGCTTATTCTGTTCTTGAATACCAACTAAATATTATAACAAAGTCTCATACCCTAAAAGTAGAAGGTTACTAAAAAAGTAGAGAAAAACTACACCCCTGTTATTACCTTTGGCATCTATCTGAAAAGATCTGTGGGTTTTGAAGTCAAATTGCCTGCGAAATTGTGAGCTTGTACCAATTCATCGTTTGAATCTGTTTTATTACTTGAATGTGAGTGTTTAGTAAGTGAAATGCAAGAAGGTTGATTTGATGTTGAGCCATATATCTGGATCCCATTCAGTTGAGATTTTGAAAGCAAATTGCTTGTTGACTTATCCAAACTTCTTTTAGATGATACTATCTTTATAGGTGGAGGTCTCTTTACTTTACTCTCATCTTCACTTTCACTTAATGACAAAGCTTTAGATTTACGTTTTCTTTTCAATGGAAGATGCTCTTCATCCGAAGTATCTAAATTGGAAGTTTCTTCCGCTTTTTTCAATTTTCTTTCAGCAGTTTCAAGGTTTTCTAGATATTAAGATTATCATTAACTTAATTACCACGATACAAATTAGGTATAAGATATTACAAACTGTATTATAAGATACTAACCACTTTCACAATGGAATTTCTCCATTTCGTATAACTTCCAAGTTTCATCAGCAACGTTGTTGTTCTTCTGCAGAAGTTTCTTAAAAGAATTTGTATCTTTTATGGGTGGCCAATAAACCTCTTTTTTCCGTGGGGTTACCCAATAAGATGGAACAACGGCTTAGCATCCTGTTACGGAATAAAAGTAAAACTTACTTTTTTAGTCAATATTTATACTAAACATCAGTATTTTGGTGATAATACAAACTAAACTTAGATTTGGTAACTTTAATGGTGTTATTAAAATACATAACATCTTCTCGGTCTACTTTTTTTAATTCCCGAGATCACAGTGGGAATGATTGGTATTGTTTTCTTTGCTCATTGAACCTTTTCATCCTCATCATAGCTTTCACCAAATGAATACTTAGCTATTGACAAAACTTCACAATATTTATTAATAAAACTATTAAAAAAAACAATAACAATTAACCTAACCTTCTTTCAAATCGGTTAACATTTCACAGAACACCATCAATGACTGACACCTTCTTCTATTTCATTCTTCTTTTATCAACTTCATGATTTACCCTTTGACAGTAGACTTTCCTGGCAATAACCGGTGATAAGGCAAAAAAGAGGTTTTTTTGGAAAAAAGGATTTCTTATAGTTGGGAAGAGCCGGCTGCAGAATATTTGACAATCGTCTGACTGGAATGCAACTGGAAAAAAACAGATAAGCTTAAAAAAATATATATATATATATATTGTAGTGAATTAAAAAAAAATTATTATTTAAATCACCAGATATAAATAAAATACTTTTACTTATTTTTTTATTATATATATTTTGTTATAACTTTTTTTTTGAAGGAGCAAGTTCATACCCAAAAAGAAAACAGAAATATATTAACTATATATAATGAACTTTTGACAATTTAGCAATATATAAATTCAATTCTTACTATAGTCCGAAAGAAAAAACTTTTAAATCCAATAAATTGTTCAAAATGTTAACTTCTTCATCGTCCAACCAAATTCACATATATCTTCCAAAATTACCACTTAAATTTTTCTAAAATCCATTGATCTGTTCACACAAATCTTTTCTGCATCTATACAATTTTTTACTTTTATTTCTTCTCCAAATTTTATTGATTTGTTAATACAAATCTCTTCTTTTTCCTTTTAATGTCCACTGTTATTTCTAATAAAAAAATTTTCTTTCTGACTTTTTACTTTTTCAAAATTGACTTCTTTCAAAAAGCACCAAACAAACTTTTTTTTTTTTGTAACCAACCAAAGTTTTGTCACTTTTGGCAAATGAATAATTTTTACATATCTCATATATTTTTAAATATAAACAAAACATTGAAATTTTTCCTATTTTAATTTAAAATGAAATTTTCTTAATTATTATCACATTGTCTGTGTTAAAATGATGTAAGTATCAATTTAAGTATAAATAATTATCAAATATAAAATACTTAAAAATTTCAATGTATTTTACACTACATTTTTTTTATAAACTATATAAAACAATTTTAACAATTCTAATTTTCAAACTTCTTCAAACTCAAACAAACATTTAACAAACCAAACCATTTAAGTAATTAATTGAAAATTTTAAATGGTAAAAATTAATTCTATATTTTTTTTCTTGAATAATATATATATCATGACAAAATGCAGACCAAATGGTACTACTTTAAATTGATAAACTTGTCCATCAACACTAAATCCAGTATATTTTCTCGATTCTGGATGTAAAGGAACTAACCAAAATGAGTTTTTGAAATCTAATTTTGAAAATATAGAATTCTTACCAATCTTAGTAATCAAAACATCGATATTTTGTGGACTATCATATTGTTTCTTTGATATTTCATTTATTTTTCTTGCATCTAAACATAACCTAATACTCTCATCTTTTTTTAATACCACTACTAATGGACTCAGATAATTAGTATAAGCTTTTTCTATTATATTATTTTGTTCCATTTTTATCAATTCTTGCTTAACTTTTTCTTTAAATTTATATGGAATTGGATATCTTTTGCATATAAATGGTTTATCTATTTTAACATCTATTTTATGAATATATGTTAAAGCAATTCTTGATTCATAATTTACAAGATTTTCATGTTTACTCATTAATTTGAAAACAAATTCATTATATTTGCTAGGACAGATAATCTCACTAATTTTTAAGGCTTGTGTTTTCCCATTTCCCTTTTCTATGAATATTTCATTTATATTCAATTCCCCATTCATATTTTGAGACTTTTGCCCAACTTCATTCACATTTTGGAATTCTTGTCCATTTAATGTGATTATTTTTATTATTTCATCATTTACATGTAGTTCTCCACTACCTATATTAATGATAGCCTTAACACCATTGAGAAAATCTTCCCCCAATATAGCATGTGTCGTCAAATTAGGAACAATAACAAAACTCATAGGAATCAATTGATTGTTTAATTCAATATTTATATTCAAAATATGATTCAATTCCGCTAATTTTTTTCCATTAGCAGTTATTAGTTGAATTTTCTTTATTTTTAAAATATTTTCACGAAAAATATCGATATTTTGCCTTATTATATTTTCATTCACTAAAGAAATTTGAGCACCCGTATCTAATAAGCTTATCATATTAATATCTTTAATTTTAATTTGTATGTACGGTAAACTAACTTCAAAAAAATCATCAATTTCTATTTCTGGTTCTATACTAATAAATTCTTTTGGGTGGACATAATTTATTTCATTTAGTCTGCTATTTAATGAAAATCCTGATATCTGGTTGGAATTGGTTCAATATCAGCACAAACAACTATTTCATTTTCATCCTCTGCTATAAGTTGTTCTATTTGATTAACATTATTTACTTGTAAATTATTTGAATTTTCATGTCTATTTTTATAAAATTAATTTTTCCTTTCATTCTGTTTATTTGTTATTTGATCATTTGTATGTTTATTATGATTTTGATAATTATTATTATATGATTTTTTATCATTTGCCCTATCAACAAATTTTCTTTGAGAGGGATTATCTCTATTGAAATTTTGCCCTTGGTCTCTCCCATTTTGATTCACTTGTACTTTATTTTGTTGAGATCTTCTACCTTTAATATCGTCAATTCTCCTAAGATATCCTAAAAATCTTTCTTCATTGTCAATATTATTTATACCCACGTATTCTTCAATTTCATAACCAAAATGCCTTGACACATATTGTATAATTTCTGACATTATTAATTTTGGTTCCAAATATTTTGCAGAACTAATTTTTTTCATCGCATACATTTCTCTGCTAGTACCATAATCTTCTCGATATTTCCCAGTATATAATGTTTCTCGTACTTTATTCTGAATAGAATTTCCCCAGTAATATTGTAAAAATTTTCCTTTAAATTGTTCAAAATTTTGACATTGGTCTTCTATCATTTGATACCATGTTATTGCCATTCCTTTCAATGATTTCCTGATATAACTTTTAAACTTCCTTTTTTCTTTATTTTCTTCCAATCTCTCCTCCAATTCCTGTATAAATACAATTGGATGTACTCTATTGTCTCCAAAAAACTTCAAATCCCATTCTCCTTGATGATCCACCAACATTCTATTTTGTATCGTTCCAGATTGTATTTTTATTGTGATATTTTCTACTTCTTTTCCAATTCCAGTGATTTTATCATCCTGTTCCATAGCTTGTTGTACCAAATTTCTTATTTTCACTTCTTGTGAAACCGTTGCATTTCTAATTTCTTGAAACTGGTCATTAATAGTTTGACAATTTTCTTTAACTTCCACTATCTCTTTTTCCATAATTTGTTGATCTTCCATCAAATTTTTCACTTTATTATTCATATTTTCTTCAATCTTTTGTTGAGATATCTTCATCTCTTGTCTAGTATCTTCTATTTGTTTCATTATCTCCTTTCTATCTTTTTTTATTACCAATTGTATCTCCACAATTTTCCTATCGACACTTTCCGTGATTTCTCTTTTTATTTTATTGATTTCTCCTGTAAGCTCTTCTTTATCTTTTTTCAGTGTTTTCTTCATTTCTTTCTGATTATCTTTCATAGTTTTATTCATCTCTTCCATCTTTTGTATGATGAAAGCTAACGCATTCTTATCCGTTTCTGTTTCCTTTACATAATGATGTACCTCTATTTCTGGCCTTTCTTCCAAATCTTCTTCCTGTTGTATTCTTTCTTCATGATCTTGTTCCATTCTTCTGCTTGTTGAATCCATTCTATTATCCCTCTCAAAGATATTCAATGTTTCAAAATTTTAATTTAACTATTTAAACTCAACTTAATGTGATCAAACCAATTCCAAATGATTTTATCCAAATTAATTTATTACCTTTATAATTACTTATATTTTAAAATGAATAATATGTACCAAAATATTAGATGAGAAATTTATATGTTCTATACCTCTTCAAATATTATTATGACTTCAAACAATATAATTATCAATTAATATAAAGAATTAATTTTTATGAATTATTTACGGTGAACAATACAAAAATTATAATTTTCAAAATTTTAAATAACATAAACTGTTTCCTTTTAAGTATTTCTCGCCCCACGTTGGGCGCCAATTATTTTATATGTAGTGAATTAAAAAAAATTATTATTTAAATCACCAGATATAAATAAAATACTTTTACTTATTTTTTTATTATATATATTTTGTTATAACTTTTTTTTTAAAGGAGCAAGTTCATACCCAAAAAGAAAACAGAAATATATTAACTATATATAATGAACTTTTGACAATTTAGCAATATATAAATTCAATTCTTACTATAGTCCGAAAGAAAAAACTTTTAAATCCAATAAATTGTTCAAAATGTTAACTTCTTCATCGTCCAACCAAATTCACATATACAGGGTGTTTCATTGGGAAAGGGCCTAACTTTAACTGAAGATGGGGATCACTTTGGTGGTTACAAAAATCTATATTCAATGAGTCTTCTGCAATTTATAACCGAGATACAGGGTGTTTTATAAATTTATCCCATTTCTTTCGAACCTCATAACTTCCGAATTATCCTGTATATTATTTTGAGATTTGGTACACGTAATAACCATTACCTAGAGACTCCATCGAAAGCATCTCCAAAAAGATATTGCAGGTCCGGCTTAACAAAAAATTTCAAAACTCGTTTTTCCTAAAAACAACACCCTGTATATAGATTTTTTGAAAATTGCTTTTTATAATTGGAAAGTGTATAAAAAATCGAATCTACTTATTTCCTTTTTATTTTCCCGCAGACAATTTTACTACCAAAAATTTACCGTCAAAGTTATAATTTATGCACGTTTTGGGGGTTAACAATTTTATCGGAGAGGTTTTTTTTATTTTTTAGCTTGAAATGAAATCCGTTAAATGCATCTAGAGAAGTATCCTAGAAATTGAATTGAGTTTGTATGTTTACGAGTACAGACCATTAATAAATGTGATTACAGGGCCGTACTTAGAACATACTCATTCAGTATGTTCCGAATATCTCGAACACCCTGTATAAGGATATGTATCTGGAAACTATGCACTTCTACATTTAGAATAACAAGAGTAAAATACGAGAAATATATTTATACTCCAAAAAACGGAGAGATTTTTATCAATTTTATTAATTGACATGAACACAGAAAACAAGAAATTCTAACATTGTCCAAGCGAAGAAAGTTCAACCTTCAAAAATTGCTCAAAATGAACTCCATTCTGTGGAAGTGCATAGTTTCCAGATACATATTCTTATACAGGGTGTTCAAGATATTCGGAACATACTGAATGAGTATGTTCTAACTACGGCCCTGTAAACACATTTATTAGTGGTCTGTACTCGTAGACATACAAACTCAATTGAATTTCTAGGATGTTTCTCTAGATGCATTAAATGGATTCCATTTCAAGCTAAAAAATAAAAAAAAACCTCTCCGATACCATTGTTAACCCCCAAAACGTGCATAAATTATAACTTTGACGGTAAATTTTTGGTAGTAAAATTGTCTGCGGAAAAATAAAAACGAGATAAGTAGATTCGATTTTTTATACCCTTTCCAATTATGAAGAGCAATTTTCAAAAAATCTATATACAGGGTGTTGTTTTTAGGAAAGACGAGTTTTGAAATTTTTTGTTAAGCCGGACCTGCATTATCTTTTTGGAGATGCTTTTGATGGAGTCTCTAGGTAATGGTTATTACGTGTACCAAATCTCAAAATAATATATAGGGTAACTCGGAAGTTATGAGGTTCGAAAGAAATGGTATAAATTTATAAAACACCCTGTATCTCGGTTATAAAGTACAGAAGACATTTAAGATATAGGTTTTTAGAACCACCAAAGTGATCCCCATCTACAGTTAAAGTTAGGCCCTTTCCCAATGAAACACCCTGTATCTTCCAAAATTACCACTTAAATTTTTCTGAAATCCATTGATCTGTTCACACAAATCTTTTCTGCATCTATACAATTTTTTACTTTTATTTCTTCTCCAAATTTTATTGATTTGTTAATACAAATCTCTTCTTTTTCCTTTTAATGTCTACTGTTATTTCTAATAAAAAAATTTTCTTTCTGACTTTTTACTTTTTCAAAATTGACTTCTTTCAAAAAGCACCAAACAAACTTTTTTTTTTTTGTAACCAACCAAAGTTTTGTCACTTTTGGCAAATGAATAATTTTTACATATCTCATATATTTTTAAATATAAACAAAACATTGAAATTTTTCCTATTTTAATTTAAAATGAAATTTTCTTAATTATTATCACATTGTCTGTGTTAAAATGATGTAAGTATCAATTTAAGTATAAATAATTATCAAATATAAAATACTTAAAAATTTCAATGTATTTTACACTACATTTTTTTTATAAACTATATAAAACAATTTTAACAATTCTAATTTTCAAACTTCTTCAAACTCAAACAAACATTTAACAAACCAAACCATTTAAGTAATTAATTGAAAATTTTAAATGGTAAAAATTAATTCTATATTTTTTTTTCCTGAATAATATATATATCATGACAATATATATACAGGGTGCGCCAATTATTTCCACTCGATCTCTAGCACCGAAACTAAAAGAGGTATCAACAAGATTTCTTGTAGGTTTATACGGTGTCACTCGGACTACAATTGTAAAATATTTTGATGTATACAGGGTGGCTAATTTTTGTGGAATCAAAATTAATTTGGTTTTTTTAAATTGAACATCCTGTATACGATTATGTCTTCTGATTCTACTCAATATTAGCTTTACGGTAGTTTTTTGAATTTGTAAATCCGACGCGGCGTTGACAAGTTATTCCTATTATAAGCAGATTTAATGAAAAAACAGCACTTCAGAAATATTAGCACAATAAACACATTTTTTCAAAAATTCCTCCAAAAGGCTACTATGATGTAAATAAAACATACACCTACCACAATAATTACCCAACATCTTCACCTGTTGCACAGGGTGTTTGCCGATGGCGTGCAAATAGTCTAGTTTTCAAATTGCAATAACTTAATTTTTTCAAATGGGACACCCTGTATATATTTCTTCAGTTAGAAGCTCTCCTTGATACTCATTAAAAAAATATAGGGTTTTGGACATCTAACTTTACTATTTACTTTAATAATTGACGTTAAATGAGAAATAACATATTTTACACAATTTTTAATAAGTACAAAATTTTACAAAGTTTAATCGTAAGAAAACTACGATATTGAAAGTTAAAATTCATAATAGGTGTTCAAAATGTCTTCCATTTTCATTTATACATTTTCTTGCCCTTTCTTTCATTGATTTACGCACATCTCTTAGCATTGCAGGGGTCACCTGTCTAAATGCTGCAGTAATTCTGTCTTTCATATTTTGTTTTGTGGTAACCTCTTCTTTGTAAACAATATTTTTAATAAAACCCCACAAGAAAAAATCGCAAGGTGTAAGGCCCGGCGATCTAGCAGGCCAATTTGTGGGTCCTGCCCTTCCTATCCAACGATCCTGAAATTCCCTATTTAACCAATTGCGAACATTTCATTGGTAGTGTGGTGTGGCACCATCTAATTGAAACCACATTCCGTTGCGATAATTTTGAGGCACATTTTGCAAAAGGTTTCTAAAATCAAGTTCTAAAAAATTTAAAAAAGCTGCTCCATTTACAGTCCCATCAAAGAAATAGGGACCAATTACATAATCACCTATTATTCCCGCCCACACATTCAAAGACCATCGATACTGTGATGTGGTCCTAAATAAATGTTCATTGTGGTCCGAATAATAATGGAAGTTGTGTCTATTTACACAACCGTTCTTATGAAATGTGGCTTCGTCGGAGAATAAAACTTTGTTTAAAAAGTTACGCTCTGTGTTTATCTTGTTTATTAACCATCTACAGTATTCTTCTCTACGCGCGAAATCACGCGGTAACAATTCTTGGTGAAGCTGGATATGGTAAGGGTGATATTTATTCTTCTTTATTATGCGTCTAATTGTGGTATTGGAAATATCTAACTGATTGCTTAATTGCCTTGTGCTTACATTGGGATCTTCAACTATACTGATCATTACTTTATATTCGTTGTCAACAGTAACAGCTGTAGCATCACGTGAATGTTTTTCATACTTGACGGTTCCCGTTCTATCAAATCTATTCTTTGAATTATCAAAAGTATCCTTTTGTGGATGACGTCTTTCTGGGTATCTTTGACGATAGACCCTACTAGCAAGAAACGCATTTTTTTGACATTCACCCAGTATCCATATCATATCAATATTTTCTTGAACACTATAATTCTTATTATAATCCATTTTTTATACCTAATACCGATTAAATATAGTGGACGTGATATAATACAAAATTTTATGTTGACAATTAATGCTACAACAAAATATACCTACTGTCATTTTCATAGATAACTTGTTTTCTTATTAAAAATTGTGTAAAATATGTTATTTCTCATTTAACGTCAATTATTAAAGTAAATAGTAAAGTTAGATGTCCAAAACCCTATATTTTTTTAATGTGTATTAAGGAGAGCTTCTAACTGAAGAAAAATATACAGGGTGTCCCATTTGAAAAAATTAAGTTATTGCAATTTGAAAACTAGACTCTTTGCACGCCATCGGCAAACACCCTGTGCAACAGGTGAAGATGTTGGGTAATTATTGTGGTAGGTGTATGTTTTATTTACATCATAGTAGCCTTTTGGAGGAATTTTTGAAAAAATGTGTTTATTGTGCTAATATTTCTGAAGTGCTGTTTTTTCATTAAATCTGCTTATAATAGGAATAACTTGTCAACGCCGCGTCGGATTTACAAATTCAAAAAACTACCGTAAAGCTAATATTGAGTAGAATCAGAAGACATAATCGTATACAGGGTGTTCAATTTAAAAAAACCAAATTAATTTTGATTCCACAAAAATTATCCACCCTGTATACATCAAAATATTTTACAATTGTAGTCCGAGTGACACCGTATAAACCTACAAGAAATCTTGTTGATACCTCTTTTAGTTTCGGTGCTAGAGATCGAGTGGAAATAATTGGCGCACCCTGTATATATATATATACAATCTCGCCAATTATAGCATGTTATGTTATGGATAATTTGTTAGACTCAGTTATACAAATATTACCTTTCAATTTAATTTTTATAAAAAAGTATGTTGATGATATTATTCTAGCTCTACCAGAAAATAAAGTAGATGAAGTTCTTTCCATTTTTAACAGTTATGATCAACACATCCAGTTTACAATAGAGAAGGAGGATGAATTACAAAGTATACCTTTTTTAGATACTAGAATAATAAGAAATTCTAATAATACTTTATCAATTGATTGGTATAGAAAACCAATGAGTTCTGGAAGATTCATGAACTTTTGGTCGTATCATAAATTTTCTATGAAAATTAATTTGGTCAAGCAAATGAAAAATAGAATAATTAATATTTCAGATCCTGTATTCCATGAGAAAAACTTAAAAATCCTCCATCAATTATTCTTAGATAATGGATATCCGAACAATTTAATAAAAAACATATTTTATAATAACTCTCCAAATTTGGACATTATTCCAGAACATACTGAAATTCCCTATTGCTATATTTCATTGCCATATATTAGAGAAATTACACCAAAATTAATTAGAGCTTTCAAACCACTTACTAACATAAAAATTGCAAATAAGACATGTTTAACGATCAAATCAATTTATACAAGAGTTAAAGATAAAACTGATATCCTCAATCTTTCAAATGTAGTTTACTGTATCCCTTGTAAAAATTGCGAGGATAAATATATTGGTCACACTAGCCAAAAATTAAAAAATCGTATTTCTCTCCATAAAAGTGATTCTAGATTATATCCCGAAAGATGTGCTTTGGCCAAACATATACACGATAAAGACCATTTTATGGATTTTGAAGCTGTCAGTATTTTAGATATACAATCTAATACTAAAAAAAGACTTTTTTTGGAAATGGCTCACATATCTCAAGAACAAAATATCATTAATAAAAAAAGTGATCATAAAAATTTGAGTGATATTTATTATTACCTTTTGTCTATTGATAGGGAGCCTGAGTGTCATAAGATTTCAAATTCGTCTGTTTCAAACATTTGAGGTTAAAAAAACATCAAACAAATTTAAAAAAAGAAGATAACCTAACCAATCTTGATATTTTTAGATATAGGATAGTTATAATAGTTATAATTTTATACTAGTTCTTATTCTATAAGCAAACGATTTTGTTTGACATCATTTAGACATTTATTTTTTTAAAAAATTCAAATCAAAATTATTGTTAGATGTATTTACCATATTAAACAACTTTTGTAATACAATCTCAAATACTATCCTTGAAAATGGAAATAAAGATATTCCGAAAGCTTGGAAATTAGTGTAAAGAGTGTTGTTTTTAATTAATAAAGCACATCACTCTTTTTTATTACGTTTTTATTTTAGAACAACTAATTACTAAACTTGTAATAACACATGACATATAATCTGACATCTATCTAACTATATCTAGAACATTCTCGACTCTACGGTTGATAGTCGACAATGTTACTAACCTAAAAATAGTATTATGACTACTGTACCGAGATTTTAGTGTGGTACCTATATGAAATAACATATATTTCAACAGCCCCCCTCGCTAAAATCTCTTAAACCTATACATCCCTTAAAATGTTTAAACATAGTAGCAGGTAATCCCTTGGTCAGAATATCAGCCTCTTGATTGCTAGAGGAGACATAATGCAATTTCAATATTTTCTTATTAATGTATTCACACACAAAATTATATTTCAACTCTAAATGTTTCACCCGTCGATTATTAGCTGGATTATTAGCTATTGCAATACATCCTTGATTGTCTTCATATAAAATAATATCATTTATATTCAAAGAAAAATCCTTTAACAACTTTAGAACCCATAAACATTCTGACACTGCACTACATAAAGCAACCAATTCTGCTTCGGTAGAGGAAAGACTTACACAATTTTGTTTGCGCGTTACCCAAATAATTGTGTTTCCAAAAAGTTTAACCAAAAACCCAGAAACAGATTTCCTATCAATGAGGTCACCACCCCAATCAGCATCAACATAACATACCAAATTACCATTGCATAAATCTCTCTTATACTCCAGCCCTACATTTCTAGTTCCCTTTAAGTAGTTCAATATTCTTTTTAGATAATTCCAAGTTTGCTCAGTTGCCTTGTCCTGGTATCTACTAAAGTAATTTATTGTAAAACATATGTCGGGTCTAGTACCCAACATTAAAAACATTAAACACCCAATTAATTCTCTGAATGGTTTATTTGTTGATACATTTTCAACTTTATCAATTCTAAGTTTTGGCTCAATCGGAATAGGAGACGTCTTACAGTCTTCAGCATTAAATTTCTTTAGCAGATTATCAATATATTTTGTTTGAGAAATTTTTAAAATACCTTTTCCTCTTTCATAGTAAATTTCAAGACCAAGAAAATTACTTAATGACCTTTATCTTTCATTTTAAATTTTGACATTAAAATTTCTTTGATTTTATTAATCTTGTTTAAACAAGGGCCTGACAAGATAATGTCATCGACATAAATAAGTAAATACACTATATCCGAAGCTTTTTCACATTTTAAATAATAAAGACAGAAGTCATTTTCAGATCTAATAAACCCTATACCTACAAGATAATTATTTATGCTATCATTCCAGCACTTGCTACTTTGTTTTAAACCATACAAAGATTTTTTTAATTTAAGAACTTCACCTGGCTTACATTCTATACCAGTAGGTGCAAATATATAAACATCTTCACTGATAGCACCATTTAAAAATGCGGTCTTAACATCTAGTTGTATAAAATGGTATTTATATTGATTACCGATTACTAATAACAATCTAATGGTTGACATTCGAGCTACAGGTGAATATATATTGTCAAAATCTATATGTTTTTCTTGCATAAACCCTCTAACAACAAGCCTTGCCTTGTATCTATCTGTTAAATTATTTTCCAAATTTTTGTATGCAAATACCCATTTAGTATCTAAAATTTTAACATTCAAAGGCCTATCTACTTTTTCCCATGTCTCGTTTTCTAAAATTGAATCTAATTCTCTGTTTACAGCATCTATCCAGTAATTTTTATCAGCTCTATCTTTTAATTCTGAAAAACATTTAGGAACATCATTTATGAATTCACCTGCATCGAATGCCATGAATAATTCATAGTCGTTATACCTGGATGGCATTTTTATCTGTCGCTTATTTAAATTTATATTCCTATCTGAAACCTCATTTTCGCATCCCAAGTCAGACTGCTCAGGCATTTCATCGCCCTTTTGATTCATCTCAACTTCCTCTAAGTTTTCCTGATTTTCCTCAATTATACTTATGTCTATTAACCTATTCTTGTAATAAAATTTATCTTCATCAAACTCTACATCTCTTGATAAAATTAATTTGTTATCTGTAATATCCCACAGCCTATAACCATTTGGTGAGTATCCCAACATAATACATTGTTTAGTTTTAGAGTCAAATTTTTTTCTGAACTGTTTTGGAATTAAACTATAAGCCATGCACCCGAAAATTCTTAAGTTTTTTACATTTGGTTTTACCCCATACCATACCTCAGCTGGAGTCATATCTTTAAGGTTTGCTACTATTCCCCTATTCATTAAGTAGTTGGCAGTTAATATCGCTTCTCCCCAATATTCTTTAGGCATACCTGCATCTGCCAGCATAGCTCTACTTCTTTCTACCAAACTCCTGTTTTTCCTTTCAGCCTTGCCATTATGCTGAGGTGTATATGGCACAGTATAATCCAAAATTATCCCCTTTTCTTTACAAAAATCTATTAATTCTTTTGACTTATACTCTCCCCCGTTATCACAACGCAATTTAGATATTTTACTATTAAATTTAGATTCGACCATGTTCACATATTCAAATAATTTTTTACATGCCTGGCTTTTATTTTCTAATAGATACACAATGGTGAAATTTGAATAATCATCAATAAATGTCATGAAGTATTGTTTACCATCAAAAGAAGTGGGGCTAATTGGACCACATAAGTCTGTATGAATTATTTCTAAAATCCTGTTACTTTTTGTACGTGTACCAAATGGTATTCTTGATAATTTTCCCTTAACACAAGACTCACAAAACTCAATGTTTTGTACTTTCAAGTTTTCCCCAATACCATGAACTATCCCTGACTTAATAATTTCTTTTAACCCTGAAAAACCAATATGACCATATCGCTTATGCCATTTTATAAAATTATCATTCTCAGATTCTATATTTAAGCATTCTGGCTGGAGTAAATGAAATGAGATTTCATATAGATTATTTCTTTTTCCTAATCCTATAACATTCTTATGTTTGTCTAACAATTTTACTTCACCCTTTTCAAATAGAACCCCAATGTCAAACATCTCTAGCTTTTTAACTGACAAAAGATTTCTCCGTAAGTTGGGCACATAAAATACATTTTTGATGCTACATTTTATCTTTTGATTGTTTACAATACAATATACTTCTATGTCACCAACACCAACGGCCAATAAAAAACTAGTATTCTTAGCAACTGCAATCTTAATTGGCTCTTTAAGCATAAGTAAATTTTGAAAAAAATATTTTTTATTGACCATGTGATCTGTGCAGCCTGAGTCTACATAGAAATTCAACATATTAATATTTTCATTTTCAGATATATTTTCATTTCTGTCCCCCATGAAACACACACTTTTATCAAATGAACAGTCATTCTGATTTGTTACATTGTTATTGTTACCTGTTATATCATTTTCCCTATTTATTCCACTATTATTTTCTGTATGATGACTATGAAAATTTCCTCGAAAATTCCTATATCTATTTTTACAATTTTGCCGCTTCCCCAATATTCCTGTCCTTGTACATTATCATTCGGCAAATATCTACTATAACTATATATATATATATAAATAACTATGATAAATTGAAATATTCTTACAATATCTAGAGTAGTTGTACTCTTAAGGAAGACTATAGTTTTATGTTAAACAAGCTTACAATTCATTAGAATATAGGTATAAATTGATGGGTTTTGTTTTGCCAATAATCATAGTAGTTAAAATTGTCTTACCGTTTTTTAAGACATATTCCATTTAGTTATTAGTTGCAGTACCTATATGTTGTTTCCACTTGTAAATATAAATACGTATTTATACATCAAATAATCAATTTATAAATTTAGAGCTGGAGAAACCACTTCAAATTAGTTTTACTTTAAGGAAAATAAAACCAATAATAAAAGAAAGAATTTGCACTTATTTCTGCTTTCACACCCCGAACCTCCCTGAGGATAGCTTCACACGGGCATGTAATTGTTTTATTCTCATTAGATAATCAAGGCTCGTAGAAATCCTTCTACAAATTCTATTACTAGAAATGTCATATCTAAAAGCTTTTGGTATATAAATGTACTATAACATTACATTAGAGAATTGTTACATACCTTCAAATTTTAATTCCCAATTTCTATACAAGCAACACACTTCATGCAATTCTAGTTAGCGTGGTGCTAGCCCTAACCTAACTTTATTCCTTTGCAGACGGTTCTAGGTGCGCAAATTCATTGACATTTGACAACCGTAAGGGTTAGTTCACATGCTTGATTTAGGACGATGGACGTGATTATACATATGATATTCTTCAGTTCAACTGTTCAACAATCATAATGTATGCTCTTTTCGAATTATTTGAAATTCAAATTTAATTGGTTGAAAGGGTGTGATTCCGGTCAGTCACATCAGCAGCTATAGGGTATTATTATAAGTAGTAGAAATTATAATATAGTAATTCCTTGTTTATATATAACGCTGTAAAATTGATATTTTAATACGAATGAACAATCTAATTCGCAATCTAGGTACTCCTATTTTCATTTTAAGTGGTTGGAAAATAAAAACCTTTACACGGTGTAATATACTATTTAGTTTATAAATCGTAGTTTCGTAGTTGTAGTTATGGTTTTCTTGATTGATAATATTTGTCAATAATTCTGTCAAGTTATGTGAATTAAAGCATAATTGTGTGAAAGGTTTTTATTACAATTTAATTCACATAAAGAAAATGGAAAAGTATTTCCGACCTGATAAACTAGAAGCTGATCCAAACTCCGCAACTGCTAGTAAAGAATTCAATCACTGGTAAAACATTCAAAAATTTTCTGAATTGTAACTCGTCAAAAGAGAAACCACTTGAAGATAGAGATAAGTACATGCTTTTAGTAAATTTTGTCTAACATACTGTTTACGAACATATAAATGAAGCTACAACATATACTTCTGCTTTAAAAATTTTGAAAGAACTGTATGTTAAACCTACAAATGAAATTTTTGCAAGACATATTCTAAGTACCCGAAAGCAAAACATCAATATAACCATTGATCAGTATATTCAGGAACTAAAGAAGCTAAGAATTGTAACTTTAAAGCTGTCTCCAGTGAACAAAACAAAAACGATTATATCAGAGATGCATTTATAAGCGGCATTTTGCAAACTAATATCCGACAACGCTTACTTGAATTTAACAATTTATCGTTCGAAGATGCGATATCTACATCCAGATCTTTAGAAGAATCTCAAAAGCTGTCAGATTCATATAAGTTACAGTCAAATTTTGCAAATAATGTAACATGTTCAAATTTTAATGACGCTTTCCAGGTGAATTCAGCTTCGTTTAAACAAATATCTACTCAAACGTGCTATTTTTGTGTAACGGCTACTCAGATAAAGAGCTGCTCAGGCGTGAATTCTGATACCAAACTAATAAAAATTCAGGGAGTAGTCTTACCGGTTCGCGGGTAATACTACTTTTTTTTAAACTATTGAAGTTATATTGAAATAAATGAATTTAATAAGTTAACAAAACAATCAATAATTTACGTTAAGGAATTTAAGTGAAGTTAAGGTAAGTGGGCGCCACCCTGAATAATATTAGTTGACTTGTTTCAACACTCTCTATCAACAAACCTGGAAATGTTGGAAGGGAAGGAATATGAACTACGTTGTTAAATTTACAAGTTGTATAATGACTTTAAATAAATATATAAATATCACAGTTGAAGAAAAATAAATTAGTAGTTTAGCAAGTACTCTTGTTGCAACAATAATTTTTAGTGACGGTACTTTCCTGGTTTCTTCTGCATTGAGATCCGGTGTCTTATGGAGGTCCGGTGTCTTATGGAGGTCCGGTGTCTTATGGAGGTCCGGTGTCTTATGGAGGTTTATTGCCAGAACATATTAATAGTAGTAGTTGTTGTGGTAGTAGTAGTTGTAGTAGTAGTGGTTATATATATAAAGATATATATAACTTAGATACGAAGAAAGTGCTAGAAAGAACACTTGAATCAGATATATGTTAAATGAACATAGTAAAATGCAGGATATCTGGAGATTGAAATGAAAATGGTGCTGGTTGTTATGTGATGTACAGATTGAAAAATGAATATTTAAAAACGTGGTTCATAAATCAAAAAAAAGCAACATCCTGTATTTTACTATAAAAAAAATAATAAAGGAAAGCAATAAAAATGTATTATTAATGCCGGTAAATATATTGAAAGGTATATCAAGTGTCTTCAACAAGATAAAGAAAAACACAAAAAAATATAAAAAAAACGTTATCGATATATCTGGTACTGGAACGCTAGAGAAAATAATAAGAAAAGCTACTATATATTGAGGAAAACAAAGTTAAATATGTAACATATGAATTTAAGCGAAACTACTTACCATTCACATGAATGCACTTAGATAAAAAAAGTTTTAGGTGAAACTCTCACCAAATAAATTTCAATTTGTTAATTCAACATTTTGTCACAGAAAAGACAAAATCTCTGATTGCCTCTGTTTAAATATAAAACATGAAATCATGTGAATGATAATGCACATACGTCGCATATCTGTATCAAACTCCATGGTTTGGAAATGAAAAAGTATTTTAAATTCCGTAAGTGGATTCTTCATTCATTTGTGTTAAAATTGAAAACCAAATAATTTATAGTAAACCGAAGTGACTATTTTCCCTATAGACGGTATCGATTTGACCCGCAAATAAACTTAAAATTTTGTCTTTCATCGACTATAGATAAAGTTAAACTCGATACATTTCTCAGCGCTGGGCATGAGAAAGGACTGGCTACTCGCCACCCATAAGATAATTTAATAAATATTTAAATATAATGAGAGTGAATAAAATTAACGTTACACACCCTTACAACCAGGAAAAAAAATTTTTTTTCACAAAAAAAAAATTTTTTATAAATGAAAAAGAATTTCCACACAAGGAATTCATAAAAAAGAAATAGTAAAGTAAAGAAGAGGCAAAAAAAATTTTTTGAACGGTATAATTTTATGAGAAAAGGAACCAGTACCAGGTATATACGAATCGTTAAGAGGATTTCTTATAAAAAAAATACTGATATACTTATAATCAGTGAATTAGTAATGTACTAAAAATAAGGAACCCGAGATTTTATAAACGAAACAAATAAATTCTTGTCTGATGGATCGATTGTATCGATTATCAGTCAGTAGTTAAATAAAAATTTAAGATAATAAAAAAAAGTAAACTATCGATATCACTGAATCAGTGAATAACTAAAAAAAAAATTTTCACCTGATATCAGTCGATAGGTAATAATAATATAAACAATATTATAAGGAAGTAAGTACTAATAATAATATAAGCAATATAACTAACTTACTAAGAATATCTTGGCCCAAAAAAAATATGAGAAAATGAAAGGAAACAAAATAAAAAAAACTTCCAAGTATCTTTAGTCCAAGAAGAAAATTAGAAAATAACGTAATGCTATATGATAATTTTTTTTCCGAGCTTATACCAGGGAGGTTGCCAGTTAGCGTCCGCAGTAGCCATTGGTCATCGCGCAGGTATAGCATTCGAAAAAAAAACATCACACAAAGCAGCAGACAATTAGACTAACAATTAATAACCATAGCCTAAGATGTTAAACCTCTTAACGATATAAAAAATAGTTCTCAGATGAGAAGGAAACAAAGCAAAACAAAAGAAATAGTTACAGATATAATTTAGGAGCAAATCCAAGGAAGCTTTATATGACTCCCTAACAGAAACTGTCAACCAAAAAAAAATTTTCCATTATATTATACTACATAATATAATATGATAAACAAAAAAAACCACCAATATTTCAGGCTAATCATATGCCCTATCACAGCATCCCAGGTCAAGAGATCAACCTCCACCTAACGAGAAGGACCTCGCGAGAGATGTTAAGTCGCGTCGTGGTCTACAATCTCAGCTTCAGCAGAAATCTCAACCCAAAATACTATGACAACACACATGAATCACCCAATATGAAGAATTTATCGATATGAGAAAACGAAAAGAGAAAAAAATGTTTTTGAATTTTGGAGCTAGTTACTATAACTAGTCCAAGGAGGCTCGATATACCCCCTAACAGAGTATAGCCCCTGTCAGGCTGAAATTTGAGGGAGGTAGGAAATAGACAACGGTATCCCACAACAGTACTGTTGGAAAATCCTCAGAGCGATATGCGAGCCATGTTGGCACAGACGCAGTAGTTAACCCCCCAAGTAGATTTAACTAATGACAGCAGACCTCAGCCACCTCTGCCTCCCAGGCTGATTAACCCCCCGACGCTGAACCCTGAAACACATTCCAGACCACTCTGAGTTCTTCAAACACCCACTATTGAGAAATCCAACAAAAAAAATTCAAAGGGAAAGGTATACAATAAAATATAGACAAAATGAAGGTATGTCTATAAGTGAAATATCTAGATCAATCTTTCGGAATGATCATAGATAGAGATAATGAAAAAGTAGATAAAAAAAATTAGGTAGACAAGATATTAGGTAAGGTATTGAAAGTAGTTAAGCAAAAAGAATTCTTTTTGTAATGTAAGTTGATATCTCGAGCATGTAGATAAAAATGTTTAAAACAATTAAAATACTATAAAATTTTCAACAGAAAGGTAATGAAAATTTTGAGATAATTAAGATAATTGAAATTTCAAACTTTCAAGATAATAAAATTTTCAGATAGTTGAGATAATATAAAAGATAATAACTTTAGATATCCCATGATATTTCAGCTATTATTCAAACTAATTGCAAAGTCAAATTTCCAATGGTCTTCAAAAAAAAATTTATATACCCTCTCGGTATATAAATACAGACAAGACATTATCTGCCTGCAAAGATAAGATAAAGATAAGTACTATAAAATATAGTACAGTAGACAAGTTACATCCCTTGTCCACTTAGATACGATAAGATACGATAATTGAGATAAGATAATGAAAATAAGATAATGAAGATAAGATAATGAAGATACAATATCACCCTTAATACTTAAGGTTTCTTCAAATCAAGAAGACCCAATATTTAATAACCTCAATGCTTGTGCACCAACATGTTTATTAAACTCAAATTGATTTGACTATGCGTTTTCCAAAATTATAATATTTATGGATATTTAAAAATTTTCTAAAAAAAAATTCTCAACGAATTTTGTATTATAATTCTCAGATTAAAATGAATGCTATTTTGCTAATCAATAGGGAAAGAAAGTGAAGTCATTATCACATTTATAGTCAGAGAAAAAGACAATCTCTACGATAAGAGAGATAAAAAAGAATATTCGAGACACCAACACACATCACAAAAAAATTACAAAATAGGGAAGATATAAGTATAAATGGTTACGTTGTGATTGAATCGGATTCATCGATATCAGAACACTCATCATCAGACAAGATACCAGCTTTAATGTCTTTTATGTGCCATCGACCAATGTTTTTTCCCGCTTCATCCTTTAATTCATACACTAAGGGAGAAATAACGCGATATACGGTACATTGTGTATATTTTGGTGAAAATTTAGCAGAAATATATCTGGCTTTGTCCGATTTTGGGTAGTTCTTCTTCCAAACCCGATCACCTACGTAGAACCTATGATCTCGTTTGCGCAAATTATAACGTTGACTACTCTGCCGATATGCTGTTTGCAAATTTTTTCTCACCACTTCAAAAATTTTAGGCATTTCTTGTGTATCCTGAATTCGGTGGACTTTATCGGAAATGGTAACCTGATTATTTGCATTTTCTGCAATTATACCATAAAAATTTCCCGAGACAGGAACATTTCGAGCAAAGGTAAGGAAGGAAGGGGTGAAATCGGTAACTTCATGTTTCGACAGCCGAATTGCTTGAGCAATTTTATAGATCTCTTCATCCCACGTTCTATGATCTTCATAACTATAAGATCGTATAGCTGTGACAATGGATTTGTTTACGCGTTCAGTGTGATTAATTTGCGGATGAAAGTTAGCATTATACCAAATCTTTTGTACTGAATATTTGTCCATGAGGTTTTTGAACAAATGACTCGTGAACTGTTTACCATTATCGCAAGATACAATTTGAGGGATTCCAAAAATAAGAAAGACATGATTTTCTAAGAAATCAACTATAGAACGAGCGGTAGCCTGTCGTAAGGGATGAACTAATACAAATTTCGTGAACCAGTCAACTACAACAAGTGCAAATTGATTACCTTTACGAGATCGGGGATATGGCCCTAAAAGATCACACGATATCAATTGAAAAGGGAAGTTAATGTTACGATAATTTCCCATTAATCCTGCTTGTGGCAAGTTGGATGGTTTGCAAGATGCACATATTTTACAACGAGTAACATATTTATAAACTGATTTCCTAAGATTAGGCCAATAATAAATTTCAGAAATTCTCTCTAATGTTTTAAAAACACCGAAGTGAGAAGAAGTTGGACTATCATGAAAATGATGTAAAATTTCACTTCGATTTTTAGTAGGAACGACAATTTTCCAATCGGAAACATTGCTAATTGGTCCAAATTTATTGAAGACATGTTTAGATAATATGTTATTCTCAACTCTAAAACTTGGGTATTTTTCTGGAAAATCTTGAACATGAGAAATCATGTCATTATACCATTTATCGGGATGTAATGTAGATAAGTCTAAGATACTAACTTCAGGTATACGAGATAATGCATCTGCTACCACAGTTCCGGTAGATCTACGGTGAACGATAGAGAAATTGTATTGCGACAATTGCAATATCCATCTAGCTAAGCGAGGAGAAGGTTTTTTCATATTATTCAACCACACAAGAGAAGAATGATCAGTAATTACGGTAAAATGACGACCTACAAGATAATATCTGAAATGATCAATTCCTAACAAAACTGCTAACAGTTCCTTTTCAGTAGTACTAAACTTCTTTTGACCCTTTGTGAGTTTCTTACTCATATAAGCTATGGGATGTTCGAGTCCATCTTCCAATTGAAAAAGAACACTTCCTACCCCAACATCACTAGCGTCTGTCATAAGAAAGAAAGGTTTGGTGAAATCGGGACTACTCAAGATAGGAGCGGTAGTTAAGACAGTTTTCACCTTTTCGAAAGCCTGATTTGCCTGGGATGTCCAAGTAATAGATTGATGTTTCTTTCGCTCACTAAGAAGATCAGAAATTGGAGCAGATAAGGAAGAAAAATCTTTAAGAAACCGACGATAATACGAAACCATTCCCAAGAATCTACGCACCTGAGTGGCAGTTTTCGGAACAGGGTACTCACAAATAGCAGAAACCTTTTCAGGATCGGTACGAAGACCATTTTCATCCACCACATAACCTAAATATCTAAGGGAAGAACGACAAAACTGACATTTATCTAAATTAACCGTCAAGCCGGCATCTCGTAGTTTCTCGAAAACACTCTGAAGAATTTCCATGTGTTTATCAAAATCAGGAGTACAAATGATGATGTCATCCTGGTAATAAAAACAATATGGTTCCAAGGAAGGACCAATGACCAAATCGATTAAACGACACATGCTAGCAGGAGCAGAGACTAACCCAAAAGGAGTAGTGACATACTCGAATAAACCTTTACCTTTTACTGCAAAAGCTGTTTTCTCCCGAGATGATTTCTCCAACGGAATTTGATAAAATGCTTGCTTTAGGTCTATACTAGATATATAACGAGTATCTCGAAGTTGACTCAGTATAACTTCGATTGAAGGTAAGGGATAAGCATCTTTATTTAAAGTCACACTATTTAGTTTACGTCCATCAAAACACATTCTATATTTACCATCTCCCTTTTGAACCAACCAGATAGGACTACAATATGAAGATTTACTTTTTTGAATTACACCTAATTCTAGCAAAGTATCTACTTCCTTTTCCAGGTAAGCTTGCATAGCTTGAGGTAAGGGATATTGGGTTTGTTTAAAAGGAGGAGAATTTCCGGTATCAATAAAATGCTCTATCAAATGAGTTTTACCTATTTTTCCTGACGGACTAATAGTCTTAAAGAGATCAATAGTTTGATTTAACCTACTTGTTTGATTAGGAGTTAAATGAGATATATCCCGAATTGTATTTACTACAGCTAACGAGAGTGAATTTACAGTTAAAGATAATTTAGAGAAATTAATTTTTACGTTAAAAATTTTGAGAAAATCCATACCGAGAATAATATCATGTTTGACTGAAGGTATTAAATAAAATTTCATAAGCCTAGATATCTTGTCTGTGATGACATATGTTTCGATATAACCAAGAACGTCCTGCAATTTACCATCTGCCGTAGATATTTTTAAGTTATCATCGTTCAATATAGGTACTGATAAGTTATGAATAAAATCTAATGCACGAGAACCAATCAATGAGATATTTGAACCAGTATCAACAAGACAAGAAATTGTTTTATCAAATATTATGATATCGACATAAGGTCGATTATCATCTTTAACATTATAAAGCAGTGATCCTACATTTGCTAAAGGCTTTGAGTTTGAAACAATTGAATTTGATCTTGAATTAGTTTTATAGAAATCTTTAACAAATAAAAGCCATGAATTCCAGTCGGAGCGACTTACAGTAGGAACCTTTTTTAAGATAGAACGAGAAAAATTTTTTACAGAACTGGAATTTATAGGATTTATTTCAGGTAACCTTAATTTTCGTCTTTTGCTGGTTTTTCCTGGGACTTTGCTTTTGTTTTGATGTTTTTGGATTTTCCTGATGTTCCCGGTTTTTGAGCAAGTGTGGTAGAGTGGGAAGTTCGACCACTGCTTGGTTCGTTTTTTGAACACTTTGGACATTTAGTTTTTACAGTATCAGGATGTCCACAACCAAAACAAAACAATTTCCTAGGAACTTGACAGTTATAATACATATGACCTGCTTGTTTGCAATTCCAGCAAGTCCAAGTAGACGATACTACCGATATATTTTTCCGTGTTTGTTTAAAACAAGAATTATCCTTAAAAGAGGTACTAGGTATGCTCAAATCTGGTTCAAGTAAATATTGACTATTCTTATGATTTGATGTAAATTGTTGATCCCAAGTTAATGTTTCCTCAAGTCGTTTACATTTTTCCGTCAAAATATCAACAGTATCAATATCGATTAAAGCTAATGGTTGTGCATAATTAGGTAAGAGATTTTTACGAATATTACGGATCATGGCATTTTCGCTTGGCTTGTCGTCAAGACGATTGAACAAACCACACATGGCGTTAATATAGAGGGTAACTCTTTCATGTTGACCTTGTTTTCTAGCCTTGATTTCCTCTAGTAAATCATCTTGATAGTTATAAGGTAAGAAATCTGATTTCAATTTGGTCACTAATTGTTCCCAATTTTGAACTTTGCATCTGTTAATTAGATACCAATTAAAAGCTTGATCACTAAACAAATCAGCTGAGCTAGAAAACAATTCAGCATCTGTGATACCTCTTGAAATTTTAAGACAATTTACGCGTTCTAGGAAGCCAAGTACTGATTCTTTGGAATCAATTCCTGAGAATCTTATTCCCCATTTGTGTACAGGTACAGGTTTAGAAAAAGAAAAACTTTGATTTGCATTTACCGGAGTAGATTGTCTATCTGCATCAATAACATTGAGTTTGCCATCTAATTCACCTTCTAAAAACAATATTTCTGATGTTAGATGTTTTTTTACTTTTTCATGCTCGTCTTCCTCGCAATTCAAACGAGAAATGCGTTGCGTAAGGTGAGTTAGCCGACAAGTCAATCTTTTATACTCTACATCAGAAGAAGTTCCAACAAAATCTTGAACCTTCTTCTTCAAGTCGGCAAAAGAAAGCTTAATTCCTGTAATTTCTGAAGGAAATGGAAGATCGACATAAACTATCGAACTCCGCATGGATACCTCTTGAGTTAAAACACCCCGTAACAATTTCCTCTTCTCTGTAACCAGTGAAGGTATTTCTAAGCCACGATAAGAAATTTCATGATCTAGTTCATGAGTTAAAAGATAATCAACATTTAGCTTAAACATTTTTGCCATTTTAGTATACGAAATTGAATTAGAAAATCGAGTACTGTTGATATTGACGATTGAGAAGATATTTATATATACGATACGTGAAGATATAAGATAAGAAAAAAAAATGTTATATAGATATAGATATTGTCAATACGATAATAAAATAAAATATTGCAACTCAACTGTGACGATATGATACGATAAGTGAACTATAGAAAGATAAATACTGTAATAAGTGAAAGATATTTACGATAATAAAAAGATAACTACTACTATCCAAACTTCCAAGTTTCAAGATCTATTGATGAGAGAGATGATGTGTAAAGCAGGCCCCACGTTGGGCGCCAATTTGTAACGGCTACTCAGATAAAGAGCTGCTCAGGCGTGAATTCTGATACCAAACTAATAAAAATTCAGGGAGTAGTCTTACCGGTTCGCGGGTAATACTACTTTTTTTTAAACTATTGAAGTTATATTGAAATAAATGAATTTAATAAGTTAACAAAACAATCAATAATTTACGTTAAGGAATTTAAGTGAAGTTAAGGTAAGTGGGCGCCACCCTGAATAATATTAGTTGACTTGTTTCAACACTCTCTATCAACAAACCTGGAAATGTTGGAAGGGAAGGAATATGAACTACGTTGTTAAATTTACAAGTTGTATAATGACTTTAAGTAAATATATAAATATCACAGTTGAAGAAAAATAAATTAGTAGTTTAGCAAGTACTCTTGTTGCAACAATAATTTTTAGTGACGGTACTTTCCTGGTTTCTTCTGCATTGAGATCCGGTGTCTTATGGAGGTCCGGTGTCTTATGGAGGTCCGGTGTCTTATGGAGGTCCGGTGTCTTATGGAGGTTTATTGCCAGAACATATTAATAGTAGTAGTAGTTGTAGTAGTAGTGGTTATATATATAAAGATATATACAGTGTGTCCGCGTAAGTTGGCTACATATGGAAAACTTTTTTATTATTGGTTTTAGGAAAAAAAGTTATTCTTCATAAAAAGCTCTGCATTATCTAAAACCTAAAATGCAATCATTAGATATCACTTTTTTTCAGTCGTGTACGAGGTATGTCAAAAAATATGAATTTTACTCAAGAGTAAAGTACCTTTATTTTTCACAATACAGAAAAATTGTAAGGAGTAAAGTTGTTTAAAATTGGAAGTTATA
Organism: Galerucella nymphaeae; assembly: GCA_963978555.1. NCBI lineage: Eukaryota > Metazoa > Arthropoda > Insecta > Coleoptera > Chrysomelidae > Galerucella > Galerucella nymphaeae. Next base: position 3,839,283 of record OZ021706.1, on the reverse strand, counting down.
TCCAAATATGCAATTACAGCTATTTAGCATGAAAATTAAGATTTGGTGATTATTTACGTTTTACATGATTTTTGTTCAAGAGTAAAGTACCTTCATTTTTGACCATATCGAAAAAGTTTAATAAGAAAAGATGTTGAGGATTAAATAATTTTGAAATATTGTTTATTTATTATCAAAAAATATTAATTTTACATTTTCTCTGCGTTAACATTAAAAGTTCAAGTTTGAAAATTAATACATTATTAATCTAGGAGGCACTTGTCAGTGAACGTCACAACGTAATACCTTGTGATATTGTTGTAAAGTTTTATTTTTGAAAGTATTTGTTTATGAAAAGGTAGAAATGCCAGCAACATTAAGTATGGACGATAAAATTGAAATTGTGTTAATAGTGGGTGATAAGTATAAAACATATCGAGAAGCTGCAGAAATATTCAATACCCGACATCCAGATAAAAATGTTCATTTTACAACAGTACGAAAAATTTATAATAAATTTAGGACTTATGGAGATGTACATAATAAATTTAGCAAAAAACATCAAAACAAAGCAGATAATGATGACATTGCATTAGAAGTAATTCTCTCGACAATTGAACATCCTGAATATTCTTTGCGACAAAGAGCATCTTCAATGACAAATGTCGTAAAAAAAACTACAGTTGCAAAGATCCTAAGGAAGAACAAATTTCTCCCGTACAAACCCCAATTCATCCATACGTTAAAACCAGGAGATTATGATAGACGATTTGAATTCTGTTGTGACATACAGGGACACTTGGATGATAATCAATTTATGTCGAGACAAATTATTTTTTCAGATGAAGCAACATTCTCATCAAATGGGACAGTTTCAAGCCAAAATTGCCGTTGGTGGAGTGATACTAATCCAAATTTCACATTGAAATCGCGGGACCAGACTTCATTCAAAACGAATGTCTGGTGCGCAATTTATAAAAATCAAATGATTGGACCTTTCTTTTTTCGAGAAAACTTGAATGCGGATCGTTATTTGTGTTTTTTAAACGATAAAATAAGTGATTTTCTTGACAACCTTCCCCTAACTGAACGTCAGCAGGTATGGTTCCAACAGGATGGTGCCCCATGTCACAGCAGGTTAGATGTACGTCAATACATTGAAAATCTGTTCAATGGAAAAATTATTCATCGTTATTCGGAAATTCCTTGGCCTCCGCGGTCTCCAGATTTAACCCCACTCGATTTTTTCTTGTGGGGTTACTTTAAGCAGAAGGTATATCTTCAAAAGCCCTTTCGAAATATTGACCATTTGGAGGAAGTAATTACAGACGCGGTACGTAGTATAACGCCCCGTATGATTAGGAGCGTCTTAAAAGAATTTGTTAATAGAACTGTTACATGTATGACCAGAGATGGAGGATATGTGGAAGCATTAGCAAATTGAGGAAACAGATTTTTTATTAGTACTGATAACAACATAATTATACAATTTTGTATTCGTTTAAATGCATAGTTCAAATATTACAAAATTAGTGATTGGAAGGTCATCAGCGTTCAATAAAAAAGGGGGATATGTTTGTTTTGATAAAAGTACATTTGTAAATTATTATTGTTTAAGATTTATTTGATTAAATTTATGAGTTATTAAATGTAATGCATTAATTTTCAAACTTGAACTTTTAATGTTAACGCAGAGAAAATGTAAAATTAATATTTTTTGATAATAAATAAACAATATTTCAAAATTATTTAATCCTCAACATCTTTTCTTATTAAACTTTTTCGATATGGTCAAAAATGAAGGTACTTTACTCTTGAACAAAAATCATGTAAAACGTAAATAATCACCAAATCTTAATTTTCATGCTAAATAGCTGTAATTGCATATTTGGATATAACTTCCAATTTTAAACAACTTTACTCCTTACAATTTTTCTGTATTGTGAAAAATAAAGGTACTTTACTCTTGAGTAAAATTCATATTTTTTGACATACCTCGTACACGACTGAAAAAAAGTGATATCTAATGATTGCATTTTAGGTTTTAGATAATGCAGAGCTTTTTATGAAGAATAACTTTTTTTCCTAAAACCAATAATAAAAAAGTTTTCCATATGTAGCCAACTTACGCGGACACACTGTATAACTTAGATACGAAGAAAGTGCTAGAAAGAACACTTGAATCAGATATATGTTAAATGAACATAGTAAAATGCAGGATATCTGGAGATTGAAATGAAAATGGTGCTGGTTGTTATGTGATGTACAGATTGAAAAATGAATATTTAAAAACGTGGTTCATAAATCAAAAAAAAGCAACATCCTGTATTTTACTATAAAAAAAATAATAAAGGAAAGCAATAAAAATGTATTATTAATGCCGGTAAATATATTGAAAGGTATATCAAGTGTCTTCAACAAGATAAAGAAAAACACAAAAAAATATAAAAAAAACGTTATCGATATATCTGGTACTGGAACGCTAGAGAAAATAATAAGAAAAGCTACTATATATTGAGGAAAACAAAGTTAAATATGTAACATATGAATTTAAGCGAAACTACTTACCATTCACATGAATGCACTTAGATAAAAAAAGTTTTAGGTGAAACTCTCACCAAATAAATTTCAATTTGTTAATTCAACATTTTGTCACAGAAAAGACAAAATCTCTGATTGCCTCTGTTTAAATATAAAACATGAAATCATGTGAATGATAATGCATATACGTCGCATATCTGTATCAAACTCCATGGTTTGGAAATGAAAAAGTATTTTAAATTCCGTAAGTGGATTCTTCATTCATTTGTGTTAAAATTGAAAACCAAATAATTTATAGTAAACCGAAGTGACTATTTTCCCTATAGACGGTATCGATTTGACCCGCAAATAAACTTAAAATTTTGTCTTTCATCGACTATAGATAAAGTTAAACTCGATACATTTCTCAGCGCTGGGCATGAGAAAGGACTGGCTACTCGCCACCCATAAGATAATTTAATAAATATTTAAATATAATGAGAGTGAATAAAATTAACGTTACAACATCCTAGACATCCACGATGTCTCTGTCCAGCACGAGACCCTATTTGTAAAAACTGCCAAGAATCTGGTCATTGGGCTTAAGTGTGCTTAAAATCTAAGAAAATTCCAAGTATATCCGCAAAACCAACATCCGCATCTACGTTTTCCATCGCTTCTTCATCAAAAACACCAAGTTCACTCTCGAAAGCTATTATTAATGTATCAATCAACAAAATCAATGCGAAAGCCCTACTAGATACTGGAAGCTCTGACACTTTTTGCATTACGACTTTGTACTTAAAAACAAAATACACATATTTCAAACCAATGGACAAGTTTTAATTGCATTTACATCGCGTTCATCTGAAATAAAAGGTTATTGCTTTATAAAACTTCAAATTCAAAATGAAGAATATGAAAATACAAAAGTCTTGATTCTTTCGAACCTTTGCACAGACATTATTATTGGTCATGATTTTATAAAACAACATGAACGAGTCGAAGTAACATTTGGAGGTTTAAGATCACCACTTTCCATTTGCTGTCTTGCTGAAGTAAAAGTTGAGCCGCCATCTTTGTTTGCTAATCTAATAGAAAATTATCATCCTATAGCTATTAAATCCCGTAAACACTCTATTGATGATGAACAATTCATTACTCAAGAAGTGAGTAATTTGCTTAAAGAAGGAATAATTGAAGAAAGTGATTCTCTTTGGAGAGCCCAAGTATTCGTAACCAAAAATGAAAATCACAAATGTCGAATGGTTATTGATTATTCACAAACAATAAACAGATTCACTCTTTTAGATGCTTATCCACTGCCTAATATTGAAACTTTAGAGGCAAAAATATCAAAATTCACATTATTTAGTACCATTGATTTAAAATCAGCTTACCATCAAGTGCCAATTCAAAAATCAGATAAACCATTTACAGCTTTTGAAGCAGGTGGTCGCCTTTATCAATTTAATCGTATTCCGTTTGGAGTCACTAATGGAGTATCCTGTTTCCAAAGGGTGATTGATTCTATTATTCAAAAAGAAAATCTACAAGGCGTTTTTGCCTATTTAGACGATGACGATAACAATTTGTGGTAAAGACCAAATAAATCACGACTCAAAAATTTATTGATGCTGCTAAAAAATATGGACTGACTTTAAATGAAAATAAATGTCACTATAATAAAAAATCAATTAACATACTAGGCTATACAATAGAAAATAATACCATGAAACCAGATTATGATAGACTTAAACCTATTTTAGAAATGCCAATTCCACAGGACACAAAAAGTCTTCAAAGAGCATTAGGAATGTTCTCACATTATTCAAAATGGATACAAAAATTTTCTGAAAAAATAAGATGCTTAATAGACAACTGATATAGCCAACTCTCTTCTGTGGAGTATCGACGAAAATGAAACATTAATTGTAGAAACAGATGCTTCTGACTTTGCTATAGCCGCTACATTGAGTCAAGCTGGAAAACCTGTAGCATTTTTCTCACGAACACTTTCCGAATCTGAGAAAAGGCACCCAGCTATCGAAAAGGAAGCTTATGCATGTGTTGAAGCGTTAAAGAAGTGAAGACATTATCTTATTGGAAGACACTTTAAACTAGTAACAGATCAGAAGTCAGTATCATTTATGTTCAATACAAGTCATACAAGTAAAATTAAAAATGAAAAAATTATGCGTTGGCGCATTGAACTTTTTTGTTTTAAATATGACATAGTCTATCGTCCTGGGAAGTCAAATAATGCAGCTGATGCTTTTTCAAGAATATGTAATAATATTACAAACAAACTCTTTGAATTACATTCGTCATTGTGTCATCCTGGGGTAACACGAATGCATCATTTTGTCAAAGTGCGAAAGGGTATTGCTTCAAGTCGAACAACACCATATAATCCCCAAGGGAATGGACAAGTTGAAAAATACAACGGCATTATCTGGAAAGCTGTCAGCCTTTCTCTCAAATCCCGAAAGCTTGAGACAAGTCAATGGGAATTGGTTCTACCAGATGCTCTACATTCTATTCGTAGTTTATTATGCACATCAACTAATCATACTCCACATTAACGTTTATTTACATATCAACGTCGATCTACGAGTGGAACTTCTATTCCTTCTTGGCTTGAAAATTCTGATAAAGTTTCACTTAAAAAGTTTGTACGTAGAAGTAAGTTTGATCCGCTTGTTGAAGAAGTAGAACTATTAGAAGTAAATCCTGATTACGCACTAATACGATATAACAATGGAAAAGAAAGTACAGTTGCGACTAAGCATTTAGCGCCACGAGGCGATTTACGATTGGCAGAAGATGATGAAGAAAATTTAATAACGAACAATCGAGACGAAGATGACGACCTACCGAATGTGGAAGAAGGTGAAGACGCTTCAATAATAAACGATGAAAACTTTGAAGAACAAAATTCTGCAAATGAGCCATGCACTTCTGGCAATCCAGATCAAAATCAAAATCAAATTGCGTAGATCCACTGGAAATAAACAGAAGCCTCAGTATTTAACGTATTATTCAAAAAAATAGTATCGGGTGAATGTTATATACTATTTAGTTTATAAATCGTAGTTTCGTAGTTATAGTTATGGTTTTCTTGATTGATAATATTTGTCAATAATTCTTTCAAGATATGTGAATTAAAGCCTAATTGTGTGAAAGGTTTTCATTACACACGGCAAACTTCTCCCATAAAATATCACTAATAGTTAAGCATATTAACCTAGACATGACAATTCAGCATCACATAGAAGATGTCAATATCTGGCCAGCAAACAGACGTCCGTCAGACATCATCTTCTGAACCATAACTGTGAGCGTCCACATGTGACGTCAATTTAGCATTATATAGACGTCGTATGGAAGACGTCATTACAAGGTCAGCAGATAGACGTCAATCAGACGTCATCTTCTGAATGGATAACCTTGCTGACCAAAATTATCTGAAAACCGACGTCAATATGACCTGGTTACTTGGAGTAATAGTTATATCACTAAAATTATATTACCATTTCTCTTTTTGAAGTTTTTTTATCAATTGCATTCATTTCAATTCTAGATAATGCGTCGGCGACATCATTTTCTTTTCCATTTTTATATTTAATTTGGAAATCAAACTCCCAGTATTAATGTCTATCGCCGTCATTTTCTATTGGAAAGCTGCGACGTCAATAGACAAACTCATTGGAATATCAATCTTATGAATCTACATTATTATCAATTGATTATTCTACAATAATAATTAGAATCATAGATGAATCTAGAATAAGTTTCACTTAGATGACTGTACTTATTGTGTCGATTGGTAAGTGAATCAAATTAAATTTAAAGCCTTCATCGTTAGTACTGTACTGATACTGGAATTTGTTGGAGCTTGTCGGCGTGGAATCATAATAGAAACAAATTGCATTGAAAATTTTAGTTGTACTGAACTGATATTTTGGTCAATATGAAAATATTTCAGTGAAAATAATGTCAGTGGTTTTTGAAAATGATAATATTTCCGAATATTTTATTCTATTAAAATGAATAAAAAAATTGGACACTTCTTTCAATGTTGGAAATGAGTCACTATTATCACAACAAACATGGATTGATCACCTATTTTCTTTGATCAAGTGTTTCATTGAACGGGGTTTATATATTGACATAATATTCAGTAAACCGGTATGTGACTCAAGTTGCAATGATATAATGGTCTTAATATTGTTTCAGATGACGCAGTTCAAATTATAATGAAAATGCTTACACTGGGACAAAATCAAAATCGTCTATGGGTGATAGAGTATATAAGTGTATTGCTTTGCATTTTAACAGAGTTCAGTTTTTCATTACCCGGAATTTATTTGTTCACTCATAATAGGTTTGTTCCAACTGTAGTCAGAAACCGTCAGAAACGATCAGAGAATAACTGGTCATAGCAAACAACGAGTTATTTCTGCGTAATTCCTATCACTGATTGCAATGGTCGACTATTCTCTGATCGCTTCTGACGGTTTCTGACTGCGGTTGGAACAAACCTAATGTGAACTTCAGCACCTTTGTGGAATAGTTCAGTGTGTTTTCCATCGTACAGCCTGTAAATACTTTTCCATAGTTATCTCAATTTTTTCAAAATAAAAAAAATCGTCGGATACTCATTAATTTCTTTGTTCCATTTCCAACGATAAATGCGTCAGACATTTGAATAAAATTCAATAAACAGCAAAAATATGAATGTCCTGCTTTGTGTGTGTCATCAACGCTCATATTAAAAAAAAACTAAAATATAGACTATAGGGCTACAACACCTAATCGATGAAATTATTTTGAAATTAACTACAAACAAGCTTGTCTCAACCTTCTATGTACACTATTGATTCTTCTACTCCACCCAAATGTCGTGGAGTGGTGTTTATATGTTACTCCTGCCATCTAGCTTGAAGCAATGATCAGTTACTATCCTTATTTCGAAATATTGAAGTACAAATTATAATAATCATATCTTCAATTTCATTTCTTCTTTTCTCGCCTGTAGTAAGTTGAGAAAATTCTCACCCTTTTGAAGTAGATTATTTGTGATTTCGATTGGTATCTGGTATCATGTATCAGATATAGTTACACTTCCATTAAGTCAACTATTATCAAATTCATCACAGAAAATGATAGGAATTTAACGTCCAAAATTTTTTGTTTCTTAATTTCATTCCTAAGAATTTTGTTGAGCTAAATCGCAGTTTAAATCATTTATATATAAAACAGCCATAGAAATTTTGTTTGGAGATAATTCTGGATTTTTTTCATGATCATTCAATTATTATTACAACCCATTATTATATTTGTTAGGCAGCTGCTGGTTTTTGTATAATTGGACTACATTTGATCAAATTACAAGAAGTCTTATCCACTGTATGCAATATTTCAAAACAACTTGACATTCAAAATCCTAGTTTTGAAAAAAGAATTCAAAAAGAGCTCACAGTTATGCAATGGTTTCGATTGGGTCATTTATAGTGAGTTTTGGATTTCACATTTCATCTATACCATTTCTTATTGATGATGGATTCACTGATGTTTGGTACAACACATTGAAAAGTTGCTTTGGTGGTCCAGATTCCATTTATATATTTTTGATTGTTCTATATGCAATTGCAGGTGAGTAGCTACCACTGTTTTGTTTCTCAATTGCATGATTTTTGATTTTATTTAATGTTTGTCAAGCAGACAGATTATTCACCGATTCACTATAAATTATGAATTTGAAAACACCGTCTCATAAATTTTTCATACCTATACTATGTATATTAATGCTTCAACTTCACTCCGTTTATAATGAGTGTTTTGGCGTACCTATTTATTATTTCAGCATACACATAAGACATTTTACGTGTATTCAGTATTGCCCATTATTAGATGCAGTCTTGATACGAGTATATAGTATCATTTTTTTTTTCGTTGAAACAGGTAGTATCTGTAGAATGTTGTTATCGACCGACTAGTTGTCATTTTGTTTATCAAATTCATCTCCCTCCTTCATCTCACCAATATCTATTTCACCGAAGATTGAAGAATTTACAGCCTGCCGGTACATAAGATAAGATTAATTCATAAAATCCTTTGCGTCGTATCAATGGAGCAACATTACAATAATCAATGGACGAATACTAAATAAAGCTTGAATTATCGTAGGAAAATCATAATTCATACTCAGTTTGTTTTCTCACCTTAGCTGTCTCAAATATGAGAATATACAAGAGAAATGTTTCGTACAAAAATATATCTATTCTTAGAAACTAAATTCCAGTGTGAGTAATTGTGGGATACCTACTTGATACTTTGCATATCTTATCGAAACACAAGTAATAAAAGTCAAAATGGTAATGGCACGATCTGTCGTAGTAGTTGTCTCAAATATGGGAATATACCACTACTATACGGTATTTTTTTCTCAATATTAAAATTTTCCATAAAATTCTTCAATCGTATGCAAGCTGTTTGAAATTTCAATAATTAACCAATTATTTGTAATTTTGATGGGATAATGACTGCCATTCCTCGTATACATAATAAAACAGACGTTACCATAATGAAATCCTATATATTCCAAATTTGAAGTTCCTTACTATGAATAATAAAGCATGAATACCAAAACTACTTTTGCGGAAGAAGATACAAAGCATATTGTCGCTTGTATGCTAACCTACCAACAGAGCTTTTATTATGAACGCATTGGAGCACCTAATTTACTGTGTGGACCCGTACATCTAACAATTCATCTTCGATCTGCATCTCTTCCATGCGCTGGATGGTTCTCTTCATCTCTTTTGCGACTTTCTTCGCTTCTTCTGCTTCTTTTCTCGCTTCTTTTGCTCCTTTTTTTTGGCTTTTTCTGCTTCTCATTTGGCTTTTTCTGCTTCTCATTTGGCTTTTTTACTTCTCATTTGGCTTTTTTTGCTTCTCATTTGGCTTTTTCTGCTTCTTCCATTGCTTTAAGCTTTCCTTCTTCTGCCGTTTTCTTTATATTTCTCAACTGTTTTGTCTCGTTTTCCTCGCTGTCCGAGTCGGATGTTCTTGTTGTTTCATTATCCTCTTTGTCCTGTTAATAGCTTGGCTGCTAGCGCGGCTGTCGTTCTTCTTTTTGGGTGGCATCTTAATAGTTCCTGTCTTCCACAGGTCCTAAAACATACAAAACATTAATTAAATCCGGTCTTAAAAAATAAATAGTTATTTTCTACAAACGTGTTAAAAATGCCGTTTTTAGCACTCCATAGAAGCCTTAAAAATGTCACTTTAAGGCACTGAGTGCCATAAAATCTTTATGGCACTGAGTGCCTTAAAATCTTTATGGCACTGCGGGTAAAAGTGAATTGTCAAATTTTGAAAGCAAACGTCAAAATATTTAGATTTTATTTATTATCATTAATATTAATAGGATAATTTGTGCAATTTAACAAATTAATTTCCTGCACTGCTGTTTTACCATTTTCCGTGGATAAGGAGAAATGATGCGCAAAAAAATGGAATTTCCAGTCGAGGTTGACACCACAATATTGAATGGTTGCTAAGGTACGTAATATACGATGCAATTTAAAATTATCTCCTTTGGATGTATTAATGAAAGTTTTTAAAATTTAATCATTGCATTTTTAAACGTTTGTAGAAAAAATATTGTATGATATACGTGTTAAAAGTACCTTTTAAGGCACTCATGTGAATTGCAGAATTCGCTTCGCTCATTCTGCAAACCTTCACATGCGTGCCTTGAAATTGTACTCTTAACACTCATATCATAAATAACTATTTGTATACTAAGGCCGCAAAATGCTTTTTCGCGTTCCGAAAGAGAGATTATCGCCGAGGCCGCTCCGGCCGAGGCAAGATAATCTCGAGGTCGCGAAAACATTATACACAATATTTTTCGTGCAGCCGTGAAAATTAAATAATTTCTATAAACATTATCAGCCGTATTAATAATAAACACGATAACATCATTCTAACTAATGGCTACTAAGAGCGTACTTACATCATGCTAAGAAAATCATATTAATAATTGAATACTTAGAAACATGTAACTAACAAAATTTCTTTGATATTCTGTCATACTCTGTGATAAATAGTATATTATTGAACGAGCAATTTATGATAGCCATAATTCATGATGGGTGACGTTTGCGTCACGAGCCGCAGGCGAGAGGCGCAAGTCCAATGTCCAAAGAAAATAATACGTTTTTGTCTAATGTAAATAATGATGGTTCAGAAACAATAGATTTAGTTGCTTCATCTTCAGGGATGGATATCAGTAATAATATGAACAGTACAATCAATCTTAATATATATCAAAAATAGAGTATGTTTCTGTTGTGAATTTGGAAATAGTTTTTGGTTCGAAATACATTGTTATTGTCATATTTCAGAAATATCAAATGCTGTAGTGGCGTTCAGTTTGCCGGCAGTCACTATGGGAACGGCCGTAAAAATTTTTGTCGGCCGTCACTCTGGGTAACAGCCGCAAAATATCATTTTGCAGCCTCTGTTGCGGCTGCAAAATGCTTGTTTTGTGTCCGGTTGCACGAAAAATATTTTTCAAGACTTTCATAAATAGAAACTGGTGTTGAAAAAATACTATTTGCGTTTAAAAACGCTGTTTTTGTCTTCTGATCAGCTTTTGCCGATTCGGTTGATAGAAATCAACCTCCGACGGACAGAGGTCCTCTGTTCGATCGCTTTCTCAAAATCCGCTTCGCTTGCTTCTGAGTATTCAAGACACGTCCTTCCTACTCGGTTGCTCGCTGTAGACTCTTGACTACAAAACATTAACCTACGAACTTAGAAAGAGATGTGCGATATAATTGTCAGTTTATAATAGATTAGTACCCGGCCCTACCACGTCTAGCGCTGCCAGCGGGAAATTTAAATTTACGGCTAGACAGCCACTGATCATTTAGAGATGTTTCCTAAGAATTGAAACTGGATCGGAACCAGTCAGATTGACTTCATCATTTTTCATAATCTGGTTAGTTCCAATTCATTTTAAATTCTTGCTGGTTAGTGTAAGTGGAAAATAATGCAGATTGTAGCTTGATTCACATTATCAGAGATGCAACGACACGACAAGGACCGACAACGACACGACAAACCATTCTTTTTGGATAAATAAATATTGATATACACACTAACCGACAACGACACGTAAAGGCAACGACAGAGCGGACCGACATTCTTGGCAAGAATGTTTTTCGTGTCTGTGCCTGTACGTGACTGGTACTTGCTAGATAGAACAGTTTATTTGGATTTTTGCGATACTTTAGTAAATTTTAAGGATTGATATTAATTATTAAAATAAAGTAAAATTAAAATGGATACTGAGAAATTAATTGAATTTGTTCGTGAATATCCAGAACTGTATGACATGTCAGACAATAAGTATAGTGACAATAACAGAAAAGAAGCAGTATGGGCAAAAATAGGAGAAAACTTAGAGCAGACAGGTAAGCTTATCTACTTTCATTTTTATTTATGTATACATAAAAGTTTAATTAAAAGGATGTTACACTGAAGAAACTCTGTCCTGCCATTCAACACGGCCGCTTTCGGACAAAAAATAATTTTTATATTTTTCTCGGACTTCAAATGCAGATGCAGACGCACTACCTCCTTGTTTCGAAATATTTGTCAAATTACTACTTGTTACAGTATGAGATCTTGTAGCAATATTTATATTTTCTGGACGATCTTTGATAAAACTATGTGAAATACATGTCGCAAAGATAATTATGTCGGCATTTTTTGGATGTCTTCAACCTTCGCTGGTATATCCTGAACTTTTGACTCAATATCCCAAACGCATCTTTAACTACATATCTTGCACGTGAAATGTTTTTTTCGGATTATCCAGATGAGATCCTGGGAATGGTCTTAATAAATATGTTTTAATAGGAAATGCCTCATCGCCTATAATAACATACGATGCTGGAGTGTTCGTATTGGGTAAATTAGTTTCCATTTTCCAAGTTTTTTCCTAGCTGTGAATGAGCAAAAATACCACCATCACTATTTTTACCATAGGCTCCTATGTCTACAGCAATAAACTAGATTTGGTACACATGTCATAGGTATGAAGTTTTATAGGATCAAAATGGGATGCAGGAGATTTTATTTCTACGAGGTATTCGAACTTTTTATCCTTACCCCTAACTATTTTATTAACTGTCCTGCACCACCAAAACAAACAACATTTAATCACTCACTTCCCCTGGAAACACCATATCAGCCATTGGAACGTGCCATATCGGGTAGGACAACCGCTCTAAGGAGGTTTAAGAGATTAGTGGTGAATCACCCCCCAGCCTCCTTCATCCAACCCTTCGAAGCACAGTTCCATTGGCGTCATTGTTTTTGTATCAAGAAAATTGATTGTATAATACGAGTATATATGGAATTTTTATTGGATTGTAGACATCTTGATTTCCAACGTATTGTGGATGTTTGAAAACTCGATTTCATACTCGACGAATATTTCAATGTATATTAGTTCAAGGGTAGTCTTCGCAAGGAATCTCATCTATACTATACATTTATTGTTGGTATCTCAACCTTCAGCTTACCCGAAATTTAACCAATGATATGACTTTATTGTCAATAACATACTTCTTATGTACAATATAAAACTGACAAGTTAATAATTTTTTTTCTTTTCATGTCTTTGAGATTGGTTGAAACGTGGAAATATTGTTACGTAGGACCAGTAATGGCGCGTATAAGAAGGTCAATAAAGGGAAAGCAAAAAAAATATATATAGGCTAATCTAGAAAGAACATCTAGTAATCGGGAACATGGGGGTCTTTTCTCGAATGTCGAACAAAATATATTGAATTCGACATTTGTCGATGAAAATTGTCGTACAACTTGAAATTGTGGTATTCTCGATTGCTTTCGTCTTCCAATTGCATGCGACATATTTTGTCGAACAGCATAAGCTGGTAACACCGATTTAACGATTATCAAATATGTTCTAAGCCACTGTGACATGTGTTGTGGGTGTTATCTATGGTTGTGGGCGTCCAGTAGTCCAGTGTTTTGGTTTCTTGAACATTATATTTTTGTTTGTGAAGCTTGTGTCATTGTTGTTGGTACTTGTTAGGATTACGTTGAAAACTTTAAATTATGGCAGTGGAAGAAAAAAAAAGTTATTGCACACAATCCCAAAAAGAAACTCTCATCAATTTGATGAAACAAAAAGAAAACGAGCTCATTTTATCTGGCAAATTCTCTACAACCTTTTCATACAAAGAAGCAAAAAGTAAGTGGCAAAATATTGCCTCAATTTTAAATTTAGCCCAGGTGCTTCTAAAGACTGGAAACAATGGAAAAAGGTAATAATAATAACCACTCAATTGTTGACAAAAACAGATAGAAAATAATTTTCCATTTCCAGACATGGCAAGATCTTAGATCTAAAGCAAAGAAAAAGAAGTCCGATCAAGTTAGACATGCCAGAGGCACTAGCGGTGGGCTACCACTTGACACAAAATATGATACAACAGACGAACTCATATTGAGTACAATTGCATCTAGTGCAATTACTGGTGATGTGAATATAGCTGAAACGCCCATCGTTTTTCATTTTGAATTTAGTGATGAAAGAGATAAAGTGATCGTGACTGACATGAGAGAAGAATATGTTCAATCAAATGAGATTATGATTAAAGATCATATTTATTCTAACGAAAATATTGTCCCTGTCTCCTCATCCTCACATCCAAAAAAAGGACCTTAGCAAGTCAGCGGTTGGAAACTAGTGCTTCTGCAGCAACTTCTCTTGCTGAAGTGAGTCAGAGTAGGTACACTAAAACTGCAAAAAGAGTATTATGCTACAAAAGTTTAGTTACTTGAAAGACAAGTTGTTGCAATAGAAAATCTGGTGGACTTCTTTACGAAAAAATAATTTTTAGTGCTCTAAGTTTATGTAGGTACCTGATGTATTATTTTTGTTTTCTAGTTTCTTTAAGTTTATATATTTGTAACAAGCTAATTTTTTTTAAGATTAACTGTTTTTTAGTTTCACTTTCAAAGTTTATGTTACTCTGGAGTTAAAATAGTTAAATGATAGGTAAAAAAATGCAATATTATTTTTGTTTCAAGCTTATATACTTGAAGCATGTTTTGTTAATCTTTTCAAACTAGTTTTTCAAGTTTAACTTTTGTTTTCTAGTTTTATTTTATTTTTGAGCTGAATGATATGTTGAAAATAAAAATGCAGTTTAGTTTCAACATATAATGTGATAAGAAATAAATCACTTTATTTTACAAATTATTGTTTAATTTATCTATAATTATTAATAAGCCTCCTCTGTAGCCCCATACCCTGTGTTAGTAATGGGTTCCTCTGTGCATTTTCGTTTTGGTTTTGATCAATATGAGGAAGAAGACCAAAATCCACTTCTTCTAACTCTTCATCTGGATTTAGTAGTAGTTCAACTCTATTTTGTATACACATATTATGCAGCACTACGCAAGCATTTATAATCAACGATGCTTTGGTTGGTGAATAATGCAATGTTCTGCGCTTCAGTAAGCACCTGAATCTCATCTTCAGCAAGCCATCACACCTCTCTATTGTGCACCTTGCTTTTTCATGTGCTTCATTAAATCTTACTTCTTTCATTTAAAATAACTGTATGATAGATAATTGTTTCAAAAAATAGTAAATTAAACTCAAAAATTGACCTGTTTTGGGATTTTTTCATATAACTATTTATTTAGCTAATAATTAATTCAAGTGTTACGTTATATATATATATATATATATATATATATATATATATATATATATATATATATTTGTCATTGATAGGGTTAAATGGGTAATAAAGTTAGGGTTTTCTATATATATATATTTTTTTTTTCATGTTTTAAAAAATAAAAAAATTTTATACAACTAATGATTTCAGATTGTTTATTAAATATTAATGGTACGCAGGTCAATAAAGAAAAGAAATATTATTTTATAGATATAAGAAACTAAGAATTTTAATTACAAAAATTTTGTCTTCATGTTCGACTTCAATCAGATTTATAATTTACTTTTCAAAATGTAACCTTTTTATCTACCACTTATAGTGGAAAATCTATTCATGTTTTTTAATGATGTTTTACTTGATTTGTACAAACTCACTTTGCACGTAAGTTTAAATTTATTATAATTTTTACCTGTTCTTGTTCATATTTTAGCCTTGATAAAGGATTCAAATAAATCCGAAAGCTTGGAAGTAGTAAAAAAGAGTTTAATTTCTTAACCAGCCCAGATTGTGACGGAATCCCCAATAATTTAGTAGATTATATATATATATATATATACAAGGACAGGAATATTGGGGAAGCGGCAAAATTGTAAAAAGAGTACTCTTTACACTAATTTCCAAGCTTTCGGAATATCTTTATTTCCATTTTCAAGGATAGTATTTGAGATTGTATTACAAAAGTTGTTTAATATGGTAAATACATCTAACAATAATTTTGATTTGAATTTTTTAAAAAATAAATGTCTAAATGATGTCAAACAAAATCGTTTGCTTATAGAATAGAACTAGTATAAAATTATAACTATTATAACTATCCTATATCTAAAAATATCAAGATTGGTTAGGTTATCTTCTTTTTTAAAATTTGTTTGATGTTTTTTTTTTTAACCTCAAATGTTTGAAACAGACGAATTTGAAATCTTATGACACTCAGGCTCCCTATCAATAGACAAAAGGTAATAATAAATATCACTCAAATTTTTATGATCACTTTTTTTATTAATGATATTTTGTTCTTGAGATATGTGAGCCATTTCCAAAAAAAGTCTTTTTTTAGTATTAGATTGTATATCTAAAATACTGACAGCTTCAAAATCCATAAAATGGTCTTTATCGTGTATATGTTTGGCCAAAGCACATCTTTCGGGATATAATCTAGAATCACTTTTATGGAGAGAAATACGATTTTTTAATTTTTGGCTAGTGTGACCAATATATTTATCCTCGCAATTTTTACAAGGGATACAGTAAACTACATTTGAAAGATTGAGGATATCAGTTTTATCTTTAACTCTTGTATAAATTGATTTGATCGTTAAACATGTCTTATTTGCAATTTTTATGTTAGTGAGTGGTTTGAAAGCTCTAATTAATTTTGGTGTAATTTCTCTAATATATGGCAATGAAATATAGCAATAGGGAATTTCAGTATGTTCTGGAATAATGTCCAAATTTGGAGAGTTATTATAAAATATGTTTTTTATTAAATTGTTCGGATATCCATTATCTAAGAATAATTGATGGAGGATTTTTAAGTTTTTCTCATGGAATACAGGATCTGAAATATTAATTATTCTATTTTTCATTTGCTTGACCAAATTAATTTTCATAGAAAATTTATGATACGACCAAAAGTTCATGAATCTTCCAGAACTCATTGGTTTTCTATACCAATCAATTGATAAAGTATTATTAGAATTTCTTATTATTCTAGTATCTAAAAAAGGTATACTTTGTAATTCATCCTCCTTCTCTATTGTAAACTGGATGTGTTGATCATAACTGTTAAAAATGGAAAGAACTTCATCTACTTTATTTTCTGGTAGAGCTAGAATAATATCATCAACATACTTTTTTATAAAAATTAAATTGAAAGGTAATATTTGTATAACTGAGTCTAACAAATTATCCATAACATAACATGCTATAATTGGCGAGATTGTTGCTCCCATTGGAGTACCAAAAGTTTGTTTATATATCTGTTTATTAAAAGTGAAATAGGTATTTTCAAATAGAAAGGTTATTATATCTCGGAAATATTTCTTATTTATTGAACATTGTTGACTTATTTTTTCCCAATTTTTATCTATTGCCTTCAGTGCTGAATCTAAATATACATTACTAAACAAAGATACAACGTCTAAACTACAAATAACATGGTTGTTTGGTAATTGAAATTTATTCAATTGTTTATATACTTCAAAAGAGTCTTTGATGTAGTATTCTGTATCAAGATCATAAGCTTTTGTTAAAATTTCTGTTATATAAGAGCCTAAAAAATTAGTAGGAGTGCCTAAAGATGCAACTATGGGTCTAACTGATAAAGTTGGTTTGTGGATTTTAGGAAGACCATAAAATTTCGCAGGAATACCATTATAACAAGTGAGTTTTTCTTTTGTGATTTTATCTATTTGTTTGGTATCATATAGTTTTTTAATGATAGTGTTACATTTATTTTGTATCGATAATGTAGGATCTCTTTTCAATCTAATATAAGAAGAACTATTTTCAATAATTTTTAAGGAAAGTTCAATATAGTTATCTTTTAACATGATCACAGTACAATTACCTTTATCACTATTAGTAACAACTATATTAGGGTGCATCTTAAGAAATTTTCTTGTTTTATAATATAAATTTCGGAAAAAAGAACTACTCGATTTTTGGTGTATATGATTTGTGATAATGTTAGTGGATTTTGAAACTAATGTTTTTCTTAAATTCTC
Organism: Galerucella nymphaeae; assembly: GCA_963978555.1. Taxonomy (NCBI): domain Eukaryota; kingdom Metazoa; phylum Arthropoda; class Insecta; order Coleoptera; family Chrysomelidae; genus Galerucella; species Galerucella nymphaeae. The sequence goes on along the minus strand of OZ021706.1, from coordinate 3,821,255 downwards.
ATCTGATGTTTGTGAAGTAATGTATTCAATATCAGTTAGTAAATGTCTTATCTGAATATCTTTCCCGAGAATTGGCTCGATACTAAATTTTGGTCCTAATGATAAGAAACATGAAATGTCATATGGAATTTCAATATCAGTCAAATTTTTTATCCATTTGGGATTAGTTTTTAGTTTTATTTGGAATTCTTCGTCAATTAATTTATTTAATTTCTTGATATTTTTGTTTTTTGTTGAATAAAAAATCTTATTATAATTTCTTTTTTGATGAAATTGAAAGTTATTAAATATATATTCTGATGTTAATTGAATTATTTCTGATTTTAAAAAATTCAAATTTGATTCTAGATTTATGATAGTCTTTTGATTGTTAGAAATTTCAATATTTATGATTTTACTGCCTAACCTTAAGATAAAATTAGTATTCTTCCTAATGTGAACATCTTGACGGTGGAGAAGCTCAGTTAATGGATTTATTGAGTGTTCTATATGTTTAGGAGTGATATTTTCTCTTCTACATTTCAAAAGAAAACATCTTCTGTTATATTCTTTTGCTAATTTCATCTTAATTTTCGACCATTTCTTAAATACTTGAACAGTATATTTACCATAATCTTTTTCTATGTTCTTATAAAACCCCATTTTCGATAACTACAGTTATAGTAGATATTTGCCGAATGATAATGTACAAGGACAGGAATATTGCCGCTTCCCCAATATTCCTGTCCTTGTACATTATCATTCGGCAAATATCTACTATAACTATATATATATATATATATATATATATATATATTATTATGATTCTGTGTGTTTATATATATATATATATATATATATATATATATATATATATATATATATATTATTATGATTCTGTGTGTTTTAAATAATGTGTGGTTCGTTTTTATGTTTTATTATTATGTTTAATTTTATTTCATTATATTATTACCAAGAAGATATATTTTCTTTTTCTGCCACGGCTTCTCCGTCAGAGAATCAACTACTTACCTCAAGGTCGTGTTTCAGGGTTAGTAGATGTAACGGTTCGTAGATGGAGTTCCAATTGTAAAATAAAAATTATTAATTTACTCTGATTTTGTTTAATACAATTATATGTATTTTCTAGACAACAAATAAATGATAATATAAAAATTATGAATTAATTACGCATTATTTATGCTACCAATACTTGTGATAACCAAATAAAAATTACGGAACACGATTCCGATTTAACAGACTAACAGCTGATCGGCTCTACCGGCTGGAATGTAACCTACATAAACTAAGTTGTGATGGAAGCTGAAATCGAGATGTATCGAAAACGAAAAAATAAAAAAAATTATATTATATACTTTGCAAGTATTGGTAAAAATTTGATATCAAATTCTCGGGTAAGTATACGTTCTATTCTAAATAATACAACCTATAAATAAATCTTATCTATTCACTTTAAATCACTTTGAATATGAAGCAAATCTTAACCTTTCATAAAATCAACCAATAACTAATAATTTATAATTTCTTTTCAGCGTCTGGATACTGGAAACTCGTTCAAATCAATCTATGTGATTTATATATCTCGTACAGAAATTGCACAATGCAAATAATATTTGATTAAATGGTTATCTCACCAATTCAGAAGACTAGAAGTTTAGTTGTGGTAAGTTATTAACCACGACTCGTCTCAGCTACTTCTTCAAATCCAGGAGCTCTCGTTCTCCTGTCTGTAGCACCTTACTACTTATATCCTCTGGTTTTTTTTCCAGAAGAAAAAAAACTTTTTATATTTGAAAAAATTTTTCTGTGACCTTTCTTTTCGTCACCCCTCAACAACCTCTTCTTAACAACCCCCTAGCAACCTCTTCTGAAACAAAAACCTAATCTACTTCCTTCCACAATGTCTTACCAACATCCCAACATTATTTCACTTTGACACTTCATGACATTTTAATAAAATTTGTTATTTGAGATCTTATTAATTAAAATTTCTAATGTAAACTAAATCAGAGTATCTTTATCACTTATCTTAACATTATTCAACATCTTACAATTTAAATCAAACATATAATAAATATGACATACAAACATTATATTCCGATTGGGTATACTCTTGACAGTATACTTCAAAAAATTATTATTATGAATCTACCTTTATATTTCAATACCAACATCTATTATTATATGATTTTTATCTACAGGGTGTATATGACTTGTTCATTGTTAATTATAGATTTTATTTTTATTAATTGTTTTTAATTTTATTATAATTGTGACATCTTGAAATTTTGTTAAAATAATCATATAACTCAATCCATAACAATATATATATATATATATATATATATATATATATATATATATATATATATATGTTTATTAAACGTCAAGTTCGACGTCCAGTATATGATATACCGGTATATCATATACCGGTATATCATCGGTATATATAATGATGTAGAGTGGTGAGTTTGGCGTCACATGTCTTCATCATATACTGTCAAGTTCGACTACGTAGGGCGTACGTACAATTAAATTTTTAAAGGGGTTAGGTTATGTGTACCTATATATCGAAATAATTGTCAATTTGTAATTTTCATACTTATAGTTTATATTATTAAAGTAGAATATCAGTTCAAAACTTTTAGTTTCATTTGAAATGTATTTTTATGAAAACTGGCCAGGCTGCCTGGTAGGTAAAGGGTACAGACAGTTTTAAAAGTGAAGAAGTATATATTTGCAAAATTGAAATTTGACAGTATCCTTTTGCTTAGTTTTTCGAGAATATATTATATAAACAATAGAATTGAGAAATATAATCGTTAATAATTGAACGATATATGAAAGACAAGCACAGGAAATCTATTTATAATATGAAAAATTCCAAGAAAGGTGTGAGGTATTTTTTATGGATAAACCAAGTAATATAAATGACCATTTGGAGAAGAAAACTTAATAGGGAATTAATGTTAAATTACACCATAGTTACTACACCTTTTATCAGGAAGCAAAGTTAAAAATGGATGAAGCATGTATAAACTTACAAAAAGAGTTGATGCAGTTGCTTTAAGAAATATTGGGCTAGTATTAAAAACATTAAATAGTGGTTGAAAAAGAGTTAATGAAAGTGATGGGATCTAGGACAAACAACATATTATTATTGCAATTTTCTTTACAATAGGTACACAAACAATAAACAATAATAATGTAATTAGCTGTTTTGTTTTTTAGAATTGTCTTAAACTTTCAAGACATAAGTAATCAATATTTTAACTGATATATACTTCTCAAAGATGGATATTTGAATTTAACAACAAAAAAGTACTAACTATGAAAGTTTAAGTAGTAAAATTTCACAAGTGTTCTCAATTATACAATTGATGTAGCTCATTACACAATATTAACAAAAAGTTCAAGGTTTTCATTTTCTTTACAATATAATGTTAGACATAAGGTTGCTAATGGGTTAATTGCTAGTAAACTATCTGGATGTTTTTCAATGATATATATGTATAATAAACCATTTTTATCACAAAAATTCTTTTGAAAGGTAAATGCAGATATGAAAAAATAAATTTGGAAGATAGTAAGTTGGTAGGGTAGGTAAGTACCTATATATATAACTAATGATTTACTATTAAAACATTATAATAATAACTAATAGTTAAAAAACTGATTAAGTATCATTTAGCTTTTTTATCAATTTCTGATGTGGAAACAAGTGTTCGATTTCAGACTTTGTATTTGCTATTTATTCAGGTATAATACAAATTAAAAATATTCCATTCAGTTTTGAAATGCTACCTACGAGTAATATTCTTTACTAGTATATGTAGGTAATTGTGTGAAATTTTGTTTTGTGGAACCAATTCATCCTTCATATGGTACATAAATGAGATATAGGTAATTTTTGTTTTATTTATTAGGTATATGGTTACATATAATCATAGTGTAGTGGATTAAATAAGTAAAAGACTGTTATTATGCTCTGATTATAATGTCAACAACAGCTAAAATAGAGGAAAATTGGATGCCTAAATAAAATTGCAGAATTAGCTGAATGTAATTCTGTATCAGACATTTTTTATGATCTTTATTTTTTCTAAATCAATGTATGTACCTAGATATAAGTAGGTAGGTACATACATGTAATAATATTTCCAAATATGGGTGTCTAATAATATAAATAGGTAATTGCGGTTCTTAATTTTTTTAAATATTGAATAGGTACCAAATTGTTTGTTTATGTTGGGGGTATTAAAATATATATTTCATTTTACAACAGCTACTTTACTGAAATACTTTTTCATTGATTCTGTTCAAAATGTGATAAAAAATCTTTATAAAACAAAACTTACATCAAACATAAGAATTTAAACCAATTATTCTAACCTATAACAGAGCGAATATTGAAAGTATCTAATAAAGGAAAAAATTGATATTTAGTTTTCACATAGAAATAGGAATGTCATATGTTTTAGCTTGTTTTTATATAACATAAACTATTCATTAAATCATGGTAAACTCAACCTATGGGGTTTTTAACAATACAAATTGTAAGTATAAACATGTATCCATTGCCAGTGTCCTACTGCTGGTTAGTTTTCTTTTGCAATCAGCTAACTTTCATTATGGTACTGATGCTAATTGGATTTTATTGTAAGAACGAAACTTATGAAATCAATCCTAAACTCTCGAAATCAAAAATACCTGTTCTACACAATGACCAAAATGTCTGCAGCTTTAGTATTAAAAACTGAACAGTATAGTTTAAAACTGTTTCATAATAATTAACATTTGACATTTCTTGTTTGTATATTAGCAGACCTCGTTAAATGTTCCCTATGAAACTATTGTTTTCCGATCATAATTACCTATGCTTTAAAAGCTCGTAAAATACCAAAATATGTGCAATTAAACCGCAAATATTCCCTATAAATATTTCAATTACAGGTGGATGATTTAATTACATCAACTATTTTGCAATAGAGTAGATTTTCAGAATAGGTGAATAAAATAAAAAGTTCACTGGATATACCTACCAACAATTTTATTTGTTTCTCACAAAAATAGTAACATAAATATAAAGTAGAATAATTTGGATTACAATAGAAAGTGATTCAATTGTATATTATCTATTAAAAACTAAACTAACATTTATCCTCGAACATTGAATAAAAGTCTGCTGTTTATTGGATACTTACACTAATAGGAAGATGGTGTTTACTGAAAATAAAGTTTAAATTATATGAATCAAACATACAAAACATAACTTGAAATTCTACTATATCTCTTCTGTGATCTGTCTTGTCTATCCTGGAGATAGAGACTGGCTATAAAACAATATTATTGATGAAGTTTGAATGTGGTGGAATTTACATTCTATTTGAATTATAATGGACATACTTCACTCGTGGAATTTTCATTTTATTATACCTTCGAAGAAAATGTTATAAACTATATAAACGTTCCAAAGCATGAAAAAATATAAAATACTTTCTGGATTCTTCTTTGGGAATACAGATAAGCAGCTTTTGCTATTTTTATTGTTTATTTTTTAAACAAAAATTAAATTTTTAATTTCCAGTTTCTTCTTCTGGATTGTTATTATGACATCTAGCATCTCTAGCCAGTTTGAAAACTAATTTTGATCATTAATTATTAATTGATTGTATATTTTTATAAAAGTAATTGTTTAATGGTCGGCATTATAAACATTTGTAAAGGTTAATTTTGTCAAGTAAACTTTAGCGTTAGAATATCAGTTTTATCTTGTCTAATGGTTTTATAAAAGTAGGATTTCTAAAATAAGAAGAATGCCAAAAGGGGGCATGTCCACGACAGTTGACACTTGACAATAATTCAGTCAATTTAGTGGTAAAACAAAAAACAAATAAACACGATCAATAAGTATCAAACAACAAACTGCAACAAACCACTATCAATCTATATTATATATTATTAAATATGCAGGCTCAGGAATTAAAATAACTTAAAAAAAATTGAAAGCAAAACCAACTAAACTCAAACACGATCTACCATTATCTTAGATCATTATAAATCAGCATAATCTCATTAAGTACCTTTGTGTTCCTAAGTTTTTTGCAGAATTTCTGAAGCATTTTCAGGTGAGAATAAAGTAAAATGACATACTTCCCTGCATCTTTTGGAAAATATATATGTAGTTTCCAAATATTTGCAATATAAAAAGTTTTGTGGTATGTGCCAGAGTTATGTCGTTATACATAACGTAACAGCTCTTATTTTTTCCTGATGTACCTTAACAAACACTGGAGGGTTGTCTCTGCCCCGGACCAAGCTCTACTAAAGAATTTAATTATCTATTGACTCTCAGCCTCTATAGAGATAAGAAAAGAAAATGTGCTAAAGACAAGATAAACAGTTCAAGTGGGCAGGAGGAAAAATATATGTTGGATGTTCACTGCCCTGCACTCAGTAAGAGTAGTGGCACTTTACTCCCAAATATAAAGTTATTGTTAATTTTCTTAAATTGTAACTGCAAAATTTTAACCCCTTAAAATCATCTCCCAAGATGAAAATCAAGCTTATGAATTATTGTTATGGATAAGTTGAGATGCTCAACTATATTATTAAAAATTATTCATAATTGCTAAAGTTGATTTTGAAATTTATAATGTATTTTTAAATAGTGAATATAAATATATTTGGAAACTTCATTCCTCTTATCGATTCATTCCCTTAGTTATGTTCAACATAATGGGTAATTTTTTCCCAGTACATATTCAATGTCACTTGCTTTTTAGGGTATTTTCAAAGCCTTGACCAAGGTTCTACAATGAGAACAATTTCTAGACAGAATAGTATGTCATGATTGACTCCATCTTGATGTAGGTATGCTGGTATTGAAGAACTAGTGTTAACTTAAATATTGAGGAGATGAATATTTAAAACACATTTGTAATTATTTAAGGTATTTTCTTATTTAAAATAAATAAATGAGTAACACATTTCATAAAATACAACTTTCAATAGAGTTTTATTTCAACTATACAAGAAAATTGAATGTAAATTCAGTCATTTTCCTTTAAAACTACTAACAATTTTTGACCATAAGCTATTTCATAACAAAAAAAACTTTTTAAAACTCATTCTACCATACTAAAAAAAAAACAAAACTAAAAATCTAACTTATCAGATAACAAAAATCAAATTCAATGCAAGGTATGTCTATTTAGAGTTCCATACCTTTGACAACTACAAAAATCTTATATTAAAAAAAGTAAATATAAAAATAAACTTGCACTACTAAAAGTAAAATAATGATTCTGAGTAGGAACGTGCCGTTCTAAATCATTTACAAAAATCTCATTCTAGGTAAAAAAAATATATCACAATATAGTGTTCATATTAGTGTTCCGAAATCCTAGTTACAAAAAAAATTTAGAAATAACCACCCGATTCTTCATAATTTGCATGTTTAAAATAATTGCAACTACTAACCTTGTTAATATTTTGATTTCTGATATATAGTGTTTACACTCAAGTAATTCTAATGAAATTATTCATATAAAATTAGCTTTAAAATGAGCAGGTAGAGTAACCTTTACGATGAAGTTTTTTGGACTGATAGGCAACAAACGACTTTATTTGAGGAGGAGGATTTTTAATTCATACACTCAGTGCACTCTTTTTCCTGTTCAACATCCACCATAGCTTTACTCAAAATATTTACCATAGTTGGTATTTCATTGGCTGTTGATTGTCTTTTATACTTCAGGCACCTAAAAAGTAATGATTAAAAAAATCAATGTAGTATTGGTTGCAATATTATAATAATCAATTATGGCTATTTTGTAATGGTTATCCTTCATTCTTAGATTAATCTGAATGTTCTATTTATAGTTTTTGTAAAATCCACAATTTGACAAATACCTTTTCTTGTATCTTGTGGAATTTTTCTCTTCGGAATGAAGGCCAAGTTTCACTAGAGTTTATATTTGTCATATCTTAGAGTTTTCAAAAGTAAATTTGAGGAATTCAAGCAGTTCACGAGATAATACAAAAATATTACTTCATTTTTATAATTTGAATAAGCTGTATCTTGAAATCTAAGTAAATTTCATGTTCCTACGTTCCAATTTCCATCAGGGCGGAAAAAATTAGCAAATATTTCAAATTTCAATCAACAAAATGATTCATTTCTTCTCAAAACAATAATTGATCACTTATTCAAAAATTAGAATTTTTTTTAGATTTAAATGCAGCAACTGGTGACACGAGACACGTGGCCCACGTGGGTACGAATCTTGAAACATCTCAAGCATCCTAGCCAATTTTTAAAATTTCAGCAAGTAAAATAGTGGCTCTGTGTTAAATCAATGATTATTCAACATTATTCAACAAAAATTTTAGTTCCTACTGCATAAAGTGTGGTATAGAATCTAGAGAACATGTAGGTATGCAAATGCAACTTACTCAAACTATTTGAAAAAAAACATCTAGTAAATAGAATGGATGGACAATAATTAACGTATTATAAAACTTACCATTGGGAAGGTTTTGGTGCCATTCCAGAATATCACCGTATTTTGCTCAATATTACCTTGTTAACCAGGAAGTATCCTACATTTCAACATAACATAACATGCTGTGCGAATAACCGTTTTTACCCCCTACAGTTCACACCAGCACAGAATACTATTGTTATTGTTATAGTATTGTTAGTATTTGTTATTGTTATTATTCCGTGACACCAGTTTACACCTGGTTTACACTTTTAATTTTTGTCAGTGTTGCCAAGTCTATCTAAAATGAATATTTTCTTATTCAAATAACAATTCTTATCTGCAATAAGTAGGTATCAGATCTATGACATACTACCTCGCCAGGATAACTTGTGAAACTTGTTAATTTACCAACTGTGTTTGTTGAATTTTAAGCAGTATTAAGTTTGAAATATATAATGTCTACCTTTTACCTTACGACGTTTATTACCCACATTTACCTACTATAATACCAATATGTAATACAATATCATATTACGATACTGATATGAGTTCCGTAATGATAATTGATGGACTTTTTTTGAACTGTCATGTAACGAGTACGATTTGACACTATTTTTAGTGTCATAATGAAGTATATTACCGCACTAGTGCGGTAATGAGGATCTAGAAACATATTAATACCAGAATTAAATATTTAAAATAACACTGGAAGCTGCATTTTCAATTTCCGAAAGGAGATTGTTTCAAATTTGAAAATTTGATGACATAACTAATTTATTTTATTTCCACATCCTTGTTTGTCTTTGATGATATGGTCACAAAATATGATACACAGTACCTTATGTTTACAGTCAATATTATTAAAAATACGTTGGATTGGAATTTTTTAAAATTTTATAATATAGGTACTGTATATTATACTACTGATAATATTAATAAACTGTTTTGTAGATAAAATTTTGTACGTAACACGTGTGATAGAAATTATTAACGCACTTATATGTGATTACACGACTCGGCCTACGGCCTTGTCTTGCAAACTTCACATGCGTGCGTTAATAATATCCATATCCCACTAATTACGTAAATAACTATTTCGTATCTATTGCTGGATTTAGCGGGTACTAGGGTTTGTATTGCGTAATTTGCAGCAAGTTCTATATCAGAATCCACACTTTCATAGTCAGAGCTAATACAATTATTACAATTATACCAAATTGAAGTGAACGCGTCAAAATTGACAGTTCGCAAAATCAACAATGAGCGCTGCTTGCTTGTTACATATTATTATGATTCTAATATATCATCAATTTCAGGAATATTGACTAATTTTGAGTAAATAATTAATATTATTGGTAGTAGGTAAAATATATTGTACTACCTATATTCGAATCGTAAATTCATTTACGATATTCTCTCATCGTCATCTTGTACCTAATATGAATCTTTACGACACATATCGTAAATATCTATTATAATTAGAAATTAGATTGAACATTGGAATTATTGTTACAAAAGAGGTATACTTTTAATACTTTGACAAAGTTATCTGAAGCACATTCTATACTAACACCTTTAAATATAAAAAAGCTCAAGGTGCTGAATATGTAATAATAATAATTTGAAAATAGAATTGTGATCATCAACAATATATTAATAATGACTCTACGTTAGTGTTTTATGTACTTCTCCATTTATCCAATAATGTTGTTGGTTTCCTACAAATCGGCAACGCCGTATGAAAATCATTACCGTGTAATCCAAACCCCACTGACCTATAAATAAACATATTATATAGGTCAGTGGGCCCAAGGATATTTACAATATAATTTTTTAAGGTTGTAGTTACAGTGTTGCCAGATGTAACATAATTATCGAATTGTTAGTGATTTTCACAAAAAATTTCTGTACCATAATCGATAACTGTAACATAATTTGGTTATCTCGCATAATTTAGGTTTTTAGAAATTATGCAAAATATTTTCGTGATAATAAATAAATTATTTAGTTAGTTAGGTATAGGATAAAATTAAAAACTTCCAATGATGAGACGTCACTGCCAACGGCACTGAAATGAAATAGCGTTTTCTGCTTAAAAGGTTTTCTTGGCAATTTTTTTACGTCAAAGTAACTCTAAAATATGGATACGTGTAAAAACTTATCAGAGAAGTGTCTCTTTTTTAAAAATTAAAGTTTTTGTTATACAGTTTTTAATTTTAAATAAACAAACGTAAGAGAGAAAAATGCACATAGCTTAAAGAAATCAAAATACGCGTGTAACATAATTTTGTGGTTAATTCGAAAATTTTCTCTACTATGATCCATAATTTCATCTTCAGCATCTGGCAACACGGTCTGATCAATACCCCAATAACTACAAAAATCTAATCTAGTATAAATTATACTTTATGTAATATTTTATTCACAATGTCATAATGCTCTACCTGAATTTTGTAGAAGAAAATTAATTATTATATATTTACATGACAATACGATTTAATTTAACCAGTTTCTTCTTCTATGATTATGACATCTAGCAACCCTAGCCAGTTTGAAAACAAATATTTAGTTTGGTTCTTGAATAAATTTTATATTTTTATAAAACTGATTGTTTATTTTATTGTTTCAGGGGTCGACATTATAAACATCTTTAGAGGTTAATTTTTTTAGTCAGGGTAACTTTAGCATTAAAATATCAGTTTGAACTTGTCTTCATATCTATAACAGCTTTTTCTAAAATCTAAAATAAGGAGAAGGTCAGAACTGTCAAACCAAAAGTTAACCTTCTAGAATTTATTTACAAAGTACAAACCAAGCTGGTGGTGTTTTGAATCCAAAACCCATTATTTATTATTTCTCTATGTCCAAACCCTAATGTGTTTGATAATAAACAATCCTATCCAGAGAAGAGAATCAAATTTGCAGAATTTTTGAAGCATTTTTCAGGTTGGATAAAAGGAAAATGAAATACTCTCCTGTATCTTTTGGAAAATATATATAGCAATACCTAGGTATCAAAAGTTTCGTGCTACATGCTTCTAGTCTTCTAGAACTGAGCCAGAGTGATGTATTACACCTTTTGTTTTTTCTCTGATGTACCTCAACAAACCCTGATCAAGATCAACTGGAGAATTTGATTCTCCCTTAATCATCAGCCTCTACCGAGCCAATTGGTGAGAAAAGAAAATCTTTAGACAAAGATATATAAGCTGAAAATACACAGAAGTGGATAATTTTGTAGCATTATGCTTTGTAAGTAAAATTTGTTAAATCGATACAAATGAAGAATTCATAAATATTATTTGCTTTTAGATTGGTTTCCAAAACAAACATCAATTACCTATCTATAATAAAATTTTCATTAGGTACATCATTATTTTAGATATACACAAAATAATTGAGAATAATTGAGAATACAAGAAAAGTAGATGAGCTTAAAATATAATTTATCCCTGTGGTCTCCAAAATAGTTGAAAAAGAGGCAGAAAATTAATATAACACTACCTACATAATTATTTATGAAATGCTTATCTACATTCGTAGGATGTAATGTATGCTGATTTTATATATATACAATAAATTTTGTTTTGTTTTGTACAAATTGTTTCACTTTAAAATGGGTGATAATGAAATCCCTAGTAATAGTTTGTAAGACAAAATTTATTTGATAAAATAGGTAATACAAGAACATTACCTATGGTCAAAAATCATAAAATTTTCATGATACATCACAAACAAAATAAACTTTTTTCAAGTACATACTTAAATAATACCTACATTTAATACAAGAGTAAAAGTGACATTATGTGTAGCAGAAGATTCTCAGTTTATTAAACATTTGCAGGTTATTTAAGCCAACAAAACAATTTGTAGGTACCTACCTATAAATTTTATTTTCTGAAAAATTTAGGTACCCATACAAAAATGTCGGATTAAGGTATTGTATTACAACAAAAAACAATGGGTCGCATAATAAAATGAAAGTTGGATAATTACAAATGAACACCAACCAACTCGCCTTCTATTGAATTTTATTTTTTTCTCAGATTTCACATCTCAAATCAAGAGATAATAAGTACCTACATGTCATAGGAGAACAAACTAAAACATAGGTAGGACATATACATACTTACTCAATACTTTCAAAATATTCATTTGAACATAATATTAATGGTACCTATGCCAAATATATATATGATCATTCATATTGGGTGTGCACTTGTCTAAATTCTTTTACACGATATTAATTTTCACAATACCTGATAGAAATTTTTTATTTCTTTATGCCTGGAGTCAATTACAGATTGTTTGATGTAACTATATTTTAATGAAAATAGCTAGTCATACAGGATAATCTTTAATTCTTAAGACATCAGCAGGTGGTGTGATGTAACACTTTGGTCTTGAATACCCCCAACAATTCAAAACAATTATGGGTACTTATTCATAATTTAAACAAATTTTCCATTAGTAGCTGCTATATTGGAGATATCTAGAACACTTGATCACTACCTCTACCAAATTAAGTATTTGGGTATACTTTTGTCACATTAATAGGTAGGGTACCTATAAAATCTTTTTGAATTAGAATATAAACCGCTTGTGTAATGTGTAGTTCCATTTTAGAATTACTTTACTTATTGTGATAACTGGGTACATTCTATATCAACTGTTACTGAAGTGAATGAGACAAATATAAATTTTATTTATTTACTAACAAGCAAAAATTTGTTATACAGTGCACAGAACATAATTTCACACAATTAGTTAGGTACTTACCTAGATTTTAGTAAAAGTGGGTTTTCTCAAATGTATATTGTTAAACTGGAAGGAATATTTTTAATCTGTTATAAAAAGTACAATCTGAAATTGTAAAAATATTTTCACAGAGCAGAAAGAACCTTAGTAAGTATAAAGCTTAAGAAATAAACACAAAACATCATACCCACATAGGTATATTATATAAAATAATCAAGTCACTGCATGGTTACCAGTCATATTTGAGTTTGAGATGATAATTGTATTGACAATGTTCTTAGCTTTTATTTTTGATTGTAATGTTTTTTTCTTCACGACTAAATAATACACAAATTATTTTTACATATTTAGCTGCACAATGATATTAATTTTTCACACCAGTGAATAACGAAAAATATTTCACTCCCGATATAGCCAATCACATTCTATTATTATCAAAATTCACTCTAAAATGAATTAAAATGAATAGATCAAATCGCTCTTTTAAAACGTCAAATACATAATCATAACCTAATACTCCTAATAGCTAATAACGCAAATCGCTTACACTCACCCTCCCTACTCTATAGATACCCCCAATTTAAAAAGCAAAAAATTTACACTAATTATATCTCAACAACTTAGCAAAATCACCTAACAATTGTATAAAACGGTATATTATACAAAAAAAACATTCATTTTCATTCATTTTATAGATACCCTATTCACCCACCCACATCTCCGTCCTAAACCTGTAACTTCGGCGTCAGTAAATATATAAATATTATATATCAGTGTAGTCAAACTTGCGTAGCCGAACTTTACACTTATTAAACTAAATCTGAGTGTAACTTTGGCTACGTAGCCGAACTTGACAGTCGGAGCCCGAACTTGACGTCTTCTACCAAAAAAAGATCCCGAAGTTGACGTTTTACAAACATATATATATATATATATATATATATATATATATAAGAAAGTAGTTCGTTGCCACATTCCCCACAAAATTTGAAACCTATATATATATATATACTTAGTATAAATTTTAGGAGCGTCTAAATTGAGGAATTCGTACCAGCGTTGCCATATTCACTTTAAATGTCAAAACGTAATATCATAGGAACAACATCAACATAACCTAAAATCACGATATATTGCATATCATAGATTAACTTTATATATGGAATGCCTATTAATATTGCATAATTAAATTACTACTACAAATTCCTGCCTAATGAATTAAGATTTATTTTCTTTATTCATTTAGTTCTCTGCAGTGACTACCTATAATGGGTGTACCTACTTACGTAGATGTTTGAAATAAAACAGTTCATTTCATAATATTTTATTTAGGTATGTAATACCTAATATGTTATCAAAAACTGCCTATAAAAATATGGTTCGTGAAACAAAATCAAAACTTAAAAATATGAAGATTATATTAATCGCATAATAATATACTTTGCATAAACATATTCTAAATATAGAAGAAAGCAATTAAATCCAATACAGAGTAAATAATTTCTTCTACCTCCAGAACAGATATATTCTTAATTAAAGCGCCACTTGAATGAAATATATGCATGGTAGAATGTAAAAACCATAAATACAATTATGAAAATAGGATTTTCAACAAATTGTAACAAAAAGCCGGATAGAAATAAAAGCCGTCCGGACAACTAAAATTTGGCCTTATCGAAGCGCCTGCTCACCTTGAGTAATAATAAATAATGTCTTACTTCAATTTACAAATTTCATATTGAATAGGGTGTTAAAAATATTGGTGATCATTTTTTGAATAGCGGGATACAATAATGTCATTGTTTAACATTTCATCAATAATTTGTACTTCTTTTGAGGTGCTTTTACTTAAATTGGAAGTTTTTAACTTCTTCTTTTTTGTAGAAAATAATGCAGGTTGTTTGGAAATATTTTTATTTGTGTATAGCAAAATTCAGCTCACTTTGAATTATTCCGATACAAAATCCTTATTTGAGTGAACTAATAGTATTTTGACCGTACTGTGCGATAGTCTTCCAAATTATAAATTTTCGAGAAACGATTTCTATTCACTTGAATTACCAATTTATTTTCAGGTAGCTACACCACTGTGTATGTCATGGTATATATGATTTATTTCACGTTCCATATACACTTTCAATTTATGTGGTTGTCCATGTATATCAAAGAAAATCTACATAAGATGGGTGATAACCAGTCTGTAGAAAATGAGGAAGTCCAAAATTCAATCCATAAACACCTTATAAATGTGGTTCAATATCGTTTGCGTTTCAAAGGGTAAGTTGAAAATGAATTCATATTTCCCACTACTCAAATTTAATATTATTAATATTGTTTCATTTAGTTTCATATTCTTGGGAAATTGAACCACTATTAGCACTATAATATTTTGGTATTGCTCTTGCTACTGTTATCAAGAATTATTAAATATTTTGTCCCTATCTGATAAAAATATGGACCATAATCATGGTTCAATTTCCTATGATTGAAAAACAATATTATGAATATACCCTGATAACTATGAATATGACCTGATATATGACCATGTTTTAATTATTATCATTTGTTTCTAGAGCGTTCGATACTATTCATATGGTCCAAAATCTTATTATATTCATTTTATGTTTTGCCGGCACATGCGCCAGTGTTACTTTTGTTTATAATTTCAAAAACGTAAGTTATATTTTATCCTGTTCTATAAAAACATTATGTTGGTCCAATTATAACTTTGTTGCTTATGGAATAAATTTTGCCAGTAATTGGATTGAAACTTTCTGAATCATTGAAAATCGGGATACAATTGTCGAGCAAACAGTTGGTTCTGAAAATACGATTGATATAATTCAGATTGTTTCATTTTAGTTGAATTTTATCAAGACACAAAACAATTCACAATAGATGTAGCTTGGACGCTTCTAGCGTAGTAGCATATTTGAAATAGACCTTTTTATTTTTTGACAAAATGACTGCATACGCTCGCATTTCCATCCCGCTTCTTTAGCAAAAAGTAATCAAGGCTTGCATTGGAAATGACCAGATTTAGAGTTATATTACTCTGCCTTATAGGCAAACTCTGGAAACTTTAGCAGATCGTCTCATCCTCATGTAGTGGCTATTCTTTTTGAGAACATGGCATATTTAAGCCAGTAATGGTTGGTTTCATACCATTTTCAGCCAAAGCTGAACCAATGAAGATCAGCAGTGCTATGTTGAATGGCTTCCTTAGGTATGTCGAATATAATCCCAAAAACTAGTATGACTTTACTGTCGTGGTTTCTTTGCTCCAGTCTCCTGGAGAAATTTCATTAAGCCATGGGTTTCCTGACTTCTCAACTGAGTTCAATAACCGCAAAAGTTCCTTTATTTGCTTTTCTGTCATGAGTGGACAGTTAATGTGATAGTGATCCCTATTTCAGGATGCTTTGCCTCAACAATATATATCCCATTACAACTGTTGATTTTAGTTGAGCCGTTTTCAATATGGAATTGGGAAAAATTCCATATCCACTCCAATCAGTGGATTTCGAGCTGACTTAATGTCACTTCTCATTGCTGACAAAGTTTGATGTGTTAATTGGATTATTGAAGGTGCTTGGAATAATATTTTTTGTCCAAAAAGAAGAACGTGAAGTAATCGTTATTTATATAATTATTACTAACACATTTTCTTACAGAAAACGAAACAAGGAGAATTTGTTAAAATGTATTTCATAATAATTACTACCTTAAGTATAGTGGTTGTACTAAGTTTGTGTGGTCAAGCAATAACAGACGAGG
Organism: Galerucella nymphaeae; assembly: GCA_963978555.1. NCBI lineage: Eukaryota > Metazoa > Arthropoda > Insecta > Coleoptera > Chrysomelidae > Galerucella > Galerucella nymphaeae. Next base: position 3,804,231 of record OZ021706.1, on the reverse strand, counting down.
TAATCAAAGTGAACAATATACATATTATATAATAGACAGTATCAGCAAGGAATATGAGAATGTGAATATTGATATACGCATAATATGAAGATTATCTGTTGATCCAATTTTTTTTCAGTCTCTGGAAATGCGTAAAATATTATACGAATGTCCTTGGATGTACTGGAATATGAGAAATAGAAAAGTACATTTGCTGATCATCACAAATACTATAGAGCCATGGGAAATTTCATTTTATGATCTATGCACAGTCAGTCATGAATTTATAACAAAGGTAAGGTGTACGTTCATTGCTATTCATATTTTGGGCAGCGTCGTATGAAGATTAAATACAAAATTAATTATTCTCCTGCGTTAAAATCGAGAATTCCAAGATGTGCCAAAGGAAACAACTGTATCAAAATGATTTAAAATTTGCAAATCCAATTGAAGGTTGAGTAGCCCGAGGATAGGAAAATATCATCATTATTTGGTTAAAGAATATCATGATAGCTATTAATTTTGAAATACCCTCATCAGAAAATACTCAACAATTAGTCAAAAAAAAATTTTAAGATGAGAAAGTATTTTTTTCATTTAATACAAACATGCCTGCATTAACTACTAAGAGTTATAAGCAGGAGGACTTACACAAGTAGTATGTGTTATATCAATTATAAATAATTTTTCAAATTTCGTTATACAAATTAATGTCTTTGAAATATTTAATTGAAGCACTTGTGTCTTTGATGAGCACATTTTTTAATACCGCTTAAATTATTCCGTCTTCTATATCGGGACACTCTAGGATGATATGTATAGAAAGAGGAACATGGCAATGTATATACAGTCTGGTGCTGGTTCTTTGTTGAGGAGATATTGATGTGTAAGGAATGTGTTACCTTTTCGCAGGCAGGTTAAGACAACTTGATGTCTTCGTTTTTCTGGAATTGGAAGAGTTAATTCGACTTGTGGCTCGACTTCTTTCAGTTAGGATGTCGTACGATTCCATATCATTTGCCAAAAATTGAATATATGTTTTTTTATTTGATTTATGTGGTCAGTGTAGGATATTTTTTTAATGTGAGGTGTTTCTTGATAAGATGTATCTACTGCTAATTTATTGACTTCTTCGTTTCCTTTTATGCCAGAGTGAGATGGAACCCACAGAAATGAGATGTTCTTTTGGGTAAGACGTATTATTCCCATTTCACTTTTGATTCGTGGTTGGAAAATGACCGTGTTCTTCAATCACTTTACCCACACGCCTATTTATCTTTAAGCGTGAGGAGCGCTGCACGTACTTGTTGACTGTACAGCACTTAGACTGTAACAGTTGCTGATATTTGGTAGCTCAAAACGGTATCGTAGTATAAGGCTAAAAGACATTCGCCACAATTAAAAACCTTTTATTCAACAACTACCATAGGTCGTAAAGCTACAGTAGCTGATGCCTTATTGACTTCTGTCGATAGACATTGAGACACTTTCAGAATAAAAAGTTATATAATAAAATATGACTACACTAAACTACAAAATGTTGATCTCAAAACTTGTCCTGCGCCCAAACACAGTAAATATTACTTGAAAATTAATTCGACTTTTTCTTTTAAAAACGCACTGACAACCCACTAACATTTTCGTGACGTCACCCCTGATTTATAGATTCCGTAACGCAGCATAACGCAAAGATTTCTGTGCATTTTCTGTGAGTCATCCTATGACGGTGAAAGATAAATCATAGGATGACTCACAGAAAATGCACAAAAATCCTTGCGTTATGCTACGTTACGGAATCTATAAATTCACCGTCAGGTCGGCAGTGATATAAGTCTATTAATTATTACTGAAAGATCATCGATTCTAAAATCGAATGATCTCCCACTGGTTGGAGAATATAGTTCTCGAACAATTCGTATGAGAATAGGATGTGGAGGGTAAAGTTGTTTTAAGCCAAGTAAGGCAATCAGTGAATCTGTTATGATGGGAAACTTGGTTGCTGTAGACTCATTGCACATTTTTATGGCTTCAAGAATTGCAGTTGTTTCTAGGGCTTGGATAAAATACCGTAAAAGTCGTTCTGACATTGATTATTTTTCCTTCAGTAATATTAGATCAACTCCTAAAAAAGAATCTAAGATAGCCTAAAAAAACTTTACCGAAAATCTTGAATCCGACATTAAAAATAATCCTAATCGGTTTTGGTCGTTTGTTAATTCCGCAAAGGGTAGTTCCCCTATTCCTGCTCAAATGGTATATGAAAATTTTGAATATAATGGCCCACAGGAGGTGGTTGATGGATTTGCTTCATTTTTCTCCAATAATTTTACTCTATCGGGCACATTCTCTCATCACGACAGTCATAATAACAATCAAAACATCTTAAGTATCAGAGAATTTCCTGAAAACGAAATCTTAGTGGCTGTTAAGAAACTTAAGCCTGAACAGACAAATGGACCCGATTTAATACCGGCTTTCTTAGTCAAGGACTGTGCGTATACTTTGTGCAAACCGCTCTATAAAATTTTCAATCTCATTCTAAATGGTAGGAAGTTTCCCGATTGTTGGAAGATTTCTAGGATTTGCCCCGTATTTGAAAAAGGCTTGATAAATGACATAAGTAATTATTGTCCAATAGCTATTCTAAACAATTTCGCCAAAGTGTTCGAAATAGTCGTCCATAATCACCTTGCGTTTCATGTCAGTAATATCATTATAGCTAAACAACATGGTTTCATAAATGTAGGTCCACAGTTACGAATCTATTTTGCGTGACCCAATTCATTTGTGAAGTGCTGGAGAAGAAAAGTCAAGTTGATATTATCTACACTGACTTTTCCAAAGCTTTTGACAAAATTGACCATAGCCTACTTTTACATAAACTTAATTTATTTGGTGTAGATGACATGTTAATTGCTATACTTAGTTCTTATCTTCATGATCGCACTCAATATGTTCGGACTTTAGGATACAAATCTCAACCTTTTCTTCAAACCTCCGGTGTCCCACAGTGCTCTATATTGGGTCCCTTACTGTTCAACATTTTTATAAATGACATTGCCGAGGATCTGGATGTCGACGTGGGAAAAGACATATATGCTGATGATATGAAACTATACTGTGCAATAAATTCCGTTAATGACTGCTCAAAACTCCAGAGTAGCCTTAATTTGGTCAATAATTGGTGTATCGGAAACAAGCTCCCTATGAACCCAAATAAATGTAACGTAATGTCTTTTTGTCGGGAAGAAACAACAGATTTGATTGTCCTCGACAGACCAGATGTCCTGAAAGATCTTTTATAAGGTTATCAGTACATTTTTTAATAAGTGAAAAATACCGTTACATACGACTAAACAGAAAATAAAAAATTATATTAATTTTTTATGTGCGAACAAACTTGACTAGACTGGCAGCTGTGCATCAAATTGTCATAAAACTCATGATAATCTGGTACGATGACAGCTTTCAATTCTTGAAGATGTACGAATTTTGTATCATCAATTCGGCTAGGCGATAAATATAAAGGTTCGTGAGAGAATGAAGTCCTAGTACTAGGTCTACGTGAAAGTTAGAGCCATTCGTTTGAAAAATTAATTTTGTATTTTATAACTCCTTGCGGAAGATACTGCAATGCACAAATGTCTGTAACGCAGGGATCACCTTTTTTGTTTCCAGGTCGAATTTGTGTGTACATTCCTTTGTTATATTTCAAAAAATCGCAATTGCAAAGACACTACTTTGTAAGGCGCCTGGCCGCTCTTATAACTTTGATATAATCTGCGAGAACAGCAATATCTTTTTTTCTTCCTAGCCTTCTCTCAATCACACTATGGACCGAATCTACCTCCATTTGTGTGTGTCCTACCTCTAGGTACTTTTGCTCTATAATAATGTTTTTTCCATGGCTAGCTCCAGCAAACCATTTGACATGTTTACATTCTTGTTTTGGTAGGCACAACCGTCGCTCCATAGAATAATTGCCTAGGGGTTGTGCTGTCTGTAACTGTTCCAAGTAGGTTCCAAATAAAGTTTTCTACTCGATGCTCGACAATAGTGCGATTCAACTTTAGGCAACCTGTCAAGGAATTTATTAACATTTTTGGTGCATTCAGAATTCTGAGGTGGCTCTACTAAAACCGGTTCAATAGCTTACTCCCTATTTGGTAAACACTTTTCCTTCGAAACCCATTCTCTCACACATCTTTTGCCAACACCCAAAGTGCCTGAAAACATTTTCTTGTATACGTGATATTTTTTGGTGGACTTCTGATTATCTGTGGCCAAATAATACTTAAACCCTGGTTTTTTCATAGATTCTTCTTCTACAGTGTTTCTTCTTCTGTGTTTGGGCTGAAAGTGCAATACAAGGCTGAATACATAAACTTTTTTCCCTTCCCAAGAGCTAATTTCCCAGAAATATTGAAATATTTGGTTACGCATTTCATTCGTTATTTGCGACCACTCAAATTTTTGTTGCGGTCCCTTAGAGTCATTTTGTGTCCCCCATACGATGGCTTTACTTTGCGCTGACCTTTCAAGGCTGTTTGTTGGTACTTTCCTCCACTATTCTCTCCTTGTCCTTTACTCCTGCGTTTTTTCGCTCTCCCGTCCGGTATTACATGATGATCTTGGTTTCCTAGTATATCTTGTTCTGAGTCAGTCTCATTTTGTGTGGGTAAATATTAGCTGTCACTGTCACTAAATGGATCTGGTTCGTTGGAATGTGTTTCGGTATCTGAATGTGTTGCATGATTAACATTATTATTTTCTTATTTTATCAGTTCTTCTTCCTGATGAACAATAGTTATTGGTATATTATCACTGTCTGTGTTTTGTTCCAAATAATATGATTCTTCAGCTATATCCTCGGCTATAACGGTTTTGGAATGCGGTGTTTCAGTTTGTGCCACTTCCAAGGTTGTTGAAACTCAATCTTTCAATACTCTATTTCTTAATAGATCTTCAACTGGTTCTAGATCCGTCCTGTCTGTTTTTTGAGAAGTTGATGCATTGTAAAATGTATTAGTCAAATTGTTGACTCTAGATACTTGGTGAGAGCCGACTGTACCAGAAGCTGAATCCAGGGCTAATTTCACCAATAGCCGTGCTCTGTTCGACATTATTGATTCACTGAAAATAAAAATAAATAAAAAAGATTCAATATGTCGTATGTCAATACTTAACATCAGGAGAAATATCACTAAAAAAGCATTATTTAAAATGCGAGATGTCGTATGTCGAAGAATAAACAAATCAATCGTTTTTAAAGACAAAATAATAACGAACAACGCACTTGCTTATTTTCATGTATTCAGAAAAACATGAACCTAATATCGGAAGCTGCTTTGATCTAATTCATTTACATGTAGAAATAATTTGAGGTTATATTATTGATTATCTTTTTCCAACAATTGTAGTTCTTGACTAGAAATAATCACATATACCTAACGTTGTTGTTTATTGGATTTAAAAAACAACAAACTCACCATATAAATTCAAATAAACAATCACAACTTATTTTCATCACTTCTTACTTCTTTTCAGTTGTGCAGCGTTGCCACATACAATGAGCATTGATTCTGACATGCCATACTGAAGTATCCATTTTCATTAAGGAAAAATTTTGACATATTTGTAACTGTGAAATATTATGGCAACTGTTCAAATTTCACATAAAACATTTGGCAGGGGTATAGATGACTTTATTTTGGTTACAATGGATACATAAACGAAAAATGGCTGTATTTGTGACATACGACATATTGCAGTATCACCGATGATATCATGAAATGAGCCATCAACTGGCCATAAAAACAAGAGTATAAAAAATTACGACACTGGACTATTTCAAGTGTGTCAATTAATAGGAGAGTCTTGGTAGCCATTGAATACGAGCTCTACACACTCTTTTCCTCGCATTCATACTTAATTTCATTATTATAAATTTACAAATTTCAAGAACTTGTAAACTTCAGAGATCTTTCAAATCAGTATCTCAATATGCAGCTACTGCATATCTGATTATAAAATTGAAGCATGAGATTAGACAAAATAATAATAATGTTCTTTGATATCTTCAGCACTGTTTACTGTTACCTTAACCAGCTATAATTATTATGTTTTTTTTCAGGGAGCAAAATTTTTATACAGTGTAGGGGCAGTGTTTTCTAATTTCGAATAAGAAGAAAATAATATCACCTTTTAAGGATGCCTTGAATTTTTATTGCAAATAAGCATCTCACTCAATTTATACTTCACAAAATTAGTCTCCATTGACTATATAAAAAACATGTGCCAGCACCATATATATTCACCCAATACAGTAGAATTGTTGGTGTTAAAATATTCGTTTTAGCGTGTTAATCATCGGGTGTGATCTACAGCTGCAAAGAAAAGAGTCAACTACGTTAGATGGGATATCAGATTGTATTAGATAAGTAGAAAGCAGTGTATCCTCATGCATTCCAGATAATTGCATGAAATGAGCAGAAAGAATTTCACTTCCACTTAACATGAAGCCCTCCTGATGATAGTTATAGTACCCGAAGATAAGATGATTTCAAGAGATACTATACTGTTTTTTCCAAATAGCACAGGTAAACTTTGAAATTTTCAATAATTGACTCCAGATCAATTAGGTTCAATTAGTTATATTGGTTTCGATCAAATGTGATATCAGGTACCAAATATGTAAATAAACATCCAACCAGTGCAGAATACAAGCAAGTGATGGCGTGACTTTCTTTCAGTGACTCTCCCATACCAAACATAGAATGGGGATTCACTAAGCCCTGCGAAGGTAGCTTTGATGTCACTCTGGTAAGATGGATATAAAAATCAATTCGATTTCAAACCTATATTAACGAAGCTACTTTCCAAATATATTATAACTTATAATTATTGCTGTTGAAGAATGAAATGTCAGGTGGTTCTGCCGGCTGTAACCTTGCTGCAGACTTTTTTCATATCCCAAATGAAAAATTCGAAAGAATTTCAACAAATCTGAGTTTAAAATATATGTTATTTTAAGCACTATTGGAAACTTTTTTCATTATATGGCAGATGTTGTTGCCGATGGTACCTAGATGGAAAATAAAAGAAGCAATACTCACTGTTTTATAGTAATGGGTGAGAAAAATATGCCATTTTTGGAATAATGATAGTTATCAAATTTGCAAAAAAATACCAAACAAGGTTTTCACCAACGATTATACACCCTACAGGATTGCTTATTTCCATTTAACTCTGTGTTCGCCTAGCTCAAGTCAGACGAATACGTCATCACTGGACCTAACCTCTTTAATTTTATGGTTTGTCGTGTGTTTACAAAGTGTGTTTTGACGTTATTTTATTAGTTTTTTAAATTTTGAAGGTGTTTATTAATACAGGTGGTAAGTGAATTTCTCTAATTGTTAATCAAGAAAGTCTATAAATACGAAGCACGTTATTTCAGTGTAAATACAAAATTTTTGGATTAGCGTTTCAATTGTATACATTTCAAGTACTAAAACTTTTAAATTATTTTCTTTGTTTAATTATTTAAGCTTGTTAAAATGCTCACTTACACTAAAAGCTTAGAAGGGAAGGCCGATAATCAGTTTGGTGAAAATTTTGTAAAAAAATATTTTACCAAAAAAATTTTTTTTAGCTTCACTATGCCAGGTAGCAGTGTGCAGTGGCATCTTGCAAAAACAATCAACCTACCGCTAAGAAACAAGGACTAAATTTGGTTTTTCATCTGTTTCCAAAAGGAAACGATTTAGTTTCTACAACAATGATACTGGAAAAAATTCAGGCATTTTAGAGTCGAAAGTAAATACAAAAGAACCGATCAATGAGGAATTTATTACACCTGAAATTTTTGGGACAGCTAAAATTGGGATTAAAGGTCAAAGCGATGTTAATGAAACAATGGAGTCATCTTCAGGTAGTTCTTTTTTTTCAGTAGACAGTAAGGATGAATGTGCTGCCACAAGAACAGAGTGTTCTGAACACAATCTCCCGGAAGCAACTGAGGATGCTTTAGAGTATATAGCTGGGTGGTTAGCAAAGAAATATAAAGATGCCTTTCCTCACTTGGGAGATTACACTTACAAATTAAAAAGTGAGCATAGCTATCAGGTTCCATCCTGGGTATAACAACTTTCATTTGGACGCCTCATAAAACCGACAAAAATTGGCTAGAAAAAATTAAAACATGGAACAGATGTTTTGAGCTGCATCACAAAGTTGGGTTTAAACCTGGCCCAAAAGTTGTTGCTTAACTTGCACTGAAAATAAAAAAAAGAGAGCCGGATTTTACCTATAATATTATTTTTTCATTTTGTAAACTTCGAACAATTATTAGGATTAATTATAATAATTATCAATCACAGAGAAAAAAATGTTAAATCGGTCGAGGTCCACTGGTGACGTAAGCAAGTTCCCTCACTCACCGTCGAAAGATTTAGGCGAATAAGCAATCCTGTAGGGTGTATAATCGTTGGGTTTTCACAGGCTGCAATTTTGAACACTTCTCTCACTGTCCGTGAATTTCTGAATAATATGTTATTGCTGAGGTTAGTCCCATTTGACTCGGGGCGCATGAGATCTGTGTAATTGATGGCATCGTAGGAATAGCGAGTGATGAAAAGGAAAGTAGGCCTAGTGAAAAGATGAAGGAGGAGGCAAAAAAATTTTGAAAAACAGGAATAAGGAAGACGGTAAAATAAAGAGAGAAGAAGACGGGAAAAAAAAGTAACAAGAAACGTCTTTTATTAACTACATTTTCAATATAAGCGAAAAAACGCGCTATCCAAATAAAAACCGTTCCTGGAACGTGCACTTCACTGGATTCCAGTTCTAGTAGACTATCATATCGTTAGAATGTCATAAAATGAAATATTTCACATTTTGCCAGAGATATCCTACTATGAATGTACCTTAATAAAAATTTGATAACAAAATTTTGCAGTCTCAAACTTCAAAATATTTTTGATTGTTCAGTTGTCAAATTTTTTCCGTTCTGTTAGCTACGGATAAAAATATCGATTCCTTCACTTACTTGCATGCGACCTGATACACCACAAATTGACAAATTTTTATTATAGGTAGGGTATTGGAGTTTTTTGGCTAATTTATGTGTGATAAGTGACACTTGAGACCCACTATCAAGCACTGCTCTGGCAGATATTAAATGACCATTGTTGTTTGAAACATGTACGGATGCAGTTGCCAATAAAATATGAGATTTTTGATTTATAAAAAGGCTTGACATAGCGTTAGATTGTTCCCCAAGCATTTCACTTGTAGAAGCTTGAATAGCCTCCGAATTTTGTGTTTGTTCTATGTTAGACGCTTGATCTGAATTACTACTCGAGTTTTTCATAGGATAAAATTTTTGTCTGTGATTGGTAAGCCCACGATTGGAGCTAAAACTCGTATTTTGTTAAGCATTTCTTGAATTAATTTGAGACTTATTCAGATTTGATAAATATTCGACAGAATTTCCCGCATGTAATAGGGTATTATGAGCTTTGTCGCAAATAGAACAATTCTTCCACTCACATTGACTGACATGGTGTGGAGAAAAACATTTTAAACATAATTTGTTTGAAAATACAAACTGTTTTCTTTGATTTAATGTCAACTCTTTAAATTTAAAGCATTTAAGCATGTTGTGATTTGACATTTAACAAAACAAGCAACTTAGCTTTTTATTTACATTAGCAAAGTGAGAGTTTTTACGAGGCAACTCTGGCGAAACTAAATTTTCAGCAGCCTGACATCTCTTCTCAACGAACTTGAGGAAACCATCTAGAGTAGGTAAAAGAGTAGGACCTCTTTCCAACTCATACCCACGTCTAGTGTTAATGTCTAATTTTTGAGACAAAATATACACTAAAATTAAATCCCACTCGGCTATAGGAACATTCAAATTTTTCAAGCACTCGGTGTGCTGTTTGACTGAAACAACAAAATCACGCAAATTCATCGAATTACTTTTATTTATTGATGGAACGTCCAATAGGCCCTTGATGTGAACGTAAATATTCGCTAACTTATTTTCATACCTTTCTTTGAGTATGTCAATTGCTATTGACAAATTAGAGGCAACCAACGATAAATTTGCAATTAATTTTTGGGGTTCACCCAGTAAATTTGATTTTAAATAAATAAGTTTTTGTATTTCTGCCAAATCATCATTGTCTAGAACAAGTGCTTCAAAAATGTCATAAAAACTATTCCAACTTTGGTGAGCACCTGCAAATTTGTCAATAACAATTTCAGGCATCTTAGATTTAACATCTGTATTAACATTAACATTTTGTGGAAAATTTGGCTGATGACTTTGTTGGTTTTTAGGAGAAGAGCAATCAATCAAAATTTTTAATTGAGTTTTTAAAGCGCAATATTTTTCTTCGTAGTCACTAGGATCTCCAATCTTTTCAACATCTGTCTCAGATACCTCAATGACTTCCTGGGTCTCACAAAATTTCTTGAAAGAAGTTTCAAGTAGCTCTAACCTGGTTTCATATTCAAATGTATGTAAAAAATTTCCTGTATTTGCTTTGATAAAACTATCTATCCTAGTGATGCTACTTTTGGCAGTTCTACGAGCGGTATGCGCTTTTAGTAACAAAGCATCCAAATCCATGTTTAATTATAAATATATTGGAAAGATCTGACCTGAGAGAATCCTTGACACCAATTCACAATCAGTCCAATTGATTCACGAAGCAGCTTGCCATACCATATTCCAATTTCTAAGTTTGACAATTAAAACTATTTGCTGGTTTTTTGCCGAATCCGGCTCGATGTACCAAATTTATGTGTGGGAATGAACGAACATTTATCACTCAAACACGTAAAGCTTCAATAGCTCTTACTTAACTTGGGAGGTGATTATAAAAATGAAAAATAATTTTTTATGTTTGACATATATATTTTTTACTTGACAGTTGTTTATTAGCAACACAAAACAATATCACGTTAAAAATTAAACAAACTATTTATTTAAATCATTCATAACTTTGAGTTTATAAAAGTATAAAAATTCTTTAAGAGCGTTGTTCAGGAAATCGTAAATCGTTTGGTGTTATGTAACAAAATGCATACCTATATAATTTGTAAAGGGCTCAGATTTTCAGAGATAATATTTTCACAGAAATCAACACATCATAATAATAATGACAAAAATTTAAATTTTCTGATTTTGATATACGTTGTATGATCAAATCATTCAAAATTTGGGATACTTCTTCTTCATCCATGTAATATTCGACGCCATGTTTCCTGACAAACATAACCTTACAATCGTCATAATTTAATGGGGTAATGGTACAGTAATCTTCACATTGAATCGGATCAGGTTTGAACTCGTCTATGGTCATTTGTGACATCATTATTGAAATAAATTCCTATCATTCGTAAGTGTTAAACGATATTTTACTGACCTTAAGCTGCTGAGATAGAATAACAGCAGGCGTAAATGATCTTGCCGGACTGATTCCACATTTTACTTCATAGTCGGAAATTGAATATTGTGTTGAAAGCAGGTACACATTTTCAGACTTTGTAGCAGACTCATAGTTTTCCAAAATTCTATCGATCTCTGCAGTGTAGACAATATCGTCATCACTACTACTGGCATCTTGAGAACTCATTCAGCTAACTTAGTTTGGGATCTGATGCTCACTCCAATTTATAGCCTGTGTGTAAGGCCTTTTACGCTATAAAACATCAGCTCCATCAATCCAGCTGTTATGGCTTTTTTCTAAGCCCAACCACTTAATGAACATTTTCCTACCCTCACGTCTAAGAACTTTTTCCACAAAGAAAATGTCAGTTTTCTGTAGTTCCTCATCATAGAAGCTGCCGCTGATTGGTATGCCTTGCATGTCTTCAAGTAAATACGTAGCAGGATTGTTTATTTTATTGTATTGTGTGCCGAGCAAATCATGTCAGACCTACCTAAAGATCGGGTTTCAGTTTATCGTCCTTTTTTAAAGGTCGGTGTGGACTTTGGGGGTCCATTTTTAATTAAAACCTCCAATTTACGCAAAGCACCCAAAGTTAAGGCATATATTGCTATATTTGTATGTATGACTACTAAGTGCGTTCACATAGAATTAGTGTCGGGCTTGTCGACTGAACAATTTTTACTCACATTACAACGTTTTATAGGCCGACGGGGTAATCCCTCGGTAATATATTCTGACAATGCCACTAATTTTTTAGGCTCCAGTAACCATTTGAAAGCTTTATACGAATTTTTTAAAGCCAAAAGTAACATTGAGTCTATTGAAAAATTTTTGTCCAAAAACGAGACTCAGTGGAAATTTATCCCACCTCGCTCACCACATTGGGGCGGCCTTTGGGAGGCTGCGATTAAGGGTGCTATGCATCATCTAATCAAGACTATTGGAGAAACAGTTTTAAATTTTGAGGAATTTTCGACAGTATTGGTTTGCATTGAGGGTGTTATGAACTCGCGACCTCTTAGCATTTTATCGAATGATCCTACCGATTTTAGCCCTTTAACACCGGGACATTTTTTAATTGGCGACAATCTTTCAGCATTCCCAGACAAAGACTTGAGTAATATTACAGAAAATCGATTGACAATGTATCAAAAGTGTATTAAATTCAAACAAGTATTTTGGAAACGATGGTGCATTGAATAGGGTAAGTCCGGGATAGATGGCCATAGTTTTTCTAACGGTTAAAAACGCACACAAAATTTTTTTTTCTGCAGAATATTTATTGCTAAAGTAAAGACGTAATAGTACTAGTATAACATAATTTGGTCAATTCTGATGAAAAACTAGGTATAAACTTTAAAAAAGAAAAATTTGAAAATGAGTGGCATGGCCATCTCTCCCTTGTCTTCCGGGAGTGATGGCCATAAAAAAATTAATTAAAGGTATGCTCAGTGATTGAGTGTTTTTTGCCGTTTTTGTCAAGTTTTCCACACTTTTGACAGAAGTCGCCGTAAGACGTGCAGTCTTCGTGTAACCACATGTTACAGTGTATGCATTTAATCCAGTCTACCTTACTTTTTGTCTGTGTATAGTCTTCCCCACACCCGACGCACACATTTTCACCAAAATCCTCGGTTTCACTTTCGTCACTTTCTAAAATTACTTCTTCATCTTCTTCACTGCTTGAAAACTCCTTTTTTCTTCTCTTTATTGCCTTGAATACCTTTTTATCTTTCTTTGCAGCCTTTTTGTCTTCAGCCTTTTTTTCTTTTTCTTTGGACTTTCTGTCTTTCTCTTTGCGATTGTTCAGATGTTCTGGAGAAGTTAAAATAGTCGCTACTTGCTTAGCTCGTTTTCTAACTTCATTTATTTTTTCTGGAGCAGATGGCGACAAGTCGGACAATATTTTCGAGGGAGTTATTTTGTTATTTATGGTTTTAGAAGTTGATGGCTGTGCTTCCAAGTTACCGTTTGGTTGGTTTGTGATCTCTGTTGGTTTTTGAGGCGATGAGTTTACAGTTTTTGCCGGAGAGGTTTTTTCAACACAAAAAGCATAATCCGGTATAATATTGCGATTGAAAGGCAGAATTCCCGTCGCTTTAAAGCCAGACGAACCATTTTGTATAGTAACCGCCTTTCTCCAACTTACACTCAGAAGCTCACCAAATTGGTATCTGGTAATACGCCGTCCAACATGATTTCTGAGCCACAAACGACACGATTCATAAAAATGCGCTTTTAACGACTTAAAAAAGCTTCTGTCCAAAGGCTGAAGATAATGTGTGGTATGGCTGGGCAAGCATAATATGATGATGTCATTAGATTCTGCAAACTCCAATATTTCGACTGAATTTACATGAGAAGCATGTCCGTCAAGCACTAATAGGACTTTTCCTTGAGGTTTTCTAGGTACATCCACTGAAGAAAAATGGTGGCGTTGATGTAGGCAGATTTTTGTGCCATAAACAACATAGATCCCGGTGGCAGATCATCCTCCCACTCTTGTTTTTTATTTTTTCCCTTCATTAAAACCGCAGGCGGTAAAAAGTTACCCTCAGCATTGCAACACACTACCAAGCTGACTGTTTCTCCCTTTTCAGTGGATGTTACCGTCGACACAGCCTTGGACCCCTTTCTGGCAAGCACTTCGCCTGGTCTACTGTTGAGTTGGAGACCCGTTTCATCGATATTAAATACGTTTGCAGGTTTATCAAATAAAGAGTTCTGTTCCATAGTTGTTTCAAGTAAATCAAAATAATCTCCCACTTCCTTTCGGTTCATAGCTGTTGCTCTAGCTATGGAGACACCTTCTGATTTACGAATACTAATTTCTGGATGACGGCTTAGAAGCAAAGTAATCCAGTCGTAACCAGCTTTTCCAATTTCATTATTAAACTTGTGTTTAATTCTTAACTGTTCTGCGAATAGATAAGCGATGGTCCTGATGTCGTCTCTGGTTAATGGAAAACCTCGTTTTTGCATACACAGAACATGTCGATAGTCGATCTTCATGATCTCTTCCAAAGACGCTGCTAGGGCCCATACTTCCCTTTTGAGAATTTCCGGTTTTAATTCTACGTTCCAAGGTCTTACGTGGTATGTTGAATTCAATAGAGGCTCGACGAACAGAACTATTTCCATCAACAACACTTTTGATTGCGTGTGACAGATCATCTTGTGACCACGTACCACGTGTTTGTACAGATTTGGTCCACCGGCCACTCCTCTTGAGCGTTGGCTACTCCTCGTTGTGATTGGTCCACCCCTTACCATTATAACCATTCTTCGCGTTGTGATTGGTCCCCTTACCACTATTAGAGTGAATTGTGACGTTTCCAGACCTTAGCTTGGTGGGTTTTTTTATGGGTATTAACATGTAAGCTCCTCCCCCATGGTCCTGAACCGGTGCTGCCTTACTGCTATAATACCAAAATAGTAAATAACGGTGATGTAATCTCTGATTTTCATGCTTGTATATCTTTCGACCTTCTCTCTAATTCAATTGGGTCCTATCTTTTGTTAAGTGTAAGGAGAAACTCGGTTTATCACTGTTTGGCTTTGACTATTTAAACGAGTTTGGTGGAGATTATAAAGGTTTTTTGATCTCATACATGATGACCGCGGGAGTTTACATTAATATTCCTCCACCTTTAACAGCCCAGTTTAACCAATAACAAGTGAGACACAGAAACTATTGCAAGAAAATACATGTGGAAAGGGCCATTCGAAAAATGAAATTATATAGTATTTTAAATAACATTCCCGATCAATTGTTACCATATGCTGATGCTGTTTTTAAGGTTATAGATTATTTAAGCAATTTACAAAGTATAATTTTTATAGTAGGTATTAGCACAGTATTTTCCTGGAGTGACACAAAATCTTGGTTTTATATATTATTACCCAATGGTGAATATTATAATCGATATTATTCAATTTTTTGTATTCAATGTTACAGTCAAGATTCGATAGTGTGATGTACCTACTTCGTAAGCTTTTGTACAATAGACAGTTGCTATAAACAAAAAAAACTGCCCACAAAATATAAATAATTTATTCCATATTAATTATAAATGTGTGGTTGAAATTGTCTAAAATTAAATGATTCCAATCGATTTTCTATTCCTTCATGATTTCTTGAAATTTGAAATGCTCTCAATATTACAATCATTTGGGATCCATATATTGAGATAGCACATATCCCTGTTGGTTATAAGCAGTCATCCTGAATTTCGTAATAATAAGTATAATTCATATTCACTTTGATGCTGTCCCCTCACAATGAATAATCATATACCTAATTTATCATTCTTTCAAATCACTATCCTTACAGGATTGAAAAGGACACTTAATTCCAATCAGGAACTTCTCACTTACTTATGCATGAGGATTTGTACCTGAAAACCCACATTCATGGGTTGCGATTATCATGAGAAAAACTTAACAATGCTAGGCATTAGATTTTCCGGAAAATCGGTGAGTGAATTTTTTTTTGTTTCTCCAGTCAAATTGTTCGAATAATCACAAAATACAAATTTGGTAATTGATGATGATAACAATGAGGGTTATTGATTGAAATTGAGGTAGGACAGATGTGACATGCAGAGAAAGTAGAGGTGGGGCCGGTCTTCGTTTAATCTTCACCAAACTAGGTCCTTATAAGCTAAAATTATAAATAATTGTCACACTTTGCGTGAATTTTTGAATATGTATTTGCTGAGCCTAGTCTCAATCGCGTTTCCTCTTATTCGACAGCTTCATCTTCAGATCCAATAATAGCTTCGTATGAATAATTTAAAACAGAAAAGTTTCGCGCATGTGAATACAGTCTCCGTTATTAATGAGCGGTTAGCTGATGTTGATAGCTGTTCATTGGATAAACATTTTGGTCAATTATTTGGTTTTGGTTGAGATATTGAAGACGCTAATGTATTGGTATGAAAAAAATGTTCAGGCGAAGTGAATGATCTGTAGCGTGCATTATAGAGTCATGAATATCCGTAAGTAAAACAACACATTTGTGAATAAAAATGTGGATGATAATCTTGAACGTGATGCATGACAGGTTTGTTGATACAAATACTGAAAATAATACTTTCCACGATACTACATTACTATAATTTCGAGGATTTAAAAGCTATTGACGCAGAATTCCCTTTTTACGTGAAGCAATCTAGAATGACTGGTGGCTTTCAACTAGAAATTGTTAAAGATACTGGAAAAAATGATGTGCCATTTGAATCTAGAAACGATCCCGAAGATAAAGCAGACGAATAAGAGAGTGCTTACCTAACTGACATTCCATAATACCGATAGTACCGATACTTGTGGGATCCCAGCCGTCACGTTATAGAAGTCCCCCTCTCCTACCAAAATTCTGCGGCCACTAAAATATCTTTGAATGATATTCAGTAGGTATTGGCTGACTCCTTTTTTCTCGAAACCCTGTATAATACCTTCAGTGGGTACTGTATTAAATGCGTTTTTAACATCTAGGGTAGCCACCACGCACCATCTCTTCCTTCTTAACGACAGTTAAACTTGTCTTGCTATCCTTTTGACAGCCACCAGAGCCATTATAGTGGACTTACCTCCCTGAAACAGAATTGGTTCTCGGCGAACCCTCCTCCATCTCCAATTTCCTTCAACAGCCTACCTTTTATCAAGTGTTCGTACACACTCAGGCACAATGGCCTGTATGATCCTTTTTCGCTCCACGCTTTTCCAGCTTTCGGAATAAGTACGAGCTTCGCCTGCTTCTAGGGAATCGAAAAATCATTTGCTGTTATTAGTCTGTTGAACAAATGGAGAAAGTTGTCTGGTGCCTCCTTGGCAACAACTGTACGCACTCGACGGGAATTCCATCTGGCCCGGGTGCCTGGCCCCTCTTGAGTCTACCGCTTGCTTTTAGTGATTCTTCTGGGGTGACTTATTTTACATTTCCGTCCTGGGTAATATTTCCCATTACCATTTTTCTTCTCGGGAACAGCAATACCACCACCTCCTCTGTCTTGACCCGCGTAAGTTTCTATGGTACTCCTCCGCGCTCAATTGCTCTCATTGCAATCGTGTAACCTTGCCCAATTACGTCCTCCTCTAGCTCCTTCCATTTCACTCATTTTGCTGCCTTTATATTTTTTCTATATACTTCTCTAACCGCCTGATATTCTTTCCATATACGCACCCTCTCTTCCTTATCTATTTCCCTAGTGTAGCACCTCCTTAGACGATTGCATTCCGATCTTTGACTTTTCAGTACCTCATTCCACCAGTATTGCTGTTTTCCTATTCCTCCCTGTTCTTTTCTCCCCCCGCTCGTATGCAGACTTCATCAGTTCATCCAAATCCTCAAAATGTATGTCACCTCTTGCCTTCATTCTCTCCCACTTATTTTTAAAAACCTCAATAAAACCATCCATATCTACCTTAACTACATACCCAACCTCCGAAGTTCTTTTATATCCCTTAACTGGTGGTGTTTCCAATACCTTTCAGTCTTCCATCCTCCTAGCAATTTTCCTTGTCGCCATAGTTAGGTCTATATATGACTTAGACGCCCCCTGGTGAACGGTGGTTTCTGTTCATCGTTTAAAATAACCAGGTCCAGCTGAGCAACCCATTCCAATAAGTATTCCCCTTTTATCATAATTTTCTGATCCCCATTCATAAGTTTTAGCGTTAAAATCTCCCCCTGTAATAGTTTCCCTCCCTGAAACTCTAATTACTCCGATTACCCCATCCAAATAAGCTTCGAAGGCATTCAAGCCCGCGTTTGGAGATATGTAGCAAGCAATAAAATCCACGTCCTCCAAACACAGCTTTACGTACCCTTTTCCACTCATTATATGAGACATTTCAATTCCTTCATCCCAAACAAAAATTGCCACATTTTTTTTTCTCATCCTTTATCCACCCCGTTGCTGTGATATACTTTTTATTTGGTTAGTTAACTATTAAAATACTGCATCCTTCCTCCTCAGCCGTTTTAAAAGCAGTGTCATGGGCCTCCGCAGACCTCCCCACGTTTATTTGTAGAAATTTTAAAACAATTTTGCTTCCTATTTCCTAACTGCCCCTACCTTTTCTCTTCCCGTTTGGACAAATCTTTTGAAAATCGGGCATTTCGTCGAACCCTCTCTATGAGGCTGTCGACATGGTCTGCATACTGCCTCATTTTTGCATTCCGCTGCCCCATTTCCTTTCTGCCAGCAGTTCAGGCATTTGCCTACTGCACTGGGTTCTCTGCATTCTGCTTCCTTATTCCCGATCCCCATACAGTTATGGCAGCTGCTTGTTCGTACCTTTACCTTGACTGTGGAAAGACATAAGCCTATCCTAATCCTTCCCAGCCTGTCTAGTGCATCTGCTTCCTCTCTACTCGTTTCCAACATTACCAGATCTCCACTATTTTTAGTGCTTTTGCGCATTGATGCGCACCGAGCTTCCCTCATTCTTACCTATTTCCTCCTCAATCACCCTCAAGATCCTCCCATCCTCCTTGGTGGAGTCAACGTCGTATAGGAAAAGTAGTTGTCCACCTTTTTTCCCCATTTTGGCGTCCACCCCTGTTATATCTTTAATACGTCCTGTCAGCCTTTTTATGTTATCCCTGCCTCCTTCTATTTCCAAGAGCAAGTCCCCCTCAGCAGTTTTTCTTACCCTTTTAACGCTTACCCCGCTTTCGTCTATGGATATGTTATCTTCCATGTTCCTGAGTAGCTCAGCGTAGGTCCTATCTCCTTTTCTAATTGTGATATTACTCCTCAACTTTTCCTTTTTCCCCTCCGCCGGCAGTATCAATTTCACCCTCATTTCTTCAACATCGATTGCTATCGCGCATTCATGCGCTTTTCTTACCATGTCCTCGTCTATTCCTTCCTTCAACACGCACGTTATTTCCTCTCCATTTGTGGAAAGTTCTGCCCTAGCCCCTCTAATTGCCTTTCCTAGTTCCCTAGCTTTTCTAAATAAAACCCTCGCATCTCCTACCGCTTTCAATACGTAGGCTACCCTAGACTCCATATGATTTTCCCCCTCCTGGTTTCTGTCTGTATGTTGTTTACAACATAATCCACCTCCTCACCGCACTCGTCCACCATGTTGTCCGCCCAGAGGTGGATTTCAATCCACCATCTGAATTCCTTCCCTGATCTTTTCCTTCCACAATCAGTACCACGTCCGGTCTGTCCACTCAATGAAGTATTGCTGGTCTGTATCCCTGGCCATTCTGGCATGGAAGGAAACGAGAAGGTAGACTTTCTTGCAAGGGAGGGTGCCGCACGTGTTTCTATCAGACCAGAACCTACAATTGGCATCGCAATAAGTTTTGCCAAACAAACGCTAAATACCTGGACAGCTTGAAGAGCTTTAGACTTCTGGCATAATTTACCAGGACCTGAAATATCATTCACCAAATAAAATAATCGACTTTGTTAAGAAGCTGAATCTATTTGATGAAATCTGAATAGGTGTGAGCCACAATAGTCTCTTGTGAGTCGCAGTGGAGGGCCTTATTGACCCACTCACCACAAACCTAACCTAACCCGTCTTTCCGGATGCTCCTCTGTCCTCTCAACCGTGTGCGTTTTTGTAAATGACTCCTGTCATTCATTTTCCACTAAACCTTCGAATTCTCCCTCCTCGACTCCCCTTGTTACAGCCGTCCTTATGTATTCCCTCCTCTCCTTCTTCATGGCCTCAGTCCCCTTTTCAAAGGTTTTTAGTACATGGTTACGTCTTACTTTAATTTCAATTGGCCCAAAATAGTCTAATTCAACACTATCACGAACAATGCCAGCATTTCGGACAGGAAACTGTCATCAATAACTTACGCCAAAAATTTTGGATTTTTAAAATACGACAAATTGTCAAGAAGACAAGAGTACGTTGTCAATTTTGTAAATTGAAAAAAAGTTCACCTAAAGCACCGTTAATGGGGCAGTTACCAAGGTGTAGAGTAGAGCCCACTATTCGACCGTTTGTAAGAACCGGAGTAGACTATTTTGGGCCAATTGAAATTAAAGTAAGACGTAACCATGAAAAACGATATGGTGTGATATTCACGTGTATGACTACTAGAGCCATACACCTGGAGCTTGCACATGACCTAAGTACTAATGCATTTATTAACATTCTTCGACAATTTGGCTGTCGACGTGGATTTCCAGAGGAAATTTATTGCGACAATGGATCAAATTTCAAAGGGGCGGACAGAGAGTTAAAAAATGAATTCAATAAGTTAAATCTCACCGAAATTGTTAATTTTTGTACGTTGAAAAAAGTAAAGTTCAAATTCAATCCCGCATTAGCACCTCATATGGGCGGTAGTTGGGAAAGGCTTATACGAAATGTGAAAACAATACTCCGAGATATATTAAAAACAAAATATCCCACGGAAAGTATTTTGAGAAGCTTTCTTTTGGAATGCGAAAATATTTTAAATTCTCGCCCGTTGACTCACATATCGACTGATGCAGCGGATTTCGAAGCTCTGACACCAAACCATTTTCTCATTGGACCAGATTACATTGCTCAACCTTTTGCGACATCTACTGATTCTGACGTTAATCTTATGTCATCTTGGCGTGCGGCTCAAAAATTGACGGATCACTTTTGGCAAAGATGGATGAAGGAGTACATTCCGACATTGGTGAAAAGAACTAAGTGGTTTACGGATCAAAATCCTGTGCGCTTAAATGATGTGGTTATTATAGTGGACCCATCGGGACCAAGAAATAACTGGCCGAAAGGAACTATAGTGGCCACCTACCCGGCAAAAGACGGAAAAATTCGTATTGTAGATGTTCGGTCCAGTTCCGGAGCAGTACTACGTCGTCCAGTGACGAAAATAATCCCACTAGAAGTATACAAAGAGTAATTTATTCAATTACTGGGGGGAGAATGTTAGACATTTAGTTTAGAGTTCCTGTAGTTAGTTAGTTACTTGTGTATTATTTTTAATTTAAACTAGTAGTAACCTATTACTTTTTTTTTCTTCAAGTAGTGATGGAAACAAAATTAAGACATATATAGATTTTTTCGTTAATATTTCAATTTGTCATATAATTTTTGATAGAAAATAAAATCTTTAAAGTCTCCCGTTTTTTGTTCTTCGAGCGGGGATATTAACAAAGATATATTCAGGTAAGACCAAACAGGTATGAAAAGCAATCAGCCCATTTTGTTACATGGTGTAAGGAGAAAGGTGCCAAAAATTATAAAGAAGAGGTATTTCTAGCGTATTTTAACATTTGAACAACCTCTCACTAAAAGTCACCTGTCGTCCTGTCAGTCACATGCCACCTCACTTGTTTTTTAATGAAGTGAACTTTTACTTTTCCTGTGTTTACTTACGTTCCACTCAGTATTCACTCAACTCACTAGTTAGTTTTTGTTTTTGTGCACGTTACTTTTACTGTTCCTGTGTTTGGAAAATGGATAGATTTTTAATATCAAAACCTGGCAGTAGTAAAAACATATCAAAAGGTATTGTACCGGGTGGCCAACTAAGAACGGCCGTCGGCCATATCTCAGGAGTGGATTATAGCACAGGCTTGGGAAAAAAAATTTTATGACTAAAGTGGCCTCGAAAAACATCTGGAAATTATTTTCAGAATTGTGGGTCCACCGCTAGAGGGCGTATTTGACAGTTGAAACTTTAAAATGCGAATTTTTCCAAAATTCTCCTATTCAAGGAGCAAATTAAATATTATAATCAGATTCTTCGACTAATTCTGCATATTTTTAATAGGGCAAGTTTAAGTCTAGCTCTTCAAATAAGGGGTGGGGGAAAGTGGGAACCTTCTAATGAAAAAACTTATGTAACTCCGGTTCTGCTTGATCAATTTCAATAAACTTGATGTTGTTTGAAAGAGCTTTTGTTGATCAATCAAAAATTTGTAAATATGAAGCAATCTGATTTATAACATGGATGTTAGAGGGCGCTGTTTTATATTTTTCAAATAATGTGCTTTCTCGTAACAATTTCAAATGGAAGCATACAAATTGAAGTAAGTAATTGAAAAGTAGACTGAATTAGTAATAGAACACAGCAAACCGCAAGACGATATCTCTTTCCTATCCTGAGATATCGTAAGAAACAGGTAAATGGCGGAAACTGATCGTCCAACGCCTAGAAAGCTGGTTCGCGGTAACACAAATTATTAAATTTAGCCTGAATAAGGAGATCTAGTATCGGTCTACACTGTAGAATCTACAGTAATTTAAAATGTTATACTAATGTTATGGTTGCCACTACCACTAGATAACCTAAATGTAATGCTGTCGCTACTAGCAATGAGAACAAATTTAAAAATAATAATATGAATCGAACAATTTAAACCTTCAAAAAATAACTAATTAATTAATGTCGCCCCAAGTGTTCAAAATGTCGCCCATCATTTTCAATACATGCAATCAATCGCTGACGGGTAGAGTGAACAGCAGCTTCAATTTCTGCCCTTGAAATACTCATTTTATTCCGAAAAGATAGAGAAACACGAAGAATAATTATTGACATATGCGTCAAAATCATGGCTTGCTTGTTTTAAAATGGGAACCTAGTTTGTATATTTCTTAGGTGACCCATCTTTATAAATTTTCTTGTCATCAGTAATTCATATTTTGAACTGAATTTGTTGTTGCTAGGAAAATATCGGTTTTTGTTGATTGTTTATGCTTTTGATTCACTAACACATCGCTTGGAAACAAATATGACATTCTTATATAATTGAAAAAATATAGAACAAGTTACTTCACCAGCCTTCTGAACGTTGGAAGATCAGTTTCCGCCATTTACCTGTTTCTTACGATATCTAAGGATAGGAAAGAGATATCGCCTTGCGGTTTGCTGTGTTCTATTACTAATTCAGTCTACTTTTCAATTACTTACTTCAATTTGTATGCTTCCATTTGAAATTGTAACGAGAAAGCACATTATTTGAAAAATATAAAACAGCGCCCTCTAACATCCATGTTATAAATCAGATTGCTTCATATTTACAAATTTTTGATTGATCAACAAAAGCTCTTTCAAACAACATCAAGTTTATTGAAATCGATCAAGCAGAACCGGAGTTACATAAGTTTTTTCATTAGAAGGTTCCCACTTTCCCCCACCCCTTATTTGAAGAGCTAGACTTAAACTTGCCCTATTAAAAATATGCAGAATTAGTCGAAGAATCTGATTATAATATTTAATTTGCTCCTTGAATAGGAGAATTTTGAAAAAATTCCTATTTTAAAATTTCAACTGTCAAATACGCCCTCTAGCGGTGGACCCACAATTCTGAAAATAATTTCCAGATGTTTCTCGAGGCCACTTTAGTCATAAAAATTTTTTTCCCGAGCCTGTGCTATAATCCACTCCTGAGATATGGCCGACGGCCGTTCTTAGTTGGCCACCCGGTACTAATTGTGTTTACATTTCGATATACATACTTAAATAGTTTCAAAATAAACAATAATATATTCCAGCCTCCTCCGCTGGAAGTGAGAGGGTATTTAGCACAGCTAGTAAAATCATCGAGCAGAGAAGAACTCGGATAAAGTCAAAAAAAGTGGATATGATCCTTTTTTTAAATAAAAATGTTTCATTATTTTAAATTTTTTTAAATAAAGTTAGCATAACATTACATATAACCTGTAGGTACTCGCAAATTATTTAAAATTACCAGTATGGCAGACTATCTAAAACTATCGATAATTATCGATGGTTTAGAAAAAAACTATCGATAACTATCGATGGTACGGCTATCGATAGTTCTCGACCTCAGCCTGAGTGAGGTTTTGGAATCTAATACATTATGGTCCCGCTATTCGATGGTAAAAAATTTGGTTAAAATGAAACAAAATTTGGATAAAGGAAACTCAATAAGTTAACGTCGTTTCTTGTTGGTTTCCAAGCAAAGTCATCGCAAGTTTTTACCAAAGAAGATATATTCAGGGTTATGCTAGCTACCTGATGATTGAAGAGAGTATCAATTTTGCACTGGCAGGTGCTCGCCGCAGATCTGAGTTTGTAAATATCACTCAATTTTTACCCAATTGATAAATCATATTGGTGTTGAAATAATTGTAAATGTGGATGGAACTTCTCTATTTAAAAGTCCTGGCATTTTGGCATTTTTGGAAATGGTAATGAAATCGCATTAGTTGGAATTTAGCAAGGTCTAGAAAAACCAAATGATGCAAACTCATTCCTAAGACCCTTTATTGATGAGGTTGAATATCTAACTGCAAATGGATTTTTGTATGAAGAAAAACAATATCAATTTGAAATCAAGGGATTTATTTGTAATGCCCTGACAAGTCTTCTATTTTATACACCACTGGTCATTCAGGCTAAAGTGTCACATAGAGGGCGAATTTTTCGAAAGGGTGTGTTTTCCAGAGACAAATAATTCACGACTGTACATAATTTACTGCACTTAACTGATGAAGCCGAGAATTTTGGAATCCTCGATGATTTTAGTGCATTCCCATTACTGAAATGTAAAGAACATTCAGGTTCAACTAACTAATTTTCCCATTTTAAAAAAGAAACATCAAGTGCCACCGGTATAAAATATTTTAGAGAAATCCAACTGTCTAATTATAATTTAAAATTCAAGAAGCCTAATAATTGTGTATGCCTTGAAGATGGGTCAATTTTGTGTGCAAAAACTCCATTGACTGGGACAAAACTGTGTATATTGTCAGAGAAGCATGATTTATTTGGAAAGTCATGCAAATGTTCAGCGGGAATTTATATGGTTAAGAAAAAATTTGGCTCACTTCAAATGTGGCAATAGGCCCCTTGCAGGTAATTTTTTTATTGCATTAAAATGATCAATTATACGTAAATATCATCCCACAGGAATATTTTCAAATTTTGTTTGATATTAAGGTCGTAATAAATAATTGAAATTCAAACGTGCTAAAATGCCGCCAAAAACACATTTCATGCAACAGTGACGTCACAAGGTAGGTACTAATGCCAAGTTTGACGTCTATCAAAGTTAATATTTTCCGACGTTGTTTTTGGTGATTTTTTGAGAAAAAATGGTTTATCGTTATTGTATCGTGCCAGGTTGTGGAAGTACAACAATCTCCACTCTTGGAAAAACATTCATTAAGCTACCCATTGAAGAAAAACTCCAAAAAAGGACCAGAGGTAAATTATCAGATTGTGCATTTATATATCCTTCAGACATCTTAATATTTAAAATTAACGATAAACAAAGAAACACAACAGTAAACACGATTAAACAATAAATTGATGCTAACATATATCAAGTGAAAATGCTTTTAAAATGGATAAACAGGAAACCAGATTTGAAGTTTACATTTAGCGGACGACAATTCGTACCTTGTGTCGTCACGACCAATTTCATTGCGTTTTCGTGTGACGTCAAATTTAAAGGGCTTCGTGAAACTTTCTTAGGGAATTTATGAGATAATTTCAAGTACTTCTTGGAAAAAAAAATGTGGAAGGATATTTATACAACTTTTTCTTCATTGAACTTTAGTTGGATAGTACAAGATACAAGATATTCAAATTATAACTAAAATCATTTTTGTGCTATCCAACAAAAGTTTAATAAAGAAAAAGTTAAAAAACAACTTCTGATTTTTTTGAAATTTGGAAAATAATCCAAAGACTACCCCTTTTTTAGTTGAAAATATCAATAATCTTAAAAAACAGCTTACGTACGAATATTATGATCACAATATGCAATGGAATGGTAGCCTTTATACTACTTTAAGGAGTTTCAAATAATTTTTAAGTAGGCAGATACGGGGGTGAATTAAAAAGTACGAAAATATGAAATTTATTGAACATCAAAATTTCTCTCTCAAAATCGTCACATAAGCATAAAATGTGATTAGAATCATAATTTCCAAGTAACATTATTCGAAATTTCAACAAATTGACCCGTTTTTAGGACATTTTTTCCAAATTAACGATCTTGACAATTGACAGATGTTACCTGTCAACTTTGACTTGGCGCATTTCAAGTTATTTCAGAAGCAGAAGTGATTGATATCCAAAGTTGTTTTTTAACTACAATAATAAAAAAAATTCCCATATGGTTCCAACTTTATGGCGGACATTGTAATACTTTAAGAGGTTTTTAGTATACTTTAAGGTAAAAATAAAAATCTATGCAAGAGGCCTATTGAATGAACTTTTGCGTGAAGCTTTCTTATAATAATATGGAGAAATTTGTGATTTTCACCCATGTGCAATAAAAACTTCTTCCAGTTATATTGTTGTTTAAGAGAAAGTATATTTTCAGCTTTTCATCTATATTGAAAAATAAAGGGGGTGGCACTTGAAATGAATCACCCTAATACCTTTTTAATTTTTTAATGACAACGTAATTGTTCATTTCAAAACAACCTAGTTTTTTATTTCACTCTAGAGTCTGAAGTAATAAAGAAACCTGTTGATCTTGTTGATGAAGCAAAGTATGTTGCAAAATCATCTAATAGTAAGTCTATCCATGTAAAAAAAAGTCAAAATTTACTCTCAAAGTGATTGGAGGAGGGTTGTGGCTGTGCAAATCACAACGTTCAAGAGGAGTGGCCATAATGGCGCAATGGTGAGTGGATCAATCACAACGCTCGAAAGGAGTGGCCATGGAACAATCTATACCTATTAGTTTTCTTTCTTCTAAAATTCAATCACGCCCTAACATAAAACGGTTAGTATTGTAAGTAGAAGGCGTTGTCTAGTGCAAAGAAAAATTAATGCAACACAACCTGAAAAACGGGAAATAAAAATGTGTTGGATATTTACTTAAAGGAATAAATAAATGTACCAACTTCCAGAGTAAAAAGTGAATATATTAAAATGAAGCAAATTTAGGTGAATTAAATTATAAACGAAACAAAGAAAAAGTCAATACAGTTGCTGTGAACAGAACGATAGTTGCAGTCTTACTACATATACCTACTTTTGGGTACATGGCTAAAGGACCCTAAAAACACATGGCCATAACAAGTTGACACACAAAACTTATCTCTAAAGCGTAACTAATTGTCATCTTAAGATATTATGCATGCAGAGTTAAAAATACAATTCAAAATATTTCTTCAACACTCCCACTTATTTTGAATGTTCTAAGAAATACATAATTTTTTTCTCAACTGACAGAACTGCGCTTTTGCTAATGGTTTGGTAAAAATCCTGATCCTTACTACTAACATATTCTAATGCTATTTGTTTTTTATGTACAATGTCCCGAACAAAATGATATCTCACATCAATATGTTTGGATCGCTTATGGGATTCTGAATTTGATGCCAATTTAATTGCAGCCTGATTGTCAACAAAAATTGTAACACAATTACAATTAGGTAATATCTTTTTTTCAGATTTGTGACAGTAGATTAAGAATAACAAATGTAAATGCAAGATATCCAGAAAGCACTCATGATGCATTTATTTGGGGAAATTCAAATATTTTGAATTTTTTCACCAATTTACATTCCCAGGGACACACAAATTATTATTTATTAGGTAGGTATTCTGTGTTGAAAAATTTATATAGTTTATTTCTATATTTATATCTTTTATTAGGTGACACTGGATATCCTCTCAGGACATGGCTTCTTACACCACTGGAAGGTGAACTTCCTGAAAATTCACTAGAATGGAAGTATAATGCTGCACAAAAAAGAACAAGATGTTTGATAAAGAGATGCAATGGAGTTCTGAAAATGAGATTCAGATGTCTATTCAAGCATAGAGCATTGCATTATAAGCCTTCTGTGGCATGTAAAATAATTAACTCTTGTGTTGTACTTCACAACATGTGCATTGAGTACAACACACCAATGCCAGAAAACGAGGACAGAGGAGAAAACCATGATTTTGGTATCATTTTAAATGGAAATGGCCCTGAAGAAAATATTGAAGACCCTGCGCTGTAGGTCGAGTGAATCCTCAACTTGCTGCAGGAAGAAGAGCAAGAATTCAATTGATAAATAATTATTTTCGTGATAATCATTAGAATCGCTAGAGATAGAAATAGTATGAATGATAAATAAATAAATAAATCATTAAAAAAATCTCGTGTTTCATTTTTAGAAAAGTTCCCATCCTTCTATTTCGGAAAAAGAACTAAGTCATGAATTTCATAAAAAAAAGTCATGAAGTACTTCAATAATTTTATCACAAAAAAAATAGACTAAATGAATAAAAATAAAGAACGCAAGTAAACAAAGATAAACTGGAATAACAAATCCCAGAACTAAAAAAAACAGTCTTTCAACATCACAAAGTTAACTAAAAAATATTAAAATCAACAAAATGAACTAATATATGAAAAAATCAACTTAAAACCAACTAATGGCTGTTACAAAATAAAAAATAAAGAACACAAGTAAACAAAGATAAACTTCAAACAGAAAGCAAAACTGGAATAACAAGTCCCAGAACTAAAGAAAAACAGCCTTTCAACATCACAAAGTTAACTAAAAAATATTGAAATCAACAAAATGAACTAATATATAAAAAAATTACTTAAAATCAACCAATGGCTGTTACAAAATCTTTAACATTAGTTGCAATTTCCTCTAGGGCACAAGCTGTTCTTTCTTTAGCAGCTGCAGA
This sequence comes from Galerucella nymphaeae, assembly GCA_963978555.1. Classification (NCBI taxonomy): domain Eukaryota; kingdom Metazoa; phylum Arthropoda; class Insecta; order Coleoptera; family Chrysomelidae; genus Galerucella; species Galerucella nymphaeae. The sequence continues at coordinate 3,775,188 of OZ021706.1, read as the reverse complement.
TTTTTCTTTAGAAATTGCCATCCTCTCTAATATAATAAGTTTCTTATTAAAATAATCTGATTTTATTTTATTTTTTTTCTCAAGGCTAGCCTTATAAACTCTCCGCAGCCTCAGATGCATAAACCAATTTCTTCCTTGGAGCACGAGGAACTTTTCTTTTGAAAACCTCCGAAGTTTTTTTTTCTTCAGGTATCAACTCATTGGTATTATGATTCTCTTTTTCCACTTACACCCTATTCTCAAAAACAGAATCTGGATTGACCTCAACACCACCGATTTGTTCAGAGGTTTCAAATGAAAAATCTGCTATTGATTCCATTACATCTGTGTGTCCTTCTATAGACACAAGCTTGATAGTTTCCAGCACCTCATTCTCATATTCGGTGGTAGTATTTCCATGATAAGGTCCTCCACCAGTTCCCCTCTGATAATTGTTAAACTGGCTGGTTTTTGTTTTGGTTCTGGACCTTATATCATGCCATGTCTAAAACAAATATGAACATATTTTTACATTGAATAAAATTCACATATTATATTAATGTACCTTCCTCCAGGATTTCCAATCCTTACATGCCCCTCTACCACAGCTGTTCAATATATTTGTAATATATTCCCACAACTTTTGGGCATCTTTCAAGGAAAAATTGCTAGAAAATTTTCCAGTCGTTAATTTGGGATTTTTTTCATGTATTCCAGCAACAATCTTTTCTGTTCTATGGAAGCATTTGCTTGTCTCCTGATTTTAGTATCAATATTTATTGCAGAGTTCATTTTTATGAATTGGATTAATAAACCTTAATAGACTTATTAATTTTCAACACCTTATTTACTTATAAATTACGACAAAATGTCATTTGTAACGTCAACTAACGCTGAATTGCGCTGTTGTCAAGTTTATTTGATCAGTATAACAATACCATTCGTTTGATTTTGCGTAGGGTGATCGAAAATATCATTTTAAGGAACTATTCGCGAATGGAGCATTCGCAAGCTTGCGTATACGTGACGTTTCGAACGATGTCAAGAATAGCGCCCCAGTTTCATTGAAACGTTGTAGACCTCTCTGGACGCTACACCTTGTAACACCCAATATTCTAGAATCATCATACTACCGTCTTGTACCAGAGCAACTGGTCGTGCTGCATCGGTAGGTTAAACTGCAATTACGAAGTAACGGATATTTGACAGTTGTCATATTGTGAGCCACAGCACTTTGCTTGTTTTGTAGTTTATTCTCTACCGTCATTTAAATTATGACCATTTCTAAAATGTTGCATTTTCTTCAAACCGTCACATTTCACAAACAAATTGAGATATTGAGGTAGGTACCTATTAGAATATGAAGATCATGTTTGATTGTGATTTCCTTGTTGAGCTCACCAATTGAACATTAATAGAATGAGATCCTTTACGATTGACATAAATATGTTCTGGATAATCCTCATCTTCAATTTTTGGGGGAAATATTGCTACATGCGTGCAGTCAACACAGCCAACAACCCCAAGAAAATTATAATTTTCATAAAATCTGCAAAATTAATTTTTGGAAATGGGTTAATCTAAACAGCGTTTTCAACAAATAGGTACCTACCCTAGTCTTACAGCATTCAATTCTTGGAAATTCCTCGGAAAATGTACCTATCTGTTAAATACTTCTGGTTCGTTCAAAGCGTTGGTGACTTCTTGGATACATCTGGTTACAGATGGCTGAGACACCGATACAAATATATTTCTTCCAATGTCCATTTGATAACTGTGAGTGTGTGCGGACGTATTTTTATTGTTGCTCCGGCATTTTAGTAAGAAAGTGGTATCAATTTGTTAAATTTTCATACTTAAAGTTAAAGGTATGTTCATTATCTACTTTTTGTAGTAATATTCAATATTGCCTGTGCGGATTGTTTTTACGCATTTCTTATTACCAACACTCGTTCCTACTCTTTAGTAGGCACAGTGGCTGGTGCAGTACCTACTACGGTTTACTAAACAAAAAATGGAAAGTTGTGATCATGGAGTGCACATTGTGTAAACAAGTTAAACAACCAACAAAGGAAATTAAGCATCCATGTTACCCATGTGACTGTTGCAGAAATCTAATTTGTTTGGATTGTTCGAAGTTATCAGCCTCGGAAATCCGTTGTTTACCTTTATCGAGTCGAATTTTAAAGTTTATCTGCGTTAAATGTAGAAATTACGATTTAGTTGATATTTTATACAACCAAATTAAAGATAAAGACCATATAATTGAAGGAAAAGATGAAATAATACTTATGTTGAAAACAAAAATTGAAAGTTTGGAAAGTAAGATTAATGAACAAATAAGTTTAAATGCACCACCTTCTTTATCCTATGCTGATGTTACGAAAGATAATAAATTAATGAAAAATAATGTACCCAGGATTATAATAAAACCAAAAGTACGTCAAAGTTGTGAAAAAACGAAAGAAGATCTTGAAAAAGGTATAAAACTAAACGACTTAAAAATAGGTGTGCAAAATTTAAAAACAACTAGCTCGGGATCTGTTATCGTCAAATGCATGAATATAAGTGGAACAGACCTTTTAGAAAACACTATGAAAACTAAACTTGGAAATAAATATGATGTAGAGCTAACTAGAATGAGGCAGCCTAGAATAAAAATAGTTAATTTTAAGCAGGCTATGAAGGAAGAGGAGATTGAAAAATGTATTTCTGAACAAAACAATTTGAATGGTTCAGTCAAGGTTTTGTTTTTAAGAAATACTAAATATAATTCGAAATCAATTTTGTGTGAATGCAGCCCAACAGCTTTTAATCAAATTATGAAAGAAGGTAAAATTTGTATCGGATGGGAAAGATGTACAGTCTATGAAGATTTAGATATACCAAGATGCTTCAACTGCCAGGGTTACTACCATAAAAAACAAACTTGTTCAAGTGCTTTAGCTTGCTCTTTGTGTGGCGATGAACATTCAATGGAAAACTGTCAAAACAACAAAATTTGTTGTAAAGATTGTGTAAATTCTAATATGAGGTATAAAACGAAGTACCCCACCGATCACCATGCCACTGATTCAGCATGCCATACTTTGATGTATTTAAAGCAAGTTCTTATAGATAAAACTTTGTATGTTTAATCAGATTTATAACTAGGTTTTTTTCTTCTTTTTTTCATTTTTCTATTTTATTTTATCGTCTATTAATAATTGTTTGTTTCAATGGCTTCATATCTAAAAATCGCAAATTTGAATACAAGGTCATTAGTACCTAGTTTTACAGATTTTTCGTACCTAGTAAAAGATTATTATGATATTGTATGTGTCACTGAGACGTGGCTGAATGCGTCTGTTGACTCTAGTTTAACTTCTTTGCCAGGATTTAAATTCTATAGAAAAGACAGGGTAAACAGAATAGGTGGTGGAGTGGGTTGTTATGTAAGATCATGTTTAAATTGCAGTGTGATTAATTATGATACAAATACCAATTCGAATATAGAATATCTCTTTTTAAAATTTAAAATAAAAACATTAAATGTAGCTTTAGTGGTAATCTACCGTCCTCCGAATTCAAGTTTTTCAGAGTTTTTATGTTTTATTGACGATATCATTCCTCATTTACTAACCGAATATGACTCGATTGTGACTGGCGACTTAAACATTAATATGTTAGTTCCTAATACTCTTTTGAATTTATTTGATACATATGGATATGTTTATCATATTAAAGAACCAACACGTATTTCAGCTACCACTGCTTCATTGTTGGATCCAATATTTACAAGTAGTAATATCTGTCGTGAAAGCGGCACAGTTTTGTGTCATTTGAGTGATCATAATGCTATGCCTTATTGTACTTTAAATATTGAGGTCAATAAACCTGAGCAACGTTACATTACTTTACTTAATTTCAAAGATTTGGATCATACCAATTTTAAAAGGGACTTTGATAACATTTATTGGGATAATATATATTACATGGACAATATTAATGATAAAGTCAAGTTTTTGACCGAAAATATGATAGCAATTTTCAATATACATGCTCCTCTGAAAACTGTTAGAATATGTAAAAAACCTGCACCTTGGTTAACTCCTAATCTGAAACTAATTCTCAAAGAGCGAGATAAAGCTTTATCCAAATTTAGATTAAGTAAGAACGAAGAAAATTGGAGTTACTATAAAGAATGCCGTAATTACGCTCTAGCATCAATAAGAAGAGAAAAAGCAGCATTTTTAAATAAACTGAGTGAAGAACGAAATTCAAAATAATTGTGGCGCGGTTTGAATTCCCTGAATATTCATGTTTCTCGTGATCGTAACGTATTACCGAATAATTTATGCAATCCAAATGATATAAATGACTATTTTATTAGCGTTTTTGAAAAATCCGATAGCTGTCAAGAAAAAATAGATTTTTACACATCTAATAAATTTCATGACAATTTATTTTCTTTTACTCCTGTTTCACAGAATATTGTTCTTGACATTATACAATCCATTAAATCTAATGCAGCTGGAAGTGATGGAATTTCACTGTATATGATAAAATTATGTCTCCACAATATTCTAAATCACATCACCCATATTGTAAATTGTTGCCTTTTATGTGGATATTTTCCTAAAGCTTGGAAAGAGTCTATTGTATGTCCAATTCCAAAAACATCTAATTCTGATACAATCCGAGATTTACGACCTATCAGCTTGCTTCCGGTATTGTCTAAAATTCTTGAACGTATTGTTCATTTTCAATTGAGTGAATTTTTGTTGGATAATCATATCTTGCCAATTGAACAATCTGGCTTCCGAAAGGGCCATAGTACTACAACTGCTCTGTTAAATCTGACTGACAATATTATTCGAGCTATTGATAAGAAAAAGATTTTCCCAAAGCATTTGATCTAATTGATCACGATTTGTTGTGTGCTAAACTTAAATACTTTGGAATAGAAGGTAATGCACTGTCATTTTTCAAGTCATATCTATGGAATCGTAACCAACGTGTTCGCGTCCAAAATAACTATTCATCGTCCAAGATAATAATTTCGGGTGTTCCTCAGGGTTCCATTTTGGGCCCTTTATTATTTCTTATGTATACTTCGGATTTGCCCAAAGCAGTTAATACCAGCTCAATACAACTGTATGCAGATGATACACAACTATGGATGCAATTAATTCTGACTTAGATATAATACTTAAATTTTCAAAACAACATAACCTAGCTATCAATCCGTTAAAAACCACTGCAGTGTTATTTAGTTCTAGAGCTAATACAGAGATAATTAAAAGTTCAGTAATACTTAAATTGGATGGCATAAAAATAGATATATCATATGTAGCAAAAAATTTAGGTTTATTCATCGATCAGTTATTGAGATTTAATAAACATGTAAAATATTTAATGCAAAGATGTTATGCAAGATTGCGTGTTCTATACATTAATAAGCACATTTTAAATTTTAAAACGCGCAAAAAACTTTGTGAAACGTTAGTTCTTTCAATTCTAAATTATTGTTTTATTGTATATTACCCTTGTTTGGATAATGTTTCTAGAAATCAGGTTCAACGTATACAAAATACTTGTTGTAGATTCATCTTTAATTGCAAAAAATATGATCATATTTCAGCTTATTTTAAAAAGCTTAATTGGTTGAAAATCAATAACTTATTTTGTTTTCATTTTCTAGTTTTCATCTATCGATTGATGAAAACTAGAACTCCAGTCTACTTGTATGAGAAAATTATTTTCCGTAGTTCTATTCATGAGCACAACATTCGGCACAACACTATGACAATAATAAATCATTCTTCCGTCATATTTGAACGTTCCTTTACTTACAATTTGGTGAAATTGTATAATTCCTACCGATCCTATATAACGGCGACTTCGTTTTATACCTTTAAGCACACAGTTAAAAATATGCTGCTGGATAAACAATAATTTATGATTTCGATAAACTATTTACATTTTAAAAGATTTTTTGTATTCTACATTTAATTTATGATATTAATGAAATAATATGTACCTATATTTTATTTTTCTTATTTTTTTTTGTTCATATATTGTAACCCTTGAAGGTTAAGAGTTAAAGAGTAGCTTTTAGCTAATCTTCGCCTTCTTGGGGCAAATGTGTTGTACACGTTTGTGAATAAAGACATAAAGACATTCATTCATAACTACCCGAGGCAAAAAAACGATGAGCTACCAAAACCTATTGAATTAAAAAATTTGTAAGAAAGGATAAACATCCATATCAGGTAGGTACTTACTTTGGTTGTTACACTCAAGTCCGTAGGCCTTCTTTGAGGCCGCAAGAAAGGAGTTAATCAAATATCGGCATAATCTTTTTGTCAACCTAAATAACTGTAAGAACTGATGTTCACTCAATGTCTCAAATGGGTCAATATTTTCGAAACGGTTGTGCCTATTGATTTGTTCATCTGCATTTTCCAAATTCTCCAAATTGGCTATAAATTGTAGCTCATCCATTCCAAAAAAATTTTATCGAACCTCAACTAGTATCACTTGTTAAGGTATAGATATATAAGAATAATACTAATTAATATTAATAATACTAATTCTTATTCTAACTTTTAGTGCGAGAAATATATAATTCACAAAAACGTCAAAAAAAACATAGTCCAGTCGGCAGGTTGTGGAAAGGGGGCGTCACGACGGAAAATTCCGAAGTTAATGAAATTTTTGGATGTTGTTTGTACATGTTTACTGATGCCAAATCCAAGTTTTCGACCTCGAGGAGGTTGTGGAAAATTTTTGGCAGCCGAAAAACCTCGAAATTTTCGGACTTGTTTCAGTTTGTTGCTCATAACTCTAAAACGGTCAATCCTACGTGAAAAGCTATTATATAGTAATTTAAAGACCGCACAATTTCCCGTCGATCAAAAAAAAAGTCCGGAATCGGTCCAATAGATAAACTTTTACGGGCGATCAAAAAATGACAATTTTTTCAAATTTTGTTAAAATCTTTCATATCCTCATTTTCAAAGTGCTGTAGCTTTACAACATCACTCCCAATTGCCTACCCCCCTCCCTAAACGTTGTAGTGCATTAACAGGAGAGTTCAGAAACAACAAAAATTTTAAAATTGGCCTAATTTTTCAAATTTTAGATACTGTTTTCCTAAAATTGGCATTTCTCGAAAGTAGCTCCCACTTAGTTTTATGCTCTTTCCTGGTGTCTATTCACTCCTATAACCCAAAATCGTCTCTGATACCATTCCGCAACCGTTACGTAAAGACCTGAGGCTGTAATAAGGATTTACCTTTGCATGTAGGTGTACTCGTATATGCGGAGAACCAGGTCATGCCCAAATGGTAAAAAATGTAATTTCTTCAAAACACTTCATTTCGCTCATAAAGATTATATTAGTAATTGAAATGAAAAGTACAAAAATGAAAAAACATGAAAAACCAATGCATAATGTGTAAATACATTTCTTCTTTTTCAGTGTTCGCTGAGGCGAAGTCTCGTACATAAGTCTTCTCTCCGGGAAGAAAGGCAAAAATGAAATATATGATGTGAAAGCTTTATGATGCTAATAAATAATAATGAAAAAAGTTACTTACATTGATAGCGAGATCATTTCGACTGCGGTTCGGTGTCATAGTCCTCGAGTTCGTGCTCCTCCTGAGCGATGAGTTCTTCCAGAAAGTCCTCCTCATCAACGTCCTCCTCGTCATCGTCCTCATTTAGGCCAGGCTCGGGCGAGTTCTCGCAGGCGTGGCCGGAGCAATGTTTGAACTCTCCTGTTGATGCACTACAACGTTTAGGGAGGGGGGTAGGCAATTGGGAGTGATGTTGTAAAGCTACAGCACTTTGAAAATGAGGATATGAAAGATTTAAACAAAATTTGAAAAAATTGTCATTTTTTGATCGCCCGTAAAAGTTTATCTATTGGACCGATTCCGGACTTTTTTTTTGAACGACGGGAAATTGTGCTGTCTTTAAATTACTATATAATAGCTTTTCACGTAGTATTGACCGTTTTAGAGTTATGAGCAACAAACTGAAACAAGTCCGAAGATTTCGAGGTTTTTCGGCCGCCAAAAATTTTTCACAACCTCCTCGAGGTCGAAAACTTGGATTTGACATCACTAAACATGTACAAACAAAACCCTAAAATTTCATTAACTTCGGAATTTTTCGTCGCTAAAAGTACTTGCCGACTGAACTATTAATACATACAACATAACCTATTAAATCTCTATTGAATCGTATACGCAAATCGGTTGCGATCAACAAACACCACTCGTTTTAAAATACGAATGATCGCATAGTTACGGATAGTCAAGAATACCAAAATTCATTGTCATTCGCAGAATCATGAGATTCGCACGACCTTTTAAGATGCGAACGGTCAAGAATAGCGCCCCTGGTAGTTTCTCGAGACGAAGAGGATCTGGCAGACGACGTTCTACAAATGTTCGAGGAAAGAAATTAGCTTACAAATGCAGAAGTTAGGTTATAATTTGGGAGATTCTGCTAAAGAGCAAGTCGAGAAGTTGTGACAAGAATTCGCAAATCTACAAAGAGCCTACCCACTAAGCAAGAAACATCATCGTTACGTTGAGTTACGTTATTTTCAAGTAACTTGGAAGATGTCCTCCCTTAAATATCTAATTGACGCAACTGGTACGATATTGTGTTACGTTGAAATTAGTTATGTTTTTGGAATGTTAAATGTAAGCATATGATTCTAACGTTACCAACAAAACGTGCTAGACACGTAGCATTTATGTTGGTTTAAAAAATGTTTCAGTTTTACATCGCCGACATGTTTTTGGGTCAACTTCTTTGTTACAGAGAAATGAAATGTAACACAAACGTAACATTCTTGTTAATCTAAAAAACGTTTATTTCAGTTGTATCAGTTTCGTTGATGTATTAACTTGTTTGAATCACAAATATCAATACACCAATATTTTCAAGTGAAGTATAAGTATGCATTGTCCAATCTTAAATATATTGTACAAGTTTTTCAACCTGACAAAACAACTATTCACTTCTCTATCACTAGGGCAATCCCGGAACGAGCCCTATACGTGATAGTAGGTGAAGTCGAACATTAAGTGCCGCCACTTCGACAACCATAACCTATAAATTATAATACCAAAGTATTCCAGTCTTTGAATATAGTGTTTTATATTCGAAGATTCCAGCCAGCGCCTGAATAATTATATCATATTGTTCGTTTTGTGCATTTGCATTCATTCCTTTTAAAAACTGTGTTTAGAGTAGAGGAACATGAATCGTAAAGTAAGTACAAAATTCTTTTATTCGTTAGTTTACCTAATTGTAGGGAAAGAATCTCCTGTTTTTACTCCAACTTATATAATTATTATCATATGCCACATCATAGAATGCGATTATAAATTGTTAAATAGGTCAGTAATTAGTTTAGTTAGTTAGTTTTTAGAAATACTTGACTTTGATAAACTTGTAAATACCTGTAACGTCACAGCTAAACAGATAGTAGGACACAAATTCTCATGGAGAATCAGTAACATGTTTGGATAAGATTGGTCAATATTTTCTTTTCATAGTTATAGATATTTCAACAACATGTAAAATTTGAGATTAATATTTAGTAGACCCTTCCATGTAACAAAAGTGCAGGTTAATAAAACAAAAAACATTTTTCAAACTTCACTTGAAGTGTAATTCTATAGGTACACTGGAAAATCATGTAACAGGACTGCATAGTCTAATGTATTGTTCTTGTTTCTAAAACAAGATTTATTTTCCAGTATAATAAATATCTACAAGTGTCCTGATGGAATGAACCAGAGTTCACAAGTAGAGGCTTGGCTGTAACTTTTCATTATAAATTGGCAATAGGTACATTGTTCCTGGACGGGCCCAAAAAATAACTTCAAGATTAAAGACTGCAAGATAATCAATATTTCAAAAGGTTGTAGGTATATTGGACAATTGACATTTAATATTCACCTAATCATTGATTTTATCCCTAGATGCTGTGCAGTGATAAAGAATTTGAGATCATAACCATGGATTGGTTCCAACAAGCCAACCAACGGCTCAAGCTAGCAGAGCTTCAGCAGAGGAATTGGTAAATATACAAATTTTTGAACAATATTAGTAAACATTTACAATGCATATTTTTGAAATTCTAATATTTGATTTATTTTTCAGAGGTGTGCAGCAGATGCTTTACATAAATCTTTTTATATATACATAGGTATTTATATACATAAGTAAAATGGAATATACTTTTTATTTCAAAATACAGTCTTATTATTTCGATTTAGAAGCGTTACATGAATGTAACGTTTTAATCATTCTGCACTAAAAAAAACATCTCAAAAATGTAACTAATATGTTATAGCTTCGAAACAAAAACGTAACTTTAGTCACATAATCGTAACGTTAAAATTACGAGGTAACTGGAACATTCCAAGAACGGAAATAATATGTTATAGTTTTGTAACAAAAACGTTTATTTGTAAACGTAACTGGGACTTGGTCATGTTTGCGGACATTTTACGTAACTATGAACATGAAAAGGACGTAACAAATCTTTTTTGAATAACGTAACAATGTAACTTTCAACGTATCAGTAACGAAACTGCGATGTTTTTTTGCTTAGTGGGTATGTAGACTATATGAAACATACAAAAACTACCGGAGAGGGAAAGAAAAAATCTCCACCATATTTTGAAGAGATGCATGCTATTTTAGGCAACAAAGATAAAATTGACCCAAAATATTTACAAGATATTCTTGAAATGGATAAAAAGAGAATACAAACGAAAATTCCAAAAAGAACCTTTCTAGAGAAAATGACTCAGAAGAAAGTGAGCTTGGAAAAATTAAAAATAGATTCAAAACATTGAAAAGTGTGAAGCCTCGTAGTGCTTCTTCACAACTATTAGAGGTCATTGAACTACAACATCAAGAAAACAGAGAAGATAAAACTTAACAGTTAGAAACCATAGAAAATCTAATAAATACTCAAAATCAACAAAGGGAGAGATTTTTAAATATATTGGAAAAAAGTATTTTTTGCAATCCAAAAAAAACGGCGCCATAGTTCAGATAGTGACTGGACAGTATTCATTTCCCCTTTATCTTTCATTTATTTTTGTTGAATGAAGCTATGTTTTTTTTCTAATAGTCTTTGTTCTCATTTTGTTGCTTGCACTTTGTGATCATGACAAATGGTATGTAGTTTTTGTTTTTGATATTTTTTTAACCAAAGATTAAGTATTTTTATTTCTCAAAGAATGTGACTGAAAACATTAATACTGTGTGATGATATTTTTATTTGTGATGTACTTTATCCTGAGAACAAACATTTTTTTTACCTAAGAGGATTTCCACCTTTCATTATAGGTTCATGTGAAAGAAGATTGAATAGTTATATAGATATAAAAATGTACAAGGTGGCCCAATGCACTGATGATATAAATGTGTAATGATTTCGTTATATATTTTTATGTTTTTGTTAAAAAAGTACTCTATCTTCCAATGTTTTTCCATTCAATACATTTTTTATTCTAAAAAGTGTTTTATTGTAATATTAAAACTCCATGGTTTCATTGCAAAAAAATGAACACATTTTAAGAACTTTATTATGGATGAATTATGAATATATATGCAAAGTTCCTTGTCATTTAAAAAATAAATGCACCGAAATCTTGAAATGGAGAATAAATTAATCAAATAATCTAGATTTGAACTGTTTAATAATCTATGTCTCCATAACTCTTCACTAATATCATTTTTTTTTTCGCCTAGCTGTTGCATCGTCTTCCATTAAATTTACGGTATTGTTACCTTCTTCTATATGTACATCCACTTCTTACCAAAAATCCTCATTTCGATAGCAAAAATTATGCAAAACACATGCTTCTGTAACTATTTCTATGCTTTTACTAATGGAGTAGGTATTAATATATTTCAATCTGTGGTGTCTACTTTTCAATAACCGGTATGTATTTTCTATACACACTCTATCTGCACTCAAAAGGTAATTATGGTATGCTTGTATCCTATTTAATCCAGCTGTTGGATAGGGTTTCATCAGCCATTACCTTGAAGATAAGGCACTATCTCCTTAAATATGGTAGTCTTCATGGGGAAATAGCCTTCCACTGCCATATCTCTCAATTGTATTTATAAAATTATAATTTGCAAATACCCTGGAATCATGAGCAGATCCAGGAAACCCTATAAAAACATGTAAACAGAATTTTTTTTCTGTCGATCCCTAATAAATTTGCAAGAAGTTTTTGAAATGTAGATTTTTTTAATTTAAATAATTCGTAAAACGTGGTGTTGTAATTATCAAGTCAAACTAATTCATTCATAAACATTCTTATGTGTTTCTCTCTTATTATTGCTGTCGTTAAGTAGATATCGATATTATTTTCAATTAAAAGAGCACTGTTTATTGAAAACAAGTTTTCCCAAACAATTAGCTCCCAAATTCAGTGGCGTAGCGTGCCTTGTCGGGGCCCCGTATAAAAAATTTGTTTGGAGGCCCTTACATGAGGGTAAAGATTTTTCACAGAAGAAAAAAAATATTGCGAAAATAAATATTTATTTATTATAACACAATTCAACCATTTTACAAATAAAAATCAAATTTTAAATATTCACTCTCTTCGACTTTTTTTCGGCAAACTGATTTATTAAATCATTTATGGCTGATGATGATTTTAGTTTTTCTAAAGTTTCTGCCTGTATGGACAATAGTGAGAGGTCTGATAGCCGTTCTTGTCCCATCGAAGTTCTTAAGTAAATTTTTATCAGTTTTAATTTTGAAAAACTTCTTTCAGCTGTTGCGGTTGTAACTGGAAGGGTCAAGAATAAAAAGCATGCTGTGATTACCTTGGGAAAACTGGATGCAAGACTATTGAATTTTACTAGCAATAATTCAATGCGTTCTTTAATGGAATAAATTTTTTTAATTTCAGATTTCAAGCATGTTTTTAGAGCCTTTAATTGGTCACCAAAATTAAATGAGATGTCTTTACTGTATTTAGCAGACAGTTTTCCGGAAGCGTTTAATATCTCTTCGTTTGAAGAAGATAGGAGTTTCTCCGGTTGTAATATTTCGACTATACTACTCAAGTCGCAAAGGCTCGGAAATCTTGGACCCAATTTGAAAATTATTTTCCGTTCGCATTCAGATAAATTGTGACCAAAATTTCCTCTATCTGATGAAATTATATTACAATCTTCAGATATATCAGAATCGTTGACTTGGGGCTCTTCGATTTCTGGATGGACATTCGATAAAGTATGTGCTTGGCTTTCTTCTATTTTCGGATGGATGTGTGACGAAGAACGTGCTTTAGAACAATCTTAAAATACTCTGTGTGCCGATAGTTGGAAGTATTTAACTTTACAGAATTAATTTATTTTCTTAGTGTTGGAATAGTAGTGTACCGTTTTAAACTCAAATCCAAAGGGATATTCGAACCTGTCTTGTGGCTCTGTTACGCTTGTTCGTTTACTCGGCAGATTACCAAAGTTTTTTTTTTATAAACCGGTAAACTTGTTTTATTTATATTTCCGTGTTTTTCCTGTCAAATCCAAAGGGATATTCGAACCTGTCTTGTGGCTCTGTTACGCTTGTTCGTTTACCCGGCAGATTACCAACATTTTTTTTATAAACCGATAAACTTGTTTTCTTTATATTTCCGTGTTTTTCCTTTCAAATCCAAAGGGATATTCGAACCTGTCTTGTGGCTCTGTTACGCTTGTTCGTTTACCCGGCAGATTACCAACATTTTTTTTTATGAACCGATAAACTTGTTTTCTTTATATTTCCGTGTTTTTCCTTTCAAATCCAAAGGGATATTCGAACCTGTCTTGTGGCTCTGTTACGCTTGTTCGTTTACCCGGCAGATTACCAACATTTTTTTTATAAACCGATAAACTTGTTTTCTTTATATTTCCGTGTTTTTCCTTTCAAATCCAAAGGGATATTCGAACCTGTCTTGTGGCTCTGTTACGCTTGTTCGTTTACCCGGCAGATTACCAACATTTTTTTTTATAAACCGATAAACTTGTTTTCTTTATATTTCCGTGTTTTTCCTTTCAAATCCAAAGGGATATTCGAACCTGTCTTTTGGCTCTGTTACGCTTGTTCGTTTACCCGGCAGATTACCAACGTTTTTTTTTAAACCGATAAATTTGTTTTCTCTTATTCCTTTGACTTTCCTTTCAAATCCGAAGGGTGAATTGAACTTGTCTTGTGACTAAGTTACGCTTGTTCGATTGCCTGGCAGATTTACACCGTATTATATAATCTGATCGGTTCAGACTTTTACTGCCGCCCATTTGTTCTTCCCGTTAGTTTGTCAGTACCTGTACATTTATATCTACAATAGACCACAGAGTGAAATTATAACAAAGGAAAAACTTCCATTTATTCCGTTATTTAATCGTTATTTGAAAAATAAACCGATATTTTATTATAAATTTGAGAGTACCTAATCTAAATAAGTTTAACAAGACCCCTGGAATTATCCGTAACCTCCATCTGAGGCTATCTGGAACTCTTGACGATAAGGGTCAAGGGGCCGTGGAGCAAACCACGTTAAAAATCTGGCGCCCGAGCATTCCGTTATAAGATTTTCAGCTAAGGGTGTCCATAGTGACGTGTTCGAGTGGTAGACGAAAACGTGTACAGGTAAACGCGTTACAATATGCAAATAAATTATTGCGTATTTTTGTGTCTACGTATGAAAAAATTTATAAAAAATTCAATGTGTCACATAATGTTCAAAATGTATGGAACCTGGCTGAGGATGTAAAACATTTTGGTAATTTAGATTTTTCCAGTGCTTTCAAGTTTGAAAAATGTTTTCAATCAAAAAATTAATTCGAAAATCAGAAGGTCCCCTTCAACAGTTATTTTTTCGTACTACTGAATTAGAAGCAGTCGGAATTCGAAATAATATTTTACCTAGACAGGAAACTTCTGATTTTTCAGTATTACATAAAACTTTACATACTCATGGGCCTCTTATAAATGGATGTTCAGATCCTCAGTATGATGCAATACAAAATGATCTGTTTATTTTAAAATGTTCTTCGGCTGCAGATATTGCTTTTTAAGTAAAAATGGAAGTGTAATTTTTCTAGAAAATATTGCATAATCTGATGAAAATCACTGCATTTTGTTAATAGGGAGGGAATTTCAGAAGAAAGAAAACTTGTATGAAAAACCATGTACTTCTTCGATTCTTAATATTTTTGTAGTTTCACAATTATCGGTATTTAAAACTTAGCCTATAAATACTGTTGAGCAGAAGCTTATGAAATTGCCATTCAATAATAACAATTTAGTTGTTATCTCTTCGCTTCATAGTGAGATATGTATTTTTTATAATTTACAACTACAACTAGGTATATTTGAAAAATGTACAGCTTTATACTGATTTCTGTGTTGTAGATTTCAAAATGAACAATACACTGTAGTAGAATTTGATGATGGAGTGCAGCTAAGCCCTAATGTATGGATTCAGGGTAATGAAGCCTTTTGGCCAAATTTTAAAACTATGACTAAATATTATTCCTCCGTCAAAAATAAATTACCACCACCGAATCCAGATTGGGAGAAATGTTAAATTTTGAGAGTTTTATATACTACAGGTAGGACCACATTGAAATACTTTAGGGATTAACCACAAAAAGAAACCTCTGATAAAATACTCTGTTCTTCTAGATGAATATGAATATGGTTTAAAAAAAGCTGAAGACACTGAGGAAGAAACTGAAGTTGGTACAACAAATAAAGAGGAAAAGAGAAAACAAAGAAGGGTTAGAGCGTCAAGAGTAATCAGCTCATCAGATGATGAATAAGACCAAACATTGTTGGCCAAAGAAATTAAATACCCAAAATTCCCAAAAAACACATGTAAGTCATTGTTTGGGATAGTTTTTAACAAGAATTTTATATTTTTTCAAGGACATTCATTGTGAATATAACCTAAATTGATTTTTATGACTGTTTCAGGTACTGGATTGTCAAGGGTAACTAAGGAAAACAAATTTATTAAGCATGGAAGTACCAAAAAAAATTGCCATAAAATAATTGAAGAAGCTATTGAATCCACAAAATGTTCAACAGACAAGACCAGTATGCGTGAGTAATTTGGGCTGCTTCTTAACTTTAATATTCTCTTTATAGTGACAATTTTGTGAAACTATGCTAAATACCACTTGTTTTAGATAAACGTGTGGCTGGAACCCCAGGATCAAATAAATTTGTGCTACAGGATCAGCAAGATTCAACAGAATCACTGAGTTAGTAAATGTTTTGTAATCAGTATATTGGTGAAATTTACGTTACGATAATAACAATGGGAGCGCTGCTACCAAGTTGATTGAAAGTAGCTTAGAAAAAGATGTTAATGTGATTTTCTGCGATAAACCAGGTTGGTTAAAGAGAAGAAAATTCTAGAAATTGCTGCCAACCCCAAAACATCACGTTGTCACGTCAAACGTCAAGTTGTCACTGCCAACTCCAAAACGTCGAACTTCACGTTGTCACGTCAAACATTATTACCTATAACAATTACATCTTATAAATTGGAAAGATTACTGGGGAAAACAATAATAATAACCTGCAAATAAATCTATCTTTGAAGTAATTTAATTTTAGGCCAATAAAAATGGGATGCAAAAGCACGTAAAGGTATGTCCACATTGATGGGCTGCACCGCGCCGCGTGGCGCAAAACGTTCGTGAACGTTTCCAAACAATTTGTTTGTAGAACGTCCAAACTGCTGTAACATTTAGTGGTTCGTTTATGTTTGTGAAGGTTCCAGTTTTATCATGCGCCTTTAATATATTTTCTTATAATTATGGACGACGAATCTGTTCCTATCGCTTGTGCTGCGTTTATTGTAATTGCTGGTTTATCAAAAAAAAAAGGAAATTGAAAATAAAATGCCGTTACTAGATGACAGAGTTATTTAACAGTAGGACGAGATACAGTGGAAGTGATTTACTGAATAATTTAGCTATTCAAGACACAGGCCAGCTTAAAATTTTTTGTCGAATGTCCTCAGCAGATTTCGAGTTTATTGCCAGCTTGATTGTTTAAAAAATGGAGAAAAAAATACTAATTTTAGAGAGTATATTCCAGTTCGAAAGATTAGCTGTAAATCTCCGATTCAAATTCAGGTGTCAGGCAGGTGTCATTTTTTATCCAGCAGTATCTTGAAATCTTCTAGCATTATAATAAATGCTAATTGTATAATCTTCATTTTGGGACCCTTCTTGCTGAGGCATTTCTTCATCTGAAGACATTCTACTCAATCACGAACACTCTTTATAACTATTAATAATTTAATTGACAAGAAAAATATCAAATAATAATTTGGGTAGTTTCGAGGGTAGTCTTGACAATTTTTTGTAACAACAATGATGGAAAAGAAAATCTAATAAACTTGTAAAGACTAGCTCCCCAAGCAAAAGGAGTTGGAGATGTTGCACGTGTAGAAGCATATACTACGGGCTAAAAAGTAGATACTACCAGTAGTTTAGTGAATACTTCAACGTTAAGCAGATTCTACCGGAACTGATCAGATGCTTCATGATGGAGCAGATACTTTGAAGTGTATCTTTAAATTTGTAGTATTAGCATATACTTCGTTTTTATTCATACCACCCATTGTATGTAACGCTACTCGGAAGTGAATTTACGGAAATCGCAGGCTTAAAATATCACTTTTGAGACTTATTACGTAAATAACTAATATTGTTTTAAATTTTACAGATGCTGAAGATATACCTTGCTCCTCTGGAACTATATTGGACGATACATTTGGTATGGTTTTAAATGAAACTAACTGTTTCTAAATGACTCCACAATATATTTGAAAAAAATGTGTAAATTGTAAGTAAATTGACAATTGTTTCGATAAATAGGTATATCATGTATACATCATGTCAAAAGTAACTTCTGTCATTCTGACGATGATATACCTATTTATCGAAACAATTGTCAATTTACTTACAATTTACACATTTTTTTTTCAAATATATTGTGGAGTCATTTAGAAACAGTTAGTTTCATTTAAAACCATATGAGTAGATTCCACGAAGTGAGGGTTTATACAGTTAACTCAGATACATTTGGTGACAATTTTCAAGTTAACTACTAATTATCAACAACTCAATTTCAAATATTGATTTAGTTAATACATACTATGATTCACCACATACTCATGCATGTATAGAAACAACGAAAGTTGATTCTAAATATCATTTACGAGATAACTGCTTAGATCCAAATGAACAAAGTGAGGAAGAAATCAACAATGAATAGGATAACAAAGCTAAACAGAGGAGAAGTATATTTTTTTATTTTGAATTTGTGTAATTTAACTTCTTTTGAGATTTCCAATACATATAAAATAAAAAACACCATTACTTTTTACCTATGGGCCAAAAAATAGACACAAATATTCACAAACATTCAGGCACGGTTTATCAATAACCAATATTATCCATCAGTTAAGTATCCGTCGGATAAAAGTAACTGACAGATAATTAAAGTTGGTAATGCTGATGAAAGAATGTAAGCAATCTCATTGGTTGTCAGGATCTCTCACCAAGGAAACAAATTTATTACACTTTTTATTAAGTCGACTTGCAAAAAGGTCTATATTCGGGAAACCAAATTCGTCTTAAATTTCTTTGAACGCGTAATCTGCCAGGCTCCATTCGGTTTCCTTATGTATTTTTCTAGATGCCCGGTGAGCGTGGATGTTTTCTTTTGAGGCAATATAAGAGGCAAAAATATATATTGCGTTCCTGGCACCAGGTCCAAATTTTTCTTGCCAAGTGGTTTAAGTTCTCATATTTAACACTGCCCATCCGGTTAATTGTACACACAGCAGTGGTATTATCAATGCGACATAGGATGTTACAATTTAAAAACCTTTTTACAAAACTTTTTAGGCCTAGATATACAGCTAAAAGTTCAAGTTCGTTTATATGATAATCATTTTCATCTCTTGACCAAAGGCCATAAGTTGTGTGTCCCTTAAAATGAGCCCCCAACCAGACCTAGAGGCATCAGTTAAGATTTCGGCCTGGAAATTGTCATAGCGTATTGTGTTATTTGCATTTTGAACCTTGTTTGACCACCAAATGAAATCCATGTTTAAGAATGGTGGTATGTACATCTTTTCATCATAATTACCCTCGTTAATTTTTAAAGCTAAAAATTTTTCTCTTTCGAACAGCTTAGTATATAAAAAAGCATATTTAATAGCCGGAGCAAATGAAATTAATGCCCCAATGAATTTTGAAAAATCCCGTATTTTACAACAGTTCATGTTGGAGAATTTTTGTAATAAGTCTATTAATTTCAAACGTTTTTCATTTGGCAGAGAAATAAGCATATTTTGTGAGTTGTATACGAAACCTAAATATTTGCATGTTTGACTTGGTGATAGGTTACTGTTTTCAAAATTTATTATAAACCCTAATTGTCTTAATCAACTCAATGTTTCTTTTACATTCTTTTCACAGGACTTTACTGAATTTCCAAAAAGGAGGATATCGTCTAAATAGACGACTGACACAAAACGTTGTTCCCTAAGGAGTGTCATCACAGGTTTCAATATTTTTGTAAAAACCCATGGCGCGCAACTTAATCCAAATGGCAAACAGTTATATTCATAGAGATAGTTGTTGAAATAAAATCTCAAATATTTTTTATGGCTATTTTTTATAGGAACAAGGTAGTAGGAATTTTTTAGGTCTATTTTTGCCATTAAAAAATTCTTTGTAATTAATCGCGCCACTGTTTTATGATCTTAGATCTTAAAATGTTTGATTTTAACAAATTCATTAAATTTTTTAAGATTGAGGATCAGTCTGGTTTTGAAACCGTAAAGATATTGGAGATAAACTGACCACTCTGAGGGGTAGCCGAAGAAATGGTACCTTCCTACAACATTTCCTCAATCATTACCCCAATAATTTGTTTTTCTTCTAGCGTCCAAGTTGGCTCTATGGGTATAACTGTCTGCTTGGGTTTTTTATTTAAGGGAATACTAAAACCTGTTATGTGAGATAAGACTCTTGTGTGAAATGGAAGTACCCGCCATTTATGAACAAAAAACTTGAGTCTACCACTGACCTCTACATGAGGCGACGCCTCTTTCCTCTATGATAGTAGTCCTGACCCTTGGACTGATAATGGCGCCTCTGGACGAAGGCTTTTTTGCCGCTGGTGGTCGTGGTGGTGGGAGCTTGATAACCCCGTCCACTCTAATAAGCTACCTTCCTTGGTATGAATGGACGTCTGAAGTTTTCCTGTCTACTAGACCCTGATAAAACCGCTTTCTTTTGAATCTTAAGCTGTTCGCCCGATTTTTCCAGTTCTTTGGCAGATTTTATGGTATTGTCCAGCTCGTCTCCAAATAAAAAATTATAGAGTGGAGTAGACCTCAAGGTATTTTGAAGATTTTTATTCAAATTTATTAGGAGAAGCTCCCTTCTAGACACTGACTCTGAATGATGCACATCACTGAGGAGCCGACCAATATCATTTAGGCATTCAATGTGATCTTTATTTTTCTCCCCCCCTTCTCTGATCATGTTTGTTATTAAGAAAGCAGCAGCTGATGTTGCGGCACCTATTTGTCTCTGTAACAACATGAGTCGTTCATCTCGTTTTATGGTATTCTCAGGTTAAGCCAACTTGACTTCTGCATTCAGCTTAGGAGGATATAACTGTTGACAATTTTCAGGTACCAAATATTTTTGGGTTATTCCCTTCCTAATGTCGTCTGCCAAGCCTGAGCTCAGTATTCTAGTCCAGTCTAGAAGAATGCAGATACTGTGGCATGGAAGAAGAAACCTCCATCCACCTACTTTCCAACTGCACAGCACTCCAGAATCCTAGAGCACAGTACCTGGGAGATTATTGGATAGAAGAGGAAAATTTACCTAAGCTGAAGCCTGCAGATATCCTAAAATTCCTCCGGGAAATAGGACTGAAGGAGCTACTAGGTTCAGAGACTTTCCTCAGAAACTAGGTAGAAGTAAGGGGGCACAATAGATCTTTTAGGTCTCAGTGAATGTTACCCCAAATAAACATACATACATACATACATCACCAATAATATGACACCCTTGGCATATAAGGAGAACATTTATATTTAGTATTGGTAATATTTACCACCCTAGGTAAATATTTCATGACAGAATAAATATGTTGCATTATTATTACTATTATTATAATCATTAACATGTATTATCATACCACCCTAGGTATATTGTGTCTGTATTTGCCACTAAATTATTCCAACGTGAACCCTCCTTGCTCATTATTAACAAAAAAAATTTTTAGGCTTACTGTTTTCTCCTATTCTGGCATAATCTCCTAGCCCAGTCATATTAGGGCTTTCACCTCGGAATGAAAGATAATAAGCTGCAAATTGGTATGAACCTTTGTTTTGTCATTCTAAATGTTGTCTCAAAAGTCACAATCGTTATCGTGTCCGCGTCTCAAGATATTCAAGGTCAAAGGTCACAAAAATCGGTTTTTCGCGAATATCTGGCTTCCTATCGGCTAAATGAGATTTGCATTTATTATAAAAGTTGTAGGCTATAAAATTCCCTACAACTTTTGTTTAAACTTTTTTTTCATACGACCAACCGTTTTGAAGGTAGAGCGCGAAGTGCACATCGTACAGTCATATACGGCCTAATGCAAGGTCAATCGTGAGTTATGGTTATCAGTACGTTATAAAGTCAATTATTTACTTGGAAATTATAATTATTAAACAATGCCTATTATTTATGTACTAACTATTAATTATTTATATTTAATTAAAGTAAGTAACTTGATTATTTATATATAATTATTCATATTTAACTATTTAAGTATAAAATATTATTAATTCTGGATTATATATTTTAGTTTTATTTTAAGTTAAAATGATAGTGAGAGTATATATTTTACACATATTTTTATTTATTATTAAATACGGCATAATATACATTTATCAAAATGTGAGTTCAAATATCAAAAGTATCTTTGTTGATTTTAATTCATCCTTATCTGTCATGTTCATCTCCAAACCTTCCAGAATATCGGGATCATATGTATTTTCTTCATCGGGATTACTTGGATACAGTGAAGCGTTGAGGCAAGCTTGTCCGTTGCACTGGCCGCAAGCTAAAGAACATTGTAGCCCTGATTTTCTGCATTCACATCGGGAACCACAACCATTTTTGCAATTGCAAAATATTACGTTTAGTAGTTCGGCTGGTGCTGGAGGTAATAACGTTCGTATGGGCTCCAGGATTTCATTTTCAAGCATCCAGCCCCATTCTTGAGGTTCTAAGTCCTTCCCTAACCACGTTTGAATCTGGTAGTAGACACGTTTTATGTGTTGATGAGCTGCTACACTTGTTGGCGGAAGTGTTGACAGTTGTACAGGTTTATTTAGTTTTGTAAATTTGATGAATTGCGTGTAACGGAAATGATCAATGTTGTCCTCAGATTTTGGAGCATTATATAATGCCAACAAGATGCGCACTCCATTTTCTAATAATGTTTGTTTTGGGCAGTTTTCTTGTTGAAATACTTCCACCAGTTTATCTAAATCAGGAATTTTTTCCAATGCTCTAGTAACAGTTTTTTTTCCTTTTTTAAATAGCGCAGAAGTCGTGTCACAGCCACTGAATGCGTGTAAAAATAAAATGTGCTTTTTAGTACGATGATATTGGTCAAAACTTTCAGTAGAATATATTTGTGTTTTGACATTGCCTTTGCCAACTTTTTTCAAAAAAATTTCCTGATGATGTGACTGAGTACGTCCAATTAAAATAACGAGCAAATCGATATCTTCTCCTATGATGACAGCAGTCTTTTGATGTTCTGATAAGGCAATAGCTGTGTCAATGATGAGAACATCAGCATCATCTCTGGCTTGTTTTGTTGTGATATTAACAGTTTTAAATTTTTCAACAAGCATGTCGATAAATTTTTTTTATTAGACCGATTTGATAAAAAATTTTCTTGACTGATTGGCACAACCATTGTTTCGTCAAAACAAACTTCATATGATTTTGAAAGTGCAGCAGTTCTTCTTTGTTGTTCCAGTGCTTTAATATTTTTACTATAGTCCGAATATCCGTCAAATACAACAACAATTGCTGAGCCATAATGTGTTTGTAAATATTTAATGTACTTATTTAAAATAATAGAGAAAGTATCGTCTTTGCTCCATACGACGCGATGCAGAAGAAATCCACCATCGATGATGTATGTTACATTATTTTCATCAAGATCGATAACGACAGGCATCATATTGTCATATAATGTTGCTTTCGTGGTTTTTCTCATGCCATTACTATCAAATAAAGATGTCGGATACGGGCTTAGTTCATACTGAAGATATTCTTGTGAATTACTTTCAAATTTTTTGCTTACAGTTATTCTCTGGAAAAGTAACATTGGATCTATAGAAACTTTACAATCATTAATTTTGACAGATTTGTTAATGGCTGAAAGCGGTAAAACCTTATCGACGCGTTTTAACTTTATTTTGTTGAAGTTCAAACCAGTTATCTTTACCATAGATTGCAATCCGATTTCATGGGCTCGGTGACAATTAATTTGGTCATTTCCAACGATTCCTGAAGCTAAGGATACCAACTGATTCGTATTTGGAAAGGGATTATGAAGCGTAAACCAACCAACCAGTTCATTTACATCAGTATTATCCCTTTTTATTCGTGAATCTCTAGCATCAACATGTTGGTCCACAGAATCGAAAGAAATGTTACAAAACCGTTCAATTTCTTCACAAATTGTATTCGTGGCATACATAGCATATACCCACTTACATAGAACACTTTCTTGTGTACTTCGGCCTCGAGATACTCCTCCTTCTGTCTTCATAGATTTCATCAGACTTTGCTCGATTACCATGTCTGTCCATGTACCAGAATTGAATTTTTCTGTTCGTTTTACAGTAAAGAATCCGTTTTTAAAGTTCTCGAAAGCCTGTTGATCCATTGTCTCCTCAAGTTTTAACATATCTTGAAGATACAAATGAGCTGATTTCGCATATAGGAAATGACCACCAGCATGAAAATAGGGCAGCATTTTTCGCACTGCATCCAAATGTTCTTGAAAAAGTCCCAGCCTTTCAGCGCGAATGAAATCTAGGGCTATTGATACCATTTCAAAATATTGCACCCATAACTGTGCCGTGGGACCTCGAGCTTTTAATTCTTTATCCTGAAATTGATCAATTAACGAGTTGGAGCTGCTCGTACATCCTTCAACATCTTCGTAGGAAACATCGCGACTAGTTATCTGTTCAATTAACTCATCTAACATTTTCAATTTTCATCTCTTCAAAAATCTTTATTGATAATGCAAGTCGTAATAATATATGGCCTCTGATACTTCTTGCATAAGCGTGACCATTCAACATTTTGTCGACCGAAAATGTAGCATATATTTTACTTAAAGCTTCCTTGAGACCACTACCGTCCATTACATGTCCTATGCATCCAAGAAAAGACATGAGCATATGAAATCCTCCAAGTTTGACAACTGTTTTAGACAAGTCTGAGTTTGCATCTGACGCAGCAACCATTTCACGTGCTTTTGAGTACAGGGGCTGATCAAATGTAATTATGCACGTTTTTTGTTGATGTGACTTGGCAATATTTATAGCACTATGTAAAGTTATATAAATTGTGTCTAAATTACTGGCAGGATGATCAATGAAAGGTAGAAATATAACCTGAGAAGTTGAAAAATTTTGATTATTTTTCGTAAGTTGTTGAAGATAGCCATTCCACCCTGGCAACGGTGAAAGATTCTTCCATTTTCCGTATAACCACAACAAATCAACTGCATTAAATTTTTTTTCAATCAGTACTTGATCATCATGTAGATTTTGGACTTGAATCTTGCTGTACCCAGGTACAACTGGCTTTTCATATGCTAAAAGAGATACATGTGATATTGCTGCTAACTCTTTTGCACTCGGTTTAGTTGTACATTTTTTTATGCGATCATCATAAATTACAGCATCTTTCGGAGTAATTATTTTTATCATTCCCATAACGTGAAGAGTATTATTACCGTCAAGAGTACTGACATTAATATCTGCATTGTCTCCAACATATTGTACCAACGCACCAGACTCTGATGGTAAAATACGAGGTTGTGGATGGTAAACTGCTAAAACTTCATACTGTATGGTATTACTATATGATGCAGCAAATCCTAAAGATGATAAAACATCCAACAATTTTTTAGACCCATATCTTCTGTGAAGAAATACGGAAAGGCCCAACAGTAGCTGTGATGAAAATAAACGTTCTCGTATCGAAGCCATTATTGCGTGGCTAATAGATGTGCATTTCGTTTTTAAATGATCTACTTGTCCTTTTCTATTTTTTAATATCATTTCTTCCAAAAAATGTGATAATGTTTTTGGTATTTCTTCATTAATACAATCTAGCATTTTATTCGGAGGTGGATACGTTTTTGTTTCAACTACAGATGATCTGATGTCTTCCCTAATAATAGCCGCAGCAGCTTCTACAATCCGTAGACGTTCTTCTACAGGAGTACTTTTTTTATTTTCGTACCAAGCTTTTGATAATACGTTAAGCTGTGTATCACGGAAAGATATAATTGTAAATGATCCAATTTTTTTTGTGATTATTATATCAGTTAAATACTTTTGTTGTAATTTTGTAATAATTGTCTTATCGTCAGGTATGTATTCCGTAGGGACATCTTTAAGTTCTTTCAAAGTAAATTGAGAATCTTCATTATTTTCTATATAATAAAAAATCTCCTTCATTGCTTGAGTGACTTGATCATCTTGGCGAGGCTTTTTATCTGCAGATGGTACTCGGGTTAAAAAGTTGGTATAGCAAATAGTATGATACTTTGCTTCAGCAGCGATCAAATCATACTCGTAATATATACGTTCCTTTACTAATTCTCCTAAGGAATCGTTTCGTTCTTCTGCTCTCTTAATTACGTTGTCTTTGAATGCAAGAGTACTTACATTACTTATTGTCCGTCTATACTTTAATTTTTTTTTCTTTTTTGCTATTTCATCAGCTTCTTGGCCACAAAATAAGCATAACTTTCCAAAATCAAAAACTTCATTCCGTTTTTTACGAGGTGCACTTGACGTTGAAGGTTCACTCTCATCTGTGTGTCGTTTTGATGCAATAATAACATTTTTACTCGTGTACACTTTTCGACACTCG
Organism: Galerucella nymphaeae; assembly: GCA_963978555.1. NCBI lineage: Eukaryota > Metazoa > Arthropoda > Insecta > Coleoptera > Chrysomelidae > Galerucella > Galerucella nymphaeae. The sequence continues at coordinate 3,748,932 of OZ021706.1, read as the reverse complement.
GAATGCACATTTACAGAACTTAAAGTATTTAAATAGTCTATATGTCCATCATTTCTTTCAATACTTGCAGTTTTTAAAGTTTGTAAACCACGTACGACATTCACAGAAACACCTTCTGAAAGTTTCTTATCACATATAAAACACAAATCAGCCATAGCTCTTAAAACCGTACGTCCGTAGTTGCAACGGTACAATTTCAAACTAACGAATAATCTTGACTCATACAAAGTGGAGAGAGTGGCCTTGAATACTATAGAACATCTGTCCCGGCAATGAATAGAAAAGGGCATAGGGTAGGGACAAGTATTTCCAGGTATATAAGTATTGAGAAATTTACGCGTTTTAAAGAAAATATATATAATGTCGTGTTAACTTAAAATAAAACTAAAATATATAATACAGAATTAATATTTTATACTTAAATAGTTAAATATGAATAATTATATATAAATAATCAAGTTACTTACTTTAATTAAATATAAATAATTAATAGTTAGTACATAAATAATAGGCATTGTTTAATAATTATAATTTCCAAGTAAATAATTGACTTTATAACGTACTAATAACCATAACTCACGATTGACCTTGCATTAGGCCGTATATGACTGTACGATGTGCACTTCGCGCTCTACCTTCAAAACGGTTGGTCGTATGAAAAAAAAGTTTAAACAAAAGTTGTAGGGAATTTTATAGCCTACAACTTTTATAATAAATGCAAATCTCATTTAACCGATAGGAAGCCAGATATTCGCGAAAAACCGATTTTTGTGACCTTTGACCTTGAATATCTTGAGACGCGGACACGATAACGATTGTGACTTTTGAGACAACATTTAGAATGACAAAACAAAGGTTCATACCAATTTGCAGCTTATTATCTTTCATTCCGAGGTTGACCCCTTTTTTTACCTAATATGACTGGGCTATCCATCCGATGAAATTTTTCCATTCTCGCTGCGATAATTCAATTCGAAGAATCTGAATCGGTGGAGGTTGACCTTGCACGATAATGACGGCGTTTTTTCCTCTGATGTTTCTCGACCTCACCTAATCGACGTTCTATTCTTTCTAATACTGCACCAATCTCGTTATGAGATGCAGATTTACTACGACTTCTATGTCTTTTTCGGAATTATCAAAAAACCCACGTGCACTGTTAATCCAAAATGAAAACAAGCGTAAACAAATTGGGAATTTGACACGGAAACGTACTAATCTGTTCGCACTCAAAGGAAGACTGAGTTTAAAATAGTGATCGGTTCGGGCTAACCCGAAGGTACTACATAGTGTTCTTTATGAAACTTTATGAGGCCAAAATATAATTAAAAATATACCTCAGATAGTGACATAATTAGATGTATTATCGATATACGTTAAACTTAATTTATTGTAAACAACGTGTTGATAAAATTTTTCCCCTCCCAATTTATGTTTTATTTTTTTTCTACTGTGGATCGTAAGTTAATCTTAAGCTTAAATAATCATTTAAGCAAAGTTGAGAAAAATTTAACAAAAAAAGAAATAAGAAGTATCTACCATTGATACAATCAACAAAGGAAACTTTATTTGTCAATATTAAGCTTCCGTGATACAAAATCAAACTAAGTAATATTAAAAATAACATGCAATCACGTCCAGAGCTGCTATCCAAATAAAAAAACATAATTAATAAAACCTAACACTTACGCTTATACAAGGGGTTTCTGGTTTACTGACTGCTTACAATCAACAAGCTACTAGAATATCCAGGTGGGATGGATCTGATAGTAAACTCCAAGTACCAATATTCTACATCCAGAAATTCTAACACGAATTTATTTTGTACAAATGGTTATTCACAAATGTGGAAATTCAGCTCCCCTTCAGGTTAAAGTTCGAAGACACACCAAGCGTAGATGATTGCCAACATCAACGATTTTAAAACTACTTTAGGTGCTACTCACATTTTATCTAGATCTCTACAAATTAGTTTCTAATACGATTAAACAAATTCCACTAATCGAATACCTTGTTCACAAGGTGGTATTGGAGGTGTCTTAACTGAATATTCAGTTTTAAAGTCAATATACAAGGTGTCTCAAAATTGACGCCCGTCCTTTGAGAATATTATTGGGGAGGCTAAAACGAATTAAAACGTAAGAATAAAAAAATTGCGTTATGTCCATGGTTACAGAGTTATTGACAAAAAACAAATATCTAACATTCAATGTTTACACTTTATTAAAAACGAAGTCAGTTAAAAACAAATGAGTAGCATCGTATTTTCATTTCTTAAACGACAATTTACCACTGCCATTTCTCGATCAAGTTCCATTTTAGCATCTAGATTGAATTGTTGGTTCCAACATGATGGTGCTCCTGCACATTATGGTAGACAAGTGAGAACATTACTAAATCAAACATTCCTCGACTGTTGGATTGGAAGAGGTGAACCCTCCTAGATCTCCAGATCTAATTCCATCCGATTTTTTCCTATGGGTTTCTTGAAAGAAAATATTCACTTTGATCCTGTTGAGAGTGCGGAAGATGTAGTGTAGCTCGTATTCACGCTGCTGTGACATTTATAGACGAAAACATGCTACAGAGGATTCGTGATTCAATGATAAATCGTGCAATTATTTGAATTGAAGTAGGAGGCGATTTTTTTAACACCTTTTATAAATTAATGTCTTGTTTTGTAACAAATATTCGTTTTTAAAAGTTTAAGCATTGAATGTAAGATCTTTGTTTTTTGTTAAGAACTCTGTAACCATGGACATAACGCAATTTTTTCATTCTTACGTTTTAATTCGTTTTAGCCCCCCGATTTATATTCTAAAAGGACGGGCGTCAATCTTGAGACACCCTGTATACGGAATGACGCATAAGATTTGTACGAAGTTTCACTGTAAATATAACGTAAAAGTAACAGGTCGATGAGAATAATCATTTAATGTGAGACGTGATATACTCGTTTAACAACTATAAAAATGGAATGTATAGAACGTTCTAATTAAAAATGAACCGTTACAAGATAATCCAAGTCCATAATATGAAATTTTATTTCAAAAATATATTGCTTTTCAAAAACAATGTGAAAAATTGGTGGATGAAACACAAAAAAACAATGTGAAAAATTGGAGGATGAAACACAACAAAACAAAGCAGAAATAGATAACCTCATTTCCACAAACAAGAAATTGCAGCTCAGTGCTGATGAAAGTCGGAATACGTTGAATGGAAAACTAAAAGAACTTTTAAAAGGTTTTTCAACACAAAAACAAATTGAAGTTTTATTAAATAATAAAACCAAAGCCAGGTAGACCAGCGAAGAAATTTCTAGGGCGTTTACATTGAGATATTTTAGCAAACCATTGCCAGGTATATCAACGCTTCAAAGATGGGCATCTAACATGGATTTGCAACATGGAATATTAAAAGATGTTTTAAAAATAATGAACATATCTGGAAAAGATGAGAATAATTTCGAAGGGTGACTATACTTACGTATGATGAAATTAAAATATCATCACTGATCGAATATGACCAGAAGCTGTATAAAATCGTAAGTCCTCATTCATACCTTCAGGTTATACTGGCAAGAGGTCTATTTAGCTTATGGAAACAGTCAGTATTTATCGGATTTAATACCAAAATGATAAAGTCTTTGTTGGAAAAAACTATTAAAGAGCTAAATAATATTAACTACGATGTTGTGGCATGTGTATCTGATTGTGGAGGTGGAAATATTGGACTATGGAAAGAAATGAATATAACAGTTCATAATACATATTTTGCTCATCCAGTGACAGGAAATAAAATATTTATTTTCGCTGATGTACCCCACACTTTAAAATTAATTAGAAATTGGTTCCTTGACCACGGAATTAATTTAGAGGATGGGACTATAATAACTAAAGAGCCGCTCATAGCTCTCATAAATGATTGTAGGAGTAAAATTAGTTCGTGTCACAAGTTAACACGATTATATATCACTTGTAAAAAAGCAGAAGGGCAGAATGTGTCTTCAGCAGTTCAGCAGTTATCTCATACAACAGCTACAGCTTTAAAGAGATATTGTCCTGAACCAAATAAAGAGTTGGCTCAAAATGTGGGAGAATTCAATGAGCTTATCAATAAATGGAATGACATTTTGAATTCATATTGTCATTAAGAGACAGTCAACTCTAAAGTAGCATAATATGGGTAAAAATTAGAAATGCAAAATGAGGTTTTAGATCATCTAATGAAAACCATTTTAAACAGGCTAGCAATTTTTAAAAACAGTGTGCATATTGTTATGGATTGAGTCATATGATTATTTTAATAAAAATTCAAGATGTCACAATTATAATAAAATTAAAAACAATCAATAAAAATAAAATATATAATTAACAATGAACAAGTCATATACGTAGATAAAAATTATATAATAATAGATGTTGGCACTAAAATATAAAAAGGTAGATTCATAATAATAATTATATGAAGTATACTGTCAAGAGTATACCCAATCGGAATATAATGTTTGTATGTCATATTTATTATATGTTTGATTTAAATTGTAAGATGTTGAATTATGTTTAAGATAAGTGATAAAGATACTCTGATTTAGTTTACATTAGAAATTTTAATTAATAAGATCTTAAATAACAAATTTTATTAAAATGTCATGAAGTGTCAAAGTGAAATAATGTTGGGATGTTGGTAAGACATTGTGGAAGGAAGTAGATTAGGTTTTTGTTCGAGGACAGGTTGCTAAGGGGTTGTTAAGGGGTTGTTGACGGGTGACGAAAAGAAAGGTCACAGAAAAATTTTATCAAAAAGAATAAAAAAGTTTTTTTCTTCTGGAAAAAAAACCAGGGGATATAAGTAGCAAGGTGCTGCAGACCGGAGAACGAGAGCTCCTGAATTTGAAGAAATAGCTGAGACGAATTGTGGGTAATAACTTACCACAACTAAACTTCTAGTCTTCTGAATTGGTGAGATAACCATTTAATCAAATATTATTTGCATTGTGCAATTTCTGTACGAGATATATAAATCACATAGATTGATTTGAACGAGTTTCCAGTATCCAGACGCTGAAAAGAAATTATAAATTATTAGTTATTGGTTGATTTTATGAAAGGTTAAGGTTTTGCTTCATATTCAAAGTGATTTTAAGTGCATAGATAAGATTAATTTATAGGGTGTATTATTTAGAATAGAACGTATACTTACCAGAGAATTTGATATCAAATTTTTACCAATACTCGCAAGGTATATGATATAAATCTTTTTATTTAGTTTCCGATACATTTTTTTTAATTTCAGTTTTCATCTTAGTTTATGTAGGTTAGATTCCAGCCGGTAGAGCCGATCAGCTGTTAGATGGTTAAATCGGAACCGTTTTCCGTAATTTTCATTTGGTTATCGCAAGTATTGGTAGCATAAATATTGCGTAATTAATTTGTCATTGTTATATTGTCGTTTGTTTGTTGTGTAGAAATTACATATAATTGTATTAAACAAAATCAGAGTAAATTAATAATTTTTATTTTACAATTGGAACTCCATCTACGAACCGTTACATCTACTAACCCTGAAACACGACCTTGAGGTAAGTAGTTGATTCTCTGACGGAGAAGCCGTGGCAGAAAAAGAATATATATCTTCTTGGTAATCATAATATGAAATATAATTAAATATAATAATAAAACATAAAAACGAACCACACATCTATTAATTAACACATACATTAAAACACACAGAATCATAATAATATATTCCTAAAGGCAGCTGTTATTTCAACATCGTCTCTAAAGCAATTATTTGTAGACAAGAAGGAAAGGTATAAAGCCTCATATATCTTAGGCTGAATCAAGATTGTCTTGAAAATTTATTATGCCGGGTATAGTTATATCTTTTATCAAAGCTTCGTACCTATATTCTAATGGAATAATTTTAAACTTTTCAGATTAAATCAAGAGGCGGCTTCTATGACCATCCTGCTCCACTTAATGCTATACAGTGTGTAAAAGCCAAATGGAATAAATTCATTATTTCGGTTACTGTACATATTTATAAAAAATCCCGAAACACGTCAAATTTAAATTATAACTTGACATTCTTTAACGTGAAAATGCAACCCCTACCTTCAACCCCCTTAGAATGACAGGTACAACCCCCAATTTTTTAAATGGGAAGTATAGGCTTGTGATATATCATTTGAAAGGTCTCTTCATTCTCTATTCAAAAATGTTATTGTTTTTAAATTTAATGCAAAAATTAACATAAAAAAAATTAATATCATGTTGTTACCGAAATTCGCTAAAATATACCCGGAACTTATTACAATATTACTTAAAACTTATTTCCCGTTTAGGTCTTGATAATGAGAAAGTAAACCAAAACCGTAGCAATGTGGTTTTAGATGGTAACCATTAAAAAACTTTAAAGAATTTCCGTGGCAACGCTATTTTAACAAGCAGTAGTAAATTGTTTTATTTAAGTTGTCATTGTTGTAATTTAAGTATAAAGTTTGTTCAATTCAATTCTGAAAAATGGTTAGATTAACGGAAATGCATAAAATAACAGTTTTACAAATGATTGGTTACGGAGATAACATCCGAACACAACAGGAAGTAACTCGCCTATTTCATGAGAAATTTCCTAATTTACCGCCTATATCCCAAGGAACAATAAGTAAAATAGAAAAGCAGTTTCGCGAGTTTGGTCATGTAAGGCAGATAAAAAAAGCAGCTGCTAATGCACTGAGTGATGAACTCAAATTAGATGTGTTGCTTGAGTTTCAGGAAAACCCACATACATCGAGTAGACAGGCATCCACTACATTCAATGATAGCCATACATCGATAGCAAACATATTAAAAGAAAATAAATTGCATCCGTATAAGATGATACCTACTCAGGAGCTCATGGAAGACGATTTTGATAGGAGGATCGATTGAATGGCCAGCGCGATCACCTGATGTTACATTATTAGATTTCTTTTTATGGGGATATGTGAGGAGCCATGTGTACAAAACTAAACCTTCTGATTTAAATGACTTAAAAGAACGAATAACGCTTGCGATTAGGTCGATCACGCCTGATATGTTAAATAATGTTAGAAGACAGTTTTATTTGAGATTAGGATGTTGCCAAGACGTTCGCGGAGAACATTTTGAACATCTACTTCATTAACATTCATAGTTCTTTTTCGTGTTCTACATTTTATTACGTTTTGCATTACATTTTAGTTTTTGATTGTATTGTAGCGAATTTCGGTAACAACATGATAATAATTTTTTTTATGTTAATTTTTGCATTAAATTTAAAAACAATAACATTTTTGAATAGAGAATGAAGAGACCTTTCAAATGATATATCACAAGCCTATACTTCCCATTTAAAAAATTGGGGGTTGTACCTGTCATTCTAAGGGGGTTGAAGGTAGGGGTTGCATTTTCACGTTAAAGAATGTCAAGTTATAATTTAAATTTGACGTGTTTCGGGATTTTTTATAAATATGTACAGTAACCGAAATAATGAATTTATTCCATTTGGCTTTTACACACTGTATATCAATTAAGAATGATTCTTTTGGGTGAAAATCTAGAGATAGTACAGAAGAATCCCAATACTCAGCAGTTGAAGGATACAGAACAAGGAGAATATTCACTTGCTAATGCCCTCTAACAAGCTAGTATTGATTCTTTGAAACAAATTGTATCAAAAGATACCAGCGATGAAGAAGCGATAAGTGAAATTTCAACTACAAATTCTTCTGTTAAGTCCACCAAACAAATTTGCGAAAAAGATGATTTGATATATATATATATATATATATATATATATATATATATATATATTGTAATGGTATCAGATAATTAGATTACTTGAATCAACTCTATGCATGAAAGGATTACAGAAAAGCAAGAAATAAATATGTATAATAAATTAATTTGAATGCAGGTTCAGAAATAAAAATAGAAAGACTTACCTTAAATTAATAAAGTATCCTATATTTTATCATATCTAGGAATAATTAAAATAAATTTAGAATTCTTCATTTAAAAATAGTTTGCTTGTTTGTTTTTTAATAATCAATATAGGTACTCGTCAATATAAATTATATTTTGGCTGAATTCTAACCTAAATTATAATTGAATGTCACTGTCAAGATGAAGTATGTTTTGCGAAGACAGAACAGTCAGACAGAATCACAGAATAATATTTTCAGAGATGGTTGTTAAGGAGAGAATGTGTACTGCATTGTGATTGGAGCAATAAAATCAAAATTTAAAATGTTTATTAAAATAAATTTACAATTAGTTTATATAAAATATGTATTTGGAAAGATGTATTGAACATTGGTTATGTGTTTACATGAATTAAAATAAAATTATTGATGGTAGAATATTGTATATTAGATATTTAAGGGGTACACATAATTTTAAGTTTTTTTTTTATAAAAAAGGACAATTTAAAGGGTGAATTTGTAAAGTTCTTAGTGATATAACAGGTAGAAAGAATTACAATATTGCAAGAATAAATTTTATGTACAATAATAGACAATAAACAAGAAATTATGAAATTTTGCAATTAAGAAAAAAAAATCAAGTGCTTTGAAAAAGATGCCATAGCAACGGGAGTTGTTGAAAAAGAAAACAGTAGAGTAGAGGGGAATTTTGAAAAATTAGATTAAGAAGAAAGTAAATTTATAATAAAGCTAAAGAAATAGTTAAAAAGTTTAAAATTACCAAGAAAGGTTCAGTAAAATACCATTAAGAAGTTGTTCCAGTGTTCCAGAGGAGAATCAGAATCCTCAATCTTCCAATTGTGTCTACTTCATCAAATTTACGAATCCTCATCCAACCAGTTCAATAGTTAATAGAAAAAAGGTTAGTCAATTATTGGTACCAATAAAATTTGATCAAAATCATATGCATATCGAAGTACTTCTAAAATAAATTTCAAATTACATAAATAATTCATTTTAATTAAAATTAGATAAGAGCTCACCTTAGATTTAGATTTTATTTCATTGAATTGTAGGTTAGGTACTTGTATTTGTGTAATTGTTTATCGTTCTTGTATAGTATTAGTTAAATTTGAGCGGATATTCATGTAAATGCCATACCAGATAATCATAATTATTAAACTGTTTTTGTCGAATTAAGTTCCATTTTATTAGATATAAATCAAACATTTTTTTTCTATCACACCAAAGATATTCATTTACTGTGAACTGAATTGTTTGCAATTCTCCACACTCAGTGACTACACATGCTCATCGACAGAGACCTCTACTTCCCATTTTAGTGTGTTTTGAAATAATAAGAAAGGTGTCCATAGGCGTCACAAAATTTTAATAATACATATTTATTTAAATTAATATATTAATAGATTAAAAATATAAAAGGTTCATAAATAATTTCAATAAATTTTAAAATAAGAATTGATTCAAGTAATATATATCTGTGAATAAATTCAATGGCGCCAGAACCCAAAGAGAGTAGGAGTTTTCATGTTTCCGCATAGAGAGTTAGCTTAAAAAGGGGTAAGTTAAAGGTTTATAATAAAATTAATTAAAAAAAATAATATATATAAAATAATAAAACATTACAATATATATATATATATATATATATATATATATATATATATATATATATATATAGCTGGATATCTGGCTGAAAAACACAATTAGTTATTTATGTAACTAGTGTGTAAAGTCGACAATCACGTGAGTCGAAAACAAGGTCTTAACACACGAATTGCAAACAATATTTTTTCTACTAGCGAATATTTACTCATAATACAGAAGTTTAATAGTAATTTTCTTTACGCACTAGTGAGTTAAGTAAGTTTAATTTTTCTTCAAAAGAATCTTTAACGCTATTATTATTTTCTAATATTTTCTATATTATAGATGATTTGGAAATTATAATCAAAATATGAACAAATTAACAAAACAAAAAACGAATTTGATTATTAATAATATCGATATTAAAAGTGCAATTTGTGCAGTTATGGAATTTTAATCCTTCAGCCTGCTCTAAGCAGTTGTCGGTAGATTTATAAACTACAGCTGTATTGGTAATGTTCGATATTGCATTGGATGAAGAATTGCCAGTAGCTAGCGTGGAAGTAGTACAAAAAGTATTATCCTCCAATAAAACCCTATCACCATTCTCATTAACACATGCCAACAGATATAATAAAATATCAATAGAAAAAGACACACGTTTTGAGATAACTTCAGTATCTGCGACTAAATATTTAGGGGTGATAATCGATCTCAAATGGACATACCACGTGGACTATCTGACTGGTAAAATTCGAAAATTAATCAGAAAGTTTTACATTTTGTGGGAGTTTTTAAGCACTAAATTGATAATAACGGTCTATAAAACTTATTACTTATTAGGTATGGTATAATAGTATGGGGAGGAACATACAAAAGTAACATAGAACCAAATTATTGTAACGAAAACTAATAGAAATGCTGATCAGGTGATTCGTAAGAAAGGTTTGCCCAGGAAGAAAAGTAGACTTGCCGCTTGGAAACAGACCGATATTGATGAAATTAAAAAAATTCATCGGTCTTCTAGTTTAAATGGGATTAGTTCGGTTCTCAACGATTGTTTCTTATTGGAGCAAAAATAAAATTTATAAAAACTCAATTGCTGCCCAAATAATGTCTAGAAACCGATTTCAGTCACTTTTGAGATTCTGGCACTTCTCGGAAACCAGTGCCCTGATGCATCAAATAGTCGTTTGTATAAAATCAACAATCTTGTTTCGTTTTTCAATCGCAAATATAAAGAAATAATGAAACCTGACCAATATATTGCAGTTGACAAAACCATGATACCGTTCAGGGGCTGATTAGGTTTCCGGCAATATATTTCCGGAAAAAGACATAAATATGGTGTCAAAGATTTCAAAATGTGCGATAGAAAAGGCTATACTCATTCATTGTCAGTATACCAAGGAAAACATGATCGAAACCCAGAAACAAGTCTTTCAACGGAAGTTGTTATGACGCTTTGCGAAAGTTATTTGGATTATGGTAGGGTGGATGTAACCGAGAATTTTCACACGAGCATAGATCTTGCACAAAGACTACTAAACCACTTTGCGAAATCAAAGAGGAACTGAAGACAGGTAAGATAGCAGGAACAGAGAATAATAGTGGAATCGTGATTGCAAAGTGGAAAGATAAGCGGGAAGTTTATATACTGTCGACGTATCATACCCTCGATATTACGAATACGAAAAAAACAGAAAGCGTGAAGATAGTGCCAAACCACAGTCTATAATCGATTACAATTTAGGAAAAGCAGGAATCGATTTGTCAGATCAACTCTCATCTTATTTAACTTGCGTAAGAAAATCTTTGCGTTGGTATCACAAAGTGGCCACTGAACTGCTAATGGGAACTATTGTTGTGAATAGTTTCATTGTATATAAATGTGGTAACCCAGATGAAAAAATATCTATAACTCAGTATAGGGAAGAATTAGTTAGCTCTCTTCTGAGTCTAGAGCGTGAAAATGATAGACTTCAGATAAATAAACAGAAGCATTCACGGTTCTGTACCTGTGGGAAGTGTGCGTAGATATAACAAACAAGAAAAAAAATATGCGCAAATTACAAGACCACATATTATTGCTAAATATAACAATAACATGGGGGGAACGGATCTGATGGACCAAAACATATCTACATATAGAATTGGAATCCGTTCAAAGAAGTGGTGGTGGTGTATCTTTACATGGTTGATAGATGCAAGTATTAGCAATAGCTGGATACTTTACAAACACTACCATCCTAAGATTTCCCAGTTAGATTTTAGGAGATGCATCGCAAAGACATACCTTGAAAAATATATGGTGGACGACCTGGTTCTTCGAAATTCAGTGTCTTACTCAACCGAATATGAGACAATTTGAGGTATGATCAACGCAATCACCTTACAATATCTATACCCAATAATAAAAGACGTCGGTGAGCAGGAGAGGGCTGTATCAGCAATACTAGAACAATGTGCAGTAAATGTGATGTAGGCATATGTATGTTCGATATGTTCAATATATGTTTTTTTTGGATTTATATTATTTTAGTTAAGGTGATATAATGACCTAGCGTTACATATATGTTACACATGTTTTTTTGTTAGTGAGTAAGTTTTTTGAATAAAAAATTCACAATGTCCCTATTAGTATACGTTTTTAAAGGAAATATATTACTTCTATCAATGATTTACAAAAAAAACTCGGGTCTTAATGGGTTAAGGAATTCAAGTGAAGTTGAGGTGAGTAGGCGCCACCAGTAGACTTGTTTTTCAACTCACCACTCTTTATCAACACACCTGGATATGTTGGAAGGGAAGCAATATGAACTACGTTGTTAGAAGTAAAAGTTGTTTAATGACTTATGAAAACAAACAAATATCACAGTTGAAGAGAAGAACAAAAATTCTTGTTGGAACAATTTATAACGACGGTACTTTCTTGTCTTCTTCGGTGTGTTGTTAAGGTCCGGTGTCTTGTTCAGGTCCGGCCGTTCATGTCCCAAATATTAGGTAGTGGTTCGGCCGTTCATGTCTCAAAGATTGGGTACCTGTAATCTCATTGATTAGCGATTAATAATAATAATCTTTATTTAATAATCTATATTCAATATAGGAGGTCCTAATACATAGTTGTAAGTATCACATATTGTAGTCAGTATACGCACAAATTCAGATAAATGAATGAAATAAAATAAAATAAAATCCTGATAAAATCAGTAGATAATAAAAGTAAGAAGTTTTATAGTTGAAATAAATACATTACAGAATTACAAAGTTAATTCACAGATTGGAAATAAATTCTAGCAAATATTTTTTAAACTGAAGTGGAGAGGTACTCGTTTAAATTTCAGTAGGCAATGCATTAAATTCACGTAATCCGCATCAGAAAATAGATTTTGTTGCTAATGGCTAGTATTGATTGTGGTAGGGTAAAGTCGGATGAGATGGCCAATCCGGAAAGATGGCAAACAGCTGAAACTTGACTAACGGGTCGTGAGATGGTGCTGCCTGTCCTCTCCAACAATAAATGATTATCCATAAGCACAGCCAGTGTGTTGTCATGTTAAAACATAAAAACAATAAAAATATTATCACCTCCTTATAAAACTACGTGCCTTGTGGTTGGTTGTGGAAGTCGTTCCAACAGGGATGCTGTAAAATTCTTTCCAGTGCCCGCGGTTTCAAGTCACAGATTAAAATGAATTATCTGAAAGGCGTAGGGCACTGTGGATAGCAGCAATAAAGCGAGACGATCTTAGTGAATCAAAACTAAAGAATCAGAGGATTTGCAGTGAACATTTTATTACTGGTAAGTGATATAGTTGAAATCAATCCAAGTAGCCAAGTTTTACAATTATATTTACATTAAACTATTTTACACAAGTCCCAATTTCCTTTAGGCAAACCTGCTGCTTTGGAAGATGAAAATCATCCGGATTGGGTTCCATCACAGGAAATGGGGCACAATTCTCGAAAAATTCGTAGGGAACTGGCCGTTGTTGATAGAAGAGAAAGATTAGATAAGAAAAGAAAATTGAGCGTAAGTAATACAATTAACACATTTATATCATGCTTTTCAGCTGTGGTGAACAGATAGTTCGACAATTTTAACTGATGAGTGATAAGTTCTCTATTTACTCAAAAATCCAGATATAAACTAGATTTATTAAAAAATTCTTTAGATATTAGTGATCTGTTTATAATTTTAAAAAGAATACCATGTTGGTATATTTTAATTGGAGTATATCTATGTTCTTAATTTGCAATTATTGTAAAAAGTCTTATTTTTTCTGCCGGCTAAACAGGCAGATCTTGATATCGAACTTAATTCAGAGGCCCCAGACCACGGTAAAATCTCAGATACTGGGATTGCATGTCAGTCTGAAATCACCATAGAAGAATTATCACTTATAATTGCACAAGAGGTTTGTATTTTATCGGGTAAATTTGGATTGTTCAATGAGAAACTGTTGCCTAGCAATTAGACGAGAAAAACTGTCAACTATTAAAAACGCGACATCGAAGGTGGAGCGTTTTTAGGTTGACAGTTTTTCGAGTCAAATTGCTAAAGGAAACAGTTTAGAAGCTGAACAACACAAATTTACCCGATATCAATACAAACATCGAGTGTAATTCGGCAGGACAATTCAATGAATCGGCTCATTGTTAGTGTTTAGAAATTCAATTGACTATTATGGTAACCAGCACTACGATAATAATTAATAAACAAATGCATAAGTGAAAAAACCACAAGTGCATTTATCGCTGAAAAAGTTAGAGCTAACTTTTGCCCCTGTCAAAGTGACAATTACACTGTGGCATATGCGATTTTTTATACATGAGTTGAATGGTCTGTAAAATTTGAACAAATAATAGAGAGAAACTTGAAGAAAAAATTGAAAAATCACCATTTGGACTGAGACGATACTACTAGCAATGATATCAAATGGAATTATTATACAGGCTTTCCATATAATTTCATAGGATGTGTATTATATGATATTATAAAAGATAACAATACTACTACAAGTAATACTGCTTTGAGTAAACTTAATCAGTTACTACTAACTCTAATCAAGTTAAGATTAAATTTACATTTCCGAGACTTGGCCTATCGATTTAAAATTTAACGAACAACTGCTTCCACTTATTTTGAAATTATCATCGACATCCTTCATAAAACATTAAAGCAGTTAATAATATGGCCTGACCGTTCAGTAGCTAAGATAAATATACCATCATGTTTTCAAGAAGCTTTTCATGATTAAACAACAATTATTTTAGATTGTTTTGAAGTTTTCATTGAAAAACCCGCTTCTTTAAGAACACAGATGAAATTCCGGTCACATTATAAAAACCGTAATACAATAAAATTTTTAATAGCAATTACACCACAAAGTACCGGGTGGCCAACTATGAACGGCCGTCGGTCATATCTCAGGAGTGGATTATAGCACATGCTCGGGAAAAAAAATTTCATGACAAAAGTTGCCTCGAGAAAAGCCTGGAAATTATTTTCAGAATTGTAGGTCCACCGCTAGAGGGCGTATTTGAATGCTAAAATTTTCAAAATGAGAATTTTCTCAAAATTTACCACATTAACAAGCATATTAAACATTATAATCAGATTCCTAGACAATTTCTGCATACTTTTGATGCGACAAGTTCAAGTCTATCTCTCAAAATAAGGATTGGGGGAGAGTGGGAACCTTGTTACAAAAAAAACCTGTAATTCCGGTTCTGCTAGACCGATTTTGATAAACTTGATGTTGTTCGAAAGAGCCTTTGTTGATGAATCGGAAATTTGGAAATATGAAGCAATCTTATTGATAACGTGAATGCTAGAGGGCGCTGTTTCATATTTTTCAAATAATGTGTTTTTCGTAACAATTTTGAATGGGAGCATACAAATTGAAGTGGGTAATTGAAAAGTAGACTAAATTTTTAATAAAACACCGCAAACCGCAGGGCTATATCTCTTTCCTATCTTGAGATATCGTAAGAAACAGAGGAATGGCAAGAATTGTTCTTCCAACGTCTAGAAGGCTGATTCGCGTTAACAGATATTATCGAATTTAGGCTGAATGAAAAGACCTTAGATCGGTCTACAGTAATTTAAAAGTAATTTTAACTGTTATCATGGTTGCCACTACCACTAGATCACCTAAATGCAATGCTACTAATAATAAGTACGAATTTTGAAATATGACATTATATGTAAGCTATTATTTTTGACTTATTGGAAACGGGAAAACCAATTGTTTATATTTTTTAGCTAAAATATTATGTCGTGCGAAGAAGAACAGAGAAAGCTGGAACCTCTATGGGCTGAAAATATTGATGATGCTATTGATTCGGGGAGCGAGGATGATATTGATTATATTTCTGAAAGCGATCACCTAACCTAACACCGACTCGGAGCAGGATATCACAATAGAAGATGAAGTTTATGACGGAAAGTCAGATAGGGAGGCATCTGGAACAGAACACAATGAGACGGAAAATGGAAATACTGACGGGCCTCCAAGAAACCGAGAAATGTATATCGGAAAAGATGGAACGAAATGGAACAAAGTTGCTTCAAATCCACGCGTTCGAACAAGAGCGGACAATATTATTAGTCATTTGCCGGGTGTCAAGCAATATGCAAAAAACGCTAAAAGTGCTTTGGATTGTTGGCAGTTGTTCTTTGATCCGCGAATGATAGCAGACATGGTGCGCTGGACAAATGTCAAAATTGAGCAAAAATCGAGTGCATGTCAAATGGTGAAATCAACCAATGAATATGAAATGAAAGTATTTATCGGCCTTCTCTATTTAGCAGGCATGTTCCGTTCTAATCGTCAAAATTTGAAAGACTTATGGCAAACGGATGGGACTGGTTTCGATATATTCCGCAATACGATGTCTATAAATAGTTTTCAATTCTTGATAGTCTGTATTCGGTTCGATAATATTGAAAATCGTAAAGATAGACTAGCGATTGACAAATTAGCAGCAGTTCGTTGAATTCTGGACAAATTTGTGGAAAATTGTGAGCAAACCTACACTCCTTCGCAATATTTGACGATAGATGAGAAGTTGGAGTCTTTTCGTGGAAGATGTGCTTTCAAGCAGTACATTCCGAATAAGCCCGCAAAGTATGGGATCAAAGTGCAAGAGCTTTAGTTGATGTCCGTTCCTACTACGTTCTTAACTTAGAAGTATATCCATGAAATTAGCCAGGGTGCCTATTCTTGAATTTCAGGGAGTAGAACTTTGCGAGAGAAGTAGGCGTGGTTCTCTTAAAAAGATTAAACGGGTATTCTTGAAATAAATTTGAGGGAGGGAGCATCTCCCAAGAGAACTCGAGGCTCCCCTACTGGGTAGTGAGAGAATTGAAAAAGGGAGTAATTGAAATTTTACCTAACCTCTATAATAATTGTTTTGTTTTGATTTACTGTGGTTCAAGATGCATGTTGAAGATTTCAATTTAATTATGTGGAATAATATAATTAACGAGGATGTTGAGGAGGAGTTAGAAGAAGTGGGTATTGGTAGGGATGTTTTGCCACAGACAAATCCGTTCCAGCTATCAGACAAAAAATTTCTGCAGTTATTTAGAGTCGATAAAGACCTCTGTCATAATATAATAGACATTGTCACTCCTTTTCTATTACAACTCACATTTCGGGTCGCGCGTAAGCAAATTCTATTAAGGTTTCTTTTTGTTTGGGACTGTTTACTTTTAATATCCATGTTTTGACAAGCAAATAGCAAAGAGTGAGGTTAGAGGTTATCGATTAATTGAATGTCTGTCAAAATTCCTACAAGTTCATTGGTCAAAGCAACTGGCACCGCTGTTCCCCGATCTTGCTCCCTCATCGCTACTCCCCGGTACTTTTCATTTTTCAAGAATATAACGTTTTTTTATTGGGGAGTTGAAATGAGGGAGCTCTCCCTGGGAGCACTCCCTTCCCGTTATTTCAAGAATAGGCGTCCAGAAGGCCCCTTCTGTTATAGCAACTCCCCGGTAGATATTGTCGAGAGGCTTTTACAACCCATTTCTGGCTCCAACCGAAATTTGACCTTCAATAACTGGTATACCAGTTATGAATTAATGGTCAAATTACTGGAAGAGCATAAGCTCACGTCTGTAGGCACGCTGAGAAAGAATAAACGATGTATTCCAGCACAATTTCTGTCCGTTAAGAACAAAGAACCAAAGACATCTTTATTTGGATTCCAAAAAGATATTACACTTTTATCATATGTGCCAAAAAAAATAAATAAAAACGTCTTATTGATGCATGCACCATGATGGAGCTATTGATAAAGCAACTGGAGACAAGAAATTACCCGAAATAATAGGCTTCTACAACTTTACTAAAAGTGGAGTAGATGTAGTGGATGAACTATCTGCATCATATAACCTGTCCAGGAATTCACGGAGATGGCCTCTTACTATCGTCTTTTCTCTCTTGAATACAGCAGCCATAAATGCTTTGGTGATATTCGCTATGTGCGAACCTACTGTCGCCCCCTCGCGGCTTAAAAACGCAAGTTACGTCGGAGGCATTTACACGTAAAGTTTATGGAAGCAACAATTATTATCAAGATACGGATCCTTTTAACTTTTACAATGTGAATAATTTGAAAATATAAATGCCTAATGACATAATGTTCAGTATTTTATAAGCGACTGGGTGATTAATCGTTTTTAAAATGAATTTTTTTCATATTGAGTGTAGTTTTGTAGGTTAGAATCAACGGAAATAAACGTTGCCTAAAATCATTCATAAAAATCGATTATTCAATTTTTCATTGTGCTAAATAAAGTTTGTGACTAGACATAAAATAGCGAAAAGATAAAGATACATCTCGAGAAACGAAGTGTGAATGTGAATGTGAAGTGTGAATGAAAAGAGATTTAGATTTATAATACGATGTATTCGATTTGATGACATTAGAGATCGTCTTATTCGAAAGGAGTCTGATAAATTGGCTCCCATTCGAGAGATTTCAGACTTATTTGTAAATAATTTTGAAAAATACTCTACAGTTGGAGAGAATGTGACAGTAGACGAGCATTTTTTGGCGTTCAGGGGTAATTGTCCTTTCAGACAATATATTCCTAGCAAGCCAGCTAAATATGGCTTAAAGGTGTTTGCACTGGTTGACTGCAAAATGGCTTACACCTTGTGCCTGGAAACATATGTTGGAAATCAGCCGGATGGACCTTATAAAGTTAGTAACAAAGCTGAAGACATTGGTATTCGTCTTGTCCAACCAATCGAAGGCTCGAACAGAAATGTTACTGGCGATAACTGGTTTTCTAGTATACCACTTGCAAATCGACTTTTTGATGAAAAAAAACTTACTTACGTTGGTACGTTACGAAAAAATAAACGAGAAATACCAACTACATTTTTATCTGACAAGAAAAGAGAGATAAATTCGTCACTATTTGGTTTTAGAAAAAATTTAACCCTAGTATCTCACTGTCCCAAAAAGAATAAAAGTGTTCTGGTGCTATCAACAATGCACTCTGGTAATGATATAGATCGTGATACTGGTGAACAACGAAAGCCAGAGATAATCACATATTAATATGACAAAAGTTGGTGTAGACCTTTGTCAAAAATAAAATGTATCACGTAACACAAGACGGTGGCCGATGGTATTATTTTATATTTTTTTAAATGTGGCAGCAATAAATGCATTATGTATTTATAAATTTCACCAAAAGTATGACAAAATAGTTAAAAGGTCGAAATTCATTGAAACCATAGCATGGGCCCTAATTGAGCCTCAGATAAACCGGAGGTCTAAAATTACAAGTCTTCCTCGAGAGTTAAGAAGACGAGCGAACATACTTCTGGGTATCACAGAGGAACCTGTTCAGCAGGAAGTTCCCACTGGATCACGTGGTAAATGCTATGAGTGTGGACGGAGAAGAGACAAATCAACTAGAAAATATTGCAGCAAATGTAGACATTGGACTTAAAAGAAATTTGTATTAAGTGTTACCAAAATTAATCATGTAAGACTATAAATTATTTTGTAAGCCATATATTTTTATGTTAATCAATTTTCAGAATCTCTTTTGTTGTTTGTTCTCACTTGAAAAAATTGAATACTTGTTAATAATTTAAATAACACGATATTTTAGTATGGGTGACATATGTCCCCCACGCGCCTATTTAAGTCATATTTCACCGCGCGCCTAACGAAGGGTTAACGAAAAGCTGGGGCAAGTCCGCGACCGCTGGAAATGCTATATCCGGCTTCAGGGCCGCTGGCCTATTTCCCTGGAAGCCCGATTCCATACCCGATCATTCTTACACAGTTGCTGATCGAATAGTAAACAGCGAAACTAGGGAATACCATAGAATCCTCACACAGACACAAGTAACGAACACTCAACAATCGAATGCTAAACTAACACAAAAGCATAGACACCCAGTCATCATAATGGATGAGTCGATGCCATCCTGTAGCCATGCTGGTACAGAACCTCGATGTTCAACTCCAGCGGAAGGGACATCTGTTCCAGATTTGACGCCTGAAAAGCTCTTAGATCAAATTAATCCCACACCTAAGTTAGTTGTCTAACCAAGGCCTCCTACAACACTAGGCCGGAATGCTGAAATTTGGCAACTTTGTAGAGCGGGCTGATCATGTCAGACTTCTATCATGGCGAGACCGTGAAATAATATTTATTTACGTTTATAGTGCCTCTGTTTTTATAATTCGTGATATGTAATAGATGATCAGAGGATTGTAATAGTGTGTACAATCTTTTTAAATTGATTTTATGAACTTGGTGCTTGTTATTCGCAGTTAACAGACTGACAACTTCAACATAGGACTTCTGTTTGCATCCGTTTGTTTTTTAGGTAAGATATTTAATAATATATATAAATAAAAAGATTGTAGCATCAGTATAATTTGTAAACATACTCTCTAGTATGTGGACTCATATAAAATATAAAGCAATTAAGGCATAACATGGTAATTGTTTCAAATAAAGGATGGTTAAAAATTTTCTTAAACTGATTGAAATTGTTTAAAAGTGACTTGAACCAAGACTAATTTTTATATTATCATACAATATCTGATTCTTGTTAAGCCATCAAGCCACATTAAACATAAATGCAGTATATAAATTAAGCCAATAAAGTTAATTACTCATAAACTAATAACTCAACTAATAAGTAACACTTCTATTAAATCTTTATTTTGTTGTAGATGTCTGCAACATGTTCAGCACTAAAGTTGTACTGGTAATTATGATTTCAACAGTGAAGGATATATTACAGTATTTAAGTTTCCACCCAGTGATAAGCCGAAGAAAGGATCCCACATGCAAATTGGGAACTAATTCAAACTTCAGTGTGTATTAAACTCACTATTAAATATTTCCCCAAAGATCAAATTTCATTCACTGATGTGTACAAGGATAAGGATGGTGACCTGAAGACATTTACAAGAAAAAGACCTGTGTTAAAGGAAAATGTAATACCACAAATATTTCCCCGTCTCTCGAAATATCTTCCAGTGGAGAAGAATCCAGCTACAAAAAGTAATGCTGGAATGGGAAGAAAAAGGACAGACACAACAAGAAGAATGGTTAAACAGTGATGTGATAGTGAATTTTTGTGAAGATTAAATCTAAATTGAGTGCTCATTTAGAGGCTGTGTCAACAACAAACAAACTGTATATATTTATATTTGATTGGATTTGACAATGATGAAACCGTATGTCAGGTGTAGTATAAAACTATTTGAATGAATAAATGATAAGGTAAGAATTAAGCATAATTTATTCAGTATTTAGTTGATTTATACTTATTTTAGGGTGATGTCTCGTCAGCTGTAGAGGCTGATTTTATTCATATTTTATATTCTTATCAATAAAATACCTTTTGCAGTATTATTTTCTTTGGTCTACCCATATATATTTCGATTTTTATTCGTTGAAAATGTTTTTTAGCCTGATTTATTTCATATTTCTCAGGCCTACAATCGTTTTCATCGGCCCTCTATTTGAAAGGCGCGCCACGTTGCCACATCTAGGTTTCCGGCCTTGTGTTAGAGGTGGCCTTGGTCTAACTAACCAACTAAACTAACAATTAACTAAAAAAAGAAACGTTCGCCTTCGCTAAGTTCTGATGGGGAGGAGAATATTGGAGTTCAATATGAAGAGGAAAGTGATGCCATTTCTGAGGTGTATGAAACTGAATGTGTAGGATGCGGAGAAAGTTATAACACGACAAAAACGAAAAAAAAAAGGAGAAAAAAAAATTTGGTGTATAATTTGCCATAAAAATTGCTCTTCCTATTCAAACACATGCCAAAATTGTGGTAAAACTGCGTTTAAAAAAAGCAAGATAGTTGTTTAGAATATTTTTTATATTTTGTTTCAATAAGTAGTGTGTTATTTTCATATTTTTGTTTTATTCGCGTTTTTATATTGTGGCCATCTATCCCTTATTGCATTGGCCAACTGACCCCACCGAACCGGGATAGATGGCCATATACAACTGATTTTTATAAATAATAAAAAATGAAAAATAAAAGTGTTTTCAGTGTATTTATTCACCAGTATGCTCGGATGATAGGTAAACAATGACAAAAAATATTGTATGGAGCCTTACCCTTACCAAAAATGTACAGGCTCCGACTATGCAAAACGGTGGCCATCTCACCTGACTTCACCCTATATAGAAATTATTCACAGATCTAATATTGTAGTTATACAGGGCTTTTCACGATGAGCGTTAATTAGACGTTTCTGGCAAACCAGACAACGGATCAACCTGAAAATTTGACAGTATGCATGAATGAACATAATCTACACACCTAAAATATTTAAGACGATGCGGCGTTGCCGCTTCTACTGTAAAGTAGCGGTTACTTTGATTTTTCAAATGAAACACCCTGTATATAATATCATATTATGATTTCTTATTACTTCGTCAACAATTTCATATAGTATCTCCCTATACCTATCTCTTATCGTTTGAGAGATATGAATGAATTTTGATATTTTTTCACCAAACATGTAATTTTATAAACGCTGATAATCTTGAACTCTCTGGTACTAAGACGATCAATTTCGGAATGGAGTGAAGTGATACTATAAGGATCTTCACTTCGGAGCCATATTTTTTTTGCCTCATACAGAAAATGCGGATGCTTTGTTCACATGAAAAAAAGAGTGGAAGTCAATTTTTTCGAATAGAACACCCTGTATTTTTCCACATTTTTGAGCTCTACATCCAATTTTAGATTGACCTCGTTCAGATAATCCTATTCCGATTTCGATCCGTTTTCGAGATAAACTGTTTCAAACAGAAACTGACGTGGTTCCCTTGAATTCATCAATTATTTTTGAAATTTAACAGAATGCATTCGATGTTCCTTCATGAGTTACAGATAATGCAATAAATAAATTATTATTAAAATACTCTTCAACAATCAAATGAAACTTCTCTTCAAAAAATAGTTTTATTAATGCTGACACACGAACTGAAAATAAATTCATGAATTAGTAAGTCAATTCAATTATCACTGTATTTCAGAATATGTTTGAACACATCTCCTACTCTACTTAAACAAACATGTAATCTTTTCAGAAGATTTTCATGTGTAGCGCTTCTGATTGATTCTGGAGTTAAACTATTGAAAGCAGTTCTAACTCTCGATTTCATATCTTCCATTGTTGTTTTTGGGTCGGAGTAAACCATATTTTTAATGAAAACCCATGCAAAATAATCTAGTGGATTGCTATCTGGTGCTCTAGGAGGCCAACAAAAAGGTCCATTATTACCACTCCATCTGTCTTCGAAAATTTCAGTTAAAGCTTCACTTACTGAACGAGAATTATGGGGTAGAGCACCATCCATTTGGTACCATACACGTTCTCTTCCTGGCCTATGATTTAAACTCATTTGAATTCCATTTTTCAGTAAATCTTCATAATCTGTAGCATTCAAGTTATCATCATAAAACTCAATATAAAAAATTGACTCATTCTTTATGGCACAAAATACATTACATTGCCATCTTTCTTGAAAACCCCTTTGGCGAACGACATGGGGATTTTCTGGCGACCAATAATGACTGTTGTGTCTATTGAAAATTCCAACTGCTTTCAATAGGCCTTTTCATCAGGTGATTGCGCAAGCGCTGCAGCCATTTTGAAAAAGCGGTAATTCAAAAGTTTCATACATAAATGAATAACCTCAATCTCTATTCCTATTTAATCTATATTGTTATTCTTCAAATACATATTAATTTTTATATTCACTTCTTTTTCAATTTCAGATAACCATAATAAGCGAACAATTTGTAACCATCTCGATACCTTGTTCATGTATAAATTGTAATACCGAAGAGCAATATACAGTGTGTAAAAGCCAAATGGAATAAATTCATTATTTCGGTTACTGTACATATTTATAAAAAATCCCGAAACACATCAAATTTAAATTATAACTTGACATTCTTTAACGTGAAAATGCAACCCCTACCTTCAACCCCCTTAGAATGACAGGTACAACCCCCAATTTTTTAAATGGGAAGTATAGGCTTGTGATATATCATTTGAAAGGTCTCTTCATTCTCTATTCAAAAATGTTATTGTTTTTAAATTTAATGCAAAAATTAACATAAAAAAAATTAATATCATCTTGTTACCGAAATTCGCTACAATACAATCAAAAACTAAAATGTAATGCAAAACGTAATAAAATGTAGAACACGAAAAAGAACTATGAATGTTAATGAAGTAGATGTTCAAAATGTTCTCCGCGAACGTCTTGGCAACATCCTAATCTCAAATAAAACTGTCTTCTAACATTATTTAACATATCAGGCGTGATCGACCTAATCGCAAGCGTTATTCGTTCTTTTAAGTCATTTAAATCAGAAGGTTTAGTTTTGTACACATGGCTCTTCACACATCCCCATAAAAAGAAATCTAATAATGTAAGATCAGGTGATCGCGCTGGCCATTCAATCGATCCTCGCCTCCCTATCCACCGATTGGGAAATATTGTATCGAGGTACTGCCGGACATTAAGTTGGTAATGTGGTGGTGCTCCATCCTGCTGAAACCATATCGTATTCGCTGGAACTTGAGGATTACCTGGATCAGGATATAAATTTGCCAACGTTGGAATGACATCATTTTGAAGTAGTGCCAAATAATTGTTGCCATTCAAGTTGCCCTCAATAAAAAAGGGACCAATTATATTGTTCCCTACAATCCCTGCCCAAACATTAACCTTTTGAGGGTATTGAGTGTGTTCTTCTCTCATCCAGTGAGGATTTTCCATGGACCAGTAGCGGCAATTTTGCCGATTAGCATGACCGTTAAGTAAAAAAGTACACTCATCAGAAAACATAACGTCTTCTAATTGGATAATATTGTTATCCAACATGTCCATCATTTGCTCACAAAAAAAAGTTCTCCTATCAAAATCGTCTTCCATGAGCTCCTGAGTAGGTATCATCTTATACGGATGCAATTTATTTTCTTTTAATATGTTTGCTATCGATGTATGGCTAGCATTGAATGTAGTGGATGCCTGTCTACTCGATGTATGTGGGTTTTCCTGAAACTCAAGCAACACATCTAATTTGAGTTCATCACTCAGTGCATTAGCAGCTGCTTTTTTTATCTGCCTTACATGACCAAACTCGCGAAACTGCTTTTCTATTTTACTTATTGTTCCTTGGGATATAGGCGGTAAATTAGGAAATTTCTCATGAAATAGGCGAGTTACTTCCTGTTGTGTTCGGATGTTATCTCCGTAACCAATCATTTGTAAAACTGTTATTTTATGCATTTCCGTTAATCTAACCATTTTTCAGAATTGAATTGAACAAACTTTATACTTAAATTACAACAATGACAACTTAAATAAAACAATTTACTACTGCTTGTTAAAATAGCGTTGCCACGGAAATTCTTTAAAGTTTTTTAATGGTTACCATCTAAAAACCACATTGCTACGGTTTTTGTTCACTTTCTCATTATCAAGACCTAAACGGGAAATAAGTCTTAAGTAATATTGTAATAAGTTCCGAGTATATTTTAGCGAATTTCGGTAACAACATGATATTAATTTTTTTTATGTTAATTTTTGCATTAAATTTAAAAACAATAACATTTTTGAATAGAGAATGAAGAGACCTTTCAAATGATATATCACAAGCCTATACTTCCCATTTAAAAAATTGGGGGTTGTACCTGTCATTCTAAGGGGGTTGAAGGTAGGGGTTGCATTTTCACGTTAAAGAATGTCAAGTTATAATTTAAATTTGACGTGTTTCGGGATTTTCTATAAATATGTACAGTAACCGAAATAATGAATTTATTCCATTTGGCTTTTACACACTGTATAGTGTATAAGCCCTATTCTAATTCTGCAAAATAATTATTTATCAAATGTTTCCTTGTTTGAAAGCCATGATTTTTATTGCCTTGCACATCAATATGTGGCACTTCATCTTCCATAATATTTAAAAATATTTGTAAATTTTCTGGATTAGGTGGATTTGCTTCATTTTTTTATATGCAAATATTATGGAGAACCGCTGCAGCAAATATTATGGAGAACTGCTGCAGCAACTATTATATCTGATGTTTCCAGTTTTAAACGGCATCCATAAGCGAGAATAGGAAATTTTCTTTTCCACACACCTATTTGACGTTCCACAACATTTTTAGTTCTTATATGAGCCTCATTGTATAACTGCTCTGTCCGTGTATTTGGCCGTAGTAAAGGAGTGAGCAAATAAGGTTTGAGGTAGTACCCACCGTCTCCTGAATAAAGTAGTGGAAACTTATTGCCCAAAAATTATTTATAATCCGTCCCAAATATAGTATCTACACTCTTAGTAAACTTACCTTACAATATACAATTGGGAAAGGCATTGTTCTCTAGCCGACTATTATTAAAAAAAATAACGCCATGGGAAGAACCTGGCCACTTCGCCACGAGATCCAAGATTTTTAAATTGGCACTGCTCACTGTTTGTACATTTACTGAGAAGTATCCTTTTCTATTCCTATAAACCTCAGCATCTTCCCCATCTAATAATTTGATTTTATTGAAATAAAATATAGTTTGACATAGGTACTTTGATTACCTGGTGATTGGATTTTGATGTGGGTTCCATCAACAGCACCTATCACACGAGGAAAACGAGAAATTTCATAAAATAGGCATACAAATAAACCTATTTCTTCTAGCTAAAGCTCTTCCAACTCTTTTCACAATTCTTGACACTGTTGAAGGGTGTTTTCCTCCAAAATCAGCAACACAAGATAAGTGTGTTCCAGTGGCACACAGCCGTAAAAAATCAAAGTTGGTTGATAGGAGCCACACTATTGTTACTGAAAAGGGGAAGAAATATAATGGTACTTTCAAGCGTAATTTTGCGATAATTAATACTAAGTCATAAGGGTGTTCAAGTTCTATCTCAATTAGGTTCGAAATGTTTAGGCAGGTAAGTTTTGTCACCCTAAATCGCGAAAAGAATGTCAAATCATTCCAGCTATTAAAATATTTATTTCTATGATAAATCCTTCTGGGGATTCCATGAAAGATCAAGTTAAAATCGTCTAAATCGTCATCGTCATGAACAAAATTATTCATAACTGTTTTTTCAATAAACAATGAACACAAGCCACAGCTAGAAAGAGCAAATACCACAACAACAACACGCATAGTAAACTTATTGACAGATTGAAGTTTAGATAACATTAAGGACAACTACTATAAGCGGCACAATTGTTAGGCTTAACGAAGTCATACTTAAGGTACACCTTTAGACTCAGTTGATTACCCGTGCCGTGCGCTCCTCAAGTGCGAGATTTTTTAGTGAAATTAAAAGGCAGAGGAGTTTCGGAGCTATCATGGAGGAAATGCTATATAAGATGAGAGGTGTCTCCATGGCCGTGAGAAATAGGGAAGTCTAATTCAGTATCTTGAGAATAGATCGGGCAATCAACTATTGTAATATGCCTATCGACCTGTTCCGATTTGACGAAATAATTTCGATATTACCGCATGCCGTTATAGTAGCCACTTTCAATATAGTTCTGTGATCCAAATTTCTCTTATCGTTGACCGTTACAATTGACATATGATGTCAACGCTCGATTCTATAGGGTGGTTTTCATTTCTTTTCCGTTACCGACCCTTGAGTAGCAAGGACGTATCTTTCTACCGTCTCTTTTAATTTTTAATTGTTTTACGTTAAATTGCTGTGGTAAGTCCAAAATTATAATTTATATTTATCAAGCTTTTTCTTTAAAGTAGTGGCTGATATAATTTTTTTGTGCATTTCTTATTTTTTTTACAGATATAGACGAATATACACATACCACGTGGTCAACTACATTTCTTTTATACTTGTACATTACTTTTAAGCTTAATCTTTTATCGTATCAATGCAAACATTTGCTAGATTCTCTTTTGTAGAATACCTAATTATTTTCAAAGATAGATAACATTTGCATTCTAACCTTTTCAAATATTCTCTTATAATAACCTGCCAGTGCCGGCTTTACATTTCATTAAACATTTTATTCTTTTAGAAATGGTTTATTCATAACTTTTTACTATAATTAATACTTAAAGGTAATTAGTACTTTTTTAATTTTGCTGATAATTTTTACTGTTTTAAATGGGACATATATGTTGGAAAGCTTTCAGTAAATTTAAATTTCATTATTTCAAACAACTGCCTTCCTTTTTTACCTGAAAAGCTAAACCAACATTATGTGCCCCATTACATTCAAGTTCCTACATATCCCTAATCCACCTGAATTTCTAGGTAAGCACAGCTGCCAGGTTACCTATGCCAGATTACCCCTGCAAAAATACCTTTACTGCAAGGTTACCCCTGCAAAAATACCGTTACTGCCAGGATACCCCTGCAAAAATACCGTTACCGCCAGGATACCGTTTACATGCCAGGTTAGCCTACCAAGCCACATTCAAGGATACCGCATACTACTAGATTCCGTTACATCACAAGACATCTATACTTCCACTCCAACAGCTATACTTCAACTCCAAGACATCTCTACTTCCACACCGACAACTATACTTCAACTCCAAGACATCTCTACTTCCACACCGACAACTTCACTTCAACTTCAGGACCTCTCCACTTCAACTTCAGTAAATAAGCTAAGTACAGGTTTTTCACTTTTCCTTCATGTTACCTCCTGAGGCAGAATAAATTTAATAATTAAACTTCTTTTTTCAATTCCTTCTATACCCGGCTGTAAGAGCTGTGGGGACTGTGTCCGGGTTTATGTAAGTTTGTAACTTTTGTATTTTTAACTTTAAGTAAATTCTACAAGGTGTTTCTACCTTTTTCACCTTAGTTTCTTTTCTTAAAATTAAATTATCTTTTTTCGTCGACGTCTAAAAAGGTAGTGAAGCCCTAAGTTCTTATAGTCTGTCAATCCTCTGACATACCTAGTGTGGCATCAACATGGAGTCGATCCACCCTTGAGAGAGTCTCTAGCCGGGATCTGCCTCTTAAGGAGAGAACTAGTGTTACACTATGAAGAGTTGAGTAAAGCGATTTGTAAATGGACGGATCTGAAAGAAAGGTATATAAATGTCAGAAATATTCGGGAAACAAGGTGAGGGTGCCAAATATGTACTGTGGCTGTGAGGGCCGAGAAGGCAGATATACTGCGGGAGTATAAGTCAATGGAAATTGACTTATTCTACTGTGAAATGGAAGAGAGCTTTACCCCTGTCAGTTACTATAGGTGACTGAATTTGGTCACAGTACCGGAACACATAAAAGAGATACTTGCAACAATATATTCCATTGTAGTACGGGGCCCCAGTGTGGTACGAGGTCTTGTCTGAAAGAAAATACAAATAAAAAATTATCAAAGCCGATAGGAAGCTGCTGCTTTGGGTCTGTAGTGCATATTGGACAGTTAGTACAAATGCACTACTGAACGTAGCTGGAACCATACCAATAGATATTTGAGAAGATGAGAGAGTCAGATTGTATGAGAGGAATGACGTGAACGATTTTATAACAAGAGAAAAAAGACAACAAATTCTCGAAAAATGTCAGCGGCAGTGGCAAAATAAGGGATCCAAAGCGTCATGAACGAGGACTCTAATACCGGATGTTAAAAATTGGTGCGGATGTGTTCACCGCAGAAAAAATTACTACTTTACGCAATTTCTACAGGGCGCGGATCATATGGAAAATATATATGCGATTAAAATAAACGAGAGATAATTAGTGTTCTGAATGCGGTGTCACAGATGATGCACATAATGTGGTATTGGAGTGCCCCAGATATAAAGAAGAACGAACAGAAATAATAAAAGCTGCAGGATCTCTCGACAGTAAGACTGCAATTGAAGCTGCCATCACAGAGATAAACGCTCAAGTAATAAAGTGCGTTACTCGAATAATGGGGATACAGGAAGAAACAGAACGAAATAAACCAGGATCGGCAGGAAGGAAAAGTAAAACCAGCACACATAACGCGATGTTCGCTAAGAACAGTACCGTATGTATCGGAAGGTTTTTAGCTGCTAGGTGATATGGTGCGGTTCTATTAAGGGTGGATGGCCCGTATAGTCGGGCGACAAGCTCGGGTTTTGAATACACTCGTCTCCCGACTGAAAGAAAAGATTTGTGAAAAGGCATTCTTATCCCTTCACTTCATCAATAATATAAGATTACAACGTATTCAGCAGTTGTTACAAGCACGAGTTACGCCTACAGATAATAGAGGAAAAGAAGTCAGTGCTAATGTTATTCCCGCCAGAAAGAAGAAGTAAGGACCATGTATTCGATGTTCAAAGAAAAATATCCAGATCAAAGATTAAGTTAAATACTACAATAGAATTTTTGAGGATGATTTTGATTTGAAGTTTGGTAGGCAGCAGGTCGTCACATGCTGCACTTATGATAATCTTTCAATCAAAATTGAGAGTAAGGATTTAAATAAGAAAGACTTGCTATTGCTGATTGCTCGTGCATAAAAGACGAAGTAAAAAGTTTCACACAGTACTGCAGAAGTCAACAAACAAGAGCAAAGAGCCTGATAATGTAGTTGCCCTTGCGTTCGACTTATGCAAAACTTCCAAAAATACCAGTACAGGATCTATTTCATTCTAAAAAATCAACAGTAAGAGTTTTTTGCATACACAACATGAAGACTGACCAAGTTGTTCACTTATCATGAAGATTGTGACAAGAAAAGCCCTAATGAAGTATGTTCTTTCCTTTACAAGTATATAAAAGAATATATACCTGATAGTATGAGAGAACTGCTTCTCTTTAGCGACAATTGTCTTTGCCAAAACAAAAATAGAGCCCTGATTCGTTCCTAAAAGATTCCGGCAGATTTGATGATATTCAGCAATACTTTCCCCTTCGAGAACACTAGTTTCTGCCTTTCGATAGAGACTTTGGTAACATTGAAAGGAAGTTGAAAAAAGTCGATCGTGTGTATACCATACATTAGTATATAGAAATTATAGCTTCTTCCAACAACACACATAAATTTCTAATTCATAAGGTGGATGGAATGGATATAGCGAATTTTAAAGACTGGTGGCTTGGATTTTATGAGCAAACAGCTATTTCAATTAAAACTTTTCAAAGAGACGCAAAGAGATAGAAAAGTTGCATTTAACATCAGCAACTTTAAACAGTTTTTCTCCTGCAAGAATGATGGAAAAGGTGTAGTATTTGCCAAAGACTATATTAATGGATTCGTAAAACATACAATTTGTACAGAACTTTCCAATATTATAGCTGAACCTGTTACCCAACGGGAAAACTTCCCATTAAATCAGATAAAATGGATCACATGAAGAAATCGGCTAAATATGTGAACGACGTTAGAGAAACAAAAGAATATCGGGATAATATTTCTAGTTGGCCTATTATAAATTAAAAGTTAGTGTTTTGTTAATCCAATTTTTATTTGGTAAAGTGTTTTTCGTCAATAACTTCCTTTTTCTTTTTAATTCTTCCAATTGATAGCAGAAGGGGTATATGTTAGTCAACTTAAAATGTCGAAACTTTTTACTGCTTTAATCAAATATTTTCAATCACAAGGGATCGTGTTATGATATAGTTTTTACATGAACATTCAGTTTTTTTTTAAATTATGCTCTCAAGTAGACAAATTTAATAATTCAATAAAACAGTTTTTTTGTATTCTGTGTGAAAAATTGATTTTGAAATTGCAAAGCGCTTTCGACCGTTACGCCATCATCAGTGCATTACCTGCAAGTAGGTAATAGTTGTTATAATTTAATGAGTTAGAAAATTGTAAAGAATTACTTACTCGTCAGGTATCTACAAAAAACCCATATCAAGTAAAAAAAATTCACAACACATTGATAAAACAATTAAAACTTTTTTAAATTGAAATCACATGAAATTAAAAAAAATCCCCTATTTGGGTTACTGTTGTTAACTGTTATGCATTTTTATCATAGTTTCTAACTAGGTACACGTGTTAGTGTAACGAAAATTGAAGTGACACTGCATTAGTCATTAATTTGAAATTCACAAGAAACCTAAATTGAACTATGACAAGTGACAGTCTAAATGAACACAGAGTTGAAGTTGTCTAAAGTGAGCATAGAACTAACATTCTAACGGTGAGGTAATAATGTGAAATGTTTAAGGAATTTATTTCAAATTGTGAAAATCATTTCAAATAATGTGATCCGGTAATAAATTGAAATAATATGTAAATTTCCTGAATAAAATTGTGAAATAGATTTGATATTAAGGTCTAGGTCTCTTCAGTTAGTTAGATAGATTATCATGTTCTGACGTCACACTTTTTCGATTAATGACGTCATTACAAATAGTGCAAGTGCAAAAGAAACATCTATAATAATCAAATATGTTACTTTCCAAAAAAACAGCAGAAACTATTGGTATACAAAATATTAAGAATATGGATAGTTTATCTAATTATTCAACAAGATTAGAAAGGAGCTATAATGGAAAAATTAATGAAAATATTCGAAATGATAGACAAAGAGGTAATGAAAATGGTTTTGTTGGAAAAGATAATTATGAAAGGAATGGAAACAGAGATTATGGATATAAAAATGGTGATATCAAAGAGAAAGAGAAAATATGGAATTGGAAATAATGGTAATAGATATTATGAGAATAGAGGAAACCACAGAAATTTTGAAAGAAGAAAGTATAACGAGAATATAAACGGAAATTAGCGACAGAATAGAGGGAAAGGAAGAAATAATCACAATGTTAGAAAAATAATAGACGAAATAATGAAGCAGAAAAAAGGACTGTAAATTTAATATAGCAACAAAAAAGGTCGGGTACGGATCAGAGCCAAAGCTCAAATCCAAATTTTGCTTCAACCGCTTCCAAGTGCATAATATTATCTATTCTAACTATGAACATCCCAGAGAATTCATTGATATTGGGGAAATTGGAAATATGAATGGGAAAATTGGTTTAATATTTATTGAAGGTAAAATACAATATATAGTATGTGAAATATTAATAGATACGGGATCAGAGGTAACATTAAGAAGTCAAAGAATTGTAAATAATTTAAATAAAGATGGTACTATAGGGTAACTGTATTAGTAATGGACATTGCACTAGTAATGGTCACTCAAGGTCAACTAAATCCTTGCAAGTTGTACTGTACCCACTTCGGACATGAAACAAAGTAGTTCTAAGGTCCGGTAGGTTATACTGCACAACTGACATTTGACACAAACCTTCACGTCAGCCCATTTGTCAGTTATAAAATTTTCTAAAATGGCGATCGTGTCATCAGCTGATTGAAAGTGGTGCAGAAGTTGTAGCAAATTGTTGAAATTTCACAGACTTCCAGTGGTTATTTTTACTTTTTATTTGATGCAGTTATACTGTTATAATCAGGTGAGTCAAGTGAAAGTGTAATTTGTGAAAATTGACTCCCAACCTCAAAGAATTAAGTTTTAGGAGGGGGTGACCACTAGTAAAACATAAATTTAATTAATGTCTGGTAATGGACATATAGGGTGACCATTTCTGAACAGATAGAATTCAATAACGGACACCCCACTCCTATACTGTGTATGACTAGTTATAGAGAAGTGAACGATAGGTTATTACTTTTCTGTTTGATTTTGGTTTATTTACAGATCATGGGAAAAACTAAAAACGAAAGCAAAACGAAAAAAAAATTCTTTTGCTATGAGGATGAAAAAATGCAGCAAGCAATAAATGCTGTGAAATATGGTGGAATAAGCAAAAAAAAAACATCACAACAATTTGGTGTTCCCCGTTCCACACTCATTAGGAAGGTTTCTGGTCAGGTTCCACTCAGTCGCAGAATGGGGCCTACTCCTGAATTGAATCATGAGGAGGAGGAAGTATTTGTTAATTGGATTCTTGCCATGGGAAGAAAAGGATTTCCTGTACATAGGTCTAATTTGATGTTGTCAGTGCATAAATATCTTTCAACTAGAGGGGAATCTAAATACATTAAAAACTTTACACCGGGTCGTTCTTGGTTCAAAGGGTTCTTGACTAGACACCCAAATATAAAAGAAAGGTATTCGGAAACAGTCTCTAAAGCACGAGCTGCTGTTACCCAAGATAGAATCTGCAGTTGGTTCAATGAAATACGTGGATATTTACAAGAAGAAAAATTAGAGGATGTATTGAAAGAACCTAGCCGTATCTTCAATGGTGATGAGGCTGGATTTCAGATTTGCCCAAAAAGTGGGAAAGTATTGGGACCAGCAAAACTAACTGAGGACTTTTACGAGAGGGTTTCTTGTGAAAAAGAGCAAATTACTGTGTTGGCAACGTTTTCAGCGGATGGTAAGGTTGTTCCACCTATGATAATATTTCCATACAAAAAGATCCCAAAAGCAATTTCTGAATCTGTACCTGAAGATTGGGCACTTGGCCGATCTGATAGTGGATGGATAAACTCACAAGTATTTTTCGAATACATGTCAAACATTTTTTTGCAATATTTGAAAAGTAGTAATATAACACGCCCTGTTATCTATTTCATGGATGGGCACCGGTCACATATGACCCAAGAAATAAGTAAATTCTGTGACGATAATGGCATAGTTTTGATTTCATTATTGCCTAATTCGACCCATATACTACAACCAGCAGATGTATCGGTTTTTAAGCCTCTCAAAGCAGGATGGGTCTCAGAAGTTAGAACGTGGAAATTCGAAAACTTTCCCAAAGACGTTACCAGGTATACCTTTGGTTCTATATTGAAACTGGTTTTTGATAAATATGCGACTGAGGCAACGATCAAAAATGGGTTCAGGAAAACTGGTCTTTACCCATTTGACGAAAATAATGTAGATTTCACTAAATGCATCCCTAATCGGAAACATGTAACCCACGAAAATGAACATAGTAAGGACTATTTGAAAGCTGTACTCAGAGAAATAGAAAACAGGATTGATAAAGAAGAATTGGAGATATTTTCAAGAACTTGCAGGAAGAATGAAGAATGGAGTGGACATTTGGAGTCAACTAACCTCTATAAAATTTGGAAACAAATCAAAAGTGAATGTGAAAATATTTCTTCAGAGACATGTGAGAAACAACAAGAATCAAAAGCAAAGGAACACACGGCGAATGATGCAAATAATGGAATTGAAATGATACCGGAAAGTGATTCTAACAAGGAGGCAGAAATTGAAAATGATACAAACAAAGAAAATCAGATGCCACCTGAACCAGAAGCTTCTTGCTCATATACCGTAAATGCTTCCAAAACTCCAGAAGACAATAAAATTGGTTATATTGCAACACCAGAACGTTCCTGGAAAACTCCAGAAGGTATTCAGTATAAGAGATATGAAGATAAAGAGAAAGAAGGTTATAAAATACCAACTCCTTTCAAAAAAATTTTAGTATTTCCTTGTACTCCGGAAAATAAACCCAAACGGAGAAAAACCATTTTCCCAGCTGTTGTTTCCAGTGGAAAATATCGTGAATATTACCAGCACGAACAACAAAAGAAACTCGAAAAAAATATAAAAACAAAGCGAACAAAAATACCCCAGTCGAGAGAAAAATTAAATTCAAAAAATGAGAGCTCTTCAGATTCCGAAGAAAATGTTCAATATGAAGATGAAGACCTTGATTTGAGTGACAATGAAGAGGATTTGATACCTGGGAATTATGTTATAATTTTCTACGAAAATGAATACTTTCCAGGTTAGTGCCTACTTATCAATTAATGAACATTTTCTTTCATCATATCGCTGCTCCGAATTGAATTCTTCAAATTGGCATTTTAACATCTAGTAATTTATCTTTTCTCCTGTTTTAATTTTATGGTTTGATCCGATGTTTTCCTGAATATAAGGATATTATTTGTTCCAGGAAAGATTTTGAAGAGTGACAGTGAAGGAGCGGAAGTGAGTGCTATGGTTACTGCTGGTGCGGGGTCCTGGAAATGGCCCATCAAGGAAAATATTTTGTATTATTTTAGAGAGGATATTATAAAGGAAATAAATGAACCCACTCTCAAAAACAACAGAGGACATTATAATGTGCCTGATATGAACATGTTATAAACAATTTCAATAAAATTTGCTTATATTCACACCGTGTCCACTACTCATCCTAGGTATGTTCATTACCTACGCAAATATGTCCATTAGTGGTGTATTTGACATTTTTTCAATTAATTATATATAAAAAAAAATTGAGCTCAGAAAATCAACTATTGACAATATTAACATAATATATAATACATCAGCTTATACATAGGCATTTCTTTTTTTTGAAAATTCCAAAGTTTGTGACTTCCAGCTGAATTCCAAATGAAAAGTTTGTCTCGAGTGTCCATTACTGGCACAGTCACGTGGTAAATACATATAAAATATCATTGGTGGGAGCGCATAACAAAAAACTGTACGATACTAATAAAATAGTAATGGGAGAGCTACAATTGGGAAACAATTTATATAAAATGCAACCGTTGATTATAAATAATTTGAATTATGATATAGTATTAGGAACGAATGAATTAGATAATCACAAAATGGTCATTAATTATAAACAAAAATTGATAACTTGTATAGGGGGAAATTTATTGTTTTTGAAGCAAGAATCAGATAAAGGTAATAGTGATAAAATGTATATAATGAATCAAATTACAAACAAAGGTCAATTAATACAAAATTTGTGTAAGTCAAATTAAAGAGAAATGGTAATGGAATTTATAGGTCAATTTGACTAGTTATCTAATGAGCAAATGCAAGTAGCGAACAAATATGAGCATAGACTAGAGATGAATAAGGAAATATCCAATTTCAAAATTAGAACATACCCAATTCCTTATAAATTAAGAGAAGTATATCAAGAATTACATAATGGAATGGAGATGGAATTATAGAAAGATCTTAATTAATGCAATTACTTGTGTACGAAAAATATCTGGAGAAATGAGAATCTGCTTGAAATATTAATAGTTACACTAAAAAACAGTATGGAAGTCTTATGAATATAGACAGTATATTTAGCAGAAATACAAATGCTGAAATATTTCCTGAGCTAGATCTTGAGCACAGTTTCTGGTTGATTCCTCTGGAGAAAAGAAGTCGAAAATGCACTGCTTGCATGGTAGATGGAGCAGTATATCAATTTTGTGTGGTGCCATTTGGTTTACAAAGTTCATGTTTAATAAGGACTCTTCACACCATTTTAAATAAATACGAACATTTCATGGAAAAATGTCAATTTTATCAAGAAGTCTGATATTTAGGATATTATTTGTTTAAATCAAAATTATTTTCATTTCAACGGAAAGGTTTATAGCAGTTAAGAGGGTTTACTTATGGGCAATCATCTCAGTCCCCTATTATCAGAAATTTTCATGGATAATATAGAAAAAATAATTCATAAACACCCCCTTAGTGAAAAATTTGTTTACTGGCACCGATTTGTAGATGACATTTTAGCTTGCTTCACTGATACTACGAGACAATTAGTAAACTTCATTACTCACATTAACTCAATACATGAAAATATTAAATTTACAGTAGAAATTGAACAAAATAAACTTTCTAGATCCTGCAATTTGAAATATAAATAATAGACATGATTTTTCCATATTCCACAAACCATCACAAACAGACATTACAATTCATAATTGTTCAGTCCACCCAGTCAGTCATAAATTAGCAGCTTTCAATAGTATGATACTTTTAACAGTTCCATTGACTATTGACAATCAAAATAAAGGACTAAATATAATAAAACAAATAGCGGTTAAGGATAATTACGATCCAAATTTAATTGACAACATCATAAATAAAAAGATACGAAAAAATACTCTAGAACAAGTATTTTATGTATATGTATAAGTATAAGTATATTTTTATGACTTCCTTCTTTGCATTTCAGATGGCAATCAACACCAAAATCTCAACTTTAGGAGATTTGTATATTCAAGATGTTGAGGATGATAAAAAAGGTGCCTTAAAGAGACTAAAACAACTCGCTTCAGACAATCTACCAGATGGTTGGATGGAGTGGAAAGTAGCGATATCAGATGGAAAAGTGGATATTGATCCTCAAGTCTAAAATAAAGTACGATTTGCTCTTCCGACAGTTGGAATTGCTCTGGCATTCAATCCGGAGGCTACAAACCTTATGGAAACACCTTATCGAGACATGAAGAAAAGAATGCTCAGATGGAACTTTTGTAAAGGTCTTATTTTCAGTCCAGCGCCGTTAGCTATTCAAATAAGAAGTTCATATATACAACATCAATTAGTATCACAATCAATAAATAATATAAAGCAATAGACTGCCAACGATTTGGATCACAGGCTTGGGATAAAATTAGATATTCAGAATTACAGAAAAAATTGATAACTTGTAGAGGGGGAGATTTATTGTTTTTGAAGCAAGAATCAGATAAAGGTAATGGTGATAAAATGTATATAATGAATCAAATTACAAACAAAGGTCAATTAATACAAAATTTGTGTAAGTCAAATTAAAGAGAAATAGTAATGGAATTTATAGGTCAATTTGACTAGTTATCTAATGAGCAAGTGCAAGTAGCGAACAAATATGAGCATAAACTAGAGATGAATAAGGAAATATCCAATTTCAAAATTAGAACATACCCAATTCCTTATAAATTAAGAGAAGTATATCAATAATTACATAATGGAATGGAGATGGAATTATAGAAAGATCTTAATTAATGCAATTACTTGTGTACGAAAGATATCTGGAGAAATGTGAATCTGCTTGAATGCAAGAAATATTAATAGTTACACTAAAAAACAAATACCAGATTGGCATTTCTCCACTCAGATAACAGACATGATTTTTCAGAAGTGGGATCAACCGGAAATAGACCTTTTCGCAACAAAGGTATCAGCAGTAGTTCCTCAGTATGTGACTCAATCAATGTACGACCCAGCCGCAACATTTGTGAACGCTGTCAGCAGAAATTGGAACTACCAGTTGGCTTGGGTGTTTCCTCCTCCAACATTAATCCCGAGAGTCCTTCAACATCTAAACAAAGCACAAGGGATTTACATAGTAATTGCTCCAACTTGGGAGAAGGTATTTTGGCTCCCAGACTTACAGTCACTAGAGTCACTAGACTCACCATTAAGAATTCCGAATCTTCAGAACAACTTGATGAACATGGAAGCGAAAAGACCTTTGCCGAAAGCTCACCTGCTTTGTTTGGAGGCTTGGAAGGTTCGGGCTGGAGCGACCATATAGCCGGATGGAATAAAGCGGATATTGAGTTATTGCAATCAGCATGGAGAAAATCGAGTATCAAATCATACAACGCCCCCTGGAAAAATTGGTGTCAATGGGCAACCTCCAACAATATCCCTACTCTGCAAGAAGTGGCTTTATAGCTAAGTTATTTATATCGAGTTGGAAAATTATCTTACAGTAGTATTTTAGTTAATAAGTCAGTAATATCTACGTGTGCTAATCCTGTAAGAGGTTCTACCTTATCATCGCATCCTCTTATAAAGAAGATGTTGAAAGCAATTTGCTTAAAAGCTCCAATCAAAAATAAAAACACGATTTGGGATGTTGATAAACTTCTAGATTGGATTAAGGCAAACCCTCCTAAAATGGATAGCCTTTTTCAAATTTCGAGACACTTGGCTATTCTTCTTTTACTTACTTCAGGTAGAAGGATTCATGATTTAACGCTGCTTTCGATAGATACCGACGATTTCCAGGATTTTGATAATTTTATTATTCTTTGGCCTAAGTTTATATCAAAAACTGACAAGGCTACATCGAGGCAGTCAGGATGGAAGATACTAAGAAACAAAAACCAAATATTAGATCTACGTTTCTGGACAAAGAAACTCATTGATATATCTAATTCGAGACGAAAGAGTGTTAAACAGCTCTTTTCTCTTCTCATTTCCACAAGGGGAAAAGTAGCTCCTGCATGAAGATACGTTATTGCAGGATGGATTCGAACTGCATTTAAAGAAGCAAGAATAGATGCTTCACCTGGAAGTATTCGATCTGCCGTTGGTTCGAAAAGAGCGTCAAATAATACACCAATTGATGATATTTTTGCATGTGGCAATTGGAAGAATAAAGATAATTTCATAAAATACTATTTTAAAGAAATTGAAAAAGAGCGCGATTTTGAAAAAACTCTGCTGATTGATGACAATCTCCTAAAATATTTTCAACCTATTTGATTGTATTGGTTTATGTTCCTATAGTTATAAGAGACTGTTAATTTCTTTGATCTCATAGTGGGCTGTTTTTATATAAATTACTTTTCTCTTAGTTTATATAGATAAGAATTTTGTTTGAGTTAATATTCGTTATGGTTGTTTAGGAAATTCTTGTAATGAGAATGGATTTCAATAATCCATGGAATTCATTCAATGAATAAATGTCTTGAGTATATCTTTCTACAATTTAATTATTCTCACAGTACGCTTTTCGCTATCGTGCCGACTGATAACAAACACTTCTCAAATGGGTCAAGCGAAAATAAAAGCGTTTTTCCCTTGGAGAAGTAAAAACGCTTATTTTTGGTCTTGCCGAAGCTTGACCCATTGATATAAGTCCTCGTCGGCCAAATCTAGGTACTGAAAAGCTTCGCTAAAACTCAGCGCTAGCAGGCACGATCAGCGAGAAATTTACTCGACGTGGGGCTAGATGGAAAAGGTGGGGGCAGGTAAAAGGGAGTTTGGATAGGAAATAACACACTCTGGAGGACAGAAAAGTAGAAGGTAATCTCAAATGGATCAAGTTTCGGCAAGACCAAAAATAAGCGTTTTTAACTCTTCAAGGGAAAAACGCTTCTATTTCCTTCTGATAGAAACAAAAATAACCAATTTAAAAGCTTAACTTACTTTGGAATACCATCCTTAAAAATAAAATCATTTTTAGAAACTTTAGAGTTGAATATTTGCTTCAACACCGACAACAATTTCTCCAAATTCATTAAAAACAACAAATCCAAATCTTCAAAACTAAATAAATCAGGAGTTTATAAAATAAAATGTGGTAATGACAACTGTGATAAAATTTATAGAGGTAAAACTTTTAGGAATTCTAAAACTAGAATTTCAGAACACAAACGTAGCTATGACAACCAAAAATCAGATTCCAACTATTCAAATCATTCATTAGCAGACCAACACTTTTTCGATTCAAATTTTGAAAGTTTGCCTATAGAACCTAAATCCTTCGAATTGAAACTTTTAGAAACCCTAGAGATAAATAAAAACAAATATTGAGATAATCTTCTTAACGACCAACTTGATATTAACAATTCTCCCTTATTAAACCTTTTTACCTAGAGTGGTTCCTATAGGATTGTTGTATAGTATTTAACTCGCAATTTATGGCCAATATTCACTCGGGTGAACGTTACCCATCGTGAATATTGGCTATCATAAATTGCTCGTTTAATAATATACTATAATTACTATAGCATATGATGCTAACAAACAAGTATCTAGGGAAGAAATATCAATAAACTATATTTCATGTTGAATTGCAAAAAGGAAATGGAATACAAAATCAAATACTTTATAGAAAGATGTTTCATTTAATAACAAGTAATATACATAATAAAGTACCTACTTTGAACTTCTATCATAAAAGAAATTATTCCATACAAGTGTACTGGCTTATAAATATCTCGTATAATTAAATTATTATCTCTGGAATGATTTATAGCTATTCAGCATTACAAATATCTTGACCTGTAACAGAAATTGAATTAAAATAAAAATATAGTAACTATTTATAATTTGGAAATTTTGTAATTATCTCAAAATATAATTTATAGGTTAATATGTCAGGATCAGTCAGGATGACATAATACATCCTAATTGAACTTGTCATATAGTTCTGTGGAATTTTGATAATTGAACATAAACTTTACATCGTATTCAAGACAAAATTTCTCCTGACTGGTATAGTGTAACCGAACAAGAATTGAAAATAAAAAATGACAGACAATCTGAGCTGCTTCTCCAAAGTACAATAATGAAAATAACAAAGAAACCACGATTCTATATTTGTGTTCCATAAAATTATTATTTCTTAATCAATACTATGAAAGAACATACCAGCATTCCTGAAAACCATATATTATTATGTTTTAAAAAGATTAGGCTCGATACAAAATTTTCCGAGTTTGCTGGTGGGTTTGGATTATCCCTATCGTATGCAAAGGAAATATTTTTGAAAAATGTTCCTATTATTGCTAATGTTTTATGTCCCTTCATAGTACAGTTGAATAAAAAATTAACAAAAAGAAATTTACCTATGGCTTTTAGACATAAATTTCATAATGTTGGTTGCATCATCGATTGCCTTGAAATAGGAATCCAAACGCTTTTCAAAGCTATAAACCAAGCATTTACATGGTCAGATTATAAAAAGGCTAATACTTTTAAGTATCTCATATCAAGTACATCAAATGGATTATTCAATTATACTTCGCCTAGAGCGCTATTCTGTAATTCGTTCCGGAGAGAAATCGGTATCGGTAAGACTCAGTTATCGACAGCCGTTGATAAGTCGCATGTGCGGCATTCTGTATACCTTTTCACCGACCGATATCGCGAATTAAAGTCGATGAGGATCAGTATGTCTACCGTGATCTCGTGAACATCACGGTAACCGTTATCGATTTTCGTTGAAAGGAAATGTTCATTATTTGTTGATGTTTGGTTGGAATTGTGGATTATTCAAGTCAATAAAGAGTAACTATATTGTGTATAGTGTCTAATCTAATGTTTCATGAGGTAAGCATTGGTGTATTCATTCCTTAAACGACATTAAAAAGACATTTTATTTTCATATACTAGAAAAAGATTAATGTGACAAAACGGTCCTAGCCTTCCCAACTTCTTACCTTTCTGAGAATTATGCTATTGTAAGATAATAAGAGTTTATAGATTCTCTGAAAAGTGGCACTTGTGTATTAGCAGATAGATGATTCAAGCAACTCGACCATCTATTATTAAAGATGGGATGTCAGTTAATATGGCCTCCGAGTGTAAGTGCTGTTTCAAATTTGTCAAAAACAGAGGCACGACAAACAAAACAGATCACTAGTTTACGAGTCACATCGAGAGAGTAATACGACGAGTTTTCTTCATTAAAGCCACATTTTTGTGTCAATATTAATCTAATTCGAGTTATTGATGACGTTATTACTATAGCATGTGTGCAACGTGAAGTTTCACAGTCGCCTTTTTTATTATTCCGGTTGCTTTGCCGTATCGTATAACCAGGGACTTGATGTTAATTGTAACACATCTTGTTCTAAGTGGAGGAAGTTAACTGTGAATTGAAAACAGCCATCTTTCTTTCCGATCTAGACGTTAGCATTTCGACCGCTGTGGGATATAACTGCTAATATCTTACCAAATTTTGAACATCAAGAGTTTTTCTCAATTATGATATTTCTACTTGTAAGATTCTATATTTCCATCCCAATAGTTTGATTGATTAATAACGGATTTTATATAAAATCGCTGTGGAATTTAGGACATGTGACCTCATGTTACCTTCACATTCATCATAATGACAGATAGTCAAGCAGCCATCAAAGCACTGAGCTCTTGCGTAATCAGTTCTAAAATGGTTTGGGAATGCCTAGGCAAACTTAATGAATGAGGCGAGAACAATATAGTTACCCTACTATGGACTCCAGGACATAGTGGAATAGAAGGAAACGAAATAGCAGATGAACTAGCGAAGAGGGGGTCGGAAATACACTTCTGGGGGCCTGAACCTTTTTGCGGAATCAGCCCCAATGTAATATTGGAAGAAATAGGCGAAGCCGAAAGAAAGAGAAGATCTGACCATTGGAAAGATCTAGTAGGGCTTAGACAATCAAAGATTCTCCTGGGTGACTACAACTTAAGGAGATCAAATGAATGCATAAGTCAAAGCAAGACTGCGCTGAGAGATTTAACAGGGATCCTAACGGGACATTGTCGCCTGAATGGGCACCTGAAAAAGCTCAAATTAGTGGAGGAAGAAGAATGCAGATACTGTGGCATGGAAGAAGAAACCTCCATCCACCTACTTTCCAACTGCACAGCACTCCAGAATCCTAGAGCACAGTACCTGGGAGATTACTGGATAGAAGAGGAACATTTATCCAAGCTGAAGCCTGCAGATATCCTAAAATTCCTCCGGGAAATAGGACTAAAGGAGCTACTAGTTTCAGAGACTCTCCTCAGAAACTAAGTAGAAGTAAGGGGGCACAATAGATCTTTTAGGTCTCAGTGAATGTTACCCCAAACATACATACATACATACCTTCACATTCACTAAATTATTTCCTTCCCTTCCTTGAACAATTCTCTAGTGAAGTTATTTTATTATAGTATTACTTTAGTAGCTCATTATTTCCCGGAATTGGCAAAAAATGTTATAAGAGACATTAAGTGGTTCCCCCATTGGTCAAACATATGTTCTAACAATTTCCGCTGTGCAAGAATACCAGCAACAAATGCTCCTGTTGAATCAGAATTCAATATATTGAAAAATCATGTATTTAAATTATATCCCAAACCAATACATGCAGATATCTCTGTACTCGAATTTACCAAATTTCTCAGTGGTACTTGTAAACTAGTGGAAGCAAATTTAAATAAAGAGTTGGAACAAAAAGAATACAGTACTCACTCTGTAAAAAGTCAGGCAGCTGTTGAAGCCACACAAGCGATAGAAGATTGGCGAGGAATTGCTTAACAAAGACCGAGCAAAAAGTCCAAATATTTTCAAAA
Organism: Galerucella nymphaeae; assembly: GCA_963978555.1. Classification (NCBI taxonomy): domain Eukaryota; kingdom Metazoa; phylum Arthropoda; class Insecta; order Coleoptera; family Chrysomelidae; genus Galerucella; species Galerucella nymphaeae. Next base: position 3,704,064 of record OZ021706.1, on the reverse strand, counting down.
GTCACGCGAAGTTGTACAATCATTAAATCGAAATAAGAAACTTTTGAAGATACCCTTATTAAACAAAGGAAATAATCCAGCCTTGCAGGTTTGTATAATTAATATATACCTAGTATATACCTACATTAATAATTATCACCTTTTTATACTGACAATTCAACTCATGTATAAAAAATCGCATATGCCTCAGTGTAATTGTCACTTTGACACCGGCAAAAGTGACTTTAACTTTTTCAGCGATAAATGCACTTGTGGTTTTTTCACTTATGCATTTGTTACCATGATAAATAATTTGACATGTTTGTCAACAACTTTTTGAATTTCTAAACACTAACAATGAGCCGATTCATTAAATTGTCCTGCCGAATTACACTCGATGTTTGTATTGATATCGGGTAAATTTGTGTTGTTCAACTTCTAAACTGTTTCCTTTAGCAATTTGACTCGAAAAACTGTCAACCTAAAAACGCTCCACCTTCGGTGTCGCGTTTTTAATAGTTGACAGTTGTTCTCATCTAATTGCTAGGAAACAGTTTCTCATTAAACAATCCAAATTTACCCGATAAAATACAAACCTCTTGTGCAATTATAAGTGATAATATAAATATATATGTAGTATATCAAGTAGTACTATTCTTGAATTGTATTTGTGTTTCAGGCTATAAAATTCGGAGAAGCAGAATACTTTTATTCCAACACCTGCGCTTTTGATAGTCTGTTCCAATTATTTTTAGTAGGGGCATTTGATAACCTGGAGTGAAGAATTTGCTTGAGCAATTAACAAAAGAAGAAAAATCGTTGCCTTCAAAATTTGCCCACGTATTGAATGATGGAATGAATTTTGGTACCTACAGGCGCAAAGCGGAATTACTCAACATAATTTTCGAAATGTCTGTGAAATCAGTTAAGCCCAACAATTTCATTGTTAATTGTGAATGCAATATTATTAACATTATTTCGAAAGTATTTTGAGATTTTGGAAGCCTGATAGAAACCTCAAAATGTGACACATTTTGTTCTCCTAGGAGTGAGAAATTGAGAGTAGTTAGCTTTGATCCTAATCTAATTAATACAACTTCATTAGAAAATATTTTGGTAGACGTATCATTGACAGGTAGCAGAGTTTGTCCTAATGGATGTGGTGGTGCTGTAGAATCTAGTATAACAGAATCAGGTTGGAAATATCAGTATAAGTATAGTTAGTATGATTTTATTTGGACTCCAAAAACAATTACAAAGGAAAATTTGTTGCTGACAAGCTATTTTTTGAACTCTTGTTTGGGGTGGTCGGATTAACTTCGTATACTCAACTATCAAAGTTAGTATCACTATTACTAACAAAACTTTTTAATTTATATATGCCAATATCCCCAGTGTTATAATTTTTCGAATATTTCTTACGAAGGTTTTTGTTGAAAATAATCAAGTCATCGATTTGTTTATTTAATAATAAATCCAATTTGGAAACGTCTTGGGATACTGATTTTCTGTCGAAACTAATTTTGAATATATTTTTAATGTTAAAAAAACTTTTAACTAAAATATTGAGTTACATTGGTATAGTTATCAAAAGATTTAGTATTCGTTGATCCCATAGACTTTGGTAACGGGGAATCCCCTTCGTTTCATTTAGAAAATATTAAAATTCAATTTCGTGATAGAATGTATAGTTTGATGGAAGTTTTAGAGTTCAAGAATCCATACAATACCAGGACAAATGAAAATGTGATAATGGGGCACTACACTGGGATAGCACCAAGAGGAAATGTCTTCATTGAAATGAATGATCTGGAGGACAAAGGTCTCAAACTCCACAAAAAATTCAAAAGTCATCTCCACTTAATTATTTATATTGAAACTAATGAAAACTGACTTTTGTTGTTCAATTTTCTCAGATTATAAATTATTTTCTCGAAATTATCAGCTGTGTGCATCATAAGCAACAAGTCAAACAATAATAATAAGTTGATAAGTTGTAATATCGTTAACACTTTATATCTTTCACAAAACCTTCCAAGAAGACGGCATTTTTATTACCATCAATGGGATTGATTACAAAGCCTACAGTTTTATGTTGTTAACCATAAATAAACAAATATCTCAAGTCGAAGTATTAAATAAAAACATTACCCATTGTATTGTTTATATATCAGTTTCTTTGAAAATATTAGCATTAAAAAGTAAAACACTCAATTACAAAAGAAATAATAATGATGGAAAGAATTAAACACTTTTTTAAAGTACTCGTATGTTCATTAAATCACTTTTTCAACACCTACCTATCGTACATACCTATCCATTTACATCATATTCCATGCAGTACTTGCTAAAAAACTATTTGATTGACTTTATAACTAAAACAAAATTATACAAACAGGACTTCACAAGAAGAAATTTTTTATATTTATAATTTATATTTATATTTTTATAGCTCTGGCTGATTCTAGTAACCAAAATTATATAGAGCTATTTTAGTTGCAAGTTGCATTTCTTTTAATTTAAGTTTTCATTGTTTTCGGTGTGTTTATGTCAGAAATTTTATTTTATTTTAAATTTTCATTAAAAGTTTTTTCATTATATTTGTTTTTATTATAACAAACCATTATGATCATTTTTTAAACGATCCTGAGAGCCAATTGTGATGAGAACAAAATTCAAATCGACCAATAGCATCAAAATTACACTGATAATAGTACAGCGATTATCTTTTTCACTTGGCAAAATCTGACATTTTGGTGGTTTTAACCAATAGCAATACAATATTCTAGCCAATCACTCGGTATTATAGTGATAATTCTACTTCCTCATCGGTAATACCTTGTTTACATTGAAACGTCAAAATTTTACTTTGAATTTGTTATTTCAACAGCTAAAAGTGCTTCGAAGTTTATTGGAAAATGAACACAAACCGATTCAGTGCCATTACTCCAGAGAATATTGAACATTCAGGTAATACAAAATTTTAAATTGTTGAAAAAAATAATCCCCCCATATACCTACAACTTGCTCGTCAAATTTTATCACTTAATTTTATATTTTCATCACTCAAACTTGTTCATTTGAGGCAAAAACATTCAAACAAACTGAATTTAGATAAAATCCCTCGTCCTAACAGGCAAGTTATGATTTTTTCCCAAATAAAAAGGTGAATATGAATTTCATGGGCAGATGTAAACTCGTATACGCTTATCAAATTCTTGGACTTTTTTGAAAAAACTAGGAGCGACATATTTTTTGTTATGGTAATAAAAGAGCGATAAATTAGCGACAAATTATGGTAATATCAGTTATCTCTAAAACTGATAGATAAAAAATGGTTCTGCTAGCTTAATATCAAACTAACAGAACCATCGATTTTTTTTTGAAAACGAAGGGCGACAAATTTTTGATTACGGTAATACAAGAGCGATAAATTAGCGATGTAGCAGAACGATCATTACCGGGTTATGCAATCCTATCTACCTCACCGCGTGCAGCTCACCTTCTGTACCTCCGCCTCTACCTGCAAGAGGGCGCTACTTAAATCGCCCGTAAGCCACCGACAGCGGTGAAACTTCGTCCTATACATAGTGGTGCGGTAAAACAACTAGTAGGAATGAACCAATACGAATTATACCTTTGGTTAATTATTTTAAACAGTTTACTTATATTTAGTGTTCGAGTTGTAATATTTTATGTCTTGTTTAATAAAATTATAAAAGTATTACTACAGTGGCGCCCAACGTAGAAGCTAAAATATATTTTTGAAGACAGTCTGAGACTATCAATACTTCACCCAAGTCTTGGTGTCAGATAGCATTCACCATTTCAAGAAGAAGAAGAAGCAAGCGTATTGCTAATCAAAGCGCCATGGCAATGTCTCCAGATCAATTTAAACAATTGCTGCAGGCAGTGGCGGGTATTCGCACTCAGCCAGAGGCACCGAAAAAGGGTAGTCTAAGTAAATGTACAGCACGATTTAATTGAGAGAGATGTCACGAAGCCGTAGAAACCTTCTTAAATACCGTAGAAATTTATAAAGACATGGAACAGATTCCAGACATCGATGCATTAAAGGGTCTACCACTACTATTGACTGAAACTGCTGCCACCTGGTGGCAAGCTATCAAAGATGAAGCCACTGATTGGAGGAAAGCCACTGACTTGATCCGAGCTGCTTTCTCGCCTGCAACACTATCCTATCAAATATGCATAGACGTTTTCAGTTAACATAAAAATGGGAATATTCCGATAGATGACTTTATATGCCAAAATCGAGCACTACTCGCGCAATTACCTCCCGGTAGACATAATGAGGCAACACAGGTTGATATGGTATACGGTCTCTTAAATGTCCAGCTAAGGAAAAAGATTCCTAGGGATCAGATAAAAACGTTTGCAGAATTACTGACTAAGGCACGACAGATTGAGTTGATAGAAGACGAGACAAAAGAGACAGCGACCCTTCCTTCCGAATCTCGGAAAAATCACAAGCTCAACCGATCAAAACAGAATAGATGCAATTTCTGTGGTTATCGAGGTCACACTGCACAAGACTGTAGGAAACGACATACTAAACTTATGGAGCAAGGGCAATCTAAAAGTAAAGAAGCTACGCGACCGACAGAAACTGAGTCGAAATCCGTAATAGTTAGTTGCTATGGATGCGGTAAGCCCGGTTTTTTCAGAAGCAACTGCCCGAACTGCTCCAATACTACGAGAGATATACAAACTCCATCAATTTCTACTAGATAAATACCTTCATACGATCCACATCTAAAGTACCTACCGTCCCGGCATCAAGGGCCAAGCACACATTGACACCGCAGCCAAAACGAGTGTGGCAGGAGCCCGCCTTCATCAGTTACTACGAAAGAAACATTGCACTTGTGTGAAAAATAACGCAACTGTTACACTCGCCGACGGAAAACAACGTGAAACAGAAGTCCTTACTACATTCACTACAATCGATTTAGGAGATCGCACACACACAATTCATTTCGTGATACTTAAAGGAGCAGTAGACAACAGAACTCTACTAGGGATTGACTTTTTGGAAAAGGCTGGAGTTGTCTTAAACTTACCACAGAGGTGTTGGTACTATGCAGACCAACCACACAAATACTTTGAGTTCTTACCGCAATACACCATACACCTTATAATCCAGAAAAATGTCCCACTGATAACTCACCAGGATTCAAGCATAGGATATAAGCTGCACCCTATAGAATTCGAAAAGTCAGCTGACATTGTTAAGCATGCTAAAGCCAACGAAGCTAAGACTCCAATAAATCTGTATGAAGCCGAAAACATGCAAGCTACGTCACCATTTTTGGAATGCTTTGCGTCTCCACTGGCAGACGAGACCGAAGAGGGAGAGTTCGAGAGAATTGAGAAAGAGAATAACCGAAATATTGCCAATGATTATTCTCTTGAGATGATTTACGACATATTCAAGGATAGCCTATCTGTTTATTATCTAACTCATTCCCCCCCAGGAAAAAGAGAAATACGCATCACGAGCTGTTTAGCATTGACATTAAGTTAAAGCCGGAAGTAGCAACGACATTACAGGCTTTCGAAAGGGAACAACTGAATAGTTTGTTGGAAGGATTTCAGAATTTATTTGAGGAACATGGACCTCCTACCACGTGGGCAGAGCATCGAATTGATACAGGCACTAATGGCAGAGATTAATGGATGGGTTTAAAATTAGTCTGAGCCATATATATACATACATACTTCTGGTATATTTGGATGACTTGGTTTTTCGTTCATCTACGTTTGGAGACCACTTGAAGGACTTGGAGCAAGTTTTCCGACGTTTACACGAATTCCAACTCTGAATAAATAGAGCGAAGTGCCGTTGTGCCTGCTCGACCATTGGATTCTTAGGTCATGTACTGACACCAGATGGGATCACGATGGATCCCAACAAAATCCAGACAATTGTGTGTACTCATGTAAAGGATCTCCCAAGATTTAATCGAACTTGTTCATGGTATCGCCGGTTCTGCAGATTTTGCCACCATTGCAAAGCCACTGACAAATTTAACTCGGAAGAACACTCCGTGGAAATGGGGAACAGCTGAGCAAGATTGAAACACTGTCTGATAACTGCTCCGATCCTCAAACAAGCAGATGAGAATGGGCCTTTTACTATTAAATCGATGCAAGTAGCTATGCCATGGGTGCAATATTGCTCCAGGGGAAGGGGCAGCCGAACATCCCATTGAGTACACGAGTCGCTTATTAACGAGCGCTGGGAGAAACTATACAACGACCCCGGAAGCCAGTTCCAATAATGGCTACGAAGGGGTTAGCACCTACTATCAATTCACACCCAAGGAAGAAAGGATTACGAGGTAGACCTAGAAAACAATAACCTCAATCGTCCTGCTCGGTGTACTAGCTTCTCATCGAGGCGATCTCGAAGCTAGAGGGGGAGATTGTAGCAGAACGATCATTACCGGGTTATGCAATACTATCTACATTACCGCGTGCAGCTCACCCTCTGCGCCTCTGTCTCCACCTGTAAGAGAGCGCTACTTAAATCGCCCGTAAACCACCGACAGAGATGTAACTTCGTCCTATACATAGTGGTGCGGTAAAACAACTAGTAGGAATGAACCAATACGGATTGAACCAATTTTATGTCTTGTTTAATAAAATTATAAAATTATTACTACAGCGACAAATTATGGTGGTATTAGTTTTTTCGAAATTTGATTAGGTAAAAAGTGGTTCTGCTAGCTTAATATCAACCTAGCAGAACCATGGGTTTTTTTTAAAACGACTAGCGACAAATTTTTTAATGTGGTAATAAATTAGCGACAAATTATGGCATAATCAAAAATTCAAATTTCCGAAATGGTTCTGATAGGTTAATGGGGGTGGCAAACACTTACCTGAAAAAGGTACACGAAGACGATGCTGCTATTGTAGTACTGCTCAGAAACAACAACGATCAAGTTTACTTTGCCAAGAATGTAATGTTGCTTTATGCTTAAAATGTTTTATACCTTTTCATAAATTATAATTTTAAAGTGTTTATTGTATGAAAAAAATATTTTAATTTGGTTTGATGAGAATGTTATGTTTGTTTTTGTTTTGTTTATTCAGTTTTGACATGAATAAATTTCTCGATAATTTGCAGTTTTTATAGTCACCTATCATGCCGATAATTCAAGTAAACTATATAGGGAGCAAACGCAAATGAATTCGACGAATGAAGTATATGTTTCAGCTGACATACAAAAAGTAATCTTGCTTCCGAGAATCGCAACGATTAATTGCATACCATGAGAGTTTTGTTCCGTTAAGAAAAAAAATAATATTTCCATTAGCTGTTATATGGAACGAGTCCAATAGTGGTAGAAGCAAAGAGGCACTTTTTATGCTTTTCTTTCATGTAAAAGAGATATATTTCCTATACACAATTGGAATGTTACAATAATGCCGCATTCTACATATGCTAGTAATTGTTGAATTAGCTATGCACATTCTATCATCTTTCAATCTTTAAATAAAGCTTTTTCCCATAATGTGTCGCTTTCATTGAATGTAATGTGTTGGTATTTTTTAGGATGAGAATAGTAAAACCAGGAGTTGATGAAGTATCAACTATAATCACAAACATTCAACAAAACTCCTAAGCATTCGATTATGACATGAACGAAGAAAGTGAAAAAGAACCATATGGAAGTAACAGCACTGAGAAGGATCCCGACTTTATTCCTGATTAAGAATGAGCTGAAGACTGTGGAGTGAATTCAGAATTAACCCTTAATTGGTTGCTGCGGCGTAAAAAGTACGCCGAACGAGTTTAAACCTTTATTTTTAAAACAGCAATAGGCCGACGGTGATCGCCTATGTCATCTCCCACCATAGTGTCTTCTTAACACAATTATGTGGCGATCCCGTCAGTTTTGATTTAGCTCTTTAGCAGGGAGTTACTGTACTAATTGGTGTACCAAATACGCCACGCGGATGTTTATGTTTTTTATTTTTTACTACATATTATTTTTTTTTTCCAAATTGTAACATTTAGGCTAAGACACTCTGGGATTTTTGTTTTGCAGTGGCGACCTGTTTACTGAACTGGAAAAGAGTTGATTTTTGTTGCTAATTGTCCCAAGAAATAGTGACAAACAACCATGTAAGAGTTAATTCAAATAATTTTCTTCATTTTCCAGTAATTTGTAGTATTGTTATAGGTGGTCCGCTAGAGTAGGTAAAGGTTTGACGAAAGCTGAATTGGAAGGAGAAATGAAAAAAACTCATAAAGAATGGGATAATGAAGAAATAGTGGGAGGCAGCGATGACGATGCATCTGACGAACTTATCGAGGATAGTGATCACAATTCAGAATCAGAACAATAAGGAGACGACGAGGACCAATTATTTCTGCTTGAGGAACAAACTGAAGGTAGGAAACAAAGTGTAGGAAGGGAGCCAACCCTGACTAGCCGAGACAAAAAATGTTTTGGAATAAACAGCCAGTAAGAAGCAAATTTGCTAAACATGCTGCTAAAAATATAAAATTTTTCCCTCGAAGCCTAATAGGAAAGGAGGAAGTATCCGATGAACTCAGTATATTTTTCCATTTTTTCATTCAAGAAGTGATATAGAACATTTTTACATATACAAATGCTTTCATTCGAAGTACCCAAGATAATTATTTCAGGGTAAGGAATGCGAAAGAAACAAGTAAAGAAGAGTTATTATTTTTTTTTGGAATGCTGTATCTTGCAGGGCTTAAAAAATCTAAGTCATAGGTACCTCTTTTTAAGAAATATGGGCGACTGACGGTACTGGAATGGAATGGGCTATGAAAGATTTTTGTTTATCCTTAGATCATTGTGATTAGTAGTAAACAAAAACCCAAATCATATGGTGAGGAAATGCGCGGTTGCCGGGAATACCACTATCATTAAGCTGAAATCAATTATTGTAAAACCGCCATGGCATCGGGTGCACAAAAACCTAAATAATATGGTGAAGAAATGCACGGTTACCAAATCAGCAACCTCAGTATGGCTCAAACTAGCTTGGCGAAAAATCCGCTGTCCTGGCAACCGTTTTGAAGGTGAAGAAAGGGTGAAAACATTAATTTCACAATGCTGATAGGTTATACTCGCGTTTACCAAGTTAATCACTTGTACTCATATGCAAGTAGTTATGGAACATTGTTGTAGTAGACCATCGAAATGGTGGACACAAAGGAAAATTGGAACGATTAAAAAAACGCAAAGGCACAGTACCATCAAGAAAATTTCCATTGGGCTGAGTTTATTCTACCCTAACAATGGGTCGCACGTTAATGATTTTTGTTTGTGTATCACTATGATTTACTAATGTCAGAGAACTGTCATTTCGATAATGACTTCGACTAGTGAACTCTCTCTTCCAAGAACTCGAATTGAAGCATTCGAATTTGCTCGCACTCATGGTTTAGTGCCAACCACACCTTATTGTAAAAAGAAATACAAGGGCCATAAAGATCGGCCTGAACTCTTCTCCCATTATTTCTATGGAGGAACTGATTTGGGAATTTACCGATATCCCAAATCAAATAAATGTAGACCGGATATATCGGTGGCAAAAAACACTTGGTTCAAAAATAGCCATTTGTCTCCAGAGAAGGAGTTTGGGTCAGTTTTCCACCATATTTCATCATTCTCAATTCAAAAAGTTCATATTACAGGGTATTGTTCGGTTATGCTCATAACGAAAGCTATGAGAGGATTTTATTGGGAGTTGGAGAGAACTTAGCCAGTTCTACACTTGCAGCGCGAATGCGTTACTGCAGAGAGATGGTTACGAATGCATTTACGCAAATGCAGCTTTCCTTGCCAAAAATTGGAGGGCCTGGAATTGTAGTACAGGTAAAAAAATAATCCACATGATTATACATAATTATTCTGAAAAACGCGCTCAAATTGATATACTATTAGCTATACTTACATACACAACTTCCAAATGAAAAATTATTATGAACAACTATCAACATAAAGTGAAAATGCGCGCCGTGTCGACGTTTCACAATTCGCGCGAGCGATTATTATACATAATTATTCTGAAAAACGCGCTCAAATTGATATACAATCAGGTATACTTACATACACAACTTCCAAATGAAAAATTATTATGAACAACCATCAACATAAAGTGAAAAATGCGCGCCGGGCCGACATTTCACAATTCGCGCGCGCGATGATTATACATAATTATTCTGAAAAACGCGCTCAAATTGATATACTATCAGGTATACTCACATACACAACTTCCAAATGAAAAATTATGATGAACAACTATCAACATAAAGTGAAAAATGCGCGCCAGACCGACGTTTCACAATCCGCGCGTGCGAATATGAAACGTCGACCCGGCGCGCTCGTTTCGCTCGCCTTATCAATCTGTATTTCAAACGGAAATCCAATCTTATCCAGATTTTTCATTTATAAACAGACTGACTTTTCAGATTGATGAATCCAAATTTGGACAGAGGAAATACAGTCGAGGACGAATTATAGGAGAGCACTGGGTTTTGGGTTTGATTGCTCAAAACTCAGACGATTTAAGGTTAATTTTATGTCCCGATAATTAGAGAGATGCACACTGCCTAATACCGCCTATTGGGCAGCATGTTCAGAGAGGGTCTATTATCCACACGGACATGTGGAAGGGTTACTCTAAACTTTCAGAGTGTGGATATCATCATAAAACCGTCAACCCTAGTGTTGAGTTTGTTGCTGCTGATAGTACCCACACTCAAAGAATAGAGTCCCAATGGAGTGCTGCCAAAAAGTTTTTAAGGGGTCAGTATATTCCAGAGAACGAGTTTGCGGACAAACTATGTGAATATTTGTGGAGAAGATATTGTAGAAAAAACAAACTTGATCCAATGCTAGAACTCCTGAATTCGATAAGAATAGAGTATGGAGATTTTAGGTCAAAATAATTTTTTTTATGTTGTTTTATTGTTGATATTAAAAAGTTGTTTACATCGAAGTTAGTTGAAATATTTTGAATCATTACACATTAACATGATTATCCACATTATTCAATACTATCAGGAATACGTACCTACATACACAATAACCAAATGGAAAATGTTTATGAACAGCTATCAACACACTGTAAAACATTGCAAAACCTCAACCCAAGTTACAGGTCTTTGCTTATTTCTGATGACATTGAGGGTGTCAAGATGGTAATAACGTCAGCAGTAGATTTTTTTATATACCCGTTACCACGACAATTGTTTTAAAATAACATGATTCCAGCTAAACGATAGTAGTCAACTTGGCAACCGCGCATTTCCTCACCATATGATTTAGGTTTTTGTGTACCCGTTACCATGTCAATTACTGCCATGGCAACAGATTTCCATAACTGATTTCAGCTAAACGATAGTAGTCAACTTGGCAACCGCGCATTTCCTCACCATATGATTTAGGTTTTTGTGTACCCGCTACCATGGTAATGGCTGCCATGGCAACAGTTTTCCATAACTGATTTCAGCTAAACGAAAGTTGACCCGTAATATTTTGTCTGAATAACAATCTAAAAGTATTTACATCATTCGATAAAAAAAGGAACGTTATTTGCTAAATTTGAATTTTTCATTGGAGGAAATAATATATTCAGTTCAATATAATAAAATTTGAAGAAAAAACTCAAATTGATAATTCTTACAAAATGGATATTAACGTGAATAATCTAAGTAGTATTAAATTTAGTTTGAAAATATTGATTATCCGTGGTGGTTAGGTACATTCATTGTAATTTGAATTGTGTAGATCTAAGCAAGGTTGTGTTTAACGTGTGTCAATTGATTGATTTGTTAATACTTACACGGAGTTACTCTATGGTTTGAAGTTTATTTATTATTTCTTTGGTTTAATTTTCTATATAGAGGGTAGAATGTTGTAGTTTTCTATGAATTATTCTATTGTTATTCAATGAGGCTAACGAAGCTTGGTTTCAACAAGATGGTGCACCAGCTCACAATCTTCAGGGAGTAGGAGGTCCTAATTTTGATACTGGAAAAGGTCTCATTAAATAAGTTTTGAGTGGATAAGCTTCATCTCCCAAAAGAACATGAGGTACTTTAATATTTGTTCCCGGCAGTGGACAATGTCTTGTAACACCCAATCCTCCGTTTTCAAGCTTTTGGCAAAGATTTGAATGCGAAAAAATACCACCGTCACTTTCTTTACCGTACGCTCCCACATCAATTGTTATAAATTTGTAGTTTGGTCCAGCAACAGCTTGTAAAACAATTGAGAAGTATTGTTTGTAGTTCCGATACATGCTTCCGGAGTGCTTTGGATTCTGTATGCGTATGTGTTTCCCATCTATGCATCCAACACAGTTTGGAAATTTCCACGTATTCCAAAATTTTTCAGATATAGACTCCATGTCTTCATTTTTCGGAAATGGCATATGTACAGTACCCAACTTGTCCCAAATAGCATCACACGTTTCATGAACAATTCTACCCACCGTGACGTCTGATATTCGAAACGAATACCCCAATGTCTTGAACGAGGAGCCCGTTGCCAAATACCTAAAAAAAAACGTGATTAATTGTAACGATTTTTTTGTTTCAGTTAATGAAGTAAAGAATAAATGGAGGGGGCTGCGAGACACATTCCGAAAGGAATTGAACAAGTCGAAAAAACAGAAATCTGGAGATGGTGCAGAATCGGTAGTTACCTCCAAATGGCCATTTTATAAAATACTGTTGTTTTTATCTACAACTGTTGAACGACGTAAACTGCATGGAAATACATCTCCGCAAAAGGAAAACAATAACAAGTCTGATTCCGAGAGAGAATCGACATTGGAAGCTGCAGACAATGCATACTCTCAATCAACCATTGAGGAGTCATCACAGCAAATTGTAAATACAGATATACACCAGCCATCCACATCTGGTAATATGATTACAACTACATTGAGTACACCTAGTAGTACAACTTTGCAAAGTAAGAAAAACAAAAACAATCGTCTAAAATATGCTAAGAATTCCGAGACAAATTCAATGGACGACAAGTTCCTCGAAATAGAAAGAGCCAAATTGGAAATATTGTCCCAACATAAAAATAGAGAAGACAGTGGCAGTGAACGCCAATTCCTACTAAGTCTCCTGCCCTTTTTGAAGGCTGTACCTCAAAACCGACAAATATTGGTGAGAAGTAAGTTGCAGCAAGTATTTCTTGAAGAAGAACAATTATCTACAAGACACGCACCCGGAGCAGCATATCGTTCCAATGAAACAATTACATCAACACCGTTGCCTTCTCCAATGTCTTACACGGACACCGATTCCTCCAGAGCGTTTAATGACTTAATATCAACACCACATCATTCTTCATCTTTGGAAAATACAGAATCTTCCGGGGTCTCACAATATTCAAGTGGAAGAAGAGAAGATGTTTCCTATCAACACCCGTTGTCCATGCAGAATTATTTTTCTCACTTCAGCGCATAAAACAATGTATTTCTTTTGTTTATATTTTTAAATAATAAAATTGAAAATGTTGCAACTACTGTATTAATAACTTACCTTAGAGTCACACTCAATCGTTCTTCTGGTGAAATGGTCTCACGGAAATTCGACATTTTTTTTATTGGTTCTCTTATGGAATCTAAAATATAGTTAAATGTATCCTGATTCATGCGATAGTAATCAAAAAACTTTTTCTCGTCCTTCTTCAAATCATCATATAAATGATGAAATTCTCCGAATTCTTTTCGTTTTGCTAATATGTCATTAACCCAACACTTTTTTCTTTTCAATTTTAATCGCCTTCTAACAAGATAACTATTTTCCAAAAGAAAATCATCCATATTTATTAATAACTATATAGTAGCTTCTATATAAAAATGACTTCGTACAATGCGAAAACTTGTCTAGTGGACGATACCACTATGCGAAATCTGACGAAATTATTCATCCGATTTCTGACGAAAATAATTCGGACGAAAACGCATCCAAAGGACGACCGGCCTAAAGCGATTGATAGTTCCTTAGACATTCAAACTTTTATTCAAATTAATTAGGAGGGCATTGAATTTTATGTACATGGTAAAAAAGTGTAATTTTCATATAAAAAACATTATAACTCAAAAACGGTTCAAAATAGGTATAGGGGAATAACAACAAAATATGTTCGGAATAACGTCAATATTTCTTAAATTGAAAAATATACAGGGTCTTCCATTAAAAATTACAAAATTATGTGCAACTTCCGGAATAACCGGAAGTAGAATGGTGACGGCAATATTTTCATTAAATAGCTCATTATTCGAAACCCCTTCATGCCAATTTTCATAATTCAGATACCTCTAGTTCTCAAGATATTTCTAATTGACCGTTTATCTGCCGCACCCTGTATAGTTCTGTTCTATTAGTTGAGCATTCACTATTTGATAATTTGAATTGTGTGTCTATAAATTCAGTGGGAAAGAAGTTGAAATAAAATTCCACAAGTTAAGCAATAACAATAAATATGGATTTGATGAGTTCTAAGTATAGAAATATGAAATTATGTTGAATCTAGTCTAAAAAAATCTATATATATATTAACAATGTCAGATGGTGAAGCCCTTAAGTTTACATATTATGTGAAATAAGAATTACAGTGGGTGAAGCCCTTGAGATTTACAAATGAAATGATGCGAAATAAGAATTTCAAGCTTGAGAGGTTGACCTTGGTGAAAACTTCTTTGAATATAAAGGTACTTATCTTAACGGAAGTACTAGTTTGGGAGCCTGCCTGTCTTCTTGGGTATCAGGCCAAAATAATATTCCCTCAGTAGTGGAGGTATGCCTCGAAGTCCAGTTCTTATGAAACCATGAAATCGGTTTAAAGGTAGGTATCAATTTCAAGATACTTGTTTTAGTTTCTTTTTCAACGAATTTTTTTTTGTCAAAAAAATCTACGAAACCAACCGCTGTAGGAATATCATAATTAAAAAAATAATTGGATCTTAAAAATTTATTATGATATTAGGAGATATATCCCACAGCGGTTGAAATGCTAACGTCTGTTTTATTCGACAACTAAGATCGGAAAGAAATATGGCTGTTTTCGATTCACAGTTGACCACCTCCACTTAGGACGATATATGTGACAATAATTAACATCAAGTCTCTGATTATACGATACGGCAAAGCAACCGAAGGAATATCAAAGGCGACTGTGAAACTTCACGTTTCACATGCAACCAGTTGTGTGGAATAAAATGGTGCAACCAATTAAGGGTTGAGCAATGATTCACCACAAATGCAAAACTCTGCGAGTATGTCGGATGATTTTATTCATTTATTCAACGGTCATACCATTTTAATACAAAATTAGTTCAAGTGGGCGAATACAAAATACAAAAATTGAACACATATTATTATAACATATAACAGGAAATCAATGAAATACAATATGAATTATAAAACAAAATATCACAATTTACCTAGAATAAAAATTGGAATTGGAAGTTGAAAATTTTTATCCATTTTTTGAAAGTAGGAATTGAGGTTTTAAGAAGTTATATAATGAAAAAAGATGATGAAAACAAGCTAGAGATGTTACCCAAAAATAATATACCATGCAACAAAGATGAATATGTGGCTTTAATTATTGACACCATCAATTCCAATGGAGGAAAATTATCTGAATCCAACAATACCAATGTCCAATGAAAACAGTATTTTTGTATATTCTGCAAACAATTATTTTAAAAACTGCTTGCTTATTCAGAACGGAAACATCAAAGTGGAGAATTTGTCAAACGTTTGAAAATATTGCCAAAAGGTATATTTATCCTTGTACACGGAATGTCGAATAAAAATCATCATCAATATCTTGAAAGTATGAAAGCATGTATATATTTTTTGTAGGTTCTATAAAGAGGAAAGAAATCATGAACGACTTAGGAAAACAAGGTTTTCATCTGTTCAACACAAATGGAACTTACAGTAAAGGCCATCTCATCATAGCAAGAAGAGCTAGATATGAAAAGCGAACTCAGTCAGATTTTAGAATCTGTCCATATTGTAAGAAAACTTTCAGTAAATATACAATAAGGAAGCATTATAAAAATTGTATACCTTCATATAGAAAAGGAGACTGAAAAATTTGTGTGTTAAGCAAATGATATAAAATGAACTGTATAGTGATGTTGAAAAGGGTATGCTTGTTTCATTTACAAAACTAAATGACACATTTTCTGAAGAAATATGGAAACAGCTTGCTTTACATACATCAACAGTTATTCAAATCCTCAATAGGAGAAGAGCGGGTGAGCTAGAACGAATGTACGTAGATGATTTAAAACCTCACAGCGCATTTGACAAAACAAACAAGTCATGTCAAAAGCTATTGAATGATACCACATCTGATGCTCATAACTATGTTAGATTTGTTATAAGAGGCAAGAAAGATAGAGGAGTGCCTGTTCTTTCAGCAAAAGATATGCTAAAATCGATTCTATTGTTCCTAGAAAAACGTGAATTAGCCGTTGTTTCGGAAGGAAAAAATTGATGCAAGTGAACTTATGCGAAATTTTTCAGAAAATTGCAATGCACATAATTCAGTTTTATAGAGGAACATCTCTTCGAAAACATTAATCTACCAAATCTAGTACTCTGAATCTTAACAATGGTCAGGTCAATGATTTAGCGAACTTTATGGGATATGAGATGAAAATTAATCGCGAGAACTATAGACTGTGTTTGCCTGAACGGAATGCAGGGGAGATTTCCCAGTTGCTGCAAATCGGTATTGGAAGAAATACAACTTTAGTCAAAAGCGCTATTATCGTGCGGGCCATATGTATCAAATCAGTGAACACAGAGGTTACCAAAATGTGAGACTACACTGATTTAAATATATCAAAGAACATCAATTATTCAAACGCTTTATGAGTTTTGAAAAATATTTTTCAGACAATGACCGTTCAACTAAGAAGAAACAACTACTTCCCGGGCTATAGGCCCCGACGGATATTGGATCACACTTCAAAGTCAAACGGGGTTGGCATATCTACAAGATATTTAAACCAACCATTCTGGTTTGCAATTGGAAGTGACAACATAACTTGTAGACCGGTTTCGTCGTATTTGCGCCTCATCAGTACAAGGTATCTGTTATCCGTCCGTGAGCTTGAAGCATAATCGCGGACTGGAGAATACACTTGAATCACAAACAATACATGTCTTCCAGTAAGCTTTTGAGCTCACGGACGGATAACATATACCTTGTACTGATATTATTTTAGAGAAAAATCCGAGCAAAGAAATCATTCTATAGTTTTCGACACATTGGAGGTAACCTTTTTTTGAATACCGGTACGATTTTGCTCCTTTTGAGTTGAGTAGGGAATTTCCCTTGCAGCACAGATAGATGTATTATATGGGCTCGTTGTTAAGATATTGTATCTGCGCACTTTTTCAATACCAAACATGTGATTCCATCAAGTCCTGTCGAATATTTTTTTCAACAAGATTTAAGTGGGAATTATAAACTTTACGTTCGCGTTCAGTTCGTCGTTGGCAGTTAAACTAAAGGGATCGCACACTTACGTTTATAAAGTCAGTTCGCGTCAGTTCGCAGTTTCCATTACGTTCGTTACGCTGCGTCCGCGTTCGAGATGACCAATATTTAAGTTCGCAGTTGGCAGTTCAGATATAAACCAATCAAAACGAAAGTTATGCACCACGTGAGAAACGTCATTTGTCAACTGTTTATTGTACTTTTGTCACAGCCTCCATTTTATTATTTGGCTTGGCTTGAGTGGAGTGACTTCGTTTTGTGTTTTGAACTTATTTCTTTTGTGTGTTTTGAACTTATTTGTTTTGTGTGTTTTGAACTGATTTGTTTTGTGGGTTTTTTACTTTTTTCGTTTTGTACTGTTTTCTGTTGAAAATTATGTCGGAAAAAACTGATATAACAGGTCTGCTAATAGACCTCATCCAGAACTACGAATATTTATACAACTTACACGATAGGTTTTACAAAAACAATAATATGAAGGAGCAGTCCTGGAGAGAAATTTCAGCTATTCTGAAAATAGATGGTTAGTATATTTATTTGTACTCTTGTTGGTGGCATATAAAAATTGTGTATTTTTTACAGCTGAAGAGTGCAAGAGGCTGTGGAAATCGCTGAGGGACAAGTATACCAGGGAGAAGAGGGAGAGCTGGAAGTCAGGTTCAGCAGCACCCGAATCTTCCTGGGAGTACTTTGATCGTATGCGTTTCTATGGGAAGTATACCAAACCCAGGAAGTTGAAATTTTGTTTCTTATTTTGTGTTCAAACTTTTGTATACCAATTCTTTTCACAGAACTCACATCTGGACCTTCAAGTGGTGAAAGATCATCATCATCCTGCTCAGCTTGGTCAACTTATGAGCAGCTGGTATCACCCGAACCAATGGTTGAAGACACACAGGATACCCAGGACCAAGTTCATATCCAGGACCAATGCAATACTGAGAGCCAGAGTGAATCCATTACCCAAACCCAATTGGATAATGAGGAAGTCGCAACACCCTCAGCTAACCCAAACACCCCTAAAGTTGTCAAATGTAAGTAGATCATGTATGTTATATCTGCAGAGCTTATGGTTTGGCAAAAAAATGTTCAACTTTTCTAGTTAAAAATCTTTTCTATTTTCTATCATTATTATCCTGCTAACATTTTTTTGTTTTATATTCCAGCTTCCTACAAAAGAAAGCAAGATGCCACTTCCGAAAATGAATTTGTTGCTGTCGCAAAAGAAATCGCTAGTGGGCTGAGCAACATGAAAAGACAGAAAACAAATCCCAACAGGACCTTAGCAGAATATATTTATTCTGAGCTTGAGGAAATGCCACAAGAGGAGGAGAGAAAAAAAGAAAAGAGTTACTTGATGTTTTGAACAACTGATTCATTTAATTTCAATTAATAAAACATACTTTTCAATATTATTTTTTATTTCGTCACCACTACAACATATAGTATGTGCTTATAACTAACACATAATTAACATTTATTCGCTAACTTGAATAAATAAAAATGGTACTTATAACGAACACACAATTAATATTTATTTGCTAACTTGAAAAAATAAAAATGGTCCTTATAACTATTTCATGGATAAAAATTGTTTTGCACAAGTCTGGAATAGACACTTCTTGTTTCAAGGTACACAGTGTCCGTCACGCAGCATTCCGCGCAGGTGACGATGTACTAGAAAGGCTGCTGAATGGACTCAGAAATCAAACACCTTCTTAAAATTTTATAACAGACCCTTGTATGTTAAGGAAAATTTTGCAAAGAAAGTGATTTACAAAATTAGTTTTTGAGATGAATGTTTTTGTTAAAGTATATTATATTTTCGTATATTATTATAATTTGTTATGTCGCTGGTTTGCGAGAACACCGACTCAACTCAAAGTTATTCAAAATTGACATAAGAATACATGACGATCAGAAATCACTGATATTATATCGTGAATAATGACCCAACGCCGATTTTGGACAAACATGGACTAGACAGAGATAGCGTCATTATTCATTTGAGACAAACAACCCGAACGTGTATCACGAATAAGGGCTCATTTCAGTTGCACCGTTGACGTCAATGTGAACCCACGCTCGATGTACACAAACACAGACGGTTTTAGTGTTCGGTCACAATAGTGTATACACATTTTTCAAAAATATTGACTTATTTCGTGATTCGTCGTTGTTTTCAATAAAAGGTAAGTGTTTTTGTGTCTGATTTTTTAATGCGCCTGTATTCTTGAATAACTAAAAAATGATTTATTGTTAAACTGGTTGCTTTATACTGACCAATCTTACTTAAGTCAATATTCACGAAGAAAAACTGATTTTATATTGTCGTAATGAAGAAATGTCGTTATTTTTGAGAAAATAAAAATGTTTTTCTTCCTTATTACGAAATGTGTCTGTGTTCATGACATTTCGGGATGAGATTGTTGAATTCAAATTTTTTTAACGTCATTATTCTTGATAATCATTAAGTCATCGTTTTAGGAAATTATACTCATTGGTGTATTAAACGATTTCTTGAAATGGCAGAAAGATTGACTTTTTTGCGAAAGTTGAAAGAAGCGGCATGCAAGAAACCTGAAAATGGTGATGGACATAATGTTTCAACTAATAGTGGACAAGAGGGTACATACTTTTTATCACTTATAATTGCACAAGAGGTTTGTATTTTATCGGGTAAATTTGGATTGTTTGATGAGAAACTGTTTCCTAGCAATTAGACGAGAACAACTGTCAACTATTAAAAACGCGACACCGAAGGTGGAGCGTTTTTAGGTTGACAGTTTTTCGAGTCTAATTGCTAAAGGAAACAGTTAAGAAGTTGAACAACACAAATTTACCCGATATCAATACAAACATCGAGTGTAATTCGGCAGGACAATTCAATGAATCGGCTCATTGTTAGTGTTTAGAAATTCAATAAGTTGTTGACAAACATGTCAAATTATTTATCATGGTAACAAATGCATAAGTGAAAAAACCACAAGTGCATTTATCGCTGAAAAAGTTAAAGCTAACTTTTGCCGGTGTCAAAGTGACAATTACACTGAGGCATATGCGATTTTTTATAGATGAGTTGAATTGTCATATTTATTGGCAGTAATGCTTATAATTGGTGATACAAATGCTCATATTATTTTATATTTTTAGGTAACAATGTCGAGAATGATATAAATTATATTAATACATCACACACTTCAAAGGCCTATATTCAAGAGAATAAATAATTGTCAGGTAACATTACTTACTTCTTTTCAGTTATTGAAACAGATATTTTCATCGTTACTTGGAACACAATTCCTGTAATTTAAACGTTTTTATTATTTTCCTATGTTGGTCAATAAATACAACATATTTATTCAATTTTAGGTAACAGTATCGATGAAAACCGGTCGACTGAACGTCAAAGATCACTATGTACATCGTCTTGTTCTTCAAGCCCATCTTCCAGTTCATCAAATTCAGATTCATCTAGTTCAAGCGATTCCAACAATAGCGAAGTAGTTGCAGAAAGAGAAAGTGACAGCAAAGAATCCAACAATATCGCTTATCTAAATGATAAAGGAACCAAAGATTTACAAAAAGATTTCAATTACAATAGCACAGAAAAAGGAACCACAGAAAATGGTGAACAGCCATTAGAATGTAATATTAATAATAAATTAGGAAACGCCCTTCCAGAAGGTGTTTCAAGATATACCAAGGAGTGTACAAGCCAAATATCTGTAAATGTTAATACTAAGGCTAAGACTGAATTAGATAGTAACAATGATAAAATAGAAATTGGAAGTGAAGCAAGGCAAATTGATTTGATAAATATATACCCTGAAAATGAAGAAGATAAAGGAGAAAAATATTACTCTTCGGATGACAGTATTGCAGATCCTAGTTATCACGTTGAAAATGATGATTCATCATCACATTCGGATGAAACCGTAGAAGAAAGTCCTTTACTTAAAGCAGAACACAAGTTAACACGGAAAAGGAAAGCAATGCCAGAACTATGGAAAAATAATGTAGCAAAACGTCTAAGTAATGCAGGCAAATAGTATATCGGCAAAAATAAAAAACTTGTACGAGAAAGACGTCTAGGACCACCCTGTTCTGAAAAGTGCAAATTGAAATACAATACAAAATTTGATAATGCCACTCGACAGAATATTTTCGATGCTTATTATAAGTTATCTGATTTGCAGAGTAAAAGACAATTTGTAGCGTTTGATATGTCCGCTATTGTTCCGACTTACCAATACAAAAGAGGAACACGGCGAAACAATAATGCGTTCTATTTGACTGACAAAGGAGCAAAAATTCGTGTTTGTGAAACGTTTTTCATGTCCACTCTAGATATATCTGACAGATGTATCAGAACAGTTTCAGAAAAAACAAAAAATAATATAGGAGGCATTATCACGGCCGATTTGCATGGAAAATATGGCAATCATATTTCAATTTCATTAAATCAATACCAAAAGTATAAAGTCTTTATTGTCGAGCCGACACACAGAAAGAATACATAGACGGTAAAAAAACTATAGCAGAAATCCATAGATACTACGTGAATAAATGTGAGGAAAAAAGAGAAGCAGGCGTTAATTATATCATGTTTAATAGAATATTTAATACCGAATTTAATATATTATTTTACCAACCGAAGAAAGATCAGTGCGAGGACTGTGTTGCTTATAGTAATGACTAATGCGACTGAGAAAGTAAAAAATCAACTCAGGTCTAAATATAACGACCACCTAAAAGAAAAAGAGCTATCAAGAACAGAAAAGGCGAAGGATAAAAAACAAACAGAAAATGAAGATTCGACCATTGTAGCGGTATATGACTTACAGGCTGTGATGCCATGTCCTAGGGGAGACGTTTCTAATTTTTATTATGTTTCCAAATTGGATACGTTTAACTTCACAATTTATGAAATGAATACTAAAAATGTGTACTGCTATGTGTGGCATGAAGGAGAAGCAAACAGAGTAGCAACAGAAATATGCACTTGCGTTTTCAAATATTTAGAAAATCTTGGCCAAGGTCTAGCAGCAGGAGCCAAGAAAATTGACGTTATTTTATATTCTGACAACTGTTGCGGACAGCAAAAGAATAGATTTATCATTAGTATGTACATCTACGCTGTCGCTACGTTTGATCATATTAATACTATTACTCATAAATTCCTCATTAATTTTCAATTGTGATATTGTATAGCAGAACAGTTCCACTTATAGCACAATAACCACATTTTCTTTGAGTTTGAAATAGTTCTCTTCACAGTTTGTTTCATAACTGATGATAGCCAGTTATCAAACTCCCCCTCACAAAAGATTTTGCGCAGTTGACAACATACTTGTATAATCAAATCAATATGTATTATAACAAGTTACTGAAGACATTTTCATTAAACGATTGGAAAGAATTGAGTAGTGCAGTTCTCATTAGTTTGCAATTGTTCAATAGGCGACGGGCTGGAGTATAAGAAAGAATTAAAATCAATGATTTTTTACAGTATGAAACTGTTGATGCTGCCGATGAAATGATTGGGGACGTGAACTTAGATAATGAAACTAATTATGTCAGATTCCTAATAAGGGGTAAACTTGGTAGGGGTGTTCCAGTGTTAGTTGATAAGTTTAAGGTGAAATGTATAAAAATGATTCTAGATTATAGAAAGGATGCACAAGTACCAGATACTAATCCATATATTTTTGGAATAAAAGGAACTGATTATATGAAACATTTAGAAGCTAATAAATTGATGTCTTACTATGCTGACCTTTGTGGGGCAGAACATCCAGAGCGTCTTCGTGGGACAGAACTTCGAAAGCAATTTGCTACTAAATGTGGTGTTATGGATTTGCAAAAGATTAATTTAAAAGATGTGGCTGATTATATGGGTCACCATGAAAAGATACACCTCGAACATTATAGGTTACCTAATGCTACTCGGGATATTTTAAGAATGTCGACATTATTAGAAAAAGCTCAAGGGACCGAAAATATTTCTCCACTTATGTCAAGTAATACAAAAAATGAAGTTACAACGCCACACAAGTCAACAAAGAATGTTGAAGGTAATTTATACAAAATTATTTTTTTATACAAAAAATTTGATCATTTATCTATCAGTGAAAACAACATTTGGTAAATAAAAGGCAACAATGCCATATGTCGATTTCTTTCACCACTGTCACAATCTAAACGTCATTTCCACCAGGGTATGCGCACTCTGAAGATGCCAGAGTAGTGCCACTTAGACTGCTGGATCAGTTCTTAACACACAAATGAAATTTATAATTTAATGAAATCTGTAACACTGATACTGCCGACAACGCCAACAACCACGATTGCGAGCGAGTTTCGCCACGTTTCGCTATAACCTAGTTCTTGGCACAAGTGGACACAAGGTTCTTGTTTTACATTTACTATTTTATTCCGCATTATTAGTTGTAATTATATGAGTTTAGTGTAGATAGTTTTTTAAATATAGTGGGGACTTATTTCTAAAGACGATGTCAAGACAATGTATAGTGAAGGATTGTAATGTGTGGTGCACCCGGTAAGCTTCATTTTTATAGAATAAAACCTGTTTCATTAAATGAAATCTATGAAAATATTGAAGTAGTTATTCTTTCATACAGCTTTAAACTTCCCAGTCAGGAAAATCACCTAAAAGTTTGGCTGCAGAGAAGTGGAAACCCTTCTTTGGATTAAACAAGGCGAAATCATTGGAGAATATGCCCTCGTCATTTCAGCCAGGCCTGCTTTTTGAAAGTAAAAGAAAGCAAACGATTGAAAAAGTTTTCTTTGCCATCCCTGTTTTTGCCTGGTATGTAATTTTTTGCATATACATTTATTTAATTAGTGTTATTATATAATTATGATTTTAGAATACAATCCAGAGGGGGATTGCGATTTTTTGTTCCCCAATATAGTGCCCACACAAAAAACTAGTACCGAAAAATTAAAGGTATTAATTGTTATAAGTTTGAGATAATTTAATCTATATAAAGTTTTTGTCGGTTTTTGTAGAAACCCTGAAAGAATCCATTTTCTATTCTCCAGTTGGGAAGGTGACAACACCAACCAAAACTTATAAGAGAGAATTGATGAATGGTAAGTTTTATGCAACTCGTTATGGCAGTCATACAATGTACCTAAGAAAAATTAACACATCATTTTTATGTTACAGCTATTCCATTCACAAGCCGGATGTCTGAAGAGGAGGTTTTAGAGAGTATAAAGCCATTATTAAATAATTGTATGTACCAAGTACCTGGAATATCTTCTGTATGTTCCATTTGTTATATTATTTTATTCCTTCCATTTTTATCAAAAACAAACTGAATAACATATTTTATAGTACTATATTAGGTAGGTATCTGCAGAGGTTATATTGGCGCGGCATCGGTATGCGGTCAGCAAAAAATTGTTTTGCTCTGTTATCAGTGACATATTTAAGGGACTCAAGCGTAACTACATGTTGGTCTTTACGAACGTGGTTCCTCGTATAATGAAGATTGAACTTCTTTACAGGTAAGTCGTTTAATCTATCAATATATTCTATTGTAAAAAAATGCACGGAAGTAGAAGTGAGTATTTTTTGGCAAACATATCTGAAACCATTAGATATTTAACTATAAAAAAGCTAACGTTCTGAGTATACGTACTAATTATTTGAAAATAGACTTTTGTTTATCAACAATATAGGTAGAGCAGCGGCAAGTAATATGAAATACACCGGCTAATATGGAATACCATATAATTGGCTGAACTTATGATGCCATCTACAAGGCGGTAGCAAAAATATGCTCATCGTAAGTGCAGATTTATACACAAACACGCGGGTAACTCTGTAATCGTTTGTTAAATAGTTATTCGTCAACATCTGTTTTTCAGTCATGCAGAATTTTTGTGGAGTTCCGTGAAAATTTAGTATATTATCATTAAGTTGGTGATTTTTTATTCATATTCTCATCAAAGAGCAAGTAAGTACTGTAGATTAATATAAGATGTAGTTAATGCGAGTCTATACTCGTCTAGACATCTTTAAAAAATCCTAACCTCAACACAACTAAGTGCAGCTAATATGGAATACTATTCCATATTACCCGCAAAAGTTTGCCCCATAAAAAAGCCAGCTAAAAATTTATTTCTATTGTTTCAGTCTTATTCGAGCACCAGGGTATCAATGATGCCTAAAACTACGGTCGTGGATAAAAAACGCAAAAAGTGGAATGAAGAAAATATGAGGAAAGCAGTGATAGCAGTCAGGTCTAAACAAATGGGTTATTTGAAGGCTTGTCAAACATATAATGTTCCTCGAGCTACACTTTTCAGGCTGTGCAAAAAGAACATGAAGCCTGAAGTTGTGTGCCGTACAAAATTAGGCCGTAAGCCCGTTTTACCTGATTTTTTGGAAAAATAATTAGTTAAGCACTGTCTAGAGATGGAGAAATCATTCTTTGGCTTGACGCGTTGCGATGTTTGTAATGTTGCTTTTCAATTAGCAAGAAAAAACAATATTCCTCATCCATTTTCATTACTAAGAAAATGTAGACACTTTTTTCGACCTGTTAGAGACCCTAATGGAGACGCATAATTATTCGGCAAGCCAAGTTTATAACGTGGATGAAACTGGTTTAACCATTGTTCAATCAAGAAATCCAGAAGTTTTCTCTCTAAGGGGCAAAAGGCAAGTTGGGTCGACATCAGCCGAACCTCAGTCCTTTGCATTAGCGCAAGTGGCAATTTTGTACCTCCCCTTCTGATTTTTCCCAGAAAAAATGCAAGTGAACTTCTAAAGAAGGGTTTTTCCGTTCATCCGTCAGGCTGGATACAGATGGATATCTTCACACAATGGTTCAAACATTTTCTGAAACATGTTACACCGAGTGCAGAAAATCCCATTCTACTGGTTCTAGATGGTCACCATACTCACACTAAAAATTTAGACGTTATTTTGGATGCCAGGGAAAACCATGTGACTTTACTTTGCCTACCGCCACATAAAACTCATAAGATGCAGCCATTAGATAAAACTGTTATGGGAGCATTGAAGACATATTACAGTGAGGAAGTAAGGCTATTTTTAAGAACAAATAATCGGCCTGTCAATCATTTTGATTTAAGCGAACTTTTTGGTAACGCGTATATGAAAATCCAAAGTGGTGAAAGATGTGTTAACGGATTTCGTCAAACTGGATTGTTTCCAGTTAAACGGAACGTATTCACCGAAGAAGACTTTATTCAGGAGGCACAAAGAAATGAGGTCCAAGTACACTCAGAAGATGATGTGCTCCGGGAGAAACCTCAACCAGAAAACACGGCTCAAAATGCAACCATAGTTTTACCACAGGATATAATTCCATAGCCAACTTTGAGGAAGAATGAGGGCACGAGAGGTCGGAAAGCAGGTCAAGCCAAAGTTTTGACGTCGACTCCAAACAAAGAAGAGTTGGAGCAGTCAATAGAAATAGCGTCAGTTGAAGAAAGGGATAAAGTTGAAAGAAAAATAGAAATAACTAACAAAAACAAAGAGCATAAAAAATTTAAACTTGCAGATGCAGTGGTAGCTGGACCAAGTGGCGTACCAAAAAAGAAATTTCAAAAAAAGGCAATAAAGAAATCAAACGAAGGTAAATATTCATCAGAAGATTCCAACAGTTCTACATCTTTACATGACTCATCATCCAACGACGATGAAGAATTTCCTGTTTATAATCGTCCATCTGAAGAGGCTGAGTGTTCGGGATTATATTCGGCTGAAACAAGGGGAGAAATCTGGATTCAGTGCGCAAGATGTGAACTTTGGGCTCATGAGTTATGCGCCCACACGCCAAAGGATGTTTACATTTGTGATTTTTGTCGCTAAAGTTTCCCTATAAGCAAATATTTTTTAGTTCATTTAGTGTTTCATATTACCCCATAGTGGTATTTCATATTACCCGACCATTTTTTTGTAATGTCAGAATGTACTTATTTTATTTAACATTATATTTTTTTTTATTCATAAAGTTTTAGAAATTCCAGACTTTTATTTGCTTAGATGGATAGTTATCACAATATTCAATGACTTTTCTAATGCACTGTACTGCACCTAGAAGAATTTATCACTATAATAGAAAACAGTATCCCATATTACCCTCCGCTACTCTATTCATGATGATCATACGTGTTTTTATTTGGTCTATTGAATTTTTTCCAAATTTTCTCACCTGAGTTTTGCTGGAACATTGATATTTCATTAAATAATATCCATGATACTTTCTCAAGGGGAACTAATATTGAGATTTAATGAAATAAGAATATGAAGTTCTTATGTAGGTACAAAAACGACAATTGGTTGAATTTTATTAAATTCTTTTAGATACATAAAGCAAGACCTTGTTATATAAGCTTTGCAACAAAATATTAATCATTCACAATTGTCAAGTTTGCTTTCAATGCTAAAAATGAAATACACAAACTTGCTATCTGATTGTCGATCATTGATGAAATCTGTGAATAAAGTGCGAAATATTATAAGCACTCTATCAATGAAAGGAACAGAAGCAAAATATATTTATTTAGGAATAAATCGTGGCTTAAAATTGGAGTTCAAAAAGAATATTATTGATGTGTTGAAATATTATAAAGTGGAAATTATTCAGTTAGTTAGTTGATGATCTACATATCCACAAAAGTACCTCTAACCAATTTTGGCCAATATTGTGTACTATTTTTGGTGAACAAAAAAAAATTTATATTTTTGAGATTGCTTAATATTATGGGGATTCAAAACCGTAACACTTAGATCATTTTTTGGGAGATTTTATCACAGAATTACATATTTTACATAGTGAAAGATTCAGCTGTGGATAAAGAAAGTTTAATGTAGAATTAAAAGCATTTATGTGTGATGCTGCTGCAATGGAATTTTTAATATACTGTAACATGTCTTTCGACCTGTTTCGATTTAAACGAAATAATTTCAATTTGACCGCTTGCCGTCATAGTAACCACTTCCAATTTAGTTCTGTGATCTAAATTTCCCTGATCGTTGATCGTTGCGACAATTGACATATGATGTCAACGCTCGATTCTCTTTCTCGATTTTCCTTCTTTTCGTTACCGACCCTTGAATAGCAAGGACTTATCTTCATACCGTCTCTTCAATTCAATTGTATTATCTCAAATTGCTGTGGTAAGTCCAAAATTATAATTTATATTTATCAAGCTTTTTCTAAAGTAGTGGCTGATATAATTTTTTGTGCATTTCTTTTGTTTTTACAGAGATAGATAGACGAATATACACATACCACGTGGTCAACTACATTTCTTTTCTTTTTATACTTGTACATTACTTTTAAACTTAATCTTTTATCGTAAATAGCTGTTACCTTTTTTAATGCAAATATTTGCTAGATTCTCTTTTGTAAAATACCTAATTATTTTCAAAGATAGATAACATTTACATTTTAACCTTTTCAAATATTCTGCCAGTGCTGGCTTCACATTTCATTTTATTCTTTTAGAAATTGTTTATTCATAACTTTTACTATAATTAATATTTCAAGGTCATTAGTACTTTTTTCTTTTTTGTTTTGGCTTATAATTTTTACTGTTTTAAATGGGACATATATGTTGGAAAGCTTTCAGTAAAGTTAAATTTCATTATTTTAAACAACTGCCTTCCTTTTTTTACCTGAAAAGCTAAACCAACATTATGTGCCCCATTACATTCAAATTCCTACATATCCCTAATCCACCTGAACTTCTAGGTAAGCACAGCGGCCAGGATACCCCGGCCAAGTTACCCCTGCAAGTTACAGCCAGGTTACCGTTACAGCAAGGTTACCGTAATACTACCAAGTTACTGTTTACTACCAAGTTACTGTTTACTGCCAAGCTACTGTTTACTGCCAAGCTACTGTTTACTGCCAGGTTAACCCTGCAAGACATCTCTACTTCAACTTCTAGACATCTCTACTTCCACTTCAAGACATCTCTTCTTCAACTTCGACAGCTCATTCTACCACTCCGACAGCTCATTCTACCACTCCGACAAGCTAAGTACCTTTTCAGAAGTACAGGTTTTCTACCTTTTACATTTTTACCACCCTATTGGCAGAATAAATTTAATATTTAAATTTCTTTTTTTATTTCTTATACCCGGCTGTAAGAGCTGTAGGGACTGTCCGGGTTTATGTAAATTTTGTAACTTTTTCATTTTTTTTTCAACTTTCAGTTAATTCTACAAGGTGTTTCTACCTTTCTCACCTCAGTTCTTTTTCTTAAAATTAAATTATTTTTTTGTCGACGTCTAAAAAGGTAGTGGCGCCCTTAAGTTCTTATAGTCTGTCAACCCTCTGGCATACCTAGTGTGGCATCAACATGGAGTCGATCCACCCTTGAGAGAGTCTCTAGCCGGGATCTGTCTCTTGAGGAGAGAACGAGTGCTACAATACAATTAGGTAAGGGACATAATTTAAATTTAATATAATTTAAATTAACAGATACAAGAATTTCTTTTAAGAGTACTAATAATTTGAGTAAACATTTGGTTAATTCAAAAGATAAAATTAACAAATCATCAAAAAGTGGTATTTATAGACTTGAATGTAACGATTGTGAAGCTTCATATATAGGTAGAACTTGCAGACCTTTAAAAGTTCGAATAGGTGAGCATTTGAGTAAACATGAGAATTCAGCTTTTGGTCATCACTTAAAATTCAATAAGCATAGTTTTAGTCCTAATCGCAATTCAAAAATTTTGAAAGAAGTTAATTCAAAAAATTTTAATAGGTTAGATTTTCTTGAAGATTTACAGATTAGTGAAGAATTACAAAACAATACTTTTTGTTTGAATAAACAAGTACAATTAAATAGATCTTATATTCCATTACATAGACGTTCAAAAGATTAATAGTTTATTTTGAATGTTTCTGGACTCTTGTTGTGGTTGTTTTTGAATTAGATTTAGGAATGGGTTCTCATTAAACCCTTAATCTTTTTCTGGCTAGTATTTGATCTGAGTAATGGGTCCTCATTAGACTCTAAATCAGATCTTTCTCATTGAAAACAACTTATATTAGTTTTTTGATATTTTTAAAGCATATTTTTCTTTTTTTTTTAAATATAATTTGTCCATTAGTTTCTTTAGTTTTAATAAATTCTGTAGTTTGTTTGTTACATACTAATCCTCTCTCTATGATGATTTTCATATTTATCCATAACATCATCAAGCTGATACCATATTGTCCATTTGTTTATTTTAGAAAGGAAATTTTTCTGAGCTTTTGTTATAGTTGTTTTAGAATTAGATTTAGTAATGGGTCCTCATTAAACCCTTAATCTTTTTCTTATAGTAGTGGATTTGATTTCTCATTAGACTCTAAATCAGATCTCCTTAATAAAAGACCACTCACATTAGTTTTGAAGTATTACTTGGTTTACATTTGATTGTTATTTTGTATTGGATTTAAACAGTTTTTAATAACTTCTCTAATTTGTTTTTACATACTTCATTGCTCGAACGGTTATTGTATTTGGAGTTTCCCTCAACTTTTAATTAATTATCTAGTTTGAATTAGATTTGGAAAGGGGTTCTCATTAGACCCTTAATCTTATTCGTTTTTGAAATTAGATTTGAGTATTGAGTTCTCATTAGACTTCAATCAAATTAATTTTCCTTAATTAGATTTGTTATTTGTTATTGGTTACAACCAGACTACAATGTTTATTTAATTGTGTTTTTTATTGTTTAAATTGATTTGTTCACTTTTGGATGTCCCTTGACATATATGTGAATTTTTTATTTTGATTTAGATTCAGTAATGGGTTCTCATTAGACCCTCAATCTTTTTCAGTATTTTATTTTATAATTTGATAGGTTCCCATTAGACCTTAATATCAAATTTTCTTTAATTTCATTTAAGAAGTTCACATGTTTGTTTTGGGACATTTGAAAAGGATTTCTACAGTGTCATTTTTAAACTTTTGTTAGATTGATTGAGTTAGTGTCACTTCAACATCCGTTAGATGAACACGTGTTCGGAGTTCATTTTTTAAAATAATTTAAACAAGAAAATTTTCTATAATGTTTAAAATCTAGATTCAACAAACCCTAAACAGGGGATAATTTTAATTTTAATGTAATTTTAATTCATGACGTCAATGTGTTGTCCAAGTTTCTTGCATTACCTGACGAGTAAGTAATTTTTTTTTATCCACTTATTTTATATGTTCCAAAATTTTTTTACTTACTTACAGGTAAGCACTGAAGATGGCTTAATAGCCGAAAGCGCTCTGCGATTTTAATAAATTAATATTTACACAGAATACGAATATGTTTTCTTGAATAACAATTATATTAAATACAGATTTAAATAAAAATTATAATGAGGATTCCAAACAATTACTTGTTCTATTTGTTAAGCGTTCTATCAAATTATATAGTAAAGGTTCCTGCAGTGAAAACTATCTGTATATGGCGAAATACTTATAGTAAAATCATGAAAATTTTTAAGTTTGGGTTTTCGGATACTGTAACTTTGTTATTTTGAATGGCACACCCTGTATATAAATACATTCTCGAAATCTACGTAATATTTAGTATACTTTTGTCTAAAAATTATTTCGAAAGGTGCACACTTTTTGAGTTATTGATTTTTTTGTAGAAAATTTGACCATTGAAGACCCTTATAAATTATTTCTTGAAGATATGAAAATGGTTTCTGTTCGGTTGCCTTAAGCTAGGTCAAACGTAATCAAATCTATGTTGAAAAAAATGTTTGTACACAGGGTGTGAATAAAAAGTGTTCAAAGTTCAACTTCATTTTTTCATTTTTTTGAATACAACCTCCCTGTTTTTTCTATTTTAATGCATTCAGGAGAAAAAAATAAGGAAAGTTCATGTATATAAATAGGAACCAATACGTATATTGGGTTACAGGTATATGGGTAAATGTTTAATTCGGGTTATAGTAGGTACGTTAAGCAATATATATATATTTTTTTTTTTTCTCATTTGGCTGGAAAACTATTTTTCAGGGTCGGCGGTATGTTAACGCTATTTTTGTAATTGAAGAAATTAAATAAATGAGTTTGACAACACGGTAATGTGCCCAGAATTTTTGCTAATGAGTTTATTGAAAATAGTACATATACAGTCAGTACTGAAAAAAATCTAGTCTCAATACGGTCGCCCGAAGCAAATTTACTTTTATTAAAATTTTACTCGGTGAATATCAAATCAACTGCTACTACTCTCTCCTGATATTCCATTTTCCATCCTTGCTCCCTAACCCCCTTTTCTGGAGCGTAGTGAGAGCTAAAGAAAGAAAACTACACAGAAGATCGGTAAGTTTTTATTTATACAGTCCACTTTTTTCTCCCAATATAATTCATTTGAGTTACGCGGGAACACTTTTCTATACTTAAACCTTACCGTTGTCCAGATATTGAATGTTTTCTGTAAATTTTTAGAGAGGCAGGTGTGGTCTAAATTTTGATACAAGCACTAAGAAATAAAAAGGTCTTTTTCTTCATATGTCTCTAAAAAAAATCAAATTAAATTGTTTTTATTAACCCTATTCCAACTTTCAGTCGTTTCCGAGATATTTGAGGATTTAAATTGTTATTATATTTTTTAACAAGTTTAAATTTTTCATGTATACTTTTAGTGTTAAACCATTTGTGAGAATAATGAGATAGGCTACAAAATTGACATTAGTTGTTTGGATTTTGAAAATTATCTTCAGACTTTGAAACGTATGCTGCGTAAATCAAATTGTCCTTTGCATCAGATTGTGAATAGAATGCATGAAATAGATTGTCAAGTACAAATGCCAAACAAAAGGAAGGATGTATTTAAACCTATTGAACAACCAATTACAATAGATTTCAATAAAAATCCAATATTAGAAATATTTAAGAAACATAATTTATAAGAGAAAAATTGTGTTTAATGACCATACATTATCAAATAAATCTAGTGATAATGTGGTAATGTTGAAAAATGGTCATAAAATGATTATCGAGTTTATAGCTGTTAGTAACTCGAAACATAAAATGCAGTACATATACTTGGTTACAAATGCATAATAAAGGAGCCATTTACCATGTATCCAATGAATTCCAAACTTGTTTCACTGTATGAAATAAAGTTCAATAACAACAATTTAGAAACGTTTTCAAGTACAGAAATTGCATATAAGGGACTGGTGGTACCGCACAATGATAAATTTATATTTTCCCCTTTAATACATCAAATATAAACTCTCTTTAAAAACTGTTAGATATGTGTTAGTTATAAGGAATATTTGTGTTTATAGTTTATTTTAACAAGACAATAATTTTGAACCTTAATATTTGTTCGCATCCAGCCACTATGGTTACTTTTAGGATGTAAAGAATACTTTTGTGCTTTTAGTTTTTTATTTCAAATTTTTGAAGAACCAATTTTATATTCTACTTTTTTTGTGAGATTTTTTTTACTATAAAAATATTTCAGAGAATATTTTCTGGTAGAGTTTCCAGATGAGGCAATAGATGGGTCTCTACCCATGTCTATAGTGCCATCAAAATGGCTAGAGGTTTGTTACTGGCCAAAATTTAAAACAGATGAAGAGAGGCAGGCTGTCATAAACAAAGTAGAGTTTGATAGAGATGACTGTGACCGGTGCAATATAAATATAAAGTACAAAACAGGCAAGTGGTACACTTAATCATTTTATACAGGGTTATATCTTTTTGAATCCAAATGAGGGCAGAAGTGTTTTCAATGTTCTTCTCGTTTTGGCTAATTTATGTGGATTACTTATAGATAATAATTATTTCAGATAATTATGATAAAGCTGTTTCAAAGCAAAAATTTTTTGAAGAGGGAGGAAGCTGTCCAGTGATAGCTGTTGACTTTAACCAATTTTGGCGCTTTCAAATGACCCAAAAAGGATACAAGTAATTGAGCAATTGACTTGTCAGGGAAAGAAAAAATGTAATATGATGTTGCACACGATGTTGCACACACTACAAAAGAAGCGGGATTCACGGATTAATCATAAAAATCCTTTTTGGTAAGAATCAGGAACTAAACAACGGGAAAATCAAAATACTTACATCGACAAGGTTTCTTACACTTGAGAACTTTTTTATATTGCCCTGTGAATCCTCAGACATGAATATATATTTGGCTAGTAATTTAGGTCCGTATCAATCTTGGAATATATCATAGATTACTGATAAATGTGTCAAATTGCCTTACAAAGATAAATTTCATATACCTTTTATTACATATTACTACACATCCCAAACAAATGTTTCTAGTTTCGTATATTTTTTTCTTTCTTTTCCTAAATACTGTCTCATTTTTTGTAATATTCTATATTTTTGGAGCCAGTTACAAAAAGTAGAATTTTTTCTAACAAAAGTATTTAGTTGCAGTTTATAAAAGTTTCACTACACCTATGAACCGGGTCCGCATCAGTAGGCATAGACGATGTTCGTTACTGTTCTCGGGTGTTTATTGATGCGGAGGGGATGAAGAACCAACCCGGCGCGTCTCCAGGTGGCGGATAGGAGGGCCTCTGACGATGATCTATGTGAGGAAGAGGTTGCGGGATAGTGGGGGCTCGTTGAGCATAAAACCTCAACTGGCAGCCCTCAACCCTGCCGCGGACCAACTTCACCTATCCCAGCTGTAGTATCGTGGCTAAGGGACTGCACATAGGGTTTACGATGCCAGGTGAATATTCGAGGTTACCTCGAAATCACCTGTTATACCAACGTTCCCCGGTCTGTGGTCATGTCTCGCGGATCGGAGGGATGGGGGGGGTCTAGACTTGACTGTCCGGACCAAGAGGAGACAACCTTGTCAAAAATCCTGAATCCTTCGGTGGGATGACCGGGCCTAAAGGATGCGTGGCCGAACAGAAGATCGGCATCTACTGGTCATCACCTTGGGGAACTGGGCGAAACCCCATTGTAGGTAGCCTTACCTCCGCATGCGGGGCTCTGCGGGGGTGGACCAAGATTTCCCTTGCTACTCGTGGGATCTATATGGACTCACCAAGAAATAGAGAAGAGGGGAGGGCTCAGGAAGAAGGGACCTCTGAGGAGACTCTGGAGATGGGCGACCTATATAGGGCCCTTACGAAAGAGACTCCTGGGAGGTGCCCTGAAACCGGGTCCCCCGAATACAGCGAAGAAGAAGTTCAGATGATGGGAGCGGGGAGGGCTCAGGCTATGCCGGGAACAACTG
The DNA here is from genome assembly GCA_963978555.1 of Galerucella nymphaeae. Classification (NCBI taxonomy): domain Eukaryota; kingdom Metazoa; phylum Arthropoda; class Insecta; order Coleoptera; family Chrysomelidae; genus Galerucella; species Galerucella nymphaeae. Next base: position 3,668,277 of record OZ021706.1, on the reverse strand, counting down.
CCCCATCATCTGAAAAACCGAAAAGGCACCGCAAGTCTATCTGCGGTGCCGAGAAAAGAAGAAGAAGGGCGGCAAGGGCGTCAGAAGGGATACCGAAAGGTGGCCCAACTGGCCCTTGTGAAGAGGTGACAAGAGCACCACCAAGCCGGGACACGCATGACAGTGCTGGTCCCAGCGGGGTCAAGCTTGACGTCACCAAAGGGGGAGCCAAGAGGCCTCGGGTGCATAACACGCCACCAGAGGCCAGGCAGGCTTCCAAGAAGGTATGCACGGTCCCCGGTGAGCGGAAGTCGTACGGGGAAGCTGCAAGCAGCGACCTCAAGGTGGCCATCATCCGCGATGGCTACCCAGACAATCTGCTCACCAGGGAGCAGTATGCGCATATCCTCGCGCAATTGCATGAGGATATGTACAAGACTGGCGCCTCATTTGTGCCAAGTTTTGAGGGACACTCGTTTGCCCGGGGAGCCGTTATGGTGACCTGTGCGGATGGGGGCTCTCTGGCTTGGCTCAAAGTGGCTGCTAGCAAGATTAAGAAGGAGGGACTGGCGCTCAAAATCATTGAGCAGTCGGCCCTCGAGCAGCTTAAGAAGGCAATGGTATGGGTGCCAGCGCCGATCGAGTCTCCTCCCCAAGAGGTCCTCAGAAGGATCCGGATTGGTAATCCGACCCTGAGGACTGAAGGGTGGGTGATTCGGGCCTCCCGATGGGATGCTGCCTCTTTGAGGCAGAACATTGTTTTGGGGCTCGATCCTCGATCGGTGGGGGCACTCAACCTTATGAAGGGGGAAATCCGGTATGGGCTCGGGAAGGTTAAAATTATCTTCTCGGGAACTACGGAGACTACCCCGGAGTGAATTATTAATGGGTAAGGAGGTACCTTTATGGATTTTTGATGTCTGTTGAAGGGGCCTTGAAATTTACCCAGATTAACTTGCAGCATTGCCGTGCCGCTGCAGGAGTATTCGCGCAGAGGATGGCAAAGCTGCAGACAGGCATATGCCTCATACAAGAACCATGGGTGTATAAAGGTCATGTGCGAGGCTTAGGCACACCCGGGCGTAGCTTATTCTATGCAGTGGGTGAACCTAATCCAAGAGTTTGCATTTCTACGCACTCCAGTGTAAGTGCAATACTAATAAACGAACTTTGTTTCAGGGACATAGTAGCGGTGAGAGTGGACGTCCAGGGCAGGAATGGTACTAGGCATAGCTTAGTGGTATGCTCTGCTTACCTGCCTTATGACTCACCAGAACTACCACCTACTGAGGAGTTTCGCAAGGCGGTGGAATACTGCATGGTCAGGAATCTGCCTCTTCTTATTGGCTGTGATGCCAATGCGCACCACACTATGTGGGGCAGCACAGGCGTCAATAGCAGGGGAGAGGCTTTGCTTGACTATCTAGGTACCACTGACCTGCAACTACTCAACCGAGGGACGAAACCAACATTCCGAAATAGGATTAGGGCTGAAGTCCTGGATGTGACGCTTGCGTCAAGTACCGTTGTAAGTATGGTAAAGGACTGGCATGTTAATGATGATCCGTCATTGTCGGATCACAGCTACATTTGTTTCAGTTACAGGGTTGCTGTTGAGGAACAATCAATCAAGTATAGGGACCCCAAGACTACCAACTGGGAACAGTATAAACTGGATCTCGGAAGGAGACTTGGTGGTTTCCCTAGGAACTTGAGCAATAATGATGAGATCGATTGGGCCATAGCGGAGCTGGGCTCGATTATTGTTTCGTCTTATGAAGAAAATTGCGCCGAAAAAACGAGGAAGGGAAGTAAGGGCCACAAATGGTGGAACAAGTCTCTAGACTCGCTACGGGAACATACCCGGCGCCTATTTAATAGGGCTAGGAAGACGAAGTCGGATCTGGACTGGGAGCAATACCGCCGGAAACGGAATGAGTACAAGAGTGCTGTTAGGTTGGCTCGGAGAGATGCCTGGCGGGCCTTCTGCGAGGATATCGTATCGGTACCTCAAATGTCAAGGCTGCGCCGGATCTTAACGAAATCACCGGACAGCGCTATAGGCAGCATGGAAGTCGAACCGGGTGTTTTCACCGAAACCCCGGTGGATACCTTGCGGCATCTACTAGAGACACACTTCCCCGGTTGTGAAGGAATCGAGCGGGAGTGTCCTGACATGGAATATGTGAACATACAGCGACCATGTAAAGAGGACTATCTTCTAGCAAAAGAAATAGTCACATACGAGCGGTGTACTTGGGCGATACGGTCATTCAGACCGTACAAGTCTCCAGGAAAAGACCAAATCTTCCCGGCTCTGCTTCAACAGGGCTGGGATGCAATTGGCACAATCTTGGTGCATATCTTTCGGGCCTGTCTGGCACGCAGGTATGTCCCTGAACAGTGGAGGCAGGTGAGAGTCGTCTTCATACCCAAACCGGGTCGTGCCACATATACGGTGGCTAAATCCTTTAGACCCATTAGCCTAACATCCTTTGTGTTAAAAACATTGGAGAGGGTGGCTGATCGGTACATAAAGGAAAAGGTTGGGCTAAGGTATCCCTTGCACAACAATCAACATGCGTTCAGGTGTGGCAAGTCAACTGAAAGTGCCTTACACCAACTGGTAACCCAGGTGGAGAAGGCGCTGGAAAATGGCATGATCGCCCTGGGAGCATTTTTGGATATACAGGGGGCGTTTGACAGCACCCCTGTAGAATCTATTTGTAGGGCTGCGACAAATCATGGAATAGAGCCAATGATCACTCACTGGCTTGGGGCCATGTTGGGCAATCGTACAGTAGAGGCCACATGGAAGGACCATGTGGCAAAAGTGATCGTCGCTAGAGGATGTCCGCAAGGGGGTGTTCTCTCGCCCACATTGTGGAACCTAGTCATTGACGAGCTAATAACTCTTTTAAACGGTGAAGGCTTTCTAACGATAGGGTATGCCGATGATATCGTTGTCCTTGTTGTTGGAAGGCATATTACCGTTCTCAGGGACCTCATGCAAAGGGCTCTGAATAGGGTACATGGGTGGTGTAACGAACACGGACTTGCAGTAAATCCTGCCAAGGCTGAGATAGTTGCTTTCACCAAAAAAAGAGGTGTAAGACCTGAGGGTCTGAATCTTGATGGAGTACCACTGCCTGTGGTTGAGCAGGTGAAGTATCTGGGAGTGATCCTTGATAAATCACTGACATGGAAGGCTCATCTTGACAGTCGCCTAAGCAAGGTGACAAACACGTATTGGGCCTGTAGGAGAGCCATTGGTCCGAAGTGGGGACTGACCCCCAAAACGATCATATGGTTTTATAGAGTGATCATGCTGCCTATGCTCACATATGCGGCTCTGGTCTGGTGGCCGAGGGTAACCTTGGTGACGGCTAGATCGCAACTGACACGCCTTCAAAGGGTGGTCAGTTTGGGGGCAACTGGCTGCATGAGAACTACACCAACTGCTGCGATGGAAGTGATCCTTGGTCTTCGGCCTCTTCACCATGTGATCGAGGCTGAGGCGGGGAGGGCTTTTCTGCGCTTAAAACAGCTGGGATACGTGCGAAGAGGGGAAGAGTGCAGGCACGTCAAGAAGCTCCGGCTTCTGGAAGATATTCCAGTTCTGGCTCGAGCACCTGACGAATGCCTGCGAAAGTACTACTTCGCAACTCCGTACAGGACCATGATCCGGGATAGAGAATCCTGGGAAAAAGAGAGGAATACACAGCCTAATGGGACTGTCTGGTACACAGATGGCTCATGCTCCGGTGATAGAGCAGGGGCTGGAATTTACTCTAGGAACCCAAGAACACAAGTTCGTGTACCATTGGGTGATGGTGTATCTGCATATCAGGCCGAGTTATATGCTATCTTGGAATGTGCGCAGATAAACCTAGACAGAGGTTATGTGGATCGACGCATAACCATATACTCCGACAGTCAGGCAGCAATTAAAGCCCTGAGTGGGTGCACCAGCAACTCAGGACTCGCTAATGAATGTCGAGAACGACTTGCTAATCTTGCAAGGCGCAATGTGGTGCGGCTAGAATGGATTCCAGCCCACTCTGGTTTTGAAGGCAACGAGATGGCGGATGCACTGGCTGCGGAGGGGGCGGCAGCTCCCTTCTGCGGCCCGGGCCCGACCTTGGGCCTAACAAAACAAAGAATACGCAAGGAGTCGAAGAAGTGGCTGAAGAATCAGCACCTCGCTCATTGGAATGCTCTGCAGGGTCCTAGGCAATCCAAACTTTTACTGAAGGGATGGACTGATGGACACACTAGAGCAGCTACTGAACTACCAAGAAGTAGGCTAAGGAAGATAGCAGGACTCCTAACGGGGCACTGCTGTATGATGAAACACCTCCACAACTTAGGAGTAGAGGAAAGTTCCCTATGCAGGGGTTGCGGCATGACTGATGAAACGTCAGTCCATGTTCTCCTAGAGTGTCCACACTGGGCTGTACTACGCAGACGAATCTTCGGAGTCCCTGTTTTGGCCCCTGGAGACACAAGCAGGCATCCATTGAAAAAGGTTGTGGCCTTTATTGAAGGGCTCGGCTTTATGGATGTCTAGGTAGCAGGAATGGCACAATGGGCCCGCCAGTGGCCTCAGTGCCGGAACCTTGGCTTGAGTTTGTCCAGGACAAGGTTCGCCTGCAAACTTAGTAGTAGTAGTAGTAGTACACCTATGAAAATTATAAAACAAATATAAGTTGGGTTTTCCATGTGTGTTCACGCCTTACACTTCAAAATAGCATATGTTTACCATTCTACTTAAATCCAAGTCCTTCTACGAAGGCAGAGCCATAAATCTTTATGGTCAAGTCAAGTGGATATACCACCCTTGTCATTATATAATATTATATTTCTATACCTAGTTTTTAGGACACATTTTATGTTTTTGATACATTATTATGTAAGACGTTGAAGGGAGAACATTGTACAATCTTAGTTTTTAGGTAATATAGTTTTAATCCATTTTCTTTTTTCACTTAACGACTTTAATTCCGTCACACATCTCGCGAACCTCGCGAACAATGTGTTTTTGAATGTTTTTCTAGTTTATACTGATTTAGTTTATTAGATATTGTCTGCCTTTTTTAATATTTTAGAGAAATATATATGGATAACGACGGGTCAACTAACACTTGGACAGTAGTGCAATTTCTAAGTGATGATACTGTAGATGCGGTACTTACTTCTTGGATACATGATGGTGTACTAGTACAAAAACTACAACTTATTCTGTATCGGTTACAGAAGTAAACTCAACTTATGATAGAGATATTTCTCCCTTGTGTGCCTTAATGGGTGCGTTTCAGTTTAAGCTCGTTAGGGAGGGCAGTGCGTGCGGGTTTCTTCCTAGAGTATGCCCTAAACGTTTTCTAAACTCGAACAGGAGTTGACATTTCACAATCACATAACCTCAATGTTAAAACACCAACAAATAATTATATGATATTAATTCGTTCAAATTTGTTATTCACGTGTAAATCATGATGAATCGGAGGCTGGTTTTACGTCTTGCCGTTGAATTTATTTTTGACCTCGATGATAGTGACGAATAATTTGATGTGTCAGTAATTTCAAATAAAATATGGAATTATGCAGAGATCATTGTACCAAATTATTCAGATAAGCAATTTCAATCCCACTTCAGAATAGGTGAATATCTATATATTGGAAATTTTAAAAATTTTATAAAATGTGTTGTGAACTTTTTGATGGAAGGGGTTTTTTGTAATCGCCTGACGAGTGAGTAATTCGTTTTGAAAATTTCCTAACTTTAATTTAAAACAACTATTGCTTGCTTGCAGGTGAGGCACTGAAGATGGCTTAACAGCCGAAAGCGCTTTGCAATTTAAATAAAAAAAATTCTTACACAGAATACTTTCACTAATTCATTCAATTACTGAGCAAAGGATTACTGTAAGGAATCCGGAAATATCAGCTGAAAAACAGCTATTGATTAGCCTTTGGTATTTATCAAATATGGAAAGTTTTAGGTAGGTATTAAAGATAGTGACTCATGTGTAGGAACTTTAATATTCAATCTTTACTTCAAGGGGGGTTGCAGATCGTTTTAGTGTGAGTCGATCTACAGCATCAAGTAGTTTGTATAAAATTTGTGGAAAACTACGTGATGTAAACACCAGATACAAGATTATTGTGTTTCCAAATGAAATTAGAAGTAATGATATAATAAATCGATTTCAGGGTCGAACAGGGTTTCCCTGGTGAAGTCGGATCTATTCATGATGCATGCATGTTTAGATCAGATATAGGACGAGTAATTAGTGATTTACAATTTCCTCAGGATGGCCATTTAATCGGTGACTCAGCATATCCGTTGAGTTTAAAGCTAATAGTTCCTTTTCGAGATCATAGTAATCTGACAAATATTCAAAGAAATTTCAATACAAAGTTGTCCAAAAACCGAGTAGTGATAGAGCAGACCTTTGCTTTACTGAAAGGTAGATTTAGGAGACTTAAGTTGTTGGAGACAGTTAGACTAGATTTTATACCTCAGGTCATAGTAGCTGCATGTATATTACATAATATATGCCAAACAAGAAATGATATACTTTTCGATATAAATCTGGATGCAGAATTGCAAGAAGAACAATTGATGAATCTAGGAAATGGTGGAAATATTGATCCTGCAAACACTCCAGCTGCAATTCTAAAAGAAATAATATTGCTAATTTGATTTATCTTAGATTAGAATGGATGGATAATTTAAATATTTCAGTGACTATTTTTTTTATCATTGAACAATATGTAACAGTTTCATGACAATTTAAATATAAAACTATAAAACTGCAACTCTAGTAATTATTAACTATTATAGGTATACATAATATTAAAAGTGGGTATTACAGACTAGAGCTAGACATTATTGGTGGTCAATACATTTTGAGCTTAACGAATGTCATTGTGTAAACAAAACATTCAATTTTAGTTCAGTACGAACAGTCCTAAATAAAAAAAAAATTCTAGCATCACCAAAAATTATTGAACTTAAAAGAAATTGAAAAACAAATCCAGTCATATAAAACTATTCAACTTTTTTCCCAATTTTATGCTCGACAGACAATTTGAATAGTTTTAGAATTTCATCATAACGTGCAAGCTTCTCAGCGTGTCTCTTTTCGTCCAAGGCTTCTTTCTGTTTCCGTTTTTTCATCAATGTTGACGTAAATGATGACTGGCTAGTGGTAGCGGTGCTTGACACTGCAGTGTGTTCTAGATCCCCTAGTACTCCGGTATGATCTTTTTTAATAGTATCACAACCAGATGAACCTGCTTTAGAAGTCAATACAAACGCTATTATGTAATATTAGTATAATTTAAATGGAGTGTTGTAACTTAAAGTATAACCAATGTTAATTTGATGACCCATATTTTTAATCCCATTGAAGAAAGAAGCCGCCCAATGGCGTGCATAAATTTTTTTTATAAATTCGAATATTGTGAAATAATGTTTTTCAAATGAATATAGTGGATAAAATTAACCTGCATCAAATTTGTAATACAATTATCAGAAATTACAGAATTTTCTTTTTTCAAACACGCCTATACCGGGTGGTGAATGGTCGGACGCACCATAGGAAATCCAATGGAAAATCATAAACTCTTAAATTCCTGCTTCCCAAATCATTTTAGGTGAAAACTCAATAGGAACTTTTTTTTAAAGAATTAAATACTGCATCAGATGAGACTATTAAAAATATTTTTCAGCTTTTGGTAGTTGAAAAAATTGACCAATTTATTTACCATTCTTGTACAGCATCAAGACAGCAATGATATGTCAGGATGACGTTACCTTTAAAAGCTATTATCAAGATTGTCATTCTATTATCCAATTAGTGACAACAATAAACGTAAAAAATGTCGTACACCGTTTCAGAACGGGTAGAAATTGTAAAAATGTTTTATTCCGGCAATAGTACGCGCACAGTAAGTGCTTTATTTAGCGCGAAATATCCAAACCGCCCGATTCCAAGCCATACTACAATTGGAAGAATGATCAAAAAATTTGAAAACACTGGCACATTGCTTCCTTTATGTGTAACAAAAATGACCAAAACATTCAAATAAATGTGTTTGAAAATGAAAATACCACAAATGTATTATCTGCAGTTATTGAAAATCCCAGAATAAGTTCTCGAGAAATCGCACAGCAGTTCGACATGCATAATTCAACTGCATTAAAAATATTAAAAAAGAATAACTTCCATTCTTATAAAGTTCAATGTCATCAAGAATTGCTTGAGGGAGATTATGAGAGAAGCGCAGTTTTGTTATGAGATGCTGGAGAGGGCGAATGCAGACCGACAATTTTTTAAAAATGTTTGTTTTACAGACGAGTGTACGTTTACGTTAAACAATGAACCCAACGTGCAAAACTGTAGAATTTGGTCAACTAAAAGGCCTGAAATTGTTGTGGAAACTCGTACTCAATATCACCAAAAAATCAATGTTTGGGCAGGAATACTGGGGCATCATCTTATTGGACCTTTTTTCTACGAGGAAAATCTAGACTCAGGAAGGTTTTTGGATTTGCTTCAACAAGAAATTTTACCAGCACTCGCAGAAGTAGCTCCCGAAGAAGAAGAAATTTGGTTTCAAATGGACGGTTGTCCTGCTCACAACAGCCGTGAAGTGAAAGAATTTGTCAATAATTGTTTTAATAACTGAGTAATAGGAACAAATTGTCTTATTAAATGGCCCCCAAGATCTGGAGATCTTGCCCCAAATGACTTTTATCTCTGGGGAGATGTAAAATCCAAAATTTACGGCACGGTAAGGTTTCCAGATTTAGAGGCATTAAAGACAGGCATCCGAGAAGAATGTGCCTCGCCTCGCCTCGCATTCTAGCAAATGTTCGACGAGAGTTTTATGATTGATTAGGATATTGTTTAGCCCTAAACGGTGGTTTATTTGAGCATTTATTGTAATTTATTTAGCGTTTGTATTTATTTAACAATAAATAACTTTGTTTTCTATTTTTTTGACTATTTGAATGATTTGACATCTAAATATTTTAGTCATTTTGACATTTTATTGCTGTCTTGATGCTGTACAAGAATGGTAAATAGATTGGTCAATTTTTTCAACAACCAAAAGCTGAAAAATATTTTTAATAGTCTCATCTGATGCAGTATTTAATTCTTTAAAGAAAAGTTCCTATTGAGTTTTCACCTAAAATGATTTGGGAAGCAGGAATTTAAGAGTTTATGATTTTCCATTGGATTTCCTATGGTGCGTCCGACCATTCACCACCCGGTATATTCAAAACAACGCATTGACACTTAACATGTAAATCTTTGTTTTTAAATTCGGCCCTATCATCATTTATTGCTAAGTCATTTGCTTGTGGCGCCAAATTATTAGATTCCCGCGCTTCATCTTGGACTGTCGTTTCAAATGGTTTCCAAAATGCCATTCTAATTAATTACAAATGAATTATATTCTCAAAACTTACCCTAACGTCTACGAACAAATAACACACCTTTTGAATTCACCTTCCGTGACTTTAGGAACTTCGAACCGGATCATTTTCATCAGGATCTAATAGGTTCCGATCTCCAACAAATATATTCTATTGACGATATTGAAAGCAAAATCAAAATATTAAATTCAACTATTTCGAAACTATTTCAGACCCATGCACTACTGCGTCAAGTTAAAGTAACAAGAAAAAAGTCTCCGTGGCTAACCGATACATTGAGGGACATGATGAAATTGAGAGATAGAGCATTATCTAAATTTAAAAAATCAAAAAACGAGAATCATTGGATTTACTACAAATCAATCCGTAATGAAGTCAATCATGCAATTAAACGTGAAAAAAAGCATATTTCGAATTTCAGCTAAAGCGAAAGATAAATATCTGGAAAGAAATGAAAAAGCATAACATCTTTCATAATAATAAAAGTTCAGCAGTTATTCCTGATCACTTGATCCCGATCTTATGAATTACCATTTCATCGATGGCATAGATAGGTGGTCACACTAATCCAGATGCTGACATTTTAAGCCACTTTGCCTCAACTAAACTGCCGAATGTCGATAATTTTAAATTCACGGAAATTGATGAGCTAAAGGTTTACGAAAAAATACTTTCGATACATTCAAATGCTGCTGGACCTGATAATATAAACACCATTATGATTCTACATTGTTGTCCATTTATTTTAGCATATATTACTCATATATACAGGGTGCGCCAATTATTTCCACTCGATCTCTAGCACCGAAACTAAAAGAGGTATCAACAAGATTTCTTGTAGGTTTATACGGTGTCACTCGGACTACAATTGTAAAATATTTTGATGTATACAGGGTGGCTAATTTTTGTGGAATCAAAATTAATTTGGTTTTTTTAAATTGAACACCCTGTATACGATTATGTCTTCTGATTCTACTCAATATTAGCTTTACGGTAGTTTTTTGAATTTGTAAATCCGACGCGGCGTTGACAAGTTATTCCTATTATAAGCAGATTTAATGAAAAAACAGCACTTCAGAAATATTAGCACAATAAACACATTTTTTCAAAAATTCCTCCAAAAGGCTACTATGATGTAAATAAAACATACATCTACCACAATAATTACCCAACATCTTCACCTGTTGCACAGGGTGTTTGCCGATGGCGTGCAAATAGTCTAGTTTTCAAATTGCAATAACTTAATTTTTTCAAATGGGACACCCTGTATATATTTCTTCAGTTAGAAGCTCTCCTTGATACTCATTAAAAAAATATAGGGTTTTGGACATCTAACTTTACTATTTACTTTAATAATTGACGTTAAATGAGAAATAACATATTTTACACAATTTTTAATAAGTATAAAATTTTACAAAGTTTAATCGTAAGAAAACTACGATATTGAAAGTTAAAATTTATAATAGGTGTTCAAAATGTCTTCCATTTTCATTTATACATTTTCTTGCCCTTTCTTTCATTGATTTACGCACATCTCTTAGCATTGCAGGAGTCACCTGTCTAAATGCTGCAGTAATTCTGTCTTTCATATTTTGTTTTGTGGTAACCTCTTCTTTGTAAACAATATTTTTAATAAAACCCCACAAGAAAAAATCGCAAGGTGTAAGGCCCGGCGATCCAACAGGCCAATTTGTGGGTCCTGTCCTTCCTATCCAACGATCCTGAAATTCCCCATTTAACCAATTGCGAACATTTAATTGGTAGTGTGGTGTGGCACCATCTAATTGAAACCACATTCCGTTGCGATAATTTTGAGGCACATTTTGCAAAAGGTTTCTAAAATCAAGTTCTAAAAAATTTAAAAAAGCTGCTCCATTTACAGTCCCATCAAAGAAATAGGGACCAATTACATAATCACCTATTATTCCCGCCCACACATTCAAAGACCATCGATACTGTGATGTGGTCCTAAATAAATGTTCATTGTGGTCCGAATAATAATGGAAGTTGTGTCTATTTACACAACCGTTCTTATGAAATGTGGCTTCGTCGGAGAATAAAACTTTGTTTAAAAAGTTACGCTCTGTGTTTATCTTGTTTATTAACCATCTACAGCAGCGATTCCCAACCTGTGGTACGCGTACCCCTTGGGGGTACGTGACGAACCAGGTGGGGGTACGCCAAAAATAATTGGTAATGGCGGTCGCAGTTTTTGTCTATACGGCAGCACTGGCAGCAGAGTGCCAATGCCGTCGCCGTCGGCCGTGCACGCGCCGTTCAAGGTCATGCCCCCCACCCCACACACCGTCTACAGTCCGCCATCGTAGTTTAGCAAAACAAACTAAATACTGTCAGTTCAGTTTCAATAGTACTAGTGTCAGTGCTTGCCTGGTAGTTGTCAGTTGCGTTTCGATGCGTATTCATACATAAAACAACACTGTGTAGTGTTTTGTTGTGCCAATAATTTGGCCTGTTCTATTTTATAATAAACTGGACAGAAATTTTGTTTGGAGTGTTACATTGAATGACTATTTGTTGTTTTAGTTAGTTATAATAGACTCGACAGCTCGACAGAAACATTTAGTTGTTGCCATGTTTTTTCAAAGTTGTGGTTCGAGTTTTTGCAAACTATATTAGTAGTCACTATGGATAAGTGGTTAAAAACTGGAACATCAAAAAACAAATGTCCTCCTACTAGTGTGCAGCCTGACAACCCTTCTACATCCAAGGACACAGCAGCCACGACTCACGTGAGTAAGACTGGCAATAGACCTAATCCCCAAAAAACAAATACTGGAACTTTGCCTAAGAAACGAAAATATTCAAGTGAATATTTAAAATATGGTTTTACGTTTACTGGGGAAGAGGATAATCCAAATCCACTGTGTGTTGTATGTGGAGAGGTTTCAGGTAATGGTAGCATGAAACCTTCCTTACTTTTGCGCCATCTAGAAACCAAACACGCCCAGTACAAAAATAAAGAGATTAACTTTTTTGAACGACTTTCTAAAAATTATGGTAAAGATGCAAGAGTTTCATCTTATTTAGTATCAGGTAACAAAGATAATTTAAATGCCATGGAAGCATCGTACAGAATTAGCTACCATATTGCTAAGCGTGGTAAAAACCACACTGTTGCCGAGGATTTGATAGCTCCTTGTTTAAATGACGCTGTGAAGTGTATGTTTGGTGAAGACCACGTTCGTAAAATTAAAACTATCCCACTGTCTAATAACACAGTTTCACGAAGAATTCAAGATATTTCAGACCATATTGAAGAAAGAGTTGTTAAACAATTAAGAGAGAGTCCATGTTTTTCAATTCAAGTTGATGAAAGCACAGACGTTGCTGCCCTAGCGATTTTACTTGTTACGGCAAGGTACGTCAATGTTGATAACGAGCTTGAAGAAAATTTGTTGCTTTGTCACGCACTGACTGAACGAACTACGGGGGAAGACATATTCAATGTCATTTTCAACTACTTTCGTGAAAAGGAAATAGATTTGGATAAATGGTGTGGAATCTGTACTGATGGAGGAAAGTCGATGTCTGGTTGTCACAAAGGTCTTCGTGGACGTGTTGAAAATGTGGCTCCCCATGTAAAATGGAGTCATTGCTGCATCCATAGACAAAGCCTAGCATGCAAAAAGTTGCCAGCAACTTTAAACCAAGTCCTGAATGAAGCAGTAAAAGTAGTCAACTTTGTTAAAGCCAATGCTTCAAACTCAAGACTGTTTAAAGTACTTTGTCAGGACATGGGTAGTTTACACTCAACACTGCTTTTGCATACAGAAGTAAGGTGGCTGTCTCGAGGAAAGGTGCTTACAAGGCTTTTTGAGCTCAGGCATGAGCTACAAGTATTTTTTGAAGAGCATCCATTTTCCCTGTCCTCAAAGCTACATGACAGTGAATGGCTTCAAAATCTCGCTTACTTAGCAGACATATTTTCCCGAGTAAATGAACTCAACATCAGCCTGCAAAAAAACTCAATCACGACTTTTCAAGTTGAAAACAAAGTTAGGTCCATGCTGAAAAAAATTGACTTTTGGAAAACATGCGTTGACAACGATCAGGCTGAAGTTTTTGAATCATTGCACAGCTTTTTAAGTGATAACAACTTAACACTATCTGCCGAAGTCAAACATAATATAGTGTTACACTTAACAAATCTTAAGGATTCTTTTAGGAAGTATTTTCCTGAACGTGGAGACGGAGAAAACTGGATTGAAGACCCTTTTAACGAAGCCAATTTTAATACCGCTGCACTTTCCATTCAGGAAAAGGAAAAACTTATAGAACTTTCTACAGATTCTTCACTGAAGAAGGATTTCAAGACAAAGAGCCTGGGTAATTTCTGGGCAAGCATTGGAGATGAATATGGGTCCCTGACAAAAAAAGCACTTCTTGTTTTAGTACCGTTTACTAGTACAGAACTAGTTGAGAGAGCATTTTCGTCCTATGCCTTCATCAAAAACAAATATCGAAATAAGCTGAATGCAGGACCAGATTTAAGGATTTACCTCTCAACACTGGAGCCTGATTTTAAACTACTAAGTGGCATGAGACAATCCCAAGGATCACATTAAGAACAAAATGAAATGTTTTGAGATTTTTTTTCAAAATCAAATTTATGTGTCCATACTTAACATATTCTAAATGGAAAATTTAATTCAAATGAATATATAATAAAACATAGTCAAAGTGCATTAGAATATTTAAACAATTATATTACAAAAGCTCGATCAAATATCTAAAATTTTAAACACTAAAGAAAAAGTTTTAATTACTAATATGTATACGTGTGTATGTATATGTGGCAAGCAAAGCCGGACCACCCCATGACAAAATATATTTTAATATCAAATTCCTGATATAAAAAATGTTATTATTTTGTCTGATATTTAGCACTTAGCACTCTTAGATAACCTAAATCAGCAATATTGAACACACATTTTCCAAAATATTTCCCGGACACCCCTCTTGGTTGGAAAAGGGGTACAGTATGTGGATATATACATAAAAAGGGGTACGGTAGGGAAAAATGGTTGGGAACCGCTGCTCTAAATAATAAATGTATTAGCATAAATCACCAAATGCTGATATGGTTTCACTATCTGCTAATATCATGATAACTTTTCGGGAATACTGATGATGACAGTCAATAGTTGCTGAAATAAGTATTTTGACATCAATCCATAAATATTGGTAACGAAATGTGAAAGATATTTGTTTATTATCAATAAGGTGGCTTTAGTCATGTTGTCATTGTGAACAAATATATGGGTATAGTAATTCAATCTGGAATAACAGTGACAGAATATGCAATAACTATATACAATGACTTTGTAATAATAAATAGCCATTTGGTATGGTAGAATCCACCCTGGGTATATTCATAGACATAGAGGGAGCGTTTGATAAAACAACCTTTCCAACAATTACCCAGCAACTCAACTCCAGGAATGTACCTCTGGTAGTAGGAGAATGGATACTCAAGATGCTCTCTAGTAGAGCAATAAGTATCAATGTAGAAGACATCACAGTAAGAGGACTGGTCATGAGGGGATGTCCGCAAGGAGGGGTCTTATCACCCCTTCTGTGGAACATAGTCCTGGACACCCTGATTAATCACCTCAACAACAATGGAATCTACACAATTGCATACGCAGATGACATAGTTATTTTGCAGACAGGCAAATTTGTGAACACACTGTGCGATAGAGCGCAGGATGGGCTCAAATTAATTGAAACATGGTGAAAGGAACACTCACTTTCGATCAATCCCAGGAAGACTGAGATGGTCCTTTTCACCAGGAAAAGGAGTTTATCGGGTTTAAAATCCCCCGAAATCTTCAAAAGCAAACTAAACTTTTCGGAAGAGGTGAAATACCTTGGTATTACCCTCGACAGGAAACTAACATGGAACTCTCATCTACACAGCAGAGCAAAAAGAGCATATGTGGCTTATGAACAGTGTCGGAGAACAGTGGGACGCACATGGGGGCTGTCACCCCGAGTGGTCTCCTGGATCTACACTGCAATAATAAGACCTATGTTAACGTATGGAGCAATTGCATGGGGACCGAAGGTTCTACAAGCAACGGCCATTCAAAAACTATATCAAATACAGCGAATGGCCTGTTTAACCATCACAGGAGCCATGAGAACAACACCAACCGCAGCAATGGAGCTTATTACTGGTCTGACCCCTCTGGACCTGTATGTCAAGGAGGTTGCGTTGATGGCCATGGTACGATTGCGCACGGCTGGTGTAAACCCCGAAGTAGGAGTGGGCAAATTGCGGTTAAGCCTATGGCAGGAAGCGCCTACTGCGCTACCTCTGCTGCAGGCAGCCAATGATGCAATTAAACCCAGGTTTTTGTTTAACCTTTATGTGACTGGGAAAAAAAACACCTTCTTACGACGGCGTAGGTACCTGGGTACCTACTGTATAATAATTTGGAATATAGACGCAAAATACCTGTTTTCATCAAAAAACTCCATATATGTATTTATAGGTACACAATACGTGATTTATGAATTTCTAACTTATCTGTATTTGACAAAATAAGACTTTGTTTAAATGGCAACAGCGCAGCGACATCCACTGAATTTATTCCTAGTTACAGGTCAGTTGCATGTTTGAGTTTGTCGAATAAACAACTGCGGGTGATTAAGCGTATTTGTTAAATTTTGTTTTAGAATGTCTGATAGTAAGGCTGGTTCAAGCCAAGCCAATATTGCGAAACCAATATGTCGAAATAAAAGGTAAGAAATAAAACGATTCTTTGATTCTAGTAGTGTATGAATAATAGAAACTGTCATGTTATTTTGCTTACCTGTGGTCTATGTGTGTAGGAGCCGCAGTGGAGTGGAAGTTTTTTTATCTTACAAAGAAACAAGAACAATAATTATACTAATAAAGGTAATTCGAAATATGTTATTTCAGGCTGACCTCTGCAGAATTACGAGAAGCAGTAGAACATTTGTCTGATGAAGAGCAATTTGTTGCGTCCGATGAAGACGAATATATTCCACAATTGTTATCAGGTGGAGAATCCGAGGAATCTGATATAGAAAAGGAGCCTGTAGTGGAGCAAGAATATACTGATTCCGATGAAAACGTTGACGAAGAAGAAGCGCCTACAGAAACAACTTGGGCTGGCAAGGATGGCACTCAGTGGAGTGACACATCATCAATACAAAGGCAAACAATAGGTCGTAATATTCTGCACGAAAAAAGTGGCGCATCATCCTTTAGTCGTTCATACACGGCTCGAGAAATTTTCAAGTCTATTATATCTCCAGAAATGTGTACCTTAATTCTAAGGCATTCTAACAAAAAAGGTAGAAAAGTAACGGACGAATGGAACCGAAAATTGGCAGATAAATATCCACCTCCCAACACACCAAGCCCGAAAGTATTCATTCCATTCACTGAAGTAGAATTAGATGCATTTTTAGGAGTTCTTATTGCTGCTGGCGTACACAGGTCTAATAGGGAACACGTATCTGAAATGTGGAAACTAGAGTCCTTACCTCTATTTCGAGCGGCCATGTCTCGAGATCGGTTCAAAATGTTTCTCAGATTTATTCGCTTTGATGATCAGAACACACGTGCCGAACGTGCCAAAAATGATAAAGCTGCCCCAATTCGAGATATTTGGACTATGCTAAATTCAAATTTGGCAAAGAACTACAAGCCAAAAGAATGTATAACAGTAGACGAACAATTGTTTCCTTACAGGGGACATACTAAATTTACCCAATACATTCCATCAAAACCCGCAAAATATGGAATAAAAATTTTTTGGGCTTGCGATGCGGCAAATGCTTATCCTTTACAAGGTCAATTATACACTGGAAAACCATTAGATGGTGAACGACAGGTAAATGTCGGTGAGCGTACAGTTTTGGATCTAGTGGCAAAGTATAAGGGTTCGGGAAGAAATGTAACAACGGATAATTTTTTTACAAGTCTGCAATTGGCCCGTACTTTGAATTCATGGAAGATGACTTTGGTAGGGACTCTCAGGAAAAATAAGGCATTTTTACCACCAAATATGCAGGCATCTAAAGACAGGCCTATATACTCAACCATTTTCGCATTCAACAAAGATGCAACAATATGTTCCTATGTTCCAAAGAAAAACAAATCTGTTATTCTTTTATCAACGATGCACACTACAGGCCAAGTAGATGATACTTCCGTGGCGAAGCCTGAAATAATTGAATATTATAATCAAACAAAAGGAGGCGTTGACACCATGGATAAGATGCTAGGCGAGTATACAGTAAAACGTAGAACAAATCGTTGGCCATTGGCATTTTTTTTCAACACAATAGATGTTGGTGGCTTGGCTTCTTATTGTATTTACAAGGAACACAATCCAAATTTTAGAGCAACTGATCAACGTCGAAGATTTCTAAAAGATCTTGCTCATGACATGTGCTTGCCCGCTATACAAATGCGATCCCTTATTCCAAAAGTTGTTGGTAATTATTTCACACGTCAGTCGCTAGAAATGGTTCTTGGTCGACAAATAATCGAGCCCATTGTTACTCCAGCCGGAGAACAACCAAGACAGGATGCTTCTGGGCGTGTTATGGTTGTTGGTAGCTGTCAAATTTGTCGAGAATTGAAGCTCAAACAAAGGAAGACTCGTAAAGCGTGTAGATCCTGTTGTAAGCCAGTTTGTAAGGAACACTCTGTAGATCAAACTATATGTAAAAAATGTTGCCAAAAAACCAACTGACCTTATATGTAAGATTTTTTTGTTTTTTTGTTACCATTTATATAAATAAATATATGCAGATAAACTTCGCGTTTTCATTCTGGCTATAAAAAATATCTATTTGCATTTAAAACTGATAGAGGTGCCCAGGTACCTACACCGTCATTTATGGGTGAAAAAACTTTGGACCTTATTTATTCCTAAAATAGCGTAAAAATATTATTTCTATTGTAACATTGTGTAGAAAAGACCTAGATTAGAAATGTCACGAAATCACACACTTCAACGAATTTAAACAAAAAAAGTATTTATATCTAAAATCTGAATAGTTACCCGGGTACCTATTCAGTCACATAAAGGTTAATAAACCCTACAAAATACAAATAAAACACAACACAGAGCCAGATGCTGCAGATGCAATACGCATTTATACAGATGGTTCAAAAATGAATGAAGGCTCAGGATGTGGAGTTTACTCGAGAGCACTAAGCCTAAGGATCAAGTGGGGAATGGGAAACAATACCAGCGTAGTTCAAACAGAACTGGCTGGTATCTCAATTGCCACAAAAGAACTAATCAGAAAAGGAATTTCTGACAAAAACATAATAATCTGCACTGATAGTAGACAAGCCCTATTAGCCTTGAACAGACAACGTGTTATATCAAGACTAGTACTAGAGTGCCACCAAGATTTAGCTAACGCCTCGGCAGATAACAATATTATCCTGAGGTGGGTTAAAGGGCACGACAGGAGTAAAGGAAATCGCATTGCTGATTCTCTAGCCAGGGAAGCCGCTGGACTGAAAATTCTTGGACCCAGTGACACCTACGGCCTGACGACTTCGACAATTGCGGAACTAGCCAAACGTTACACCCATGCTCAATCCCTTGAGAGATGGGAGGCAATCAAAGGATGCAGTTTTGCCAGGATCACCCTGGGCGACCCTGGGAAGATGGCGCCGAAAAAATACTTGGCGATGACCAGAAGAAACCTACGTATAACAGTGGGATTCCTGACTGGCCACTGTCAACTAAGGAAACACCTCCATACTATGGGGCTAGTGGACACACCTCTATGCAGGATGTGTGAACAGGAAGATGAGACTGTCAGGCATGTCCTATGCGAGTGTCCGGAGTTATCGTCGATAAGAGAGTGTGTGTTCGGTTAGTCTTGGCCTACACCTGCCGATATAAAGGAGATGTCTCCTGGTGACCTGTTCACCTTCCTGAGAAGGACAGGATGGACGATGACCTAGGAGGACAACTCCTCGGGAGGATGTACAATGGGTCATATGTGGCCTAAGTGCTGTGAGCCTACACTCACCCTCCCTACTCTACAGATACAGATTGGTATGGTAAAAAAAATATATTCATACTGATTAATCATTTTTTAATAAAAAAAAGTATAAATTCATAGTTATTAACCAATTGTTATGAGAAAATATTCTTATGTAATAGTAAATAATTCTTTATTTTTAGAGTGAAAACAAATAATTTGTTTTTTACCAACATACGTTTAATAAGCAATATTTCAATAACGGATTTGGTGATATTGATATGGTTATTGTAACCAAACTGTTCTTTCAGTGTAATGTTTCGTGGGATCAAAAAGGAGAAAAACGTTAATTTATTTAGATTAGAAGGTAAGAGTTAATAAGGTTTTTATATAAAATTTTTTAAATATACTTAATTCCTAATGTATTGTAGTTAATCCGTTGTTGAATCAAATTATACTTTGCGGGTTCATTTTAGGGTTATATTAAGGTTGGTACCTATGCATACAATAAACAGCGCTAAAAATGTTATGCTTTGTGTGCAAAACCAACCATTGTTATTTAGAAAAGCTTGTTAGACATTTCAAATATTGTCATAACTTAAACACTAACTCGACATTTAGATGCTGTGACTGCGCTCAAACTTTTCAGAATTTATCGTCTTTCAAGAGGCATACGAATCGTAATCATCCACTAGATATTATTCATTTTAATTATTTTACCACATTGTTACTAGAACCAGGAGAAGATGCCGAGGGCTGCCTTCGAGCATTAAAGTTTCACAATTTAACAACGGAGCAGTTTGATAGTACCTGGAAGGCTTGTTGTCAATTCCGTCTAAAGTTTATCAAGTCTAACGATACAGACAATATAATGAAGAAGTGGCCTTTTTATAGAAATCCCTCGGGAAATCGACTGGTTACTAATTGAAAAAAATCCACCAATCTCATGGTGAGATTCTCACTTAAGAATACGGACCCAGTATGATATTCCGAGAAGCAGATTTTCACTCTACGACAAGCATATTTCAGCAAAAAATGCATTTCCCGCAGCGTTAACCAATTTTTCTTCTCGATTTTCAATCACTCAGTTTTTCACCTAAAGTCGGACGTTTTCCCCTCAATTTTAATTTTCCAGTACAGCTCGCAACTTCCTACTAAAATATTTTATGCTTCATATGAGATTGATACATTTTTGATTATTTATTGAAGTAAGTATTGTTCAATAAAGCACTCGTATGATCGCGGCTTGAAAAACGGTTCAACTACAAATTTTTTTCCCGCTAAAACACCGTGTATATTTATCTGGTAATTACTTTGAAGCTACGAAGCTTCCACGAACAATTTACCCTCTGTGGATATGTTTATGGTAATGGATTACATAAAAACGGAAAAATGTTTGATACCTAATTTTATAGGTAGGTATCAGATAAATAATCAATGATAGAATTGTTATTTCAATCCGCAGCTAGATACAGTGGAGAAAAGGGGGGTCAGTAAATATCCTAAGAGATAATTCGATTTTCCAGTTCCATGAAATCTATTGGAAGTAATGGTAAGACAGTGAAATTGAGATTGTAAAGTTGTTTTATTCTGGAATAAGATTTTGGCGTTATAGGTTACAAGTAGTTCCAATGATAAGTTCAAACAAGACTATTCAACAACATATGAATTCCCCTCTTAGTACTAATAGGTTCACATGGTAAGTATATGAACGATTAAATAAATGCTTTTCGATTATAATAATAATATCTTCTTTTAAATTATAAGTTCTGATCAGAGCGGCGTAGTAGTTAGTATCAAAGTTGTCCTTCCTTAGGTTATGCCAGCGATGAAAAAAAAAACAAAGAATACTCTTACTTTGTAGCCCGTAGTCACAGTCCTAGGTATTCGTCTAATCCACAGCAACTGGTGCACTACAGCTAATCACCAATCAGAGCAATTTCTCAGAGTATAACATAAAAAGCCTAAAAGAATGGAAGAGAAGTTAGATATGGGCTAATTGAAATTTGGTTCGGTTTGGTTAGGAAGACTTACCGAAGGTGGAGTGGCTTTTAGTAGACTATTTGCAAAGATCCCCTTGCGGGCTTTCCAGACATGAAAGAAAGAAATAGTCCAAATGTGGTTTCCGTTTGCTTTTGGCTTCAAAAATCCGAAAGAATTCGTTCAACCTCATGTGGTAAAAATAGCAGCCATTCAAACAAAAAAACCGGAATAAGAGAGAACATAGACTATCGACAGTATGTCAATTGAATCTCTAAGATAAGCAAGTCTAATTACCAACCTTAATTACTGGTCATCACCTGGTCAGTTTGACACTTAGGTATAGATAGCTATGTATGTGTAGACCGTTTATAGTGAAGTATCAATAAAAGAAGAATTTCTCAGATAGTAAATAAATAATGTTATGATTAAGTTTTATTTTTAAATTGAAATGTTAATTTAGTTTTGTTTATTTTATTCTTAATTTGATTATCAAGCGGTGAGTGTTAGCCTCTCTTTAATTTATTTTCCTCTGTTTGGTTTTAGTTTGGTGTGAAAAAGTTTCAACCCGTAACAACCACCCCTTTCCTGGAAAAAGTTTTTTTTTCTAAAAAAAAACTTTTTAGTCAAAAACAATCTTATTTACAATCTTATATCTAGTCTATTTCAAAGTCCGAGTCAGAGTTTAAATTTTCAGGCGGATGAGCTTTTATGTCCTTGGCGTGCCAGACACCTTTGGAATTTCCTTTTTCGTCCTTTAGCTCATAGGACCAGGGTGAACAAATTTTTGAGATAATGAATGGCCCTTCAAATTTTGGAACAAATTTAGCTGTTATGGACTTTGCCTTATCAGAAAGAGCGTATCGGCGTTTCCATACCTTTTGTCCCATGATAAACTTCTCATCTCGTCGTCGTAGATTATACCTCTGCTTAGTGTTTTCATACGCTATCTTGATACGACGTCGAATGTCCTGGAAAACTTCCAATAAAGCTTCGGAACGAGTAAGAGGATCGGCATCAAGCTTTTGTGATGTAGCTAACGGGTGAATATCCTTTCCAGATAACTGGATTTCGCGACCAAAGATAACAAAGTTTGGACTAAGTTGGGTTACTTCATGACAGGAGGTACGTATAGCGCAGGCAATTTTCTGCAGGAACTTATCCCAGCTCCGGTGATTTTCAGCCACATAAGAGGTCAATGCCGTCTTAATTACTCTATGAGAGCGTTCTACTGGGTTGCTCTGAGGATGGTAGTTTGCAACGTGAAAAGAGGTAATGTCGTATTGTCTAAGAATGTTCTGAAAGACCGAGCTAATGAAAGATCGACCGTTGTCCATTATCGCCTTCTGAGGAGCACCATAGACAAGAATTACGTGATCTTCGAATATTTCAGAGATGCGTTTTCCCGTAGCTTGTCTTAAAGGAAATAAAAGTATATATTTACTAAATATATCCTGTATGGAGAAAATGAAAGAATATCCAGATGCAGAACGAGGTAGAGGTCCAACTATGTCTAAGCTTACTATTTGGAATGGTCTTACGGCATTTGGGCCTTGACTAAGCATTTTTCCAGCTGGAGGTTTTTGAAGAGGCTTTGTTTGAAGACAGACCGGACATCCGGCAATATACCGAGCAACATCTTGCCTTTGTTTGGGCCAATAATACTTTCTACCAATCTTAGTTCGTGTTTTATATACTCCCAAATGACCTGATGTAGGGGGATCATGATGTGCAGATATGATTTCCTTTCGTTTTTCCTTTGGGACCACCATTAACCAACCGTCACCATCTTCAGCTAGTTCGGGGTAAGGAACATCGATTTTTTTGAATAGCTGTCCTTTTTCCAAACGCCACAGCGGATACTTGGCTGGTGTATTTTGTATCCTCTGACACATTTTGAGGTACCATTTATCTTTAAACTCCACAGCGATACTGTCAATGCAGTGAACAGCTCTTGAGAGGGCATCAGGGACAGTATGGTTACTACCTTTGCGATGAACTACTTCAAAATCAAATTGTTGTAATCGTACTGCCCATCTCGCGATTCTTCCAACAGGGTCCTTGATATTATTGATCCATTCAAGAGCGAAGTGATCTGTTATGACAGTGAATTTAACGGCTTCGAGATAGGGACGCAAGCGCTCTATGGCAAACAACACAGCCAGGCACTCCTTCTCGGTAGTGCTGTATTTTCTTTCTGGCTTCGAAAGCGATCGGCTCAAATAACAGATGACTCTCTCATTGCCTTCATCATCCATCTGTGACAAAACAGCACCCAACCCGTAGTCAGAAGCGTCGGTTTGCAAAATGAACCGTCGTTCAAAATCCGGACAAGAGAGCAATGGCGCGGACACTAAATATTCCTTTAGAGCTTTAACAGAGTTTTCACATTCAACACTCCAAACGAAAGGCTGGTTTTTTCGGAGCAGAGTACATAACGGGGCGGTCAATGACGAGTAATTAGGTACGAATCGTCGATACCAAGATGCAACACCAATAAGTCTACGAACTTCGGTAACAGACTTGGGTCGAGGGATTTGGAGGATAGCTTCCACTTTAGCTGGATCCACCATGAGTCCACCAGCGCCTATAAAGTAACCAAGATATTTTAGTTCGGACTTGCAGAAATAACATTTGTCCCTATTAAGAATTAGTCCTGCTTTGGTGATTCGAGACAAAACTAACCGTAAAATCTCAAGATGTTTCTCATAGGTATCGGTACATATGATGATGTCGTCCAAATAGACAAATACATATTTCTCTAGATCCACACCAATAACTTGGTCTATAAATCTTTGCCACGTTGCAGGGGCATTGTGGAGTCCCATGGGCATTCGCCGGAATTGACATAGACCCCGATTTGGTACAACGAAGGCTGTCATTGGTTTAGATTCTTCCGAAAGTGGTATTTGCCAGTACGCACTTTTGATGTCCAGTGTCGTGAGATAGTGGGCATCACGGAGTTTATCTAGAGTGGCACTTACGAAGGGAAGAGGGTAGGCATCCCTCGTAGTAACCTTATTGAGTTGTCGATAATCTACGACAAACCGATGACGTCCATCAGGCTTCTTAATAAGAATTATCGGAGCAGCCCACGGAGAATTAGAAGGTTCCACCACTCCATCTTCGAGCATTTTAGTAAGTTCTTCATTTACTTGCTTCAAAATAGGCGGCGACAAAGGATAATACCGTTGTTTAATAGGCGGTGAAGAGGTTCGGATGACGTGCTCAACATAGTTAGTGCATCCTAATTTGGAATCCATTCCCCTGAAGGTTTCATCAATAAGTTTGTCTAATCGAGATTTCTGCTCGGCATCCAGATGATCCGATGAAATTAAGGCTAACTGAATTGTTGGTTCACTTTGGGAGGAATTTCTAAACTGCCACTCACCCGAGAACATGTTCGGGATTATCTCCATTTCCATCCAAAAGTCCATCCCCAAAATAAGAGTATGTGGGAGGTCAGGAACAATAAGAACATCGATAATCTTTACCTTCTCACACAACGCAATTGGTAAAGATACCTTACCCAAAATACCACAAGTCTGGCCTGAAGCCACAACGCAAGACTTTTGTTCAGAGTTTTGGATCTTACAGAAAGATTTTAATCCGTTCCAACCAGATCCACCCAAAATGGTGTTTGTAGCTCCGGAATCCAACAATCCAAGCAACTGACAACCATAAATTTTCACTTGAAGATAGGGTCGCGTATCTCCTTTTGCATGCGTAAGGACATAATCTAGTAAAACGTGACGTCGTGAATCGGCCATGGACAACGATGAGTCAGACAGCTGGCCTACTGTTGACTTCGATTCCAGTTTTTTCGACAGTTGGGGCAATTATAAATAGAACAGTTGTTCTCTCCACATTTAAAACAAAATCGTTTACGAGACTGATCACACTTCTTAAAACGATGACCAGACTTGCCACAGTTCCAACAAGATGCTGTAAGTGAAGAGTTAGATGGAAGTTCAAGTGGCGTGGAAGTTGATGCGGAAAACGTAGCCATGGTTCTAGATTCTCGTTCTAGACAAGTAGAAGGGCTTTTGATAGCGGCGACATAAGGTTGACCTGAAGGTTTTCGGTATGCCAATTCTGGCTCTAGGAGAGATCGATTTGAAGACGGCGGAGGAACGAATCTTTGTATCCTCGCCTCAGTCTCTTCTACTGCCCGACCTAATCTAATAAGCTCATCAACCGTTGATATCTTATGGAGGGCTAGCTGAGACTGGATGTTCGGTAGAAGGTTCCGCTGTATTAGGGCAACCCGATCCTTTTCACTGGGTGGTCGATCTAGCTTACGAAAAAGATTTTCCATGATCGTGATAAATGTAAGAACTTTTTCCTGTGCACCTTGAGTCCTTCGTCGAATCTCATCCATCAGGCTTACTTCATAATCGTATGGCAGGTATGCTTCACGCAGTTGAGAGACAAGATCTTGCCAGGAAGAAAATCTTCTGGTCCTGTACCAAAGCAAAGCATCTTGAGTCAGAAGTTCAGGAGCACAACGCAATAATTGTAGAGTAGAGACCCCTCTAGACATCCTGAGCTCTTCTATTCTCTCTAAAAATTCATTGACACTCGTGCGGCCATTAAACTTTACATTCCACCTAGAAATATCTGGCATTCGAGAATCATAGTTCCAACTATCAACTGGTAAAGAATAAGGAGAGTACTCATCCATACGACTTGACATGAAATCAGGTCCATTGACACTATTCAAGGTAGCTCTTCGAGAAGAACCATTGGCTGGATTATAGTAATGTTCTGTGACTGTAGGAAAAAAATTCACCCGTTGCCTAGGATCATTAATATAATTGGAATATCGAGCATGAGGGAACAGTGGAAAAGACTGATTTGTAACTGGATCAGTTGCATTTTCCTCAGGCATGTCTACGAAGTCACCAAGTATGTTTAAATTTCGACTACCTGTAGGCTGACGTGAGGGTATTGGCTCATCCAATAAGGATAACTGTTGAACCCTATCTGTAATATTTTCTGATGTGGCATTTACTGATGCAGGAGGTGATGAAACGTCTTGACTCGGAGGTAGAGGAGCTTCAAATTCCTTAGAGCATTCTTCGTATATTTCAGAAAGTTTTTTTCCCAATTGATGACAATGTTTTATTAACGCAGTTCGTTTTTGTTCTTCTGGTTCCCTATGGTGGATTAAAAGTCCTTTTGTACTTTTCTATTTAATTCAATATCTATTGATACAAATACTAGTCAACTGTAAACATCGAGTTGATGTTTCAGCACAAAGTCTTATTATATTCTACCTATATTATTGGAAGACCATCTATAAGTAATTTATTATAGTTTTGAATAAAGTCACGTACCTATATTACTCGTGTCTATGTTTATTAAATAATCCAAATATATTTCTATTTAATTGTTAAGTCAACTAACTGTTGAAATTAGCACAATGATCTACAGGGTGTCTACATGCCCACCCTTTGAAAGACAAAATTACAGGGTGATCAAACCTGGAATTTCGTCTCCTAACTAACTAACGCTGATATCTCAATTCAAACACTATTAATGTAGGTAAGTGATTATTTGCTGACAAAATGCATCATATTGCGTAATAAGATACTATCTTGAATTTGACTCAAAAAATGGTAAACAAATAATTAGGCAATTAAACTACTTATTATTTTTAGATGATCTTTGCATTTAAAAATTCTATAGATTCTACAGATTCTATAAATGGATAAAAATAGTTATTATTACTACAGAGAGGAATATAAACAATATAAATACAAATACATAACATATGTTGATATTTGGGTACCCAATAACCTATTACATAAATGAGAATTATACATAAGCACTAATAGATAATATAAAGTCAATTAGTTATACATATATGTACAGCTTTTTTTTTTAATTTATTTAGGATAGTACTTTTGTAACCTATTTTTGTGAACGGTACTTTGTTTGCCATTCCTCGCTTGTATAGTGCAATTAGGGCCTATTGTATCAAGTACGATGTACGGTCCACCATACCTAGCATCTAATTTATGAGCATTCTCATTTTTTAAGGTCACTTCATCCCCTTTATTGAGGTGAATTTGATTAATATTTAAATCCCATGACTTTTTTCTAATTTCTTTACTTTTTTCTAGGAATAATTTAGCACGTATATGCGCTGTCTTTAACCTATACCTTATCTCTTGCTCATAAGCGTCAATGTTATAAATTGGTTCAATGTTACCATTAACTAATTCCTCTGGAAGATTACATCGTCTCCCATATATAAGTTCAAAAGGTGTATAATTGTGATACGAACTTGGTGTTGTATTGTAACAAAAAGCATAATATTTACACCATACGTCCCAGTCTGTGTGTGTTTCGTTTATGTAACTTCTGACATATTCATTGTAAACCCTATGATTTCTTTCACATCCACCTATAGTTTCGCTGTGATATGCTGTTGAAATATTATGTTTTATATTCAATAATTTAGAAATGTTTGTTAGTAATTCGTTCTTATATTCCAGCCCCATGTCAGTTCTGATTTCTTTCATCGGCCCGTATATTAAAATGAATTGTTCAAAAATTGCGTTGGCTACTGTCTTCGCTTCTTTATTAGGAATAGGTATCATGACCACGAACTTCGTTAGTTCACATTGAATAGTCACTGCGTAAACATTATTAGAATTAGATTTCAAGAAAGGACCAATTGTATCTATACACACTAAGTCAAATGCTTCTTGCGGAGTAGGAGTTATAACTAATGGCTCTAAATGAGTTATTCTGGATTTGTTAATTTGACATTTGTGGCATGATTTTACAAAATCAGCCACTGTTTTTGACATCTTTTTCCATCTATACAAGTTTTTAAGTTTCTTAAGTAACCGTTTCTGTCCACAATGCCCTCCTAAGAGTGGATCATTGTGATATTTTTTCAGTAAGTCATTTATTTCATCCTTGCTTGTTACCTTTTTTGGTTCTTCACAAATTACTATATGCAAATGTTTCAATGCTATATTGCCTACACTTTTTAATATACTTTCGGTGCACCGTAAAAATATCTTATCATTAATAAATAATTTCACTTTATTCACGTTATTGATTACTGCCAGTTCATCTAACTGAGACAACGTTTGACCCAGATCAAAGTTGTCATTTACAATATCAATACGTGCATTAATGAGCATTTTCTTTTTATGCCGTACGACCATCCTCAGTGATGTCGGCTTTAACTCAAAACGTAAGATAGGCAATCTTAATATGTCTAGGGAATTACTAGCTTTATGAATTTTAATGTTACTCTCATTACTTTCTACATGTTTACCCCTGACTTGTGTTAGGTTATCTTTTTTGTTGTTTTGCTTAGTCATTGATCTCGTAATCGCTAATATTTGTTCATTGCTCTGATGGATTTGTTTAAGGTCAGTTATAGATATCCTTGAGAGCGAATCAGCCACATTGTCTGCACCCTTTATGTATTCAATCTCAAAGTCGTATTCCTCTAAATCTAATCTAATCCTAGTTAATTTTGAAGTTGGATCTTTCATTGAAAATAAATGCTGTAACGGTTTATGGTCAGTTTTAACTAAGAATTTAGGCGCTCCATACAGGTAACATCTGAAATGTTTAATACCCCAATGTATGGCTGTAAGCTCTTTCAAAACAATTGGTTTATTAAATTCACTTTTTGAAAAGCCTCGTGATGCAAATGCTATAGGTAAATCTATCCCATTAAAATTTTGACTAAGTATGGCAGAACAAGCCGTATTAGAAGCGTCAGTTGTTGAAACAAATTGTTTAGTAAAATCTGGATACTGCAAAATTGGGGGGTTAACTAATGAATCTTTGAGTTTTTCGAATGCAGTTTGACAATCATTTGTCCAATTAAACTTTACGTTCTTTCTCGTCAATGAATTTAAAGGTAAACAAATTTCTGCAAACTGCGGGTAAACCTTCTATAGTAATTACAAAACGCTACGAATCGCTTAACCTCATCAGCTGTTTTCGGCACCGGGTATCGTTGCACAACATCATACTTAGATTTGTCTGGCAAGACTCCCTTATCCGATAAAAGATGACCAAGATAAGTGACTTCTTTTCTGAAAAATTTACATTTTTGTGGGTTCAATTTTAAATTGAATTTTCTACAAGTTGCGAATACGTGTTTTAGGTTTTTCAAGTGATGATTTTCTGAGCATCCTATAACTATTAAGTCATCCATGTACAGAAAAGCTTTTTCTGGCGTTAACCCAGTAAATGCCATTGTCATCATCCTTTGAAAACTGTTTGGACTTATATTCAATCCAAAAGGTAATCTGGTAAACCTGTATGACCCATATTCAGTACTAAATGACGTAAGATCTCTCGAATCTTCTTCCAACGGAATTTGATGAAACCCCGAAATTAAATCTAACACAGAAAACCATTTGGCTCTACCTAGTTGATCTAATATAGAGTCCATTCTTGGTAACGGAAATTTATCGGGTGTAATTTTCTTATTTATTTGCCTAAAATCTATACATAGTCTCCATGCCTTATCTCCTGTTTGAGACTTTTTAGGCACTAGCAATACTGGACTGTTGTATGGAGACGTGGATAGTTCTATTATACCATTTTTGATCATTTTCTGCACCTGTGAGTTAATTTCTGCCGTATGGGCATGAGGTGTTCTATAATTTTTAATATAAACTGGTGAATTATCGTTTAATGCTATTTTCTGAGAATAAAAATTATTACACGTTAATATATCATTTTTTAGAGCAAATACATCGGAAAATTCAGCACACAATTTGAAAAAATCTGTTTTTACATAATCGGGCACATTTTGTTCTAATGACTGAATCAATTCCTGACTTCTATTATTCTTTTCTTCGTTAATATTGTATATATGAAATCTATCTAATTCTATTGTTTTTAATCTTTTTATTGAAGCTAATACACTTTCATTTGTTGAATTAAGTATTCTTACATACGGATTTTCCCTTGAAACTATACTCCTAGCAACAAATATCCCTGTAGTTAATTCCTGTTGTTCAACTACAACATCCTGCCTTAAATTTTTGAATTTACTAATTAATCTTATTACTTCACATCTTGGCGGTATTACTACTACATCATCATCCGGACTATTATGTATAGGAATTGTCAATTTTTCACTACCCACATTTAATGATAATAACCATTGAGAGTAATCTAAATTACATTTGAAGTTTGATATGAAATCTCTGCCTAAAATTGCGTTAGCGGGAATAGGGAAATTATCAGGAACCACATGAAATATATGTTGTACTGAATAGTTATTTATAAAAAGTCTTGTGTCAATTGTGCCTAGAGATTGTACAGCACCCTCTGTGACTCCTTTGATTTTTATATTACGATTTGTATTAATTATTTGTGAAGGAAAAAAATTCCCTTTTTTCTTAAATATTGAAATATCTGCCCCTGTATCTATAATAAAAGTACACATACAGTCCATGATGTCAGTATAAAGAGTTACAAAATTCGAAAGAGATAGGTCAAAAGTAAACACATGTTTTAAGTTATTTTCTAAAGCCCCCAACTCTTGCTGGGGGTCGGGAGAGTTTCCCGACTCCTCCATTGTATTACACATTCTTATGTTTCTTTGTCCAAAATCTCCATTATACGGTTCCCTATTAGAATAACTATTCCCTCGTCTGAAATTATTATTCCCTCTGTTATGATAATTACCTCTGAAGTGATTATTATTTCTAAAGTTACCTTGATGACCATTATTTGATTGATTATTGGACCGATTGCTGTCATTATTAGATTGCCTGAAATTGTTAACTTTTCTGTTAAAATTGTAACGCCCCCTATTAAATTGATGCTGATACTGTCTATTACCTCTATAAAATAAAACACTAGCTTGTGTTTGAGGTGTATCAACTGTAACAAATTTCGTAAGTGCTTCTTGCACCGTGCTAAAACTGTCTGCTGCCAATATTAATTTTGTTTTTTCGTTTGCCGCATTATTTTCCAGAGTCTTAACAGTTGCCTCTGTAGTGTATTTTTCTGCCAACTCAGGTGGCATTCCTTCTCCTAAATATGAAATTTTAAGTTTCTCAGCCAATTGTTCAACTTCTGTCGCAAAGTTGCCTGTATCCTTGAAATTTTGACTCAACTTATTCAGTTTGGCCACTATTAAAGTAGAAGGTTCACCTTTTATGCCTTTTCTTAAAGTTTCAATTATTTGTTCAACCGTGGTTTCGTTCGTTAACAACGTGCGAGCCTTCCCGGTTAATCTGGTCTTTACGAAAGCTACCGCATTGGCACCTTGATCAGCAGCATTACTCTTTAATAGACCCAATGCGTCTAATATTGTCTGAAGCTTTTCCGGTGAGCCATCATACTCTGTTGGGATGATTTTGCTGGCTGAATTAAAAAATTCTACGGCTGTAAGAGGCATGTCGTTAGTTTCGTCTGTCGTGTCACTATCAGATGTATCGTATTCGTCACTATCTTCCTCCAAAATATTAATGTCAATCAATTGTAAACAAGAGATAGGTACTCTCACTTTATATTTCAAAACCTGAAATGATTGAACTACTTTATCCCTTATTATTTGAAATTTTACATTACAAGTTGATTTCTGCGTATTGTCTAAATTATTCCATTCTAGTGCTACCGTATGCGTAAAAGCATTAAATAACTTAGTAAGATTATTTTGTATATCTATCCTAGAACTCTCCCCTTTTGGAACTTTCTTTTTAATTGCCCTTTTTGCTTGACCTCTAATGTCTTCCGTCAAAATATTTAATTTAATGATTAGTTGTTCCCATGAGGAAGACATTTACTGCACTGACACTACTAAATAGGCCAAATTGCCAAACGATAAGGACGACAAACAAAATACAAAAATTTCATAACTCAATAAACCAATGTGAATGATTAAGTGGATAAATAAATGTAATATTAAAAAAAAAATTAGCATAAAATAATAATATGTCGGTTACAAAAATAAAATCTTACCCAAAATATTTCCACTGTACACAACACTTGTTCTGGATCTCACTATGGCTCTCCATTATGTTCCTTTTGGTTACTCTCCGATGAATCTTCCACATTGAAGCAGTAATTTACAGGGTAATAACCATCCCCAACACTTTTCACTGTCTACACAACACTTGTTCTGGATCTTGCTATGTATATTCGTATATTCCTTTTAATTATCCTTCGATGGGTCTTCCACAGCGAAACACAAAATTTCAAGACAATAACTATCACTAGGATATAAACCAAAATCCTTACGTCTCCAGAAATTGAGATAGCATTTTCTTGAACAATAAAGTTGGAATTCACCACTCCTGTTTCTTTCACTTGCTGATGTGTCGAGTCCGATTGCCCCATTTCAATATACCAGTCTTGCTAAGGTCCTTTTGGTCAGGATCGCCATATGGTGGATTAAAAGTCCTTTTGTACTTTTCTATTTAATTTAATATCTATTGATACAAATACTAGTCAACTGTAAACATCGAGTTGATGTTTCAGCACAAAGTCTTATTATATTCTACCTATATTATTGGAAGACCATCTATAAGTAATTTATTATAGTTTTGAATAAAGTCACGTACCTGTACCTTTGTAGAGAACGAGAAAAAAAAATCTCAAACCTATAAACTAATCTAGAATAGTTGCACAAAACTAAATTTTATTTTACTTAACTCTTATTAAAATAGTAATAATAATAGAAAAATCTTATAAAAATCTTAATTAATTAGCTCAGACTAAAATCACAAATATCTTAATGGTTATTCTTCTTTTATTGTGTACCGTTCCTACTATTAGATTAATACTGATGAAAATGTTTTATTTTATCATATTACCTAAAATGTAAAGGACCAGTTCAGACCAATATTAAAGGAAGTTCAAGAAAAAGAAGAAATTTTCTTTTTCTCTAGTCGACCAACTTATCCCTGTTCTGACTTATAACAGAAGAAGAATAAATTGACAGTCAAAACTGTCAAAAGTCAAGATATGATTATATGCTATTTTATATTCCAAAATTAATTTATAAAAGACTTTTTAATTACTGAACTAACTAATTAAAGAAAGTATTTGTGTGTTTCTTATGTTGTGTGACGTTTTGTTTTGTCCTGCTGTGATATTTGTAATATTGTCCTATTTGTCCTGTACTTTCGAGCTGTCCAAAACTTTTCCAAACAAGAACACAAAAGTTGTCTTTAATATACTACTACTATCGACACCAAGACACTACGTTACAGGCTATAAAGTGTACCAAAGTAAACAGAAACTTATAATTCTTACAAAAGTAGATTAACACACGTTAAGGGCGCCAAATTTTGATACCTAATTTTATAGGTAGGTATCAGATAAATAATCAATGATAGAATTGTTATTTCAATCCGCAGCTAGATACAGTGGAGAAAAGGGGGGTCAGTAAATATCCTAAGAGATAATTCGATTTTCCAGTTCCATGAAATCTATTGGAAGTAATGGTAAGACAGTGAAATTGAGATTGTAAAGTTGTTTTATTCTGGAATAAGATTTTGGCGTTATAGGTTACAAGTAGTTCCAATGATAAGTTCAAACAAGACTATTCAACAACATATGAATTCCCCTCTTAGTACTAATAGGTTCACATGGTAAGTATATGAACGATTAAATAAATGCTTTTCGATTATAATAATAATATCTTCTTTTAAATTATAAGTTCTGATCAGAGCGGCGTAGTAGTTAGTATCAAAGTTGTCCTTCCTTAGGTTATGCCAGCGATGAAAAAAAAAAACAAAGAATACTCTTACTTTGTAGCCCGTAGTCACAGTCCTAGGTATTCGTCTAATCCACAGCAACTGGTGCACTACAGCTAATCACCAATCAGAGCAATTTCTCAGAGTATAACATAAAAAGCCTAAAAGAATGGAAGAGAAGTTAGATATGGGCTAATTGAAATTTGGTTCGGTTTGGTTAGGAAGACTTACCGAAGGTGGAGTGGCTTTTAGTAGACTATTTGCAAAGATCCCCTTGCGGGCTTTCCAGACATGAAAGAAAGAAATAGTCCAAATGTGGTTTCCGTTTGCTTTTGGCTTCAAAAATCCGAAAGAATTCGTTCAACCTCATGTGGTAAAAATAGCAGCCATTCAAACAAAAAAACCGGAATAAGAGAGAACATAGACTATCGACAGTATGTCAATTGAATCTCTAAGATAAGCAAGTCTAATTACCAACCTTAATTACTGGTCATCACCTGGTCAGTTTGACACTTAGGTAGAGGTAGCCATGTATGTGTAGACCGTTTATAGTGAAGGATCAATAAAAGAAGAATTTCTCAGATAGTAAATAAATAATGTTATGATTAAGTTTTATTTTTAAATTGAAATGTTAATTTAGTTTTGTTTATTTTATTCTTAATTTGATTATCAAGCGGTGAGTGTTAGCCTCTCTTTAATTTATTTTCCTCTGTTTGGTTTTAGTTTGGTGTGAAAAAGTTTCAACCCGTAACATGTTTTAATTCAGCTGAAATTAGAGGTGCAAAAGCGGCAATGTGAGTATTTAATGTAAAGAATAATTATTTTCTTTTCATTATACATGTAAACGTCCCCGATGAATAAAAAGAAAGCTATTTAAAAATCTACCTCACAACCTTTAGCATTGACAATGAGCATTTGGTTTGTCAGATTCCAAGAACAAAGATGTTAGTCAATACTAACCAAAAATATTATGGATATTTTGTTTACTTATATCAATATTGTTGGTAAATTGTTAAGTATGTTTTTTCAAGTTGTATACAAGTTGTATAATTGAATACATGTTTTAATAACTTTTAAGAATCTTCTAGAAAATTTCTAAACAATAATGCCAAATTATCAAAATTTCAAATTGTAGTACGTGTTTATTATTGGTATATTATCAAATTTTAATCGATGTAGGTATCTTCTTAAAATGAGGCAAATTAAGGTAAACCTACACTTTAATCTATGGTTATTTATTGTTTTTAGGGTATCTAGAAAAGAATATGGCGATAGTGCTGTTGGATATGTTGAGGTCAAACGAGAGGGTTCACTATGTATAGCAGTGGCGGCTCCTCGAAGGAGGCTACGAAGGCTCAGCCTCCTCAACAATTTATCCAGAGAATAACACCAGAAATATTTTATTGATTGTTCTTCATTTCATTTCTCGTTAAACTAAATTTTTTCAATTTCACAATTAATTCCCCGTTTACACTATTTATTTTTGAATCTGACAACAGAGCCCGTAGGCTAGATCTATCTAGATCTCTATCGAAACAAGTGTTGCTCAACACACAGTTGCCGTCTTTTCTAACAGTCCAATTGCTAATACCGTGAAAAATAGCGAAAATGGCAACACCCTCAGGAGGCTAGCTTCTCTCGGCTGCGATGATATACGAACTGATACGAACCACGAAAGGGTGGGCTCGTGGGTGGTTGTTTTGTTTCATACGATTAGCGGAAATAATTAAGGGACGCCGCGCGAATTAAGGTTAGAAATTAGAATAATTAGTTTGTTCGGGAAATTAATAGAATTTAAAATGAATTCGATCTTTTGTGCTAGTGATTTAGTAGCTGAATTTTTAGAAAATCCATTTAGTGGATTAACATACGAACAAAAAGTGTTTTTTAAAAATAAACGGCCCCTACCGGATTTAAAAAGATTAGTGTTATCAGGTAAGTATCAAAATCGATCATTTAACACTGACAATTATAAAAACTATTTATGGTCAACGGGATCTGAGGTACACATTAAATTGTATTGCTGGACTTGTTCACTTTTTACAACAGATAATTCTTCATGTTGGGGGCGATTGGGTTATAATGATTTAAAAAATTTATCTCGTGGTCTAGACAGACATGAAAAATCTCAAGAACATATCACATCGAGCATTAAATTTAAATTAACCGGTAAACAAAATATTGTTAATGTAGTTGACTCCGCTCGTACACGCGAAATAGAAAATCATAATCATATAGTTTAAGACAACCGCGAAGTTTTAAAAAAAAATTATTGATTTCTTGTTGTACTCATCATCCCAAGATTTGGCTTTTAAAGGGCACGATGAAACTGAAAATTCAGTCAACAAAGGTAATTTTAGAGAATTGGTGGATTTATTTTGTAAATACGATAGTAAGCTCCGCGATTTTATGAGTAACGTGTCAGTATTTGCAGGCACCTCAAAAACAATACAAAACGAAATTCTTGATTCAATAAATTATGTCCTCCGAAATCATATAGAGGATGAATTATTGAACGTTCCGTTTTTTTCGTGGCAGGTTACGAAACAATAAATATAACGTGTAAATCGCAATTGTCAAGTTTTAAGTTATGCGTGTAGTTCCATTAAGGAAGTGAGAATTTTTTTTTCCAACTTATCTTCATTTTCGAATTTTTTTAGCAAATACACCAAACGAACTGAAGTTTTAAATAATATGGTGGGAAATAAAATTCCCTGTAATGCTCCAACTCGGTTGAATTCTACATCACGTGCAGTGTTTACCATCCATAAAAATAAAAACAAGTTAATTGAAACATTTGAATTTATATTAAACAGTGATGACTTTTCAACAGATCAGGTTTCATTAAATGCTGCTGTTGAATTTTTATTTTTTCTTGATACTTTTAAATTAATATTTGAACAAACTGATCTTATTTTTCAAATTTTAAAACATAAATTCACTGATTTAATTTATTCAAGAGAGCGTTTGAAGCATCTTATCGATAAAATTTCAAGTTTCCGTGATACAGAATTTCATTTTAATATTTTATTTGTGTAAGAACCTTTTTTTTTAGTGTATATTTTAAACTTAATAATTTCAACAAAAGGGATGCATTTAGCATCCCATAATGCGAAAAGATCACCAGAACGAAACACAAACGCAGTTAATGGTAATATTACCCTAATAAATAAAAATATAAGTTACTGTAAACCGATCCCTTTTTGGATATAATTGGATGGGTCAATTGTCTCTGCACTTGACAGGGGTTGATGGAATGCGTAACTAAAATTATTCTTTGGTGTACAGGAAATATATATTAAGAAAACTTGTCAACCTAACAAATAAGTGAAAGTGGTACTCTTCAAGTGCTCTTAGTCACGGATAAAGAAAAACATGTGTGTTAAGAGAAAATATCGTATTTCAAAGATAGTTCTAAGCAACCTTGGTGGTAACGCTAGGTTACCTTAATAGGCCCCTTGCAGATAATTTTTTTATTGCATTAAAATGATCAATTATACGTAAATATCATCCCACAGGAATATTTTCAAATTTTGTTTGATATTAAAGTCGTAATAAATAATTGAAATTCAAACGACTAAAATGCCGCCAAAAACACATTTCATGCAACAGTGACGTCACAAGGTACTTATGCCAAGTTTTGACGTCTATCAAAGTTAATTTTGACGTTGTTTTTGGTGATTTTTTGAAAAAAAATGGTTTATCGGTATTGTATCGTGCCAGGTTGTGGAACTACAACAATCTCCACTCTTGGAAAAACATTCATTAAGCTACCCATTGAAGAAAAACTCCGAAAAAGGACCCAGAGGTAAATTATCAGATTGTGCCTTTAAAAATCCTTCAGACATCTTAATATTTAAAATTAACGATAAACAAAGAAACACAACAGTAAACACTATTAAACAATAAATTGATGCTAACATATTTCAAGTGAAAATGCTTTTAAAATGGATAAACGGGAAACCAGATTTAAAGTTTACATTTAGCGGACGACAGGTGTACCTTGTGACGTCACGACCAATTTCATTGTGTTTTCGTGTGACGTCAAATTTAAAGGGCTTCGTGAAACTTTCTTAGGGAATTCATGAGATAATTTTGAGTACTTCTTGGAAAAAAAATGTGGAAGGATATTTATTATACTTTAAGAGGTTTTCAGAATACTTTAACGTAAAAATAAAAATCTATGCAAGAGGCCTATTGGGGGTTGAAACATTTTAGTTAGTTTAGTTTCGCGCTCGCACGGGAAAGAACTATTTTGTACCTATAATAATCTTAGTCCAGTTAAGTCATTAATTCTGTTTTCGTGGTTGTGTTCTGGTCGGTGTAATTGTTTCCAGTCATCTTTGGAATAAGGTGAGTCTTCTCACAGAGCTATTCAATTTTACCTGTTTTATTATAGCATTTATTCATACTTTATTTTCTAACTGATTATTACATCATTTCAAATTTATGATAATATAAATTACAATAATGTTGAATAATTGAAGTGGTTAAGTAGTTAATCTCAAACTCATGTTTTGCGCTTGAGCCGCGTAGCGTGTTTTGTGAAAAATATGACTGGCGGAGTGCTTGAGCCGTACAGTTGATTCACGTTTCCTGTATCACTGAAGTGGAGTGCTTGAGCCACGTGATACGTCCCAATGCTTTGATATTACCTGTATCACTGAAGTGGAGTGTTTGAGCCACGTGATACGTCCTGTTATACCTTTTCATTGATCTTAATCTTTTATGAGGGAGGGTTTTGACATACTTAGCACATTTAGCACTTGTGGGTGACAGACACAGTGCATTTTGTTTAAACTAAATTGAGTCATGAACTAAACAAAAGGGAATTTGAATGCTCAGGTCGACAATTTATTTTCAGGTATGTCATGATCGCACGTCACCACACACCTCAGACACCTCAGCCATACTTTAGGTTCCATTTGTTCATTGTTTCATTTTAAATCATCTAATTATAGTAAGTACGATCACACATTTTTGTAGAATTGATTAATATTGGTAGATCCAGTTTATTATGATTTAAATCGCCCATTAAATACATTTGTGACGCCGTTTATTATTATTTTTTTTTTAATATAAAAACAATTAACGAATATTAAACCGAAAATTAGGCTAACATTTGAAAATTTTTCAACTGATGAGGCTCCTCCCGCGAGAAGGAGGAAAACATACAATTTGGTAGACAAAAAACTACACTATAAACAAATTTTTTATTAAATTTTAGAAACAATTAAAGGTCAAATTGAAATTAGATTTTCCGATTTACATGAATTGAGGTTTTTCGACCTGACGAATAAAAACTTATTCGAATGTTTTTCAAAAGCGTTTCCTAATACACTTTTAGATAATTTGGTTTTAAAATATAAATTTTTTGACAAAATAGCACTGCACAATGAATTATGCGTTGTATACTCGGATAAAGGTATTCTAGGTCAGTACGACAATCACGCTGATATGATAAAAAGTATGTTAGATAATTATTTCCAACAAGTTTTATCTCAGTTTTATAAATCACTTTGTTTGACAGTTACCATTCCTGTCACGTCGGCATCGGTAGAGAGATCATTTTCCACTCTCAAACGAATAAAAGCTTATATGCGGAATACAATGGGCCAAAATCGTTTATATAATGTTAGTTTAATATATATTGAAAAATATTTAGTAAAACGCTTGAAACAAAATGATAATTTTTATGATAATATTATTGATCATTTTTCGTAAACTAAAGACCGTAGGATCCCGTTAATATATAAAAAAGTTTAAGCCGCCACGGATGTATAGTGCAATGTAAGATTTGCCTGGAGCATAGAATCCATTCAAAAAATTATGCTGTTTGCTTAAAAGTGGATGAAGTGAACGGAAGAATTGTGAGCCTTAAATACAAGGACTGTGCAGCAGCTGCAGGTAGCTAATTTATTAAAATAGGCAACTTCATTTTATTTTAATGTTATATTTTTTGTAGGAGGTTGCAAGCACGCTCCTGCATTTCTAATGTGAATGCATCGCCGAACAGAAGAACCTTCACCTACAGAAGGTACTTCGTATTGGAAAAAACCACAGCTATCAAGAGTACGGTCATCATTGAAATTCACCACAGCAGGGGAGTTTTTAAAGAAAACTGTCAACTCTCCTATTTGTGATGTTCCTTCATTTCTCAGTGAATTAACGATTGTTTTTGAAAGTTCAAACTTGACAGGGCATGTACTGAAATATGCTTCTGCAACTTATAAAGAGGCCTTTGACAAATTATCAGTATACAAACTAATGTTGAAAGTCTGGGTAGTACAGAATGTGAAGATTTCATTAAATTTGCATCAGCAGAAATGAGTGGCTCTATTTGTGAAGCCGAAAAGAAAAATAGAGCCCAATCAACAGCCCCACTATGACACGAACCAAGATTTGGACGTATAACAGCTTCTAAATTATTTAAAGCTGCTCATTGTAAAACTCCAGATGGCACTTTAGTGGAGTCAATAATAGGTGCTTACAAAGTGAGGGACACCAAATTTATGAAGAGGGGACGACTTCTTGAAAAAAAAGTATTAAAGTGTGTGGAGAATTGCAAATTTGGTGCATGCGGATTTTTCACAATGCCAAATTTTCCTATACTTGGAGCTTCACCAGATGGAATATCAGAAGATTCTGTAATTGAAATTAAGTGTCCAAGCAGCATAAAAAATTTTAATTTATACATAAAGGATCATAAAATTACTCCTAAATTTAAAGGGCAACAACAATTGCAAATGTTGTGCGCTATTAAAAAAAAGGTTGTTTTGTGTTGCATCTCCAGACTTTGAAGAATCCAACAATGTGAAAATCTTGGAGATTGATTTTGATGAACAGTTCGCAAATTAATTAATTGTTGCTGCTATGAAAAACTTTCTTTTTCCGAAAATTTTTGATAGTTGTCAATAAATATAAATATATTTGAAAAATATGTTTTTATTACTTACATAAAAGGGATGTAAAAAAATGGGAGTTCTGCAAAGTTTTATTTTCAAATAACTGATCGAATTTTTTAACAAATGTTGTCAAGTTTATTTGTAAAAAGTATAATCATTTTGAGAAATAATGTTTAAATTAAATATAACTCAATTACATAATATCTATACTCGGTAATAGGTAATTTGATAAACTGCAATCACTATTTACGTATAATAATCAAAATAACAACAATTCTTCAAAATACCAATCCAAGCAACTAAAACAAGAATTAAATACTTAATAAATGCGAGATAACTATGAAACCTTTTCACCCTTTATCTAAGGGTGGTGTGGTTATTATAAATGACCTTCAAAATATTATTTGGTTATGCCAGGTAGTTTTATTTCGAAAATAGACTCACAATTAATACAAGTTGTCGTCAGTTACATCTAGCGTTTAAAAAAATAATCACTCAAAATAAATAGGTAGTCGCTTTCATGTTCTCCTTTGCTCTTACAAAATGCCCCTATATCAAAATATTAAATCACAAATTTTCAGTCAGTGGTCACACTCACATGGAATGTGATATCGATCATGCGCTTATAGAGAAAGAAAAGAATACAGATAAAAATCAATCACCCTAATGTCTGGTATCAGATGGTAAGATCCTGCAGAAGGAAAAAACCATTTAAAGTAGTAGTAATGAAACAAGATTACTTAGATTTTAGAAGAAAAGTAGTGTGTGGCAATTTTATGATAAACCTGAAGGAGATAGTAACTCTGCAAAATGTAGACTTTGTCAAAAAGTTATCAAATCTTGTGGCAATACAACCAACTTAATTGGTCATATAAAAAATATACATAAGGCTGCTTTTCGGGAGTTCAATATTGGATGTTCGAAAAAATCCAATATTGATAACGAAACTATACACAAAAAAACACAATCAGTCCCTAAAGATGCTGACATACTACCGTCAACGAGCTCAGCTGGTGTAATAGAATTGACTAA
Source organism: Galerucella nymphaeae (assembly GCA_963978555.1). Taxonomy (NCBI): domain Eukaryota; kingdom Metazoa; phylum Arthropoda; class Insecta; order Coleoptera; family Chrysomelidae; genus Galerucella; species Galerucella nymphaeae. The sequence continues at coordinate 3,626,215 of OZ021706.1, read as the reverse complement.
GGACATTGATAAAATATCTGACTGTTTAAAAGACGACGAAGTTCCTGTTCCTCCGGCGCCTAAACGTCAAAAGTCTATTATATCAAGTTTTCAAGAAATTCACGGTTTTTCGGCGGGTGGTGATAAAACTTTAAAAATAAATAATGCCTTTATTTATATGATATGCAAGGACAATCAACCATTTACAATAGTTGAAAATGAAGGATTTCGCAATTTGATTAAAGTTGTTGCGCCACATTATAAACTTCCCAATAAGACGACGTTGACTCGATGGGTTGATGATAAATACGCAGCATTATCAACAGTCTTCAAAGAAAAATTATCAAATATTGAAAACTTTACTCTTACTACTGACATGTGGTCTGAAACAATGAGCATGAGAAGTTTTTTAGGAATAACAGCACACTTCGGTGTTGGTAATGAATTATTTTCAATAACTCTTGGAGTGTACCAGTCAAATGAACGTCATACTTCAGAACACATCGCTGAAATGTTGCTTCAAACTTGTACCGAATGGGGTATTGACAAAGATAAAGTTTCGGCTGTAGTGACTGACAACGCAGCCAACATGGTAAAGGCCATCGATTTGGCTTTTGGAAAGAAACACATACCATGTTTTGCACACACTCTGAATTTGGTGGCACAAAATTCTATGCAACAGTGTACCGAGCTGCGAAACTTGATAACTAAAGTCAAAGATATTGTGACATGGTTCAAACAGAGCAATATAGCCAGTAATGAATTACGTAATGCAACCCATAAAGAAACCAAATTGATACAAGAGGTTCCAACCAGATGGAATAGTACATATTATATGATTGAAAGATTTTTGGAGCTTCGCACTATCGTTAATAACATAATCATTCGGCATAAAAATGCACCACCGATGTTTACTGCGTCAGAACTATCAATTCTTTCTGCGACCGATCGAAGCTGCAACTAAGGAAGTGTCAGGGGATAAGTATTGCACTAGTAGCTAGGTAATACCACTTATCCATTGCCTTCTTTTGAAAGTTAAAACACTCAGACTCGAAGAATCTCTTGCCAAAGAATTACAGTCATTGGTCCTTAAAGAAATTGACAAGAGAATGGGTGTTATAGAGAGAGTGACTCCTCTCGCCATAGCCACGATATTAAATCCGAGGTTTAAAAAAATGCATTTTACAGACACACTTGCTTGCTCTTCAGCTGTGGCAAAAGTCAAAGAATTTGTGAAAACTACAATACAAAATGAGACCGCGGTGGAATCTGATTCTTCAGATCATTCTGACAGACCAGAAGATAACTTTTCTTTATGGGATGATCACCACAAATTGGTACACAAGAGCTGGAAAACGGCGAAGTCTGACGATACTATTTCTGACGAGCTGTCTATTTACTTGCGTAGTCCAGTAGAAAGACTTAATGAGAACCCATTGGAAATTTGGAATGATCTGAAGATTCAGCTTCCTAAACTTCATAAAATTGCTTACAAATACTTGACCATGATGGGAACGTCAGTACCGTCTGAGCGTTTATTTTCTAAAGCAGCTCAAATCGTCAATCAGCAACGAAACAGACTGAAAGGAAAACGTTTACATAAGCTTTTGTTTTTGCAAAGTCTTCCAAAAGAACATTGGTTATAAGTCTTATTGTTACACATTGCCATATTTTTTTTTAATAAATGACTACTGCATGAAAAGTATTTCTTTTTTATTTTAGTAACATAGATTCCTTAAACACACATACGAAAGGCAAAAAGAAAAGTGCTGTTGTAGGAGTAATCTATAATGAAAAATGTGTTCAGAAGGCCGACTACAGCTTGTGATGCAATGTTAGAAAAAGTACTCGATTTTGAGAAAACATCGATGTTTCTAACCGATGTATCGAAAAATATCGATGCACAGCCGCGATGTATTGCATCGAAAAAAAACATCGATGTATTTTTTAAGTTGACACCCCTACAGTACCCCTGTAGGATCTATTTGTAGGGCTGCGACAAATCATGGAATAGAGCCAATGATCACTCACTGGCTTGGGGCCATGTTGTGCAATCGTACAGTGTAGAGGCCACATGGAAAGACCAAGTGGTAAAAGTGATCGTTGCTAGAGGATGTCCGCAAGGGGGTGTTCTCTCGCCCACATTGTGGAACCTAGTCATTGACGAGCTAATAACCTTTTTAAACGGTGAGGGCTTTCTAACGATTGGGTATGCCGATAATATCGTTGTCCTTGTTGTTGGAAAACATATTACCGTTCTCAGGGTTTCTCTAGTTTAATAAATAAGAATTGGCATAGATGAGAATCAGCAGAGTACACGTATTTTATATTTTTACAAAGGTCAAGAAAGCATTTCAAGTGTTAGATTGTCGGCATAAAATTCCGTCGCGTTTTTAGGTTGACAGTTTTTCGAATCAAATTGCTAAATGAATCAGTTTAGTTGCACACAAATTCACCCGATACCAATACAAACATCGAGTGTAATTCATTCGGCAGGACAATTCAATAAATCGGCTCATTGTTACTGTTTAGAAAGTTGTTGATAAACATGTCAAACTATTTATTATGGTAACCAGCACTACGATAATTGATAAACAAATGCATAAGTGATAAAACCACAAGTGCAATTATCGCTGTTAAAGTTTCAGCTAGCTTTTGCCGCTGTCAAAGTAACAATTGCACTGTGGCATATGCGTACAAGAACGCATACGCCACCACGAACATCGGATAACCGTACAACTATTAGTCATCCAAGGACACCTCCAGATGCAACATCCATACAACTACTTTAACCAGGCTTTCACCTCTACCTGGACCATCTAATATAAACGCGTCTGAGAGCGCATCAACTGCGATAATATATCATATATGGTCCTTTCTCAAAGTAGGGCTCCGAAAAAGTACTAGGGGTCGGAAAAAGGGAAAGACTCTTGTGTTAACAGATACGCCGGTCAAAACGAATTCGAATAGGCACTTGAGATAAGGTACGAAAAAAAATGCACTTGAACGTAAAATAAAGGCAACAGCTTCAAACGAAAAGGTAAAACGTAAGGTTATGTCAGACAGCGATAGTCGACTATGATGACTGCACAGACTTGGAAACTTTTGAAGAAAATAAGCAGTTTGAAAATTTTGAAAACATTGGAAATAAGCGATTTCTGATGATAAATGCAAAACTGTTCATTCTAGTAGAAATTATGTTGCCCGAATTGTTGGCCGTCAAAAAAACGACTACCTTGTACAATTCTACAAAAGAGTTGTATCTACTACTAAATTCCAGATCTCAGATGAACCAGAATCAAATGTAGGAAAAAGTGAACTAGTTGATTTATTTGGTACCTACTTTTATACATGGTTGAAGAGCATGTTACGAGAATATGGTATGGTTTCCTCTTGACTCAACAGACTATGGAATCCGAATCCATCAGTTAAAGTTTGCCCATTTTATTTAAAGACTGAGTAGTATTTATGCTTATGTTAATTTTAGTTAATTTGAAATAAAAATTCAGTATTATTATTTCAGATATATACATTTGTTTTTTGGTTTATTTGCATTTAGTGGTTTATGATAAGATATACGACCACTAAACCCAACACGTTGGGGTTAGCTGGTGCACAGCAACTTTTTTTAAATAACAAAATTATCATTAAAATTTCATTTTTTTCGAAACAAAGCTGATGAAAGGGTGGCAAAAGTTATAAGCTCCTATACGGTTCAATGGTATTTAAAGACATTATATATTTCCCTAAACATAAGCAAATTGAAAAAACGGAACAGTTAATCCCGGCTTCCCCTACTGGTTTTTAGATAACACTCTAACAGACTTCACATCAAGAAAAAATGCCCAATAGTACCAGAAAAAATAGCTCAGATTCTGGGATGTTCTACATTAAATAATCATTCAAAATGAAATAGTAAAGAAAAAGTAGTTCCCACAGCGAGATGCTTTCCTCCAGTTTTTTCCGTGCTTGGACAACAAGGTATATGAAATGGCTTAAATATTTTCTATTTTTGTTGTTTTTTTCAAGTACCACTGAAAACTTCACTTTATGGCTTGTATATTACCAGTGTCAAAGGTCATACTGGTTACTCAGCATGCGATAAATGTGAAGATGGCGAATTCCATGGAAAACTTGTTTTGTAAATCTATTCGGCGCACTGATGAGTCTTTCAAGTATGATGAAGATTATCATCTAGATAATTCACCTTTAATGGAGCAAGGTGTAGGTATGGTATCCACATACCCGATTGATTACACTTTTTTAAACAAACAGCTCCTCGTCGCCTGGTAGCTAACGACGACATTGATGAAGACAGAAAAAGGTAGAGTCGAAACAGAGTTTCAAAAGAGATAAGTGGGGAACGTTGAAGTTCTCGCAAGGTGTTTTTAAATTGGATTACATAATTTCAATTATTGTTAGTGAGCAAATTGACATTCTAAATGAAAAAACGTTTCTAAACGATAAGGTTGATGCAAGAATATTGATTTGCAAATACCTAATAGGTTTCCTTTAATTTTCGATAAAAGGCTACAAATTATTTTGTGCACAAGGCCCGCAGCATAGTTAAAGCGACCCTGATGATACTGACTAATATTCCTGGATATCATGAATGAATATTAATGTGAGTCAAGGAAAAATATATTTGCCAGTAGCCTAGTTCCTATCTAAAATAATATTGGTCATGCAAGAAGAGTAATTCATCTTTACGCAAAGGAGGCACACAAAGAACTTTTTTCAAGCAAATTAATCTTGCGTTACAACTATAGTTCAAGTATTAGACCTTTACTCAGTTCAAAGTCCAACCCACAGTTGTACTGGCTCGACCTATTGCTATCAAATAGCTGGTTATCTAATATCTATGTATTCCTGTATATTTAAATTACTGGTTTAAATTTCTCATACAAAGCAATTGAGAACCCAGGTTTCTAAAATTACACATGTACCTCATTGAAAACAATTTAAAATATAAAATTCAAATGGTTAAGACCTTTATACGAAAATAAAACACAACAAGGAAAACAAATTATATTACAATAACAATATCCTTGAAGTACCCACTTATGTAATTTATTTTTCAACTATTACTTCTGGTGTGAGTGAAAATCACATAAAAAATATTTCAAAGTATTTTTTTGTATGTATAATGAACGAAACATAAATAGTATCTCTCTATGAGTTACATTGGGTGGAAAATATTCATCTAATCCAAATTACTTGGTGGTTATAATCTTCAACATCTTGGCAGGAAAGTTGCATCATGCAAAATTTTCATCTTAGATTAAGTAGAGCCAGTTTCTGAAAAAAGTTTCAATTTAGTTATACACATTAAGTAGATTTGAATAATAATCTGCAATGACTACTTTTTTATCATATGCATTTTAATGAAATGTTACCGAGAAGAAAATTTGTTTCCTCTCCAAGATACGGCTATATGGATGGACTTATCCTTTTTTCTGATTTTTAAATTTGTTTGCATTGGAACTTATTAAAATATAAAACCCTGGATACTGTTGATTTTGTATCAATAAACTAATATTTCTCCTTTTAATGACATCATTGATCTATGAATTACTAGTAAGTAAGTAATCTTTATTTAGCTCCAAGCTAATTACAAACAGCTAATTCTATTTATATACAAAAAAAAAATATCTTTAAACTAAAATGTCCCATCTCTAAGGAATGAACTCACATTTTTGTTAAATATGTACACATTTTTACTGTTTTTAACATCAGTCGGTAGCGAATTGTATAGTCGAATCCCATCAGAGAACAATGATTTCATAAGAAATGATTTACTTGTAAATTCTACATTATAATGTTGGTTTGTACGTAATAATCGGCCATGGAGTTCAAACCTAGATACTAGTAGATCAGTTAGGTACTGAGGTAATTTTCCATTAATCAACTTGTAAATCAACACCACGTTAGCTTTTTCAACATTTTGTTGGACTGACAACCAATTCAATTGTCTAAACATATTTTCAATCGGAACGCGCCTGCCACATTTGAGTGATATTCGCATACATTTGTTTTGCAATATCTGCAAACGAGTTAGTTGCTCTTTGGAGCATGAAAGTAACAATGATGTGCAATAATTGAAATGAGGAAGAATTATAGAATTGTATACTAATCTTTTTGACCAATCAGATAACTCTCTTGCAATTCTCCCAAAAAATCCAATTTTTTTGCCTAACTTTTTACATAAATAGTCCGCATACATGTTAAAACTCAACTGAGGGTCAATAATGACACCTAAATATTTTATTGTCTTCACTCTTTCGATCTGAATATTATTTAACATGATCTTATGATTTTGTGCAATAAATCTAGAACAATTATTTTTAGAACCAATGACCATATATCTGGTTTTATCAGCATTTAGTTTCAATTTAGAAGCACATAACCAATCATACAAGAGCTGCAGCTCATTATTTAATACCGTTGTAATTTGGTCATAATCACTGCTAGCAACGGATATAAGTGTATCATCGGCAAATAAATTCACAAAACAATTTTTAAAAACATGACATATATCATTAACATATATGATAAATAATAATGGCCCTAACACACTACCTTGCGGTACACCGTAACAACTTTCCACCTCAATGGAGCAAATGTTATTAATACTCGTTACGTGATGACGATTTGTTAAATAGTTTTCAAGTAGTGTTAATGCCGATGATGTTATGCCATAAATTCTCAATTTATCAATAAGTTGCTTTCGATTTACAGTTTCAAACGCACGCTTTAAATCTACGAACACACTTAGCACTACTTTATTTTCATTTATCTCCCCTCTCCACCTCGAACAAACAAATTGTATCGAAGTTTCACAAGAATGATGATTCCGAAATCCAGACTGCCCCTTGTAGAGTAGACCATTTTTCTCAAAGAACTGCTGTAGCTGATCTTTCAGCACTATTTCAATAATTTTATCTACTACTGGCAGAAGATTAATAGGCCTGCATTCTTCTGGTTTAGATGGACATGGCACTTTTGGAATTGGCACTATCACGCTAGTCTTCAAATCATCTGGTATAACACCCTTACGTATTATAGTGTTAACTATGTTTAATAGAGGATAACCAACAACACAAAATAAATAAATAAAATATGTCATATGTCAAAGTCATATATTTTGTATTCTATCAAAAATAAACTAGTCTTATGCTGATAACTCAACTAAATACACGTGTTTCATTTTCACTCTGTTTAATAGGTTATGGGCCCAGTCCCAGTCTCAGTATATTTAAGTAGTATTTTTTGAGTGTGTAATGGCTAGTAATAATTATATCGCGAGTGTACCTAAACTAAAAGGTCGCGAGAATTATACGGAATGGGCGTTTGCTGCCGAGAACTTACTAGTTCTGGATGGTTTTTCCAAATGCATAGAAGGAACAGAAACAGATTCCAACAAAGTGATACAAGCAAGGGCCAAGCTCATTTTAGCAATAGATACTTCGATATTTATTCATATCAAAGATACCAGAACAGCAGAAGAACTATGGAAGAAATTAAAAACGTTATTTGATGATGCCGGTTTTGCCAGAAAAATCACACTGCTACGATCATTAATCTCAGCGAGCTTAGAAAATATGGACAGCATGGCGAATTACGTGAACCACGTGATAGAAACGTCGCAACGTTTAAGAAGCACGGGATTTAATATCGATGAAGAGTGGATAGGATCTCTATTACTAGCAGGGCTATCAGACAAATACTTTCCTATGATCATGGCAATCGAACATAGTGGCATAAAAATAACTTCTGATTCCATAAAAACTAAATTGCTGGAAATGGAAGATGACGATAAGGTAGGAAATGCTTTTATCAGTAAGTCATCATGGAACCAGAAAAAGGTTGGTAGTTATAACCAACCGTCAACTTCAAATGTCAATGCCAAAAATGTGAAACGGGAAATTCGATGTTATCGTTGTAAACAAATAGGTCACTATAAAAGCAATTGTGGAGTTAAACCTAATAGAAAAGGCAAAAATGACAGTGCAAATATATTTAGTGCGATATTTTTGAGCGGACAATCGTTTAATAAGAATGACTGGTATGTAGACTCGGGAGCCAGTTCTCATATAACCTCAAATAAACATTGGTTAGTTGAAGTAAATCACAGGAACCTCGTGAAATTTTAGTTGCGAATCAATCGAAAATAGTGGTTCTGACGCCTTCTATTGAAATGAGAACTACAAGTTCGAATATCAGAAGCCCAGAGGATAGCGGTGAGGAAAATGACGATGAAAATGAGGGGGAGTCCACACTGCAAGAGATAGAAGATTCCCAGTCACCCCTTGCATCTACCTTGCCTGAATCTGAAGACACTCAGTTGCCCTCTACATCTGCAGCGTCTCAACGCTCTCAGACCCTTCTTACTACCTCAGATCGCGTAAAATCGAAGGGAAAGAAAAAACAAACGCAAGAAGATGCAGAAATTCGAGCGACAACAAAAGTTTTGAATGAAAGTGTTGCTCTCCAAAAAGAGGTGAACAGCCAGCCCAGAGATGATTCTGGGAATAGGGAATTTTTGATGTCGCTCTTACCATTAATGGAGCAAATGTCGATCCCAGATATGTTGTCTTGAAGATTACGTTTAATGCAAGTGGTACATGAGTGTCGTTTCCCTTCTCAACCGAGATCTCAAGGCAACGCTGCCTATCCACCGGCTAATCTAAACCGATATGCTTCGGCTTCTACAATTCCAACGATAATTATGAGAGATATCAGTCTCCACCATGGGAAACACCAGCTTCCAGTGCTTCTGCTGACTCCCAGGACATCCAATATGGCGGTGGTCAATATTACGAGAGACTGTAGTTTTTATTTAGTTTTTTTAATATTCAAGTGTTTTTTATTTTTGTTAATTTTCTAATAAAGTTTACACATACCTTATAGTGATTATCAGACGTTCTCCTGGGGAAATTGGAATCCTCATGTTGGTTTTTTCCTTTTGCAAAGCGTTGCATAACAAGTTGAGTAGTTCATCAAAACTCTCTACAGACATTCGGTAAAATGAGAAGAACTTTTGAGGATGTAATCTGTGTTGACTAAATTTTGTTTGAAAGTAACCCGTCGATAATCTATCATTTAATAAGGTATGAACCCACCATCGACGTTTAGCTCTCCTTTTCTTATTTTTATTTTTAAGTAACAAACTAATACAGAGAGCGGAGACACAACTGATTGTCACGGGATTCATTTTAAGACTATTCTAGCTAGCCAGTTCTATCTACTCTGGATGTACCCAACGTGATGTTTACGATCGTATAATTTCACAACCAACCGACGTAAACAATACGCGACGCAAATACGCTGAGCGTATTTGCGCCCGTCTAACCTAAGCCTTATAGAGTGAAAACAAATAATTTGTTTTTTACCAACAAACGTTTAATAAGCCATATTTCAATAGCGGATTTGGTGATAGTTAATTAGTCTTAGTTATTGTAACCATACTGTTCTTTCAGTGTAGTGTTGCGTGGGATCAAAAAGGAGAAAAACGTTAATTTATTTTGATTAGAAGGTAAGAGTTAATAAGGTTATTATATAAAATTTTCAAAATATACTTAATTCCTATTGTATGGTAGTTAATCCGTTGTTGAATCAAATTATACTTTGCGGGTTCATTTTAAGGTTAGGTTAAACTTGGTACCTATGTATGTATAAACAGCGCTAAAAATGTTATGATTTGTGTGCAAAACCAACCATTGTAATTTAGAAAAGCATGTAAGACATTTCAAATATTGTCATAACTTAAACACTAACTCGACATTTAGATGCTGCGACTGCGCTCAAACTTTTCAGAATTTATCGTCTTTCAAGAGGCATACGAATCTTGGCCTACACCTGCCGATATAAAGGAGATGTCTCCTGGTGACCTGTTCACCTTCCTGAGAAGGACAGGATGGACGATGACCTAGGAGGACAACTCCTCGGGAGGATGTACAATGGGTCATATGTGGCCTAAGTGCTGTGAGCCTACACTCACCCTCCCTACTCTACACAGATACAGATACAGAGGCATACGAATCGTAAACATCCACTAGATATTATTCATTTTAATTATTTTACCACATTGTTACTAAAACCAGAAGAAGATGCCGAGGGCTGCCTTCGAGCATTAAAATTTGACAATTTAACAACGGAGCAGTTTGATAGTACCTGGAAGGCTTGTTGTCAATTCCGTCTAGAGTTTATCAAGTCTAACGATACAGACAATATAATGACGAAGTGGTCTTTTTATAGAAATCCCTCTGGATATCGACTGGTAACTAATTGAAAAAAATCCACCAATCTCATGGTGAGATTCTCACTCAAGAATACGGACTTAGTATGATATTCCGAGAAGCAGATTTTCACTCTACGTCAAGCATATTTCAGCAAAAAATGCATTTCCCACAGCGTTAACCAACTTTTATTTCCGATTTTCAATCACTCAGTTTTGCACCTAAAGTCGGACGTTTTCCCCTTCATTTTAATTTTCCAGTACAGCTCGCAACTTCCTACTAATATATTTTATGCTTCATATTAAATTGATACATTTTTGATTATTTATTGAAGTAAGTATTGTTCAATAAAGCACTCGTATGATCGCGGCTTAAAAAACGGTTCAACTACAAATTTTTTTCCCGCTAAAACACCGTGTATATTAATTTGGTAATTACTTTGAAGCTACGAAGCTTCCACGAACCCTTTGTGGATATGTTTATGGTAATGGATTACATAAAAAGGGACAAATGTTTTAATTCAGCTGAAATTAGAGGTGCAAAAGCGGCAATGTAAGTATTCAATGTAAAGAATAATTATTTTCTTTTCATTATACATGTTAACGTCCCCGATAAATAAAAACAAAGCTGTTTAAAAATCTACCTCACAACCTTTAGCATTGACAATGAGCATTTGGTTTGTCAGATTCCAAGTACAAAGATGTTAGTCAATACTAACAAAAATATTATGGATATTTTGTTTACTTATATCAATATTGTTGGTAAATTGTTAAGTATGTTTTTTCAAGTTGTATAATTGAATACATGTTTTAATAACTTTCAAGAATCTTCTAGAAAATTTCTAAACAATAATGCCAAATTATCAAAATTTCAAATTGTAGTACGTGTCTATTATTGGTATATCAAATTTTAATCGATGTAGGTATCTTCTTAAAATGAGGCAAATTAAGGTAAACCTACACTTTAATCTATGGTTATTTATTGTTTTTAGGGTATCTAGAAAAAAATATGGCGATAGTGCTGTTGGATATGTTGAGGTTAAACGAGAGGGTTCACTATGTATAGCAGTGGCGGCTCCTCGAAGGAGGCTACGGAGGCTCAGCCTCCTCAACAATTTATCCAGCAAATAACACCAGAAATATTTCATTGATTGTTCTTTATTTATTTTCTCGTTAAACTAAATTTTTTTTAATTTCACAATTAATTCCCCGTTTACACTATTTATTTTTGAATCTGACAACAAAGCCCGTAGGCTAGATTCCACTAACATCTCTATCGAAACAACTGTTGCTCAACACACAGTTGCCGTTGTTTCTAACAGTCCAATTGCTAATACCGTGAAAAATAGCGAAAATGGCAACACCCTCAGGAGGCTAGCTTCTCTCGGCTGCGATGATATACGAACTGATACGAACCACGAAAGGGTGGGCTCGTGGGTGGTTGTTTTGTTTCATACGATTAGCGGAAATAATTAAGGGACGCCGCGCGAATTAAGGTTAGAAATTCTAATAATTAGTTTGTTCGGGAAATTAATAGAATTTAAAATGTGCTAGTGATTTAGTACCTGAATTTTTTGAAAATCCATTTAGTGGATTAACATACGAACAAATCAGGTAAGTATCAAAATCGATCATTTAACACTGACAATTATAAAAACTATTTATGGTTAACGGGATCTGAGGTACACAATAAATTGTATTGCTGGACTTGTTTACTTTTTACAACAGATAATTCTTCATGTTGGGGGCGATTGGGTTATAATGATTTAAAAAATTTATCTCGTGGTCTAGACAGACATGAAAAATCTCAAGAACATATCACATCGAGCATTAAATTTAAATTAACCGGTAAACAAAATATTGTTAATGTAGTTGACTCCGCTCGTACACACGAAATAGAAAATCATAATCATATAGTTAAAGACAACTGCGAAGTTTTAAAAAAATCATTGATTTCTTGTGGTACTCATCATCCCAAGATTTGGCTTTTAAAGGGCACGATGAAACTGAAAACTCAGTCAACAAAGGTAATTTTAGAGAATTGGTGGATTTGTTTTGTAAATACGATAGTAAGCTCCGCGATTTTATAAGTAACGCGTCAGTATTTGCAGGCACCTCAAAAACAATGCAAAACGAAATTCTTGATTCAATAAATTATGTCTTCCGAAATCATAGAGGTTGAATTATTGAACGTTCCGTTTTTTTCGTGGCAGGTTGACGAAACAACAGATATAACGTGTAAATCACAATTGTCAATAATTTTTAGATTTGTAAAAAATGGCCAACTAGTGAAAAGATTTTAGGATTTCACAATATTAGTTCGGGAAGAACAGCGGAAAATTTATTCAATTTTTTTTATGGAGACATTTCAACGTTTTGACTTTTCGAATAAATTAATTGCTCAGACTTACAACGGCGCATCTGTAATGGCGGAACATTTAAACGGCTTACAAACAAAAATAAAATCAGTTTCGCCTCAGGCTATTTTCACTCATTGTTACGCTCACAATATGAATTTGGTTTTAAGTAATGCGTGTAGTTCCATTAAGGAAGTGAGAATTTTTTTTCCAACTTATCGTCATTTTCGAATTTTTTTAGCAAATACACCAAACGAACTGGAGTTTTAAATAATATGGTGGGAAATAAAATTCCCTGTAATGCTCCAACTCGGTTGAATTTTACATCACGTGCAGTGTTTACCATCCATAAAAATAAAAACAAGTTAATTGAAACATTTGAATTTATATTAAACAGTGATGACTTTTCAACAGATCAGGTTTCATTAAATGCTGCTGTTGAATTTTTATTTTTTCTTGATACTTTTAAATTAATATTTGAACAAACTGATGTTATTTTTCAAATTTTACAACATAAATTCACTGATTTAATTTATTCAAGAGAGCGTTTGAAGCATCTTATCGATAAAATTTCAAGTTTCCGTGATACAGAATTTCATTTTAATATTTTATTTGTGTAAGAACCTTTTTTTTAGTGTATATTTTAAACTTAATAATTTCAACAAAAGGGATGCATTTAGCATCTCATAATGCGAAAAGATCACCAGAACGAAACACAAACGCAGTTAACAGGTTGACTGCCGACCACTCCGATCAGAGTGTTTCGGCATCAATCGGGGATGCCGCCTACTCCGATCGGAGTATCGCGTAAGCTTTCGTTGCAAGTACTAGTATTTTGTCGGCTTTGGCGTTAGAACGTTGCAAACCGTTCGGCGTCCTTCTAAAACATTCTTTGAGCACGTGTTATAGTTGGTTACGCATTTTTTAGTTGTTGTGTGATCAATCATGGATGCCAAACCTGGACCTTCTGGACTGCAGAAAAAAGACGATACATTAACTGTGAATAGTAAAAAGAAAGCACTCACAGATGCTGAACTATTGCATTGTTTTGAAGATAGTGGCGACGAGTATTTGCCGGAGTTCGATTCCTCCGATTCCGAGTCAGAAAGTGATGATGACCTGTCGTTAGGAAGTCTTCCAGGTTCGCCTGTAAATACTCCCCCAGGTTCACCTATAAATACCACTCCAACTCCGACTAATCCACAAGTAAGATATCAGTGGACAAAGGCAGGTACATTGAAACAATTACCGTTCAAAAAAAATCGAGAGCTCTTAGTACCGGTTCCGGGCAGTGGCCGACCTATAGATTTTTTCAGCCTTATAATTGACACCTTTCTAGCCCAGATTGCAGATCAAACAAATGATTATGCCATCCAAGTTTTTCTTAGTATTGGAGTATCTACAAAGTCACGTATTACAAATTGGAAGGACCTGACTGTCCCAGAATTAAAAGTTTTTATAGGTCTGCTATTTCATACAGGTACTATTCAACTTACCCGAGTAAATGACTATTGGAAAACGGACCCGCTATTCAATATACCAGTTTTTCGCAAGTATATGTCAAGAAATAGATTTCTACTCATCTTGAGGTGTCTGCACTTTACATCTGTCAACACTAGAGAAAACGATCGCTTAGGCAAAATAAGATCCGTGGTCGACTTTTTCAACACGAAGATGGATAGCCTCTATTACCCGGGAAAGGAATTGTCATTAGACGAATCTATGGTTCTGTGGCGAGGGCGGTTACAGTTCAAACAGTACATACAAAATAAACGCCACAAGTACGGCATAAAGCTTTACATGCTGACCGAACCTGATGGATTGGTGCTAAAATTTCGAGTGTACGAAGGTTCATCTGATGAATATGGAGGGACTGGACATACAGCCAAAGTAGTTCTGCACTTGAAGAAAAATTAGGCCAAGGACATGCAGTATACCTCGACAACTTCTACAACAGTGTTGACTTAGCTACAAGGTTGCTAGAAAATGACACCTATTGTACTGGGACCCTAAGAAGTGACCGTAAGCACAATCCACAAGAAGTGATGAAGGCAAAACTAAAACGAGGAGACAACGAGTCTAGGTTCTCTAATGGGATTCACATTGGAAAATGGAAAGACAAACGTGATGTCAATTATATAAGTACTGAATTTGGGAATGAAACTGGGATTTTCAAGAACAAAAGGGGCAAAGAAACTGTAAAACCTACAGCCATTATAAACTACAACAGTATGTCAGGAATTGATCGCCAGGACCAGATGTTGTCCTATTACCCATGCAACAGAAAAACGATAAGGTGGTACAAGAAAATTTTTATTCATGTGCTACAAATGAGCTTGATAAACGCATACTATCTACATAGAAAATATTCTGGTGGTCGTCGTGTTCGTTTTTATGATTTTAGGCTGGAGGTGATCAGAGATCTGTTAGACCCAAGTGATGGTGTACCTGATGTACCTGTTCGCCCTCCTAATCAGAAAAAAAATGCAAACGCTAGACATTGCCTATCAAAAATTGAAAAAACCACAAATGAAATAAAGAAAGGGTGTGCTGGAACCAAAAGAGTGTCTAGAAAGGAATGCAAAACCTGCAAGAAAAACAAAACAAGAAAGCAGACAACATTTGAATGCAAACAATGCCCTGGAACTCCTGGTTTTTGTGTAAAGTGCTTTGAAGACTTTCATAAAAATATTTAGTTTTTGTGAGTTTTGATTTTTTTACCTTGTGCAATTTGCTTGTTTATGTTGTTTTTTACCGTAAACCAAACATGTTTTTTCTCTTGTATACCCAAGATCTTGTGATTTTTATTTGTTTTGATTTTTAGATTATTATAATGTTTTTTTTGTTCATATATCTGTATGATATTACCAGTTTAGTTTTTTGTATTTCAAAGATCTGGACCGGATTGTTTTTGTGGTCTTTGATATATTTGTTTGCCTCGAACAAATGTATTTGTTGTTTTGATTTTTAGATTATCAAAGAATGTTTTCTTTTGTTTATGTATCTATATAATATTACCAGTTTAGTTTTTTGTGTTCCTTATATAAAAATAAAGGTTTTTTTCACTAAACAACTAAACACTCCGATCGGAGTGTTCGGCATTCTGTATAAATATTTTATGCCTGATGCCGACTACTCCGATCGGAGTTATTTTCGTTTTTTTCAAAAATGTGAGGAAGAAAAACAAAACAAGACATTAAACTATGTTTTACATGACTTATGGCACAAATAAAGGCTAAAGAAGAAATAAAACATATCGGCGTCCGGGAGTGCCTCAAAAAATTTTTCGGCAGTCAACCTGTTAATGGTTATATTACCCTAATAAATAAAAATATAAGTTACTGTAAACCGATCCCTTTTTGGATATAATTGGATGGGTCAATTGTCTCTGCACTTGACAGGGGTTGATGGAATGCGTAACTAAAATTATTCTTTGGTGTACAGGAAATATATATCAAGAAAACTTGTCAACCTAACAAATAAGTGAAAGTGGTACTCTTCAAGT
The DNA here is from genome assembly GCA_963978555.1 of Galerucella nymphaeae. NCBI lineage: Eukaryota > Metazoa > Arthropoda > Insecta > Coleoptera > Chrysomelidae > Galerucella > Galerucella nymphaeae. The sequence continues at coordinate 3,610,137 of OZ021706.1, read as the reverse complement.
GCTCTTAGTCACGGATAAAGAAAAACATGTGTGTTAAGAGAAAATATCGTATTTCAAAGATAGTTCTAAGCAACCTTGGTGGTAACGCTAGGTTACCTTAATTGGGGGTTGGAACATTTTAGTTAGTTTAGTTTCGCGCTCGCACGGGAAAGAACTATTTTGTACCTATAATAATCTTAGTCCAGTTAAGTCATTGATTCTGTTTTCGTGGTTGTGTTCTGGTCGGTGTAATTGTTTCCAGTCATCTTTGGAATAAGGTGAGTCTTCTCACAGAGCTATTCAATTTTACCTGTTTTATTATAGCATTTATTCATACTTTATTTTCTAACTGATTATTACATCATCTCAAATTTATGATAATATAAATTACAATAATGTTGAATAATTGAAGTGCTTAAGTAGTTAATCTCAAACTCATGTTTTGCGCTATTGCGGAGTGCTTGAGCCGCGTAGCGTGTTTTGTGAATAATATGACTGGCGGAGTGCTTGAGCCGTACAGTTGATTCACGTTTCCTGTATCACTGAAGTGGAGTGCTTGAGCCACGTGATACGTCCCAATCCTTTGATATTACCTGTATCACTGAAGTGGAGTGTTTGAGCCACGTGATACGTCCTGTTATACCTTTTTATTGATCTCAATCTTTTATGAGGGAGGGTTTTGACATACTTAGCACATTTAGTACTTGTGGGTGACAGACACAGTGCATTTTGTTTAAACTAAATTGAGTCATGAACTAAACAAAAGGGAATTCGAATGCTCAGGTCGACAATTTATTTTCAGGTATGTCATGATCGCACGTCACCACACACCTCAGACACCTCAGCCATACTTTAGGTTCCATTTGTTCATTGTTTTATTTTAAATCATCTAATTATAGTAAGTACGATCTCACATTTTTGTAGAATTGATTAATATTGGTAGATCCAGTTTATTATGATTTAAATCGCCCATTAAATACATTTGTGACGCCGTTTATTATAATTTTTTTAATATAAAAAAAATTAACGTATATTAAACCGAAAATTAGGCTCACATTTGAAAATTTTTCAACTGATGAGGCTCCTCCCGCGAGAAGGAGGAAAACATTCAATTTGGTAGACAAAAAACTACACTATAAACAAATTTTTTATTAAATTTTAGATACAATTGTAACATGTCTATCGACCTGTTTCGATTTAAGCGAAATAATTTCAATTTTACCGCTCGCCGTCATAGTAACCACTTCCAATTTAGTTCTGTGATCTAAATTTCTCTGATCGTTGATCGTTGCGACAATTGACATATGATGTCAACGCTCGATTCTCATTCTCGATTTTCCTTCTTTTCATTACCGACCCTTGAGCAGCAAGGACGTATCTTCATATCGTATCTTTCAATTTTTTAATTGTTTTACCTTGAATTGCTGTGGTAAGTCCAAAATTATAATTAATATTTATCAAGCTTTTTCTAAAGTAGTGGCTGATATAATTTTTTTGTGCATTTCTTATGTTTTTACAGAGATAGATAGACGAATATACACATACCACGTGGTCAACTACATTTCTTTTCATTTTATACTTGTACATTACTTTTAAACTTAATCTTTTATCGTAAATAGCTGTTACCTTTTTTAATGCAAACATTTGCTAGATTCTTTTTTGTAAAATACCTAATTATTTTCAAAGATAGATATCTTTTTTACATTTAACCTTTTCAAATATTCTGCCAGTGCTGGTTTCACATTTCATTAAACATTTTACTCTTTTAGAAATTGTTTATTCATAACTTTTTACTATATTTAATTGATATTTCAAGTTCATTGGTACTTTTTTCTTTTTTGTTTTGGTTGATAATTTTTACTGTTTTAAATGGGACATATATGTTGGAAAGCTTTCAGTAAATTTAAATTTCATTATTTTAAACAACTGCCTTCCTTTTTGACCTGAAAAGCTAAACCAACATTATGTGCCCCATTACATTAAAATTCCTACATATCCCTAATCCACCTGAACTTCTAGGTAAGCACAGCGGCCAGGTTAACCCTGCAAGTTACGGCCAGGATACCCCTGCAAGTTACGGCCAGGTTACCTCTGCAAGTTACGGCCAGGTTACCTCTGCAAGTTACGGCCAGGTTACCTCTGCAAGTTACGGCCAGGTTACCTCTGCAAGTTACGGCTAGGTTACCTCTGCAAGTTACGGCCAGGATACCCCTGCCAGTTTATCGTTAAGTTACCACTGCCAGGATACCACTGTCAGGTTACCGTTACTGCCAGGTTACCGTTAGTTTCAACTTCTAGACATCTTTACTTCCACTGCAAGACATCACAACTTCTATACATCTTTACTTCCACTGCAAGACATCTCAACTTCTATACATCTTTACTTCCACTTCAAGACATCTCTTCTTCAACTTCGACAGCATTCTACCACTCCGACAAGCTAAGTACCTTTGAAGAAGTACAGGTTTTTTTTCTTTTCCTCTTTACATTATCTTCCTTTAGTGGCAGAATAAATTTAATATTTAAATTTCTTTTTTTATTTCTTATACCCGGCTGTAAGAGCTGTAGGGACTGTCCGGGTTTATGTAAATTTTGTAACTTTTTTATTTTCAACTTTCAAGTAAATTCTACAAGGTGTTTCTACCTTTTTCACCATAGTTTTTTTTTGAAATTAAATTATTTTTTCGTCTAAAAAGGTAGTGGCGCCCTTAAGTTCTTATAGTCTGTCAACCCTCTGGCATACCTAGTGTGGCATCAACATGGAGTCGATCCACCCTTGAGAGAGTCTCTAGCCGGGATCTGTCTCTTGAGGAGAGAACGAGTGTTACAAATTGGCGCCCCTTGTTTTTGTTGCACTGTATGACAGTTGGGTTGAAACGGGCTATAATATTTTTGCTTTTTTTTGTCTTTAACTTCGAGTTTTTTTAGCTTTTTAAAACTTTTTTGCTAACTTTAATAATTAACTTATTACCTTTTCACTCTTTTGATTAAATGTTGTAACGTCCCTGCATTCACATTTTACCTACATTACCTTCCTTATCTAATATATATTTTAAATTTCGTTTTGATATTTTTTGGGTCTACAAGTAAAATTCAACACAACTTATGTTGTTAAAAAATAATTAAGTTTTCTTTTATCGATTATTTATAGATGGTGTATAACATCTGATTTCTTGGCAGTGTTGTCACATGTAAAGCAAATTTTTGTGATGTTCATTTTTTAATGTCATATTTAATCTCTTTTTTTATCTTGTTCAGTTGAATTGTGTCTAGTTACACAAACTGAAATATCTTACTTTTTTTATCTCGTTCAGTTGAATTGTGTCGAGTTACACAAACTGGAATATCTTATCTATTTTCAGTATTGTTATTCAAGTGCAGTGTTGCCAGAGTAACAATTTATCTTTGAACTTACAGTTACTTACCTATTCTTTAATTTTGTTATTCAAGTGCAGTGTTGCCAAGTTAACTATTTATCTTTAGAAATGAACATTTTTTATTCAAATTTTTTTGAATAGCATGAGAATTGTGATGTGTTACAATATTTCCGACAATCTATGATCTATTTTTGATTTTGATTGGTTATATATTTAGTCATTGTGCAACATTACCATTACTAGATATAAATTTTTGAAAATATCGTATAATTTGTTGAAAGTATCGTACAGTATTGTTTATTTTAAATGACATTTATCGGTAGTGTGTATATGTTGTTTTTATATCTATAGTCATTCGCTTACATTCAGTTTCTTTATCTATATCTCGATGCCAGGCTTTTATGTTCATTTGGATTTTATATTCTTTGCTTTCGTTAGTGCTATTTGATTAGTACTGCTGATTTAGATACCGTTTCTTATTATTTTTCTCTTCTTTTAAACATGATGCAGGCCAATCACTTGAAGTCACTTGAACTATCATATGAGATTAAAATCAGAAATTTTCCTGTTCCGGATACTGTCGAACAGAAACGAAGAGTTTTAACAGGTCTTCTTGCTAGGGAAAATTCTAATAGAAGTTTTACGTCCCCAGTTAATTCCTACCTTTTTGAGGACGATTTGTTAGAAGTAACAGAAACAATTACTGACTTGACAGATATCATTGAACAATTTAGTGGCAATAAAAACGAACCAGTCTTTTCCAGAATCAATTCAAGATTGACACATTTGACTAATAGAATCAATAGATTAAATGCCGAAAGTAACGAACAACTACTAACAAGAGAAACATTGACAAATAGACTAATACTTTAAAAGCTGACCTTGCAATGAAAACAAATCCGACATCTAACTATAGAACTGAAGACACCTTACCTTCAAACTCATCTCCCCCCCTACTCGATTTGACACCCCTTATCAAAGACATGATCCAGTTTACAAATGGAATGTTTTCTTTACTGGTAAAAATGAATCACTTCATTTATTTTTGGAAAAAGTTGAAGTCCTTAGACTTTCTAGAGGAATTACAGAAAATGAGCTCTTCCTACAGTCATGTGAACTTTTCAAAGACAATGCCTTCACATGGTACCTTAATAATCGTAGTAAATTTCAATCCTGGAAAGACATTGTAGCCAAATTGAAAGCTGATTTTTTGCCATACAGTTATGAGACTGATTTGGAGTTGGAAATTTCTAATCGCACTATGGGTGCTAACGAACCGGTTGCTGTATACATATCTTCCATGATAGGATTATTTAATCGCTTGTCTAGTGTCGTTGACGGACGTACTCGTGTAGCAAAGATTCGTAGGAACCTTTTACCTTCTTTTATCTCATCATTAGCACTTCATAACCCCCAAACAGTTGATGAATTAACCGAACTGTGCAAAAGAATTGAGGAATCCCGTGTTTGGTCAGATAGATATAGATCACCATCTTCTAATAATCCTAGATTGCTTGAACCAGATTTATCTTGCCTTCATGTTTCCTCCCCGTCAAATCAAAGACAAAGAACTGCCGCAAACGTTTCAGCATTAACCTCCTTGGTTTGTTGGAATTGTAACAAAACTGGTCATTCATATTCCGAATGTTTCTCGCCAAAATCTATATTTTGCTACGGTTGCGGTGCAAAAAACACCACAAAACCTAAATGTCGTAGATGCATCCAAAAAAACTCGAGACTGACTGGCACTCCGAATCTGGCCCCTGTGTCCAGTCAAGCACAACCAACTACATCCCAGCCAGAAAACCCCAGAAGAACGAACACACGACCAAACAGACTTCCAAACAGATCTCCAAACAATCACAACCCCCCTACAAACCAAAACTAACTTTCTCAACTTCCGCTGCTGAATGGTAAAATTATCTAATCTTTGTTAAAGATTTCCTAGCGTCCAATCATTTTAGAAATACAGACAAACCATTACCTTTACCTACCAAACAACTTACAAATACCTTACCGAACACTAACGACATCCAGAATACAGATAATGACAAAAACATTTCGCTTACTGACAATATTACTTCTGTACCACTGTTTCAACCTCCATTAATACGTGTCCCATATTCGCAAAAAAACCTAATGATAATAGACCTTACCTTACCGTGAAAATTTTAGACGTACCCGTTTTAGCTATGGTTGACACAGGCAGTAATTCTACTGTTCTTGGAAATCAGGGTTTCTCTTTGTTGCATTCTCTACATTTACCTATACAGTATGACTCTGGTTTGAATATTACCACCGCTGACGGTGTACCTCAACAATATATGGGCTATATTTCCGCACCAATGACAGTGAATGACGTTACAAAGACAATAAAAATACTGATAATACCGTCAATAACCCATAACCTTATTTTAGGAATGGACTTTTTGAACTTGTTCAAAATAGACATGAGTTTTCATGATTTGTCATACTCTTTATTATCTTCTACTTGTGTAATTAACACAATACAATCTGCTTCTACTCTCTCTATTGAAGAAAAAAACAAACTTGAGCAAACTATAAACTTATTCTCTTCTCTTGCCCCTCCTGACCGAATTGGCAGAACGAATTTTGTTGAACACGATATCGACACTGGTGATGCAAAACCGATTGCACAACGCCAATATCCTCTATCCCCAGTTATGCAAGGTCATTTAGTAAAAGAAGTCAACGAGATGTTACGACTAAATGTCATTCAACCTTCGAACTCCCCTTGGTGTTCACCCCTTTGGGTAGTCCCAAAAAAGTCTGGAGAATGCCGCGTCTGCTTCGATGGCCGAAAGCTGAATAAAATAACTACTCCGGATTCCTATCCCATGGCTCAAGTAGATGTCATTCTTAGCAAACTTCGAGACGCTAAATTTCTTACCTCCATTGATTTAAAAAAAGCCTTTCTACAAATACCCCTTACCGAATCTTCTCGCCCCAAAACTGCTTTCGCTGTCTATGGCTTAGGCTTATTTGAATTTACGACGACTCCCTATGGTCTAATTAACGCACCCAAAACTATGGCACGTCTAATGGACATTGTTATAGACCCTTCTTTAAGGCCCTACTGTTTTTGTTATTTGGATGACATCATTATTGCTACCCCTACCTTCGAACTTCATTTAGAAATCCTTAATAAGTTATATCTTCGTCTTAAAGAGGCAAACCTTACTGTAAATTTCCAAAAATGTGAATTCTGTCGAGACTCTCTTAAATTCCTTGGTTTTGTAGTCGACAAAGCTGGTCTCCGAACTGAGGAAGACAAAGTTTCCGCAATCCTTAACTATCCTGCTCCCAAAAACACTACCGAAGTCAAAAGACTTATTGGCTTAATTGGCTGGTATCGCCGATTCATCAAAGATTTTTCTACCGTTTGTTCCCCGATAACTGACCTTCTTCATGGCAGAAAAAAAGGACAACCGATTTCCTGGACATCTGAGGCTGAAAATGCTTTTATCGAAGTCAAAAAACGACTTACTTCCAGCCCCATTCTTGCAAGCCCTGACTTTTCGAAAGAATTCATTGTACAGACTGACGCTAGTGACACTGGACTTGGTGCAATCTTATATCAACAATGTGATGGTATCGAACACCCCATCGCATATGCAAGTCGTACCTTGAACAAAACCGAAAGAAAGTACAGTACCACAGAAAAAGAACTCTTATGTGTAATTTTCCGTGTAGAAAAATTTAGAGGCTATGTGGAAGGAACCCACTTCACACTTGAAACAGACCATTCATCTTTACAGTATCTGTCAAAACTTTCCAACCCATGTGGACGTTTAGCTCGTCTTTCACTTAGATTATCGCAGTTCGATTTTGAAATCAAACATAAAAAAGGAACCACTATGGTTGTAAGTGATGCACTTTCCCGTTCATTTCAAGACATTTCAGTGATTGATGTCACTACCTTCAAGCCAGATACTTGGTATATCGCCATGATTGATAAAGTCAGTAATAATCCTGAGTCATTCCCCACCTTTAAAGTAGAAAATAATGTCCTCTACAAGCATGTCTTCTCTCCAAACCCCATATCTAGTAATTTATCTAATTGGAAAATTGTAGTCCCTACCCCGAACAGACTTGATGTCCTAAAGACATTTCACGACAATCAAACTAGTGCACATCTCGGCATCTCTAAAACCATCGCCCGAATTTCTGAAATCTACTATTGGGCAAAACTTGGAAAATTAAAGTCCCCACTACAAACAGGATTGATGTCCTGAAGAATTTTCATGACGATCAAACTAGTGCACATCTTTCCAAAACCATCGCTCGAATTTCTGAAATCTATTATTGGCCAAAACTTAGAAGCACTGTATCTCGTTATATCAAGAAATGTTCCGTTTGCTCTTCCTGTAAAACCCAAAATTTACCTAAAGCTGGTATAATGGGCCAGTATAAAGACATTAATTTCCCTTGGCAATGGATCTCTGCTGATTTAATAGGTCCATACCCCGGATCTAAAAATGGCAATAGATTTGTTCTCGTTATAACAGACTGGTTTACTAAATTTTGCCTTGTTCACCCTATGCAGAATGCCACAGCTGCTGGTATTGTTAAATTTATCGAAAATCAAGTTTTTCTTATTTTTGGAGTTCCGCAAATATTTTCCGTCGATAATGGCACAGTCTTTACCTCTTCCCTATTCAAAAATTTGATGAATCAATATAAAGTACAAAAAATTTTCTACAATGCACGCTATCACCCACAAGTTAATCATACAGAACGGACCAATAAAACCATAGTTACTGCCTTACGTTGTTATATTCATGACAATTCCTCTCATAAAAATTGGGATGCATCAATACATAAAGTTGCACAAGCAATAAGAACCGCAAAACATGACGTTACAGGTTACTCTCCCGCTTTTTTGAATTTTGCCAGAAACGTACCGTTAAGTGGAGATTTTTATGGTGTAATTTCCGAAAATGCTAACAATTTAATCAATAACGCAGACAAATTACAGCTGATTGATGACTTACAGACTCTTCCTAAACTTTATATTGATGTACGCAAAAAGCTTAAGCAAGCCCATGACAGAAACACAAAGTATTATAATTTACGAAAAAGAGATGTAGAATATCATGTCGGTGACCGCCTGTGGAAAAAGAATTATGTACTTTCATCCAAAAATGATAACTTTGCAGCAAAATTGGCTCCTAAATATATTCCGTGTATTGTCCATAAAGTAATTTCTAGACTTGTTTATAATCTCAAAGACCTTTCAGGTAATGATCTTGGAAATTGGCATGTTTCAGATCTGAAAAACCAATTTATTGACGTTGACGAAAACCTTCCGGATGACTTAGACCATGAACAAGACAATACCGCTGACATTGCAAATTAATTGTTTCTTTTTCCTTTTATAACTTACCGTAGAGTCCCGTATCTCAGAAACCGTGTCTTGAATGGAGTTTCGATATCGTTCTCCTAAAAAAACGGTACAATTGTGTTTTAGTTTACCATTATTATTATTTTAGTTTTCTTCGTTTTTTTTTCTTTCCGTTTTCTGTCTTCTAGACAACCGTGTTACTTACCGTCCCGATTCCATACTCAACTTGGTTCACAATTATTTTACCCCCCGCGTAGAAAAGGAAGTAGACCAAGCTACGTAGGAGTTTATACCGTTCTCCGAACAAAACGGCTCCTTTTCTTACCCCGCATATCATTAATTCTGTTACAAAAAATAAAAATACCGGCTAGACACCGTGAGAGCTCTCCATTGCGGAAATGGATTTTACGTCATTCAAATTTTTGGTCCCCCTTTTTGTTGTATATCTTTTTGTTGCCCCGAGTTTTTCGTATCATTTCTCAACAATAAAATGATACTTTTGCTTTTTTAACTTAACGTGGAGTCTCGATTGACGTACCGTGAGACGTTAGGCCCCAATTGAACCGGGTTTGCCTTTGCCGAGTGGCGGATTGCGCTCGGTATACAAATCTAATAGGTTTAAAAAATGACTGCTTAGTCGCTCTATTTCTCATAGCAATCTCTTCCCTTTCCCTTGTCTTCAATGGCAATACTTCCTTAGTTGTTAGTCGTTTTTTACTGTTTAACCAGGTTGGCCACATTTTTATACAGTTCTTCACCGATGTACCGTATTTCCTGATAGGATCATGGGTGTCATTTTATTTTTATCACCTTGTTCAATTTAAGAAGGCATATCAAAGGACGAAATATATAGAGCTGGATCGACTTTCGGATCGATGATCAATGGCTACTGTGGACGCTAACTGGCAACCTCACCGATTGTCGATTGGGCGCTGTTATTTCTGGCCTCTATTTGTGCTTTCTGTCTTTTAATTAGTACCTATTTTAGTTTGATTATGTGATAAGTCTATCAATTTTATGTTTTCATTATGTCGCCACATTCTACTCTTGCCACAAACGCCCTTATTTCAACCTTTGATTAATCTTTCAGAATTACCACATATATCGTCAATCCTTTTTACTGTTACCCATTCGAAGTAAATATCTATGTATTTCTTTCTCTCTTCCTTAACATACCCTTTGCGTTGCCATATTGTGAAATTTGTGATCTACCTACCGTTATCGGATATTTTAGAACCGTTCCTTATGGAACACTAGTGTTGTCGCCATGCCAAAATTTTTGCTAGGTTAAGTAGTATTTCACCTTGGGTGACGTCTTTTTGACAAATCTTTACTCTTTGCTCGGTGAAAATTAGGCTGATTTATGAAATAATTAGAATTCCGACGGAATTATATTCTGAATCAATTTTAGGCTGACATCACTCCCCGTGTTTATTTTTGTGTCTCCACGGAGACATTTGTTTGGTATTTGCTGGAATTGCGAATCTGAGATACCAGCGTTTTATCAAAACACTACCTACCTTACCTTACCTTATCGTTATATACACTGAGAAATTATCGCACCCTATCGTTACCTTTCGTTCTCAGTGTATGCTTTGCCTTATCCGATGACATAACGACACAATAATCACAAGATGACAAAACTGCCTTGCCGCTACCTTTGACAATTACCTTCCCTACCTACTATACATAGATTTTGCATTGATACTTCACATCTTATTAACCCCTTTTTAAATAAAAAAATAATTCTTCGAATCATTTTTTCCCGGAGGAGAGGGGGTGTAACATGTCTATCGACCTGCTTCGATTTAAACGAAATAATTTCAATTTTACCGCTTGCCGTCATAGTAACCACTTCCAATTTAGTTCTGTGATCTAAATTTCTCTGATCGTTGATCGTTACGACAATTGACATATGATGTCAACGCTCGATTCTCATTCTCGATTTTCCTTTTTTTCGTTACCGACCCTTGAATAGCAAGGACTTATCTTCATACCGTCTCTTCAATTTAATTGTATTATCTTAAATTGCTGTGGTAAGCACAGCTGCCAGGTTACCCCTGCAAGTTTACCACTGCCAGGATACCCCTGTCAGGTTACCGTTTACTGCCAGGTTACCGTTTACTGCCAGTTTACCACTGCCAGGATATCCCTGCAAGTTTACCCCTGCCAGGTTTCCGTTTACTGCTAGGATACTGCCAAGTTACCGTTAGATTATACTTCAACTTCCAGACATCTCTACTTCAACTTCCAGACATCTCTACTTCAACTTCCAGACATCTCTACTTCAACTTCCAGACATCTCTACTTCAACTTCCAGACATCTCTACTTCAACTTCCAGACATCTCTACTTCAACTTCCAGACATCTCTACTTCAACTTCAAGACATTTCTTCTACTTCCACTCCGACAAGCTAAGTACCTTTAAAGAAGTACAGGTTTTTTACCTTTTTACATTTTTACCTTTCTTTATTGGCAGAATAAATTTAATATTTGAACTTCTTTTTTTCATTTCTTTTATACCCGGCTGTAAGAGCTGTAGGGACTGTGTCCGGGTTTATGTAAATTTGTTATTTTTTTATTTTTAATTTCAGTAAATTCTACAAGGTGTTTCTACCTTTCTCACCTTAGTCCTTTTTCGTAAAATTAGATTATTTTTCTTGTCGACGTCTAAAAAGGTAGTGGCGCCCTTAAGTTCTTATAGTCTGTCAACCCTCTGGCATACCTAGTGTGGCATCAACATGGAGTCGATCCACCCTTGAGAGAGTCTCTAGCCGGGATCTGTCTCTTAAGGAGAGAACTAGTGTTACAGAAAACAGATGTTATGGCAAAAACCATAAAAGAAGTTGTAAAATCTTGTATCGATGCTGGTCTCAGTGTGAAGAGCATAGTGTGCGACCAAGGATCTGCAAATATTGCAGCAATAAATGAATTGTATGCTGAAACAAGGGAGTATTTTGTTCGCAGGGGGGAAGAAAATAAGATGTTCGGCATATTAATTGACAATAAAGAAATAGTGCCCCTATATGATTGTCCACATCTTCTAAAATCATAAAGGAATAATGTTTTTAAATACCCAGTTGTATTTAAATGGAGAGGAGAAGATGTGGAAGTAGAGTACTGGGTCTAGTCAAGCTTTTCGAAGTAGAACAGGCTGAAAGTGATGATTACAAACTATGCAAAAATTTGACCCTTCACCATGTCCAAAATACAAAAAAAATGAAAGTTTCTGTAGCTGCACAAGTCTTTAACAATAATGTTGCCGCTGTCCTTAAGAGGATGGCACGCAATGAAGCTGATGGAATTCCAAAAAAAGCTGTAAGTACTGCTAAATTTCTACTTTTTATAGATAAAGTTTTTGACAGTGTCAATGGAGCTTCTATATCTATAAAGAGTGGAAAAATCTTGAGGTGTGCAGTTACAGAGAAATCTGGGCAGACGCAATAAAAGTTTTCCAAAATATGTATTTTTTGGAAAATGATAAAAAATTCATAACACCTTCGTTAAGAAATTGGGTACATACTTTGAAAGGAATGTGTTATTTATGGGATAAATTGGCAGGTGTAGGTGTTAAATTTTTATGTACTCGTAATCTCAATCAAGATCCTTTGGAAAATTTTTTGGCAAGGTACGAAGTCTATCATTTTCAAATTCATTTAAATCACTCATTATAACTAATTATTAGTCCAATCAAACCCCATCATTCAATTGTGAATCGGATGGTTTTCAAGGTTTGGATGACTTAAAACATATGTTGACGTCCCATTTGCCTACAGGAACAAAAAATATCATTTTGCCAAATCTTAGTATTCCAGAATTCAAGCCAGAATACAGTTCATTTTTAAAAAAAGGAAAATTTCAAAAACAGTTTTAAGGAATGTTTGTAAGAATGAGATTTTTAATTGTAAATATCATGATACCCGTGAAATCATTTTCGAATATACCTACAACAAAATTTCATTTATTCGTTTGGATAAAAAATGTCAATTCAATTTTGAAGGGGAAACAAATACTTAGGGTGTGTTGTAACTCGGTAGGTTAAACCATTGTTATAGTTTACCACTGGTTAACTTCAAAAGGTTGTTGTAACACGAGATTTCGGACGATCACCAACTGGTTAACTATATAAAAGCTTACCATCCGATTTCCGGGGTTTAACCTATGGTCAAAACACGGAACAATCAAATTTTACTCATTTCATGATTTATTTAAATACGTTTTTGACAATTCTACAATTGACATTTGTTTGATTTTCCATTTAAAATTAATAAAATTATACAAGTAATACCAATGGACGAATTAATGAGGGAAAACCTCCAAGAGCTTATGGATGATGAAGATTTTTGAGAACTATACGAATTAGAAATGTTTCCGAGAGCGGCTAGAAATTTTAGGGGTGGAGAAAACCATTTTATAAAATGGAATGAACATGAATTTAGAGATAGATTCCGACTATCAAAAGAAACGGTGCTGCTTATAATTGATGAAATTAGAGACTCAATATTATTTATTAGATACGAGTAAGTATTTATCAAGCATTCATTGTTGCTGTTATTAAATGCGTGGTATATGTACTATCTAGAGTCAACGCTGTAACTCCGGAAGAAAAAGTTTTACTGACTTCAAGATTCTTAGCAACTGGGTCTACTTTACAAGCAGCTGGAGATTTTTCAGGTATATTTTTAGAATGTTATTTGTATTATCCTATGAAGTTTGTATATTGTTACAGGAGTTGATAAATCAACTGCCAGCAGAATTATACACAAAGTTATCACTTCAATAGCAAGGCTTGGGCGTGAATTCATTAAAATGCCCCAATCAGAAGTGGAAATACAGAAAGTTCAGGAGGAGTTTTTTAATATTAGCAGGGTTCCAAGATGTATTGGTGCATTGGACTGCACCCATGTTAAAATTCTGACCCCGGGAGGTGAAAATGCGGAAACTTTTAGAAACAGAAAAGGTTTCTTTTCTTTCAACGTTCAAATGGCGTGTAGGGCCAATTTGATAATTCAGAATGCTGTCTGTAGGTGGCAAGGTTCTGTTCATGACGTAACAATCTTTGCAAATTCCCGTTTACGGGCGCAGTTTGAAGGTGGCATCTTTGGAAATTCTGTTTTAGTGGGTGATCCTGTCCAGTCCTATCTTATGACACCTTTGGCAAATCCTCGAGAACAAGCAGAGCAGCTTTTTAACGAGAGTCAAATAAGAACTCGAAATCCTATTGAAAGGTGCTTTGGGGTTCTTAAAAAGAGATTTCCAATTTTAGCATTGGGTATTCGACTCAATGTAGAGAAAGTAGAACCTATTATAATCGCCTGCGCTGTACTCCACAACATAGCTTGTGAGAAAAATGAACCAGAGTAAACATTTGGTCAATTCAAAAGATAAAATCAATAAATTATCAAAAAGTGGTATTTATAGACTTGAATGTAACGATTGTGAAGCTTCATATATAGGTAGAACTTGTAGACCTTTAAAAGTTCGTATAGGTGAGCATTTAAGTAAACATGAGAATTCAGCTTTTGGTCATCACTTAAAATTCAATAAGCATAGTTTTAGTCCTAATCGTAATTCAAAAATTTTAAAAGAAGTTAATTCAAAAAATTTCAATAGGTTAGATTTTCTTGAGGATTTACAGATTAGTGAAGAATTACAAGACAATAATTTTTGTTTAAATAAACAAGTACAATTAAATAGATCTTATATTCCATTACATAGACGTTTAAAAGATTAATAGTTTATTTTAAATGTTTATGGACTCTTGTTGTGGTTGTTTTTGAATTAGATTTAGGAATGGGTTCTCATTAAACCCTTAATCTTTTTCTGGCTAGTATTTGATCTGAGTAATGGGTCCTCATTAGACTCTAAATCAGATCTTTCTCATTGAAAACAACTCATATTGTTTTTACATACTAATCCTCTCTCTATGATGATATTCATATTTATCCATAACATCATCAAGCTGATATCATATTGTCCATTTGTTTATTTTAAAAAAGAAATTTTATGAACTTTGTTTGTGGTTGTTTTAGAATTAGATTTAGTTATGGGTTCTCATTAAACCCTTAATCTTTTTCTTATAGTAGTGGATTTGATTAATGGGTTCTCATTAGACTCTAAATCAGATCTCCTTAATTAAAGACCACTCACATTGGTTTTGAGATTTTACTTGATATACATTTGATTATTGTTTAATTTTGGATTTGAACAGTTTTTAATAACTTCTGTAATTTGTTTTTACAAGCTTCATTGCTCGAACGGTAATTGTATTTGGAGTTTCCTTTGACTATAATTAACTATCTAATTTGAATTAGATTTGGAAAGGGGTTCTCATTAGACCCTTAATCTTATTCGTTTTTGGAATTAGATTTGAGTATTGAGTTCTCATTAGACTTTAATCAAATTAATTTTCCCCTATCAGATGTGTTTTGTTATTGGTTATAACAATGTTTATTTAATTATGTATTTTGGAATCATTCTCAGAAAATTCATTTCATTATTTTTTGCATTAACATTTCAATTGTTTAAATTGATTTGTTTACTTTTGGATGTCTCTTGACATATATGTGAATTTTCTACTTTGAATCAGATTTAGTAATGGGTTCTCATTAGACCCTTAATCTTTTTCAGTATTTTATAATTTGATAGGTTCCCATTAAACCTTAATATCAAATTTTCCTTAATTTCATTTAGGAAGTTTACATGTCTGTTTTGGGATATTACTTGACATTTGATTATTATTTTATTTTGGATTTGAACAGTTTTTAATAACTTCTGTAATTTGTTTTTACATGCTTAATTGCTCTAACGGTTATTGTATTTGGAGTTTCCTTTGACTATTAATTAACTATCTAGTTTGAATTAGATTTGGAAAGGGTTCTCATTAGACCCTTAATCTTATTCGTTTTTGGAATTAGATTTGAGTATTGAGTTCTCATTAGACTTTAATCAAATTAATTTTCCCCTATCAGATGTGTTTTGTTATTGGTTATAACAATGTTTATTTAATTATGTATTTTGGAATCATTCTCAGAAAATTCGTTTCATTATTTTTTGCATTAACATTTCAATTGTTTAAATTGATTTGTTTACTTTTGGATGTCTCTTGACATATATGTGAATTTTCTACTTTGAATCAGATTTAGTAATGGACCCTTAATCTTTTTCAGTATTTTATAATTTGATAGGTTCCCATTAAACCTTAATATCAAATTTTCCTTAATTTCATTTAGGAAGTTTACATGTCTGTTTTGGGATATTACTTGACATTTGATTATTATTTTATTTTGGATTTGAACAGTTTTTAATAACTTCTGTAATTTGTTTTTACATGCTTAATTGCTCTAACGGTTATTGTATTTGGAGTTTCCTTTGACTATTAATTAACTATCTAGTTTGAATTAGATTTGGAAAGGGTTCTCATTAGACCCTTAATCTTATTCGTTTTTGGAATTAGATTTGAGTATTGAGTTCTCATTAGACTTTAATCAAATTAATTTTCTCTTATTAGATGTGTTTTGTTATTGGTTATAACCAGACTACAATGTTTATTAATTATGTTTTTTGAAATCATTCTCAGAAAATTCTTTTCGTTATTTTTTGCATTAACATTTTAATTGTTTAAATTGTTTTGTTTACTTTTGGAAGTCTCTTGACATATATGTGAATTTTCTATTTTGAATCGGATTTAGTAATGGGTTCTCATTAGACCCTTAATCTTTTTCAGATTTTATAATTTGATAGGTTCCCATTAGACCTTAATATCAAATTTTCCTTTAATTTCATTTAGGAAGTTTACATGTTTGTTTTGGGACATTTGAAGAAGATTTCTACAGTGTTAGTTTTAAACATTTTTTTAGAATGATTGAGTTCTATGTTCACTGTCATTTGTCATATGCTAAATTTTTAAAATTGAAGGAGTGTAACTTCAACATCCGTTAGATGAACACGTGTTCGGATTTCAGTTTTAAATAATTTTAACAAATAAAATTTTTAATAATGTTCAACATCTAGATTCGACAAACCCTAAACAGGGAATCATTTTAATTTTAATGTAATTTTAATTCATGACGTCAATGTGTTGTCTAAGTTTCTTGTATAAATTACCTGACGAGTAAGTAATTCTTTATCTACTTATTTTTTATATTTTCCAACTTTTTTATTTACTTGCAGGTAAGCACTGAAGATGGCTTAATAGCCGAAAGCGCTCTGCTATTTTAATAAATTAATATTTACACAGAATACGAATATGTTTTCTTGACTTTCGAGTCATGTGTACTCAGCTATAAATTATTCACAATAATTGAAGAAACTAATAATATTGATTTAGTTGTACCTAATATACCTAGGTTTAACAGAAATGGCTTAGTGAGATATAATTCAATCACACAATATTTTGAAGGACTGGTATGAAAAATGTAATTATGGTCAACATGATCCAATAGGGAACTTGCCAATTTTTTTTTAATTTACTAAAATGTGTGTTTATATATGAAAACACATTATACCAAATATCAGTCCTTAAATCGCAATACTTATTTCACAATAAATAATTAAAGTTGGAATCGCCACCGGGTATATTCAAACGAAGCAAAATGCGCGGAAACGGCTGTGACGTCACACCGCAACTCGCGCATCGGTAAGCGCAGAAAGCACCCGGCCGGCACGAGTTTAACAGCCATTTGAAGCATTTCTTATTGATTTTTTATCGAATTCGAATCGTTAGTTTCTCAGTTTTTAAGTGTTTATTGTTCATTTTTTGTATTTATTATGGAAAAAACTCCGTATAAATACTGTATCGTTCCTTTGTGTAAGAGTACAACTGTGAAAAATCCAGATAAAATTTTCATTCGCGTACCTGAAGATAAAAAGCGACAAATAAAATGGCTAAAAGCATGCAGAAGAGGTGTAGGGGATTTTTCTACGAAGAGCAAAGACATTAAGGTTTGTGAAGAACATTTCAATGTAAGTATAAATACCTAATATAAATAATTAGGGTTCGGTAAACTTGTTACTTTACCAGTAAAGCCTGCAATCTTCTATTACCACATACGTACTTAAATATAAAAAAATATCTACTAATTTGATTTAGATATCGAGGTAGGTATTTAGTTGAAAATATTACTTAGGGACCCATAATTTTATACCTAATAAATATTTGATTATGTATGTTATTTTTTTGTTTCAGATTGCCGAAGATATGGATAATTATGTAAAGTTTAAACTGTGGGTGGTAAAAAAATAATGAAATCTCATGTAGTGCCTCACATTTTTGATTGCCAACCAGACAAAAAGAACATTTTCAGTTCCTGCAAGAACAGCATCTGTTAAAAGGATGAAGAGAAGACTTGATGAAGCAGTAGCTTCCTGTTCTACCACAACAGTAAAATCCTCCGAATTTTTAATGTATGATGCAGTCATAAACATATCAACTCTGGGTAAATTGTCTGACTGTCCTTTTATAAAACCTGCATCAACCATTTTCAGTCTTTAAACAAAACTACAAACACCAAATCAAGCAAAATTGAATAAAACTTTCTCCAAGAACAACTAAACACCACGTTCATTTACGGGTTTGAATTGACGGTTCACGATCGCCTGACAAAAAGTGCGGTCTGACGTCACAACCAATGGCAGCGCGTTTTGAGAGCAGTTCAAATTATTCAAATTTTAACCCTTTATTTCTCAGGTAATTTAATCGTTATAGGAATTTTTCTTTTTCTACGAAGTTCCTTATGATAATATCTTACGATTTTAATTGTTTTTAAATGATTTTATTTTTTTGGCAAGTTCCCTATTAGTAGGTAGCTTAGATATGGAAACAAACACCATTATATTGATATGTTTGGCTCTTCAATTTCTTCCATTAAATGCAATCTCCACTTCTGTTCATTTTGATTATTTAAAATTATTTATACAATGTCCGCCATAAAGTTGGAACCATATGGGAATTTTTTTTATTATTGTAGTTAAATAACAACTTTGGATAGCAATCACTTCTGCTTCTGAAATAACTTAAAATGCGCCAAGTCAAAGTTGACAGGTAACATCTGTCAATTGTCAAGTTCGTAATTTTGGAAAAAATGTCATAAAAACGGGTCAATTTGTTAAAATTTCGAAAAATGTTACTTGGAAATTATGATTCTAATCACATTTTATGCTTATGTGCCGATTTTGAGAGAGAAATTTTGATGTTCAATAAATTTCATATTTTCGTACTTTTTAATTCACCCCCGTATCTGGCGACTTTAAAATCATTTGAAACTCTTCAAAGTAGTATAAAGGCTACCATTCCATTGCAAATTGTGATCATAATATTCGTACGTAAGCTGGTTTTGAAGATTATTGATATTTTCAACTAAAAAAGAGGTAGTCTCTGGATTATTTTCCAAATTTCAAAAAAATCAGAAATAGTTCTTCAACTTTTTCTTCATTAAACTTTAGTTGGATGATACAAAAATGGTTTTAACTGTAATCTGAATATCTTAACGCATAACGACTACTTCAAAATTACAAACAATAAATAGATCACTTTGAAGGAACTTATGTACAAAAAATCAGTATATCCATGAAATGTCGTTGCTATAAGTAACCGAATGAAAGTTTTGAAAACAAAACACGAAATTGACAGTTTATTAAAAAATATTAGTTGTTATTGTCGGCAATTTTGTAAACATGCTTACAAAAGATGAAAAGGTTGAAATAATTTTAATTCATGGCGAAGACCGTACAAATAGAACTACTGCCGAAATTTTTAATACCAGACATCCTGAAAGACATATTTCCCAAGCGACGGTCGGCAAAATTATGTCAAAATTCAAGGACAGCGGTTCAGTGAATAATATTTTTAAAAAACAGCATGTTGCATGGAAAATTGCTGACAAAGAAGAAGAAATATTGCTAGATGTTGTGGAGCATAAGGTTACCTCTGTAGCTGGAATATCGGAGAGGACAAATGTAGCAAATACAACTGTAAGGAGAATTTTAAAGAAACACCATTATCACCCATATAAGCCTAAATTTATTAATACATTGAAAGAAAGAGACTTTGACTCAAGATTAGAATTTTGTGCACGAATACAAGGTGAGATTGAAGACAGCCTACATTTTTCAAGGTACATTATGTTTACGGACGAAGCCACTTTTACCTCAAATGGAACGGTATCCTCTCAGAATTGTCGATGGTGGGCTGATGTGAATCCCAATTTCATAATAGAGTGTAGAGATCAGTATTCTTTTAAAACTTATGTGTGGTGTGGCATTTTTAAGGGAAGGTTAATTGGACCTTATTTTTTTAAACAAAATTTAAATGCTAGACGATACTTAAACTTGTTACAACAAGAAATTGCATCATTTGTAGATGAAATGCCGTTGAATGAAAGGTCGCGTTTGGTTTTTCAACAAGATGGAGCATCAATTCACAGTACTGTTGCAGTCAGGGAATTTTTAAACATTTTGTTCAGAGGAAAATGGATAGGGAGGTTTTCTGAATTTCTTTGGCCGGCGCGATCCCCTGATTTGACCATAATGGACTTTTTCCTTTGGGGATATTTAAAAGAAAAAGTATACAAAAGAAGGCCTTTTCAAAATGTGGATCATTTGGAAGATGTTATAAGGGAAGAGTGTGCAAATATACCTAGGCAGTTCTTACTAAATGCTGTCAGGGAATTTAACCGTCGAACAGAAAAATGTATGGAAACTGAAGGGAGGCACACGGAGATGTAATTTCCTTTAAAGTGTTTTATTTATTGTTTGTAATTTTAAAGTAGTCGTTATGCGTTAAGATATTCAGATTATAATTAAAACCATTTTTGTACTATCCAACTAAAGTTTAATAAAGAAAAAGTTGAAAAACAATTTCTGATTTTTTTGAAATTTGGAAAATAATCCAGAGACTACCTCTTTTTTAGTTGAAAGTATCAATAATCTTCAAAACCAGCTTACGTACGAATATTATGATCACAATTTGCAATGGAATGGTAGCCTTTATACTACTTTAAAGAGTTTCAAATGATTTTAAAGTAGCCAGATACGGGGGGTGAATGAAAAATACGAAAATATGAAATTTATTGAACATCAAAATTTCTCTCTCAAAATCGGCACATAAGCATAAAATGTGATTAGAATCATAATTTCCAAGTAACATTTTTCGAAATTTCAACAAATTGACCCGTTTTTAGGACATTTTTTCCAAAATTACGAACTTGACAATTGACAGATGTTACCTGTCAACTTTGACTTGGCGCATTTTAAGTTATTTCAGAAGCAGAAGTGATTGCTATCCAAAGTTGTTATTTAACTACAATAATAAAAAAAATTCCCATATGGTTCCAACTTTATGGCGGACATTGTAATACAAGCGGGCTGAATTGATATTTAACTAGAGGTAGGTTTAATGCGCGAGCGGCGCAGTCCGCGAGTTTACCCAATATTGACCCGATACATTTCTTCAAATTTCAGATTTTGTCTCCTGTTTACCATTGTGTCATTGTATAATTAATTACGTTTATGGACATACATTTTTGTTTTGTACACAATATATTTACCATGTATTGAGTTCACCCCATTAATAAATAAATAATAACCCATTTTCTTTATTCATTATGAAATAGATATAAAGGTAGATGAAGAAACTATAAACCATCTTCTTTATTATTTAGCTACTTTGTTTACAAGACACTGTTTTTCCAATTGTAATATCGACATTTTAATGTCATGTTCTTCCTCCATCATCTTCATTTTTTGTTCATGGATTTGTCTCTTATGTTCTAATTCCTGTTTATGCCTTTCTTTATTATGTTTCAATTTTTGTTTATATCCGTCAAGATGACACTGTTGTTGCACTGATACATAATCCTGCTTCACTTTTGCCCAATTGGATAATTTAGTTCTTAAAGTGTTATCTGTAACAACAAATTTTGAAAGTAGCAGAACTGTTTTCTGGAACATAAGACATGTTCCGATTCTTTGTCTCCCAGATGTTCAGCTACATCTATAGTATCCACTCTCAATGGTTGTCAACAGAAGACAACAGCTACGGTAGATGTAGTTGAAAATTCTGGTAGATGCAATATCAGGCTATAGTCTTATGTTCCAGATAACAGAATTGCTCTTAATTCCGACAATGAAAACCTGCATTTTTCAAGTTTGGAAATATAAATAAAAATCCAATTGCATTGAAATTATGTTACATAGGTATTAAATTCCTCATGATTTAGAAAACAAACTTGGGTCAAGCTGTGGAACTCCCCGCTCTTCAGTAACCATATTTATTTTATTTATACAAAATTAAAAAAGGGCATACCTACTCTGCACAATGACAAAAAATACCTATGTACCATTTTAGACGATAACGTTTTTAGTACTTCTGCAAAAGAAACTGAAATTTAGTTGCGTATTGATACTCTTACCTCTTTTTCTTCTGTCACTCAGATTATTTACTTGCAACCTTTTTGACACTGGAGTTCTTATTAACGCAGTTGAGCTTTTAGACCAATCCTCTAAAAAATAGGTATAAATAAATAAGATATTCAATTCAGTTTTCAATATAATTTTATTGCAGCTTTGTTTTTTTTTTAAATTGGATAGAATTTCTTATGATTTTGTTCTACATCTTGAAGATACGGCATAGATTTACTTACTGGCATTTGAACTGGTTGCAGCACTTGTACTAGGATCGGCATCATATTCTTTCTCTCCACAAAATTTCGAATCTTCTGTAAACGAGCATTCATAAATTAAATACGAAATAAAAATACTTTAGAGCATGTAAACATAATATTCACCTATTTCATATTCGTTGTTGTCATCACTTTCCTCAGTTATTACAGTGACTTGTTCTTTATCAAATAGATCTGCAAATTAATATAATACCAATTTTATTGATGCCCATTAATTATATAACATATACATACTCATCCCGATACTAGGCCTATTATTATCTTTAGATAAACCTGTAATGAAATCTTATCAATAATAAGAATATACTTTCATTTGTAAGATATACCTTCAGCATCATCATCAAACTGTGATTTCAAGCCAGTTACTCTGAAACCAAGGATTTCTCGAATATCCCGATCCGTTTCAGTTTCATGCCAAGGAACAGGCGGACCACCCCCTGTTAAATATGTATCCCTCTTTTCTTCAGCAAAACTTTTAAGGGTTTTTTTTTCATCTTGAGGTATTTGTTTTTCAATACTTGTAGACTGCGCACAGACACAAGAATTGAATTCTCTGGTCACTTTCAGCCAAGCCTCATTTTTGCTTTGGTTTTACGCACTATCAGTCCTTTTATTCTCTAATATATGGCCGTTTTTTTTAATTAATTGTAGCAAGTGATTCTCCTCACTTTTTGTGAAGTTTGTGGTCCTCTTAATACCGCCTTTATTATCAGGGTCTAAAACACAATACAATTTTAAATTTATTTTATTACCTAATGTGTTACTATGAACTTACCCATTTTCAATTTAAAATTAAAGTACCTAACCATAAACACCGAACAATATGTTGTTATTGTATAAATAAGTAATTATTTTCCATAAAATGTCTGTTGGAATGTCAGTTTGAAATTTTAATTTTCAAACCACTGCATTGGTACCAACTGAAATGAGTTGGTTACGTGACCACTGTTCCACAATTCCTTTTACAACGAAAAATGGCTTAACCAACGATCAATGGTTAACCAATGCTTAACCATTAGTCCCGTGACCTGTTGGTTAACCTGCTGAGTTACAGCACACCCTTAGGGCCAGTTTAATGAAGTGCTGTTAAAACCTCTGATAGTTACCAGCAGTATAAATTTTATCTCTCCGGTAAAAGTACAGATAAATTTGTTTCTGTTTATTAAGTGAAATTTTTCCTACTGGCAGTTATCAGGCGCTACACAACTTGGCAACAGCGTATTGTGGAGAACAGCAAGCAAAAGAAGAAGAAATCATTTTGTTGAATACAGTTGAATTGGCCATGTTATAATTATCTGTGTTTAACACTGTACCTAAATTATAGAAGACATGAACAAACATTGTGAACAATTAAAAAAACGCTCTGCAAATTTTACATATTCAGAGACAGAACTGCTATGTAGATTAATTACCAAATTCGCTACAATAATCGAATCAAAAAAAACTGATGCACATTCCTGGAAAGAAAAAAATGAAGCCTGGGAAAGACTGGCTATAGAATTTAATGGTCAGAATAAAGGAGCCCCCCGATCTGCCACTAGCCTTAAGGCAAAATATGAAGGAATCAAAAAAGATCTCAGGAAAAAAGTTGCCAAAAATAAATCTGAAACATTTAAAACAGGAGGGGGCGTTCCAAATATAAAGCCCCTTACTTCCTATGAAGAATTAATATATAATATAATTACATTGAGTGTTGAAGGCTTACCATCTAGGTTTGATGATGACTGTAAGTTTTAATTATTTGTTGAAATAAATTCACTTCAAGATGAAAAATAAATGTTTTTCAATACTACCAATAATTTTAGATGTCTTGAAAGAAACAGAACCAAATGTGGAAGACTTGTTGTCAACACCAACCAATATCAGTGCAGTGGAAGACACAACTGAAACAATAGTATTTGATGTATATGAAGACGAAGAGGAAGTTTTAGGAACTGAAGAAAATTTTTGTAGTCAAAGACGTTATTCACCTGAAAAGGAATCTGACAGCCAATTGCAATCAGTAGTACCTGATAATTATAAAATTAGGCCAAGAAAGCGGACCCTACCTGAGACTCCATCTTCTAAACCTCAAGGTATGCACCTATCACATCTATTTCTTTTATTTTTTGCTAAAAAATATCTTGCATGGAATACCTACCTGGAAAGTGGGTATTGGGATAAATTTCTGAAAATCCCTTTTTTTTAAGAAATATGTCATTTGCTTACAAATGAAGACGAAGCAACTGCTTCTTCACCTCAGCAAACAAGATGGAATCCAAATTTACTTAAAAAGCCATCTTCCAAGGTGTTACAAGGTCTGTCAAATAGCATCTTTTTGTTATAGAATGTTTCTGGTAAGTAGTAGACCTGGTTTTGGTCCCTATTAAAAAAACTCATTCGACTTTAGTTGTAAATGTGATTTTAATATTTTTATGTTTTACAATCTATATTACATTTTGTACTAAATACCTACGTATTTTTGAAATGTTAATATAATTGATAATGATAAATAAATTAAAGTGTTGAAAAATATTGTATTAACTCATCTCTGTAGACATGATTAGGTCCATCAATTTCATTATTTGCTGGCACCACAAGTTCCTCAATTTCTTCATCGGCAGCAAAATTTTCAGGTTCTCTCTGTGCTCTTGCCTCATTATGCAATACTGATGTTGCAACTATGATATCTTGAGTTAGTTCAATGTTTGTTCTTAATCCTAAAGCTAAACAGGGAAATCTTCGTTTCCATACACCTATGCATCTCTCTATTAAATTTCGTGTTCTTATTAAAGATTCCTGATACCTTCTTTCACCCAAAGTAGTTGGATTGTTTAGTGGTGTCATTAGGAATTTTTTTACTGCATAGCCACTATCTGCAATAATTAGACAATTTTCAAATCTATTTTCAGTGTCAAATTGTGTATTTAATGCAGAATTCATGAATACAATCTGGTCATTTGCTGATCCAGGCCAGCGAGCCACAATATTTCTAATTTTTAAATTGTTATCGCAAGCTACCATCACATTCAAAGAAAAAAA
Source organism: Galerucella nymphaeae (assembly GCA_963978555.1). Taxonomy (NCBI): domain Eukaryota; kingdom Metazoa; phylum Arthropoda; class Insecta; order Coleoptera; family Chrysomelidae; genus Galerucella; species Galerucella nymphaeae. The sequence goes on along the minus strand of OZ021706.1, from coordinate 3,584,716 downwards.
ACCTTTTCTATTTCGAAAGTATTCAGCCTGATCTCCTCCAGGACTTTGAATTTTTACATGAGTTCCATCTAAAACCAATAAAGTTCGAGGAAACCTAGCAATGCCAAAAAATCCTTGTTGGATTTTTAGTATTTCTTCTTCTTCGGTTGGCAAAAAAACAAAATTATTTTTAATGGCACAAATAGCTCTAGTTACTCTTCTCACAATATTTGACACAGTTGATTTACGCACTCCTGCATGATCTCCTACAGATATCATAAAATCCCCCGAGGCATAAAATCGTAGACAAAGCAAAAATTGTTGTAGTGGACTTAGTGCATAATTCCTGTTGAAAATAGAAAATTTATTCAAACAGTAGTGTACTAATTATACTTACCTTTCTGTAGGATAACGAATTCTTTCCTCAATTTGTCCAAGAATATGTTGAACAGATTCTTTTGTTAGTCGAAACCGATTAAAAAAATCATAATCATCCCAATAATTCATATGATTTGGGCGGTCGTGGAATATTTTGGGTCTTCTGTGAATTATATTGTCATAGTCCTCAATTTCTTCATCAGAAGAATCATCTGATTCAGGGAAAATATTTACATTAAAAAAGTCCATTTCTGTACCTACCTATTGATTTAAAATTTGAAAAAGAACAAAAACAAAGTGAAATTATAGGTTAAGTCACCGGTTACTCGCTTATCTGGACCTATTTTGTACTGATAATTTATCTTGCCGATATCTACTATTTATCCTTCTGATAGTGTAATCATGATATTAATAAACACAATTTTAACCCTATCAGCAGGATAAGTCTGCCAGAACCTTTACCAGCACTTTATTAAACCGGCCCTTAGGGATTCAACTGATACAATTAAATTATATGCAAAAAAAATTTGACAGTCATCAAAAATTTCAGAAGGAAATGCAAACTATGAAGTGTCTACAGCTTAAATGACGCAAACTCATAACATTGTAGTTTGGAGAGGTCTCCTCGAGAAAATTCACATTTGGCCTAATTTTTTTTTTTTATAAATAATTTAAACATAATTGTAAGTTAAATTTAGTTTCAAATAAACTCTGTATTTCATTTCTGCGTTTTATTTTGGATCCGATTAATCATTTGGAACTATTTCGACTGTGGAATTGATGAAATATAGTCGAAATTTTCCAGGAATAATATATTTACAACCTCAATTATTATTACTTAGTTAATACATATATTCAAAAAGCCCGCCATTGTTTGATAGCTGTGGTTCCAGCCGCTAGGTATCGTCAGCATTTCTCGGAACAGAGGTTATAAAGGGAGTTTCCAATCTATCCCTCTATATATAATCTCTTAACTATGCTAGTGTGCGAAGTCCTGAACAACTTCCAGCGAAGCCCTAGGAAGCCCTGTTTCCAACGCCGTTTACTAGAAGACGCTACGACGCCTATAATAGAAGTTATAGTGCCAAAACCACAGTGCAAGTATCAGGAGCACAGAAGCAACGAAAGTTAAACAGAGACGGACTTAAAATAATTTTAGTTTAATTAATTACGCCGTTTCCGGCGCCTCCGCCAAATTTTTTAGCGCATCCACCAAATTTTGGGCGCATTCACCCAAAAGTAATTTTGGCCATATTTTCGATACCAAAGGCCCTAGAGGCGTGATTTTTTCCAAACATGGAGAATGCACCCCCAGACCAATTCCAGCCAAGGCTATCTCTGGGAAGATCACCTCCAAGAAGGAGAATCAGCTCGCTGCCAGATTTGGACGCAAACAACGAATTAAACCTCGACTATGACACACACAAAAAATATCTAGAAATACAATCGCAAGACCTAGAAAAACTAAGAAGAAAAAAAAAGAATCCTCCATAGATGACTCAAACAACAACAAAAAAAGCAGACGGACAAAGAAGATGACACAAAGAAGAAAGAAGAAAAAATAATCAACAAGAAGAAAGAAGAGAAAACAGAAGACGAAAGACGAAAGAGATATAATAAAAGAATTTTTGGAAAAGCTAGAAAAAACAAATATCACCGCAACTAAAATGGATCTGCTGCTTTCCATAGCAAAGAGCTCGGAGATCGTAATAGGTGCAACCTTCAGGTACGAGAAGGGAAAACTGACATTTAACAGGACGGAACGAGATATAGTACACGACGAAATACTCACAAAGACAGCCACGACGTCAATTGAGGAACAACAAAGAGACAGACGACAATACGCGCAAATACTGACAGAGACACTTCTACTATTCAAAGACAATATCACAAAAGACATAAAGACTTACATTGACGAAAAGATGACAAGCAGCCAACCAACACAACAAAAACAACAACCACTTTTACAAACCCAACCGACGCGATTACAAATTCAACAAACGGAAATACTACAAGGACAACAACAGACACAGAATTTGGAAGTATTTCCCCCGCTAGGACCCAGACGTACATACGCTGAACTAACCAAAAACACGACAAATACATCGACACCACAACAACCAAAATCGACATGGACGACACCTACAAAAGACCAGACAGAATACACGACACTATTTAGATTAAAACAAGGACAACCAGGAGAGACAATCAACGAATTAAAAAAAGTTATTAAACCGACAGAACTGGGAGATGCTAAAATCAGACAGACTAACACGACAGTGGTAATCACAACTAAAGACAAACCCGCACAAGACAAAATGATAGAATTGGCAAAAAGAAACTCAAAAAGGACAGAAGAAAGAGACATACTGGAAGGAATAATATTAGAGAACGAAGACATTGCACAATACATTGGACAGGACATACACAAATTAAAAAAACTGACAACGAGACCATGCAGGAACCACTACAAAGAAAATATAATTTTCCAAGGCCCGGCTAATATAATTAAGTACCTACTAAAAAAGGGGAGCATCTATTACGATCTCACTGAGGTTTATATAGAGGAGTACTTGTCAGTGTCGATGTGCTTCAGGTGCTGAAGGTACTGACACGTAGCTAAACATTGCAAAGAAAAAGACCAATGTTATAAATGTGGAAAAGAGCACGATGGAAGGACCTGCAGTGCAGAAGTTTTTAACTGTACGAACTGCCAAAAATTACGTTTGGAGCCCAGACAACACCAGGCACGAGACATAAACTGCCCGATATACAAAAGGAAATTGGAAGAGACAAGACGACAAATAAATTACTGAACACACAACCACCACAAACAACAAGACACCCTAATAAACGAACACACCAACTAAATACACACACAAATATGAAATTTATTAATCAAACAAAACTTGACTAAAAAACACACTAATAGTAAAGGACATAACAGACAACAATACCACAACAATAAGACTAACGGACAACAAGGAAGACCTATACATCATCAACATATATGACGAACCAGGACCGACCAACGTGAGACTGAACAAACACAAAGACAAAATAACACAGATGAAATAAAAACTTATACAGTCGACAGAAGCAAACATGAGCCCCGGAAAATATGCGAACTAAAAGAATTTCATCGCAACGAACCAATCAGGTGCTAATTTTAACGAACGAACATTAGTAATTTGTTAAAATAATACAACTACAGCGACATGGACACGCCCACCAGGGCTCATGTTTGCTTCTGTCGACTGTATTGGCAGGAGACTAAAACTCCAAAAACACAAGCTGGGGAGGACAAAAGACGGATGACAGAGGAGACGACTTATACATATGGGCGACGAGAAACAGACTGACAATAAACAACGACCATGACAGTAACCCAACTTTCATCTCGACGAGAGGCAAGAGCTGGGTAGACTTAACGCTGACGAAAGACTTACAATTGGACGGTATCAGACGGAGAAACAATAAGTGACCATCAACGAATACAATTTCAAACACATATAGAATTGAAAAACATAAAACGAAAATACAAATATGACATAACGAACATAGACAGACAAATCTTAGAAACAAGGATGAACACACAAGACTGGATACAAAACAACGAACCGAACGAGAACGCTACAAAAATACTAGAGAATCTAAGAAAAATTGCACTAACACTTACCAAACAAACAAAAATAAGAATAAAAAAAACAAATTTGGTGGACGACCGAACTAGACAAAGATCGAACAAAGACAAACCGACTACGAAAATCCTACCAACAAGAACGCGATCCAGAATTAAAGGAACAGTTACTACAAATATACAAACAACAGCGACGAACATATAAAAACAATAAAAAACCACAAAGACCCAATCCATGAAAGACTTTTTTACAGTGACAGACCCAGACAACCCATGGGACACAGCCTACAAAATAATTAGACGCAAGGAAAAAGACAGCGACACACTGACAACAATTAAAAGAGAGGACGGTACGTGGACGCAAGACAGAATAGACACAATAAATTACCTACATCAACAATATTTCCCAAATGGCGGTCACACCCAGGATACAAACATACAAAGACAAATAAAGTTATCACAACGAGAACCGGACAACAACGAAGACGACGCAGTGATAACATCGACAGAAATATATAGCTATAACGCTACATGACATGAAGAAAAAGAAAGCAACAGCACAGGACGGATTGACCAAAGAATTGGTAGAACTAATTCATGACATACAACCCGACATAAGATAAGATAACTTTATTGAAATAGGTTCATCCTAATATACAGCAACATTAATATAAAAACAATTAAAAAAAAATATACACAACTGTTTATAAGTATTAAATACATTACTAACATACAAAAATTAATGAAATATAAAATATATGAAAAAAAATACACAATAATAGGTACGTAACAATTTGGTATTATCCTAATGGTTTCTTAAATGGCTCAATAAATTCTTTTTAAACAGAATAAGACTTGTAGAAGACTTTACATTTTCAGGTAGACTGTTGTAAGTAATAAATCCTTTAAAAGTTAATGTTTTAGTATTAAATGTTTTTGTTTGATTATTTACGTATAAATTATTTCTTATTCTAGTATTATACTGGTGAATTTGATTATTGAAAATTATAAATCTGTCAAAATATGCAGGTAGAAGATTATGTAACATTTTGTAAATATATATCATCGTTAAATATGTGAGTCTGCGCTCTATAGATAACCATTCTAGAGTATCCAGCATTAAAGATATCGGGGTACTCCTGTCACATCTCAAAATAATCCTCATTGCTCGATTCTGTAGTGTTCTCATTTTGTTTAAATCATATGTGTACAAGAGAGTGGGACAATATTCGAAATGTGGTTGTATAATAGTCTTATATACTGTTATTCGTGACTGCATAGTTAAGTGCTGAGACACTCTCGTGAAAAAATACAATTTTTCAAAATTTTTTTCTGCATGTAATAAAAATGGCTATTCAGTGATAAATGATTGTCTAGCATAAATCCTAAATATTTAAACTCAGTAACAAACTCAATTTTGTCATTATCAATTTTTATTTCAATCTGCTTTAAATTTAATTCTCTGTATTTAAAAGGTGTAGTAAGTATCATAGCCTTTGTTTTGTTAACGTTTAGTTTTAATTTATTAGTTTTTAAATATGTAGAAATATTGTTTAAGGATTTATTCATTTTTTGGATAGCTTTATTTAGATCTCTATCACTCACCGACGCTAGAGCATCATCAGCAAAATAATGTTCATAATCACATTCACTACATTTGTTGATATCATTAATGTAGACCAAGAATAACAATGGCCCCAGAATACTTCCCTGGGGAACGCCATGGTCTACAGCGATTGCTGTTGAAACATAATCATTAATTTTGGTTACCTGCTTTCTACCTGTGAGGTAATCACTGATCCATTCAAGTACTTTTCCTTTTATGCCATATTTTTCCAATTTTTTGATTAATATTTCACGATTCACAGTTTCAAACGCACGTTTCAGATCTAAAAATACGGCCTTTACTCATTTTATCTTTCCATTCAGTGACAGTAAGCTGAAGTGCGGATTCGCATGAATGGTTGGATCTAAAACCAGACTGGTTGGTGAAGAGTATATCTTTTTTATTGAAATATTCCAGCAACTGTTGATAAACAACTAATTCCAACAACTTTTCAGCACAGGGTAACGTATTGATTGGACGGTATTCATCAGATTTGTTGGTGTTAGAAACTTTTTCGATAGGCGTAACTGTACTAGTTTTTAAATTATCTGGAAAACTACCGTTTTGTAAAGAGGTATTTACAAAATGACACCACACATGTCCAATTACTTCAAAGCTACTCTTTATAACTTTGCTCGATAGTGCATCTAACTGCAACCCTTTGTTTGCTAAATTCGATACAATTACTTTCAATTCTTGAAGTGTTAGTACTTTAAAATCGCTAAAACCATCTTCATCAAAGTAGTCAATGTGGCAGATATAATATCCTCAATACTTTTTACAAAAAAGGTATTGAAATAATTAGCTAATTCCTGTTTTTCTCTAATGAGAACTTTTTGACCATCATGTTCAAATTGAATACCATTATCAAAGTAACTAGTAAACTGTTTTGGATTGATTAATTTTTTCAAGGTTTTCCACATTAAACGTGGATTATGCCTATTGCTATCAATCTCATTGAAATAAAATTGATTTTTCTTTACCTTAATAATTACACAAATTACGTGTATTGACATCATTACCATTTCTTTTAAATAACTTGTAAGCAGAATCTCTCTCTTCACTTAACTTTCTGATTTGACCATCATACCAGGGCAGATCTTTTTCATAAAAAGTCATTGTTTTCAAAGGCGCAATTTCGTTTAAAATGTTTTCACAATTCTCTTTAATATTATTATAAACCTGATTTATATTTGTATTGTTTAATGAAAAGTTACAATCTATTAAATTTAAATTGATATTGAATAAATCTGTTTCTGTTAATTTCCTGACAATTTTTGTTTGTTTGTTGCTAAAATCAATTCTTTCACTATAAAAACATTTAATAGATATTAAAAGGTGGTCTGTAATTTTAGGTTCATCCAAAACAGTTGCTACAGTGTCACTTCAATTAGTTAATACATAGTCTATTAATGTCTTACTGTTATTAGTAATTCTTGTGAAATTTGTTACTTTCTGAGATATACAATATGTATTGAAAAGTTCTTTAATCTTTTTGACATAAAATTCATCAGATAAAAAATTCAAATTAAAATCTCCGACTAACAAGGTGCGAAAGTTTTTACAAAACATTTCTTCACAAATATTTTCCAAATGATCCAAGAATGTAGCATGGCTTGCACTTGGTGAGTGAGACTACCTATTACCCATTTTATACCACAATATGTAATTGAGATAAACTTACACCAATAATTTTTTCTGTGAATAAATGTTTTACAATGTGAAAATTTAATTCCTTTCCGTATATAAATAACAATACCTCCTGTGTGTCTAGAGTCTGAATCACATCTAACAAGTGCATAATTATTAATTTCCAATTCGAAGTTGTTGATGTCAGCTGTTGTTCTGGATTCACTAAGTAGAATCAATGCAGGATTGTAACAGCAAACGTCTGCTATTAATTGAGTTTTATTTGCTAATAAACTTTCAATATTCAAATATACTATGTGTGAGTTATATTCTAGTTTTTTGAGTTATTTTGTACAATCTGTTTACTGACAATTTTAGGAACACCATTTATATATTTTATACATTTTGTATCATCACCTGAATTAACAAATGAGTTCAATCTTACCTTTAATTGCTTATAGTAATTTCTCTGTTTAACTGTTTGATCGGAATATATTCTAAGCGAAGGAACCTTATCAGTTATTTTATTTCGGTTCTTTAATACCTGTTTTACAGTTTCGTTTGAATCTAGTTCAACTTTCAATGGACGGCTTTTTCCTCCCTCATACTTTCCAACTCTCATAACTTTAAAATGCAGAATATTGCCATCTATATGTGAAAATAGCTTTTTAATTGTATTCTTTTCATCTTCAATTCTTTCATTTCTGTTAGTAATAGAGGATTCATTCACATTTAATATAATAACGTTGTTGGCTCGTCTTCTTCTTTCTTCCATTTCATTTATGAATTCTTCCATATCAACCTTCTCTCCACCATTTTTGATATTGCTTTGTTCATCTTCCATGGATTTATTTTTTTGCTTTGAAGCATCTACTTCTTGCTTCAAACTTTTAACATCATTCTTAATATCATCTAGTTGTTGTAGTAATGGAACTCTCTTGAATGCTTGACGACATTCAGGACAAAAGAAAATCAGGGATCTATTTTGTAGCACAACTGCACGCACTTCAGAAGGTGCTAAATTTGTACAGTTTTCAGTTGCATGCAAAACTACATGACAGCTATCGCACCTTACTATTTTCTCTTTTTCATTAGTTGCATTTTTGCATGTTCCACATTTATCCACCATTTTTACTTTGGGTAGATGAAATTAGCATTAATAAAATTGGTACGGCACTGGATCTCGAGGAAACGTTGTAGCTGGCTTGTATAGAATCCTTATCTTAGCAGGTTTTTGTTTCTTTGATTATTTTCAATTAACATGTATAAGCTTTTACCACCACATAAATCCAATTTTTATTACTTTAAACTGCATTTTACGTTCAAACTACATAAAATGTCTTGGAGATTCAGTGATCCTGAGCATTTTGGCACCAAATTTGCTACATTAAACTCGTTTTTAACCGATGAAAAACACAAAAACCAGGAGCACAAACAAACACGTCTATATTTCTTGACACTACGCATACATATTAACGACACTCTACAATGACTGCTTAAACTCCGGACTATTCCCTGGGATCTGGAAGGAGGCAGATATGGTCTGGCTAACCAAACCATCGGGAGGCAAAAGACCAATCTGTCTTCTTCCAACCCTGGGGAAGATACTACGGCACGAAGACTGACACATCACTTAGAAAAAACAGCACAATTAGATAACAGACAATACGGATTCAGGGGAGGGAGAAATACAATCGACGCAGTAAGCAACGTAATAGACAAAATCAATGACAATAAACGACAAAAAAGACATACACTAATAATAACGCTGGACCTGAAAAACGCCTTCAACACGGCATGGCAACCGTCGATTTCAAACATCTTAGACCACACTAACACGCCAAGAAACATACGACAACTATGTATAGACTTCCTACGAGACAGAACGATACAGTGGGATGCCCACAAGGATCAAGTCTAGGACCAATATGATGGCTAAAGGTCATGGAGGACTGGTTCCGAATAATGGGACAAGACACAGACAACAGAAAAATACAAGCTTTTGCGGACGACCAAATACTAATACTAACAGGACACTCACTCGCACAATTACAGACGACATCGGACGAAACATGGACACTCTGTATAACATGGGCAGAAATGAACAAGCTGACGTACAACAAAGACAAAACAAAAGCACTATTCATACCATACAAAACATCAATACCCCCAAGACCAGGAACTATACACCCAGACAATACAATAGACTATTTAGGAATAACAATTGACACAGAACTGAACTGGATAACACACGTGAATAAAACAAGAAAAAAAACAGGACATTGCAAACAAACTTATAGGCATCACAGGGAGAACATGGGGAAGACGACCGGACATCATCAGACATATTTACATAAACGCGATAAAACCTGATACACTATACGTAGCAGAAATTTGGGGACTTAGACACAATGACACAATAATACGTAAACAGTTACAAGCAACAGAAAGAGCATGCCTACTGACAATTACAAAAGCTTACAAGACGGCACCAACGGCAGCATTAAACGTACTAACAGGAACGACACCACTACAAGCGGACGCAAAAACATCAGGCACAAGGACCTCGTGACAGCTACAAACGAATGGGGCGAAGGCACAATAGAAGTCGACGAAGACTGACAGGTGCTTTCTCATAATAAATATATGTTATATTCACAAAACCACGTTTGGCTTTTTAAAAATAAACTTTATTTGAATTATACTGGAGATACAATAATAATTGAAAATATAAAATTAAGTGATAAAGAATAAAATTGTAACTAACTGGATTGCATTAGATAAATCTAATTTATAAGTTTTTTTATAAAACGTCAGCGTAATTTCGTATATAACAACTCCCCCATAAAATAAAATTGCTGGTAGATAAACAGCAATTTGAAATTAATAAAAATAATATAAAAATGAGAAATACAAAAAAAGAATACAAAATTAATAAAAGTAGAAATTACAAAATAGTTAAAATACAAAATTATAAGGGTAAAACTTAATTAACAGCTTCTGATTCAATTTCTTCGGGTGCATCGAGCTTGGGTCTTCTTTTGGGAAGGATATTTTGAAGTCCGATAAAAACGTTATTAGATTTTTCAGGAATGGGCTCTTCTTCTGTTGATTTATTGACTCTAATATTTCTAAATTTATAACAAATGTAAAGAACGATTGATGAGACAATAAGTGCAATTGTACAATATGTAAACCAAGAGATATTTTTCTCGACAAACGGTTTGTTTATAAGTTCGTCTAAATCTCTAGAATATTGGTCCAATTTATTTTTCGTTACTTGTAGATCATTCGGGTTGATATTATTTAAATCTAGTTTTTCCAATTTTGGTATTTCTAAATAATTTGGTACACTTTGGCACCAATCGTAGTCAATTACTACGGGGTGAGGTTCATGTGATATATTGATAGTTTTTTTAGCGTTGGCTTGTATTTTGGTTATACCTACAAAACCGAAGCACTCCGAATATAATTGTAAAATAGAGTTTTTACGTATAGTTAATGTATCTGGTTTTCTTTTCGTACAGTAAATAGTCGCACGTACCGGTTCGGCAATTAACACCAGCCACATGTTTTCTTCAAGTTTTTGTACATTGTAACCTTGTCCGTTAACTACCGCACTTTTACAGTTTTCTGGAAATGTCTTATATTGTTTTAATAAAATGGCCTCGCACATTGCGTTATCGTCTATAGGATAAGCGTGAATATCGCGGCACAACTTTTGATTCGTCGATAATTGCTTGCATCCCTGTAGATTTTCGATGGGTATATAAGTTAAAGAAACATCATCTCGCGCTAGGTATTTTTGAGAAAATGATAAAATATGATGAAGTCCAGTTCTATTATCATATATTGGAATTGGATATAAGTGATATAATGTAAATACTTGCAGTTCAATAAGTGGAATTTTGAGAACAAAAACAAGATCTGAATTTGTTTGATATGCTTTGAGATTAATTATTTCTAGGTATTGTGAAACTGTTGAATGTTTTATTGGTAATGGTAAACTTTTTCTAACGGTATTCTCGGATATTTGTTTAAGAGCTGTAATCAAATTTTCGGGTTCAATTATAGAGGTATGAATTATTTGAAGCTGTGCGAATGTTATAGAATTTAAAATATCGTTAATACTACTTTCAAGATACGCGTAACTCTCCATTAATTTTTCACAAATTTCAAAGAATTGTAATTTTGCTTCGATTAAAGAAATATCATTAGTAGCTTGTTGAATAGTAGTTTCTATTTTGGTTATATCTGAATTAAATATTTTTTCGTTTATTTTAAATTGTTCTATAGTGTTATTAGAATCTGTTATTACTGCACCTGTTACTGATAATTGATTTTTTAATAAATTTTCTAACTGATTTTGGTCTGTTTTTAGTTTATTGATACAGTCTGTGAAATATTCACCGTCGAACGCATCGAGGTTACCGGTAATTGATTTGAATATACTACCGATACCATTGATTAATCCTCGTTTTTGTCTTTTCACATCGAAAGATATTTCGTTGAATTTTTGACTAGTGGATTTCGAAATTTGTTGTAATAATGCCAAATGGGATTTTACTTCTGACCGAAAGGATGTCATAACATGAAAATTTGAAGCGAAAGTATTTTGGATTGTTTCTAGGATTCTATTGTTTCTTTCAAAGGCTTGTTTAAAGGCTGATATGTTTTTATGTACTAATAATGTCCATTTTATATTGACATGCTGCTGTTCCGATCAGCAGCAGAAATCTGAAAATAAATTAATTTTCAGTATAGGGTTTCATCAGATCAAAATTTATTTTAGATTGGTTATTTGTTTCCAAATTTAATACTGTTGCAGAATTTTTATGTATTTCTAATATTTCGAAAGGACCTTTAAACTTATTCCCTAGTTTGTTTTTAATTTGAGTTTCTTTTACGTAGACTTTGTCACCTATTTTATATTCTGGTAAATTTTTAGGAACGTGTCTATCAAATCGAATTTTAGCTTTTTCTTTTTGGTTCAAGGTGTTTTCTCTTGCTATTTTGTAATAGTAAGAGATGCAGTTATTTAAATCTCTGATATATTTAGTAATCAATTCTTGTTCATTATACAACTTTTCAGGGGGTCTAGAGGACGTATGTCCGAATACGAGTTCGTATGGCGTGAACCCATGCGTTTTGTTTGCTGAATTATTGTAAGCAACAATTGCATAAGGTAAAATATTGAAGTTGTGTTCATTTGGGTGATCCGCTAAATGCACACGGATCATTTCTAACAGGGTAGCGTGTAGTCTTTCTAAAGACCCATTACTTTGTGGATGCCCGACACTTGAATATGTCAATTTAATATCGAACATCTTACAAAGATCTTTCATTAAACTATTATTAAATTCGAGACCAGCGTCGCAATGGATGCGAAGTGGTGCACCAAAATGTTGAAAATAAACTAATAAGTCAAGAAAACATATTCGTATTCTGTGTAAAAATAATTTATTAAATCGCAGAGCGCTTTCGGCTATTAAGCCATCTTCAGTGCTTACCTGTAAGTAAGTAAAAAGAATTTGTAGAAAATATAGAAAAAGTGGATTAAAAAATTACTTACTCGTCAGGTAATACAAGAAACTTGGACAACACATTGACGTCATGAATTAAAATTACATTAAAATTAAAATTAGAATGATCCCCTGTTTAGGGTTTGTTGACTCTAAATTTGGAACATTATTGAAAATTTTCTTTAAATTATTTTAAAAAATGAACTCCGAACACGTGTTCATCTAACGGATGTTGTAGTGACACTAACTCAATTTCAAAAAATTAAAATATGACAAATGACAGTGAACATAGAACTCAATTAATCCAACAAACGTTCAAAAAGACACTGCAGAAATCCTCTATAAATGTCCCAAAACAGACATGTGAACTTCTTAATGAAATTAAAGAAAATTTGATATTAAGGTCTAATGGGAACCTATCAAATTATAAAATTAATGAAAAAGATTGAGGGTCTAATGAGAACCCATTACTGAATCTAATTCAAAATAAAAATTCACATATATGTCAAGGAACATCCAAAAGTTAACAAATCAATTTAAACAATAAAAAACACAATCAAATAAACATTGTAGTCTGGTTGTAACCAATAACAAATAACAAAACTAATTACGGAAATTTAATTTGATTGAAGTCTAATGAGAACTCGATACTCAAATCTAATTCCAAAAACGAATAAGATTAAGGGTCTAATGAGAACCCATTTCCAAATCTAATTCAAACTAGATGATTAATTAAAAGTTACTTGAAACTCCAAACACAATAACTGTTAGAGAAATGAAGTATGTAAAAACAAATTGTAGCAATTATTAAAAAATGTTCAAATCCAATATAAAATAAAAATCAAATGTAAACCAAGTAACATTTCAAAACCAATGTGAGTGGTTTTACAATAAGGAGATCTGATTTAGAGTCTAATGAGAACTCATTAATCAAATCCACTACTATAAGAAAAAGATTAAGGGTTTAATGAGGACCCATTACTAAATCTAATTCTAAACAACTGTAACAAAAGCTCAGAAAAATTACCTTTCTAAAAAAAACAAATGGAAATCATGGCTCAGCTTGATAAGGTTATGGATAAATATGAAAATCATCATAGAGAGAGGATTAGTATGTAACAAACAAACTAAAGAATGTATTAAAACTAAAGAAACTAATGGTCAAATTATATTTAAAAATAAGAAAAATATGCTTCAAAAATATCAAAAAACTCATATGAGTTGTTTACAAAAAGAAAGATCTAATTTAGAGTCTAATGAGGACCCATTAATCAGATCAAATACTAGCCAGAAAAAGATTAAGGGTTTAATGAGAACCCATTCCTAAATCTAAATCAAAAACAACCACAACAAGAGTCCAGAAACATTTAAAAAACTATTAATCTTTTAAACGTCTATGTAATGGAATATAAGAACTATTTAATTGTACTTGTTTATTCAAACAAAAACTATTGTTTTGTAATTCTTCACTAATCTGTAAATCTTCAAGAAAATCTAACCTATTAAAATTTTTTTGAATTAACTTCTTTTAAAATTTTTGAATTGCGATTAGGACTGAAACTATGCTTATTAAATTTTAAGTGATGACCAAAAGCTGAATTCTCATGTTTACTCAAATGCTCACCTATTCGAACTTTTAAAGGTCTGCAAGTTCTGCCTATATATGAAGCTTCACAATCATTACATTCAAGTCTATAAATACCACTTTTTGATAATTTGTTAATTTTATCTTTTGAATTAACCAAATGTTTACTCAAATTATTAGTACTCTTAAAAGAAATTCTTGTATCTGTTAATTTATTATTAAATAATTTTGAAACTTTTTGAGAAATGTTATCATTCAGAAAAGGTAAAGCTACATATCTAAAAGATTTCTCTTCAGAAGGATAAGTCAATTCCAGTTCTCTTTTGTTTTTAATTTTCTGAATTAACCTATTAATGATATTAGGATCATATCCATTATTACAAGCTATCTGTTTAATAATATTCAATTCATTATTATAGTTAGAATGTGAAAGTGGGACATTAAGAAGTCTATGAATGTAACAGTAAAAAGCTGCCATTTTATGTTGATGGGGGTGATTTGAAAAAGAAGGTATCACATGATCAGTTTGTGTAGGTTTTCTATATATGCTGAATTCTAATTTGTCTGATTTGTGAATAGTAAGGTCTAGGAAATTTAATTTATTTTCAGATTCAACTTCTAAGGTAAAAGTGATGTTAGGATGAATTAAATTTATTTTATTTAAAAGATTATTAGCTGTTATTGAGTTACCATTGATAAAAACAAGACAATCATCTACATATCTAAACCAATGTAATATTTCATTATTATTTTCTTTAATTATGTGATTAACTTCTAAATTATTCATGAATAAGTCAGCTAAAAATGGAGATAAACAACTACCCATTGCTAAACCTTCCAGTTGTTGATAAAATTTACCATTAAAAACAAAAAAGTCTTGAGAAAGGCAAAATTTAAGCAAATTTAAAATTTGTTTGATAGTATTTTCATTAATAAAACTGGATCTAAGTAAATCACCTACTAGAGGAATAGTTTCCAGCTTGGGAACAGATGTGAAAAGATTACTAACGTCAAAAGAAATCATAAGACAATTATTGTTAAAAGGCATATTTAGTGTATTCAATTTAGTTACTAAATCCAAAGTATTGATTACTGAGAAGGTAGGTTGAAAATGAGTCAAATCTTTTATCAAATTGAGTACAAAAGCAGCTAAAATTGAAGTGTTAGTGAAACTTACTACAGGTCGACCTTAATATCAAATTTTCTTTAATTTCATTAAGAAGTTCACATGTCTGTTTTGGGACATTTATAGAGGATTTCTGCAGTGTCTTTTTGAACGTTTGTTGGATTAATTGAGTTCTATGTTCACTGTCATTTGTCATATTTTAATTTTTTGAAATTGAGTTAGTGTCACTACAACATCCGTTAGATGAACACGTGTTCTGAGTTCATTTTTTAAAATAATTTAAAGAAAATTTTCAATAATGTTCCAAATTTAGAGTCAACAAACCCTAAACAGGGGATCATTCTAATTTTAATTTTAATGTAATTTTAATTCATGACGTCAATGTGTTGTCCAAGTTTCTTGTATTACCTGACGAGTAAGTAATTTTTTAATCCACTTCTTCTATATTTTCTACAAATTCTTTTTACTTACTTACAGGTAAGCACTGAAGATGGCTTAATAGCCGAAAGCGCTCTGCGATTTAATAAATTATTTTTACACAGAATACGAATATGTTTTCTTGACTTTCGAGTCATGTGTACTCAGCTATAAAGTATTTACTTTAATAAACTAATAGTCCATTAACAACTGATTTAGCAGTTTTATCTGCAAGAGGGTATGCTTGAGAAAATTTTGTTAGCTCGTCTCTTATCGTGAGGGCGTAATTTCTTTGGGGTACTTCTAAAATGTCAACATTAATGCGTTCAAAAGGTGTTTTAGGTGTTTCAGTTATAACTAAGGGACTGTCTAAATTTTTGCGACAAACTTTTGTCTCTTGACATGCGCGACATGACTTAATATATTTTTCAACATCTCTGTTGAGACCTGCCCAATTATATTTTTGTCGTATTCGTCTAATTGTTTCATTGATTCCCCTATGAAGATGACTTTTGCCATTATGGAAATGATCTAAAATAGTCGGTATCTGATTTTTATCTGGTTCTTTAGTGATATTTTGACAAACTGTGAACTTTACATCAATTTCTGAAAGTAAAAACGATAGTGTCTCTAATATTGGTATTTCAGGATTATTTTCAATCGCATATTTTTCGGAAGCTTTAAATAAATCACGATTTCTATAAATTGATACAAATAAATGTTCAGAACAACTTTGTGGTTCTAATGGTAAAGGTATAATCAAATATTTTCTGTTTTTCACAGATTTACTACTTAGTACATTAATTTTTCCGTAAGAAAAGTCAGGGTTTTCTTCAAATATGTCATCTATTATTTTTTCATGAAAATCTTGTAAATTATCTTTTTGAAATAATGTTAAAATGTTTTTATTTTGCTTGTCTAATAACTGATTATTAGAATATTCTATTTTGGAATAATCTATCAATGATTTGGTTTTATATAGTTCAACAAATCTTAGAAATTCCTGTTCGGCTACATTCCAATCAATTTCTATTTCATTTTCGTCTAATTCTGTAGATGGCCCTGCTTGTTCGAGAGTAGGGTAGATTGGGTAAGGCTGTTTGAAATTTTCTGATTTTGATTTAAAGGAAACAAAATTTTTTATGTAGTTAATTTTAATACGAGAAAGTGCATCGGCGTTCTTATTAGATTTTCCAGATTTGAATTCAATTTGGTAGTCATATTCCTCTAATTTGAGGCGCCATCGTGCCAGGCGACTACCAGGGTCTTTTATCGAAAATAGCCACGTAAGTGGTCGATGATCTGTATTCAATGTAAATTTTCGGCCATACAAATATGGTCTAAAGTGTTTCACCGTCCATACAATTGCCAGAAGTTCTCTTTCTATTGTGGAGTACTTCGTTTCAGCTTTGCACAAGGTCCTAGAAGCATAGGCAATTGGTAAATCTTTGCCTATTGGTCCTTGGGGTAAAACCGCGCCGATTGCGAATGCACTAGCATCGGTAGTTAGAAGAACTGGTTCTTCGAAGTTTGGATATATTAAGATTGGGGTGGAAGTGAGGGCGTCTTTTAATTCTTGGAATGATTTTTGACATTCAGAGTCAAAGTTGAAAGGAACGTCTTTTTGTAAAAGTACTGTCATTGGTTTTGAAATCTTTGCGAAATTCGCAATAAATCTCCTGTAATAACCAGCGAGACCTAAAAAGGATTTAATTTCTTTTTGATTCGTTGGTTGGGGAAAATTCTTGACACATTCGATTTTAGCAGGGAATGGTTTAACACCATTTTCTGTGATCAAGTGTCCAAGGTATGCGACTTCTTTCCTTAAGAATTCGCACTTGTCTGGTTGTAGTTTTAAATTTGCACTTTTAAACACATCCGTTAAGCGGGTAATGTGTTCTTGTATCGTTGGGGAATAAACGATGATGTCGTCCATATAGACAAGAAATAGCTGATAAAACATTTAAAGGGTTACTAGCCCTGACAATTTGACCGATTTTTGGATCTAGTCCAGTTAATAAAGTATTTAAAGTTAATGATTCTATAAGACGAGTTTGTGCAAATTTTTGATCTACGTTTAAATGTTGTTGTTTGCTTATAGCTGAGTACATTTTTGCTTCTAGAGTTTGTAATCTTGAAACAAACATTAAAGGTGATTCATTTGATAATTGTTTCATTCTTTGAAGATCTTGAATTAGTGAATTTAAGTCGCGAGAATCTCCAAAATGGGAATCTAAAAGACTTCTAATTTCTTCCCAACTCGAAGGGTCGCGTGAATTGACGAGTTCGGCAGCTCGCCCTTTGAGTTTATTTTTTATATGAAGAGTTAAGAGTATTCTTTGATCATTGTCGGCCATTCTAAAAGCCGTTTTGCAGGCGTTAATAAAAGTATTCAAGAAAATTTGATTACCGTCGTAATCCGGAATAATGGAAAACAATAAATGATAATAGAACTTGGTAAAAGAAATAAATTGCAAATGTGAAATTATAATGAAACGAGATGATTCTTACGCTATTATTTTCATTCCTTCCTTGGCAGATGAAATCCTTGTCCGTGAGCGTTGCTACACCTGGTTAGCTGTCTGCGTGTTCCTGGTGTCGAAGAGACCGTCTGCTTCGTGAAGAACTGGACCTGGAACTTGTATATTCCTTCAAAGGTTTAGGAACCACCACACTTAGTTAGGCAATACTTGTACTAAATGTGTTTAGGAATCCTACTGACTGTGCCACTGTTATATTCACAAAACCACGTTTGGCTTTTTAAAAATAAACTTTATTTGAATTATACTTGAGATACAATAATAATTGAAAATATAAAATTAAGTGATAAAGAATAAAATTGTAACTAACTGGATTGCATTAGATAAATCTAATTTATAAGTTTTTTTATAAAACGTCAGCGTTAATTTCTTATGTAAAATGCAATCTAGCGTCGTTCCCATGAAAACGGAGAAGTTGTTATTTTCCTGTAATATGAAATCTGTGGAACTCAAACGTCAGCGTTATTTCGTATATAACATATATTTATATATGTATATTAGAGTTACAGTTAGAGTTAGGTTTTGTATATTAGAGTTAGATTTTGTATATTACAGTCAGATTTTGCGATTAACGTGAATAAAGGAAAAAAAACACAAAGGTCTTCCCCGCTGATTTTTAGGAGAGTGATTCCTATAGATAGTGGAGAACAAGCCCAATGCCTAACGGTAGGAGGGCAGGCATTCATGCCAAAACACTAAACATGTGCCCATTGCCGCCCCTAGGGCCTAAGGTATATTGAATATATACCATAGTAGGAAGCGGCTTGCGGGCATCAAGCGTCAAGTGGCAAAGCGAAAAAAATTAGTTATTGACGAGAATTGTGGATTGTTTTTGACAAGTTAAGCTAGATAGTGAGAAGTGCCACCTCCACGCGGTAAGGGGCGGAAACCAAGGCGTTGCGATTAGTCGGGGTACTCCCGCAATAAGCTCGACGCTAGGACTAAGTGCACGAAACAGCAAAACTTGTGGGTAGGAACAAAAGGGATGCCTCCCCCTCTCAACCAGCTCGGAGCTTGAGGTTACAATGGAGGTAACCGGAAAATACAAACATCTTATGTACTATATTTATAATGATATTGATCCTGGTAACAGGTTGTCCAAAATAGGTCGTCAAGGTCTACTAGAGAAGGTAATGGCTCTAGGCATGGAACATTCAAATATGGAAGGAAAAATAAAAATTTTAAAAGAGGAAAACAGAATTAGCTGAGGCAAAGAAGTCACCAAGACACCAAGCAACAGTACTCAGAAAGTCATAAAAAAAATTCCTCAAAAACAAACAAACACATTATTCATTACTTCGGAAGCGCTAGACAATGCCAAAAAAGTACAGGATGCATTCACGAGAGTATTAAACCCAAAAGTGAATAAAATACAAATAAATAAGTTGAGAAGAGCGGGTAAACTTTTAATTGTGGAGACGGCCACGAGAGAGGACTTGGACAAAATAAACAATAATGAAATTGTGAAACAAAACTTCAAATGTGAGTTGCCGAAAAATCGGAACCCACTCATAATAATATATGATGTATCGAACACATTGAATGAACAAAATATAATTGAAAAGATACATAGTCAAAAATTTTTCAATATTGATTATAATGAATTTGAAAAAAAATTAAAATAAGATTTAAAACTGGTCCAAAAGGAAAGTCGACAGTTCATATTGTGTTTGAAGTCTCCACAATTGAGAAAAGAATTGCTCAAGGATAGGATATATATTATATGGGATATACTAGCATGAATGCAAAAGACTATATTGTAGTCCCAAAATGCATGAAATCCATGGACTTGGGACACGTGGCGAAGCATTACACTCAAACTGAAATCTCATGCCATCACTGTGGTGAAGGTCATAAGAAAAAGAACTGTAAAAACACGGGGAGGGCTAGTGCTTGCATACACTGCCTAAAAAGAAATAAAAAATGTGACAAACAACAGAAAAAGATTGTCGTCAAACTTATAAATGTTGCTGGATCGTTTGATAAAAAAAAATTGATTATGGTAACTGAAAATGTCAGTACAACAAGATGAGACATCATCAATAACAACAGAGGAATCAAATAAAACAGAGCACGTAGGACAATCTAAAGCTCCATCAAAGAAACTGAGAGGCAGATTAAGATTATTAAGTTTTAGGGGAAAAAAAAGTTGATTTTCCGAAAGAAAATGTTAAAAATGAAATAAAAATAGAAGATATTAAAAAGTCAGAAATTGAATAATATATAAATAATTAGAGCAAACAATGAGATTGTCGAGACTTGAGGAGCCAGCTGTACTAACGGCGGCCATCAGGGTGGTAATCAGGAAATTGCATCCGAAAGGGAATAGAATCACCTTTTCTGTGCTGGGAGCGGTGGACAGAATTCACTTAAAAACTATAAACATACCAACGGATGAAGTGATCTTGGAACGACTGCTGAAACAGGTATTAGAAAGAAGGAAAGACAACTTAGACTTAGATTAAGTATATAAGGATTTTGTAATGACCTACGGGAGACTTGCAATAGACCTTAAACAATGCTGGCCACAGAATCAAATTCATACCAGACACCCAAGAGCGTTTTCAGACGATACCATTACCATACCATTTTCAGCGTGCGATAAATGGTCGCAATATTGCGTACATCAAATCTACGTGCATTTAAATCGGTCGTTTTCACACATAGACGATACCATATTTTCCATGGTAGCGCCGAAGCCGCTACCATTTCTCTACGCAATGTAAGTCTATGCATGTTTTCACACGTGTAGCTAGAAATCGCAAATCGCAGCTTTTGTGTCAGTTCCAGTGTTGTGATGTCGAAGAAAACATGTAAATTTTTATTTGATCCTTTAACTCTAATAGAGTTAATAGAACAAAGGCCCTGCCTTTGGGATAAAACCCAGGACGATTATAAAGATAAGATAAAGAAAAATAATGCATGGGTTGAAATTTATAATTTTTTGATAGAAGATTTCGAAAACTTCTCAAACGAAGAAAAAATAGAAGCAGGTAAGTTTAACTATAAATGTGCTTCATTCGAAGACAAAATTTACACTAAGCTGCCAATTCTGGCTAATGCTATTTTAGCTAAAGCGAAATTAAGGAAAGTATTCGTTATAACTGATGGAGAAGTTGGTAAGTATTTTGATATATCTCTAAAAACCAAGATAATTTCTAGTTGTAATATACTTATAGCACTCAGTCTAAGTCCTTAACTTCATTTCAGATCTGACTGTACAAGCGCTTTTAACGTTACCTCACCTTATAGCGCCAGTAACGTTGAAAAACAAGAGAAGAAGTGGGAATTGGAGACCCTCAAGGAGCGAAATTTCGGAAAGCTTTTTTTTGCACATAGAAGTTAGTTATAAAGTCGTATTCTTCTTTCTTCCCACTACTATAATTTAAAAAAATAATTTATATATTCATCAGCAGCTTTTTTAAATTTTGAACTGCTGGTTACTCTTAACTTACAGTCACTGAGAGGTTAAGCTAAACTTTGTATTGCGAAAACTACTAGCACGATTATTTTGAAAATCTGTATATATGGATCACAAATCATAGTCCGTTTAATCAAAATATTGTGACGTTCATGCTACTCTCGGCTATACCGGAAGTAGATAGCAACTATGTTATTTAACTGTTGATTGATACTCGAATGTGAAATTATTTTGAATTCTTGAATGCGAAAGTTATATTTCGAAATCTAACATCCAAAATAACTATTTTAGAAACAAAATCTGTAATAAATTCCAATTTTTTTATAGAACTTCGAGGAACTTCAACCGAAAAAGACTGAAAGATTGGAGAAATTGACGAATTGCAGTCTCACACTTCAACCTTTTGGGGTTATTTGTGGACCTCTGAACAAGATATCAAAATATATATCTGGCCATAATCAATGATGTTGTTTACACCTTCGATTCTATAATAAGAACAGTAATTGTGCAGCACCGATTCGGCCTCATTTTCGCGATTTTAACATGGTAATCTCCATAAGAAAATCTAAGGTCCGAAATCTCCGAAATTGGCTTCTAAGGTGGGTTCACACCGGCAACCGGACGGCAACCGGACGGCAACCGGACGGCAACTAATCGCGGCGACCAACGTCGCGTTGGAAAGGCCTTAACGTCTAGTGTCTTTGAAAAATAATAGAAAAATTCTAACTACCCCCGTTCATCCCCCACGCAGCACCCCTCTTACTAAAAGTTAACCAATCATAGCAAACGACATCTCGTTGAAAAGGCCTTAACGTCTAATGTATTTGAAAAATAATAGAAAAATTCTAACTACCCCCGTTCATCCCCACGCATCATCCCTCCTACTAAAAGTTAACCAATCATAGCAAACGACGTCTCGTAAAAAGGCCTTAACGTCTGGTGTATTTGAAAAATAATAGAAAAATTGATATGATGAAATTCTATCCCTCGTCTCGGAAGGCCTTAACGTATATACGACTGAATTCCAATAACCAACTGTTTGGGACCCCATAGGACCACCGATCCATCCCAAATTCCCTTGGGACCCCATAGGACCACCGATCCACCCCAAATTTCCTACTGTTTGGGACCCCATAGGACCACCGACCCATCCCAAATTCCCTTAGGACCCCATAGGACCACCCAAATATTGACCCCCAAATTACTGTTTAGGACCCTCAAATTTCAATACCTCATCAGCGCGAACCATCAACTTTTTTTAAATGTTCACCCAAATAATGATCCCAAAATTACTGTTTAGGACCCTCAAATTTCAATACCTCATCAGCCGGGCGCGAACCATCAACCTTTGCGTCTGTAACAATTCGTCTAACGCATATAGCTATTAGCACTCATAAGTGTTAGATGCAAGGAGAGGTTTAATCGATGCAGTTGAAAGTCATACGTATTATGTATACAATAATTATTATTGAGGTCATTAGATAGTTTATTAATATATTATTTATCTAGTTTTTATCGACATATTAGTATCTCTCTTTGTCTTAAGGATTGTAAAACAAATATTTTCATGGAAAAGTTGATGAATATACAGAATGTTCAAAACGACGTATCGTTTGAAAAACCGTTCAGTT
Organism: Galerucella nymphaeae; assembly: GCA_963978555.1. Taxonomy (NCBI): domain Eukaryota; kingdom Metazoa; phylum Arthropoda; class Insecta; order Coleoptera; family Chrysomelidae; genus Galerucella; species Galerucella nymphaeae. The sequence goes on along the minus strand of OZ021706.1, from coordinate 3,561,242 downwards.
TAACATTCTCTCATCGGAGCGCAAAAAACGTGTTATTATTGTAGACAAGCAGGTGTTTTATTAAAAACCAATTTCATAACATTTTTTTTAATAAATCTTTATATGTTAAATAAAAAATATAATAATGGTTAGTGCCCTTCTTCAACACTCAGTGGTGAATCACCATTTATTTTTTATAAACAAATGTATTATATTTTAATATATTTTTAAAAGTGTATGATATTTTACTATAACCATTCTGTTAAATCTATCAGAGTTAATCGATGCAATTGAAAGTCTTACGTATGCAATTATTATTGAGATCATTAGATAGTTTATTATTATATCATTCATCTAGTTTTTATCTACATGCATAATATTAGTATCTCTATTTGTCTTAAAGATTGTAAAACAAATATCTTCATGGAAAACTTGATGAATATAATATGTAGAATGTTTAAAACGTAGTATTGTTTTCTAAATCCGTTCAGTATATTATTATTCTTTTATCAAAGCTAAACGTGATTCCACTATTGTTGTAGGGTATTAAGAAAAAAAAAACAATAATATATTTTTTTAATATGTTAATATAATAATGGTTAATGTCCTTCTTCTTCTTTAACCACCCCATAGGAATATAATACATTGTGTATAGAAAACAAGACTGACCAATGACACATTGATTATATACCAAATGACTATATTTTCAATGGGATTTTTCAAAAATATCAATCTTCATGTGAAATTCCTTGATTATGAACACCGCTTGAAGGGTAGGATATCAGCGCGTTATCTTTTTATGGATAACCACCCCATAGGAATATAATACATTGTGTATAGAAAATAAGCCTGACCAATGACACATTGATTATATACCAAATGACTATATTTTCAATGGGATTTTTCAAAAATATCAATCTTCATGTGAATTTCCTTGATTATGAACACCGCTTGGAGGGTAGGATATCAGCGCGTTATCTTTTCATGGATAACCACCCCATAGGAATATAATACATTGTGTATAGAAAACAAGCCTGACCAATGACACATTGATCATATACCAAATGACTATATTTTCAATGGGATTTTTCAAAAATTTCAATCTTCATGTGAATCAGTATATTATGCTAAATATTTTGGTAGAACCATCCTGTATAAATAATGGAATGCGCTGTGTGTGTATAGAAAATATAGGAAACATGCCCGCCCAAGGCTATTATGCATAAATTATTCATTATATAATTTATGAATTTATAGTCCTGAACAGAATGAATTCTCTTCGTGATATAATCATATCACTTTTTCAATTATTATTTTTTTATTGTGAAAACTGAAATTTAATGTTTTCATCTATTTTTTTAAAAACAATAAGGCACATATCCTTTGGTGTTTATGTTAACTACACTTTGGGTTAAATAAATAATTTTTAAAATCTTTTATTTTCACTCCTTTATTACCTAAGTCTGTTTAACCATATATATAACTGTTCTTCAATGACCTCGAAACGGAAAAAAACTCGTTTCATGCATCTTTTATTTGTTTTTTAAACATTTACTAATCGTGTTTTTTTCTTACCTTCACTGTATAGAGAAAAATAAGCCATAATTAGTTAGAATAGTTCATTTTAGATTATTTTAAAAAAAGATAAATCAAAATTTTTTTAATTTATTGATTTATCAAAATGTAATTGATGTCTGATGACCTCAAGACATTTATTAACGATACAACTTTCTCACATAAGTGCAGTTATGATGTAAAATATAAATTTTACTTTATTATAAGAATTATCAATTATTACTTTTTATGACTTTTTAACATCAAGTTCCTCTTTAAAAGAGGTTCACATACATGAACAAGTTTATTTAACAGTTAATCTTGGAATTTCTCGTCTGACCTTATTGAAAGTTGTTTTGTACTGATTCAAGTAAATATATATAAACTCAAAGTATTTTTCATTCTCCAGTTTATTCATAAATTTACGCTATTAATGTTTATGATTTTATGTGTAGAAGTAGAATTTTATGTTAAGAGATTCTATAGTGGGTAAGTATTTTTTTAATAATTTAGGATAGAAAGTTACTTCATTTAAAAGATCGTTTTAAAACCTCTTCAATATGAATTAAACTGTTACTATGCATGAATTTATAGGTATAATTGTTTAAACTTTGAAATATTATTCATTATCTAGTTATCAATTTTTATAGTGTTAGGTTAGGATCATAATTTAAATAGCCAATTATTTATAATAACGGTAGCTGGAACGTTTAAATAAAAATATTATGATTTAATTAAAAAATTATGAGAAACTTTTAATTTCCGCTTCAATAGAAAAGCTGTTCAATTGAATTGTTGAGAGTGGTGTGATTTTCATTATTCTTATGTTTAAAAGTGAAAAAAAGGTATTCCTATAACTATGGTACCTAAGAAAATGTTACTTTCATTATGGTATAAAGGTATCTTCAAATTATTAAAAAAATACAATTGATAATTTAAATTTTATTTATAGCTTCATTTTAATGAATATTTTAACACATTTCATTTCCTGAATTTTCAGAAAAATGTTCAACCGTAGACTCATTCTTCATAAATTTCTCAAAAGCTCCATTCATTTTCTTATCTTCAATGGGTTTTTAATTTAAATTCACCTTTTCTATATGAAATATTTAACATTATATGGTATCAAAAAAAAATGAAGTGTAATTTTCTGAATAAATTCTAATGCTTCATAAGGTTGAATGCAAAATAGCTACAACCACGACTACACACAGAGTTGTTTAAATAATAAAGATATTTTAAACAATTTTTTAGTGAAAAGTTTTACGTAAACTTAACTGAAAAGTTTCCAACATCATGTCTGTTTTTCATATGGTGATATATATCGGTTCTATTTATAAACTTTACGCATTTATCACAAAGTAGCTGTTTCCGATCATAATAAAATTGTCACTTTTTGAAATCTTCATAACTTAACCATGAATATATGTTTAATGGAATCCATTCTTCACTATTTTCTCCACCAATAATATAACATTTTTCACAAAGTTCATGAGTAGTGAAAGGGTGTTCTTTAGAACAGCGCTTACAATTTTTTATCATGACTGTGGGATGGTTAGATGTAGAATGATTTATATAAGTCTTAACAATAAGTTTTAAATATTTCAACTAATTTTGAAATGAATTATCAATTATACAACCACTCTTGTATTTTATTAACTGTTTGACTCATGTTCAATTTAAAAAACAGCCTTTTTTTCATAGTTTAAATGGTTTTCACACTCATTTTTTCACATTAGTTTTATATTACCCTTTAATATTTTTTCTCAAAATTAAATATCTAACATAATATTTTGAGGTTATGAAAAACCGTTTAGTTTCCCGTCCGTCTAAAATAATACTTTTTACCCAACAAATCATTTTTGTTTCAGTACTTTGAAGCGTACACAATTGTTTCCAGCTGCTAGTTTAAAAAAAATTTATTCTTAAGTAAGTTTTCATTTACATATTTGAGGTTATGAAAAACCGTTCAGTTTTCCGTCCGTCTAAAAGTATATTTTATACCTAACAAATCATTTTTTTTTCATTCTGTTCCAGAACATTGAGAAGCATTCAGAATTGTACTCAGCTCCTATTGATTGAAGAAGATTTTTATCAATTTTAAAGTAAGTTATCAATCACTTCGCATCATATTCAAGGTTATATAATTTGAAAAAATAATTAACCGTTCAGTTTTTCATCCATCTAAAAAAGTACTTTCTACTTATTAATAATTATTTTTTTTTCATTCCGTTTCAGAACTTTGAAGCGTTCAGAATTATCCTCAGCTCCTATTAATTTGGATTTATATTAATTTCAAAGTGAGTTATTAATTATAACCATTTTTCTCTAACATAATATTTGAGGTTATGTTTTATGTTTGTTATACCTTTTATTAATTATTTTTTTTTTTCATTTTTTAGGAACTTTAAGAATCATCCGACAGCTCTTCCTATTTGTTTGAAAAAATTAATTAAAAAGTGAGTTATCAATTATTTTCATTTTTCTCAAACATAATATTTGAGGTTATGTATTCAAAAATAATTAAACGTTTAGTTTTCCGTTCATCTAAAAGTATTCTTTATAACAATAATTTTTTTTCCAGAATGGCTCGGTTTACTGATTTAGTGAAATACATTGCTACATTGCTAGGATTGATGACCCCAAATAATGATGAAAAGATACGAAAAGGACTCGTTGAATGTCAAAAGGGGATTAAAAGGATTCAAAACGAAATGAAGAATGCGAAGACGATAGGAGAGAAACAGCATTTGGAGGCCTGCTTGAGAAATATAAAATCAATGAGACAACAGTTTAAAGCGGCTCAGAAGAAGGGGGCAGGTCTTTCTCCGAGAAAAGCGTCTCCTTCAGATAGAGTAAAATGGGTAGATAGCGAGTCTACGTTCAACTCGCGAATCAAAACGGGGGTGATTTCAAACTTGAAACATAAAGATCCAAAATTATTTCTCATTGACGCAAAATCAACATTCAAAAATAAGATTCGGGAAGCTCTCAAGCAGGATGCTGCAGTTATAGTACGAGAGCCCACGACCAAAACCATGTCTCATAGCAATACGGCAAAAACCCTATAAAATCGTTAGATTGTATGATTCTGAACCCGACTAGGCGTGTAGTAACGGTCGAAAGTGTAGCAACTGCGTGGGAGGCCATTTCTGCTGTGTCAATAAAAAAAGACAGTCGGTATTATAGCAATACGTCTGATAGTGAAAATGTACATAGATTTTATAATTGTATTACGAAAAAGTTTGTTTTCAGACATTTTGCGCGTAGCATATAGCCTGAGCGCATTTTTGAAAATGTCAAAAAATTTAGCCGACCTGTATCATAGCAATACGGATAATTTTTTTTTTCAACTTTTTGTATTGCTGCCAGGATTACCAAAAACCTGTTTTCAGACACTTTCAGTGTAGCATATACTCCCAAAAACGAAAATAACGTTTCGGAGTCGCCTGACCGACGCCTCTGTTATAGGCCTCTGTTATACAGGGCTTTTCACGATGAGCGTTAATTAGACGTTTCTGGCAAACCAGACAACAGATCGACCTGAAAATTTTACAGTATGCATAAATGAACATGATCTACACGCCTAAAATATTTTAGACGATGCGGCGTTGCCGCTTCTACTGTAAAGTAGCGGTTACTTTGATTTTTCAAATGGAACACCCTGTATATAATATCATATTATGATTTCTTATTACTTCGTCAACAATTTCATATAGTATCTCCCTATACCTATCTCTTATCGTTTAAGAGATATGAATGAATTTTGATTTTTTTCTCACCAAACATGTACTTTTATAAACGCTGATAATCTTGAACCCTCTGGTACTAAAACGATCAAATTCGGAATGGAGTGAAGTGATACCATAAGGATCCTCACTTCGGAGCCATATTTTTTTTGCCACATACAGGGTCGTTAGAAAATGCGGATACTTTGTTCACATGAAAAAATGAGTGGAAGTCAATTTTTTCAAATGGAACACCCTGTATATTTTCACATTTTTGAGCTCTTCATCCAATTTTAGATTGACTTTGTTCAGATAATCCTATTCCGATTTCGAACCGTTTTCGAGATAAACTGTTTCAAACAGAAACTGACGTCAGTCAATTCGAAAGTAATATGCTCTTTAGAAAAAGTATTTGTATGCATTGAGGTATTGAGTCTCTCTACCGTACAACATTGCAAATTAGTATTTTTTCATAGTGTGCTTTGGAAAAATAAATGATCCAATTTTAAAACGTCAAACGTTAGTTGGTGGTTTTGACTGATTGTGATAACAATTATAACCAAAAAATATCAAGATTAGGTTACAGTAATGAGGATTTTTTGAATTTATTAATAATTCATGGTGAGTGCAATAGAATTGCAAGTAAAACTTGCCGAGTATTTCATGAAAGATATCCTCAACTTCCGAAGCCAAATAATAATGTGATAAACCGACTTCTAAGAAACTGTAGGTTGAATGGAACCTTTCATCCAAAACTTATTCGTAGAAAGCCTGAAGTGGATGATGATTACAATAACATAACAGTTTTGGGATTTTTTCATGCATTTCCAAATGCTTCTCTACACGAAGCTGAAAGGGAGATAGGTATACCCTACGTGACAATTTATCGCATAAGCGCAAATGGCATCCCTATAAATTTTACTGTGTCCAACATCTGAGAGAGACAGATTTGCCTCGTAGAGTGGAATTCTTTGAATGGTTACTTGTCAAGACTTAAGAGGATGAACATTTTCTAGACAATATCATATGGACAGATGAGGCCAAGTTTACAAAAAATGGAATTTTCAATAGACACAACAGTCATTATTAGTCGCCAGAAAATCCCCATGTCGTTCGCCAAAGGGGTTTTCAAGAAATATGGCAATTTAATGTATTTTGTGCCATAAAGAATGACTCAATTTTTTATATTGAGTTTTATGAAGATAACTTAAATGCTAGAAAATATGAAGATTTACTGAGAAATGGAATTCAAATGATTTTAAATCATAGGCCAGGAAGAGAACGTGTATGGTACCAAATGGATGGTGCTCCACCCCATAATTCTCGTTCAGTAAGTGAAGCTTCAACTGAAATTTTCGAAGACAGATGGATTGGTAATAATGGACCATTTTGTTGGCCTCCTAGAACACCAGATAGCAATCCACTAGATTATTTTGTATGGGGTTTCATTAAAAATATGGTTTACTCCGACCCAATAACAACAATGGAAGATATGAAATCAAGAGTTAGAACTGCTTTCAATAGTTTAACTCCAGAATCAATCAGAAGCGCTACACATGAAAATCTTCTGAAGAGATTACATGTTTGTTTAAGTAGAGGAGGAGATGTGTTAGAACATATTCTGAAATACAATGATAATTGAATTGACTTACTAATTCATGAATTTATTTTCAGTTCGTGTGCGTTAATAAAACTATTTTTTGAAAAGAAGTTTCATTTGATGGTTGAAGAGTATTTTAATGATTTGCATTATCTGTGACTGTGTGTTCATGAACGAGCATCGAATGCATTCTGTTAAATTTCAAAAATAATTGATGAATTCAAGGGAACCACGTCAGTTTCTGTTTGAAACAGTTTATCTCGAAAATGGTTCGAAATCGGAATAGGATTATCTGAACAAAGTCAATCTAAAATTGGATGAAGAGCTCAAAAATGTGAAAATATACAGGGTGTTCCATTTGAAAAAATTGACTTCCACTCATTTTTTCATGTGAACAAAGTATCCGCATTTTCTAACGACCCTGTATGTGGCAAAAAAAATATGGCTCTGAAGTGAGGATCCTTATGGTATCACTTCACTCCATTCCGAATTTGATCGTTTTAGTACCAGAGGGTTCAAGATTATCAGCGTTTATAAAAGTACATGTTTGGTGAGAAAAAAATCAAAATTCATTCATATCTCTTAAACGATAAGAGATAGGTATAGGGAGATACTATATGAAATTGTTGACGAAGTAATAAGAAATCATAATATGATATTATATACAGGGTGTTCCATTTGAAAAATCAAAGTAACCGCTACTTTACAGTAGAAGCGGCAACGCCGCATCGTCTAAAATATTTTAGGCGTGTAGATCATGTTCATTTATGCATACTGTAAAATTTTCAGGTCGATCCGTTGTCTGGTTTGCCAGAAACGTCTAATTAACGCTCATCGTGAAAAGCCCTGTATACGCTCCTGTCTCTTTCTTAGTATTATACAGCTCACTCGCCAGCTGCTCCAAACGTTGGAATGACGCTCACTTAGTTGTAATACGTTGTGCGGTTGTGATGGTGTAAAATGTCGGACCTGAGTTGTGTGTTTTGTAAAGAAACAACGAATGAGAAAGTGAAAAAATTTACAGAAGAGACGCTTAAAAATTGCAAAGAAGTGGCCGAATATCGGAGTAAAAAACAGAGAGTAAGCAGGAAGTCTATTTACTCCGAAATCGAGTTGCCACGTGGTATCGACACGGACATAGGATACCATTCGGCGTGCTACAAAAATTTTACGGCTGTAAGGATTCCGAAGGATTCAAATATTTCTCACGACAATGTCGTCAGTAATGTTTTTGATGACAGTGCATCGACATCCAGAGCGAGGTAAGAATGGAATATATATGCAATATATCTTTGAGGAGCGTTGGTATAAAGTGCGTTGTACACCACGTGGTTGCTGTATCGGTGAGCCTCGCACATTTGTGTGCCCGCATCGCACACAAGCCAACAATCGCCAAGAAATTGCATCTTATTTGTTATTTTAAATTAAGTTGATTTTATTTTCACGATAATATTTATTTTGGTGCATATTTAATATTCTGTATACTCGAAAAAGTCTCCCGCTTCTATTCTGTAACAGTACTTTATCAATTCTCATTTTCCCTGGTAGTTATAACAACAGGGGGGGGGATAAAGGCTATATCGTTATGAAAAGAAGCATGTTTACGATAGTTTTCTAAAAGTTTAAATAATTCAAAAAAAAATAAAAACTCGACAGCGTTATCTCAATAAACTTATTGACAAATACAAATTTTTAGAATTTTTTTTCCGAGATTATCCAGAAATGAGTGACACAGTTCATCGCAATGTAACTTTTTTTGCGGCGTCTGAGAGATTGGCTGTCATTGAATCATTTCTGCACAATTGTTAATGAAAATTTCACACAATAGTCTTCGAATGTCCTTTTATTTGATACTAATCATTCAAATAAATATATATGAACTGAGTCGTCAACAAAAAGTATTGATAATATGCTTTTTTATTGTGCATTACCCTTATCCCCTCCCCCTTCTTAAATTTTGTTTATACAAATGCTCACAAATTCAAACGAACGAACCAATTATCAGAATGGATATTCAAAAAATTGTATACGTTCACTCAATATTTATTTTATAAATTTTTCTGTACTTCTGAACTTTTGTATATAATTTCTTCTTGTTCTTTATAGAATTTTTTTTCCTTGCGTGTCTAAATAAATAGGAATTAAAATATAATTGTAAGAACGAAATCCGATAATTAAATTAAACATCCCAATTTAGAATTTGTCATATTACAGTGAAGAACCTGAAGGTGATCGAGGAGCGGATGAGAGTACGACAGCGGACGACAGTGCGTTAGCAGACGACAGCACGGTAGCTGACGGCAATAGGATACCTGATGACAGTACGGTGACTGATGTTGCTGACAATACGGCAACTGATGATTCGACTGCCAATGAAAATACACACAGCTGTATTATTTGCGGTAAATGCAGGATATACGTGAAAAGACGCGCGGTATGTTTGATAAAAGCGACCAACACTTTCATCGAATTTATTAAGGCCGTGTCCACAGAGTACAACAACATCGAGATGCTGCGTAAAATCGAAACTCTCAAAGATGACAACTGCTTCTATCACAAACATTGCAAAACAAAGTTTGAATGGCACTGTAAGAATAATCTCGAGACAAAAAACGAAAAAACTTGGCACAAAAAACGACAATGTCATACTGACGCCTACGACAAAATTTGCATACTTATTCGCGAACGCGTTGTTGAGAACAACGAATGTCTCTTCTATAATTTCATCTCAGAAAAATACATCGAGTTCCTGCACGAACAGTTTGACAACGTCTCCAACGTCGAAAAACCTGATTTTTTTTCGTCGCGTCATTTGGAAAAGAAGTTATTGGTAACGTTCGACGCTGAAATAAAAATCATTTTCTCGGACAACAGAAAGTATATCGCTCCATACGCTGGTCACATCGTCAGCAATCAAGAATTTTTCAAAAACATCGAAACCAGACAAGCGATATACAACATCGGGCAGATAATCAGACGAGAGATAATTAACGTGGACAAGACAAAATTACCGGAGGATATAACGGTGCAAGATCTCATCCGGGGTGAGTGCGATTCTGTGCCGCCGTTGCTATCGTATCTCTTGCAGTGCATCATTTGCGGTGATAGTAAAGGCGTAAGTCAATCCCGTCATGAATTAAAGAAATCCTCGCGCGACTTGAAAATGTTTTCCCTCGGTCAGGACATCATTTATGCAGTTACAAACGGCAGTATTAAAACCTCGAAACATGTCACTCTGGGAATGGCGTTAAAGAGTCTCTCGAGCAGCAGGAAAATTATCGACGTTGTCAACAAATACGGTCACTGTTGTAGCTACAATGTCATCGAAGAGCTAGAGACTGAGCTGACATTCACATCAACGCAACAGAACAAATTATGTCCCGAAGACATAATTCTCGCCGATAATTTGTGTACTGGAGTCGCGTTCGATAACTTCGATCGGTTTGTCGATACTCTCACTGGTAAAGATACTCTCCACGACACTGTCGGGATAATTTACCAAAATGTACCTAGTGACGCAAATTTTACAGCTCCAACCGACGCTTCTGTACAAAGTGATGATACTGCAGCTGTTTCTACAGATGAAACGCCGCGACGTCGAAAAAGAAGAAGATGTTTCGACGCTATCGTCAACGAAATCGTGCCGTACACTAAAAAACCAAAAATAGATTCCTACTTCTCAACTCCCTGTATCGGTCAAATCTCAATCAAACCTGAAGTTTTTCAGACGTGGAGGAACCTTGATATTGCTTGGCTTTTTTCACACACACTGGACGTTCCCGATACCCCTATGTGGACTGGGTTTAATAGCCTCATAACTGAAGACACCTCTGCTTCGCAGAAAGTATCGTATTTGACGCCTATCAATGCATCTCCTACAGATAATTCCGTAGTACACCTAACTTTGAAAATGGCTCAACAAGTTGCTGAAGAATGCAGTTCGGAATACATGCAAGTAACGTACGATTTAGCAATTGCGAAAATTGCATTCGGAATTCAGTTCCAGGAAGCGCCGAAATTCGACAACGTTTTCATACATCTCGGTGGATTTCACATAATGATGTCATACTTTAAAGTTATTGGCTCTTTCATTGAGGATTGCGGTATCACTAATGTTCTGGTGGACAGTGAAATATTGGCGAATGGTTCATTGAAGGGTTTCATTTCAGGTACAAATTTCAATCGATGCAAAAGACTACATCCCCTTGTATCACTCGCGTTACAAAAACTGCATTTCAATAGCTTCGTCGACCGTGAAAAAATTGTCATCGAGAAATCAATTGAAGATTATTTGTTTCAATTACAAAAGCAACGTTCAACGACGCCTACAATAGAACACGAAGCAACTCTCGAACTGTTCGAGAAGTATGACAACTTTACCGAACAAACATTGCAAGGAAAGCATGGACTAACTGCTCAGTTTTACGCCGTTTACATCCGATTAGTGTCCTATTATGACATGCTGAACAAGAGTATCAGAACCGGAAATCTTAAAATGTATGTTTACATTCTTGCAAAAATCACAAACTTTTTCTTCGCGTTCAATCACCAAAATTATTCTCGTTGGCTGGTATATTATGTCAGCAAGCTGTGCAAGATCGACGAAACCCATCCAGGACTGCGTTTCTCATTAGAACAAGGATCTTTCGGAGTACGAAGAACGGAGAAATCTTTTTCCAGAATACCTGTTGACCTGACTTTGGAACAAACGATAAACGGCGAAGCAGCTCGGAAGCTAATCGGAATAATTCACATGACAAATTCGGTGGCTGCAAGGCAACGTTGGGCAATAAATCACAGTGCTCGAGCTCGAATAATATCACATGTGCTGAAAACCGCTGGAATCGCCAAGAATCAGGATATCACCTCGGAACTGAAGAGTTCTCGCATTCGAAAGAGTCACGAGCAAGTTGAGAAATTTACAAAGACTTTACAACAATACATGAATCCTTTCGACAATTCGTTAGACGCTGATAAGTTGTACAACATCACAACTGGAGAAGCTGCTGCACAAAATATCACTGACTTTCTGCTCAACGTCGAATCTCTAGGAGAAACTTTGCGCAATAATTTCATAACCGAGGTAGAAGAGAGACATGCACGTTTTCAAGAACCAATAAAAAAGAATCCAGTCTTCACATTCAGCACGGTAAAGAAAAAGAAAAAAGTTGTACTCGGTGGCAAGGTTCAAGAATTGAGGCTACAAAGAGACTTATTTGGGCGGCTTTTAGCTTTGTCCTTAGAAAAAAAAATAAATATCGAAAAAGTGTTGTGTTACCCGATAACCCCAATGCCGCTATCACTTTGTCACATGGACGGTACAATGAATAAAACCGACAAATCAGCATTGATGCGAGACCTTGAAAAAAAAATCGAGAGCACGGAGCCAGAGTCTACAGATGTTTTGATTATCGATGGGTTCTTTTTACTGCACACCTTAAAAGACATACCACGAACATTTGGAGATGTCTCGAAAAAAATTTTGCACATTTTATGCAAACATAATGTTGAGAGGATCGATCTGATATTCGACAGGTATTTCTGCCCGTCGATCAAGGACACGGAGCATGGATTGCGACAAAACGTAAAATCGGCCGATTTTCGAATCTCAGGACCGCAACAAGTTCGACCGTCCGATTTCGCTAAAGAATTAAAAAACATCAAATTTAAAGATGCTCTAGTCAAATTTATTATCAACAATTGGTCAGAACAAGACATGGCGCACATAATCGCAAACAAAATCATCAACATCAATCACGACATGTGTTATGAATATTCGGTGAAAGATGGTTTAGTTACCCAAACAATCAATGAAGATTTCACTTGCCAAGAACACGAAGAGGCAGATACGAAGATCGTTTACCATGTCTGCCAAATGAAACAACGGGGTAACGTAACGATTCGATGTTCAGACACCGATATATTAATAATAATGCTCGGAAATATGGAATTTGTAGAAACTGGCGTCCAAATTTCTATGGATGTTGGTGTTGGCAATTCCCGGCGTTACATTGATGTTTCACGTTTATACGAGACATTGGGATCCCCTCTGGCAAAATCTTTACCTGCTTTCCATGCAATGACAGGCTGCGATTATAATCCCGCGTTATATCGCAAAGGTAAAAAAAGACCATTTACGATGCTAAAAAATTCGAAACGCTATCAAGAAGCTTTCGGTGATTTGGGCAGCTATACTTCTGATAGTGTATTCCCCATTTTGGAAGAATTCACGTGCAGATTGTACAACGAAAAATAAATTAATAACGTCGATTTAGCTCGACTCAACATTTTTTCGAAGACATATAAAATTAAAAACGCCGAGGCTTCGAAAACTCTGAATCTTCAGTTATCCAATTACGACGCCTGCAATCTACCACCATGCAAAACGGAATTGGAGAAACATTTATTACGAACAAAATATATTGCACAAGTCTGGAGCAACGCTCATACCAAAACCCCAACCGAACTGAACCCTGCAGACTGCGGATGGTATGAAGACGAGGGACGATTTCAGTTTTCGTGGTTCTCTGGCAACCAACTACCTGAGTTGAGCGACGTTATTTTTGACGACAAATCATCATCCACAACAGGTACAGTTTACATGGATTTTGCTGTTAATTTCATAAATAAGTTCGTGATTTTCACTAAAGATGTTTATTTTACAGAAGAGGACGTTGAAGATCTCCTGAGCGACGTCGAGAGTGATTTTGAAGACGACGATTCCGAATCCGACAGCGATTGAATACGATAATATTTTGTAACTTTAAATAAACCGTTTTTTTTTTCAACTTCATCCTAGTTTCCTTTTGTGCGATTTATTTCAGTCCTTCAACTTCAATGTTACGGTTTCGGGTAAATTCTTTGTTAATTATCATCTAATAAATTCAGGGTCGCAACGTATTCATTGATTTGTAACAGAAAATTCAAGATGCCTCAATACGATTTTTAAATGATATCTGGGTATCGAAAAGTTGTCTGATAGAGAAGGTACTACACTTAATTTGTCTGATATACATTTTTTGCACATGTGGACAACTTATTTTATCATGTCCAACAATTTTCAGACATATTGCTATGATACCGATCGGTCAAATTTGTTAACATTTTCAAAACGGTCTCAAAATTTAATGCGTTCACATTTCCGTCTGAAAATTGTTTTGTTCGCATCAAATAACCAAAATTTACTAATAAAAAAGATTTTCAGACGTATTGCTATGAGACATTTTTTTTGTCTCATTTTTTATTTTTGTTAGTGATTTTACGGGTTTGCGCTACACCACTAACGTCTGAAAAATATGTTTCCGGTATCTCAAAACTACCATTCAACTACAGTCTGCAAATCAGACATATTGCTATGATGCAGTTCGGCAAAATTCTTTGACAATTTTGAAAATTCGGTCAGATCAAACGCTACGCGGAAAATGTCTGATATTGGTATTTTCGAGTTCAAGATAATCGTATCTATCGATTTGATGCGGTTTTGGCCGTATTGCTATGAGACAAAAATTTTGGTCGTGGGCTCTCGTACTATTAAGGTTAATGCTATATTTTGCGGAGAGTTCACAGTAGTAAAGGGAGATAGTGTACAGACTGAGTATAAGTACTTTACTACATCGAACTCACCGATATATCGAGACACTAACTTAGACGAGTGGTTTGATAAAAAGGTAATAGATCCTATTATGAATGAATTAGAAGAGTTCCAGGAACGTGACTCAGGCTGGGCTCTTAAGAAAGTTATGAATTTGGGGCTTAACATTAACAAGTACACCCCGCAGCTTGGTTCCTCATATATTGAGTTGCCGGAGCAGATCAAGCGCAAGCAGGCCTGCGTCAATGTGAGGAACAATGATGATTCCTGTTTTGCCTGGGCTGTTGTGAGTGCCCTATACCCTTCTGGTAATAAAAATTCTGATCGAATATCATCATACCCTCACTACTCATCAGTGTTAAAACTAAAAGGGATACAGTGGCCTATGACAATGGAGCAGATCCCCAACTTTGAGAAACAGAATGATGTGTCAGTTAATGTATATATCTTAGAAAGGAAAAAAAAAGTCTTTTGAAACTTTACCAACGTATTTAACAAGAGATAAAAAGGAAAAACATGTTAATTTGTTAATGGTGCAGGATAAATATTATGAGGATGGAGAGGATGAGGGAGATGCGGCAGTAATGTATCACTTCGTATGGATAAAGAGCATGTCGAGACTTTTATCTAAACAACTTAGTAAAGAAGGACATGAAAAATTCTTCTGCGACCGCTGCCTTCACTACTTCAGATCAAAGGATAAGATGGAAAAGCATATTGAGGACTGTATCAAAATGAATGAGACTGCTATTAAGATGCCTGAGCCAGGGAAGAACATTTTAAAATTTAAAAATTTCAAAAATAAAGAAAAAGCACCCTTTATTGTCTATGCAGACTTGGAATCTATGCTTAAACCGTTGAATGATCCTAAGAAGCCGCAACACCACGTTCCAGCTGCTGTTGGTTATTATCTCAAATGCAGCTATGATGATACTCTATCTTTCTATCGATCCTATCGAGGGCAGGACTGTATGACTTGGTTTGCAGATGAGATGGGCAGTCTTGCTAAGGATATGGCTTCTGTGTTTTGGTGTCCGTACAATATAGATATGACCTGGTTGCAGGAAGTTGAGCACCGAAGAGCTACACACTGCCACATATGTCAACAGTTATTTACCGATGAAGATAAAAAGGTTCGTGATCACAACCATTTAATCCCCAACAACAACTATCGTGGAGCAGCTCATGAATCATGTAATATCAACTATAAGGATAGTCATGTGGTGCCGGTGGTATTTCATAATTTATCAGGTTTTGACGCCCACTTTTTAATCTTTGACATTGCCACCCGGATCAGTGGAACGATAGACTTGCTTCCTTTAACAAAGGAGAAGTATATTTCATTCACTAAACACATCGATGACTATCCAGTTCAATTTAGGTTCATCGATTCCTTCAGATTTATGGCATCTAGTCTTGATAAATTATCTTCTTATCTAACCGAATTTCCAAATTTAAAATCCCAGTTCTCAGAGTTACCTGAAGATCATTTTAATATGTTAACGAAAAAGGGTGTGATGCCCTATGATTATATCGACTCTTTCGAACGATTCAATGAAATATCCCTACCTACACAGGATAAATTTTTCAATAAACTAGAAAATAAGCCTTGCCTCCGCCGTCTATACCATCGTGCTCACCAAGTATGGACTACCTTCAACTGTAATTCATTAGGTGATTACGTAGACCTGTATATGATGACAGATATTCTCCTTCTTGCGGATGTATTTGAGATGTTTCGCAGTAGCACCCTTAAATCACATGGTCTCGATCCTGCCCACTATTTTACATTGCCTGGTTACACTTGGGACGCTATGTTGAAACATACCGGTATTGAATTGGAGCTTTTAACGGAACTGGATATGTTTCTCTTCGTTGAACGTGGTATTCGCGGCGGTCTTAGTCAAGTTTGTAGTAAGAGAAGAGCTAAAAGTAACAACCATTATGTAAACAACTATGATCCATCTAAACCAACGACATTTTTGATGTATTTTGACATAAATAATCAGGTTTGTTACTCCTCCTCCTCCTCTGATAATAAGTCATAAATTTATTATGTTTTTTTGTTTTAGTATGGTTGGGCAATGTCACAATATCTTCCCTATGGTGGTTTTGAATGGTGTGATACTAACATTGACGTCACTACAGTACCTGATGATGCAGATGATGGGTATATGTTAGAAGTAGACTTGGAATATCCTCAACACTTACATGATCGTCATAAAGATATTCCATTCTGTTCTCTTCACATCAATCCTAAGACAATGAGTCCTCCGAAGGATGCAAAAGAGTTGACTAAGTTAATGGCTACACTTTATGATAAAAATAAGTATGTTATCCATTACCAAACGCTGAAGCAGGCACTTGCGCATGGGTTGGTGTTGAAAACAATCCATAGAGTTCTTAAATTCAAGCAGACACCGTGGTTGAAGTCTTATATAGATCTAAACACAGAGTTAAGAACAAAGGCTACAAATGAATTTGAAAAAAATTTATTTAAATTAATGAACAATGCGGTGTTTGGTGAGTTCTGAAATATAACATAGATAAAAAAAAATACTAATTTATTTTTTGTTACAGGTAAAACGATGGAAAACGTGAGAAAGAGGGTGAATATTCGTTTGTTGACTGAGTGGAACGGAAGGTATGGCGCGGAGGCCTACATTGCCAAACCAGAGTTTAAGAATAGCACAATTTTTAGTGAAAAGCCTGATCTTGTTGCAGTAGAATTGCGAAAGCTTCAGATTTGGTTAAACAAGCCAATATATGTGGGACAAACAATCTTAGATCTTGCGAAAACTACAATTTATGATTTTCACTATGGATATATGATTGATGCTTTTCCCAGCTGCTCAGTCCTGTATACGGACACTGACTCTCTGATTTATGAGCTTCATCAAGACCCATATGAAATTATAAAGCGTGACTGTCACCAGCGCTTTGATACAAGCGACTATGCTCATGAAAATATATATGACATTCCTTTGGTAAATAAGAAAGTCTTGGGAATGATGAAGGATGAAAATAACGGTGTCCCAATGACTGAGTACGTGGGCCTTCGTTCGAAACTCTACTCAACCAGAATATTAGTAACTGATGATAATATTAGTAAGAAAAGAAAAAGGTTAATTCATGAAGGGTACGATGAAGATGAAATAGATTCTGAACTTCAGAACCTGGGTGTAACAAAAAAAGCCAAGGGAGTAAAGTCATCTGTTGTAAAAACTATAATAACGCACGAAGATTACGAAGAATGTCTCAATACCTGGAAACAAAAAACTGTCGTTCAAAATTTAATTCGATCTGAAAAACATCAGGTGTACTCCACTATCCAACATAAGGTTGCCCTCAGCCCAGAGGATGATAAACGTTACCTAATTTCTGGGTCGGATGAAACGTTACCATGGGGACATTATTCCATTCCACCTACGGAGGATGAAACGTTACCATGGGAACAACATTCCATTCCATCAACTTCATCTGGATGAACCAGCAGATATTTTTTAATCTTTTTTTGTTTTGTTAACTAAATAATATAATTTTACTATAATAGGGTTAGTAAAGTAAATTTAAAGGATTGGTAAGGTGATTAGTAATCAAAAGAGCCATTGAAAGGACTTATGAAAGAGTAAAAAAAACTAAATGAATCAATGAACCGTTTCTATTAGCTTAGAGACTAGTGTTGTTTGGTAAAAGAGCCAAAAAAATAAGACATAATCACTTCTAAGTGGTTTAGTAGGCCTATAGGGGATGTATTTGCCACTTTAAATATTAAATACAACGCGCCATGGTTCTATCTCCTTATAATGATTATATATAAGATGGTGTGGAAATGAACCGAATTATTTCAACTATTTGTTTTTTCAACTAACAGATTAAGATGTTTTTTTTTAGATTGCGGATTACCATGAAAAGATAACGCGCTGATATCATACCCTTCAAGCGGTGTTCATAATCAAGGAAGATTGAAATTTTTGAAAAATCTCATTGAAAATATATTCATTCGTTATCAATGTATTATATTCCTATAAGGAGGTTATAAAAGAAGAAAATAATCATTATTATATTAACATATTTTAAAAATAAAAAACAAAGAGAGATATTAATATTATGCATGCATTAATAAACTATCTAATGACCTCGATTATAATTGCATATGTGAGACTTTAAATTACATAGATTAACTCTGATAGATTAACAGGATGGTTATAGTAAAATATCATACACTTTTGAAGATATAATAAAATATAATACATTTGTTTATAAAAAAAAAAGAAAAAAGGTGATTCACCACTGAGTATTGAAGAAGGGTACTAACCATTATTATATTTTTTATTTAACATATAAAGATTTATTTAAAAAAAATTTATTATGAAATTGGTTTTTATTAAAGCACCTTGTTTACAACAATAACACGTGTTTTCATGCACTATTGCGTAAGACTCTCAACTGCATTAGTATAAATTATCTAATGACCTCAATAATAATTGTATACGTATGACTTTCAAATGCATCGATTAACTCTGAAAGATTTAACAGGATGGTTATAGTAAAATATCATACACTTTGAAAATATAATACATTTAGTCTTATTAAAATATAATGATTCACCACTGAGTGTAGAATAAAGGAACTAACCATTATTATATTTTTCATTTGAAATAATAAGATTTATTAAAAAAATATTATGAAATTGGTTTTTATTTAAACACCTTGTTTAAAACCTCTCCTTACATCTAACACTTATGAGTACTAATAGCTATATGCGTTAGATGAATTGTTACAGACGTGAAGGTTGATGGTTCGCGCTGATGAGGTATTGAAATTTGAGGGTCCTAAACAGTAATTTTGGGATCATTATTTGGGTGAACATTTAAAAAAAGTTGATGGTTCGCGCTGATGAGGTATTGAAATTTGAGGGTCCTAAACAGTAATTTGGGGTTCAATATTTGGGTGGACATACGAAAAAGTTGATGGTTCGCGCTGATGAGGTATTGAAATTTGAGGGTCCTAAACAGTAATTTTGGGATCATTATTTGGGTTAACATACGAAGAAGTTGATGGTTCGCGCTGATGAGGTATTGAAATTTGAGGGTCCTAAGCAGTAATTTTTCTTGAAAACGGTAGCTGGAACGCTACCGAAACGTTGAAATAAAGAATTCAAAAATATTGTGGTTTAATTTCCCAAGAAATTAAAAAAAGAGAATGAATAATATACCACAAGGAACATACAGAAGATGATTAATTATAGTTAAATAAAATTTAAACTATTTAGAATTTTTTGGAAACTTAAAACTATTTATAAGAACTTAAAACTAATCAATAAACGAAACATAAATTGAAAACTATTTTTAAAAAATTTGAATTATTAGACTAACACCAGGCTATAAATAATTAAAAATTATAAATGGAAGATTATAAAAAAAATGTCCTCAAATAACTTTAATTATATCAATTATATACTTAATCATTTAAAAACTCTAGTTTTCTTTCTAACTTTTTTATCTTTATTCTCAATCTTCTATTTGTGATTTTTAATTTTTCTTCTTCTTCAATTTCATTAGCATTATCCGCTTCTAGAATATTAAGATCAGAATCTTTCAATTTAACCTTTTTTTCTAGAAGGGATATGTTCCCCAAGCAATTAGAGGAATTTATCCAGATCAGTTTATATGAATTCAAGATGAAGATCCAAAACTATTTTCACCTCTCTCTGAAAAACTTAAATTATCCACCTCTTCAATAATCGGAATAGAACATTTTTCACAAATAAGTTGAGCGACTTTGTCTCCTCTCTCAAATTTAACTATGTTTGTTGACGAATTATATAATAAGATTTTGATTGTACCTCTATAATCAGCATCAATTACACCTGCAAACACTTCTATTCCATTTTTAAGCGCTATGCCAGATCGTGGTGCTATCCTTCCATAAACTCCCTGTGGTAGTTCTAATTTTAACCTACTATCTACAAGGAATCTTTCTCTTGAGCCTATAGTAAAATTTATAGGTGTTTGTATATCACATCCCGCAGATTGTGATGTAGCTCTTGTTGGAATAAAAGCGTTTGTACTTGTTCTCAACACTTTTAAAACCTTAAATATTTCAAAATTATTAATAAAAAATAAAACGAAATTTTAAACTTACCACATTTTCTGGTTTTTTCCTATTCATGTTCTTTTTCTTCTTACGTATTCAGGTAGTGATACTTCATTAGAAACGGCCTTCTATCGGAGTAAATATATACACAGATTTAAGATTTTTTTCAAATGATAAACTATCTAAAATGACCTTAATTGCATGCACTATTGCGTAAGACTGCATTAGTTGCCTCTGGCGTAACAGGATGGTCATAGCAAAGTATTATACACTATCCCATTGAAAATATATTAAATGCGTATATAATTTATGCATAATAGCCTTGGGTGGGCATGTTTCCTATACTTTCTATACATACACAGCGCATTCCATTATTTATACAGGATGGTTCTACCAAAATATTTAGCATATACTGATTCACATGAAGATTGAAATTTTTGAAAAATCCCATTGAAAATATAGTCATTTGGTATATGATCAATGTGTCATTGGTCAGGCTTGTTTTCTATACACAATGTATTATATTCCTATGGGGTGGTTATCCATGAAAAGATAACGCGCTGATATCCTACCCTTAAAGCGGTGTTCATAATCAAGGAAATTCACATGAAGATTGATATTTTTGAAAAATCCCATTGAAAATATAGTCATTTGGTATATAATCAATGTGTCATTGGTCAGGCTTATTTTCTATACACAATGTATTATATTCCTATGGGGTGGTTATCCATAAAAAGATAACGCGCTGATATCCTACCCTTCAAGCGGTGTTCATAATCAAGGAAATTCACATGAAGATTGATATTTTTGAAAAATCCCATTGAAAATATAGTCATTTGGTATATAATCAATGTGTCATTGGTCAGTCTTGTTTTCTATACACAATGTATTATATTCCTATGGGGTGGTTAAAGAAGAAGAAGGACATTAACCATTATTATATTAACATATTAAAAAAATATATTATTGTTTTTTTTCTTAATACCCTACAACAATAGTGGAATCACGTTTAGCTTTGATAAAAGAATAATAATATACTGAACGGATTTAGAAAACAATACTACGTTTTAAACATTCTACATATTATATTCATCAAGTTTTCCATGAAGATATTTGTTTTACAATCTTTAAGACAAATAGAGATACTAATATTATGCATGTAGATAAAAACTAGATGAATGATATAATAATAAACTATCTAATGATCTCAATAATAATTGCATACGTAAGACTTTCAATTGCATCGATTAACTCTGATAGATTTAACAGAATGGTTATAGTAAAATATCATACACTTTTAAAAATATATTAAAATATAATACATTTGTTTATAAAAAATAAATGGTGATTCACCACTGAGTGTTGAAGAAGGGCACTAACCATTATTATATTTTTTATTTAACATATAAAGATTTATTAAAAAAAATGTTATGAAATTGGTTTTTAATAAAACACCTGCTTGTCTACAATAATAACACGTTTTTTGCGCTCCGATAAGAGAATGTTAAACTGAACGGTTTTTCAAACGATACGTCGTTTTGAACATTTTGTATATTCATCAACTTTTCCATGAAAATATTTGTTTTACAATCCTTAAGACAAAGAGAGATACTAATATGTCGATAAAAACTAGATAAATAATATATTAATAAACTATCTAATGACCTCAATAATAATTATTGTATACATAATACGTATGACTTTCAACTGCATCGATTAAACCTCTCCTTGCATCTAACACTTATGAGTGCTAATAGCTATATGCGTTAGACGAATTGTTACAGACGCAAAGGTTGATGGTTCGCGCCCGGCTGATGAGGTATTGAAATTTGAGGGTCCTAAACAGTAATTTTGGGATCATTATTTGGGTGAACATTTAAAAAAAGTTGATGGTTCGCGCTGATGAGGTATTGAAATTTGTGGGTCCTAAACAGTAATTTGGGGGTCAATATTTGGGTGGTCCTATGGGGTCCTAAGGGAATTTGGGATGGGTCGGTGGTCCTATAGGGTCCCAAACAGTAGGAAATTTGGGGTGGATCGGTGGTCCTATGGGGTCCCAAGGGAATTTGGGATGGATCGGTGGTCCTATGGGGTCCCAAACAGTTGGTTATTGGAATTCAGTCGTATATACGTTAAGGCCTTCCGAGACGAGGGATAGAATTTCATCATATCAATTTTTCTATTATTTTTCAAATACACCAGACGTTAAGGCCTTTTTACGAGACGTCGTTTGCTATGATTGGTTAACTTTTAGTAGGAGGGATGATGCGTGGGGATGAACGGGGGTAGTTAGAATTTTTCTATTATTTTTCAACTACATTAGACGTTAAGGCCTTTTCAACGAGATGTCGTTTGCTATGATTGGTTAACTTTTAGTAAGAGGGGTGCTGCGTGGGGGATGAACGGGGGTAGTTAGAATTTTTCTATTATTTTCCAAAGACACTAGACGTTAAGGCCTTTCCAACGCGACGTTGGTCGCCGCGATTAGTTGCCGTCCGGTTGCCGTCCGGTTGCCGGTGTGAACCCACCTTAGAAGCCAATTTCGGAGATTTCGGACCTTAGATTTTCTTATGGAGATTACCATGTTAAAATCGCGAAAATGAGGCCGAATCGGTGCTGCACAATTACTAAGAACGTTAGAGATCCTCTACAAAACGTTCCATGCGTTAGATATTGAATATCCTCCCGAGTGTCAACATATCTGGCAGCTTATAGAAGAAGTGATTTTTGAAATGAAACATTCTCCATCAAGTTCTTGTGTAACTGCCCTTATACCAGATCTTAACAAATTTATGTAAGTGTTAAGTTGATAATCTGAGGGAAACTAATTCCTTTTTTCATTTTCCACATGTAAAAAAAATTAGTATTCACATACTATAAAGATTAGTCATATTTTCCAAATAAATCACAAAACATTCTCACCTGTTGCGCAGTCCAACTAAAATTACATAGTGTGTGAATATTAATACAACTACAATTAAGAATATATTTTCGTTCATTTGATTTTTTTGTGAAGAATATAGTTTCATTTGTTTGTGAATATATAAGTTTTATGCATTTGTTTGTTTGTAAATATATAGTTTTGTTTATTTGTTTGTAGAGGATAAAATTATTTTAAATAGTACCTCATCTAATGTTTATTTTATATACTTTAAAATATTTTGCACATTTGATAATCAAATGACTTATGAGTTAACAGAGAGTACAAAAAAAATGTAGTCCTCCAATCACAACTTTATTAACACAAAACATTCTCACCTGTTGCGCAGTCCAACTAAAGTTACATAGTGTGTGGATATTAATACAACTACAACAATTAAGAATATATTTTCGTTCATTTGATTTTTCTGTGAAGAATATAATTTTGTTTGTTTGTGAATATATGTTTTATTTATTTGTTTGTTTGTAAATATATAGTTTTGTTTATTTGTTTGTAGAGAATAAAATATGTATTACCGTAAAAACTATTTTCTATTATATCCTTATCCATTTGTTATCGAGTGGTCATGCATACACTTATAATATGGTGGTAAAGTTTCTGTAATAATACTCAAATAAAATATAATTTTTAAGCAAAAAGTTTATATAAGTTTCACTAATATCTGAATGGGTCATGAACCAACAAAACTGGAATTATAGGTTTTGTGATTTTTAATACCTGCTCTAGATGATAGCGAAGAAAATAGCTATATGATTGTAGACAATGGAGCTCTAGGTAATTGCTTGCTTCGGATTTTTACTGTCTTATGATTGTTTTATTCTATACAACGTTTCAATCGATATGAATGCCGAATGATCTTCAGATGGAATCTGTTCTCATCTGAAGATGGAATATTCATTTCGATTGAAACGTTGTGTGGAATAAAACAATCAAGCCAGGAATCATATAAAATAATATGATATGATCTATATACCAATATTATAATGACAATATAAAAATATTATAATGGTTGTACAAAAATAATATAATAGTCATACAAAAGTTATATAATATCAATACAAAAATTATATGATGGCTAATCTTTAATCAAGTAAGTTCAATAAAATTGTATACAAAAATTTTATAGTATTTAATCAACAATTGTATAAAGGTTATATCTTGTTTACTAGAGTAAAACAATGTCAAATAATGATTATCTACAAATTGTATAACTGTCATACAATATTATTATTGGCCTGAAAACTGGTGTTATAATGATTATACAATATTGTTATTGGCTTAAAAATCCGTATAATTATAGTTATACAAAATGAGAGTGATAGTTATTCAAGTGAATTTTAATGCATATATTCTAGTTGTATAACCAATATACAAACATGTTCAATCGTTAAACAATCCAAATTTAGTTTCCAGAAAAACGCGTTTCATAACCACAAAATAATAGTTGATTTGTCACAAATAGTATATACCTTTTGTATAAAGTTGATACAAGTTTTATATTATGGTTAATTATTCTTCTCTCAGTGTAAAGTGTCCGCGGGACTCACAAAATAATTGGCAAATTCGTCCCGTATGACGTTTGCCTGTCTTCCACCTCCTACAGCCCTTACCCGTTGTAGATTTTGCAAACCATTTGTAATTGTAGAAACGTAGAAGTCAGTCGTACGAAAGCCATCTTTTTGACGAACTATGTAAAATTACTGCAGCTTTTACAATGTCCTTTGCAAATATTTTAGAAACATTTAGTGGTCGATGAAAAATTCTCCATTTGTTGCTCATTATACCGAATGTACATTCTACAAATCTTCGTGCTCGTGTTAAACGATAATTAAATATTCTTTTAATTACAGTTAGATTATGACCTCCAAATGGTCTTAACAAATTTTCAATTAACGGAAATGCCTTATCTCCGACTAAAACAAATGGAATACTAGTATTTGCTCCTGCCAAAAGAGTTTCATTAGGAATATTTAGGGAGTTATTATCATTTTCTTCCAAAACACAGTTTCTTGAAAAAACGATGAATCGCAATCCTTTCCGTATGCCCTTATGTCAACGTATATAAATTTATAATCAGAGTCTGCCACAGCCATTAGAACTATAGAAAAGTAATGTCACACACACACGTCACTTCCGAGTCACCCCTGTTACTGTGCAGTTGATGTGTAGCACGAATTGTAACCACGTGTTTTTTTGTTGTATTGTATTGTAATAAAAGGTATTAATGTATAGTGATGATTGAAATTTAATGTATTACTCTAGTGTGTAACTTAAAACCTACCATCTTCAGTATCTTGACCAGTGTAACCAAATTGCTGCTTTGTAATCAAATGAATTTTCGATTGCGTCGAGCCCCTTTTAATTATGGAATAACCATAAAATTGGTCCTTCGAGCTTGGATATTATAATAAGTGATAATTTGTGAATCTCTCCGAAAAGTGCATCGTATACTAGTTAGTCACGTGGTATAAAAGTTTGGCTACGTTCGAATAAATAATCAATAGCAAGTGCATCGGCTCTCTGAAATGTGAATAAAGTTTAATCCGAGTATAAAGTGCGGATTGAGTGGAAAATCTGTTTGGTTCCGATGAAAATAGTGGGTTTCCAGCTAATCTTCTGGTTAAGTTCCCGCCAAGTTGTGTACCAGTTCCCGCCAAAGATAATCGATTCCCGCCGCATTACCCAAGTGAAGTTAGCATCGGCTGTCACGTCAATGTCAGCATAGCCTCCTATCGACAAGTCCACAAGGTTTGGTATAGTTTATTGGTTGACACTTGACACAATTCTGTTTATATCAAGATTTATATGATTTATAATTGACTTTCGTTAACATAATATTTTTTATTAGTTGTATGTGATTGTAGTAATATTTGAAATAGTCTATCAGTATAAAATGGCAGAACTAGAATTACTGAATGATAAACGCAAAGCTCAAGAATCTATATTAACACGTATTGACAATTGGTTGAAAAGATCTGCCCAATCATTAACAGAGTCTTATGAACTTCTCACTAAAGAAGAAAACTTATTAAAAGCTTATTCTGATTATAATGTAGTCCAAACACAGATGGAAAGAATTAATGCAGATGAAGAAGTTTTGTCCAAATTACGTAGAAAAATTAAAGAGTTATCCCCTCAAATAAGCAATCCAGTACAAGAGCAACAAATCATTGTGCAAAGTGTTCCTAGTATTAGCCCGAAGGTCGGACTACTATATTGAAGTTCCATTGTTCACAGGTCAGTTGACGGAATGGAATTCTTCTTTCCAAATTTATAAAACGCTAATTTTAAACAATTATGACCTAACTAACGTACAAAAATTTATTTATTTAAAAAGTTACCTAGTTAATGAGCCATCCAAGTTGATAGAAAACTTACAATTAATTGATGATAATTTACAAATAGCAATAGACACTTTAACAAAAAGATATGATCAAAATGTATCAACTATTTTCGCACATATTAGCAAAATTTTAGAAATTCCCTCCCTAACAAAAATTACACATAGTTTCACTGAGAGATTTTTCAACCAAAATCAAGCAGAACACTGAAGCGTTGAGAAATTTATCAGTACCTATTGAACATTGGGATCTTATGCTTATTTTTATTTTGCTTCAAAAGCTTGATTTGAGCACAAGAACAGCATATGAATTAGATAAATGCTCAAGAGCAGACTCTCTGAATTTTCCCACATTTAAGGAATTCATAACCTTTTTAGAATCCCGTTGTTTAGCTTTAGAAAGCATGTACTTACCTGAGTTAAATAATTCAAACAATGTTACATAACAAAAAGTGTGTGTTTTGTAATTTAAAAAATCACTCGATTTACTCTTGTTTTCAATTCAAAAATTTACCCCATGAAGAAAAATATGGTTTTGTAAAAAGTAATAAACTTTGCTTACATTGTTTTAGTCATTCTCTCTCATCTTGTTAACAATTGCAAATCACATACCTGCAATTTATGCCACCAGAAACATAATTCGTTGATATGTACTTCGTTAAACAATAACCAGGATCATGGTAATAATAATAATATGCATGTAAATCATTACAACTTAAATAGGAATAGGCAGCATGGCAATAGTGCAAATGTATCTTCTTCTACACAAAGAAGACGTGTAAGTGACAATCATAGAAATAACTCCTATTCCCCAGCTTATAACCAACAATCTCCTCAGGGTACACAACAACTTGATCGAAGTTATAGCTCTATCATAAATAATAGGAATCATCTTTCCCAAATTAATAGAAACTCTTCAAGTAATTCAGTGCACAACTACCCCCAAAATAATTCAATAACTACTAATCATCCTAGTAATCATGTGAGGAGAGAGTCTTCTGATAATACATTGTGATAATCAAATGAACAAACAATACTGTCCACACTAACTCCTAGTGGAGAAATTCTCCTGGCAACCGCAATGGTCATGGTATATACTTCAGACAATCAACCACTATTAGTAAAAGCTATATTAGATTCAGGTAGCACTATTTCCCTCATTTCAGATAATCTTGTAAATCAGTTGAATTACCCCACACTCTCTCAAAATGTGTCCATTTCTGGTGTAAATGGCACCAGTACAATGTCAAATAAAACTATCTCGTTGAAAATATTCTCTCATATTAATAAATCATTTAATTTAGACATTACCTGCTCTGTACTAAAACAGATAACTAGAAAATTACCACATCTCCGTTTAGTAAAACACAAAATATTTGTTTGGCAGACCCAAATTTCAATATACCTTCAGATATTGATTTGTTACTTGGGGCAGATGTCTACTACTCACTTGTGTGTGGTGAAATCATTAGACTACAACAAAACTTCTTGACATTAATAGACACTGAATTAGGATATGTCATTGGTGGACCTATACCCTCTCAAGTAGTTTGTAATTTTGCAAATGCCTATTTAACTTCATCAGATGATCAATTAGTAGAAAATGAATTTTTAGCTGCCACTATGCAATTAAGCTCTGGAAACATTCAAGTAAATTTACCTCCAAAAAGCCCTACTGAATATTTGAAACTAGGTACTTCGTACTACTTAGCTGAAAAGCAATTTTTATCCCTAGAAAAGAAATTTGTTAGAAATAATGAACTGTTTGTGCAATATAAAGCATTTATAGATGAATATGTGTCACTTGGACATGCACGGATAATCCCTCTCAGTTTGAAAAATGAACATAATGAAAATACCTACCACTAAACTTAGAACAGTATTTAATGAAAGTGGAAAAACATCTAGTGGTATTTCTCTAAATGATACAATGCACAAAGGGTTCACAGTGCAACCAGAACTTTTTGACAATTTGTGTAGATTTAGGAGTTTTAAATATTCATTGACATGTGATATACAGAAAATGTATCGGCAAATAAGGATCAACCCCTCTCAAACATTCTTACAAAACATTTTATGGAGAAATTCAGTTAATGAACCCCTACAGTGTATTAGCGACCTCTAAACCCCATTTAAACTTAGCAAGTAAAGCTCTCTTAGAACAAACATATTATGTAGATGACATTCTCACTGGAACAGACTCTCTTGAAGATTTAAAAAATCTGTATATTCAGTTGAACACATTGTTTAATTAAGCCAACTTCCCTCTCCATAAATTGAATTCTAATTCTCAACTCCTCTTATCAGAACTAGGTGAATTACCACCAGCTCAACATATTTTTCTTGAAGATACACCTAACAAAGTGCTAGGAATTATTTGGAACCCATCTAAAGATCACTTTTCTCTCTCTATACCTGACATATCCCCCATATGTATGTATGTATGTATGTATGTATATTTTTGGTAACATTCACTGAGACCTAAAAGATATATTGCGCCTCCTTACTTCTACTTAGTTTCTGAGGAAAGTCTCTGAAACTAGTAGTTCCTTCAGTCCTATTTCCCGGAGGAATTTTAGGATATCTGCAGGCTTCAACTTAGGTAAATGTTCCTCTTCTATCCAGTAATCTCCCAGGTACTGTGCTCTAGGATTCTGGAGTGCTGTGGAAAGTATGTGGATGGAGGTCTCTTCTTCCATGCCACAGTATCTGCAATCTTCTTCCTCCACTAATTTGAGCTTTTTCAGGTGCCCATTCAGGCGACAATGTCCCGTTAGGATCCCTGTTGAAACTCTTAGCGCAGTCTTGCTTTGACTTATGCATTCATTTGATCTCCGTAGGTTGTAGTCACCCAGGAGAATCTTTGATTGTCTAAGCCCTACTAGAAAATGTAGAAAATGTATATTCTTAATAGTTTTCTTAAAAATATGTCATCATTTTTAATATTACGAATAGAATTTTGTTAAGGCAGATACCTTAAACCTAGACTCATAGAAAACCTCATACATTGATGCATATAATCAATCATGATCATATTGAACGGGCCTAAAAATTTTCAAAATCACGATATTCACCGATCAGTGCTACTGAGTAAGAGATTTCGTGGAAGAAGGTTTCTGGTGACCAAAATCAACGTGGTTTGAAACGGTGAATTGGGTAGAATTTCGCTGTCTTCCTTTGTAGGGATAATTTCATACGTTTCTCAAAATTGGTAGGAAATATTAGAGATATTATTAGTGGATACTTTTCCTTCCAAACTTCTCCAAGAGGATTTAATATATCACGTTGTACGGCAACCAGAAATATCTGTCAGCCATTACTACCGGACACGGTCTCAAAACTCTTTAGGAGCTGACTTCAAAGTTTTCCAACAATTATTCAAAGCCCTGACATCCTTGACCAGGAAGGGGCTTTTTCTATTTACTCTCTTTTCTCTTCCATTGCACGACTTGTCCTACAGTACCATCTTGTGAAAACTGCACATAGTCTGGAAGTTGATGCTGTCTGAAAAGTTGTAGAAAATTCAGCAGATCATTTACAGAAATGAGACATGAGGAATGAGGAAAACAAATTAGACCTCGATACTGTCGTAAGGAAATTCGAGTCTGCCTTCAAAACTGTAAAAAATGTAACTTATGAAAGACATATATTTTTTCTGAGGAACCAACAACAGTCAGAAAATATTGACTCTTATGTCAAAGTGCTACGACAACTTGCTAGCACGTGCGAATTTGAAAATTTACGTGACAGTTTAATTCGCGATAAGTTAATTTTGGGTATGCTTGATACCAGTGTGAAAAAAGATCTATTGAAGAGTAAAAATTTAACCCTCGAAAGTGCTATTTCGATGTGCAAACTCGCGGAAAGGACAAAAATTCAAATGAAATCTTTGACAAACGATACGTCTTCTTTGTCTTTAAATAATGTGAGTGCTGGTGAAAATCCATCCACGTCAAAATGCGATGAAAGAAGTAACTTTTCGCGACAAAAAAATAAGGTGCGTGAAAGAAGTGTGCAAAAGTATCGCGATTATAGTCGTAATCGTAGTGAGTCACGTTCACGTCAATATAAAAAAGGGAAAGAAAAAAGACAATTTATATGCAGAAATTGTGGAAACAAACATGGACTAAATGAGTGTCCCGCTTTCGGTAGAAAATGTCAAAAATGTGGGAATTTGCATCACTTTGCCAAATTTTGCAGGTCTGTAAAACAAATATTACCTAAAAATAAAAGTCCAGATTATTCTTCATATTTCTCGTCAGAATACGATTCTGACTCTGATGATTGTTGCATTGAGTATATTGCAAAAATTGATTTAGTGCAAAAATCCGATTGGAATGTAAATTTGAAATTCGAAAACCAGGCTAGTATAAATTTCAAGCTAGACAGTCGCGCAGAAATAAATGCTCTTCCTGCGAAATTTTTAAAAAAGATAGATTTACACAAAAATAACCTTTTACCAAGCAATTTAAAAATATCAACTTACACTGGCTCAAAAATTGACATTTTGGGAAAATGCTCTCTTTTGTGCGAATGTAAAAATTTTAAAGATTATATAACTTTTTATATCGTGAAAAATGAATATTCACCCGCCGTTTTGGGTAAAGAAGACTGTGAACGCTTAAATTTACTAAAATTTGTTGGTTCAGTGAAATCTGATAAAAGATTAGAAACAAACACCGAAAATTACCCTCGTAACAGCTCAAATTTAAAAACCAAGTCCCAAAAATTTAAAAATGAATCTGAAGAAATCAAAAATCTGACAAAAAATCAAAACATTCAAAGTCTTGACTATTCACAAATTAATAAAAAATACAAAGACGTTTTTGAAGGTTTAGGAACCGTCAAATGTCAAAAATATCACATAAATATAGACCCGTCAGTAAGACCAGTTATAAATCCACCCCGTAAAGTCCCTTTTGCAATTCAGGATAAATTGAAATCTCTCTTAAAAGATCTTGAGAAAAAACAAATTATTGTAAAAGTAAATGAACCTACAGAGTGGGCTAATAGTTTAGTTTTAGTTCACAAACCCTCAGGTGACCTTCGAATTTGTATAGATCCCCAGACCTTAAATAAAGCGATCATACCCGAAAACTACCCTTTAACTTCCGTAGACGAAATAACATCAAAATTGTCAGATGCAAAGATTTTTTCAAAACTAGACGCTAGTCAAGCCTTTTGGCAAGTACCCCTTGACACAGAAAGTTCATTTAAATGCACTTTTAATTCGCCCTTTGGCCGTTATCGCTTTCTGCGTATGCCGTATGGCATAAAACCCGCCTCTGAAGTTTTTCAAAAATTAATACGACAACATTTTGACGATTTAGACGGTGTGACGTCATACATTGATAATTTTCTAATATGGGGAAAAGATAAAAATGAGCATGACACACGTCTAGAACAAGTTCTTGAAAGGTGCCGTAAAATCAACTTGAAATTGAATATTTCTAAATGCGAATTTGGAGTCAGAAAAGTCATGTTTACAGGTCATGTTTTTTCACAAAATGGCTTAGAACCTGATGAATCAAAAATCTTAGCTCTAAAAAATTTTAAAATCCCTGAAAACAAAAAAGATGTTGAAAGATTTCTCGGCATGATAACCTATGTATCCAAATTTATAAGAAATATGTCAATTGAGACCGAGAATTTGAGAATTTTACTCAAAAAAGATATACCTTGGCACTGGGACCACCCACAACAAGAATCCTTTGATCATTTAAAAAACAGCAGACCTTCTGAAAATGATAAATTATCTCTGACAATAAAATAAGGTTTTAAATCTTGATTCAATTTTTTGCTAATGGGCCAACCGTTTTTAATGTATTCGATTGTTTTTAATAATATTGGATCTTTGTTTGTTTCGTTTTTTATGTTTTGAATTTGTTTTTGAGAAACCGGGATGCTAGATTGAATGGATAGAATATGTGATTCGATTTTTTCGTTCAATAAAAATTCATCTTCGGCATTTTTGTTTATATCGTGAGCCCTAGATAAGGCATCTGCAATAGGTAGTTTTGTGCCAGGTTTATAAATTAATTTGATTTGATAGGGTTGAATTTGAATAAGCATGCGCTGTAGTCTTAATGGGCAGGAATTTAATGGGCAGGAATTTAATGGTTTTTTAACTATAGAAACAAGAGGCTTATGGTCAGTTTCGATTATTATTTGTTTTCCATAAATATACTGGTGAAAACGTAAACATGAGTACGTGATAGCGAACATTTCTTTTTCAATCTGAGCCCAATTTTTCTGATTATCAGAGAAGGCTTTTGAAATGTAGTATACGGGTAAATTATTTTGTAATAGTACGCCCCCAATTGCGTTTTGTGGTGCGTCTACTGATAATGTGATCTGTTTTTTATGATCAAAAAATTGTGTCGTCTTTATGTAGACCAGTCACGGTAGATAATACATAGGCCAGTCAAATATCATAACACAACTTCATTCTGCCTCCCGAAAGGACACGCAAGTTATAAATAAGCTATTTAGTTCTTCATTTTTTTTCTTTTCGTTTATAGAATGAGTTGGTTATGATAGTTTTACTTAGGTTAAGATATTATTCCCGAGTGTACCACTTGCAACAGTTGTTAGCGCCTTACTGTTTTTGGTAGGTATATATATAAAAATTAGCCCATATCTATTTACGATATAGATTCATAATCAGACATACAGTATTGCGCATGCGCTTGAGCTCTTGCGATCGCAAAATAGAGATTTGACCCATTCCGTCAAGGGCGCTTCCTGTTAAAGGTGTTTTTAGTTTTCAACTGTAATTAAATAAAAATTTTAGACTCTAACGCCAATAGAATTGCACGTTCGCATAAAGGCCATCCTATAATTATTAGTTATTTTTTTGTTATTAGAATGTATCCAAAGTTATAATAATACATGTTATTATTTAGATTGAAATCTTCATTTTTCTAGCAGATTTCTTTTAGCTCTAAGTATTCAGGTTTGATCTGGATAAGGTTGACTTCAGTTATTAAGTTCTTATCGTTGGTAAATCGCGAATTAGAATTGTCTTTGGGTATTTGGTATTAGATTTATCTGGCGCCTGGGTTATACTGAAATTTTGTTCGTTGTCATACGTTACGAACCCCCCCAATTCACCTACTTGAGTTACGGGAAAATACCCAATTGCCAACATCAGCACGTAGTCGGCTCGTTTAGCAGCTTTTAAAGGTATTATACGTTACCCCGAATTTTCGAGGTAATAACAGGTGGCACGACCAATAGCTGGTGGTGCCCTGAACTGGAACACCTCAGAAAGACAGCGAGAACGACCTCTAACAAGGCAAAACGAACAACACTCAAAGAGGACTGGGGAATATACAAAGCCAACCTCAAAGAGTTCAAAAAAGTCTGCAGACAAAAGCAAAGAGAAGACCAGAAAAAATAGAAACGTTACTAAACATAAGGTATCTGAGAGCAGCTCCGACGATGACAGGTCTTGGCACAGCGATTCAAACGAAGACAGAATAAGTGAGTTTGATAATACCAGTGAAAGTGATTTGGAAGAGCTGAAAAAAAACGAAGCTCCTACTTAAGAGCTTAGTTTTTTCAAAATTCAAGTGGGTGATTTTGTATTGGCAAACTTTATTGGAAAAAAGAAAGTCTACAAATATGTTTGTTTGGTGAAACAACTTATTAATGATGAAGAAGCAGCGGCTGGAAATTAATGTTGATGTTCGTTGATCTGATGTACTTTTTTATTAATATAACTTACCTTCTTCGTTCAGTGTATATTTCAAATGGCTAAAGTGAAGGATTGAAATGGTTTATTAGGAGTAAAAACCGTTTTAGAAAACTGGAGTCAACCACATCCCTATTTAAATAATTTTCATAAGAGGCGAATTTTATAAGAACAGAAAAACAAACAATGGCTGAGGGCAGCACAAATATGACAACATATTCCAATAAGAATATGGTTACTCAAGAAGATATTATTGTTGAAAATATCACAGAAAATCCTGATCATAGCATTAGGTACTAATATGACACTTGAACAGCGGAATGTGACAAATGAGCAACCAAAAATATTCCACTAAAGTGACCCTTCATTTTCCTTTATAATGCCTGATGAAATACCTTTTTCCCAAAAGGAATATTGTGCTTCGACTCTATTACAAAAAATAAGTCATGGGTCTGTAACCCATAATATCACTCATAGTGCTCTTTCTGACCTTCTACATATACTTGGAGAAGAAGAGTCACTCAATGTGAAAATACGAGATGCTCGAACATTATTAGGAACACCTGGAAGTATTCCGATCTCTAATATTGATTGTGGACTTTATTGTCATATAGGGATTGAAACTGTCAATAATGAAATATTATCCTAAAGATTGCATACCAGATAAAATAACTTTTGATGTAAATATTGATGGTTTACCTATAAGCAAATAATCATGTAGTCAGCTTTGGGTAATTTTAGGATCAATAAGAGCATTTGCTTTGTATACAGAACCCTTTGCTATTGGAATTTTTCATGCAAATAAAAAACCTGATGAACCCAACATGTTCTTGAAGCAGTTTGGGAGTGAAACCAAAGAAGTTATGGAAATACTCATTACATATAATGGAAAAAATATTGTTGTGCTGGGTTGTATCATTTGTGAAGCTCCAGCAAAATCATTTGTCACTTATACATTCTGGATAATTTGGGTGTAGCAAGTGTATTCAGAAAGGAAAATGGGTTGGGGATCATGTCACATTTCCGGAAACAAACGACACTTTGAGAATAGATGATTCATTCAAACTTTAGTATCAAAAAGAACATCATAAGGGAATATCTATCATGTGGCATTCGAATTCTATGTGAAAGTACTATTTCTGATAATCTTATTGGGTATGCAAAAAAAACTAATGACATATTTTGTAAGGAATTATTATCTTGCAGATCAGTGGCAAATTTACCGACGCAAACTCCACGTCGCTTAGGTACACGGTCACACCGTGTCAGAAAACGCTCGTTTACGAGGGGGCGTCAAAAAGTCTTGCCAAAAATCAAAAAAGCGACCATTCGATGCTGTTTTTCTTTCGGAAAACAGTGCTAATAAAAGAAGAGCACTACGACAACTGGAAAATAAAAATTTCTCAAATTGGTAAGAATAAATTGCACCCAGTTACTGGCCAAAAGCCACCTTCAGGCTGTCAACCGGGGAGTGAGGCTGCTCCTCGGCAGTAACCGGTTACGATACGTTGACTCTGACTTTGACAAGTATAAATTACCTTTCACCTTCAAAGAACACTTAAATGATTCTCCAAAACATGCGATCTATCAGATCGTCCAAAATTTCTAAGGCTCAAGCCTTTAAGATCACTCTTTCCAGCAGAGAATTTCCTCCTCTAATTAAACAAAAAAGCCACCACTCGTCGCCTTCCATCTCCGAAACTTCTTATACTCTCAACAACCAAATCGTCCTAAAATTAACAAAAAATCACCAGAGATAACATCGTTAGTGCTGTTCTTGAAGTACTATCGTACTCCACCAAATCTCCAACTGCCTCCTATTCAGAGGCACTAAAATCTTCATCGGCTTCTATTAGAAGCCAACCAATCTCAAAGAAAACAACTCCCATCACCAAGGTACCTTCTCAACGAAGTACACAACTAACAAATCCTCCAACAACCACACACACAAAACCTCTCCAAACAATAAACCTACGGAACCTTCCATCTTAATATTGCTCCCAGAAGGAGCTTTATAACCTTCTCAACACAAATAAGTTACTGAGAGGCCTAATCCAATTTCTAAAGGCTAATCAAAACTGCACAGCTATCCTCAAGATTTTCAAAACTTTCGAGGTCAAAACCTTGGAAAACAAAATCCGGAACGCTACCGAAGACAATCGAATAGTTTGTATCCCTCTCAACCACTCTACAAACCCTAAAACCAATCAGCCCGCCACTCATCCACTGAATGTAAAGCCAGGCTACACCAGGCTACACTTGCCCAAACTGCGGAGGTCATAACCACAAAGCAGACAAATGCGAAAAGGTACAAAAACCTTTCTGCAAAAACTGGGGTGGTAAACACGCAGCCTTCGATCCGAAATGTCCCAAACGACAAACTCCTCCCTCGAATCCCGAGGAAATTGCCCATGTTACACTCCCAAAACCCACAATGCCCTTTGACTTTCCCACGGAAGTCCAAAAAATTCTTGAGGTAATGGCCGTCACCATCATGAATGCCATTCCAACTTCCCGAAAACTCGTGATAGAGACTTTTAAACACATTATTCCGACCTATTACAACCATAACTGCTCTGTCCAGGGACAGGGAAATAAGGCATACTTCAGCTTCACGCCAATCAAATCCTAAATTTCATGTTACCCAGATAAAGGTCTTTAATGGACTTTGTTATAGGAACGATTAATTGCCGTAGTCTCTCCAGGAAGAGACACTTATTGAGGCATCTTCTAAACACAAATAACATCCAAATACTTTCTCTAACAGACACTCTGGCAAAAAACCTTCCTCATTTCTCAGGTTACCAAACTTTCCACTATGACAGGAACCAATACTCTCGTGGTAATGGTTTTCTGCTCAGAAACGGAATATCTGCCACGACTCACAGTTTTCCTGTGCAAATTCATTAATTAAAATTAGGCTGCTTCGCTATTGACGTTTCCTTAAACATATTACAACCACCCTTGCCAAACCTTGATTACAGAGCTTTTCGAATATTTTTCTAAACTCCCAAAAGCAGTAATTCTAGGAGATTTCAACTCCAGACATCAACAATTCGGTGACACTGCCACCAATAATTCCGGCAGAATATTTTCTGATCTTCTTTTAGATCTACCAATGATTCGAATCCCCAACAGGAATCCCACTTTCATCAGCCACCTAGGAGCTTCAATTGTAGATCATGTGGTAGCTACTCAAAGAATAGCCACCTCTTTCGAAAATGAATGCTTCCAGGGTGACTCCATAACTTCTGACCACCTGCCACTCCTAGCACGAACAAATCTTGCAAATCCTAAACCCCCACTCTCTTATTCTTTCACCTTCTTAAAATACAAAAAGGCAAACTGGAAAAAGTAATATGTAATGATGTCCCAAAAATTCAAAGCATCAATTTGACAGGAGATTTGTTTAATTTGAAGGGAACTACATTACCTGATGGTTATGTTATTGCTAGTCTCGATGTAGTCTCTTTATTTAGTAACGTATCTCCTTCACCTTTTCAAGGATAACTCATATCCAAAACCACTTCTTGAGAAAATTCTTTTTAGACATGAAGCTTCAACCATTAACTTCGTAATGTTTCAAACATTAAAATTGCATTTAAATTCGCTCTTACAATTGGAAATTTGTTTTCAAAAGTAAAAGACAGAATCCCAGATAAACTGAGGTCAGATGTAATCTACAGCATAGACTGCTCAAACTGTAACGCTAAATATATTGAGCAAATATAAAAGATCAAAAGTCATAAAAGCAAACAAACTTTTAGACAAATCATGCACACAACTAGTTAGACAAGAATATATGTGAGGAGAAGTCAGCCTACTTCAAGTAAATTCCAATAGCCCGTGTGAAATTCAACTTCTAGACCTCAAGAGCACCTCCAATTGTCATCAAATGCCTATTACCAATTCTCAGCTATTCAAGAGAAAATTCCAATCAAATGATTGTGGTCCTTTCCAAGAAAACACAATCAGATTAAAATGTTACCAGCACGAAGAAATCCTGAACTACATTGGCACATTTCTCGCCACCATTCCGGCTTCCTGTCAAATTATCACAGACTCCGAAGTGATAACTAACAATGGCCCAATAGAATTTGAAAGTCAGCCCATTTTTATCACAGAAATTTTCATCTCAAATCATGACTACGTCATACATCAAAATCTCAATCTCAGCCTTCCACAAATTAACCTAGACGACCTCAGTACCCTTCGAGGAGTAATTAAAAACACTCCAATTCTAGAAAACTATATACCTTCTTTTGTTCCAGGCACTTGGACAATATTAATCTACTGCCTCCTAAGCCTACTATGCTTACACACAGTCTTCAAGAAGTTTCGGCGTAGAAGCCCAATACAAGGAAACCAATTCCAATATGTTCAACTCCCTTAGCTACTGCCTTCGGAAGCTGAAACTTCGAGGGGAGGAATTATGTCATCCCCTTTCCATAATATCATATATAAAAAGCTGACATACTATTTATTTTTAAATAATTTACTTCTTATGTAAAATCACACAGAACATTCAGTCAGTAATTATCTTTCGAGTAGAAAACATCTATTTTTATTATCGGGAATATTATAAATTGTGACTTATAAATAAATAAAGTTTTTAAAAAGGAACTTTTTACCTATGGGGACTCATTTCGCGGTTTAAAAAAAACTATTTTTGAGCAGAGTAAGGAGTAGCTTAATATTAATTTAATGCTTATTGATAGTATTATTCACCAAAGTATAAAAACAGGTTAAAGAATGGATCAGACGGGTAGAGGATATTGATGACGTTAACTGGAGGAAATTCCGAAGGGAATAGTAGAAGTAGCACTGTCATGTTAGATGAGCTCTCAATTACTGAGCAAAGTGCAGTGGATGGAGAAACGCCAAAAATAGAATTTGTTCTAGAACTTGAGAATGGATAATCAGTTTAAGCTTCCATTGAATAGTTAATAGTAATATTAAGATGTTTTATTTCGATTGATATAGAAATCTGTATGGTGATTGTCACCAAAACAGTTGACCAAAATGTCAGATTACTCCATTATCTTTGCTCTCACTTTATAGTCACTTTCTTTTCCAGCATACTTCCGGACGGTGTTCTTTACAAAGATCTATCTTTTCCTTCTGTTACCAACGAAAAAGACGATATTCGAGCACTTTCTGAAAATGAATCAATGTAACTAACACACATAATCATGCAGCATTGAAATATTAATTTTTTATGATTCCTCTGAACTATAATTATTATGCTGATATTCAAGCTATGTATACAATAAAAGACGATATTCAGGAAGAAAATCAACCTACGCCTTCACCACTATCAGCTGAAACACATGTTATGGAAAAATAAAATGATGATATCAACACTGACGATGCCAGTTCAGATTCAAGCTTTCATCCATCCCATGCTGAGATTGATAGTGATTCCTCTGAAGATAATAATGAAGCAGTGGAAAATCTCAATGACTTCGGGGCTCCTAACGAATTGAACCTCCCTATCAATGAAATTGAAGCTATCTCACAAAGAGAAAAAAGGAATGCGAAACCAAAACCTGAGGAATGGAAATGATATAAAAATAAATTTAAACGTATAGAGGGTGAAGAGTATACTGGCGTTTAAAGGAACCAGGCTGAAAGAAAATCTTATTGTGTCCTGAAAACAGCAAGGTCAATGGCCCACCTTGTTCAAGCAATGACTGCGGAAAGGTGGCAACAAAGACATGCCCTAGTATTTCAGAATGTGATAGGCAGAGTTTATTTGCAAAGTTTTGGCGGCACATGGATTGGAACCAACGAAAAGTCTATGTGAGCAGTTTAGTCTTCTTCAAGGATACAAAGAGAAAGTGTGGAACTTAGCAAAAGATTCACTTCTAATATGTTCATCCCCTTCACCTGAATTTTTTGTTAAATTGTTCTACTTTTGATGCGTGATAAGAAATTGAGCTATGTCAAAATATTAATTTATGACCTTTAAATTTTTATTAAATTCAACTTTTTGGATTTTGAATTAATTTTTATCTGATATCCGCCAGAGAACAATATAAAAAAAATCACGAAAGTCATTTTTCGATTTTTTATGGCTGAAAAACATACAAGCCTCACTTCTATATAATTACCTTATTTTCTTTGAATGTATTGTTTTAATCTTAATTGAGAATAAATCAATGAAAATTATTAAAACAATTTTTCTTCTAGCCGGTGACAATTCTTCAGCACAAGATACCGAAAAATTACAATCAAATTCTTCTTTATTGCAAGACACAAATGCAAACGAAATGCCGTCAGATTTTCCTCCATCACAAAATTCTGAAGAAACACAGTCAATAACTGGTATTCCACAATTAAGTAGTGATACTTTTCTATGGAAACTCGAAATTTTATAACTATGAACGGTGTGCCACAATATGAAGTTACGGATTTTAAAAATTCTAGAAATATTTATAAAGATAAAACAAAGTTTTGCTCTAAAAGTTTATTCGAACGTACTTTGAAAAACGGAGAAATTCAACGTCGTGAATGATTAATTTATTCCAAAACTGAAGGATCTGTATTTTGTGTTCCATGTTTACTATTTGGTAAAAGTGGTGAAATGAACGCTTTCACTGGTGAAGGGTTTCTCAAAAGTTCAAATTGAAGCTCATGGATATTCTGATTTTCACAATACTAACGTTAGCAATTCAGAAGCTCGAGCAGCCGTTCAAAGGCATGTTGATGTTCGTCTAATAAAACAGCTCGATGAAGAAATTTTGTACTGGAAAAAATCTTACATCGAGTTATTGCGATTGTTAAATTCCTTGCGATAAGAGGGTTGCCATTTAAAGGGCATTCAGAACAAATTGGAGATCCTCATAATGGAAATTTTTCAGGTGCTATTGAGTTTCTTGCTGAGTTTGACCCGTTTTTAGAGGAATATTTAAAATTGTATGCGCACCCTGGCCGTGGAAATACCTAAATATCTAAAGCAACATAAGAGAAAATTATATTATCAATTCAAAAGAAAGTATTGCAACAAATTTCTAAAAGTGTTTTGGAGTGATTTTGGATTCTACGCCTGACATTGCACATGTTAATCAGCTTACGATAATTATTAGATATGTACGTGATAACAGTGAAATTGTTGAGAGATTTTTAGAATTTTTACCATATACTGGCCATAAGGCTAGAGATATTGAAAATGCTTAATTAAAATCTCTTGAAAACAATGTTTTGGACATAATGAGCTGTCGTGGTCAATAACACAAGTAATATGTCGGTGTGTAGGTTTATATTCAGGAGTCAAGAATCAAAATGATTAATCCATTAGCAGAATATGTTTCTTGTTCTGCCCATTTGTTAAATTTAGTAGGAACTTGTGCAGCTGAGTCTGTAACCGGAAGAGTTGACTTTTTTATACTTTACAAGAACTTTATAATTTTTTCTCCATATCAACACATCGTTGGGAAATCTTAGTGCAGCATACAAGTTAAATAATTGAGAGTCTTCTTCAAACTCGTTGGTCTGCTCGTCATGATGCATGTTATGCGTTACAAAAAGAGTGGCCTGGAATAATTAATGCACTAAACTTTACGTTGCTAAAGTACCTAAGTATTTCAACCTACAAAATGGACAAAAGCAACTATTATAATACTCTTCCAAAATATGTTCAAGAACGCTATTCAACTAAATTAGCCCTGTAGCATTTAAAAATTGAATTACCAATTTATGACATTTAAATAGTAGAACAATTTAAAGAAAGGTTTATTTCCACACTTTAATTTTTTAATTTTGATATAATTCCAACAATATACATAATATTATTATCCAAAACTTATGTCATCTGTATCTTCACACACTCCAAAAAGATTTAGTTCATCCATAAGTTATTTTAATTATCAAGAACCTACAATCAATATTCCAGAATTATTTATCAATAATATTGATAAAATGTTTGTTTACCTCTTTTCAATTTCCTTTGTAAATTATAATTAATAATCAGCTAACAAGTTTGTTTAACATATTGACAAACGTCAATAATAGAAAGAGCATATGATTATTTTCATAGTATTTGTAGGTTAGTTTTGATGTTTGTTAGAACGGTAGTCGGTGGGGTAGGGTTCTGTCATTAAGTTTAGTTCTATGATGCAGTAGCTGAAAAGGTAGAACAGCCACATGTAAAATCTTGAAGGTTGGTAGATAGCAAGTTGAATCTTTTTAATTGGCAGCAGTGACCAATAGATCCGGGAAGTGAGGGTTTTTTGTCAGACAAGACATTTTTATAAAAGATGGTCATGAAGGTAGCAAGGACGATTTCTAAATCTAATATCTCATTGTTAGGCTTAGTTGCCAACCAGTTCTTGGTGTTCCCTTCCTGTCGTGAGGATAAAAATATATTTCTGGCTAAAGTTATTTTTAATAGGAATCACCGCAATATCCAAAGTTGAGTCACCCACGTGGTACACCTTGGATTCGCAGCGACCATTTTGCCTGGTCGCCATTTTCATCATTCAAAAAATTGTTGGGGGTACTGATCCAAGCCCAACTCGAAGCCTAGGAAGTGAGGCAGGTGAATTTCTATCCGACGGGTATACCAAGCCAGATGTTCTGGTTCTGAATGTTCCATTAGAAGCAGCAGACTTTTCTTCCCAACTAAGGACCATGTGGTCACCGGATGCTTCCCGATAATTTTTTATTGAAGTGGCAGATTCGTCTTCCTGCCTCAGGACCATAGGTCGTTATTAGTTGAATGGATGGCTGGACAAATTCGAGGAACTTCAACTCTCTGCAATTCTGGATTAAGGTTTCATTTTTTTTAGTCCTCTAATTTTTCATTTTGATAGAGTTAAGTACATGGCCACTAACGGCATACATTCTTGATTATTATGTATTAGCCGTATTTGTATACGAAGTTGTATAGTATCCAAACTTATATGTATAGATATATTTTCATTAATTTAGGTAATACCGTTGAAACTTTATTTTTAGTAACTATAGGTCCGTTACAAAAAGACACTTATAGTTAACTGTAGTGCGTAGTGGCATTGACTTTGTTAAATATCATTAGAGATATTGTCATGTGGTTGATTGTTTGCTTAGATTGCGCTTGCACAGACGCCTTTCTCGAACTCGGCAGTTGTTTAGTTCCATCGTTTGAAAACGTCCGTTTAGCTAAGAATTATCGCTGGTTAAGAAGTGACGTAGTAAAAAGAGATACTATATACATTTCATTTCAGAATGAAACGCCAGTACTTGAAGAACTTAGGGTAGGTTCAGATGACAAGCGCTCAACGCGCGTTTTGATAACGCGCGTTTCAGTAACGCGCGCGTTCAACGCTGCGCTAGCGCTCGACTGTTGTCAGCGCGCGTCAACGCCGCTTTGAGATCATTGGTTTTCTATGTTTCCGTTCAGTTGAGCGCGCGCTTTCGACGCGGATAGACGTATTTTAGGCTGCTTTTATGCACGCGTTTGTTGTCGCCTGTCGCGTGGCCACAAAATACGCGTTCTCCAAACGAATTGCTTTGTATGTACCATTTTATGCATCAACGTCGGTGAGCCGCTCGGTGCCTTTGTCGCGGCGTTCTCAAATTCTGTCGCCTGGAATTAGAGAACGCGTCGCGACAAGCGTTTTATAAATACGTTGAATTAAATTGGTGCTTTTATGCAACGCATTTATTGTCGCTGATGCTTCGATAGGAATTATTTTGCTAGTCAGTCTGCAGACGTGTATCGATGTGTGAAGACGTGCGTTGTTATCATGGAAAACCTCGATGTTGAACTATTTATCGACGAAATAGAAAAACGACCATCTTTGTGGGATTCATCATCAGATGATTACAAAAACAGGTAACTTAAAAGAGACGATTGGAAGGAAGTGTGCCACATTGTTATCCCCAATTTTGGTGAAAAAGATGAAAAAGAAAGGCAGGAAATTGGTAAGTATTTAGGTTATATATTTTAATACATCGTTACACTTATGATTTTTCGGAATTATATTTTTGTGTCCTGCTATGAAACAGTCCCTGCAGGACTGCAAAAAAAGTCAGCGAAAGCATCTCTGTATTTGTAAGCAGAGTTACGTCCTCGTCCTTCTGGGTCTGTTCTTTCATTATCATATAGCCCTGTTATCGTTAAAGTATCCTCAAATCTAATGCCATCCCTTACACGAACAAAATTGTGTAATGCACAGCATGCTTTGATGATAGATACAGCGACTTCCTCAGACACATTCATAGGTCGATGCAATATACGCCATTTGTTACTTAAAAT
Source organism: Galerucella nymphaeae (assembly GCA_963978555.1). Taxonomy (NCBI): domain Eukaryota; kingdom Metazoa; phylum Arthropoda; class Insecta; order Coleoptera; family Chrysomelidae; genus Galerucella; species Galerucella nymphaeae. Next base: position 3,516,474 of record OZ021706.1, on the reverse strand, counting down.
TCCAAAGGAGCACTCTACTCTACCTCTTGCTCTAGACAAGCGGTAGTTAAAAATTCGTCTCTTTTTTGTTAAGTTCTTTGCAGGATAAGGTCGCATTAAGTTATCTGTTAGTCCAAAAGCCTCATCGCCAACGAATACATAAGGTAGTGTTGTTCCTGCTACTTTTTCCGGTTTTGGAATATGTAATGTACCTTCTTCCAATTTTCTAAACAAGGAGCATTGTCTAAATACTGTGGAGTCCGATTCTTTACCATAAGACCCGACGTCTATATATGTAAAACAAAAGTTGCTGTCTGCAATCGCTAATAAAGAAAAGAAAGAAAATAAAGAAAAGAAGTTCTTGTAATTATAATTCAGCGATCCGCTATGTGCCGGAGCAATTATCCTGCAATGTTTACCATCAATAGAACCAATGCAGTTAGGAAAATTAGTACGCTTCGCAAAATCTTGGGCAATTTGTAGCCAACGTTGTTCAGTTGGTACAGGAAAGCACTCTTCTTGTAATGTTTGCCATAGTCCAACGCAAACTCTTGGCACTATAAGACTTGCCGTTGTGACTCCTACTCTGTAGCTGTAGTGCAAATCTGTATAGGTACATCCTGAACCCAAGTACCTAAAAAAATAGTGTCATTTAGTGTTATGATACAGCTGCTTATAGTAATAATGTTTATTGTAGCAACAGGAATACCAATGAGCAGCACCATTACTTTTTCTTATATTTTATATTTAGGTATCTAACATTCATTTTTTTCAGGTAAAGGAGTTCAACTTAAATGGAAAAGTGTAAGAGATGCTTTTGTTCGTAACATTCGACAGTTTAAAGGAAAAAAATCAGGAGGGTTCGCTAAAACTGTGAAAACATACATCTACGCTAAACAATTAGGATTTTTACGAAAGGTGACTGATTCCCGCCAGACAGAGAGTTCACTGCCAAGCACATCAAGAGAGAGCCAAGAAGATTGTGATATATCACAGGACCATAATGATATGCAAACTACTCCATTAGATGTCGAACACACTCAGTTAGATAGCAAAATGGAAACTGGACGAACTCCTAGCAAAAGTACTCTCTATAGAAGAAATAAATCATCTTTGGAAACTAAAATTTCAAACTATATTGATTCTCAGAACAGACAGCCACCAGTTAATCAAATTCAACCATAAGAAACTGATGACATTACCTTTTTTAGATCATTACAAGCAAGTTTAGATACTCTCACACCGAATGATAAATTGAACTTTCGAATAGAAGTAATGCAATTATTAACTCGCTATACCAACAAACGACCAAATCAGTACTCGTACAATTTTCTGAATCGTACACCCCATTACCAACCACAGCAATATCCAGTGATGCCCAACTACTCAAATATACATTTTAGTGCACCCGCACCATATCCTCCAGGATCATCTGAGATCCCACCTCATCAGCCTAATACAGATACTGTTGAATCGCAAACTGTGACGACACCACAACCGCCATTTTCTCCGTTGGAATCAGAAGATTCAATAATTTCACAAGTCGAATCAGTAATATCCCTATTTTCAAATCAATAATATGTATGAACTGTTCTGTTAAAATGTTTAATGCTTATTGTTTATTCTTATTTTCCAAATAAATGGTTTATTTTCCAAATAAATGGTTTATTTACCTCAACGTCATTGATAACATTTCTCCTGGTTCGAACGCAAATCCTTTAACCAGCTCCACATCTTTATTAAAGGTATTTTTTAACTTTTCACGTAGTTCATCAAAGGAAGCTATCGACATACGGTAAAAATTTAAGAATTTCTCATTGTCGCTTCTTAATTCTTCATGTAATGTATAATATGTGCCTCTGAGGATTCTTGCACTATTTATTGGGTGAACACTCCAACGTCTCTGGCGTCTCTTTTTAATTATATGCTTGTATACCAAATATATAAAACACGGGTCCATTTTTCAATCAATACACACTTTCATGTTGCACAGTACGATGGCCGCTGATAATAAATTTTATTTGAAAGCGGCACGCGGCAAAAAAACGCTAAACAAAAGTTCCATTTTGTTTCATCTACAAAAGCCGCGTTTTTATGTCGCCACGCGACAGGCGACAACAAACGCGTGCATAAAAGCAGCCTTAGGGTTCGTCAAGTTCGTCCGAAAATCGTCCGAAATGGAAACCGAAGCTTTTAATACGGAATTATTAATTGATGAAATAGAGAAACGTCCTGCGATATGGGACATGACAAGTAGCGATTATTCAGATAAGAATTTGAGAAGACGGGCTTGGGAAGAACTCGTCCTTATATTTTGTGAAGGACATGACAATGAAGAAAAGAAGAAAATATTATGTGAGTATATATATTTATTTACATTTACAATCGGTTTGTGTTACAAGTTAAATATAACGATCCTGCCAATCTACTTTTCCTTCATTAATGAAATAGTTTGTTAAATGTACTCGAACATTATCCGCCTGTCGCACAGCACGTCCGGTATAATGTGAGGCTAGATTTTCCAGGGGTGGCGTATAAAGTGTGTCTTCAAAATTGTAGCCATCCCTGATTCTGACATAATTATTTAGTGTACATATCGCTTTTACGATCTTTTCTGCAAAACCGATGTTAACATCTAACGGCCTGTGTAAAATGCGCCATTTATTGCACATTATGCCAAAAGTACATTCAACATACCGGCGTGCTAATGTCAAACGGTAATTAAATATTTTTTTAGCATAAGTTAGTGACCTTCCCCCATATGGACGCATTAAATTCTCCATCATGCCAAAAGCTTCATCAGCCACTATCACATATGGCAACGTTGTCGGTCTATTTTGTATTAACAATGCCTTTGGCTCAGGTAGATCTAATGACCTTTCTGTCATCTTTTTGTACAATGAACAATTCTTGAATATACCTGAGTAACTGTTTTCACCGTAGGCACCTATGTCAACCCACACAAAACAATAGTTTGCATCCGCTAGCGCCAATAAAACTAGCGAAAAATAATTTTTATAGTTATAATACATAGAACCCGTGTGTTCAGGCTGGATTAACCGTATATGTTTCCCGTCCAAGGCTCCCAAACAATTGGGAAACTTTGAGTTCTTTTCAAATATCGTGGATATTTCACACCACTTTTCTTTCGTTGGTTCACTCATAACAACGGGCCTTAATTTTTTCCAAATAGTTTCACATACATGTGGTATTATAGTAGCCACAGTAGATTTGCCAATTCTATAGTCGTAGCTTAATGTCCCAAATGAACATCCAATGGCCAAATATCTGGAAACAAACATAAACTATTACTAAATACTGTTTTTTTTTCAGCGTCATCCCTGCAAAAAAAGTGGAAGAGTTTACGGGATAATTATATGAGAGAGGTGAAGAAAATAAAGACTGTCAAATCTGGATCAGGAGCTCCCAAAACTTCGACATATATTCATTATAATAGACTACGATTTCTACAGGCATCAATTGCCAACAAAGATACAGAAAGTAGTTTCGATGCAGATAATGCATCAACTTCGTCAGAGGTTGCTGAAGTAGAAATAAGTTCTGGCTTTAAGAGTCCTAAATCTACTTCAAGAAAAAAACAAAAATTAAATTCTGCTGATGAAAGATTTGCAAACATATTAGAGCAGAGTTTAGCACAGAAAAATGTGTCTCATCCAAAAGAAGATGACGATGAAGACAAGCTGTTTTGTTTGTCACTCGTTAAAGAGATTAAAAAAATTCCGGAATATAGGCGACTTCAAACTAAAATTGCCATTTATAATTTAATTTTGCAAAACCAAAATGAATTTCAAGGACCACAACAACAGACATATGAAAATCAAAATTACCCGGTATCACAACGAAGAAATTATTCATCACAAGAGCAGCGTCATCAGTCATCAGCTTCTGTTGAAGGCTTTCGTTATCATGATTATAGATCACAGCAGTCTAGTGTGTCAAATAATTTTGCACATTATGGTTATACTACAGCAATGGGGTCTCCATCGCCAGTAACACCTACTCCACCTAGTCCATCGCCAGCACCAACTAATGTCAGCAATGAATCAGAGTTAGAGTTATTCTGCGAGTAACAAAATGTTATTTTTTCTTTAAAAAAATTGTTCCTAAACAAGTTGATTTGATTTATTTGATTTATAGATTACGTTGATTATTAAAAAACTTACCTCAATGTAATTATGAGTTTTTCTTCCGGTGAAATGCTATATCGCACAGCGTTTTTATCTGCTACGAGTTCATCGTTTATGAGAGTCAGTAAGTCATCAAATGACTTGATGGACATTCTGAAGTAGTTAAAGAATTTGGGCTCAAATTGCCTTAACTTAGGATATAAAATAATGTACTGACTTTCAGTCAGCCTGGTTGACAAAATTGGGTGAACCCAATATCTCCGTCTTCTGTTGTGTCGTTTCTGCCGTCTGTAGAAAATCACCGATAAAACTGTTTCTACGTCCATCTTCGACAAATGTAGAACTCAAACTGGCCGCAACAACGCGCGTTTAACGCCTGACAAGCGCGCACCATGTGAACACTATACAAAAATTCAACGCGCGTTCAACGCGCGCTGAGCGCTTGTCATCTGAACCTACCCTTAGATGATGTGGTGGGTTGCTTATTGGACATAAGCGAAACTTGTTTACCGTCATGGGTAGTGAGGATCATCAAAGGGTTGGTCCTGATGTTATTATCGATTCTAGCGTACTTACAGGGAAGGAACTTTTAGTGTTAGCTGATGAGCTAAAGGTGATGAGAATAAAATTCGGTAACGCGTTAAGGTGTTTAGTATGGGACGCGTCCCACGTTCTTAATGGGAGCGAGGGCGAAACCGTAAACTATGTATGGAATAACCAGCAATACGAAGAGTTATGTGGTCAGGTTAGCATAGGATACTGACGAAACTCGTGTAGGCGTACCAATGCGCTATGATGAGAATGCGTTAGAAATCAGATATTTCCGAGGAGGAAAAAACAGATTTATAGCAATACGCAGAGATCAAATTCTCAAGGCTGAGAAAAGTTTTCAGAAGGATGACGTCGAACAAGTGATCATGACCGAAACTCTTTGCGCTATATTGTTTGCTCTAGGTACAAAAGATCTATTGTTCAAACCGGATATATCATCTTTTGTTACAGTATATAAGATGAATAGAACCGTGAAGGAAGAGTGCGTATATATTACTCTGTCATCTGAATACTACCTTTGTTTTTTTACCGTATGAGAGAAAGGTACACTCAGCTTTCGATATAACATCTGTCGTTTTGGACATTAATGACATTAACGTCTTGGTCGTTCCTTTGTCAAACGATGTTAAAACAGTATGTATGCTGTTTTCTAAAGAGAAAAGAACATTTGACACGTTAGGTAAAATTGGAGAATACTTTTCATTCGAAGAATGGATTTCTGACTTGGAAAGTATCTCTCTATTGGTGAGAGATTTTAATTACTTTAGCTTACTGAATATCGCTGTGAATGCCGTTGATATTTTCGCTAATAGCTTACTTAGTACTTTATGGGTTGGAGAGAAACGCGTTTATGGGGATTTTAAGTGTAATAGACACTTGACTATAGTTGAGAATAGCTTTCAGCATAAGCTACTCGTTTTTTATGGTATTGAATTTTACATGTCAATAGTTAGCTGCTGCTTATTCACATCTGTTGAATTAGGCAACGATGTACTTTTCGCAACATTTGGCGTTAGAAAAGGTAGGTTACTCAAGTTGTTAGGGTATAGAGGTGACTGCAGAAAAACTAGCAAGGTAAAGCAGTTTTTATACTTCGATTTAGACTTTAGCTTTAGGAATGGTTTCTTGGTAGTAGTTCCAGAGCGAATATTTTTACCAAAGAATGTTTTGTCGCTTAATTTATACGCCAACTGTCAGACCTTCGGATTTAGAAAGCAATTAAACATTCTGCGCATGCAAGGTTGTTCTCTTCTAGAGAAGATCGATACTGTACGTGAAAAAAGGGAGAAAGACGATTGTTCGGGGGCATATGTTGGGAATGTATTTAATGAGTCTCTAAGTTCAGAAGGAGTGGAGTATTTTCTATGATATCAAGAGGTGGATACTGCTTTTACATGGGAATTCTATTCGGTTTCGTGGCAGAGCTCTTGAATCTTTTTCAGCGGATGAGCGTATAATTTATTATACATATGATCAATTTAACGAGGAACCTGAGAGTAGGGAAGAACCTCAGTTGTGGCACAGCCGATCGGAGGTAGACAATTCGCTGAAAATTCTTGCGGACGTTCTGTGTGATCCCATGACGACAGCAGTAATTCCACCCGCGTTATTATCTCGACTGGATAGCGTAATAAAAGATATTAGCGCCTATTTACGCAGTCGTGACGGCGTGGGGGAATAAAATCCGATGACAAGACGATAGGTTGCGTGAAATATTCTTAATAATGATATAGTAAAAAGGAAAAGTTGGCGTGCTTTTTAGTTTAGAAATTAAGTAAATTTGTTCAGTTTGTGTAAAATTGAGATTCAAGATGCCAGATTCTGGGAATGAAATGGTAACAAACGAATTAAAAATTTTTAAGCGTAACAGAGGTACAATTAAGCAAAAATTAACATTGCTAGAAAAATATATTGAAACAATCAAAATCTCTTCAAGTGATGATATGCCTAATATCAACGATGTTGAGTTGCGATTTGATAATCATCATAATCATTCAAATATCAAAGTTTGCTACGAAGGACTGGAGTACAGGATGGAGGGTTCAGTTCCCCATGTGCAATGCTGCAAATGTGGGGTTGTGTGCAAAGGGATTATTCTTCGGTAGGCAATATGGGCACCTATACAAGAAATACCTACCTACCTATGTATTGTCAACAGCAAGTTAAATACCACCAACACATTATTAATATTTATAATTGTAGTAAAAGGAGTAACAACCCACAAAGCAGAAGCAGATTTGCAAAGACGTGTCAAAAGACAATGTGGGTTTTCACAACAACTATAGAATAAAAAATGTAATAATAAAAGAGGTCACTGTCACTGTTGTAGGTCGTTATTAGTTAAATGGATGGCTGGACAAATTCGAGGAACTTCAGCTCTCTGCAATTCTGGATTCAGGTTTCATTTTTTTTAGTCCTCTAATTTTTCATTTTGATAGAGTTAAGTACATGACCACTAACGGCACACATTCTTAATTATTATGTATTAGCCGTATTTGTATACGAAGTTGTATAGTATCCAAACTTATATGTATAGATATATTTTCATTAATTTAGGTAATACCGTTGAAACTTCATTTTTAGTAACTATAGGTCCTTCAGACATACTTGAATAATTTTTCCTCCTACCCCTATAGAAAGTACACACTTTCCTCCCTCAAATCAGGGAGGAAACTCATACTTTTTCTCCCAAGGGAGGAAAAGTACTTTCCTCCCTAGGGAGGAAAGTATTTTTCCTCCCTCTCATTTCAAGTAAGCTGTAAACGATGGAACTTGTGAATTCATTATATTCATATTGTTTCCATAATATCTGGAACATTCTGTATATCCTGTTTTTTGATAAAAATCAAACATTAATGGTACTTCAACGTAGTTCTTCAATACAAATTTCAACTTCAGGAATCTTAGATAGATATACCTTTTTCGAGTTCAGAGTAAGAAAAGCATAGTATGCTGTGGCTTACTGACAGTAAACACGGAGATTGACTTTTGAGGTGCAAAGTCGCTACATTCATTAAACTTAGTTGAATTTTTGAAAAATGGAGAGCGTTTCAAGTGATTTTGAATTTCCAAATACACCACCTAATATTAAGGCACATGCTAACATAGCGTCATTAACCTTACTACCACAAAAATCTAAAGGTATGAAAAACAATATACACAATATAAGCAATGGGCTGAATTATATTCGTTACCTATTTGTGTCGTGAATAAATTTTCAAAAAAAAGTGGGTAGGAGGAAAAATCATATGTATCACATGGGAGTAAAGTGACTTTTCCTCCCTGGGATGTTTACTGCCCTCCGCTTCGCGTCGTGCAGTAAACTACATCCTGCGGGAGGAAAAGTGGCACTTTCCTCCCTAGTAATACAAATAGCTATTATTTTTTTACATATCTATCTATTAAACCTGATATGTATAACTAAGGTCTAAACGTACCTATAGGGTGTGAACATATTATATCTATAATCTGTATTTACAAGTACCTACAATTAATTTTAAGGGGGTAATTAATATTTGTATGGTTTTAAAGAATTCTATTTGACTCCAAGAGTTTAAGGATGTCGAAATTTCTTTCATGGATAAGTATCATATTTTTGTTGAATTGGTTAACCTACAGCCCTAACAAATTAAGGGGACCCTTATCCTTAAAAGTTCAGCCAGTGTAGTACAATGTTAAAGGATTTTCCCAGTTTCATTTTTTGACATAATAAACTATCTTGTTTTCAAAAAAGAGAGCCTATACTGAAAAGGAGTTCCGTGCTCATAAATCTTTGGATGCTTCTAATTTTTTTGTATGTAAATGGGTGAAGAAATTGGCAGTGAAGCCTATTTCCAATTCTGAGAGGATCCTTATAATTTCTCAAGTAAGTATCTGCAATTTTTGTTCAGCAAATATTTAAAATGAAGGTAATCAAAAGTTGACAAATCAAACACATCGTTTTTTTTCCTATTGCAGGTAATGCACTCTTAATCACTCAGTGTACCTCCTTTAAATATATGGATTGTTGCCCTCAAAGATGGAGAAATTTTATCGGCACATTGTAATTGTGTCGCTGGACTCGGTGAGGCCTGTAGCCATGTTGGCGCCACTCTGTTCGGAGTTGGAGATGCTGCTCGAAATTATAGTGCGGTCAGTGTGACAAACACTAAAGCAAATTGGATGCCTCCTAGTGCACGGCTGGGGGTTACTTCGAAGGTATCACAAGTTGATTACACAGTACGTTCTTCTGAAATTCTCGATATATTGGAGGAAGATCTTGAAAGTGATAGCAACCTTGAGCTTTCCAAACCTTCCAAAGAAGAAAAGACAAGATTTTTATTTGCTTTGTTTGCATTAAAAAAACCAAATGCTATCTTGTCAATGTTTCAGCTGATAAATTACAAGAAATAGCAGCAGCTGCAAATGTGACAAAGGACTCATTAATCAACTTATTAAGGGAAGAAAATGCCCATTAATCTCTTCAATGATTAATTCATGAAGGAGAAAACATTGATTATAGTGTGAATGTAACCTATGCCTTCGTGCTAGTCCAGATCTGATGGTTTCCTGTGACTGTTGTGGGAAGGGCTGCATTGAAATTAAGTGTCCGTATGACGTGAAAGATACAACGATTGAAGAAATTATTAACAGAAAACAATCGTTTCGGAAACATAATGAAAAATCTATATATGGCAATGACAATAGTTTTTGCTTAGATAATAAGCATACCTATTATTACCAAGAGCAAATGCAGATGGCCATTGTAATAAGTACCAAAGGTAGAATTATGGGGAACATTACCCTGTATAGCAAAGTTCACGTATATGCAAAACTGCATTAATTTCGTAAAAATATAACTTAGATTCAAACACCAATTTAGGTGGATCTCGATCGCATTTGCGAGCGGTTGCCTCTCAAGTTCGCGGTTAGCGGTTATCTGGAAAAATCCAGAATTGTATTTTGACTTATACTGCCGTCCTAAGCAAGAAGGCAGTATCTCCAATTTTTACTATTTTCGAATTTTTTCTTTCTATGGACTTCTTATACGACTATGAGTATACCTTACAAAGCTAGAGAGCAGTAAGTGTTTATCAATCGGTCTGGTAGACTATAAAAATTGCAGTAACTCAACTAGTTATTAGGTATTCCTTAGCTTAAAGGCAGTAACTACCTTATACAAGGCTTTAAAGCAGTATCTCCTCCAGAAAATGGAGATACTGCTTTTTAATCTAGCTACATGCCCCACCACAATTCTTATTTCCTGGGTGTAAACTAAGTTATAACGTGTTGGATCCTGTCAGTTTGCTGTGAAAAATCCCTTTGCGAGTACGCGTTGATCTCATTTATAATACAAAAATTAGTGCGTGAAGTTAGAGCCATTTATTTGCTCCAAATAGTTTCAAAAGGTAGGTATTATTATTATTGACTCGGTTGGTTATAGTTTTATTGTCATATAATATTTGTTAACAGTTAAACTAAAGATACTCAAATTATGGAGAGCCGCGGAAAGAGAATATTGCGAATGCTGCAGACAATGGAAGCCATAAATCCAAGTTCTGATGAGGAAGGGTGTGACAGTGAAGAGACAGAAGCCAAAAAATATATCAACTTAGAACCGGTCCAGCTGCAAACCACCGAAATTGAAGATTCAGCTTTACAAACTACATCCACTTTAACGAATTTCCTAGCGGATTCTGATGACTCACTCAAAGACCCTGACTTTTTGCAGTCTGATTCAGAAGATAGCGTTGAATCAGAATCAGATGACATATCCAGAGCCATTGATAATACTTCGATCAATAAGAACATTACAACAGCTGCTTCAACCAGTGTCATAGCTTCAACAAGTTTAACCGCATCTTGTAGTGAAAATTCTCATGAAAATTATACTGAAAAGGGAGAACTGAGAAAAAGAAAGAGATATAATATAACAAAACAAGAAAGAAAAGAACAACATGCTCAGAAGCAAAGAGACAAACACTACATTCGACCTGGATGCGTTTTGTGCCATAGGAAATGTAAAACATTTTTTAATGAGAATCAGCGAGCATCAATAAACAAGCAGTATTGGTCGATGAATTGGCAAGAAAGAAGGATTTTTGTTTCGTCAAATGTGACCGTGCACGATGTGAAAAGAAGACGCGGTAGTTTAGAAAGTTCTCGGAAAAGAACTTTCAAGTATTTTTTGAAAAGTGATGGTAAAATGCACGAGGTATGCAAAACTTTTTTTCTGTGCACTTTAGGATATAATTCTAAAAACGACAAAATCATCACAAATGTTTTGGCGAGAGAAGGCCCTGAGAATATCGTACCTTCATTTGACAGAAGAGGAAAACACTCAAAAACACCACGAATAGACAGGGAATTGATACAAAAACATGTTGAATCTTTCAACCCTTCTGTTTCCCATTATCGGAGAGAACATGCTCCTCTCAAAAAATATCTTCCGAGTGATATCACCATTCGAAGTATGCACAATGATTTCATTACAGCCCATCCAAATATAAAGTGTTCATATGAACTATACAGGAAATTCGTATCTGAAGATTTAAATATTTCCTTTGCATCATTGGGACATGAGGAGTGTGAACTGTGTGAGAGTTTTAAGCTTCACAATCCCGAACATAGCGAACAGTCATTGTCGGACGATTGCAGTGATTGTAACTTCTGGAAAGAGCACATTAAAAAATCTAAGGAAGGACGAGAAAAATACAGGGCTGATGCAGAGTTTGATTTTCCAACAAGCACAGTTTGTGTTTCAGCTGACTTGGAAAAGGTGATTATGTTACCCAGAATTGATATGTTCAAGAAAGTTGTGTTTTGTCAACGAATTATAGTTTTTAACGAAAGCTTTGTAGCAGTTGGAAAGAAACAGAAAATCAAACCCTTCGCCTGCCTCTGGCATGAATGTATATCGGGAAGGAAAAAGGAGGACTTGATAAGTGCATTTCACGTATTTATGTTACACCTCCGTGATGTAGAGAATATAATCATTTGGCTTGACAACTGTGCAGGCCAAAACAAAAATTGGTCACTGTTCTCATACTTGATATACATTATCAATTCTAATGAAATCGCAGCACAGACAATTACCTTCAGATATTTTGAACCTGGGCATACTTTTATGTCAGCGGACAGTTTTCACCACCAGGTGGAACAGTCTTTGCAGAGAATGAAGAAGGTGTATGACTTCGCAGATTTTGTGTCATGCGTTCAGTCAGCTAATTCCGGAAAGGTTGAGATCAAGGAAATGAAACTGGAGGATTTTTTTGTTTGGCCTGACAACTCGTCAATATACAAAATAAACCATACAACACCCCGGCCCTACTTGAAAGACATGGTTGAAGTTGTTGCTGAGCGAGGTAGCTTCAATTTATTTTATAAAACTAGTTTTCTTTCAAATGAACAGAGGGAATTAAATTTTTTAAAATTGAAAGTAACCAAGGGTGGTTTCAAAGAACCTGTCAACATTTCAAAACCAAGAGGAATTGCAGAAGAAAGGAAGCAAGCGATTCTACAAAATTTGATAAAATTAATACCTGAAAATCGAAGACTATTTTGGCAAAATCTTCCCATCAATGATGCTGCTGTCGATTTAAGATCGGATTTTGATGATATTTAATACCTACATAGATTTTTTGTTTTTTGAATAATTGATTTTAAGTCTAAGTATTTGTTTTTGTTTGTGAATTATGTATAATTGAGTTAATGGTGTGATTAAAGAATTCTTAACTAATAAAGTAAAAAAAAATGCTTTTTGTTTCTTGCTTTTTGTTCTCACCGTGCTTTCCACTTGAGAAATACTACACTTAAAAGGAGTTACCGCCAAAAAATTGGATTTACTGCTTTTTAACGCAGTTCATTCTTACCGATTGTAATGATATGCTTTGCTTAAAAGCAGTAACCGCCATTTCAATTGAAATTTTTATAAATATGGCATAAAAATATGAACGTATTCGATGATACGCGGAAAAGCATCAACCCAGTAGAACAATTCCAGAATCCATGAATATTTTAATGGTGGCACAGCTTCATTTAACAAAATCTGCATTATCTCGAAACTAACATTTGTGGAGATACTGCCTTCTTTCTTGGGAGGGCAGTATAACTCAAAAGAGGTGCTGAATTCAAAATAAGTATCGTTTTGACAATTGAAAGAATTCTTCGAGAGAGCGTCTATTGTAAGCGCTAGAAGAGAACTTCGATAAATAGGGTTACCCATGGTCAAATACGCTTTGCTAGAGGCAAACAGGCACGATAGAAAGTCTACCCCATTCGGTACGTGTGTTGGTGTCAACGAGTAAGCCGGGCATTTCTGTTAAAGTGGTAAATAGCCTAGGACAGGAAGAATTAATTGATGGTTAGAAGGAAAGCTTGCGAAAGAGTTTTGCTTATGGGAAAACTAGCAGTGCCTTCCCTAAACTTGCCTAAAAAAAGACAGCATTCAAGTTTGGTGAGTGATAATTCAGGCCAAGGGAGTTCTAGTCTCCGAAAGAAACGAGCAGCTAAGAGGCAGAAGGTCAAAGATGAATCCCAAGGTGAATCAAGTGTGGAAAATCTTGATATAATGTCTGATAAGTTATGTGATATTGATTACAATTTAGGTGAATCACCAGCGCATATTTCACATGAACTAAGAAAACCAAGCTCTACATATAACCCCGTTACTGTTGTCAAAAAGGGACGTCCAAATGTTCTTTCTGCATCTGTTCTAAAACAATTATATTGAGCCCATTCGGATTGCAAAAAAGAAACTCGAAAATGTGAGATCATTATAACCTCACCTACCTTCATTGTATCATCCCTTCTACAATGGTTTACGTGAGGATACCTCTATTTAATGTGTCTTCTGCACATTATAACCGAGATACAGGGTGTTTTATAAATTTATCCCATTTCTTTCGAACCCCATAACTTCCGAGTTACCCTGTATATTATTTTGAGATTTGGTTAGGTTAACCTCACCTACCTTCATTGTATCATCCCTTCTACAATGGTTTACGTGAGGATACCTCTATTTAATGTGTCTTCTGAACTTTATAACCGAGATACAGGGTGTTTTATAAATTTATCCTATTTCTTTCGAACCCCATAACTTCCGAGTTACCCTGTATATTATTTTGAGATTTGGTACACGTAATAACCATTACCTAGAAACTCCATCAAAAGCATCTCCAAAAAGATAATGCAGGTCCGGCTTAGCAAAAAATTTCAAAGCTCGTCTTTCCTAAAAACAACACCCTGTATATAGATTTTTTTAAAATTGCTAGTAGGCATAACTGCACTTCAGGCAGACAGCCCGCCGGCCGCTTATCAGCTCTTATCAGGAGCCGCTTATCAGCTCGGGCTGAAAGGTATACAGGACGGATAAAAAGTAACATGAGGTGAAAAAAAGTAACATCTATATACAGGGTGGATAAAAAGTAACGTCTATATACAGGGTGGATCGTAACATGCCTGCTCAAAAGGACTTAACGTCTTACATAAATCATATACAGGCTGGATAAAAAGTAACGTCTATATACAGGGTGGATCGTGCCTGCACGAAGTTTGAAAGGCATTACGAAAATCTCAAGGTAAAAGTATCTTAGAGAGTGTAGCGGAGTGAAATGCTTCAGACGGCAGACAGCGGATCAGTACCGGGTGGGGCGGTCGTTGTGGCAATCTGTTTCAATGATTCATTTTGTCTGCTACAATCAATAGCATAAATTGTTGCAAGCTCCTTGAATTTCAACATACTGAGACACGGATCACCAACGTACTTGCTATAATATGATTCCTGGAATTTTGCATACATTTCATACAATACAGCATACTAGTTTTTATCAAAATTTAAATTCAAATTATCATAGGGGTATATTCATGAATTTAGGTATAATTTCATGTTTGTTACATTACAATGATCAAATCGACTTAAATTTTTTGAAATATTATTCTTTTTTTTGTTAGATTGAAATCCATCTAAAACATAACGAGGCTTTTCCAGCAGACTGGTCGTTTTGATATTCCGATTATATATCATTGTTTGTGGTATCAAAGGTAACTCATGGAACTCCCAACTGCGAAACGCGAGCTCCAAGTTGTTTCCATTTTCAATGAATTTAAATAAACGCAATTTCTCACTATCCGAAACTTGAATATGTGGCACTTTCCAAACAATTCTCGTTAAACTAATTTTTACTATTTCTCCTGCCTTTGTAGAAACTACAGCATTGACATCACTGGACGTTCTAATTAGAACAAGTTCTTGACGTATATTGATTATAATTCCGGAGAAATTTTCGAAAAATCCCAATAAGTTTTTTTTTTTTTGGTTTTTTAACGTCGGCCTATTTCTGCGACTGAGGCTAATCACCGACGCTGGGAGCACTCTACCTCCAACCGGAAATTTTGGCGAACCCACTGGTGTTCCTACCAGTGGTAGCGTTCTTCAACGAGCCCAACATCCATGGACTCGGGACCTCGGTTTTACGTCTCCTCCGAAAGACGGCATATCTACATTATACCTCGTGCTCATTGGTATAATACCTGCGAGCTGTGATATGCTACTACGCTGCCGGCTGTGCGGGCCCTATACTATGGTTTTCCCTGACGGTTACCCATCCAAGTACTAACCAAAGCCGACTCTGCTTGACAGTAATTATCGCATCGAGATGCGTTCCACTACAGGCTGGGTCGTCGCCCAATAAAAGTTTTAAGGGCAAACAAATATAAAAATTTCCATCACTTTCAATAATTTGTGGTGTTGTAGTAGGACTCCATCCTACACTGCTATATCTGTTGCAATCTCTATCTGATAATGAAACATATCCTTTCATAGTACTTGTTATACCGAGATTCCGAACTCTGTCCACAACACATCCTCCAATTTCATAACGAATTTATCAAACAAATAAGAAATTCCATTATTAATAAAATTCAAGGTTGCACTTTCTTTTCCATCTCCGTCAGTTAAACGACCTTCGATGTATAAAAAACTTTCTGAGGGTAAAGTGTAAAGATCTTGTGTTTGAATAGGTATACGTATTTCGTCGGAATTGTTAAATGTTGTATTTGCATACGGAATATGACTATTCATTTCACGATTTATAACTGAATTGTCCTCCAGAACCTGATCTCCAATATTTAAAATATTAAAACTCATCTGGTTTGCTAGCACCACAATTGAAATTAAGTAGAAAATTTACTCCTGTTCTAAAAACAACTTTTAAATTACACCAATATCTTCTTATTCTAGTGGCACCACGTCGTCGTCGTCGTTTCGTTATGATTATAGTAATTTAAATCCCAGAGATATTAAAAATAACTTGTTTTCCGGTGTCAACTCTTGCAAATTTTTCTTTGAACTAAAAGCTGTGTTTGATTGTTGAGTATTTATACTTATTCGAGGAGTATTGTAGATAAAAACCATAACTAATATTTTCTCAAGTGTAATCTTACCGTAACAACTTCTTTGTTAAAATTAACTGGATTTCCATCTTGATCAACTATTTTAAGGTAAATCTCATAGATATATCTACTGATTACTGGTAGATAGATAACATTTTTTGGGATTTCAACAATTTTGTAGCCTGGTAGTACAGTTGAATAGAACATGTGTATAATGTGTACCTGATTGTCGTTACTGTATGAATTCGTCACCAAGTTACATTCAATACAAATTGAATTCACTTTCGTAATGTTAATAGGATAGTATCCTATGTGTCTCTTACTTGCTTTCAATTTTTGTTTTTTGAAACCCATTAACTGACCTATGGTATTGGGCATATCAAAATTTATTGCTCTATTGCTCTATTGCTCTTCACCTCACACTTGGGTGTATTATTATTCACTTCCATTATTAGCACAGTAGGATCATCGGATTTCTTGACGTTCCTTTTTTGTATGGTACTCTCTTCCATAAATTTACGACGATCAATAGTTGTTGTTGTGCCTTTAGTTATAACATTTTGCATTACACTTTCTTGCATATGTTTATCACCGTCAGATTTCATCTCGAGTTCAACAATTCTTGAATTAATATATCGGTTAAGGTCGTTAACTTCGTATGAACCACTGGGTATTTCAATATTGTAACCATTTATGTGAAAATTATTGTTGGTTTCGTCTACATTATGTCATAAAATCAATCAAACCTATAACATACTGCTCATTTTCATTCAATGAAAGGGGAGGATAGATTTTAGTTGATAATAAGGAATTTCTACCAGATAATACAAATGTATACGACATTATCACTATGGAAAGGTTATAAATTGAATGGAAGAATACATCTTTAAACAATTTTATTTATTTAAAAAATTTAAACACAAGTGTCCACAATTATAACTATTTTTTTTGATAAATTTCATGATTGTATAATATTTGACATGATCCACTTGAATGAAAGTATATGTGACTCTTCCTGCTTCTTACACCAAATGAGCACTTTTCCCATTAACTATTAATTTTTTCTTGCAAAATTCCTACTTGAAATATTTTTATAGCCCCCATCATATCTGTAAAATTCTTTCAGTGCACAATTCAAACATTCTTCATTAGGTTTTTCATTATCCCCACCACATTTTACACACTTGTATTGAACACGTACTGGCATCGCTATAAAGTTTAGTTGCACACTAAGGTTTAATAAATAAATAAAAATATGTATATGAAATGTCTCTTTTATACTGAATTTAAAAAAAATGATTCAAAATCTTTCTTTTTGACCACAAACGGGAAAGCCAAACTCATCCTTATCATCAATAGTGATAGCTTCCCCTTTTCCTTCTTTTCTCTTCTTCTTCTTCCGACTCTCATCCACTTCCTCTTCCTCCACCACCTCATCTATGGTTGGTCCGTCCAAGTAAAATTTTCTCTTACTCGAACAAGGTGCCTCCAATCTATTACGATCCAGCTCTTCCTGATCTTCGTCTAATAGATTATATTTATAACGTTTTATGATATTTTCCAAAACTAGAAATTCTTCTTGACTATCGATTTAAGATTGTTTTACACAAAACAAAAAAACTGAATGTCTTGAATTCGAAAATTTCTCCTTATTATAGTTGAAATCTTGGTGAGAAAAAATTGAACACTTGCAATAATGTACTGATATAAGTGTTTGTTGTAGTTGCTGACAATGCTTTGACCTATTGACCCCACGTGGTGTTTTGATTAAAATGTTGCACTGACGTAAATATGATTGGAAAAAAAAATCACAACACGTGGTGTTTTGATAGGATGTTGAATTTATCAAAAGAACACAAAAATGCATTGACCTATTGATTTTGATTAAAATGTTGCAAATCTAATAAATAGAAACTTATCTAAGAAAAAATGATGCATATTGATTTCAATGGGATTGACGTAGTGGAAAATGTACATAAAAGCACACTACTCTTTCTTCCAAATCATTTGTCTGTAGTTAAAATCACAGCAACATAAAATGTCCACTAGTGCCAGTTCTTCTTCAACTTTTACTCCTTCACAAAAAGTGCTTGACGATATTTCCAGTGAAGCCATCAGTAAAATGGAATTGGTGAGTAGATTAGTTAAATCAAAAAATGATTTACGCAGAAGTATTTCAATATTAAAGAAAACCATTTTTTTGTTGAAAAAAGGATTAAAGTGTAAGTTAGACAGTGTAAAAAATGTTTCCAAAGTTGAATCAAATTTGGCTATACTTCAAACGTATCTCGAAAAATTGAAAATCAAATTGAACGGAAAAACCAAAAGACAATTGGTCTGGCAAGATGTAGAGTCCTGTTTTAATGGACGTATCAAATCTGGGATTATAACTAATGTTAATATTAAAGATCCAGTGTTGTTTCTTGAAAAGGCATTCAGAAGTTTCTCCATTCAAATAAATAAGCAATTGAAAACATCTATGTTGAAAGTAAATGTAATTTTTTCTTGTATATTTATCAAACCTCAAAATGCTGAAACTTCTATCAAACATTTTAATACAATGAACCAAATTATTGACCATAATACAAATTTTAAAGACTGGTACAAATCCCATGTTAGCGATAGAATGTTTGTAAATCTTGAAGAGTTTGAACAAAAAGATAGCGGGTGGGCTCTATTGGAGATATTACATTTGAAAATTAATATAAACGAATACAGACCGATAACTGTTGGTGTTTCAACTTATGTTGAAGTACCAACATTTATTAAAAAAACAAAAAGTATTATCAATATAAAAAACAATGATCCCTATTGCTTTTTGTGGTCGATTGTATGTGCTTTATATCCAGCTGATGGAAATAAAAATGTTTCTAGAGTTTCATCCTACCCTCATTTTAGTAGAGTATTGAAATATGATAATATTAAATTTCCCATAACAATTAAAGATACTCCATTATTTGAAAAATTGAATAACATTAGTGTTACCTTTGTTACTAAGCAAAGAAGATTATAGTCCACGAATTAATTTATTAATGTTATCATGTGATGTTGATGATAATGATAGTAGTACTATTTTCCATCATTTTGTTTATATAAAAAATTTGTCACGTTTAATAGGTAAGCAAGTGAGTAAAACACATTCTAAAACTTGGTTTTGCGACAGATGTTTAAATCATTTTCATAGAGAATCGAGTTTATTGAATCACTTGAAGGATTGTAAAAATATGAATAATACGAAGGTAGTTTTTCCGAATAAAAACAATTCTATTATGAAATTTAAAAATTTTAAACATAAACAAGTAGTTCCATTCGTTATATATGCTGACCTTTAACGACACACCAACAACAACACATACCAACATTGAAAAATATCAAAAACATAAAGCATTTAGTATCGCCTATTATTTGAAATCTTCATATGATGAAACTTTGTCAGAATTCAAAATGTATACTGGTAGAGATTGTCAGAATTGGTTTGCATATCAATTGGAAAATGTAGGTAAAAGAATACATCACATCATTCACAATCCCAAGTCTATGTTACCTTTGATTATTGAAGAAAAAAATAATTTTTCATCCTGTAACATTTGTCATATTTGCGAGAATGAAATATCCGATTTGGAACTGAAAGTAATGGATCACGATCATTTTACAGGTAAATATCGTGGTCCGGCACACAATTCATGCAATCTTAATTACAAAAAGACTCATGTTATTCCTGTCCTGTTCCACATCTTGTCTGGGTGGTCAGGTAGGAACGGTGCACGCTATTACATTGTCCAACCCAATTTTCACAGCTGCACCATACTTGAGAAAAATGTGGTTATTATTGAAATGAAACGGCTCAAAGTTGAATTCAATAAAGCAATTTTCATTGGTATGGCTATACTTGATATTTCCAAGACATTTTTGTATGATTTCCACTATAATTATATAAGAAATAAATTTGGTGACAAGGCAAAGTTACTGTATTGTGATAAAGATAGTCTAATCTATCATTTCTTTGTTGATGACATATATCAACATATAAAGGATGACATTCACAAATATGATACATCAGACTATTTGGAGAACAATCTGTATGAAATACCACGTCAAAATAAAAAAGTGTTGGGTCTTATGAAAGATGTGAATAATGGTCGTATAGACTCATTTCATTGGTTTAAGATCCAAAATGTACTCGATAAAGGTATTGAATAATGACCAGAATTATTGTCAGGTGATTAAAAAAGCAAAAGGGATTAAAAAAGCTGCCCTAAAAGAAATAACATTTGATGATTATCACAAATGCTTATTTGATAAAACACAAGTGGAGGTTCAACAGAGTTTTATAACATCTAAACAACAAAATGTTTACTCTGTTTCACAAAGAAAAATTGCGCTTAGTCCTTTCGACGACAAATGAATGGTAAATTATATCAGTACAGATACTCTTCCTTGGGGATTCAATGATGATACTCCAATTTTGATTTAACTATTCTCTCTCTCTCAAGTAAACAAGCTTGAACAAAATGTGAGTAATTTTTATTTTTTTTTCTATAAAATCGAATTTTACAATTTTCAGAATAAGAGAAAAATGTTGAATAGAGTGTTCACGTCGACTAAGCGATTTAAAGGGGAAAATAAGTCAACAACTAAACGAGTACAATTGATTCGTGTCGAAGAACCGAACCATGCTTCAACTGTGAAAAAATGTTTTGTTTTTGCAAGAAATCCATAGAAAACCACTACTACTATTGGATAGGAGAAGGAGGAGAAGAAAAAGAAGAAAAAATATACCTTCGCTGCGATGAATCCATGCCACCAAAATCGTAATGCACATGTGCAAAAATAATTACAAAATTCAATTCCTAAGTGTGTTTTTTTTATTGTAATGTCGGTCATTAAACGTGAAATAATCCATGAAATTAATAGGTCTGCTAGAATTAATTTCAAGAGACTAAAAATTTCGATTAGATCTTTAAATGATCTATTTCAAGCTGACCTCGCTGATATGCAAAAATACTCAAATTTCAACAAAGGATATAAATATATTCTTGTGATTATCAATTGTTTTTCCAAGTATGTATGGGCGTTGCCATTGAAAGATAAAAATGGATCAACATTAACTGAAGCTATGAAGGAAATATTTGAGAAGCAACATCCTAAAAATTTACAAACTGATATGGGTACAGAGTTTTTCAATAAACAAATGAAGAGTCTAACTGAAAAATACAATATAAATCATTATAGTGTATTTAGTGAGAAAAATGCTGCAATTGCAGAAAGAGTTATTCGTACATTAAAATAAAAATTGTGGATAGAGTTTGGTGTAAATGGAAACTACAAATGGATTTTAATTTTATCAAAGATTGTAAATAAATATAATAATACAAAACATAGAACAACGGGTATGAAACCTATTGAAGTTTGCAAGAAACATGAGAAACTTCTTTTAAGCTCAGTGTATAATTTAAGTCGAACACCACCTAATTTTAAACAACGCTTTCAAGTTGGTGACCATGTCCGAATATCAAAAGTCAGAGGAATTTTTGATAAAAAATATGAGTCCAATTGGTCATCGGAAATTTTTATGATTAGACAAGTGAAACGCACTAATCCAGTTACTTATTTATTGAAGGATTACCAAGGAAAAGATATTATTGGAGGTTTTTACAATGAGCAATTGCAAAAAGTCAAATATCCAGACACTTATCTAGTGGAAAAAGTATTGAAGAGAAAAGGAAATCAAGTTTTTGTGAAATGGTTAGGTTTTGATGCTTCACATAATAGCTGGATTGATAAAAATAATGTTATCTAGACAATGGAGAGGGAGTGATAATATAAATAGAGTGGATCCGCAGATAAATTCATTCATTTACAATGTTTATTGTTGATGTGGTTGGTTTTACTTCTCCCGAAGAGAATATCTTTTTATGCAGAGAAATTGCAATTATTTGTGTTGAGAATAATCAATATATACATAAACTGGTTAAGCTGCCCTAACAGAAAAAATTATCAATTCGTACGTTCTTAAACAGTTTCGAACAGAAAATAATCATGGTTTGGATTAACGTCTTGGAATGGTGATGAAGAGCTCTGTTATGAAGAAATTTCCAAATATATTCAAACTTATATCCTTGATGGTGACATTTTAGTGAGAAATGATGCTGTTAAAAAATATTTAGAAGCTTTTATTGACAATAAAATTATAAATCTGGAAGAAAATCATACGATGCTATCTTATCATGAAGCAAAGAGTATTTTTCAGTCACATTAATGTTGTAGGGGAGGGTGGTCCACAGTGAGACAGCAAGTTTTTTTTTGCAACATGGCAACGTAAACGTAGGATTCTTGCAATCCCCACTTATTATTTATCATTGGTGCCTAAATAGTCCCTCCCAATCTTGGAATGATTCAGTGTTCTGTGAGTATTATAGGGGTGTGTGTTACAAATTTAACTGCAAAAGTAAATATTTTCCGTCCGATTTTGATAGCTGCTTCTTTAAAGTGGTTTCAGTAATTACCTTATAATTCCTGGTAAGTCAAGTCACAGTATTAATACATCTATTTCAACCTCTGAAATGTATTTTTTATTGAATTTTACAACAAAAAAAACCGAATTATTGAAAATGTACCTGTGGGTTACAACGTTTCATGGGGCACAGTGAGACGTCGCTCTGTGCCCCATCCCAGTAAGAAATACACAATAATTTAATATTTTAAGGTTATGGCGAGGAACCGAAAACGGAAAACCAATATAGGACTTTTCTCAGAGGAGTCAATGAGACAAGCTGTTAAGTTAGTTTTAGAAAATGGTCTTTCGCTTCGTAAAGCAGCTCAGTTGAAGGAAGTTTCATTTCAAACTCAAGCAAGGTAACAAAATATAGACAGAATATATGGATAACTAACAATAAACCTTTTTTTAACTTTTAGATATGTTAGAAAGCAGAAGATGAATAGAGATGAAAATATCAAAATGAGACCTAATTATGACTGCAGAAAAATTATGACAAAAGAGCAAGAAGACATATTAGCGGATTACCTCAAGATTTGCTCAAAAATGAATTACGGTCATAGTTTTCAAATACATATCCTTATACAGAGTGCTCGAGATATTCGAAACATACTAAATGAGTATGTTCTAAGTACGGCCCTGTAATCACATTTTTTAGTGGTCTGTACTCGTAAACATACAAACTCAATCGAATTTCTAGGATGCTTCTCTAGATGCAATAAATGGATTTAATTTCAAGCTGAAAAATAAAAAAACCTCTCCAATACCATTGTTAACCCCCAAAACGTGCATAAATTATAACTTTGACGGTAAATTTTTGGTAGTAAAATTGTCTGCGGAAAAATAAAAAGGATATAAGTAGATTCAATTTTTTATACCCTTTTCAATTATAAAGAGCAGTTTTCAAAAAATCTATATACAGGGTGTTGTTTTTAGGAAAGACGAGTTTTGAAATTTTTTGTTAAGCCGGACCTGGATTATCTTTTTGGAAATGCTTTTGATGGAGTTTCTAGGTAATGGTTATTACGTGTACCAAATCTCAAAATAATATACAGGGTAACTCGGAAGTTATGAGGTTCGAAAGAAATGGGATAAATTTATAAAACACCCTGTATCTCGGTTATAAAGTGCAGAAGACACATTAAATATACCATTAAATATACCCATCTACAGTTAAAGTTAGGCCCTTTACCAATGAAACACCCTGTATCATGTTGTTGACGAGGTCACTGAGCTGGTTGATTAAATAAGATTTTGGGTATTCATTATAAAATGGAATAGTGTAACAAGCCACATTTTTTTTAGATAAAGATTTTTTTTCAAGTTTGAAGTGATTTTATCAAAATTGTTGTCAACTATAATAGTCCCATATCTGAACTTGAACAATAAAAGTTGTTACTGGACATCATATATTATTTTTAAGATTTAAAAGAGACTATCTCACTTTTTTGAGGCTTGTCATTGTTTCACATCAAGCCCTTCAATTATAGATGTGTCTGTTGCTCGATGGCTATTTGTTTGGAGTGCAGTAGGAAGGTTTGCGTCTTCAAAACTAGCATATCACTATAATTTTTGATCCTAGTATTAATATTTTTGCTTGTTTATGCTTAATAAATTTTTTTGAAACCAATATGATACTTTGTCTTTTGAATATTTTTTTTATTGTGTATGTTTCTTTTAGCTCAGTTTTTATTTGTCCTGGTCCAATAGACCATATGTTTCGAATAACCGCTAAAAAGACCACGTTTCGGATTGAGGGTTACCCCTTTTCAAATTCAAGCTTTGACTTGCAGAAGTACTAACGATGGTAAATACGGTTAGAAAATCACGTGATAAGTCTTCCAATATATTAGTGGATTTAAAAAAGAAAAAATATCTTTTTTTATCAAATGCATGCCCAATACATACTGAAACTCACTTGCCAGAATATCATGATAGTCAACGTTGCAAATTTACAGAATATAGAAGGAAATCACAAATATTTTGTGAAAAATATTTTCGACCTTGTTTGAATAAAGAAACTGTTTTCGAAATTTTTATATAGAATAAAGGGCTTGAACCTACGCAACATTAAAACAATAATTACCACCTTTGTAGGACGCTTCGGTAAATTGTTTTGAAAAGTTCAATGGAATAGAAACAACCATCAATCAACTCTTAAATTTCAAGTTAATGCCTTAAGCAATGATGATTGTACCGTTACTAATATTTATTGATTAAAGCACTTCTTTTGAATATAATTACTTTTCTCATATTACCACACTTTCGATCATTCTTGAAATGTACCTCAATTTATCGAAAAACAATAAATGTAAATGGAAAAGTTTTTTAGAAGTCCAACTATCTTCATTTCAAACCGATTTTACCCTTTTTATATCTGCTCACAGCACTTTTTCAACTGCTTGAATTTTAAAATTGAAGAAAAATTCCAATCCAGTCGAGTGATCTTTTAATTTTGATCATTTATATCCATCGGATTTTCCTAGTCTTCCTGTCTTAATAATTTCCAGCAGCATTTTTTCAATTTTTCTTTAAATAAACAGTTTGCAAAAGTTTTTCCATAAATAATTGGGATGTTATTAATATTCAAAGTTATCATTTCTAAAGTAACTATAGAAAAACAATTTTTTTTTAATTTAATAATTAAAACACAACTTATTAGCAAAAATTATCTTCGACAAATTCAGTGTGTGATCATTGGGACATTCAGATCTTCAGGTTATCATGAGTTGTTGATGATATCCAAATAAAGATGGCCGTTTTACCAACCGTTGACCAGCCTACAAAATTTAATGATTTGAATTAAAATAGATAACCATTTTAGTGCGGCCTAAATGCGCCACATTTTGCGGTCGCGTTTCGGAGAACTCAAGCTACCCATAAGAATTACTATACCATACGTAGTCAATTACGCCCGTGTACGTTTCTTATAGTTAGCTTAAGTTCGCCGAAACGCGGCGGGCGTACAAGTGCATGACTACATATGGTTCAGTATTTCTTATGGGTAGCTTGAGTTCGCCGAAACACGACGGTAATTATGTGGCACATGGACGGCGACCCGATTATAAGTACATTCACATTGCAAACGCAATAAAAAAATAGTTTTATTTAGACAGTAAACATATCTACTATACAAGCCTTACTGATTTGTGTTAGGTGTTGCGATTATTTTGAAATTTTGGAGAACATTTTTCACGCATTGATATGCTAAATATTTAATAATTGTTTGGTTTGGACTGACCAGTTTTTTACTCATTTTTGGTTAACAAAAATAGTTACTTATGCAACAAGTGCAAAAAGTGAGTGTTTTTTGCACGCAACGTAAAATCATACGTGGTTTTCGTCTTGACCATTTAAATTTCAAATAAAGATTTTTGCAATAATTGTAACTCGTTGAGACTAAGTAGTGAGATATACATATATTAGCTTTGTTCGCGGATCTGATTACGAACTAGTTCAGGGACTGATCGCATGCGCATTTTCAAAATTTTCGTTCGCGGTTTGCTCAAAAAATTATTAATTTTGTTGTATCTTTAAATATTTCCACACACTTTATATTAGCTTCACTTGTATGTTGTGAACGACTTCTTTGGACTCGATCTGGACCCACTTTAGGCTAACTGATTCAATTCAAACTTATTTAGGTATATGCTACTTTAATATTTGAATGAAGCACAAGAGTTTATTTTGGAAACAGCTAAGATTCATATGATAGGCACAGCTAGAAAATGGTTAATTGAAAGTACTTCTAGAATTAGGACTTTTGAAGATTTTAAGACAAGTTTAGAGAAATCTTGATGATTTTAAACTGAGTAAGAGTAAGGATGATTTGTGGGAAAAGATGAAGAAACGAATTCAAGGTAAAACAGAATCGGTGTATTCTTATTTTCAAGATAAAGTTTCGCTTGTAGGATTATTTACCTAAGTTGAAGCCTGCAGATGTCCTAAAATTCCTTCGAGAAATAGGACTAAAGGAGCTACTTTCAGAGACTTTCCTCAGAAACTAAGTAGAAGTAAGGGGGCGCAATAGATCTTTTAGGTCTCAGTGAATGTTACCCCAAAAATACATACATACAATTGTAGGATTACAAGCGGAAAAATGTATGTAGTCGTCATCGTTTGTGCTTTCTCACGATTTGTCAAATTATATCCTTCAAGTACAAGATCAGAAGAAACGATTGGGCAAATATAAATTTTTATAGATCAGTATGGAGCACCAACAGTGATTGTAAGCGATCTAGGAACAGATTTTACAAGTATTGAATTTACAAATTTTTGTAAGAAATTCAATATCAAATTGAAACTGCGCAGTTCCCGCAAGCAAATGGAATGGATGAAAATAGAATGAAAACTATTGTATCATGCATTGTATCTTCAGTGAATTTTAAAGATGAGAAATGGGACAAAACTTTGTGTTCAGTAGAGCGGTAGTTAAATGGCGCAGTGAATAAAACTACTGGGTCTACACCATGTCTATGGATTTCAAGAAGATGCAGGACTTGTACATTTTACTGAAAGAAAAGCTGAAGAACCAAGACATGAAGAAATCCGAAATAAAGTAAAAGAAGAAAATGCAGGATGGAACCATAGTAAATATAAAGTGCATTATGATTAAAGACGGTGTGAAGGTGTTGAGTTTGATATGGGCGATATTGTAGCAGTCCGTAAACCACATGTAGCTACTGGACACCCGACAAAAACTCAACTAAAATATCGAGCACCATATATTGTAATTGATATGGTCCCTGGAAACACTTATAAATTGATATAAACTGAATAAAGAAGTATGTCAAATGAAAATCTATAGAAATGCAGAAGATGATTACGAAAATGATGATCAAGAAAAACAGGAAGAAACAGAATTCGAAATAATTGAATTGGCGGATATGACAATGAAGAGAGCGACGAAGATGTTGATGATAGCGGAGAAGAATGGAGACCCGAATCTGATGACGAAACAGAAGATGCTGTTAACATAGAAAATTAATTTTCAACTCCTGTGTGGTTTGACGTATCTAGGAATATCCTGCCAAGGATATGCCGATGATATTGTCATAACAGACAGGGGGAAATTCGAAAACACCCTTTGTATAGAACAAGCTATAGTTTCTTATCGTCTACATAAGAGAGGTCAGAGTATAACTGTAGGATACTCTGAAAGAGGGTAAGTGGAAGGTATATTTCCACAGCGCTGATCTAAAATGTTCTACACTTAAAGTGAAGAATTCAAACCACGAGAAAGTATAAATCGTTTAATGTATCTACTTTACTAAATTGGCGTAAAAACAAATATATAAAATATTATGTAAAAAAACAACATGCAAACACAAATACTCAATATTACGGAACAATTATTTTTGTTAACTAGGCCCAGTTATCTACCGCGATCTTAATTCTAATGAAAACAGTGTAATATTAAACACAAGAAACATAAGCAAAAAGTTACTATAAAATAATTTACATAAAAAAAAGGTATAATAGAGTTAAGCAGTTCGTTACAATATGAATGATTTAATTAATAAGCATTGCTGGATGAGGTATAGAAAATTTCCACCAATAAACTATTGTGAGTAATCAAAACTTGGCTATAACTGGCCTGAACTGTTGTAGATCGTCTGTAGCTGAAGTTAATATTGAAAAATTTGTTGTACGTTACCAAAATTCTTCCACGTACACACAAACACTGAAGTTAATATAACCGACACGTGGCTTTGAAACTTTCTTAAATTATATATCTGGTATATGTTTCACTTCAACTATTGTACCACTAAATGGTAGGTATTAGAAATTTGTCTTACGACGTATAAAAGGAGATAATAGAAAAACGTTAAAGAAAAAGTTTTCGAAAAAATGTCACACTGGACCTATCTTAATGAAGGTTGAACACGAAGTCACGTAGACCAGGGCGGCTCCATCTCCTTGGCGCCAATCACCTCTCTCGTGCGCATGTCTAGTACCCGGTTCCGGTCACGTAGGCCGTCTCTCATCCACGCATGAGACAGTGAAATGGCATGCATGCGCCGGTAACATGTGATCCGACACCTCGGTTCCGCTAGCATGTATAGGGTGGGCCAAACAATTTATTTTGAATTGCTCCTTGTTCAAATGAAATTTGAACACCCTTTGTGATATTATACAAAAGGGTCTGAGCTATACAAATAGCTGGTGTAGGCAAGTGGGACTTAGCATCAACCTCACTAAAACCATCTTGATACCTTTACTAAGAAAAGAAAACTCAACCACAAAACCATAAAACTTGATGGGAACGAGATTGAATGGATACAAGAAGTCAAGTATCTAGGTTTGATTTTAGACAGTAAACTCCTGTGGAACAAACACGAAAAGGATATTACATACAAGATGAAAATGGCTCCAATGGTGTGTAGGAATCTGGAAGGGAGAAATTGGGGTGCAAGCACAAAAATCCTAGGCGGGATGTACACTGCCATAGTGAGACCAATTATCACTTATGGAGCCATTGCGTGGAGTAGTAGAACTAGTTTACTGATGAGAGAAAACCTCTCCAAAATTCAAATACTAGCCTGCATAAATGTTACAGGAGCAATGAGAACATGTCCAACGGCAGCCATGGAAGTTTATACATATACATGATAATAACATATACTTACAGACTAGGATTTTTCAAAGCATGCAGAACCTCCATTTATGTTACAAAATTTTCATATTCCAATAATAAACTTTCAAAAATGTTTTGCTGTATTCCTCGATTGAAGAAGAAACATATGAAACCGATTCAGATAATAGTTAAGCCTGGAGGAGCTCTATTGCTAATTCTTCCTCTCCATATCTAGTTATAGAAGCAACTGTATCGACAAACATCTGAAAAAGAGAAAAAATGTATTTTCAATATCACTACATATCTTAATGGAAAGACATGCAATGCAATAAATGACGCCAAAACAAATCTATATTTAGAAATGTCAATTGTCAAGCATACAATAAGATAGCGGGGTCACTCAATACAAATATTAATAGGTGATTTTTCTTTGCATGTACCAAGCATACTGTGGTATCGTTTTATGGTACCTCAACTCGATTATGCGTATTATTTTTATATTAATTATAATTATTAATATTACCATTATTATTCACACCAAGCACAAGTGACATGAGTACATTACATAAATATCCATTAAACCCAATCTAAAAGACATAAAGGTTTCTCTCCTCTTATTTCACACCAAAAAGGGAACTGATAAAACGCTCATAACTATTGGAGTTTATCTGGTTAGCTAATTACTTGTCAAACTCGTTCTGGGAAATGTATAAATTATGGCCTATATTCATGTGAGAGATTGATAGCTTTAGTGCTTCTTGCAAGAACCAGGAAATGAATGTTACCAAGTATGTTTCTCTCCTCTAATTTTACTCTAAAAGGGACCAGATAAAACGCCCATAATTATTGAAGAAATCTGATTTTGGTTAGCTAATTAAATGCCAAATGTGATGTTCTGAAAATGTATAAACTATGGCCAATATTCATGAGGAAGAGAGAGATATAGAATATATTAGCTGATCTAGAGCCTAAGTAGGTATGGGCAATTAGAGAGAGAATTTAATATTTTGAATATATTTCTATGATGATCGTGATATCTAATATACCAATTAAACCTAAATCTGAAATGTTATCATAAATCACTAGCACAAGTAGAATATATTCATCAATGACACCTTGTCAATACTCAATCATAGCTGGTTTTTTTCTTGACCATTTAAATTTTAAATAATTAAAGATTTTTGCAATAATTGTAACTCGTTGAGACTATGTAGTAATATATTGATATGAATTTAGTGTTTTGTGTTATTATTATTATTAAAAATTTTTATTTATTGTATTGATGTGTTTGTTTGTTGGGCGCCAATGATTTTTAGAAATCTATTTTATGTTAATGGTATCATACACCACTTACCGTTTTTCTAGGACTCTTAATACTCAGGGTGAGTTCAGGTATTAAATTATTTTATTTTCGTTTTTTTTTATAATTCTGTTTACCTTTTTTTAATTTTTTTTTTCAACTATAATTATATACGAAAACTTTTAAGGCCGGTTCTGTGTCCTTGCCCTTGAAAATGTTCAAGAGTGTATTAAGTTTGCCAACCTTATGAAAGAAAGAAAATTAGTTTTGTGATCAGTGAAATATTAGTAAGTTTATTATTTTACTTTTTAGTGTATTGATACAGATTTAAAAGTAAATATGTAGACAAAATTTTTTTTTATACTCTTGTCTAAATGGTCTTTCACTCCTGAACATTCATACTAATGAAAATTAAAAGCTAATTCTTATACTAGTTATGCAACTCTAACACAAAATGTGTAAAAAAGATAGTATACAAATTTTTCTTATGAAATTGGAAACATGTGTTTCAACAAAATGGACGAATCTATTACCTCAACAATGAGAGGTAAATATCAGAGTTTTATTATCACCACACACATGTAAGTTGATGATTCAAATTATAATTATCAAATACCTTTTTCTTCTTCTACGTTTTGAAATTCTAATAATTACTTTCTTTTATGTTTCAGACAGCTCTGGGCCTGTCAGTCCTTGATTTGGATTGCTTCGTTTAGGTTCCGTCGTCAGCTTGGAGAATTTTCAGTATAAATGGCCTCTAGTTTCCATTTATGGTTTATTTGAAAAGGTTATTAACTTAAATGGATATTTACCACGGGATTTTTAACAGGAACTTGTTGGAAAAAGGTTAGTTTCACTTTTAATATTTATTTTGAGTTGTTTTACTTTATTCTAACTTAAATTTTAATTATTTTAATGACATTAAAAAAATTTCTTTTTAATTCTGTATCCCTTTTCAGCTAAGGGACACCTTCCTCCCCGTTTCTAATCAATAACAACGTAATTCTTATTTTTTTTAAATCAACAAACATGTGTCTCTTAGTTTTAAGTTTATTTTTTATCAGCTGACCAATCAAATTTAATAATTTTTAATTGTTATTACTTGACTTGAATGTTTAATTTTATGTTCCTTTCTTAATATGAAAGTTTATTATTAATATCTTTAAATACTTCATTGTTGTTTTTATCGTTTAATTTCAAAATTTTAAATATTATTTGACATTATTTGTTCTTATTTCTGTTACTAAGGTCTTTTCTTCCGTTCAAGTTGACAAATCTAAGTTCACTCCATTGACAAAATTAATTTATTTCTCTATGGTTCACTCTTAATTATCTATGTTCATAGATATACTCTTTCTATTTTTATGTCAGATTTTATAACCTAACTAACATTTTTTTATTTTTTAGGTTCTTTCCATAGACAAATAAAAAAGAGACGGATTGAAGCATAGGTGGTATACGGCATAACGTTTCTGCGCCACCACCCGCGCATCGAGTCGCTGCGGTCGCGAGAACTACAAGACTTTTTACATAAGGGAAATGGAATAAAATAGCTTGAACTATTATAAATTACATTACACTGCAATATTTATCCTTCAATGTCGATAAATATTATGAAATATCCTAGTATATCAACTTTTGAGTGATTAAAAATGAAAAAATACAAAATCAATCATACATTGGCTGGTGTGAATCTAGCTTCTGCTTGTCAAAGTCAAAGTGTCCAAAGTGAAAGTGTCAACAAAATGGTGATTGGGATTATTTTACTTAATATATATTTTTTTAGGATTTTAGTTCTAATAAAGGAAATAAACAAAGTTAGTGAACTTTCAAAATATCACCACCAGGATATTACTCGTCATAAATGTATTGCAAAAAATTGTAATAGTAAATATTTTTGGCCACTTCGTAGTAAAAAAACATTTTTCAAACTTCCATCTGATATTAATCAAAGTAAACAGTGGTTCATGATTTTAGGATTTTCTTCTAAATCCAAGGAATAAGGATCAAAGGTTGTGTGAAGATCATTTTGATAATAATGCATTCACAGGTTTATTATGCAAAATACTTATTAGATTTGTTTTACCTTGACAAGAGAACTAGTAAAAAAATTCTTTTTTATTTGTAATTTATGGTACTGCATTTTATTTATTTTGTTTCAGACCTCTTCCTGTCTGGAGAATCAACTTTCCAACTCCTTTTTATTGAAAGTTTCGCAGTTTTTGTGAAATAATGTGCAATTTGATGTGATATTGTATTGAATTTCCTAAATATAATGTAAGTAGGTAGTAAAAGTATGTTCTTTTGAGATTAATAATATATAAATGTTTCATAAATTGATAACATAGATGTAGATTATTTGTCATGTTATATGTGCAGTAGTAATAAAAATTTTTAATTTGTGTTGATTTTTCCTTTACCTATCTAAATGATGTGTCCTGAAATTGTTTATTAATTATAATCATTTCATTATAAAAAATTGAATTATATTAAATATAATTCAATTCTTTATAATGAAATAATTATAATAATAAACAATTTCTAGACAAATTGTAAAATTTACCAAACTAACCAATTTAAATATCCCGCCTTCAAAAATTAGTACCACCACCTCTTCGGGGTGCGCTTCGATCAACGTGATGCCAACTGTTACTGCAGGGTTGACAACTCTCAATATATTATATTTCTCTATGGTTCTTTCTTTTTAGATTAATATTATGTGATTAATATTAACCAAGAAACCTTTTATAGATCTTTTGAAGATTGAAGATTCTGAAAAATTCAAATGAAAAGGATTTCAATAATTTAGAAAGTTATCAAGATTTCTGTTTAAAGTTCGGATTAAAGTTCAAATATATTTCAGGTGATATTTTCATTTTGTCAAGTTTAATTCAAATTTTAGTTTATTTTATATTAGTTACATTATAAATTTGAAACTGTCATTTTCAAGCAATACCAAAATAATCAATCAAATTAAAAATTAGCCGAAACTATAAAATTATCTGAATTTCTCTCTTCAATAAATGTGTTTGTCCAGGACTATTTGATAATTTCAAGTTTTTACGAGTGCTGCTTTAAGTATAATGACGTACATAATTCACCCGTGGATAATAGGTGTGGATTATTCCTACAAACGACACAATATATTATTTAAAAATTTTCATCAAGAGCAAGACCCGGATTTGAACCTGCGACCTCGCTTTCTCAAGTTAGATCACCAAACCATCAGGCTATAGAGACATATATACCATACTATCAACGGTTTGTTTAATATAGGAGTAGATCGTATTGTTTTATCTAGTGTGAATGATGTATGTCAAAAGCAGAAGTGACGTCTTGAATAATTTATTGCTAATTGCTATAATACAGGGTGGGGCACTATGAACGAACTATTCTCTGGCGTCTTAACGGCGAATAAAATTAGAAAAAATTTGACGTAGAATCAAGTAGATTACTTTGGACTATAATTTAAAAATATTTTGGACTATACAGGGTGCTCCAAAAAAGCGTGCCGTATCAAAGTTAGGTTCCTTTAAATGGAGCACCCCGTATTTTATCACATTTTTGAATTGTACTATTAAAAATAATGTGAGTTCATTAACATTTCCCTATACCTATCTACTTTAGATTCCAAGATAAATCGATTTTACATAATTTGTAGACCCTCCGAAAAAATACAATAACTTCAAAATAAAAACGAATAACCACATTTTCTTCACACCATCTCACAAAAAGTTTTTGACCTTCTGTTTCCAATATTTACTGGTTTGCTATAATATACAGGGTGTTTTTAATATGAGAGTATAACACTAACCATTTAATATGTAAATTTCTGGCTCAATTTAAATGGAACACCCTGTATCTGTTGGGTCTAATGAACGTGAAAATTTATTACCTTTCAGTTGGTATTAGGGTTCCCTATATCTAGCTCTGATAGTTTTCGAGAAATTTTAAATTTGTTTTTTAATAGTCAATTATTTGCTGACATCTATTTACTTACGACATGATATTCCGATGGAAAGTTTTTAAAAATTCATTATTTTATTATTTTGACAGTAAGTGCTTTGTTGTATAATTTATTATTGATAAATTAAAGGTCTCTTAAATAAGAATTTCATTAAGGATACACAATCATTAACTTTGCATTAAGATTAGTAAAAAAACTCAACTGTAAAAAATATTTTAAGAAAGTATTCAAAGTCATGCCTATCGTGTTAAATACAAGCTTAAACTCTTTAAAAAAATTATCGTTTATTTTTTTAAATATTTCTGGTGTTATTCTTAAAAAAACTGAGCTTTAAAATTATAAAAAAATAACAAAAAATTCAAAGAAGGTGTTCAAAGTGACGTCCATCTTGTTGGATACAAATTTGAACTCTTTTAAAAAAGTTATTGTTTACTTTTTTCAACATTTCTGGTGTTATTGTTTGAAACGCTCTCCTTATCCTATCCTTCATGTTCTCAGGAGTGGTTGGCTCTGTATTGTAGACAATACTTTTTATGTAACCCCAAAGGAAAAAGTCCAATGGCGTCAAGCAAGGGGACCTCGCTGACCAAAGATAAGGACCCCCTCGCCCAATCCATTTTTGTGGAAAAATATTGTTTAGGTAACGCCGGACAATTACACTGTAATGAACAGACGCACCATCTAACTGCAGCCACATTTTTTGTCTTGTAGTTAGTGGAACGTCATCTAAAAGTTCGGGTAGTTTGTTACGTAAAAATTTACGAAATTTTCTTCCAGTTAGCGTTCCATTAAAAAAATAGGGCCCTATTATATGGGTTCCAACGATTCCTGCCCATACATTCAATGACCAACGATGTTGATGATCAATACTTCGGAAGTAATGCGGATTTTCGTCGTTATAATAGTGAAAATTGTTTGTTAAATATACCGTTTTTTGAAACATTTTTTTAAAGAGTTTAAGCTTGTATTTAACACGTTAGGCGTGACTTTGAATACTATCTTAAAATATTTTTTACAGTTGAGTTTTTTTACTAATCTTAATGCAAAGTTAATAATTGTGTATCCTTAATGAAATTCTTATTTAAGAGAACTTTAATTTATCAATAATAAATTATACAACAAAGCACTTACTGCCAAAATAACAAATTTTAAATTTTTTAAAACTTTCTATCGGAGTATCACGTCATAGGTAACTAGGTACCTAGAAGTCAGCAAATAATTGACTATTAAAAAACAAATTTAAAATTTCTCGAAAACTATCAGAGCTAGATGGGAACCCTAATACCAACTGAAAGGTAATAAATTTTCACGTTCATTAGACCCAACAGATACAGGGTGTTCCATTTAAATTAAGCCAGAAATTTACGTATTAAATGGTTAGTGTTATACTCTCATATTAAAAACACCCTGTATATTATAGCAAACCAGTAAATATTGGAAACAGAAGGTCAAAAGCTTTTTGTGAGATGGTGTGAAGGAAATGTGGTTATTCGTTTTTATTTTGAAGTTATTGTATTTTTTCGGAGGGTCTACAAATTATGTAAAAACGATTTATCTTGGAATCTGAAGTAGATAGGTATAGGGAAATGTTAATGAACTTACATTATTTTTAATAGTACAATTCAAAAATGTGATAAAATACGGGGTGTTCCATTTAAAGGAACCTAACTTTGATACGGCACGCTTTTTTGGAGCACCCTGTATAGTCAAAAATATTTTTAAATTATAGTCCAAAGTAATCTACTTGATTCTACGTCAAATTTTTTCTTATTTTATTCGCCGTTAAGACGCCAGAGAATAGTTCGTTCATAGTGCCCCACCCTGTATAATAATAACTATACTGGTGTTTGATTGATATTACTAGAAAATATAATATGGAAAGTGAATTGAATACTTATTCAATATATCATTTGTTCAATAATGTGAGAAGTTATAAGCTATATTATAAATGTAAAAACTATATAGTTTTAGTTTGACAAAAAATGCATACCTAAGCAGGTAATTCATGGTCGTGGACAAAGTATAGTATTCTACTCGCATATAATGGCTATTATTCACTTAGGTGTTTATGTCACTCGCCTGCGGCTCGCGGAATAAATGCACCTTCGTAATAGCCATCATTATATGCTTGTTGAATAATATACTATTGTATGACGAGTAACAAAAATTAGGACAGCACTTATCTTGAGATTATTAGCATTGCTGTAATAATCATCCAATAAACTTTCCATACTATATGGTGACGGGTGCCGGTTGAAAAATCTATATGCAATTTCTTCAACTTAAGGGCTCCTTGTAAATTCTGGTAACACTCGACTATTATTTACGTTAGCTTTAATGGGTGGGAATTATTTTAAAACTTCTTAGGGTGGGAATTATTTTACAAAACTTGACTAAACTTTTCATCGTTATATTTCCAAAGGGACTCAAATAATGACATTAGGTTACTTGGTTTTTATAAAAATAAATAGCCCAAGGAGACGAATGTTTTTTATTACTAATTTGACAGATGCCAAAACCAATATTAAAATGAGCTTAGTTATAAATGTCATGATGACAACTAGCTATACTATGAAGTTTTACTTATATTAGATACTTGCCAATGTTGGGTTACTCGTTCTCCAACAGGGTACATCCAGGACGGTTGCCGAAAAAAAAATTTTACATATGGTTCTAACTCAAGTAGACACACTGTATATTGAAAATAATTCTACACATTTTTAAAATGGAGTATTGTTTCAAGTATATCGTAGGTAAAAAACGTGGAAAACTGAAACACCTTGCAATGTTGAAACTGTTCCATAAAATGGTAAGCCTTCATGTGACAAGACTCAATCCAGTAACCAGGAGTTTGGAAAGTCATTTACGCCCGGTTTCACAATGTCAAGTTATCCTGAGGTTAACAAATAACCCTTGGTTACCTCAAAACAAGTGTTTCACATTGTTCAGTGAAGGGTTCAAGTTATGGTTAACTCTCAGAATATTTAACCACTAGAAAATCTAGTGGTAATAATAATAACCTGGAGATTCTAACCTAACAATTAAAGCTATTGCTGTATCTGTCACGTATCTGTCACAAAACGTGGTATCTGTTAGCTTTTTTTTGATTGGAAAATGAACGATTATGAGGTAAATGCGTATAGTAGTGATGAGGAACTAAGAAGACCAAAAATGATAAGGCCCAGATACGATTGTTTTGAGGAATATGACAATCTCGATTTCTTTCATAGATTTCGATAGCCAAAGAGGTTATACCAAACTACAACTTCATAAATAAATTGGTTTTATAGGTTAACTCTTTCTTCTTTTTTTCGATTTTGAATGTCACTATCCATAAAATCTGATCATTATACCTAATCTGCTACCAACTGAACAAAAATTACTACTGAACTTCCGATCAGCTAACCTATAGACGAACTGACAATTGTGGAACGGTATCTGATGGTAACCTTAAAGGTAAGGGTTAATTGACCCGAGGAGTTAACCCGACATTGTGAAACCGGCTGTTAGAAGGTCTGAGATGTGAATTACACCAACCTATATATGCTCCTATGAATCTGGTTAAGTGGAGCTCTGGTATCTTTTCTCAGAACAACTACACAATTAGATTCTCGAGTATATATCATCAAAGTTTATCTAGTTTAAGAAAATGAGGTGTACCGGGTGGCCAACTAAGAACGGCCGTCGGCCATATCTCAGGAGTGGATTATAGCTCAGGCTTGGGAAAAAAAATTTTATGACAAAAGTGGCCTCGAGAAAAGCCTGGAAATTATTTTCAGAATTGTAGGTCCACCGCTAGAGGGCGTATTTGACAATTCAAATTTTAAAATATGAATTTTTTCAAAATTCACCCCATTAACGAGCATATTGAACATTATAATCAGATTCCTCGACAATTTCTGCATACTTTTGATGTGACAAGTTTAAGTCTATCTCTTCAAATAGGGAGTGGGGGAGAGTGGGAACCTTGTTACGAAAAAACACCTGTAACTCCGGTTCTGCTTGACCGATTTCAATAAACTTGATGTTGTTCAAAAGAGCTTTTGTTGATCAATCGGAAATTTGTGAATATGAAGTAATCTGATTCATAGCATGAATGCTAGAGGGCGCTGTTTTATATTTTTCAAATAATTTATTTTTTCGTAACAATTTTAAATGGGAGCATACAAATTGAAGTTGGTCATTGGAAAGTAGACTAAATTTGTAATAAAACACCGCAAACCGCAAGGCAATATCTCTTTCCTATCTTGAGATATTGTAAGAAACAGGTAAATGGCAAGAATTGTTCTTCCAACGTCTAGAAGGCTGGTTCGCGTTAACAGAAATTATTAAATTTAGCCTGAATGAAAAGACCTTACATCGGTCTACAGTAATTTAAAAGTAATTTAAACTGTTATCATGGTTGCCACTACCACTAGATCACCTAAATGTAATGCTACTAATAATAAGTACGAATTTTGAAATAATGTGATGAATCGAAAAATTTTACTACTAAAACCAAGAATACCTTATCAAACAAGCAAGTGAAAATATGTAAGGGAATAATTTCAAAGGGGAATCTATTCATCCGAATTTGTGAATTGAATCCAAGTTTAAACATTTTCAACTGAATATTGTTTCTACTCTCTAGACGAATTTATTGCATGGAACAATAACACCTG
Organism: Galerucella nymphaeae; assembly: GCA_963978555.1. Classification (NCBI taxonomy): domain Eukaryota; kingdom Metazoa; phylum Arthropoda; class Insecta; order Coleoptera; family Chrysomelidae; genus Galerucella; species Galerucella nymphaeae. The sequence goes on along the minus strand of OZ021706.1, from coordinate 3,477,424 downwards.
ATCTTAGCATTTTCTACAATATTTTATGTCTTGTAATTTTATTCTGTCAATACCAAGAATATTTGCATTTCATTTTTGGTTGAGATAATTTTCATCTTAAGATGGGATTATAAAGCAAATAAAATGAAAAAATGAACTAATAAAAATAGGTTAAGAAATAAGGATAAAAAAACATTGGTTGAGCAGATGAATAAAATAAAATAAGAAGAGTAAACCAATAAAATTGCAGCTTTTTTGACAATGACTTTGTTTGTGTTTTGTGCAAGCTCAGTGAATTCCACTTTCTGTTTAATATTTTGCTTAATGTTTCTATCATCCATCTCTATTGCAAAAAAATTTCAATGAAATAAATATTAAATTTTTAGGTTACATCTTAGATAAGAAAAAGTGGAACAGAACATTTAGAACAGAAATATCTGGTTCATGCGCATTATCAGTTTACAAACAAATTGAAATATAATTAAAAAAAAAGATAAAAGTTGGCTATCTTTTGTACTTATTTACTATTTCACCTTATTCCTTGTATAAATGCTTTCACAGAGATGCTTATGTTCATCTCTATTATTTTAATCTATTTTATTCCTTATTTTATTTTAGTTGCTGTATAATCCCACCTTTAGGCCTTGTACACATGAGGGCGTTAGACACCGCGTTGAGTGCTCGTTTGTAAAACGCGCGTTAGCCAAATACATAGAAACAAATGGAATCGTACACATGCAAACGCGCGCTTTGAATCAACGTCGCCAAATCGCGACGCTTGTAGATGTCACTTCAACCGCTACGTTTGCAGCGCGCTTCGAGTTATTATACTGGGCATTAGAACGTACACATGTGCTCAGCCGAGCGCACGCTTTTGCTCGGTTTTGACATAAATTGTGTGATCTGTGAGTTTTCTTACCATTGTTTTGATCTGTTTGTGTATGTACAATGGATGCGGAAGCGTTTGACACAGAATTATTTATTGATAAAGTCGAAAAAAGAAGATGCATCTGGGACATGGAGTGTCCAGATTACAAAAATAGAGAATCTGTTTGACAGGAGACTGTTTGCAGAATAAAACATGACAAATGAAGAGAAGACACTGTAAGCATAATTTGTATTAATAACTGATTCATTCATTCAAATAGTAATACGTTAAATTAATAAAATCAAGGCAGTATGTCTTTATACAAGTACCACATATTTGTAATACAAATAACTCTAAATCCATGTGTTCGCATTGAGTACGCTGGTCCAACTGCCGGATGCCGTGTCTTGCGCTGTCAGCCAACGTGCACTCGACTCGGCATCCAGCGCCCTCATGTGTACGGTTTCACAATTTGCCAACGTGGCGTCTAACGCCCTCATGTGTACTAAGCCTTAGTATTACTACTTATCAACTAACTGGACATTATGTTTATACTGTGACTGGTCTTATACCAATGAATCTATCTAATAAAATATATACCTACATAAAACCAGAGTTGCCTACTTTCGATTTTTATTTGTAATGATTGATAAACAATACTTACTTTATGGATTTTCAATAAGCCAATTCATGTTTTCCTTCCTGGTCTTATTCTATCAATCCATCGTAATTTTTCAATAATTCATAAACATTTTTTCCAAGCCAACATATTCCATCTTCAAGAAATTCCACCTCTCCTATGCTCACTGATACTTCATCAATGTGTTTAAGATGGTGGCTGCTATCTGAGTCATGGTCATATGCATTACTGATGACTGATGCAATTTTGTGACCTTTCCATTAACATGTCCTTGTTTAATTTTGTTCCACCTTAACCAGCTTCATTGTCAATTTCATAAATGTCAATTACCAAAAATTCTATTTTTATCAACCTGCTTGTTGGAATTTCTGGAACAAATACAATTAAGGGATTAGGTTTTAATCCATCAAATGTGATCAAAATTTTGTGAATACAAAAGTGCATCCACATAATATTATAAGTCATTCCATTTTATACTATATAAGCTATATTCAGGGTGTTTGAAGTGATATGAGATATTGTTGAGGACAATTTGTCTTTAAATATGTTCATTATTTCAACAGAAACAGTAAGTTTTCATCTCGAACAATATTTCAGACGAGATTTCAGATTACTTTGGAAACACCCTGTTCAATAAAGGGAACAAACCTTCAATCATATAAACATGAACAAAATCCGCATTTTGCACCTCACCATAATCTAGGGAGCCATCAACTTATAAATTTTCTCATAAACATCAATATGTGCCTATAATGCTAAATGCTACTTCATCTAAAAGTAAGACACATACTCTATCCATGCTCTATCCTCCTGTAGACACCCTGTAGATCATTGTACCAATTTCAACAGTTAGCTGACTTAGCAATTAAACAGAAATATATTCAGATTATTTAATAAACATAGACACCAGTATTATAGTTACGTGACTTTATTCAAAACTATAATAAATTACTTATAGATAATCTTCCAATAATATAGGTAGGATATAATTAGACTTGGAGCTGAAACATCAACTCGATGTTTACAGTAGGTAACATATTTTATGTACCAACGTAGTATTTGCATAGATAGATATCAAATTAAATAGAAAAGTACAAAAGGACTTTCAATCCACCATACTCCTCTCAAGGTAGCCACATTTATTTTGAATTTCCTAAATTCTCAAACATCTATAGTAACATGCTGATTTTTTTATTGTGCATTGCAAAAAGCCTGAAAAAGAGTTTGTATCTCTTTTGATTCTGTTTTTGTAAAACTAAGTCCAAAATGTAACGATGATCTTTAGCAGATTTGATTTTGTATGACCTCACTTGAGATTTTTATGACAACATGCTTTTCTAAACCTTTATTCAATAGGTGCTTAGTAGATAATTGTTGAGATCATGATCTACTTTTATTTTACAATCATTTATACAGTTGTACTGCCTGTTGATAAAATTTTTTTTTCAATATTTTAGTATTCAAGACACTTGCATTCTCCAAATTATTGATTTTGAAATTGAAGAATCTGAAATTGTTAATTGGATCTTCAGTTCCAAGTCAAGAAGTTACAGTTAAGGCGAGTGTTAAGGTCAGGTATGATGTTCAATCGAGAAATTTCCATTAATATTTCAAGGCATTTTATGCATTCTGAATAATCAAACGAAATTAGGTGATTGTGTAATTTACAACCATGTGTTGAAATTTCATAATTGCTTACAGAACTTTAATCACATTAGTTTTATTCAAATACATGACATTGTCCCTATACTGCAAATACCGACTAACTGCTACTTCAGTCGTTTCGATAACTTAAGTTTACAATTGTGGTATTGCCTAGTTAGTTTCAAGGGATATCTTATTTTTAATCGTTTTTATTACAAACTAACTTTGTATACCGGGTGTCCCAAGTTATCGTATACATGCAATATCTTGCTTATTTGACAAGATAATTTAAAAATTAAAAAACTGTTTCGAATGGTATTAAGGTCCCTTCATAATGACTTATTAAAAAACTTGATTGCATTTGACAGGCTTGTGCACCCACCTATCACTTTTTATTCTAAAATGGTACACACTGTATATTGTCATTAAAAATTGCGTGTCATTCTATTAGGAATACAACGATACAACATACTTGTGCTTATTTTTTATTATTACCAACAAAAAAGTAACATTTTAGACTTTTTTATAAGTATTACTTAATTATCCTTATAAAAATTATGCTGCCTACGCCGATGGTTATAAAAATGTCAAAAAGAAGTACATTAATTATTTGTTGTCAGAAACCGATGCCTCTGTCAAAAAACACTTCAAATACTTATTGTTAAACAGTGCCTAGTGTAGTTAATCGATGACTTAATTGTTTGTAGTGTCCACTATTCACAATCTTTTTTTTTTGACAGAGGCATCGGTTTTTGACAACAAAAAATTAATGTACTTCTTTTCGACATTTTTATAATCATCAGCGGAGGCAACATAATTTTTATAATGATAATTAGGTAATACTTATAACTAAAATGTTAATTTTTTTTGTTAATAATAAAAAATAAGCACAAGTATGTTGTATCGTTGTATTCCTAATAAAATAACACGCAATTTTTAATGACTATATACAGTGTGTACCATTTAAAAATAAAAAGTAATAGGTGGGTGCAAAAGCCTGTCAAATGCAATCAAGTTTTTTCATACGTCATTATGAAGGGACTTTAATACCATTTAAAACAGTTTTTTAATTTTTAAATTATCTTGTCAAATAAGCGAGATATTGTATGTATACGATAACTTGGGACACCCGGTAGAGGTGAAGGATCAGTTAGTTGGCTTTACCAGCACATAAAGCTTGAAAAGCTGATTGTAATGGTATAGATAACTCATTTTTAGCAAAATTGTCAGTTAGTTGTTATTTGCAGTATGGGGACAACATGCTGTTAAGTAGAAACAATACTTTTTAATGCTCTAACTCTTCCATAAGAATGTCATAAAATAAAATATTTTTTCTAATTTTGACACATAAAGTGACATTTTTTAAAACTGATTGACATTATGAAACGTCTTACTTTTTGTAACTAGTTGCATAAAGTGAAATTTTATGCAATTGGTGACGAAAAATGTATTTCAAAATTAGTGACAAAAAGAATTATTCTATTTATTAAACTGTTATAAAACAAGTTAAAAACATAAATTATGAATTAATCAATTATGTATTATGAATATTGATAACACAAATATTGCAATTATTCAAATTAATACATCAATCTCGCTAAAAACCTTCCGTCTAGACTTTTTTACAAAATGTCAAACTGACAACTAACATGAAGTAACAGCAGCAAACTAAATTTGTGTTTTCCAAATTTTTATCAATTATATTAAATTTTATTTTTCAATACTTTCTTCAAAATTAGAAAAAATCTTGTATGCAAAACGTTACGAAATGAAATTTTGTGTAAATTGTGAGTTTTTGCGAAACTCACTTCGTTTGTTCCGTAAAAATCTCACGCGTTACACAAAATTAGGCATTTCGTAACTGATGGCATAAATAGCTATTAGAGAGGTTTTAAGCCACTTATTTGATCAACGTTATACGTTATCGGTTATTTTGCTCATGCGCAGTAGTAAAAAAATAACCGATCACCTTAATAAGCGATAACGTATTCCGTTATTTACGTGGAAATAACCGAAACTTTATTAAGCGGTTAGTCTTGTCATAATTGCAAAGTGTATTATGTTTATTTCGATGAATGAAAGAAAAAATATGCAAAACTATCCAAAATGTATTGAAACTTTGCACAAATAATTTTAAATGATATATTTTAACACTCAATTATATTTTGGCATCCAAAATGTACCATAAACATCTTTGAATGTTTTAACTTGTCAACGCCGATTTTTAACGTTAATTTTGTCTGATGTTCCTATGCTATCAAAATATTCTAATTTGAAGAATAGCGCCCCTTAAAGTTGTGGTGTATTTGACCTTGATCATTTCGATTATATTTTTCATGTTATCCACAATTAATGTCATGGATTAATGTGTACAAATCAAATTGAACAAATAGAAAATTTGATGTTAGTTAAACCAAAAAAATAACGTTTAACGTATAACGTCCTTCACAGGTTATGGCTTCAAAAACTAAAATAATCAAAAATGACATCCGCTATTTTAGAAAGACTGCGCTTGCTCAGTTTAAGGTTTAACGTTAACGTATGTCAAAATTTTATGTGGCTTAAAATCTCTCTATTATTTCATATCTTCAACTTCAAAATATTATTGATTGTGTAGTTGTCAAATTTTTTTGTTGAATCTGATAGGGACCAAAAATTATTCAATAATTAATCTAGAGATGACTTCTATGTACGTACAACTCCAAATTGTCATAGTAAGAATGATGTGTTTCACAATGGACTTGTACAATATAATAGCTTACCCAACAATGTTAAGAAGGCAAAAAATGTAAAAATATTTGTTAAAGAATGTAGACAATTTTGTAAAAAATATGTGAATTAACTATTTTTTATGATGTGTAATGTATATTGTGATATTTGTTAGCACAAGCTATTATCAATAAATAATAATAATTCATCCTGACATAGGTAGCTGGAACAGTACTGAAGCGTTAAGATAAAAAGTACTTATAGATACATCATTTTAGTTTGATTTCCAAAAAAATAATAGAAAAAAGAATAAATAATATGCCACAAGAAATATGGAGAAGATATAAGTAATCTATTTTGAAGTTGAATTTTTTTAATTTTTAAGCAGTCTTGTATACTTATATTTCCTCTTTCTTACAACTATTCCCTTAGAATGGGAATGAATTTTTTTCAATTAAAGGTAAATTTGCTTCTACAGATGACTTTCCAATTTAGGTTGAAAATTATAAATTTCAGGCTCATTGTCTCCATGTTATAAATAATCATGGTCACATACATCTGGCTTGAGAGTATGTCCTTCAGTCACACACAACAATACATAAATTGTTAATTTAACCATTGTAACTTCATTCAATGATATAACCATACACTTATACAGACATATTTTTTTAAATTGATTGCCCAAAAAAGTTATATGTGAACAAAAGATGGTAATCATGTTGATTACCTACTAAATGAACATTATACAAATCATGTGTCATTTGAAGAGTAGTACTGTATGGTGGTAAATCTTGGACATTTTTTGTAATATTCCAGCATTTTTTCATGAACTGTTACAATAAATATTTACAGTATAAAAAAAACAATACAATATAGTTAGAGTGATTACCTTCATCTCTGTTGTTCCCACAAAGCAGCATTGGAACATTGTAGAAGACGATTGTTCGTTTTGTCTTCAGTTTGAAAGTGTACATCACAAATTCTATGTGACCTGTAAATCAATTCACAGTGAAAATCCAAATCAACACATCCTTGAACTGCACATGTTAGGGACCATTTTTTCACCATACCCATTTTATTCTGAAAACATGTTTTTTAGAGTAATCTTGTTAACAGCAGCTAAAAATCATGTAATGTCATGTGTTTGATAAAAGTTGAGAATTTATAAAATGGTTAAATTCTTTGTTTAAAAAACCATATTCTGCATGTAAAAAACCTACCAAGTTTATAACATGTATGCAGGAAACTAAACTAATTTTAAGAAGTTTTTTGCAACAACCGCATGAAATGGAAAATATGGCAATGAAAATTCAAAATTCTAGAAGCACGTCAAGTCTAGCACCATGACAGCTCACCCTCATCAACTGTCATTTGTCAAGTCTTAAGTCAACGTCAACAAATGAACAAACAGCACAAAGAATGGCAAGATCGTATTTCATCTGTTGCGATCATAGAGAAATAATTGGGTTATTTGTGGTATGTGGAAATAGTACAACAAATTCGACTTGGATATTATAGTCAAAGGCACTCTTAACGTGCGGGTCATACGATTCAACAAAGACATACTCACAGTTTTTGTTTTCTTTTATTACGTTTAAATTATAACTTCCAAATGAAATCCGTTAGATAAATAAGACAGACTTATGCAATTTTGACGAGAAAAAGAAGGATATGTATTTAGTTTTCAGCGATTCTAAAAAGTCTTTCACCAGCAGAGTTTTCATTTAAATATGTCAGTTTTGTCACTTTGACAATTCAAAGTGACAATATGAATAATAAGTAGCAATTTTCAGTTTTTTTGTACTTAGTTCGATGGATTATTTCTGCAGTGTAATCTCACATTTTGGTAACCTCTGTGTTTTCTGATTTGATACATATGGTTAGTGACCTTTGAACCCGCACGTTAAGAGTGCCTTTGACTATAGGTACTTTTAGCTTGTAAAAAGTTTCTACACGTATCCATATCCGTATTGGAATTACGTTGACGTAAACCAAATGTTAAGAAAACCTTTTTATGATAAAACGTATCGTTTCGTGGTTTCGTTCTGTTTTTAATTGTATAACCTCAAAACTTTTTTGTTTCACCTTTTTATATCCTTGTGAAGCGTAAAATGGGGGCGATATTGAACAATCCATTGCTGCTAGACGCCGAGAACAATGATAATTTTAACGACCCATTTTTGATGCATATTAAACAAAACCAATTTCAAAGAAAAATGAATAAGTTCTGTAAAATGGCACTAATAGCACGGAATACTGACTTTGGTCGGGATACGGATACGTTCAAGTATACTGAGTAGGGAACGTAACAATACGTTTAACGCATCGTATCGGCTGAGACGTAGCCGGTCTACACATGCGCAGTTCGTTACGTATACGGATACGTGAGGAATATACGACAAGCTAAAAGTCTCTATTACCTAACTTTACCAGACGGTTGGTGAAACCCAAGGATATTAGATGAGAATAGGATAGGATGGATTATTCCCATAAGAGCAACGCTAGCCGTTTGGGTAACCAGTGACGTCACAGCAACGTTCTTTTGTCGACATTGGTGTTCCATGAATTATATGTCTATCTTCTTTTTCTCTGTGTAGTAAACAAAGACAGATTTCGAGCTGTATTGTAATAGCACAATAGTGTCAATAGTGTAACTATTGATAATTGCAACAGCTGTTTCTAAGACGAAACTCTTCAAGGATATTAGTGTTGTTTTATTTTCATGTTAAAATACCAGTTTTGTCCTATTATAATTGCAGATTAATAAAAATGAGTATAAAATGAAATCAGTCATTTCAAAAACCTCATAAATCACACAATTCGAGTTTTTTTAGAAATCAATAAAAGCTATTTCATACACTAACAAAGTACTTTTTCACTCTAAATTTAGTACATATTATTTGAGTTGCAAAAAATTAAAACATTGAATAACCTATAACTACACAGTTTATAAATAATAATAATGAAAGAAACTTGAAAAACTGAACATGACATGTTTTTTTAGCAAGAAATGGGATAAGTGGAACATAATATTTAACATAATCATTTATTTTATTGCTTATTGAAAATTACACTTGAAAATTTGTCATGTGCGTAATAAACATATTCTCCATCATTCTTATGCGGATTATCTTAAACATTTGTAGTTGGCCAAATAAAAATGCAATTACATAATGGCATTATGTTTTTCAAGAATACTATCCCCTGAACTAGCTTTTAAATCGCCCAATTAATTATTATTTAAAGTAAAAGGAATATTGACTTACATGATTTATACCCAGAATGATTTTAACATAAAAAAACATGTTGAAAAATTTTGCTTATACATTAAATACTTTATTTTTTGTTATTAAAATTTAAAAAATAAATAAATAACACCACGAATTTCACAGTTTCATAATTCGCGCAGCCGATGCGCGCATGGGTAACCAGTTACGTCATCAAACTCGGCTGACACTTTTCAGCTTTTGATCAATCCTATTCTCATCTAATATCCAAGGGTGAAACCGAGCATTGGCTATTCCATATTTCCCGCTCCTTCAGTTATTCTTCTTCTTGCTCCTTTTTCGGACTATATTAGCTGTTTTCGCGGAGCACATCCTGAACGTATTCGGAGGGACTACGCATGCGCAATTGAAATTTGAGTGTTCGTGGAGTGCTTCAGAATGTGTTCAGGATAAAAAATCCCGTGTTCGAGGAAGACTTAGATTCAATTTCGAGTATGCTCGGAACGTGCTCGATGAATCCTAGGATCATAGCTGGGATTTTTTGTTCCGAACAGATTATAACCTCAAATCTTTGGTTGTATGCTGTTATATGACTTGATAGTGGTTTGATTACTTTTTAATTTGAGCTTAAGACTGTTAAAACTTTTGGATTAAATATATTTTAATCATAAATAGTGTTCGTTGAGTTGTTTGGTTTTTTATTTTATTTTTACATTATCATAGAATTCGTTTTTAAGTTTTATTTTATAAAGAAATCTGCTTAAAGGTATGAATTTAAGCTCCAGTGATTCATGTCACTTGAAATTCGCGTTCGCGCTACCTCTAAAATTCGGAAAGAGTCTGTAGGCGCGCATGCGCATTAATGAAATCCAGTATGTACTCGATTTGTGCTCTGGATGTGTTCAGGATTTGCTCCGCGAAAATAGCTATAATGAGGGATAATTTACCCCTTTCTAGTTCTGTGCTCCATGTATATTATTATCGCTGCGTGGCGGACGGGATTAATACTAATATATATTATTGGATCTTAGAATTAGTAAAGGAGTTAGCCTGCTAGAGGGGGGTGTGCTGTGAAAAGCAGTCGAAAATCGGTTCTCCGTATAAACATACATTGTCTAACGTTTCACCATAGACAAAATAAAAAGGGACGGATTGAAGCATAGGTGGTATACGGCAAAACGTTTCAGCGCAACCAGGGTAGGGGATCTCTGAAGGCGCATGGGTGCTGCCACATAAAAATTCCCGTCAGTACTAAAATTTGTAATTTGATGAAAACTGTAACGCCATTAGTGGTAGTTGCAGATTCTTCCACATACATATTAGCGCTGACATCCTAACCTGACAACTGCCTGACAACCACTAACAACTGCTTATTTATGTGTGTGTTGAGTCATAGATTGTTGAGTATTCGTATTTAGATCTTATTGTTCATAGTGGGATTTCAAGAATATGTTTTGTGAAAGACTGTAATGTGAGGTGCATACGGTAAGCTTTATCTTCATTTCAAAACATGTTCCATCAAATAGAAAGTAACAGAAGTAGCAGTTATTCTTCCACACAACTTTGAACTTCCCAGCATTATTGTTGAATTCCTGACATTTATTTTTTTTCCTGTTTGTCATTGAGATAATATGTTTCATTTATTGTATACTGTTTTTATTCAATAAAATATGTAAACTTGATGATTATTGCTTTATTTTTCGCAATTCAGGCATTGTATGATCCATTTTTTGACATTTAATTTAATTTTACTTGACTTTTCATTGTTATTATTGTAATATCAATCTAATGTTGAGTAATTTTGAATGAAATATCAAAAAATGGATCGCGAATGTCATTTTGCAATAAAAGTAAAATTACAGTGATTTTGGATATACCGTAAAAAACTGTAAAATTACAGAAATCTTCTTTTTCGGCTATTAGCGAAGCTCACAACCTGATTTGTGCCAGAGGTACTGACGGGACTCTCAAGGTAGCGCCACCCGTATGAATAGAGGGCGCCACGGGTTAGTTTCCCATCTATAAGTAGTTTTTTATCTATGAGCGCAACCACCCGCGCATCGAGTCGCTTCGATCGCGAGAACTACAAGACTTTTTATATGAGCTAAATGGAATAAAACATTTTCTTTCCAATTTTTTGGGAGATTAAACCACTATGTGTTTAAATTATTTATTTCAACGTTTCGGTAGCGTTCCAGCTACCGTTGTCAAGATAAACTTAGTACAAATAAATTTTTCATTCATCCTGACACAACGAAAAAAATTTGACAACTATATAATTAAAAACTTCAAAATGTTTGCCTAGCAACCGATGCAAAAATGAAATTCTGTACAAAATGTGCTGGTTTATGATTGAGGATACGGTTATAAAATAGTTTTTCATGCAAAAAGTGCCAAAAGTGAGTGTTTTTTGCACGCGACGTGAAATTGTCCAACGAGGTCTTTAGGCCGAGTTGGACAACACGTTTTGCAAGAGTTGCGCGCATACAATATTTTTTTTAAATTCATGCAAAAACTGGAAAATTAAAATATAATATGTTGGGAATCTATTGTAACCTAATCAAACTCAAACTATTCTTCTTTTTTGTATCCTTATGGCCCCCACCTTGTCAGTACTCAATCATAGCTGGTTTTCGCCCTGACCATTTAAATTTTAAATAATTAAAGATTTTTGCAATAATTGTAATTCGTTGAGACTAATTTTGAGACAATTTTTGTATTAAAGCAGAATCAAATACTTGCTCTGGATTTTTATTTTATTTAAATGTTCGTTTGTCATAAATCATCACAAAACTGACACAAGAATGACAGATGAGTGCAATGAAAATTTTATTGCACTAGTGCAAAAAAGAACCACTTTTTCCATTAAATGTGATTCACAAAAGTGATGTTTTTTGCATGAATGTAGAAAATGAATATTTATCGAGGTTGTAGTAGAAAATAGTTATTTGTTTAACTATGCAGCAAAGTAGTAGATTGACTGCCGAGGCTGAATTCATAGCAGAGCGTAACGAGGCTAGGAATTCAGCTAAGGCAGTTAATCTACTTTGCTGCCGAGCTGAACATACCAAGATTGTTCATAATAATATAGGAGGAATATTTCTCTATGGCGTTCATAACCTTTTTTGGAATGGAAGGCAGATCAAAGGACAAAATCGTGTATTGAACGTGAATGATATGTTGTCACAGAAAAATTATAGTAAGCAGCTCGCAACAAAATGCCCATTTTGCACTCGTATGAAATTTCATACTTGTGTGCATCATTTTGTGCCCATTGCATAATATACTATTATATTCCTCTATGGCTATGGGATTGTATCCAAACAAAGCATTCTGTGATAATTTAAAGTCGGCACCATAGACAAAATAAAATGGTCGGCACTAGTGCTATCCATAGACAAAATAAAATATATTTCTCTATGGTGCTATCCATAGAGGAATATAATATATTGAGAGTTGTCAACCCTGCAGTAACAGTTGGCATCACGTTGATCGAAGCGCACCCCGAAGAGGTGGTGGAACTAATTTTTGAAGGCGGGATATTTAAATTGGTTAGTTTGGTAAATTTTACAATTTGTCTAGAAATTGTTTATTATTATAATTATTTCATTATAATTAATAAACAATTTCAGGACACATCATTTAGATAGGTAAAGGAAAAATCAACACAAATTAAAAAATTTTATTATTACTGCACATATAACATGACAAATAATCTACATCTATGTTATCAATTTATGAAACATTTATATATTATTAATCTCAAAAGAACATACTTTTACTACCTACTTACATTATATTTAGGAAATTCAATTCAATATCACATCAAATTGCACATTATTTCACAAAAACTGCGAAACTTTCAATAAACAGGAGTTGCCAGACAGGAACAGGTCTGAAACAAAATAAATAAAATGCAGTACCATAAATTACAAATAAAAAAGAATTTTTTTACTAGTTCTCTTGCCAAGGTAAAACAAATCTAATAAGTATTTTGCATAATAAACCTGTGAATGCATTATTATCAAAATGATCTTCACACAACCTTTGATCCTTATTCCTTGGATTTAGAAGAAAATCCTAAAATCATGAACCACTGTTTAAATGATTAATATCAGATGGAAGTTTGAAAAATGTTTTTTTACTACGAAGTGGCCAAAAATATTTACTATTACAATTTTTTGCAATACATTTATGACGAGTAATATTCTGGTGGTGATATTTTGAAAGTTCACTTACTTTTATTCCCTTTATTAGATCTAAAATCCTAAACAAATATATATTAAGTAAAATAATCCCAATCACCATTTTGTTGACACCATGTTGACACTTTCAGTTTGGACACTTTGACTTTGACAAGCAGAAGCTAGATTCACACCAGCCAATGTATGATTCATTTGTATATTTTCATTTTTAATCACTAAAAAGTTGATATACTAGGATATTTGATAATATTTATCGACATTGAAGGATAAATATTGCAGTGTAATGTAATTTATAATAGTTCAAGCTATTTTATTCCATTTCCCTTATGTAAAAAGTCTTGTAGTTCTTGCGACCGCAGCGACTCGATGCGCGGGTGGTGGCGCAGAAACGTTATGCTGTATACAGTATACCACCTAATACCTATGCTTCAATCCGTCTCGTGCAGCTCGTGCTATCTATCTACTTCCCAAAGGACTACAGAGAAATAAGTTTGCGCCTTCTTGGTATTGGATACTCAACTTTATCGATACTATCAATGTTTAGTAAGCACCATAGAGAAATATAATATTTTTATTTGTCTATGGTAAGCACATCGCTACCATACACAAAATAATTATATATTATTTTTCTATGATCGCCACAGACCAAATGTGAGTGCTGTTTGTTGAGGTGGCTATGGTTTGTTGACTTGACCTTGACGACGTCGACGACGTAGCTTTCCTGTGAGTCTGCAGTTGTTTTGATTTTATTTCATATTCATATTATCGCTCTTATTATCGTTGTTGTGAAAAACGTTATCGAGACTTGGTATGTTTTAAACAAAGAAAGGAATTTTATATATTCCCTGCACATTACAAGGTATGATTTTTTATTCAACTGCTGAACAGGAATGCACTAAAAAACATGTTTTTTGCAGAATAAAATGGGTAAGGTGAATAAATGGTCCCAAACATGTACGAGTGAGAAGCTAATTAATTTCGATAAGCCATCGTGGAATACTTTCAAGATCAGCCATCCAATTCGTCCATTGCGGAGTTTTCATTTCAATGTTTTCTCAAAAAATAATTGATAGTCATAATTTCAATTTAGAAAATTTACAGCCTCCAAAACAGTTCCGGCAATACCTTGAATCTTATATATTAGAAAGTTCGGATAATTTAGAAGAATATTGTTTGTGCGGAAATCTACATCGGGCTAGTGTAGGAAGAAGAAATTCGTTTGATGATTGGGTACAGTGTTCGTTTTGCAATTTATTGGTTTATTATTTATGTATAAAAAATGTAAATGTTGATGAAACGCGACGATTAGACGTGCAATTTCCGGATGATTTCATTTGCGCGGTTTGCGAAAATTATAACAATCGTTTACCATTATTATAGTTGGCGGGATTTCATTTTAGGAATATGCATAACATTTAGATCTGTTTTTGTACTCGCGTTATCGTCAGACACTTGGAGAAAAAACTCCAGAAGTCTTGAACAACTAATGTTCAAGATATATGCGCCAGTGCCGTGTATAATTTTAGTACTAGTCATGCATGACTATTCAATAAGATTCTTCAAATTGCTCTTTCTAATTAATTCTATACTTATTGCACTATAAATCTATTATTCCAGTTTTAACGTAATTTATTTTTTCAATAACGAACGAATGCATGTTTTTAATAATCGTGGATTAGGCCTTAAAGGGGAAACCACTTGAAAAAAACGCATTGAATCCTCTACCTCCTGGGTGATGTGGAAACGAGGATACTTTGATCAGTCCTGCTAAGGACCAATTGTATTGGACATTGATAAACTCGTGTATGTAGATACAGGATTCCCACCTTTGGAACGTTTGTCAATAATTTTTGAATATAACAATCTATTTCTGTTTTTTTTTCCATGGACATCATTATTTGTAGATACAGGAGAGAAAATAAAGTAAAGTATCTTTTTTCAAAAATCTGATTTTTATTTTTTTCCCACCTTTGGAACGTTTGTCAATAATTTTTGAATATAACAAGCTAAAGACTACATTTTTATCAATCTATTTCTGTTTTTTTTTCCATGGACATCATTATTTGTAGATACAGAAGAGAAAATAAAGTAAAGTATCTGTAACGGCAGAAAAATAAAACGATTCTTCTTACTCAAAAGTACATTTTATTCTAATCTTTTTCAAACGTATTTAAGATTTAAGTTTCCCTTTCTTTATCTACAGGCATAAACAAGAGAGATAAATCTATTAATAGAAATAAGTACCTGGAACGACCCTCGTTCAGCCTCCCTTTTAAGAAATGTTTATTTAAAATATAAGCAAGAAGAAATATTATACATAGTAATATATATTACAACAAAACGTAGAACGTAGGATTTCATCACATATCTTTTTTCAAAAATCTGATTTTTATTTTTTTCCCACCTTTGGAACGTTTGTCAATAATTTTTGAATATAACAAGCTAAAGACTACATTTTTAACAATCTATTTCTGATTTATTTTTCCATGGACATCATTATTTGTAGATACAGGAGAGAAAATAAAGTAAACATCGATATAAAATGTAATAATTCATACGATTATTTTGATCAAAATAAAGCAGAGAAAAGTAGGTATTTCATAATATGTAAAAGATTAAACCCATACGCTTGATATGCGCTTGATAACAAATGCCCCTCGTAAATACGGTCGGCTCTCAGCGCGTGAACGGTCGAGCGGTGTTGCCAGATCAATTTCACCCGTTTGGTGCTATGGTTCATACAACAGCCTTTTTGGTGTGCGTCATCGTTTGTGACGTATATTCGGGTTTTGGGTATGTCGTTTATTTCATTTGCTATTTTGACACATATCTAACCCTGAATTTGATAAATAAAATCATCAGGATCGCATTCAGCTAAATTCGACAAGGCTATGAAATTAATAATAACCAGCTTCTTTTTCTAACTGAAAATACTTTTAAACAAAGAAATTTCTCCCGATTGATAGGTCGCACTTGCGCTTAATCTGAACATCAACCAATCAAATTTTGTTAAGTCCATGATTAGGATTGACGTTTGTAATAAATTTGAACGGTTCATTATTGCGATATTTTGATTAGGATTAATCAAAGACCTGACTTTTTTTGCATTTCTTTCCACGTAATGTGTTAGAAAGACATTAACAAACGATGACGCACACCAAAAAGGCTGTTGTATGAACCATAGCTTCTCACTAAGTTCTCACTCAGTTCAATGATGTGTTCGTTTAGATTTTCACTTCGTCATCGATTCCAACAAAATAACATTGCTATTTGAATATTGTGAATTGATTTACTGGTCACATAAAATTTGTGATGTAGTTGTAAGAAAGAAAAAATGTAAGAAGATATATAATTGTAGGTAGGTATTATACCTATTAATTTAAAAAAATTTAAAGAGTTAAACTTCAAAATAGATTACAATTTGCAGGTAGAGTTAGGGCATGTAAAGTGTGTTTATTTAAATTGAACTGATATGATTATATCAGCAATTCTGTTAGCAAATATGAAATTTTAAAATATGGTTAAAAATTACACAATCTGCTAATTTCATTTGACTATTTGGAATGCACGAGGGAATGCATAAAAAAGTTTTAAAATATTAGTGGAAAATGCTTAAATGAACATTATACCAGTTATAATTATTATAATTTATATCCTAATCTTGACTATGATTATATTAAAACATTTTGTAATATGGTAGAAACTTTGTCAAATATAACAATATGCCCATTAATTTTTAAACACTTCTTACAGAATTGCAATTAGATTCAATAGATCCAATTTAACAATTGTAATTTTTAAATTTCAGATTCATTCAATATTTTGGAGAATAAAAGTGTTTGAAGAATGGATGATTCATATTCCAGGAAAAAATTTTGTACAAATTGAAAAGATGATAATCAAATAAATGTAGATCACAAAATTATTTACTAAACACCTATCAGATGAAGGTTTATAGAAAAACATGTTGTTGCTTTAGTAAATCAAATCTGCTAAAGGTCATGTAATATAAAAAGGTAGCACTCCGGGAGTGCCGGCAGAAGTGAAAACTTCAATATTAACGTTGTGTTTAATTATAAGTATAAAAGTACTATCATTTATGAGGTAGAATACAATGTTTATTTATTGCGCTATCGTACACAAATATGACAATTTTTCTAATGACAATTTTTCATAATGAGATCCATTATGATAGAGATTTTCATTATGATACAGCTTTTTAAGCCAATAGGAATGCGACATTCGCACCTGGTTGACATTTCTAAAATTAATCATATTAGGTGACCTAATTTAGGTCTGTTTCCTGCAATAAAAGTGTAGCTCTGAGCTATAGGAATTTATTTATTTTAATTATGTTTTAATGCTTCTTGTATAGTTTACAAATGCAATATACATAGATGTTTCCAAATTTAGTCTTTTATTGCAGGCGAACAGACCTATTAAGTGACACTTAATTTGATAGCTGTCAAATAATTTTTATTTTCAAAAGTAACTATATTTAAAATTGATTTATCTAATAATTATTGATTGAATAATTTTTATTAATCGGAGTAGAAAAAATATTGTATGCCACTTTCATGTAATGGCCATTAATACACTCGCATATTATATACGAAACTCGCCTGCGGCGTTTCGTATCCTACAATATGCTCGTGTCTTAATGGCTATCATTACATGTTCGTTGCATAAAATACCATTATATGTTGTTATTTATAATATTATATCGTTATTTATATATTACATTAAATTTTATCTCTCAGAAAAATCAACTTCCATCCATAATTTCGACGACTTTTACACCATCGTTATTATCAGAATCATCATCGCAAATTTTTACAACTGATACAATTGGTTTATGATAACTGAAGTAAGAAACAAACAGTTTTGATTCGAACCTATTTAAGTGTCTAATAAAGACCGCATCAATAGTAGTTTTGTATTTCGTTGTGCTAAAATTGCGATCATTCGACATAGTTGAACCAAATTCATTATTTAAAAATTCAATTAATGATTGATTTTTATCGTCTGCAAAGTTTATGTTGAATACGCGTGGGACGCTGTACATAAACACACACGGTCATTCGCGCAGCACACTCAGGCACGGTAGAAAGAGTGGGAGATACTAGCTCCGCGTATTTCCATACTATACCCGATCAGTACGCAGCCATAGGAAACTACTCAAGTACAATATACATTGTTTTGCTATTTTTAATTTTGTGACTACAATATACAGGGTGTCCCACGACGAGTGAAAACTATCTGTATATGGCAAAATACTTATAGTAAAATCAAGAAAATTTCTACGTTTGGGTTTTCGGATACGATCTTTTCAACTAAAATATTTTCAAAGATGGCCGACTTCCGGTTCCACCGGAAGTCGACTGTAACTTTGTTATTTTAAATGGAACACCCTGTATATTAATACATTTTTGAAATCTACTTGATATTTTAGTATACTTTTGTCTAAAAACTTTTTTCGAAAAATGCACACTTTTTGAGTTATTGATTTTTTTGTAGAAAATTTTACCGTTGAAGACCCTTATAAATTATTTTTTTACGAGGAGACCCTTGAAGATATGAAAATGGTTTCTGTTCAGTGGCCTTAAGCAAGGTCAAACGTGATCGAATCTATGTTGAAAAATTTTTCATTTTATACAGGGTGTGTATAAAAAGTGTTCAAAGTTTAACTTCATAAATATCAAATTTCTTCATTTTTTTAAATAGAACCACCCTGTTTTTTCTATTTTAATGCATTCAGGGGAAAAAAATAAGGCAAGTTCATGTATACTTTCCTATACCTAAACCTTACCGTTATCCAGATATTAAAGGTTTTATGTAAATTTTTAGAGATGCAGGTGTGGTCTAAATTTTGATACAAGCACTAAGAAATAAAAATTATTATGTGAATTTACATGGTAAATATGACAAAGTTTTAACAAGAACATGTACACAGATATGCAACGTACAAAACATAGAGCAAAATACAATACTTCTTGAATAACTCGCGGACTACAAAGTATTAGATATCTTTTGAGAGGGAGGCGAATGCCTTCCCCTCAAAAGGTATTTAAGAAGGGGAAGGGTGAATCCAATTATTATATTCCCTTCCCCTTCCTGAATATCAAAAGATATCGAATTCTTTATAATCCACATTAATTATTCTAGAAGGGGAAGGGTGAATCCAATTATTATATTTTTTATGAATTATGAACGTTTGTCACTCACAAAATAATTTAAAATTAGTTGGCTTTGCACTCAAGCAATGCGACTAAACATTTTTTGTTTGAAATCGAATTCATAGAAATATACTTACTAACAAATTTGGTGTAGGTTTGTGGTTATCACTAATTTTTCAGTTGTTACATAGGGCATGTCCACGACAGCTGACATTGACAATACGACGGTGGTAAAACAATAAACAATAGACACGATGAAAAATTATCAAACAACAAACAACTATTAACCTATATTATTATAGTATTAAATATGCAAGCTCAACAATTAAAATAACTTTAAACGTACACTGAAGCAAAACCAACTAAACTCAAACACGATCTAACATTATGAAGCAGCATAACCTCACTATCAAGTACCACGTGGCTTTGTTTATTGTTTTACCACCAGCTAGTTTGTGACGTCACGTGGACATGCCCTATTGGTTGTTAGCAAGGATATTAGATGTTGTTAGCATCAAAGAGTACACCAAGATGGTGTACTCTTTGGTTAGCATAGACAAATAACAATATATTATATTTCTCTATGGTTGTTACACACTTTTACGGTGTACTCTTTGCTTTTACGCCAGAGCTTCTATCTGGTTATATGTGGTTTGTGGCTTCTATGTCATTTGTCAATTGATTGTAGCCTGTCAAATATATATTTATAAAAAAGGTAATTTAAACAATATTATGAGGAAACTAACTGAAGTGTTGTTATAATTCTCGAGAATACATGTTGTTGATCAGTTTTATATACAGTGCAATACATTTAAATTGTGGTGTGTATAAAATGACTAGTCCAAAAGTGATGTCTTCAGTGGCGAAAAAAAATCTTTTTTTGGATTTTTCTCAATCTAAATAGGTGAGTGAGTACTATCGATTTTTCGCAAAATCAATAAAAAATTCGTGTGCCCCTATAGCTCCCCGGACCCCAGAGTGCAAAATGCTGAATTTACAGAATATATGTTGATTGAAGTTTATACAAAAAATGTATGATTAGAGGTTTGTTCCTTTTATTAAACAGGGTGTTTCCAAAGTTATCTGAAATATTTTTTGGGTTGAAACTTACTGCTTCTGTTGAAATAATAAACACATATAAACCTCAACAATATTTCATATTACTTGAAACACCCTGTATATAGCTTATCTAATATGAAATACAATGAATTATTCATATAGTTGCATTCTTATATTCACAAATAACACAAATTTTGATTACATTTGATTAGTCAATTATTTTCTAATGGTCCTTTATTAAAAATTCCTAATCACTTAATTGATTGTTTCAGAAATTTCAATGAGCAGTATAATAAAATGTTTGTGATTGGGAAGATGTTGCAGCTACATATGAAATTGACAGTGAAGCTGGAACAAAATTAAACAAGGGCACATTGAAGAAAACATATATGAGGAGAAAGAAAGTGTTGGTAGCTGCACAGATGCATTAATACATATTCCTATAAATTGGGTAGCGGTAGCCATTTTACAACATGTATAAAGTATCTGAGAGGTGGTATTTTGTTAAACTTTCTTGAAGATGGAAAATGTTTGCTTGAAAAAAAAATATTTGGATGAATTATAAAAAATCATGATAATATGATAGAAGAATACTAAGAAGGAAATTGATTGGCTCACTATAAATTCAGAAAGTAAGTATCACTTATCAATTTTTACAAATAAAAATTTGAAGTAGGCAACCCTATGAAAAATGTAAAAGTCACAAATGTGTAGAATCTATTTCAGAATTATCAATTATCCTCAATATACACGGTGGGGCAATCTTCTGACATCGGTGGATTACATCGTTGTGGTACGAGATAAAACTTTGAGGTTTTGTGTAAGCTGATACAGTTACTGAGGGCACATTTTGAAAATACTTTCGTTTCTACAGGGTGTTCCAAAACCACGTAGCAGCACAAACCTACAATTTTTTTAAATGAAACGTACTATATTTTCTTCAAGAATCGAAAAGATCTCACCGAGAGCGTTACAAAAATATAGCATTCTAATATATTATATATAAATCGTTTATTTAGTCAAAAAATAACTAATTTTACATAGAAATTTACACAATACATGCACATGAAAAAAATACGTTAGTATATATTTAAAATACCTTTAAAATTATAAAACTAAGTTAAAACATAACACAAAAAATAAAAACATTAACTAGTCAGCAAGAAATCACTCAATTTTTTCTTAAATGTTATTATACTTGTAGAGCCTTTAACTTCTTCCGGCAAATTATTAAAAGCCTGTACACCTTTATAAAAAACTGAATTTTGCGTACTTTTTTTTTGGCCTTATAAACTCTAAAATTTTGCTTATTTCTAGTATTGTGTTCATGAACATCCTGGTTATAACTTAAAATATTTTGCAAATATACTGGCGAGATTCCCAATTTAATCTTAAATATAAATATCCTGGAAAAAAAGAGTAAATACTTTCCAACAGGCAACCACTGAAGCATATTTAACATGGAGTTGATTGGTTCCAATCGCGAACGGTTCAGTATTATCCTCATACCCCGATTCTGAAACCTTTGCAATCGCTGCAACTCATTCTGGTTGAGCAAATACAAAATAGTCGCACAATAATTAAAATGAGGCAATACTAGAGTATTATAAATAACTGTTTTAGTCCATTTGGTGAGATATGGAGAACAGCGTCTCAAATAATTAATTTTGTATGAAATATTTTTGATGACGTTATTAGCATGTTCCTTAAATTGTAAATTTGTATCAACTATCACTCCTAGATATTTAATTTTTTCGACTCTCTGAAGCTTTATTCCGTCAACAGAAACACTTTGTGCAGCTATATTTAATTTTCTTAAATTTCCACTACCCCCAATTAACATCCATTTTGTCTTTTCATAATTTATTTTCAACGAATTTCCGTTACAATAATCATTTATTTTACTTATAGAGCTATTTATTTCTTCAAAACAAGTCTCAATGTTTTCATGGGTAAAATAGACCAGAGTATCATCTGCAAATTAGTGTATTGAGCATCTTTTGATTACACTAGCAATGTCATTGATATAAATTAATAGTTATTTATGCAACAAGTGCAAAAAGTGAGTGTTTTTTGCACGCGACGTGAAATTGTCCAACGAGGTCTTCAGGCCGAGTTGGACAACACGTCGAGTGCAAAAAACACGTTTTGCAAGAGTTGCATACAATATTTTTTCTAAATTCATGCAAAAACTGGAAAATTAGAACATAAATATGTCAAGAAGCTTATCTAACCTAATAAAACTCAACTCGTTCTTCTTTTTTGTATCTTTATGGCCTCCACCTTGTCAGTACTCAATCATAGCTGGTTTTCGCCTTGACCATTTAAATTTCAAATAATTAAAGATTTGTGAAATAATTGTAACTCGTTGAGACTAAGTAGTAAGATATACATATTTTTTTGTTGTATTAAAGCAGGATCAGATACTTGCTATGGATTTTTATTTAATTTAAATGTTTATGTTTGTCATTAATCATCACAAAACTGACACAAGAATGACAGATGAGTGCAATAAAATATTTTATTGCACTAGTGCAATAAAGTACCACTTTTTCCATTAAATGTGGTGCACAAAAGTGTTGTTTTTTGCATGAATGTAGAAAAAAACTATTATAAGGGTATTTTAAAAAGATATGGCCAATTATTGGTAAAAAAGACCTTCTCTTCAACACTCTGTTGAACAGTAAATCAAAATAAATCGACAGGTCTTTGTGTTCAATTGTCATTCACATATCATTGGTTGTGCTTAGTATTAATTACTTGGTTATCTGTGGCTTATTTAATACAGGGTGAAACAAAACGCAAATCAAGCAATATCTCAAAAATTTTAAATGAATCACCCTATAAGTCTTTTCATAATTTGTTAGTGCAATTAATAATCTTTTAAATGATATAGCACATTTAGGGTATAAGTTGATGAAAAACCGTAAATATTTTATGATATAAATGATCAAAAACAAGTATTTTACGTACACAAATTAAATGGTATTAAATTTTTACATGCAACGTCTAAGGCATAAATTTTAATCGTAATTTTGGATGCATCTACAATATTTAATCACTGGGCCACTGTCAAGATTTTTTTGTGTTATTCGTAATTTCCTTTGACAATTTAAGTAAAAGTTTCTGTAAAAAATTAGTATAATTTAACAATAGTATTTTCATATAATTTGACATATTTGATAGTTACTTACTTACCTTTTGAAGGAAACGTTTCCACAATTTTTCCAAATACAAATGTAGATATTTTTTTTAGTTTAAAATTAAAATTAGATTTGTTTTTTTTGTGAGAATTCATGCACTCAGATTCAGACATTTGACCGTAGTCATTTCAAGGACGATACACATTCACAGAATTATATTTTTATTTGGAAAGTTTTTTTTTTATATTTGAAAATTTTAATATTTATGAAACCTTCTAAAATTGATGAATAAATGATCCTTTTGTTTGTTGCATTATAAAAAAATTTGTTTAGATTTTTTTTTGAAAAATAATCGAAAGTTAAATCGATTGAGGAGATTAAAAAGTTATGCAACCAGTTTTGTTAGGTGAGTGAATTTCCGTTTTTGAAACTAATCCCCTGAGCGAGATCTTATGTTTAATAATAAAATTAAATATAAAATAAAGAATAAATTTGAGCAAATCATTTCAATAGGCCCCTTGCAGATAATTTTTTTATTGCATCAAAATGATCAATTATACGTAAATATCATCCCACAGGAATATTTTCAAATTTTGTTTGATATTAAAGTCGTAATAAATAATTGAAATTCAAACGACTAAAATGCCGCCAAAAACACATTTCATGCAACAGTGACGTCACAAGGTACTTATGCCAAGTTTTGACGTCTATCAAAATTAATTTTGACGTTGTTTTTGGTGATTTTTTGAAAAAAAATGGTTTATCGGTATTGTATCGTGCCAGGTTGTGGAACTACAACAATCTCCACTCTTGGAAAAACATTCATTAAGCTACCCATTGAAGAAAAACTCCGAAAAAGGACCCAGAGGTGAATTATCAGATTGTGCCTTTAAAAATCCTTCAGACATCTTAATATTTGAAATTAACGATAAACAAAGAAACACAACAGTAAACACTATTAAACAATAAATTGATGCTAACATATATCAAGTAAAAATGCTTTTAAAATGGATAAACGGGAAACCAGATTTGAAGTTTACATTTAGCGGACGACAGGTGTACCTTGTGACGTCACGACCAATTTCATTGTGTTTTCGTGTGACGTCAAATTTAAAGGGCTTCGTGAAACTTTCTTAGGGAATTCATGAGATAATTTTGAGTACTTCTTGGAAAAAAAAATGTGGAAGGATATTTATTATACTTTAAGAGGTTTTCAGAATACTTAAAAAAATAAAAATCTATGCAAGAGGCCTATTGACTAATTAAAATGAAAAAATAAAAATTTGATTGAATAAACTCACCAAATATAAAATAAATTATTGAAATTAAAAAAAATAAAAGAAATTAAAAAAAAATACTATTAATCATACTTAGAATCCTAACATAATTATAATAGTATCAAGGATAGCTTTAGACTTGGTGTCCAGTACAGCTTCACTGACTTGCTTGGGTGATATAATTGGTCAGTTTTCATCTCAGTTTTCATTATCTATTTTATTTTCATTCTATTGAATATCAGCTGCAAAACTTGTTGACAGCATCATTTCCTTTCCTTTTTATGGTAGATGTATGCCACTGCCATTACACATTTCTCATTATGTTAACATTATTATAATTTATCAGGTTTATGCTGATTAGTTTTCTCTAGTGTTAATTTTCTTGATATCTACATTTGTACTTATTTTCTAATTCAGCATTTTTATATTTTTCCAATTTTAAATCACTTTCGAATCTTCAACTTTTTCTTGTAAGAAATTATATTGTTGATTTGTGTTATCTTAATATTCCAGTTCTGTAATTTGTTGTGTTAAGGAGTTTTTAATATAACTTCAGTATGTTTTATCTTTCAAGAAGTTGATATTTTCACATGTCTGGATCTATTTTTGTTGTTTTTTATTTTTATATGAAGTATAGTATACTTTATTGATACCAAAGCATCAACAGTCCATCGACCGAGGTCTTTCAGCCAATTTACAAAATATATACATGCTTACATAATATATTATATTCAGAGAAAAACTAAAATCATACAATAATAACAAACAAGATCTATTATACATCTAATAAAAAAGAGAACAAGATATTAAGTGGCAATATTGCTGTGATATATAGATGATTTCTTCAAACAGAGTTTTCTGTGGATGTCTTCTATAAAGACCATTTTCAGGCATCTCTAGAATGTGAAGTTGAATCAATTCCATGTTTTTTTCCTCAAGAGAGAAAGATCTGAACAATTTTTTGAATCTTCCATTTATTTGTTCTATTCCCGTCTTGCTATAAAGGAGTCTGTTTGATGGATTATGTAGTGGATTATCAGGATGTCTCATTTTAAAGATTTTTCTAAGACTGGTTGTTTCCCCTACTTTCATGTGATTTCTAGGCGGATTTTTACAACTATATAGTATTGTAGAACTATATTCTATCATGGGTCTACAAATTGTTTTATATATGTTGGCAACTGTTTCAATAGTAATTCATTCATTCTTATATGTTAAACTTCTGAAGTGTTTTGCTCTTGTTATCATTTTCTTTTTCATACCTGATGTGTGGTGATTGTAGTTTAATTTGTTGTCTATTTCAATTCCCAGATATTTCACATATTGGGAGGGTTGAATTAAATGGTTGCTTATCTTTATTGTCGGAGAGTTATCATGTATTTTGTGGTTGAATATTATTAATTTTGTTTTAGAAGGATTTATCGTTAGTCTCCATTTATTTGTCCATGTTACTATATTATTTACAAGTATTTGTAATTGGTTTATTGTTGTTGATAAGCTTTTATCCCAGGTTATCACCGCCGTATCATCCGCATATTGTAACACATTAATATTATTCAGTTTGTTTTCATATATATTATGTCACTGCAGTAAAGATTGTAGTATAGGAGACAGCGGTGAACCCTGTGGAACTCCTTGTTTCATTGAGAATACTTGAGAACATACACCATTAATTTTTACTGTGCACTTACGCTCTGTGAGAAAACTGTGTATAATTTTTAGCAGCGAAGGGGAACAGTTCATCCAGTGTAGTTTGTATAGTAATCCTATATGCCATACAGAATCAAAGTCCTTTTTGAAATCTAAGAAAATTCTGGTAGTCTTCAGCCCTTGCAATTTAGCAGCCTGAACATTGGACGTTAATATAGTAAGTGGGTGGATTGTTGAGGATTTTTCTTTAAATCAAAACTGGTGTGATGGAATATGTTGGTTTAGTTCTTCATATAATCTTCCATGTCAAAGTTTTTACCAATTACAGGGAGAATAGTGATAGGTCTGTAATTTTGGGGTAATTTGTGGTTAGCATTAGGTTTAGGAATAATTATTACAATGCCCCTTTTCCATTCATCTGGAAAAAGATGAGTTTTCATACAATAGTTATATATTTTTGTTATTTCTTTATGAATATCCGGATCCAGTTGTCTAAGAATTTTACGACTAATCAGATCGTTGCCTGGTGCTGTGTTTTTTCCTTTATTTAAAACTTCATCATATTCATCTTCTGTGATGATTCGGAGGGTATTTGGGTTAGGATTGTTCTCAAAACCATTTGTAAACCAATTATTCACCTCTTCCAGATTTTCTCTATCATAATCATTGTTTTCACTAAATTCATAGGTTTCTTCAAAGTACTGTGCAAAAGCATTACATTTTTCTTCATCAGTGTTGTATGAGTGGCCATCAAATTCGAATTCTGAAATTTGTTGTGTGAATGATTTATATTTTGACAGCTTTTTTATTTCATTCCAGTAGGTTTTCCCTTTCATAGAGTTAATATTATTGCATGCTTGGATCCATTTGTGTTGTTTAAATTGTGATATGAGTATTTGAATATCCTTGTTAAGTTTTTTAAATTGTGTCTTCAGTTCATCCGCACCCTTGTTTTGAATCTGCCTTTGTAATTGTTTCTTTAGCTTGATCAGTGATAAAATGAAAGGTGGAAGTTTGTAATTGAAGGGGGATTTTTGTTTTGTTTTGGAGAGTTGTCTATTATTAGTTTGGATAATGTAGTGTTGACATTTTTTAAATAATTTGGACAAATATTATGTTGTGCATTTATAAATTACTTCATTTTACTATTTACATTTTGTTACATTTTGCTATGTTATGCATTTTAACATCATTAATGCTATTAGGGTAAAGCTGTAGATTAAAATCGAATTGTATAGCTAGATGATCGCTGGGGGTTACAAGTACATTTGTGATATTGTCTATAATATTCTTAGAACATAATAATATATCTGGAGTTGTACTTGGGTTTCCTGTCATGATAAATGTAGGGGTGTGGGCATTTGGCAGAAATTGGAGTTTTGAAGGAAGCATTTGATTTGCTTCTTACGAGGGTGGCTTGAATTTGGGTTAAAATCACCAATGATTATTGAGTAATTATAAAGAGATGCTTTAGTGAATATCGTTTCTTCGATTAATGATGAATGGTGAATATATACCAGAAAAACATGTAATTTAGATTTTTTGTATGGAAATGAAACATGTATGCAGTTGTTGAGGGGGTTATTTATTTTTGGAGAATTTTCTTTACCCATTTTTAATGTTCTTCTGGACTGTATAAGGCTGCCTCCTCTGAAATTTTGGTTCAAGATATTTCCTTTTTGTTGAATTATAGACCAGTTATTGTGAGGGTTAATGAAATTTTCATTTTTGGTTTCCACACACAAAATGCTGTCAATATTTTGGTTTTGTATATAATTATATATTAAATATTTCTTGGGTTTAAAGCTGATGATATTTGAGTAGAGTAACCTTACCCTAGGAGCCATTATCCTGAAATATTGTAAGTCCTTCTTGTGGCATCGTTGGTGAATCATTGGTTGATTTTTCTAGATCGAACATGAGAATAAAAAGTCGATTTCCACTAAATACTGGTGTAGTATCAATATTATAAAGATGTACAAATCTCTTTTTAAGTTTAATTATGAGTTCTTGTCGATCACTATTTTTAGGATTATTTAATTTATTGGTGTACGTTTCTATAATATGATCATGATATGTCATTGATGAGTGCACTCTACTTGTGCTAGTAATTTCTGATGGCATTTCAGAAGATTTTTTGTTCATTGATTTAATGCGTGCGTTCGGAATTCCGTCAATAGGTTTAGTCGGTCTATTAGGACATTTAAGTGACCATGCTTGGTGATCATCGGCTTCACATGACGAACATTTTTCTGGAAGAGGAGAGGTGCAGTTTTGTGTTAAATGTTTTCCTTGACATTTCCTACAACATGTTGATGTGGTGCAAATCTCTGTAGTATGGGTAAATAAGAAACATTTGGAACATGGAATATGAGAGGGTTCTGGTGGTTGGCTAGGGTATGTATGTATGTATGTGTGTGTGTTTGGGGTAACATTCACTGAGACCTAAAAGATCTATTGTGCCCCCTTACTTCTACCTTTAGTCCTATTTCCCGGAGGACTTTAGGATATCTGCAGGCTTCAGCTTAGGTAAATGTTCCTCTTCTATCCAGTAATCTCCCAGGTACTGTGCTCTAGGATTCTGGAGTGCTGTGCAGTTGGAAAGTAGGTGGATGGAGGTTTCTTCTTCCATGCCACAGTATCTGCATTCTTCTTCCTCCACTAATTTGAGCTTTTTCAGGTGCCCATTCAGGCGACAATGTTCCGTTAGGATCCCTGTTAAAACTCTTAGTGCAGTCTTGCTTTGACTTATGCATTCATTTGATCTCCTTAGGTTGTAGTCACCCAGGAGAATCTTTGATTGTCTAAGCCCTACTAGATCTTTCCAATGGTCAGATCTCTTTCTTTCGGCTTCGCCTATTTCTTCCAATATTACATTGGGGCTGATTCCGCAAAAAGGTTCAGGCCCCCAGAAGGGTATTTCCGACCCCCTCTTTGCTAGTTCATCTGCTATTTCATTTCCTCCTATTCCAGTGTGTCCTGGAATCCATAGTAGGGTAACTATATTGTTCTCGCCTAATTCATTTAGTTTGTCTAGGCATTCCCAAACCATTTTAGAACTGATTACGCAAGAGCTCAGTGCTTTGATGGCTGCTTGACTATCTGTCATTATGATAATCCTTTGTCGTCTGTATCCTTTATCAGGCTTGAACTGTGCGCACTTTCTTATGGCGTGGATTTCCGCTTGAAAGATACTTGGGGTTTTTCCCAAGCTTTCGGAGTGTTTGGTTCCTGGCCTGATCCCAGTTCCTCCTATTGCTTTTGAGCCATCTGTGTACCATTGAATGGCATTCTTTCCAATTCTGGTAATGGTATTCGGATCCCATTCCTTCTTGTTGCTCAATTCTGTAACGAATTTCTTCGAAAAGTTGTACTTTCTCATCATACCGTCTTGTGGCATGTCCCAGGCTGTCTGATTTCTAAGAAGTGAAGAGGTGATTTTGGCTAGGGTATACAGGATAGTGGTAATTTTTAAAGAATACTCCTTCACTTAATAGTTTTTGGAATGATGAGTAATCTCCAGTAATTATTCTGATCAGTGGTGTAAGTTTCCCGGTTTCTCTTGAAGTTATTCTTTTACAATATCTGTGATATATTCCTTTATTTGAAAGGTGTTCTTTTATATGTGTGTCTTCAATATCCAGTTCTACTGATGATATAACACAGGCAAAAGTTGTGTTTTTTAGTGTGTTTGGTGTTGATTGGTTTTGGTTGGAATTCGTTTCTTTAAATTCTTTGACTACTTTTGACTGGACTAATGATTTCAGCTGTGTCTTAATGTGATTCTTATCTTGATTGCTTTTTAAAATGAATCCACTTTTAGTTTTTATAATCACATCAGAGGAGTTTGGATTTCTTGCATTCCAAAAATTAGCAAATTGTATTCTTGATAATTCTTGATTTGTTGTTTT
This sequence comes from Galerucella nymphaeae, assembly GCA_963978555.1. Taxonomy (NCBI): domain Eukaryota; kingdom Metazoa; phylum Arthropoda; class Insecta; order Coleoptera; family Chrysomelidae; genus Galerucella; species Galerucella nymphaeae. The sequence goes on along the minus strand of OZ021706.1, from coordinate 3,446,936 downwards.
AAAAAAGATATATTTATAGTTTTTATTTATGATGTTTCTCATTTGTAATGAATGATAATATGTGTTATTATTTGCATTTTTTTATGGTTTTTAATGTGGTCGTTTCGTTGTAGAATGGTTGTTTGAGATTGTTCTGTTGGATTTCCGGAATAATGCGGTCCTACGATTATGTTTTGTATTTCTTGTTGTGATAGGTGTGTGCTTCTTTTTGATGGGTTTGCTGAATTTGATGCTCCGCGTCGGCGTTTTTTCTTTCTCCTCACTTATTGCCACTCTCCATTGTCATCTATTTCCATTACTTCTTCCGAAAACGAGGATCCGCTACTTTCTGAAGGCATTTCAGCGTTTTTCTCGTGCTTTTATCTTTTTTCTTTTATTCACTAATAACTTTAATTTGATTTCAACTTTTTCAACTTAATTTGATTTTAACTACTTTCGTTAACTTATTTACAAAGAGCAGGCCGATTTACGTCCTTCCTCTATGAATGTTAGACGAATACTGTTTTTTTATATGAATTTGTAAAATATCTTTGTGTAACTCTTTCATTTGAAAAGGTAGTGTTTTTCTTCGTTTTGGTGAGTTTTTCATCGTCAATTCAGATAATATAATATTGAATTTTTTAATATAATTTGGACAGCTAATTTGCCTTGCGTTTATAATTTACCTCAATTTTCTTATTTACTTTTTGATCTATTGGGCAAAAAAGCTTCATTAATGTGAGGATAAAGAGATTGAAATCAAACAGTGAAGAAACTTTTGACAGTCCAATTTCTCGAAAACTGTTCATATGATATGCATGGAATTTGGCAGATATAAACATGACACACTTCTGTACAATGGGTAATATTGATGATACTGTATCTTCCTTTAACAGCATAATACTGAAGGCAGCTGAAGCTACGATAGAAAAGACTAAATTAATTAACAGAAAAACAGTACCATGGTGGAACAAAGAGATTGAAAATTCCCTAAAAGCCACTAAGAATGCTTTCAATATTAGCTATAGACACAAAAGCCAGGAAAATTTGAATACATTTAAATTACTACGTGCAAAAACAAGATATCTAATGAAACAATCACAAAAACCATCTTGGGCCAACTATGTGTCAACAATCACAGCAGATACTCCTGTGAAAAGTATATGGCAGAAAATTAATAAAATCAAAGGCACCAAATCGTATAACACCATTGACACAATAGTTCATGCTAGTGAATACATATCAGACAAACAAAAAATAGCGGAGGCTATGTCTAACTACTATCAAGAAAATTCTAGCGACCATAACTATTCACACCTCTTCTTAGAATACAAACGAGAGATGGAAACCAACGATATAACTATCAAAAATAACGTTCATCCACTTAATGAGCCAATTACTTTGGACGAACTCAACGAAAGTCTATTAACAATAAAAATCACCTCTTCCGGCCCTGACAAAATCCCATCCATTTTTCTTAAGAAACTTCCTTTTTCAGCCAAGCTAATTCTTATTGATATCTACAATCGTATTTTTACCACACACCAATTTCTTTCTTTATGTTCTGAAGCAGTTGTTTTACCATTATTAAAGCCAAATAAACCAAAAACTGTTATGTCGTCATACCGTCCAATATCCTTAACATCAAATGCCTGTAAGGTAATGGAAAGAATTTTAAAAAATCGCTGCATATGGTACTTGGGAAAAGAACATCTCTTAGCACCAATACAAAGCGGATTTCGATGCAATAGATCCACCAATGATAACATAGTTGCACTGGAAACTGAAATTCAGGAGGCATTTATCCAAATCAAACAGTAATTGCCATTTTCTTCGACATTGAGAAGGCTTTTGATACCACTTGGAAATACCTTATTATAAAAACTTTACAAGATTGGGGCATAGACGGAAACTTCTTAGCATTTACAAAAAACTTTCTAGGCAACAGGTCTATTATGCCCGATTGCACCAGTTAAGCTTAAATGTAAGGATTAACAAAGTGCAGCTTAATGATAATTCCAATCTCTCATTGCACCATGTTACGCTTAGTAAAGCCACGCTTAAGTACAATATCGTATGTCTTTACTTGAATTATTAATATTTTTTACTAGATTGTCATAATTTTGGTTGACAATTCCAATAGTTTATCTGACAACTTCTTAATTTTTTAAAAAGTCGATTGATCTAATTAATTTATGCCATGGAAGGTGAAAAAAGAATTCGGTCTGCGAATTTTACTTCTGAAGAGAAAATGCTTTGTCTAAATTTGGTTAAGAAATATAAGGAAATAATAGAATGCAAAAAGACAGACGCGGTAACATGGAGAGAAAAGGAAGAGGCTTGGAAAAAAATTGAGAAGGAATTCAACATTCAAAGCCCTTCCGCAAACTTCAGAACTCACCAAAATCTTGAAAAATTTTTTGATAACAAAAAAAGGAGACGAGAAAAGTGGTAGCGGCTGAAAAGAAGCATTTGATGCAAACTGGTGGTGGGCAGCACGTACCAAATAATGACCCTTTATTAGACATTACCCTGTCCATTATCAATGAAAAAACGGTTTATGGCTTTGCAAATCAATTTGATGATGATTCTGAAACTAGCACTGGGATCTCAACAGTAGAACGCAAACTGGAAATTTCTTATGAAGGATCTAGTGATGGTGAAGTAAGTGACTAGTTTGGTTTTGTTAATTGTCGACTTATGAAATCTTATTCCAGCAGCAAGAAGTCCATGGACTCAAAAGGAAAGTTCACTGGGGAAAGATGAAACCACTAGATTTAAAAAACCCAGTTAATTCAAAGTTGATTCCTTCAACATCACGTGGAATTGAAGTAGGTTGTTTCTCTGAAAGAAGTTATCATATTGAATAGAATGTTATTCATTCTGAATGTCTATTTTAGGCATCTGCTCCAGGATTGAAAAATAAAATTTTGGTTGGCAGAAGAGAAAATTTTGAAAATGATATTGACGAACCACTGACATTTGGAAATCAAGTAACACCTAATTCCTCCGAACATACAGTCAATAGCTCCTATTACCCTTGGAAAGGATGCTATATCAAAAAATTTTTGCTGTGTTTGTCTTATTGCATTCTCTTCATTTGGCATATTTATATAGGTTGCCTTCAAACTAGCTATAGCATTTGTAACCCTCTTCACTATTCTACATACAGTTGATTCATGCATCCCAGAAAAATCTGCGACAGTTTGTAAATGACCTCCCGTGGAATACAATCTGAGACATACTAAGAGCTGGTTTATTGGAGATACTGAGTTATTCCTGAAAGTATACCTTTCATGTACAAAAAATAAAAATAATACCTAACTAAAAGATCTTACATGTCCCTAGGAAATTCTAAGAGATGTTCTATTCTTGGTAACAAGTTCAATACTGTATTTCTAGATAATCTAAACCTCCTCCTGAAGGAAAAGTCATCTAAATTATGAAACGGGCCATTTCTAACATAAATGTGCCTTGGAATACCATTTTCAAGGAAATCTAAAATTTCTAGCTCTTCATCAAGATTTTCTTCTAAATTCATTGTTGTTTATACACACCAAACCAACTCAAAAATTAGGGTATACTCACTGTGGTATACTATTAGAAACGTCCAAGCAAATTGGAAACGTCACAAAACGTCAAAATACAATGAACGCGCAATCGCATATCTACCGCTTAAAAAATAAGCCATGGACAAAGCTAGGCTTTAAATTTCGTGTATATAAGCTTCGCTTTGATGACGGTGCAGCGAGTTTAATTTTTTAAGCCTGGCTTACTTGTTAAGCCAAGGTGGTGCAATCGGGCATTAATGTAAGAATTAACCAACACTTATCAACCCCAAAATATACAAAACGGAATTCCACAAGGATCGGTTTTAAGTAAGTAATCTTTATTTAGCTCCAAGCTAATTATATATATATAATCTTAAAACCCTTCTACCACTTAGTGGTGTAGGGTGTGTTGCAGCTATTCTCTCGTCACGAATTTTTTCCATTCTTTTCTATTTTGAGCTAAGTCCTTCGCTTCTTTCCAACTTCTTCCTCTTTTATCCAGTAATCCAGCAATTACTTTATCCCAAGTTTTTCTTGGTCTGCCCCTTTTTTTATTTTTTTCAATTTTTGCTTTCCATATTTTCTTTACTGGTCTTCGTTCATCCATACGTTGTAAATGTCCCCACCATTGTAGTTGTCTTTCTTCTACAAATTCTAAAGTTGATTGTATACCCAGGTCTTTTCTGATATCTATGTTTTTCATTCTATCCTCTTTTGTTACACCTCTTACTCTTCTCAAATATTTCATCTCTGTCGCCTGTATTTTACTTTTTTGTTGTCCTGTTAACACCCATGTTTCACATCCATATGTAAGTATTGGTCGATATATTGTTTTGAATACTTTCAATTTCGTTTCTTTAGAAATTTCTTTTTTGTTGATAAATTTTGTATTCATGGCATAGTAAAGTTTGTTAGTTTTAACTATTCTATTATTAATATCTGCTTCTTGTGTTCCGTTTTCGTCTACTATTGTTCCAAGGTACTGAAAATGTTCAACTTGCTCTATTTTGTCTGTATCTATTCTTACATTTATTTCCTCTTTGTCGTCTCCAATGACCATAACTTTTGTCTTGTTTTTGTTTATTTTCATTCCCATGTCCATCATTGTTTTATTCCACACATTTATGTTTTTTTGTAGCTCTCTTTCATTTTTTGCTATTAATATGACATCGTCTGCAAATGCTCCTTCACTGATGTATACCCTGCACAATTGTAAATGTCCCACACATACTTTTTTACTTAGTTTTGTGCATTTCTTTATGATCTCATCCATGTAGATAATAAATAACAAAGGGCTTAGGCTCCCTCCCTGTCTTAGTCCCATATTTGTAGTGAAATTTTCTGACATATTGTTATTTCTTATGACTGCGTTCTCATTTTTCTCATAGATATTCTGTATTATTCTTATCATTTTTCTATTCAATCCCCTTTCTGTTAATATTTTCCACATTTTTTCTCTAGGTACTCTATCAAAGGCTTTTTCTAAATCCAGGAAAGCTACGAATAATTTCTTTTTTTCCTGTACCGCTTTTTCTGTCAACTGTTTGATGGTAAATATGTGGTCTTGGGTACTCCTACCACTTCTAAACCCACTCTGTGACTCCTCTAGAGTATTTTCTATTGTCGATCTGATTCTTTTCTCCAGTATCTTTTCCAACATTTTCATCGCAGTGCTAATTAATGTTATTCCACGATAGTTATTACAGTCTTTCATATCACCTTTCTTGTAAATTGGTACAATTAGTGCTTTTTGCCAGTCTCTTGGTAGTGTTTCTTCTTCTATTATTTGATTAAAAATTTGTAACATCATATCTTTCCCTTTTTGTCCAACGTTTTTAATCATTTCTGATGTGATTTTGTCGTATCCAGGGGCTTTTCCGTTTTTAAGTTCTGTTATAACCTGTTCTATTTCCTCTTCACTTATTTTCATTTCTGCATCTTCTTGTATACCAATCTGTACATGTCTCTCTTTATCTTTTGTTTCATTAAGTAGTTCCTGATAATATTCTTTCCATCTTTGCATAATTTCTTCGTCTTCTGTTAGTATTTCTCCGTTCTTATTTTTTATAAAGTATGTATCCCGCTTTTGTTCTGTTTTCATATTCTTTAATGCTTTATAAAAGAGTTTCTGATTTGCTTTGCAGTCTTCTTCTATTTTCTCTCCAAACTTTCTCCATTGTTCGTTTTTCGATGTTTTAATTAGTTCTTTTGCTTTCTTCCTCTCATCCTTATATTTATTATATTTCTCTTGTGTTCTATTCGATAAGTAGTTTTTCCATGCCATTTTCTTTTGTTTCACTTGATTTTTTATTTCTATTGTCCACCATGAAGTTTTTTTCATATTATTTTGTTTTCTATGTATTCCACACACCTTTTTTGCTATACTTAGGATTGTATTTTTGAAGTAGTTCCATTTATCCTCTATACTTCCGTTTTCTACTTCTTCATAATCAAGTTTTTTGTCTATTTCCTGTCCATATTCCAATGCAATTGCTTTATCTCTTAATTTATAGGTTTTTATAGATTCATATTGCAGCTTCTCTCTTAATGTAGGTGGTTGACTTATTTTTTCATCGTCTTTAAATTTGGCTTCTACTACATAATGGTCACTACCGATTTCTGGTCCTCTCTTAACTCTTGTGTCTTTTATTGTATATTGATATTGTCTTTCTATTACTATATAATCTATTATCGACTTTTCATTTCTACTCTTTACTTCCCTTGTGTATTTGTGGATATCCTTATGCTTGAACCATGTATTAGTTATTATCAAGTTGTTTATTAAACAAAAATCGATCATTCTTTTTCCATTGTTATTTCTAAAATTTTCTCCGTAGTTTCCAATGACGGTTTTATATTCCTCATCTTTCAGACCAACTCTACTGTTAAAATCACCTATTATGTATAATCTTCCTTCGGATTTTTCTATTGTTTCTGTCAATTCATCCCAAAATTCCTGCTTATTATCAGCTTTATCATCTTCATTTGGTCCGTACACTACGATTATTGTTCTCTTCTGGTTTTCGTTCGTTTTAATTTCTATTGTCAGTATCCTCTCTGACCACGCTTTCCAGCTTTGTATCTGTGCTTCTAATTTCTTGTGTATTAAAAATCCTACTCCTGCCACTGCTCTTCTTTCTTGTGGTACTCCGCTGTATATAAGTATATTATCTTTTGCTAGTTTTTGTATTCCTTGTCCTTTTTTCTTTGTTTCTGTTATTCCTAATATGTCAATATCCATTTTTTCAAATTCTTCCTCTAGCTCTATTTCTTTTCCTTTTATGCTTTTTATATTCCATGTCGCTAGTTTCCATATCGAAGAGTTTTTTGTTTTCAAGTCTATTTCATTATTCTTCTTACTGTTTGTAATATTATTTTTATTATACTTTTCAATATTGTTACTCATATGCTTGTCACTGTTATTGTAATTGCTTTCGTCATTGTCTTTGTCTCTACTAATGTCTATGTTATTGTTCTTTCTATCATTATTATGTTGGTTAATACTATTATTATTCTCATTTTTACTTATATTTCGATTTTTCAAAATAATATTGTTACTATACCTATTATCATTACTACAATTATTGTATTCATTACCATTACCATTACTATTACTAATTTTAAAAATACCCTTACAACTAAATTTATTATCTAAATTAATATTCGATGATCTTCTTTCTTCTCTTCTTTTTTCATCTTTGTCTTCTTTTCTATTCAGTTTTTTGACCCCCCATCATTTCTAACTTTTATCAAATCGTTTTCTTTGTATCTCCATCTCCACTCTTCTGTTCCAATATACATTTTTCTGTATCCAATTTTGGTTGAAGTTCCTTTTTTCTTTTCTTCATTCGCTCTTATTCTAAGTATCTTCTGTATTTCTCTGTCCTTTGGTGACATATCATCTTGAATGAATATTTTATGTCCTTCTTTATTCCTTAATTTGAATTTGTTTTGCATAACTTTCCTTTTGTTATCTGCGTTATTTAATTTTATTAGACACGTTTTCTCTCCTAGTTTAACAGCTTCGTATACTTTAATTTTCACTCCCAATTCTTGTTCCAAAAAGTCTTCCATCGCATCTGTTAATTCTTTTTGGTTTTTAGTATCTGTCTTCATACCTTGTATTACTATATTATTACGTCTTTTCTCATTTTCTAATCTATCCAGTCTGTCTTCCATCTCCATGACTATTTTTTCCATTTTTATATTATCATTCACAAGTTTTTCATTTTCGGTTTTCAGCTGTAATATTTCCTGTTTATATTCTTTCTGCTCTATTCTCATTTGTTTTATTTCTTTCGATAGTTCATTTAAAGAATCTCCCATTTTTTCTATCATTCTCATCAAAGAATCCATGTTTTCTTCTATTTTTCTATAGCCTTTTTTTGGTGATTTACTGTCGAATCTGCTTCTCTTGAGCTCATCATCATGTTGGTCTTCCTCATCTTCCCAATCACTTTTTCTTTTCTTCACAACTTCATCTTCACTTTCCATTTTTATTAAAATCCGATCCTGTCTTTCCTATGGTCCCAAAATGCTGGTTGTCTGACCACTAATATTTTTCTTATCAGTTTGTTAATGGATTAATTTGTTGTTTTTATGTTCTATTCTCATAAATTTTATACTGGTTACTGTCTATTTGGATGAATATTTTAGGTTTTCTTACTTGTTTTGATGTTGTTCTTCGATTTCTTATTATCTAAACGCACTTTGAGGTCTTATATACTATATTATTCACTTTTTAAATTTGAATTACTCGTATTATCTCCAAAATTTGAGTTTTAATACGGAGTGTCAATATAAGCCACTTTTCACTTTATTCCCAAGCTAATTACAAACAGCTAATTCTATTTATATACAAAAAAAAATAACTTTAAACTAAATGTCCCATCTCTAAGGAATGAACTCACATTTTTGTTAAATATGTACACATTTTTACTGTTTTTAACATCAGTCGGTAGCGAATTGTATAGTCGAATCCCATCAGAGAATAATGATTTCATAAGAAATGAATTACTTGTAAATTCTACATTATAATGTTGGTTTGTACGTAATAATCGGCCATGGAGTTCAAACCTAGATACTAGTAGATCAGTTAGGTACTGAGGTAATTTTCCATTAATCAACTTGTAAATCAACACCACGTTAGCTTTTTCAACATTTTGTTGGACTGACAACCAATTCAATTGTCTTACACTTTTTCTAGTAGCAATAAATAGTATAGCACAAGAACTTCATCTTCCATTAAAAGCAAACCTCTACGCAGATGACTTCGCGGTATACACAAGAAGTAAAAATTCCACATAAGCTTGCGAAATTTTACAATAATTTTTATTTAAGTTACAAGGATGGACCAACAGAACAGGACTTACATTTTCAAATGATAAAACCAAAGTGGTGGTTTTCAACAAACACAATAAAGCATCAAATATTAAACTGCAGTTGAATGAATACATTCTGAAAATAGAAAATGAAATTACCTTTTTAGGAGTAACATTCGACACAAAACTTAGATGGAATATACACATAAACAAATTGATCCAACAATGTTATTCTCGATTAAATGTATTAAAATTAATTGCACATCACTCTTGGGGGAGCTAATACTACAATACTTTTAAATCTTTATAAAACACTGATCAGAAGCAAACTGGACTACGGAGCAATATGCTATGATTCTGCCAGCAACTAACTACTACACAAATTAGATACAATAGATAAGTGTTTCGAAACTGAAACAGCTTTTTTAAAAACAATTTATATGTTATGAATTACAAGTACAACTAATCTTAACAATAGTTAGACAGAAACTGAAAATATAATATAATAAAGATTCACTAGTGCATTATAGATAACGTTAGAATGCTTAGTAAAGGTGTTAGATTTCTGTAGGTGTCATGACATTGTCATCTCGTAACTCCTCCATCCCTAAGACGCAAAAATAATGGAATGATTTTGGCGATTCGGATCTATTGGATTTTTTTGAATTTGGATTACTTCTTCTCTATTGTTTGATTTTGATTTCTTTCTTCTGAACAGATAATATGATAGGATTATTATGAATAAAATTATTAAAAATGAAATTATTGTTATGATTGGTACTTTATAGATGTTTGTTTGAATTTCAATTGGTATTGCTTTACAATTCTATTAATTTGGTAAAGATCATCAAATTTAATTTCTGTAAGATTTGAAGCTTGATAGTTATTTTGAGTTTTAAACTGTTCGATTTCCAATTTTGGTAGAATAAGTGATTTGCCTTTTTGGATTTCTTTCTTGTGGGAATATTTGAGTTCGTTTATGGTTAGTTCAGAATCTTCTGGAATATTGATTAATGATGGCATTTGGACTTGAAATATTCTGTTACTTCGGCATTTTGATACGACATCTTGGGATTGTACGGGGATGATCATTACTTGGTCACTTGTTATTTGTTGAACTATTGATTTTTGAATGTTCACTTTGGTTGCGTGGCATCCTTTTGGAGATTGGCCTCTTATGAGTTGCAGTGTACAGTTGTCTTCTGAGGCGAATTTTTGAACACAGTAATATATGTCTTCTAGTTTTGGACATTCTTCTTTTCTAATTGGGTTTCTTCATTGTTGCGTGCCAGGTATGGATAAGATGGGTGAATACTGTATTATTTTGGATTATTGGAAATATATGATGAAATTCTGAGGGTTTTGATTTTAGGATAGGAACATGAATAGCAAATATTAGTTTGGAACCGGAAAAGGTTACTTGGGTTCCAAGAAAAGTATAGTATGTTAAGATATTATTGAATTTAGGGATTTGGTTGACTTTATATATTTGATTTCAATGTTTGATCAAATCTAAAATTTCGTAACTTGATATTTTAGAACTGTGAAGAGTATTTAATTTTGAAAAGAGAACGGTATTTTCGATATTATCGATAAATGAAATTAGATTTTGGCAATCGAGATTGATCTGACTTATTGTTCCTTGAAATGTTATATCTACCTGAAGAGTCAATTTGATTCAATATAGACGCTTGAAATTTTTCCAAATTATTATGAAGTTTTTGTTGATTTTGCCAAAGTGTTGTCAATGATTGATTATAGTGATCAATTAATTTTTTAAATAAAGAAGTTTGTAAATTTAGTTCGTATGAAACATGTTTTTGATTCTCTTGTAAAAGTTTAATTGCATTATCATAACGGTCACCGTCATCTGAGTCTAAATTTACAAATAACCATTTATTGACTTTGCCTAATCCATTGATTAAGCCTCTTTTTGAACGCATATGGGGATACAAGTTTTCAAATTTTCTTTCTAAAGAATTAATTGAAAATTCAGTTCTCTCTATCATATTTTCACTTAAGCCATGATATGAAATGGGATTGGAACTATTGATTTTTACTACTGTTTTTTGTATAATGGAAAAGTGAGATTTTAGTGTATCTATCTGTTTAACCACTTCCTTAACATCTAAGTAGTGAATAAATGTATGTTTTGTATATATAATTCTAGCTTCACCTATTTCTACTGGAAGTATTGTATTTTCTAAGGGCGTAATACTAATTTCTTCCTTAATACTATTTATTCTGAATATTAGAAGGGCCAGCCACATCAGGAGAGTTAGCAACTTCATCGTCCTGTGGGTCCTGTAAAACGTTATTTAAATTAATTCTAGGTTTCCTAATAATACTTTTATGATAGGTGCCTTTATTTGTTTCTAATAAGACACCTTTATCATTTACTACTTCCACCTTTTTGAATTTCGGTAGTTTTTTATCGCGAGATTTAGTCTGTACATATGCTGATTTTTGTGCTGATAAATCGGGGGGATCATTTCGATTTTGGTTAACTTTTGTAATAAAATTTTCTTTCACTTTTTCGTTACGTTCTTTTATTGATTCATATAGCTTTTTGGTAGCTTCCTTGTGGTTTTGAACATAATAAGATAAGACTAAGTGATCATTGAGATCAAAGGGGTCCGGATTATCTATATGACCTTTGATAATTTCAAAAGGGGTATATTTCGTGGCTGAATGTATAGAATTGTTGTAGCTTAGTACAGAGTGTTTCATTATTTGGGTAGGAGATAGTTCCTTGTTTTCTTCTCTTAGACATCTGAAATGTTCTATTAAACTCGAATGAAAACGTTCTACCGGCGAGTTGGAGTTACTATTTTTTGCTGTCGTGTGGTGAAGTTCAATTCTGTGTAATTTACAAAAATCCTCCAAGTCTTTATTTTTAAACTCGGTGCCACTGTCGGTAGTTATTTTAAAGGGAAGTCCGTGGTGGGTTATGAAGCTTAATAAACTGTCAACTACTGAAATGCCGCTAACAGTATTAATGGGATAGGCTTGACCATATCTGGAAAATGAGTCAATAATAGTAAGAAATGGGGTATTGGAAATTCTAAACACATCCATATGTATATGATCAAATGGCTTGGAAGAAGTTGGTGTCAAATTAAATTTGACTATGGGTGGGTTACGGTCATATTTATTTTTCAAACATACCTCACAACTATTAACAAATTTCTCGATGTCTTCCGACATTTTTGGCCAATAATAGACTTAAAGTTAAAGACATTCTCAATTCGTTAATTCCGCGATGTCCTTTTTTGTATACGTGATAGTACTCCATTTTTTCTTTCTGCTCTTCAATTGTAGGAATATCACTCAAAATTTTTGTACAGTGAATAAGTTTGAATGCTGAATTTTTAAAGTATTTTTGGAGTGTTACTACAAAAATTTCCGGTAAATATTGCGTTTTAAAATATAAAGCATAAGTATATTTAGGATTAAAAAATTCTTTGGCAAATTTATAAATACTTTCATCTAAATTTCTTTGTGGCAAGGTGACATTCAATCTGGTGTTTTCAAATACATTTTCTTTTCTACATAATGTTTCGCTAATATCACCACAGGTTAAAATTATTTGGTTTTTATATTGGTTCACTGGTCTATCAGTAATAGGTATGGAAAGGATTGGGTTCTCTATAGAGGTATGTACTGTCTCTAAATCGCTGTTTGAAATATTATCTATTAACGGAGGGGGAATTCTGATATTTTGGATTATGTTAATTTTCTTTTGATTGTTTAATGTAGTATTATTTTCATTTAATGTATTTTCAACATCATTAGGTGGCAATTCCGTCAGGTTTTCAATTTCTTGTTGTATTATAGAATCAATATCGTCTATATTGACATCTAATGAAGCGGTTTCTAAAGCGTTTAAATCATGTTTGGGAGGTGCTCTTGATAAAGCATCTGCTACTTGGTTAAGTTTGCCTTTTTGATACTTGATAGTGTATTCGAATTCTTCTAATTTCAGCCGCCAACGCATAAGGCGTGAATTCGGCTCTTTGAGAGAAAATAACCATTCTAATGGTTTATGGTCAGTCAAAATTTTGAAAACGCGGCCAAATAAGTATGGACGAAAATACTTACATCCCCAAACGACTGCAAGTAGTTCCTTTTCTATTGTCGAATAATTGATTTTGGCAGAATTTAATGTTCGCGATGCGTAACATATAGGGTGATTATCTTGACTCAGTACTGCTCCTATCGCGTACATAGATGCGTCTGTCATAATTTCAAACGGTTTTTCAAAATCAGGGTAAGCCAATATGGGCTCTGATATAAGTAAATTTTTACAATTATTGAAGCAATCGATAAATTCTTCAGTGTGCTTAACTTTATTGTCTTTTTTCAAATAGTTTGTTAAAGGTTTTGTTAATTTTGCGAAATTTCGTATGAATTTTCGGTAATAACCCAGAAGTCCAAGAAATGATTTTATTTCTTTCTGAGTTTTCGGAATTGGAAAGTTATTTATGGCATGAATCTTTTTTGGAACATTAATACCTTGGGGTGTGACAACATGTCCTAGAAATTCTACCTCCTTGCGCAAAAATTCACATTTGTCCAACTGGACTTTTAGGCTTGCTTCTTTTAACTTTTCGAAAACTAATTTTAAATTTTGGATGTGCTCTTGCAATCCAGTGCTAAAAATAATTATGTCGTCCATGTAGACAAGACATATTTTATTTTGGAGGTCTTTCGGGACCTCGTCCATGACTCTTTGGAATGTACTGGGTGAATTACGAAGACCCATTGGCATTCTTAAAAATTCGTATTTTCCGTGATCGACATTGAAAGCCGATTTATTAATAGAACACTTACTCATTTCTATTTGATAGAAACCACTAGCAAGATCAAGTGTGCTAAAGTATTGGGCTCTACCCAATTTATCTAGAGTTTCATTAATGTTTGGGATAGGATAGCGGTCGCTAATTGTTTTTTCATTTAGCTTCCTGTAGTCCACTACGAGACGCCACTTTTGTTGTCCCGAAGCATCCATTTTCTTTGGCACTATCCAAATTGGAGAGGACCAGGGGCTAGAAGAAGGTTTAATAATACCTTTTTCCAGCATATCTTGTATTTGTCGACTCACCTCTTCTTTAAGAGCGTAAGGATACCTATATGATTTTACATGAACCGGTGCTTCGTCTTTGGTCTTTATAACATGTTTAACCTTAGACGTGAATGTAAGTGGGTCACCCGGTTTTAAAAATATTTCTGGAAATTTTCGACACAAATTGATTATACTATTTCTCTCTTCACTGTTCATATGTGTTGTTCTAATAAGATTTTGAATATCATTCTTCTTTAAATTATTTTTAAGTGAATTATTAAAGCATTCAAATTTATAAGTTTCGTATGAATCCGATACATAAGGAATAGAATTAATTGGTCTCAATAATTTGATGCATATATTTTTATTGGTTTCATTAATGAATTCAACTGAAGCGAATCCATTTTTGGCCAAAGTTAGTGACTCTGGTATATAAATATCACCTAATATAGTTTTATCGATTAAAATCTCACTATTAAGAGTGGTAACAGGAATTCTTTTCAAAATTCTTTCATATGGGCTAACAGAAATCCGAAATGTTACATCAGACGGTTTTCTGAATTTCAGGGGAATGATAGCGTTATCACTGATTAGTCGTTTATTTTTCAAGTCAATGTTAAAATTCATTGCAATTAGGTCATTAATTCCGATAACACCGTCGAAAAATTCGTGGAAGTCATACAATATAAACTGTAACATATGATTATAATTAAACTCACGGAATGCAGGCATTTCCGCTTGAAATCTGATATTTTTCGTACCTAGAGAAGTTGAAAGTGATACATTCGACTGAAAAATACCGTTGGGAAAAAATTTTTCTGCAACAATAGGTTTTAAAATAGATTTTGTACTACCAGTATCTATAAGCAATTTTAATGGTGGATTTTGAATTTCGATATAGGGAAGTGGGTTATTTGAAGTTATATTGAGCTCAGTTAAGGTGGGCTCATCGTTGAGGCTCTGCTCTGAAAATTTGGGTTTTGATAATCGATTTCATCGGTTAATTGGTGATTACCACCGTGATGATTACCATCATATTTTTCAAAATTAGTATCATCTTCATCACAATCATTAGCAAATAATTCTTCAGATGTGAAGTCACGTCTTTGATTATTATTATTTGAAAAGTAGTTTACTATACATTGAAGGGATTCTGGAAGTTTTGGACATGGGTTGCGGTTTTGGCAGTTGATTTTGAGGAATGGGTTTGGGTTTAAAGACATTACGCTGTAGTCCGAAGACTTGCGCATTTGTTGGATAATTATTTTTCTGTGAAAATGGGCGTTGTTGAATATTTATTGGCTGAGAAGGCCATTCATATTTTTTAGAGTTTTGTCGGTATTGACTTGAATTAGGAGAATTGAATTGTGAATTCGATTGATTATTATTATAATTATCATTTTGAAAATTAAATTTTGGAGATGAATATAATCTTTCAAAATTTTCAAATTCGCTTACATATGCTAACGCATCCTCAAGGGAATTTGGTTGTTTTAAATGTAGGTTATTTCTTAGCACCCCTGTACAGCCGGCTATAAATGCATTTGACAAATTTTCTCATTATGATTCAAGCTTGTATCATTACTTATTCTTTGTATGATACTGCTTCTTAAAATTTGAAGCCTATTTCCAAATTCTAGTAAATTTTCATTCCTATACGGCCTATTTCTCTTAAGTTCTTGTATTAAACAATCTAAGTTACGTTTATCTGAAAAACATTGAACTAACGCATTTTTAAATAGATTCCAATTAGTTAATTCAACCCGATTTCATACCATTAACTCAGCTTTTCCAATAAGTTTTCCCTGTATGCATTCAAATATGTGTTCATTAAACTCACTGCCACAATTGCTATAGGTTGCAATTAAACTTTCACATCGAGAAATAAAAGTGTTTAATGTATTAATGTCCCCGTCATAGGGCTTAATATTTTCTAACTTTGACTTAAATAAATTCCAGTTAACGGATGGTAGCTCTTGTGCTGCCGTTGCCATTTTCTTTAATTTAATATTGCTTAACTTTTTATTTGGTTCTGAATTATTTTCACTCTTACTTATACTTAATTTATTGAAAAAGTATACCAAGTCAGGATCACTCATAAAATGTAACTTCTCTATTCAATATACGGTGAAAATTAATATTTATTTGAAAAAAAGGAAAAATTCTAACTATCCTTCCTGAAAACCTCAAAAGGGTTAGGAGGGTGAAAAGGAACTTGGCACTCACCTTGATGGTCTTGATACCAGTTTCTTCCCCGAGTTTCTGCTTTCCCAAGGGCTCTTGCTGGATCTGTTTCGTCTCCAATGAAGGATAACTCAAAGTCCACGAAAGGGTAGGTTTCACAGATTCGCGATAAAGACGTAGAAACGTCAAAGTCCCGAAACTTTGTTTTCGACAAAAGCGAAATTTTCAAAAAATTTTCACGACTTCGCGAATCCTACTGACTGCGCCAGATAAGTGTTTCGAAACTGAAACAGCTTTTTTAAAAACAATTTATTTGTTATGAATTACAATTACGACTATTATTAACAATGGTTAGACAGAAACTGAAAATATAATATAATAAAGATTCACAAGTGCATTATAGATAACGTTAGAATGCTTAGTAAAGGTGTTAGATTTCTGTAGGTGTCATGACATTGTCATCTCGTGACTCACTTTTAGTTTTTATAATCACATCAGAGGAGTTTGGATTTCTTGCATTCCAAAAATGAGCAAATCGTATTCTTGATAATTCTTGATTTGTTGTTATAAAAAAGATATATTTATAGTTTTGATTTATGATGTTTCTCATTTGTAATGAATAATAATATGTGTTATTATTTGCATTTTTTTATGGTTTTTAATGTGGTCGTTTCGTTGTAGAATGGTTGTTTGAGATTGTTCTGTTGGATTTCCGGAATAATGCGGTCCTACGATTATGTTTTGTATTTCTTGTTGTGATAGGTGTGTGCTTCTTTTTGATGAGTTTGCTGAATTTGATGCTCCGCGTCGGCGTTTTTTCTTCCTCCTCACTTATTGCCACTCTCCATTGTCATCTACTTCCATTTCTTCTTCCGAAAACGAGGATCCGCTGCTTTCTGAAGGCATTTCAGCGTTTAACTTTTTTCTTTTATTCACTAATAACTTTAATTTGATTTTAACTTTTTCAACTTAATTTGATTTTAACTACTTTCGTTAACTTATTTACAAAGAGCAGGCCGATTTACGTCCTTCCTCTATGAATGTTAGACGAATACTGTTTTTTTATATGAATTTGTAAAATATCTTTGTGTAACTCTTTCATTTGAAAAGGTAGTGTTTTTCTTCGTTTTGGTGAGTTTTTCATCGTCAATTCAGATAATATAATATTGAATTTTTTAATATAATTTGGACAGCTAATTTGCCTTGCGTTTATAATTTACCTCAATTTTCTTATTTACTTTTTGATCTGTTGGGCAAAAAAGCTTCATGATTGTGAGGATAAAGAGATTGAAATCAAACAGTGAAGAAACTTTTGACAGTCCAATTTCTCGAAAACTGTTCATATGACATGCATGGAATTTGGCAGATATAAACATGACACACTTCTGTACAATGGGTAATATTGATGATACTGTATCTTCCTTTAACAGCATAATACTGAAGGCAGCTGAAGCTACGATAGAAAAGACTAAATTAATTAACAGAAAAACAGTACCATGGTGGAACAAAGAGATTGAAAATTCCCTAAAAGCCACTAAGAATGCTTTCAATATTAGCTATAGACACAAAAGCCAGGAAAATTTGAATACATTTAAATTACTACGTGCAAAAACAAGATATCTAATGAAACAATCACAAAAACCATCTTGGGCCAACTATGTGTCAACAATCACAGCAGATACTCCTGTGAAAAGTATATGGCAGAAAATTAATAAAATCAAAGGCACCAAATCGTATAACACCATTGATACAATAGTTCATGCTAGTGAATACATATCAGACAAACAAAAAATAGCGGAGGCTATGTCTAACTACTATCAAGAAAATTCTAGCGACCATAACTATTCACACCTCTTCCTAGAATACAAACGAGAGATGGAAACCAACGATATAACTATCAAAAATAACGTTCATCCACTTAATGAGCCAATTACTTTGGACGAACTCAACGAAAGTCTATTAACAATAAAAATCACCTCTTCCGGCCCTGACAAAATCCCATCCATTTTTCTTAAGAAACTTCCTTTTTCAGCCAAGCTAATTCTTATTGATATCTACAATCGTATTTTTACCACACACCAATTTCTTTCTTTATGTTCTGAAGCAGTTGTTTTACCATTATTAAAGCCAAATAAACCAAAAACTGTTATGTCGTCATACCGTCCAATATCCTTAACATCAAATGCCTGTAAGGTAATGGAAAGAATTTTAAAAAATCGCTGCATATGGTACTTGGGAAAAGAACATCTCTTAGCACCAATACAAAGCGGATTTCGATGCAATAGATCCACCAATGATAACATAGTTGCACTGGAAACTGAAATTCAGGAGGCATTTATACAAAATCAAACAGTAATTGCCATTTTCTTCGACATTGAGAAGGCTTTTGATACCACTTGGAAATACCTTATTATAAAAACTTTACAAGATTGGGGCATAGACGGAAACTTCTTAGCATCTACAAAAAGCTTTCTAGGCAACAGGTATATTGATGTAAGAATCAACCAACACTTATCAACCCCAAAATATATACAAAACGGAATTCCACAAGGATCGGTTTTAAGTCCTACAGTTTATCTAGTAGCAATAAATAGTATAGCACAAGAACTTCATCTTCCATTAAAAGCAAACCTCTACGCAGATGACTTCGCGGTATACACAAGAAGTAAAAATTTTACATTAGCTTACGAAATTTTCCAACAATTTTTATTTAAGCTGCAAGGATGGATCAACAGAACAGGACTTACATTTTCAAATGATAAAACCAAAGTGGTGGTTTTTAACAAACACAATAAAACATCAAATATTAAACTGCAGTTAAATGAGTACATTCTGAAAATAGAAAATGAAATTACCTTTTTAGGAGTAACATTCGACACAAAACTTAGATGGAATATACACATAAACAAATTGATCCAACAATGTCATTCTCGATTAAATTTATTAAAAGTAATTGCACACAACTCTTGGGGAGCTAATACTACAATACTTTTAAATCTTTATAAAACACTGATCAGAAGCAAACTGGACTACGGAGCAATATGCTATTATTCTGCCAGCAACTCACTACTACACAAATTAGATACAATTCAAAGTACTGCACTCCGTATTGTGTTCTGAGCATTCCGCACCAGTCCAGTTAGCAGCCTTCAAACCCTAGCAGCGGAACCTCCCTTAAACTTTTACCGATGGTTCCAAAAATAAGGATGGAGTAGTTGCAGCTGTCTACCATGACAATCATTCCGTAGCTTCAAAACTTAAAAAAGAATGTAGCTTATTCACCGCCGAGCTGTACGCTATTAAGGAAGCACTAAAACTTTGCAGATGTATTGATTCGAATGTACTCATTAAGCGCCCTACAGGGATTGAAACAAATATATCCCAATCATAACCTCTTATCAGAAATTAAGGAAGATTTACAGAATTTGGTACTGAGAAACAAGGAAATAAAATTTCTCTGGGTTCCATCGCATGCAGGAATCGAAGGCAATGAGAAAGTGGACCAAATAGCTAAAAATTCAATAACAAATCCCACAATTAATATCACTTCTTTCATTCCTCTAACAGACATTAAAATCACCATCAAGGACCATATTTATAACACCTGGCAGCAATTGTGGAACGTGAACGACGCAAAGCTTAAAGAAATCAAGTCTCGAGTGAGATCAAAGCTACCTCTTCCACGAGGAAGAAAAAACCAAATCATTATCAACCGCCTACGTATTAGTCATACAGCATTGACGCATTTTCACCTCATCACAAAAGAAGAACCACCAATATGTAATTGTAACATACAACTTTCCTTCAACCATATCTTAACAAGCTGTCCACAGTACCATCAAGACAGAACGATAGCACAATTACCAGAAAAAATTGAAGATTCCCTAGTTTTAAAAATGGACAATGTGTTAAACTTCCTAAAGAACACTGCCTCATTTAACAAAATTTAAAATCTATGTTTGTATTTAATATTTGTATAATTCATATTACACTCCCGCTAATAACCCTAACGGTTGATGCGGTAAATAAATAAAAAAAAATACTTCCAAATGATATTAGACTTTGCCTAACAAATGAAAGTAATATTAAAAAAGTTATCACGTATTTAAAAACAATTGATATTTTTAACAAAATTCAATATATTAACACTCAGAAATTTCAATATAGAAAGTCGATGCTTTTCAACAGAAAATAGTAATAATATATAAACTGAAAAATCAAATAGGTTACTAAGAAGAGAGCATCTGTGGAATAGGTTATATACTCCATTTTTCGTGCTCTTCTTTATTCAGAATTATTTCTTCATTTAACTATGCATAATCAAATTTATGTTCTATTATTAATTCAAGTGTTCCATCCAAATATTGAAATAGCATCCACCTAAATAAGTTTGAATTGATTCAATTTGTTTGGAGTGGGTCAAAATCAACAACATACATTTGAATTTGATGAAACGCGTGTGAAATATTTCAAGATACAACAAAATATAATTTTTTTTGTAGATTCTTGCTTACGTTCCAGAATCGGTCTTAGAAGGGACATCTCATGTGTATGACAATAAACTCATTGAAAATTGTTAAATAAAAAATAGTACACAATTTTTCACTTGGAAATTATATAGGTTACTTTTATTTACCAGATTCAAAGAAGCTTTTGAACATTTTTCAGATAACCTCATATAATTGTTGATTCTACATTCATTTTTAAAAATCTTATACCGACAGATTGGCGCATAAAAAAACTACCTCTGCCACGAGGAAGAAAAAACCAAATCATTATCAACCGCCTACATATTAGTCATACAGCATTGACGCATCTTCACCTCATCACAAAAGAAGAACCACCAAGATGTAATTGTAACATACAACTTTCCTTCAACCATATCTTAACAAGCTGTCCACAGTACCATCAAGACAGAACGATAGCACAATTACCAGAAAAAGTTGAAGATTCCCTAGTTTTAAAAATGGACAATGTGTTAAACTTCCTAAAGAACACTGCCTCATTTAACAAAATTTAAAATCTATGTTAGTATTTAATATTTGTATAATTCATATTACCCTCCCGCTAATTACCCTAACGGTTGATGCGGTAAATAAATAAAAAAAAATACTTCCAAATGATATTAGACTTTGCCTAACAAATGAAAGTAATATTAAAAAAGTTATCACATATTTGAAAACAATTGATATTTTTAACAAAATTCAATATCAGGAACATTAAATATCAATATAGAAAGTCGATGCTTTTCAACAAAAAATAGTAATAATATATAAACTGAAAAATCAAATAGGTAACTGAGAAGAGAGCATCTGTGGAATAGGTTATATACTCCATTTTTCGTGCTCTTCTTTATTCAGAATTATTCCTTCATTTAACTATGTATAATCAAATTTATGTTCTATTTTTAATTCAAGTGTTCCATCCAAATATTGAAATAGCATCCACCTAAATAAGTTTGAATTGATTCAATTTGCTTGAAGTGGGTCAAAATCGAGTCCTAAGGACTCGATCACAACATACATTTGAATTTAATGAAAAGCGTGTGAAATATTTCAAGATACAACAAAATATAATTTTTTTTGTAGATTCTTGCTTACGTTCCAGAATCGGTTTTAGAAGGGACATCTCATGTGTATGACAATAAACTCATTGAAAATTGTTAAATAAAAAATAGTACAACATTTTTCAGATAACAGCATATAATTGTTGATTCTACATTCATTTTTAAAAATCTTATACCGACAGATTGGCGCATAAAAGTGAAAAAACAATATATTGAGAAAAAAACTGATTAGTTCAAACCGAAATTGCATGGTTGTAAAGTATCTGTCTCTATTCGTTTAAAAGTTGTGAGCTCTAGATATACCGGAAGATATAAAGAACACGATATTATTAAATGTTTTGAATAACAATGTGTAGAAAATGTTCCTCCCAAATTTCAAAATAATCGCAACTCCTAACACAAATCTGGCAAGGTCCGTAGATTTGTTATTTTTTATTGCGTTTAGAATGTTAATGTACTGATACTAACATGGTTATTTGTATTAATTTAAATCATTAAATTTTGTAGGCTGTTCAACGGTAAGACGCCCATCTTCATTTTGATATCATCAACAACTCAAGATAACCTGGAGATATAAATGTCACAATGATAACACAGTGTGGATTTATGGAAGATAATCTTTGCTAATAAGTTGTGTATTCATTATTTGAAGAACATTTTTTTCAGTATTTCTATAGACACCTGAGAAATGATAAATTTGAATCTGAATAATATCCAAATCATTTATAGAAAAACTTTTGTTCATTTGAAGAGAAATTCAAAAAAAAATGCTAAAAATTATGGAGAAAGCTCCGCTAGATCTGGATTATCAAAATAAAAAGATTACTCAACTTAGCTGAATTGAAATTTTGCTTTATTTTAGAAATCAAGCAGGGGAACTAGTGCTGTGAGCAGATATAAAAAAGGTAAATCGGTTCACATTTTTGTTGTTTTTCGGAAGATTAAGGTATATTTCAAAAATGATTGAAAGTGTGGCAATATAAGAATGGTGGTAATTATATTCAAAGAAAGTGTTTTGATCAATAATTATTAGTTACGGAACAATCATCATTGCTTAAGGCATTAACTTGAAATTTAAAAGTTGATTGATGGTTGTCTCTCCATTCCATTGAACTTTTTAAAATAATTAACCGGAGCGTCCTGCAAAGGTGGTTAATGTTGTGAAGTTTCTCGAATCGCCATGTGAATTAAGAAATCATTTCGTCAATTGCCTCATACATATTTTATGTATGTATATTTGGGGTAACATTCACTGAGACCTAAAAGATCTATTGTGCCCCTCATACACATTACTTTTACAACATGTTGTGGTGTAATATTGTAGCCGGCGTCTGAGCTTTCTCTTAGGTCGTATATATCTACTTGCCTCTTACGTTCTTTCTTAATCCCTTACTCACTCCGGGAAAAATACTCAAAAAAATATATTTCAATCATAATGAAAATTTTGCATTGAGGAATATAACTGTGAGTCAACATATAATTTGTTATTTTTCATGATCTCTGGAAATACATTGACAGTTAACCACCAAACTTCACTTATTTGTTCCGTGGAAATTGCATAGGATCAAGCTTTTTATTCTTTATGGAAATTTCGAAAACCGTTTCTTCATTCAAACAAAGTCGAATATTACATTTTTCGCAAGATATTTGTGATTTCCTTTTACTTTCTGGGTATTTGCAATGTTGACGATTATCATGATCTTCTGATTAATTGTGCCTATACGTATTTCTTGGGCAGGAATTTGAGAAAAAGGATATTTTCTCTTTTTCAAATCAAATTTTGACTGCAATATATTGGAAGGCCTACCAAGTTTTTTTACCGTATTTACCCTCGTTAGTACTTCTGCAAGCCCAAGCTTGAACTCTGAAAGGGGTAAATACAGGTTATTGTGATTTATGATTTTTTTCCAAAATAACCAGCTATTGACAGCTAACATATCAAGAAAATGAAAAAATATTCTCATTTAAAACTTTTTTCATCTTATCTCTATTCTGTGGTACGCTAATATGGAGTCCAATAGATCAATTCCTCTCATATAATTGTTGTACACTCTGATACATTGAGGAAGAGGTATTGCTATGTGTTTTGTTTTTGCACATCTGAAAGAGTCTGACAGTAGTAACCATCTTATTATCAAACCAACATACTACGGATACATCAACATGTGCTGCTTGTTCACTGAAGGTTCCCCTGTCTTTTCTCTCAAAATCGAATTCTTTAGTAGTGCGATACCTTTTTTGTGCGAATAAACAACGAGTAATGGGATGATGGTGAACCAATTATCAAACTTTTCATGCGTCTCAATGGACTTCGTTAGTTTTACTACAATACTTTTGAACAGACTTTTTCTATTTGGCTAAGGAGGAGGCCTGAGAGAATCGAGAATGGTTGGAAGGTGAAGGAGACTTTGTGCTTGGGCATAGGTGTCATTACTGGTGGTAGAAGGACTGTTCGATAGTAAGTTTAGAACTGCTTCTTTGGTTGTCGCAAGGAGTTATTCAAGTTTCCTTCTGAATAATTTTGACGAAGAATCACTATCCAGTTCGTTTTGGACAAAATCATTCACACTTATAGTGCTACAACCTTCTACCTTTTCAAACTTACAATTTTTTGAAGAGCTTGAAAAGCTTTACAACTAAGATTGTCCTCACTCCCCGCAAAATGCCTTTTGGAATCAGTCAGTATAACTTTCTCCACTTGAATCATCATCATGCAATTGTATAATTACGTTGTTGATTACCTGATCAAGAATGGTTATTTTCCAAACTTCTTAGCATAATCATAAGGTGATTTCCAGTCATCGACTGAAATGTTATTGAAAAAATCGTCGCGGTATTAGATAACCCCATTAAATTTGGAATGAACCCTTTTTCGCTACCAGCATCAACAATTATCAGACGAGGTTCTCCTCAACTTGTTGGTTTCATCATACGCAAACAGCTTTTAGCGCTCGGGTGTATGACTGGAGTTGATATAAGGCTTATCCATGTATAATAGACGAATGTGAAACTTTCTAAATCACCTTCAAGAACCTGGTCTATAAGTCGCTGCCAAGTTGCAGGTGCTGAATGAAGTCCGAATGGCATACGTTTGAATTGGAAAAGACCACGATTTGGAACAGTGAAAGCTATAAGAGGACGTGACTCAACTGATACAGGAATCTGCCAGTATGCAGATTTTATATTCAGTGTACTTAAGTATCGAGCATCCCTAAGTTTATCCAGTATAGAGCTGACATACGGAATCGGGTACGCATCAGAAGTGCTAACCGCTTTTAACCGTTTGTAGTTAACACAAAATCGCCATCCTCCTTCATATTTCGATGGCGACTTCGATGGCTCAACAATATCCTTTCTCAACATATCGTCAAGTTCAGCATTCACGGCTTTCTGTAAAGCAGGAAAAATGGGATAATACCTTTGTTTTATGGGTGGTGAAGTGGTAGTAATTATTTGCTCAACCAAGTGAGTACATCCTAGGCTATTACCCATGGTTACAAAAGCGTCGTTCACCATTTTGTTTAAAGCTAAGCGTTGGTCTTCAGTTAAAGACTTGATATCGCGTATTCCTGCAGTGTCAACAGTATTTATACAGGGTGTCCCACGACGTTTTGACAGTCCAATTTCTCGAAAACTGTTCATATGACATGTATGAAATTTGGCAGATATAAACAGTCGAAACTGATGCTTATATTCATTATAAAATGACTTTGGTTTTTCCTGTCATTTCGGGTCACGTAACCTCAACATAACTTTTTTAAATGGGACTACCGGTATAATATTACAATTTTGGATACATAATTCGAAAACAAATTCAACGATACCAAACTTGACATCACTGTATTGTGCCGTAATGATAATAGAGGCAATTAAATGAACATCTGTATAAATTATTTTATTAAAAAACGTAACATAGGGAATTAAAAAGTACAAGTAATTAAAGAAATTGTTCAAATTGATGACCATGTACATTGATGAATTTTGTTTTCTCCACATTCTTCATAAATAAGTAGCTTGTCAACATATTCATCGTAAGTAAATATTGAAGGCATTATTTACTTATTATTACAGTGTCTTCACAAAAATATGACTAATAATGACAGTTCTTGAATGAAATTCACCTAACAATAATGAATGACAACCTATGTTAGGTTGATACTATTGTTTCATAGCCACCTAAATTTACGAGTGCAAAATGTTACTTTAATAAATTTAATAAAAATAAATAGCTCCTATTATCATTACTGAACAATACAGTGATGACAAGTGTGGTATCGTTGAATTTGTTTTCTAATTATATATCCAAAATTGTAATATTATACCGGTTGTCCCATTTAAAAAAATTATGTCGAGGTCACGTGACCCGAAATGACAAGAAAAACGGAAGTCATTTTATAATAAATATAAGCATCAGTTTCGACTGTTCATATCTGCCAAATTTCACACATGTCATATGAACAGTTTTCGAGGAATTGGACTGTCAAAACGTCGTGGGACACCCTGTATAATCATTTTCACGAAACCTTCATTCACCAGCATGCAAGTCGGGAATAATTTCCATCTGGGACCAAAAATCAACTCCAAGTATCAGCCTATGCTGTACAAAAGACATAACTAAAACATTCACTATTTGCAGTCGTTCTCGGAGGCAAATGGGTAACAATACTTCCCCTATACCATCACATGTTTGTGCATTAGCTACCACACAAGTCACTTTCTTAGTGGCATCAAGAAAACATGAACCTTTTAATTTATCCCAACCTAAACTACAGATAATAGTGCTAGATGCCCCACTATCTAATAAACCTAAAAACTCTATACCTAAGATATTTACAGACAAATACGGCCTTTTATCACCCTGAGCATGGGCTAACACATAATCCAAAATAACTTCATTTTTAGCAGAGTAGTCGTGTATTTTTCCCGTCGTGACCGCCGACAGCCGACTTAGAGCGTTTTCAGACGATACCATTACCATAACATTTTCAGCGGGTGATAAATGATCGCAAAATGGTATATCATTTTCACACATAACCATAATTTGATACCATCGAATTTTGTACCCTAAAATAGTATTACACAGTTGCCAAGGTTAGTAAGTTAGAAAGTGTTATGGATAGAGGACGTGTGTTGCTAGAGCTACTTCTCAAACGGAGAAAAGCAAGGAAACAAAGGGAGGCTCGATGGAAAAATCGACGGTACTGTCGTATATTCGGTACTATTTTATTTTCTCCTGTAGGCTGAGCTTTATTCTGACGAGTTTTTGACCTCGTTATTGCTAAAACGTGAGCATTGTTAATGTACAAATCTTTCAATTCCTTTATTGATATCCTTGAAATGCTGTCCGCATAATTTGAATTTCCTTTCAAATATTGTATCTCGAAGTTGTATTCTTCTAAATCTAATCTAATTCTAGTGAGTTTCGAAGTTGGTTTTGTCATCCAAAAAAGATGTGTTAACGGTGTGTGATACGTTTTCACAATAAAATGTGAAGAACCATATAAATAACACTTAAAATGATTAATTCCCCATTGAATAGCTAACAGTTCTTGCATGATTATAGGTTTATTTAATTCACTTTTCTTAAAACTTCGCGTGGCATAAGCTATAGGTAGATTCTATACCTTCGTATTCCTGACTAAGAATTGCAGAACACGCAATATTTGAAGCATCTGTTGTCAATATAAATTTTTTATTGAAATCTGGATATTTCAGAATAGGCGGCTGAATTAATGCCGATTTTAATATTTGGAATGATTTTTCGCAGTCTTCTGACCACTCGAATTTTACATTTTTCCTATATAATTTATTGTGAGGTATGAATATTTCACCGAAATTTGGAATGAAACGTCTGTAATAGTTACAGAATGCTACGAATATTTTAGATTCTTCTGAATTTTTGGGCACTGGATACTGCTCAAAGACTCAATATTTTGCCTTGTCGGGTAGAACCCCTTCACTAGACAAATTGTGTCCTAAATACGTTACTTCTCGCCTGAAGAATTGACATTTTTGTGGATTTAATTTAAGGTTGAATTTCCGACATGTGTTAGTAGATATACAACACCATTTCTGGTTCAGCTAGATAGAGAGAGAGACAATGAGTGTGAGAGAGACATGGTTTGCCATGAGACGAATTAAATTTAAAAAAAACTTTTACCTAAGTGTGGATCGAACTCCGAATCTACGCGTTCATATCAATACATCTAACATAGTCTACCATGATCTCTCATGCATATCATTACCGTTAGGATGATGAGGCGGCGCGCCACGGTCGATAACAGCACGCACCATACGCTTCTTGCTGTGAAATGTGACGTAGTCGAGAAAGATCCGTTAGGATGATAAGACGGCGCGGCCAGATTTAATAACATCGTGCCACCGGAGTGTTCTTTTGTAATATGTCTTCAGAAGAGTACAGTCATCGTTTTGAGGAGTTCATTAAGAATATTGGAAAATTAAATAAAGACATTGCTTTTTACGAAGATAAAAGTGAGGTTATAAATCAACTGGAAAATCTTAGTTTATCTGATAAAAAAGGACATGAAACACTAATTAAAGTTGAGCACCAATGAAACAATGAAGTTATGGTTGGATGTAAAAAAAAATTGATTTTATGAAGTATTGTAGGTTCTTGCCTAACTAACCACTTAAATTTGGTAGCAACTAGGCCAGTTCGCAGGACTTAGTTACTTATTGATCTTATACAAGAAAATTAGAAAAAAAGAAAAGGCAATTTTAGGGCGCCACTAATTTTCTTTCCTAAAAGAAAATTAGAAACAAAATCAAATTTAAAGGCTAGCTAACTTTAATCTGTTGAGAGAAAAATTAAAAAATACGTTTCTGTATAGTAAATAAAACTAAAGAAGTAAAATAATGTATATATTAGCTTACAATTACATAAAAAAGGTTAGTAAATTATAAATTATAAAAAAAATACTTAGAGTGAAGGCGACTTTGGTATGTGATGTCGATGGATAGATGTTGATGGAGATATTATCCGGTACAACTGAAATCTGCAGCTTAGCCTGGGACGGTGGTCTCCCAATATTGGGTTATTTTAATTTCATCATGAAACCGCTTCTGGCAGGTCTCCCTGTCTACCAGGCACTGCTAGTTTTCCAGTTCTGTATTTTTTTCTTTCAGGTATTCTAGGTACTATCAATTTACCAGTTACTATCTGTTACTATGCCCCAGAAACTGTTATTATTTCAGGTATTGTATCCAAGCAACTGTATCCCAGCAACTGTGCAGTAATCCAGATATTGATGAAATAATGCTGCAGCTATAAGTTATTCTTATTTAAAATTTTTGTTGTAAAGTTATATGGATTACTGCACAGTTGTAGTAGTATTGTCGACAGACGATGAGAGAAGACCCGCCGGAACCTTCCTCATTCTTATTTATAGATATTCCAAAATTTTGAATTTAGCGGTAAAAGACATTAAGAATCTTGATTTTAGGTCTAGTAGTTTATTCCACCACGAAACAGAAAAGAGAAATAATTTCTTAATTATTTGCATGAAATATTTTTAGGAAATATTTATAAACTATTCCACCAAAAATCAAAATTCTGAAGAAAATCTTCAATAAAAATATGAACTGAAACGATGAACGCAAAGTTCATGTTTCAGACAGACGTGGAGGAGTCTTCGTATAAACTGGGTGCCTGAAGAGGTCCATCAGTTAGCCCGTAGACTGCCGCAAACTACTTATCCGTTAAGACGTATTCAACCTACACCATGTTCAACAGAACAGTAAAGGAAATAAAAAATGAAATTCATGTAATATAAAAATTGATGAATATACAGAGTGTTTCAATAAAACCCATGTTTTTTAAAAAAACTTCATTTATAATGGTAATACAGTATTTGAAAACTAGTCGCGGAGACGTTGTACATTTCTTTCGGTACACGAATATACTCCAGTGGCGTGGCAGGGGCTGGGATCTTGAGCAAAGTTTCCAGTTTCACAGGGTGTGTCATCGAATTTGCTTTGCAAACGTCAATAATGTGTGGAAAAATACCGAAAATGTGACATTTCTTTTGCAGAAACTCGGCTTTTTGTTGTCCTCGAACGTAAATGTAGTCTGCGGCATGCAATAACTTGCTTTCCAATATTTCATTCATTTTAGAATATTCTACATCTCCTGAAGAATATCGAATGCCATGCACATTCCTTTCCAAGTAGGATATAGTCTTTTTGTCCGCGTTGCTCAATGTAGAAAACGGTTGCGGTGGTAAAAATGTGTAATGCGAACCTTTAAAGCCAATTTCTATGCTGAGTTCTTTGGCAATGAAAAGGCCGTCTACGACAAAACCTTGAATGTCTACGAATGCTACTCTCATGTTGACGTCTGTTCGAACACTAACTCACAACATCTAGTTCAAGCTTTTAACAATTTCGGAGAGGGGGAAGTATTCCATTACGCAATCGTGAATTATGATGCAATAGACTTTGGTATTTTCGGGAAAGCCTATGTTTGCTTCAATGTCAAGTTTCACATCGACTGTGGACGCCTTCTTGCTTTATTCCTGTTTCGAACAATCGATAACAAACAATGCTCGTTTCTTGAAAGAAGAATAATCCAGCAGGGGACGCTTCTGTGTGGAGTTTGCGTAGTTGGAATAGAATTCGGTGAAGTTGAAATATGCCTCATTGTAGTCAGTTTTAGCGAAATCCAATTGCATTCTTTCATTGGGCCAATAGTCACCATTAAGTGACAGTCTTATACTTTGTACAACGGCATTGTCAAATAGAGTCGGGTCAGCTGTACTCGAGTTACGTTTGTCGGTTTGAAAGAAAACAATAACAAAACGAGGTCTTTCAACTGAAGTGGATGTCTTGACAGCCCAAACTTCACGTCTTGCTCCTTTAGTAATTGAAGGTAATTTGTGTAACTCCCACTTCCTGAATGGAATAACTATAGGTTGATCTTTTTGAATGGATTTCATGAGATTTAATATTATTTCGTCATTAGGAAAGATATGTTTAACTTTCAGCTCAACGCTTGTAATGTTAATTTTAGCTGTTGTAGTGGAGAGCGTTCCAGAGACATTCTTTTCAGTAATATATAAACAATCATTGTCATTTCGTGCCCGAACTAGTCGTATTGTTTGACGCCCACATGTAATCATGGAATAATCGTTGAAAATGCTGAAAATATGTTTGAGAGGTATTTGAAGGTTGAAGGACTTGTCGCTAACATTCAGAATAGGATCTTTCGGGTAATTCCAACCGGCTATAGCCATATGATTGGAATCTTCTTGGTTATAACAGGTCATGGCACGTACGGCGCTTACTATTCCAGGATCTCGAACTGTTTCCATTCCCCTGGCACTTTCACTGTACGTACATGAATCGAATAGAAAGGCTCCAACATTATTTGCTAATTTCACGTCACCAGCTCCGTGTACTTCAAGCGAACCTTTAATGCACAACAATGTTTTGCTCATCGCAAAGAACGAATCATCCTGATTAATGCTAAACTCCACAATGTCACTGCAATTGAATGATTTTATGAATGGAGCATAGGTTCTATATTCGGCCTTTCGAATTGACTCATCAAACATCGGCTTACGATAGATATCAAACATTGGAGGCATGTCGTTTTGGAGTAGACGTTTTCCATACATGGTTGTCATTTTTCAATTTAAAACCCAGCGATTGCAAGACCAATTTGTTTGCGAACGTGAGCTGTTTCTGCTTTGGTGACTGCACAGCTAATGAAGTTGAAAGTGCTGCAGATTGTCTCTTATGATTGATTATTAGCCCCATCGCGCTCTAAGCTCCAACACCAACGTACTTGGTTCTCTACGAAAGTTTACAGGCTGACCGTCCTGGTCTAAGGCTATGACAGTGATGTTGGTTATTTCACGTTGTGGTATAAGTGGTAAGTAGAGCAAATTATGAGGAATTTCGTCGATGGAATATCCTGGATCTACTTGTACGACGAATTCGTAAATAGTATGAGCGGGTCTGTTTGCATCGAAGGCTCCAGTGGTAATGTTACAATCGAAGCGTATGCTAGATACTTTAATAATTTTGACGGGGAGATCTGAAGAGTGCAATTTGTTAGCGTCGAGTATTTTCGGTGAAAATCCCAAGATTCTTCCAAGACTCTTGGTCTCCTTGAAGGAAATTTCACATTTCAACGTATTGTGATTGGGTTTTAGTGAAAATATATCCTATGGTCTAGTTGAATTGCCCGCACCCAATTTATCTCAGATAAACGCTTCAAGATCGGCAATTTCGTAACATCCTGTGGGAAAATCAAAGCTTTGAAGCTTGCCCTTGGTATCGTAGTAGTAAAACGCACAATTTTCAATGTTTGGTATACTGTGATAAGAATGAAAAGATCGTAGAGCTATTTCGTATTCATTCTTTGGATCGAGCATAATAGGCGTAGGAGGTTGAAAGGTGAACACGTGATTGGTGCTGTTAACTCTCAGCAACTGCGACATGATGACTAATGAAATACGAATAATGTTTGAATTTAAATATCATTTTTTATTTTTTTTAATGTTTGTTTACAAAGGAAACAAGTAGCTTGCGAACTCGGAGGACCGTCACAATGCGTCGTCCAATCAGGTCGGTTGTAATGGATGAAACAAGGCAGTCGTATTTGTAGTTCAAAATTTGCTCGATATTCATTGGGAAGTTTATGCCATATTTCCAGCAATTCCAATTTTCCATACGTTATTAAATGGAATAACCGATTTGGTCGTAAACTTTTTTTCTATATAGATTTTTAGTTAAATAAACTCAACTTGAAGTTTTTTTTTTTTCCGGAGCCGTCCTTTCGCCGGTACCACCTCAGCCTCCTGGGCTTATTGTGGATACTCCTAGTGTTCTGACTACAACCTATTCAGCCAATCCGTTACCTGTATTAGCTCATACAGGTTCTTTGCTGGTTGGTTGTAGAAGTCTTCTGGAGTCATTTGGGTTCTGCCATACAGTTTCTGCCTTCTGTGGTCCAGCGACTCACAGTTGCATAGTATATGCAGAGCTGTTTCGGTATCCTTTTTGCATCTTCTGCATGTAAGGTCTCCGTTGTACAGCCCTATTTTGTTTAGGTGCTCCTTTGTGGGAAAGTGTCCCTTAAGTAGCCCCGTAATGATGCGCAGCTTGTTCCTGCTCATTGAGAGCAGTTCTTTCGCTACTTTTTCTGATGGTTCTTTTATGAATTTCTTCCCATGTATTTGCCCAGTCGTATTCTTCCAGTGTTTCTTGTCTTGTTCTTCCAACCACCCTTTCAACCATGACCTCGTTAAGCATCAAGGGGATGCCCACAGCAGGTTCGGGTCCGTTCATCAGAGTTGACGATCCTACTCTCGCGAGTTCATCAGCTTTTTCATTGCCTGCGATTCCTTTATGACCTGGTACCCACTCCAGTGCTACACTGTTCCGAGTCGCCAGTCTTCTAAGTTCTTCGCCGCATTCCCATACTAGCCGAGATGTCACCCTATAGCTCTGAAGTGCTTTAAGGGCGGCTTGGCTGTCGCTGTAGATCCTGATCTGCCTGTTGCAACTTGAAGTTACTTATAATACCCCCATAACAAAACTATTTACACATATTTTGTATTAGATAATGGTATGAAGCAATGCTTAGAAATTTTATAAAGAATTGGATAATATAATAATAATAATAATAATTTATTGCTTCAAAAACATAAGTTCACAGCAAGGGTGTATGAGTACAAATTGAATAAGACGTTATACCTACACTAACAAACAATTTAAAAAGAATAATTTATAACATAACAAGACATCTTAACAGATAATTACTCATTGATAATAAATGACCTTAATCTTATAATATTCCACACATATTCACAAATTTGCCTGGCTTCAACAAGTGTGATATTTTGTAGAGTTTTGGTTAATACTTTCAAACTCTACAAACAAGAAATATTTTGTTATATGAAGAATTGGATTATTCCAGATAATAATATTAAAAAAAGTCTTATGGTTAATACTACTAGGCATAACTAGAACAGTACATGAAGGTAAAATATCGCAGTTTCAACTCTTCTACAATTATTTCAATTATTGGATTCATTTATAGCCTTTTCCTTGTATTATTTTCATAAGCATCAATTGTTTGATATTCATATTGTGAGTGTCAATTTGTAACTAAAGACAGTAACAGTACGCCTGAAAATCCACTGACCTCTAGTGCTAAAATATTAGATCCATTATATCTACTAGCCACTGCAAGAGCCGATCCAAGATGGAAAAGTATCTGCTTTGGTGATGGTATTTTGAAGAAAAAATTACAAGATGCTATGGAACTCGAGAGACGTCAAGCCATGGAAGCTATTATGGATCCTAGAAAATCAATTTCGGTTACAAGAGATGGTTTTGAGAAAATCTTTGCAACTGATATTGTGAAGAAGACAAGTAAAAAATCTTGTAATTTTTAACTGTCTTGATGTACTCAAAAAAAGGTCTCTGAAAATAAAAAATAAAAAAGAGAAATGAGAAAAATATTGATATGAAGAAGAAATTGTTGAAGTGTAGAATTTAATTGTATATGAAATTTGTAAATAAAATATTTCCCTAGTTATTCTAATTTTTGTAAATAAAGGTTGGACAAAATATTTAAATATTTCTTTGAAAATCAACTATGTAAATAACGAGGGGGAAATCACCTGACAAAAATACGTACACCACATCCCCTTTTCTTCAAAACCTCCCAACATTTCCTCAAATCTCCCGACATTTCCACACATCTCCTCACATTTCCTCACATCTCCCCACATATCCCCACATTTCCTCACATCTCCTCCATATCCCCGACATCTCCCTTACATCTCTCCCATATCTCCTCACATCTCCCCCATATCTCCTCACATCTTCCGACATCTCACGACATTTTTTTTGTTTTTCCACCATCACATCACATCTCTCCAATTCCCAGACATTTCAAATATTTAAAGTAATATACTATTGTACACACTAATAAACACACGTTTCTTGATAGATAAGGTTAATCAAAAAATTGACGTATAAAAAGTTAGCGACAAGATCAAACATGACTTTATTGTGGTATTATACAGTATACACAGTGGGCATAAAATATTAAACTGAAAGTTCAATTATTCGCTTCCCTTTGATTGCTCAGCAAAAATGGGTAACAAAATATACCCATACCTACATATATATTACATACTGCACATGTGCATTAATACAATCGGTACGAAACAAAAATATTCAAAGCGAGAACAAAGTTAGAAACTATATGAACGTCAACGTTAACAAAAATTAAAATATAATCCAGAACATAAGTCGCCCTACCGAATGTTGTTTTTCGTCTTTCTTTCTCCAAGTATGACTTATTCCGACTTTTTCTTTCTCACCTACGCATCCCTCTTGTCACGTTTCATTTCTTTCGAGATTTCTTTATACTGTTTAATTATCATAGATCTCTGTGTACGGGATATTGTCATTGGTAAACTGCCAAACATATTTATGGGTCCGAAAAAAATAAAACAATCTTCAACCGTCTGAACATCGTCTGGTTTCAGTTCATTGAAATTGGCTGAGAGATTCACGTAAAAATTTCATTTTATATGATCTTGAATTCTCGTCGTTCAATTCTTCAATTACACGCCCAATATACCATCCTTCATCATAGAACACCGCATAATACTTTTCTACGGCAATGGAAATAGCAGTTAGTATATCCTTGGGTGTATTGGCATTTTTTCGAGAATTACTCATAATATTGGGATTCTCGCGGACTCTTATGAGTCGATCAGCACTTAATTTGTTCATTAAAAAGCCAGCACAATGAAGATTTTCGGATCGTTCTGATATTATCACCGACTTTTATTTTGAGAAAAAGACGCTCCGATTTGTGTTTGCTACCTAGGTGAGGCATATTTAAAAATTCGCCATACGTATCACCTAATTCGATAATATCGGCAATATCTGGGGGCGGACTACTGTTGGTTCTCTCATCATCTGAATCTAGCAAATCGTTCAGTCGATCCTCCATCGCGATATCAGCTTCATTGCTATTATTATGAATATGGAGATCGACTTCGTTTTCATCGTTCAATGTGTCATACTCGGTGTCATATTTTTCCATATTAGTGTTGAAAATTTTCACGTCTTGCCACGATTCCTCATTTGAATGCCTAATGTTGGAAGAGCTGTCGGATGATTCTTAAAGTTCCTAAAAATAATGAAAAAAAATAATTATTATTGAAATGTATAACAAACATAAAACATAACCTCAAATATTATGTTAGAGAAAAATGGTTATAATTAATAACTTACCTTAAAATTAATATAAATCCAAATTGATAGGAGCTGAGGATAATTCTGAACGCTTCAAAGTTCTGAAACGGAATGAAAAAAATAATTATTAATAAGTGAAAAGTATTCTTTTAGAATGGATAAAAAATTGAACGGCTAATTATTTTTTCAAATATATAACCTCAAATATCATGTTGGAGAAAATTGGTGATTGACCTTAAACTTACTTTTAAATTAACTAAAAACTTTCCAAACAAATAGAAAGAGCTGTCGGATGATTCTTAAAGTTCCTAAAAAGATTAAAAAAAATAGTTTTTGAAAGGTATAACAAACATAAAACATAACCTCGAATATTATGTTGGAGAAAAATGGTTATAATTAATAACTAAAATTATTAGAATTCCAAATTAATAGGAGCTAAGGATAATTCTGAACGCT
Organism: Galerucella nymphaeae; assembly: GCA_963978555.1. NCBI lineage: Eukaryota > Metazoa > Arthropoda > Insecta > Coleoptera > Chrysomelidae > Galerucella > Galerucella nymphaeae. The sequence goes on along the minus strand of OZ021706.1, from coordinate 3,410,567 downwards.
TCAAAGTTCTGGAACGGAATGAAAAAAAAATAATTATCAATAAGTGAAAAGTACTCTTTTAGATGGATAAAAAATTGACCGGCTAATTATTTTTTTCAAATATATAACCTTAAATATTATGCTTGAAAATGGAAGTGATTGATAACTTACTTGAAAATTGATAAAAATTTAAATCAATAGGAGCTGAGGATAATTCTGAATGCTTCGCAATGTTCTGGAACAGGATGAAAAAAATGATTTGTTAGGTATAAAATATACTTTTAGACGGACGGAAAACTAAACGGCTGATTATTTTTTGAATACATAACCTCAAATATCATGTTTGAGAAAAATGGTAATAATTGAAAACTGACTTAAAAAATTATAAAAATCTAAATAGGAGCTGAGGACAATTCTGAATGCTTTTCAAAGTTCTGAAACAGAATGCAAAAAAAAGTTATTTATCAAGTACAAAGTATACTTTTAGATGGCAGGGAAGCAATTTTTTAATTACATTACCTTAAATATCATGTTGGACGAAAATGGAGATAATTGATAACTTACTTTTAAATGAATAAAACATTATTATGAAGAGGAACGCTTCAAAGTTCTGAAGTGAATAATTATTATTAAGCATAACGCTTTTTAGTCAGACGGAGTAATTGATTACTTTTAATAATTAGACTTAAATATTGGATATCATGTTAGATATTGAAGTTTCAAAAATTAAGCTTTCAATCAATTTTCAAAAATATTGGAGGTTAATATAAAACTAGTGTGAAAAATGAGTGTAAAAACCATTTAAACCACTATCAATAATGCTGTTTTTCAGCTAAAATTGAATATGAGTCAGAGTAGTCAGACAATCAGTAAAAATCAGTATAATTAATAACTTACTTTGAAATCAATAAAAATCCAAATTAATAGGAGCTGAGGACAATTCTGAACGCTTCAAAGTTCTAAAACAGAATGGAAAAATAATTATTAATAGGTAAAAAGTACTCTTTACATGGATGAGAAATTTAAAACGGTTAATTATTTTTTCAAATAAATAACCTCAAATATTATGTTTAAAAAATGGAAATAATTGATAACTTACTTAAAAATTGATAAAACTCTTCTCAAATCAATAGGAGCTGAAGACAATTCTGAATGCTTTTCTTTTCAAAGTTCTACAATAGAATGGAAAAAAAATGATTTTTTAGATATAAAATATACTTTTAGACGGACTGAAAACAAAACGGTTGATAATTTTTTGAATACATAACCTCAAATATCATGTTTGAAAAAAAAATGGAGATAATTGAAAACTGACTTAAAAATGATAAAAATCAAAATTAATAGGGGCTGAGGATAATTCTGAATGCAGAATGCAAGAAAATGATTTATCAAGTATTTTATGAAAAATCCAAAATATTTCAAATATTCTGTATTTATTTATTGCTAGTGGTAGTAGTGTGAAATAGGGAGAGGATAATATATTAGGAAAATGTAGGGAACAACACAACTATCCTATACAAATATTTAGAAAATAAATAAATACAGAAAAAAATAAGTATCTAATTGTAAAATAACCAATATTTTTAATAATTCAAGGATACCAAGATACCATAAGGATAGTAACATTTTCTTAGTTATAGCACAGTTATAGCACAGTTATAGGTATACCTTATATATTCTTTTTTACTTTTAAACATAAGAATTATGAAAATCATACCACTCTCAACAAGTCGATTGAACAGCTTTACTATTGAGGTGGAAATAAAAAGTTTTTTCATGATTTTTATATAATTAAACCATAATATTTTTGTTTCAACTTTCCAGCTACCGTTAGAATAATTAGCTTTTTAGATTATGGTCCCAACCTAAGACTATAAAAATTGATAACTAGATAATGAATAATTTTCAAAAGTTTAAAAAATTATACTTATAAATTCATGTATTATAACAGTTTAATTGATATTGAAGAGGTTTTAAAACGATCTTTTAAATGCAGTATCTATCTATCCTAAGCAGACAAAATGAATTTTTAGAATACTTTTAATATCTGAAATATTTCTTAATCAGAATCTAATCAAGTGAAAAATTAAAATATATAAGGAACTTACATGGAACTAGATAACATTTTATTTTTTAAAATCGAATAATATTCACCTTTTACAGAGAAAATATTTCCAAAAAAACGTAACCTGCTTTATTTAAAGAAGTTATCAAATTAATCAAAACTTTACCGTAAAAACATCCTCGTTTTACTAACACTGTTTTTTCTCCAATTATTTTTCCACTTTATTAAAATCAAAAAAAAAAAAATGAAAAAATCGATTTATTCTACAGATTGGAATTAAAAAAATACTTACCCACTATAGAATCTTTTAACATTGGTTTACACTTAAAATCATAAACGTTAATAGCGTAAATGTAACAAAAAACCGGAGAAGGGAAAAGTATACACTTAATTCAGTATAAAACAACTTTCAATAAGGTCAGATGAACTGTTGAATAAACTTGCTGTATGGACTTATGTGTATGTATGCAAATATGCTTCATGACAGAGCAGTGGTTCGCAACCTTTTTCAGTCACAATCCTCAATAAATTTATGTTTCATTGTTCAATATGTATTAAAAAGACAATAACCGTTTGAGAACCACTGACCATACGTCTTATCATGTTTATGTAGTTTTGCGTAAAATTATACTTGTGGTTAAAACCTCTTATCTGTTGTAACTAAAGGAAGTGTTATGGTTATGTGACAGATAAGCTAATTGCAGAGTTTATTTTTAAAATATTGATAATAAGAAATAATTTTTGTTAAATCTTCAGATGATTTAAAAGGTTTCTATTGGGGCATTGAATATCAAAGATGTTTCAATTAAATGGTCCAGCTGCAAGAAGTTTTTAGTAAACTAATTATATTTGCATTAGGTAGTGGTTTTAAAAAAATATATAACTGTTAACGAACTGGAATGCTCCTGTCACATCTGTTGGTATGCCTGAGAAAATATGTCCTCTATTGATGATAGAGTTTTGGTTATATTCAATATAATTATCATTATTGTAAAATACATATATTCTCACATGATTGCTTTGAAACAATGTGTTTATTCGAGAATTTTTGGGTACGAATAAATCAACTTCCTTGAGTATTTGCAAACTATGAAAATTTGTTACATACTATTTACGGACATTGACTGCAATCAAATTACCAAAAGAACTTTGAAAAATCTGAATTATGGAGTCAACTTATTTGGGAAAATAATCATCAAGTATATCTGGTTGTGTGGGAATAAGTTTTGAGTTCAAATCAATTTTCCATAGGGAATTTTAATCAATATAAATGATAATTTTTAGATTGGCCTCCCAATAAACATATAATCCAGTATTATGTTACATAAATTCATAACGGGTTGAGGTCTTTGATGAAGTGTCTTTGTAATTTGTGGTGGTAGCTTAGGTTTGACTGGATTATTCACATCTTTAGTTATTATCCCATAAAGTATCAAGAGCCCTTTTAGCATCTTCAGCCAATTTTGGAGCCTCGTTGAATTGTACAATGGATACATTAGCTGTATTCTTTTTACCACGTTTAACTGAGATTAACTGAGTCACTCAGTTAATATCAGTATATAAGGAAAAAATATATGTTCTGCTTGAGTTGAGCACAAAGTGAGACTAACTGAGAAAATTTCTTCCCCCCTCACCCCAAATGAGCAAGCAAGCGAGGTATAAACATTAGAAGTTATTTTATAATTGTGATCTGTGACTGTCATGCATGTTTTTTTAGATATAAATTTGCCTCTCAATTTATCTCACTTTATCTCAGCTCACTTTGTCTTAGTTATTCTCACAAGTGAGACAGTCTGGTAGAAAGAATATAGCTAATATTGCTGTATCAACATCACTGCGGGCAACAGTGGCGGCTCCTCGAAGGAGGCAAATGAGGCTCAGTCTCCTCAATTTATATTTTATTTCAAATTTCACCATTAATTCCCTGCTCTCACTACTCATTTTAAAATCTGACAACAGTGCCCTGAGGCTAGATTCCACAAACATCTATCTCGAAACACGTGCTACTCAACACAGTTGCTGTTTTCTCTACCAGTCCAATTGCTAAACCGTGAAAAATAGTGAAAATGGCACTCTCAGGAGGTTAACTTCTAGCGGTTGCGATGATATACGAACCAATACGAACTACGAAATACAGAGTACGATCGTGGGATCGTGCATGCGTGCTTGTTTTATTTTAGATGAAAAGCGGGAACAATTAGATTTAGGTTAATCTTGATACTTTCAAATCAATATCAGAACAAATTAATATAAGTTTTCAATTTTTACAACATAAATTTACTTATAGGTATAATTTATTCAAGAAAGCGTTTGAAGTATCTCATTGATAAAATTTCAAGTTTTAGTAATACCGAATTTTATTTTGATATTTTATTTGAAAATTTCTCAACTGATGAGGCTTCTCCCATAAAAAGAGGAGAACATATAATTTTGTAGACAAGAAACTACATTATAAACAACTTTTTCATGGAATTTTAGATACTATTAAAGGTCAAATTGAGAATAGAGAATAGAAATTTCCAATATACTTTCAAATAACTCAATACAATGAATTATACGAACAAAAAAGGATTTTTGGCATAAGAAACTCTATACTTCCACGTTGGTTTTTGATGGGCAACAATTATTTTTGTCACAGAGGTACCTAGTTAGCTGGTACGGTCGCTGCGCAAAGGGTAAAATAGCTTGCTGAATATTTCAATGTCCAGCCTCCTCTCTTGGAAAGTTCACGAGCCGCCACTGGTGGGCAATACCTAGTATATATCCAATTTCATGAATTAATACCATAGACTAGTTCGATCGCCTGAACTTGATCCATCCAAACTTAAATCCCACTTTTCATCACCATCAAATATAAAGTTCCATTTGACGTGACAACGTGACATTTGACGTGTCAACGCGACATTTGATGCGACAACATAACGTTTGACGTGACAACGTGACATTTGACGTGACAAATGTTTCGTAGAGTATCAACATTAGGTCCTTTTGGGAGTGTGATAATTTTATAACACTCTGTATATGTTAAAAGAGTATTTAACGTAATTTTAAATGATGTTACTTGTACTTCACACCCTATCGAATGAATTAGGTCTTTTTTCAACATCACTTGTCATTAAAGGATACCACTTGTACTCTACACCCTATATTATGTCTATTACTTTTTTTTTGCTACACCCTGTATATGTTAAAAGAATGTGTTTTTCCAACGTCACTTGAATAACGATAATTTTCTTTGCTAATCGGCACATGATGCTACACAGCATTATCCATTTCTCGACATTCAGCATAGACGTGTTGACACATACATATTATAAAATAATATTTTATTGCAATCAATTTCCTGATATGAACCTGAGCCACATGACCTGGTACTTGGGTCGTTCAACTTATAAATATAGTTAGCATTGTACTATAAAACCTTTTTTATTTTAAATAAAATATAAATTCTTAATACCTAAATCATCTCAATATTACCTCAAAGTGGTTTTCCGTATGCCTATAGGGGATGTATTTGTCACTTTAAATATTAAATACAACGCGCCATGGTTCTATCTCCTTATATCAATTATTGTGATATATAAGATGGTGTGGAAATGAACCGTATTATAACAATTTAATAAATTTTAAAAATTATCTGTTATTTTATTCAACTCCCCTAATAGATTACTATAAAAAAAAGAAACGCGCCGAATTTTACCAAGTCTTCAAGGTGGTGTGTGAATAGATTAATTATTTTTATAATCAAGGAAATTCATGAAACATTTGAATTTTGAAAATTAAAACAAAGATGGACCATCATAGACTATCCCATTGAAAATATATTCATTTCATATATGATGTATTATAACCTTGGGCGGGCTTGTTTCCTCTACTTCACACAACGCAGTGTTGAATAACTCAGAAGGACATCAACCATTTTTTTTTATTCAACGTATTCATTAAAATTATATTTTGGATTAGTTTTTATTTGAAAAAACATATACCCTAACACTCACAAGGATATTGGACACGTGATAACGTGACGTTTGACTGCTGTACCAACATCACTGTGGACAATACCTAGTATATGTCCAATTTCATGAATTAATACCATAGACTAGTTCGATCGCCTGAAATCTATCTAAACTTTTCATCACCATCAAATATGAAGTTCCATTTGACGTGACAACGTAACGTTTGACGTGACGATGTGGCGTGACCTTTGACGTGACAGCGTGACGTTTCACGTAACAGCGTGACGTTTCACGTGACAGCTTGACGTTTGACGTGACAGCGTGATGTTTGACGTGACAGCGTGACCTTTGACGTGACAGCGTGACGTTTGACGTGACAACGTGACGTTTGACGTGACGTATGACGTGACAACGTGGCGTTTGACGTGACGTATGTCGTGACAACGTGACGTTTGACGTGACAGCGTGACGTTTGACGTGATAGCGTGACGTTTGACGTGACAGCGTGACGCTTGACGTGTCGTTTGACGCGACAACGTGACGTTTGACAGCGTGACGTTTGACAGCGTGACGTTTGATGTGACAGCTTGACGTTTTACGTGATAACGTGACGTTTGAGGCCATTGTACACTTTTTTAGATACTCCATGTATATGGACACGTTTTGACATTCTCGCTACACTCTCATGTTAAACCTAAGATATGTTTGACGTTAAGGCCTTGCATGCATGTTACTCGCCCTGAATATAATGCCTTTCAAGCATGCATGTTACTAAGGCCCTTCATGCATGTTACTTTTTACCCACCCTGTATATAATAGTTAATGTCTTCCGGCGTTACCCACCCTGTATATAATAAGGCCTTCCATGCATGTTAATTTTTATCCACCCTGTATATAATAGTTAAGGTCTTTCATGCATGTTACTTTTTATCCGCCCCGTATATAATAGTAAATGTCTTTCGGCGTTACTCACCCTGTATATAATAAGGCTTTCACGAGCGCCCTGTGTTTTTCACTGATGTCACATGTCTATATACCCTATTTTGAATAGACGTAACACGTTTGGCATATATAATAGATGTTAAGGCCGTTCGAGCAGGCATGTTACTCGCCCTGTATAATACCTTCCAGCACTCACCCTGTATATAATAGGATCTTCCGAGCAGGCGCACCCTGTACACGTTAAGGCCTTTCGAGCATGTTACTTTTTATCGACCCTGTATATAAAAGTCGTTAAGGTGTTAAGCTTTGTTACTTTTGATTCACCCTGTACATAATAGACGTTAAGGCCTTTCCAACGGGACGTCTATGATTGGTTAACTTTTAGTAAGAGGGATGATGCGTGGGGGATGAACGGGGGTAGTTAGAATTTTTTTATTATTTTTCAAATACACCAGACGTTAAGGCCTTTCCAACGAGACGTCTATGATTGGTTAACTTCTAGTAAGAGGGATGATGCGTGGGGGATGAACGGGGGTAGAATTTTTCTATTATTTTGCAAATACACTAGATGGTAAGGCCTTTCCAACGAGACGTTGTTCGCCGCGATTAGTTGCCATCCGGTTGCAGTCCGGTTGCCGGTGTGAACCCACCTTACAAGCCAATTTTGACGTTTTCAAACCTTAGCTTTTTCGACGATTTTCTTATGGAGATTCCCATGTTAGCGCCTCCGCCAATAGGCAGAATCAGTGTTGCCCATTTACTGACTTCGTTAAAAAAAACCAACTCTATAAATTTAGAATGTGTGTACTACGGCAGTTTAAAATAAAAATAAATATTTTCATTTTTATATGCATTTTCTAAAATAATTTAGTGGTGCGTTAAATTTGCTGGCCAGTGTATATAAGTAAGAGCAAAATTGTATTAGATCAGGCTCGAAATTATTGTTTTTAATTTTATTTTCATTAAATGCTGCAGACTTGGCAAATAACGTCAACAGGGACTGAATATTTTCATTCGCACCACGTGATCTATCAAAATTTTTGTTTTCTGGTAACATTACCGGTAGTTCTTCTAATAATCGATTTTTAAGTTCTGTATTTTCCTGAATCAATTTTGAAATTTGAGTAACTTGCACCAAAAAATTAGTGATCAAAGGTTGATTTACTAATTGTTTCTCGCGTTTCCTACTCTCTCTTTTCCGTCTTGAATATTTTTCTTGTGCCCATTTAGAATCTTCGCCGGTAATATGCTCCGTTGAATGATCCGAGGATGTTTCGCAAGTGGCAGGGCAAATTGTTTTAAAACTATCATTTACCCTGCCTTTAGGAAAATCCGAGGGAAAATCCGGATCGTCCGAGAGATTGTCAATTTCGGGAGATAGCTCGCTAATTTCACCTATCGCAATATGAGACCTTTTAGCAGGCGCAATTTTGCTTTCCTCGTGGGTCGAACTGTTTCTTTTTTCGGCAATTTTAACAGGTGAAGGTTGACATGATTTATTGCTTGTTGAGGGGAGTGAATCATTGGGTATAACTGCAGGTGGAAGTGAAATGTGGGATTGCGATGGCGTGGACACCATGTAATTATATATTGTGTTAGCCGATGCAGCCGAGTTTTTGGCTGATCTTGAGTTGTTTTTTGACCCCTTTTTCTCTTCTGTATTTTTATCTTTTCCGTGCTTAAGAAAATGTTGCTTAAAGTTTCCTATGAGCCATCGCGTACTCGTGTTAGCACCTTTTCGATATTTTTGTACCTTGAAAGAAGAGAAACAATAACTTACGTATATCCGGTTCATATAAAAGTTTTTAATCGTTAATTAGAAATAAAATCGAAGTGAAATGAGTGATCCACATTGTTACGTTCTTACTGTTGATTCATGATTTCGAATTGTTTTGGCATCATATTCTATACAAATATTTGTTTTTATGATCTCGGTTATCTCGATTACTAAATTATTTATTATTATTTTATCAGTATTTTATATATATAACACTGATTTTCGGGTGCTATTGTTCCGTAAATTATTTTGAGACAAAACAAAAAAATATGAGGGTTTTGAGTTGATCGGGTTGACTCGGAATGCCCCGTATGAAAATATAATATGAGATAAATCTGGTATCTGATTCCAAGTCATATTTGTTTTCTTATACAGTACATTGTATTCGATTTCATTCCAGTGGCGAATAAAATCGATGTTTTATGGAATTACAATCAGAAACAAAATCTAATGTAAATACGCGTGATATGATGAAGAAATATCTTTTCCAGAACTGATTCATATTGAAATTGAAAAAAAAAGTATGAGACTTGTAATACTTGTTACTTCCAATTTTATGGCTATTTACTAATCAAAAACTATAGTGTGATAAAGTGAATCCAATTTTTACCTTGAGTTTTACGTCGCACAATGGGCAGGCGATATTACAATAAACATTGCTGTCTTCATCCATTCGATAATTATAGTTTATTTCGTCAATTTTCGAGAGGACAACTGATTTCTTATTTTCCTCTAGAAGAGGGATACATTCTTCAAGATTTTTCTTGACCAACTTGCTCAAACAACGCCTCTCATTGTTCAAGTTCTCAAGAGCCATTTCAGGGGTAATATTTTTCGCAGAGTCGCTAATTTTTATATGGCTGGTCTTTGAACTCTGCTTTAATGTAGGTTTGTGTTTTTTCCGGGCTTCAACGTGTTCTTGTATTTTCCACAATAGTTTTTTCTCACCACCAAAAAATAAGAAATTCTTTGAATTATTCTTGAATATACCTAGATAATCCGGTATTTCTTCTTTTGACAAAACAAGGTCCAGTTCGTTTTTAGTAAATCGCACAATTTCTAAGACATCAGCCTCGGAGATATAAAATATAATTTCAATTATTTTTAAAAAAATGATTATTTATAATTATTTGCACTATGAAGATAATAATAAAATTGTATACTGGACGTAAAGTATAGAAAATATAGAATGGGAAGCCGTAGGGTTGACTATTATTTACCTGGACGAACTACTGGGTTGACTGGTATAAGCAGGTATGTCAGTACTAGTTACTTTCACTAGCTAGATAATAGAAAAAAATTTATATCAGCTGTAACACTCGTTCTCTCCTCAAGAGACAGATCCCGGCTAGAGACTCTCTCAAGGGTGGATCGACTCCATGTTGATGCCACACTAGGTATGCCAGAGGGTTGACAGACTATAAGAACTTTAGGGCGCCACTACCTTTTTAGACGAAAAAATAATTTAATTGCACGAAAGAGAACTAAGGTGAGAAAGGTAGAAACACCTTGTAGAATTTACTGAACGTTAAAAATAAAAATACAAAATTTACATAAACCCGGACAGTCCCTACAGCTCTTGCAGCCGGGTATAAGAAATAAAAAAAGATATTTAAATATTAAATTTATTCTGCCACTAAAAGGAAGGTAAAAAAGTGAAAGGTAGAAAACCTGTACTTCTTAGAGGTACTTAGCTTATCGGAGTGGTAGAATCAGCTGTCGAAGTTGAAGAAGATGTCTGGAAGTTGAAGAAGATGTCTGGAAGTTGAAGTAGAAGTCTGGCAGTAAGCCTGTCAGGGATATCCTGGCAGTGAAAAACTTGTAACGGTAACCTGGCTGTAACTTGCAGGGGTATCCTGGCCGTAACTTGCCGGGGTAACCTGGCTGTAACTTGCCGGGGTAACCTGGCTGCTGTGCTTACCACAGCAATTTAAGATAAAAACTGTTAAAAATTAAGAGACGGTAAAGAGATAGGTCCTTGCTTCTCAAGGGTCGGTAACGAAAAGAAGGAAAATCGAGAATAAGAATCGAGCGTTGACATCATATGTCAATTGTCGCAACGATCAACGATCAGAGAAATTTACATCACAGAACTAAATTGGAAGTGGTTACTATGACGGCAAGCGGTAAAATTGAAATTATTTCGTTAAAATCGAAACAGGTCGATAGACATGTTACACCCCCTCTCCTCCGGGAAAAAAATGATTCGAAGAATTATTTTTTTATTTAAAGGGTTAATAAGATAAAGGAGGGGTGAAGTATCAATGCAAAATCTATGTATAGTAGGTAGGGAAGGTAATTGTCAAAGGTAGGGTAGTTTTGTCATCTTGTGATTATTGTGTCGTTATGTCATCGGATAAGGCAAAGCATACACTGAGAACGAAAGGTAACGATAGGGTGCGATAATTTCTCAGTGTATATAACGATAAGGTAAGGTAAGGTACGGTAGGTAGTGTTTTGATAAAACGCTGGGATCTCAGTCGTCAGATACGCAATTCCAGCAAATACCAAACAAATGTCTCCGTGGAGACACAAAAATAAACACGGGAAGTGATGTCAGCCTAAAATTGATTCAGAATATAATTCCGTCGGAATTCTAATTATTTCATAAATCAGCCTAATTTTCACCGAGCAAAGAGTAAAGATTTGTCATAAAGACGTCACCCAAGGTGAAATACTACTTAACCTAGCAAAAATTTTGGCATGGCGACAACACTAGTGTTCCATAAGGAACGGTTCTAAAATATCCGATAACGGTAGGTAGTTCACAAATTTCACAATATGGCAACGCAAAAGGTATGTTGAGGAAGAGAGAAAAAAAAAATACATAGATATTTACTTCGAATGGGTAACGGTAAAAAGGAATTGACGATATATGTGGTAATTCTGGAAGATAAATCAAAGGTTGAGATAAGGGCGTTTGTGGCAAGAATAGAATATGGCGACATAATGAAAACATAAAATTGATAGACTTATCACATAATTAAACTAAAATAGGTACTAATTAAAAGACAGCAAGCACAAATAGAGGCCAGAAATAATAGCGCCCAATCGACAATCGGTGAGGTTGCCAGTTAGCGTCCACAGTAGCCATTGGTCATCGATCCGAAAGTCGATCCAGCTCTATATATTTCGTCCTCTGATATGCCTTCTTCTTAAATTGAAAAGATAATAAAAATAAAATTACACCCATGATCCTGTCAGGAAATACGGTACATATAAAAATGTGGCCAACCTGATGAAACAATAAAAAAAAACGACTAAAAACTAAGGAAGTATTGCCATTGAAGACAAGAGAAAGGGAAGAGATTGCTGTGAAGAAATAGAGAGACTAAGCAGTCATTTTTTTTTCAAACCTATTGTATTTGTATACCGAGCGCAATCCGCCACTCAGCAAAGGCAAACCCGGTTCAATTGGGGCCTAACGTCTTACGGTACGTCAATCGAGACTCTACGTTAAGTTAAAAAAGCAAAAGTATCATTTTATTGTTGAGAAATGATACGAAAAACTCGGGGCAACAAAAAGATATACAACAAAAAGGGGGACCAAAAATTTGAATGACGTAAAATCCATTTCCGCAATGGAGAGCTTTCAGGGTGTCTAGCCGGTATTTTTATTTTTTGTAACAGAATTAATGAGATGCGGGGTAAGAAAAGGAGCCGTTTTGTTCGGAGAACGGTATAAACTCCTACGTAGCTTGGTCTACTTCCTTTTCTACGCGGGGGGTAAAATAATTGTGAACCAAGTTGAGTATGGAATCGGGACGGTAAGTAACACGGTTGTCTAGAAGACAGAAAACGGAAAGAAAGAAGAAAAAACGAAGAAAACTAAAATAATAATAATGGTAAACTAAAACACAATTGTACCGTTTTTTTAGGAGAACGATATCGAAACTCCAAGTGAGACACGGTTTCTAAGATACGGGACTCTACGGTAAGTTATAAAAAGCAAAAGAAACATTTTGTTCGACAGTATCCGGAACAGAAAAATTTCTGATTTTAATCTCATATGATAGTTCAAGTGACTTCAAGTGATTGGCCTGCATCTTGTAAGTGTTTAAAAGGGGAGAAAAGTAATAAGAAACGGTATCTAAATCAGCAGTACTAATCAAATAGCACTAACGAAAGCAAAGAATCTAAGATCCGAATGAACATAAAAGCCTGGCAACGAGATATAGATAAAGAAACTGAATGTAAGCAAATGACTATAGATATAAAAACAAGATATACACACTACCGATAAATGTCATTTAAAATAAACAATACTGTACGATACTTTCAACAAATTATACGATATTTTTAAAAATTTATATCTAGTAATGTAAATGTTGCACAATGACTGAATATATAACCAATCAAAATCAAAAATAGATCATAGATTGTAACACATCACAACTCTCATGCTATTCAAAAAAATTGGAATGAAAAAGGTTATTTCTAAAGATAAATAGTTAACTTGGCAACACTGCACTTGATCAACAATATTAAAGAATAGGTAAGTAACAGTAAGTTTAAAGATAAATTGTTACTCTGGCAACACTGCACTTAAATAACAAAATTGAAAATAGATAGGATGTTTCAGTTTGTGTAACTCGACACAATTCAACTGAACGAGATAAAAAAAAGTAAGATATTTCAGTTTGTGTAACTCGACACAATTCAACTGAACGAGATAAAGAAAGTGAGATATTTCAGTTTGTGTAACTCGACACAATTCAACTGAACACGATAAAGAAAGTTATTTCAGTTTGTGTAACTAGACACAATTCAACTGAACGAGATAAAGAAAGTAAGATATTTCAGTTTGTGTAACAAGACACAATTCAACTGAACGAGATAAAGAAAGTAAGATAGAAGCACATAAAAAAATGAACATCCTAGAAATTTGCTTTACATGTGACAACACTGCCAAGAAATCAGATGTTATACACCATCTACAAATAATCGATAAAAGAAAATTTAATTCTTTTCAACAACATAAGATTGTGTTAAATGTTACATGTAGACCCAAAAAATATCAAAACGAAATTTAAAATATATATTAGATAAGGCAGATAATGTAGGTAAAATGTGAATGCAGGGACGTTACGACATTTAATCAAAAGAGTGAGAAGGTAAAAAAATTAACTGTTAAAAGTTAGCAAACAGTTTTAAAAAGCTAAAAAAAAAACTCAAAGTTGAAGATAAAAAAATTTAAAAAAGCAAAAAAACTATAGCCCGTTTCAACCCAACTGTCATACAGTGCAACAAAAACAAGGGGCGCCAATTTGTAACACTCGTTCTCTCCTCAAGAGACAGATCCCGGCTAGAGACTCTCTCAAGGGTGGATCGACTCCATGTTGATGCCACACTAGGTATGCCAGAGGGTTGACAGACTATAAGAACTTTAGGGCGCCACTACCTTTTTAGACGAAAAAATAATTTAATTGCACGAAAGAGAACTAAGGTGAGAAAGGTAGAAACACCTTGTAGAATTTACTGAACGTTAAAAATAAAAATACAAAATTTACATAAACCCGGACAGTCCCTACAGCTCTTGCAGCCGGGTATAAGAAATAAAAAAAGATATTTAAATATTAAATTTATTCTGCCACTAAAAGGAAGGTAAAAAAGTGAAAGGTAGAAAACCTGTACTTCTTAGAGGTACTTAGCTTATCGGAGTGGTAGAATCAGCTGTCGAAGTTGAAGAAGATGTCTGGAAGTTGAAGAAGATGTCTGGAAGTTGAAGAAGATGTCTGGAAGTTGAAGTAGAAGTCTGGCAGTAAGCCTGTCAGGGATATCCTGGCAGTGAAAAACTTGTAACGGTAACCTGGCTGTAACTTGCAGGGGTATCCTGGCCGTAACTTGCCGGGGTAACCTGGCTGTAACTTGCCGGGGTAACCTGGCTGCTGTGCTTACCACAGCAATTTAAGATAAAAACTGTTAAAAATTAAGAGACGGTAAAGAGATAGGTCCTTGCTTCTCAAGGGTCGGTAACGAAAAGAAGGAAAATCGAGAATAAGAATCGAGCGTTGACATCATATGTCAATTGTCGCAACGATCAACGATCAGAGAAATTTACATCACAGAACTAAATTGGAAGTGGTTACTATGACGGCAAGCGGTAAAATTGAAATTATTTCGTTAAAATCGAAACAGGTCGATAGACATGTTACACAGCTTAAGCGCTGTTTCATTCTGAACACGATGATATAGGGTAGACTGTAAAAAATTCGGTCCCAATAGGGGTATACAAATTTTAAAGATTTCAATATTTCAATTTCAACGCGTCTGGGAATGAGTGACAGAGAGGCACGAGGTAAGTATAGCGTGTGATAATAAAGGACCGAACATTGCTGTTGGGTCTGACGGGATCGTGAGTATAAGAAAGTGCGCATGCTCAGTATGTAAATTTTATGGAGAGTAGAGGTACCCCTGCTACCCTCCATATTGTAAACAGTGCACGTTATTTTGGAGTAGCTAATGACTTGAGATGTTATATCGCGTCGAAAACACGTGTTGTTCTCTCCCCATAAAGTTTACATACTGAGCATGCGCACTTTCTTATACTCACGATCCCGTCAGACCCAACAGCAATGTTCGGTCCACGCTATACTTACCTCGGACCTTTCTGTCACTCATTCCCAGACGCGTTGAAATTGAAATATTGAAATCTTTAAAATTTGTATACCCCTATTGGGACCGAATTTTTTGCAGTCTACCCTATATCATCGTGTTCAGAATGAAACAGCGCTTACGCTGATATAAATTCTTTTCTATTATCTAGCTAGTGAAAGTAACTAGTACTGACATACCTGCTTATACCAGTCAACCCAGTAGTTCGTCCAGGTAAATAATAGTCAACCCTACGGCTTCACATTCTATATGTTCTATACTTTACGTCCAGTATAAAATTTTATTATTATCTTAATAGTGCAAATAATTATAAATAATCATTTTTTTAAAAATAATTTAAAATATCCTGTCCAGGATTTTTCTTGTCAACCCATTTTTAATATATTCTCTTATATATTCAATTTATTATAAAATAAGTTTGATTCTCTTATCAACCCGGTGGGTCTCGCCTTAGATTCGGATCTTCTACTAATTAAAAAACTATAATCTGCAGACTTCTGACATGATAGGTTTTGCAGCAGATAATGCATCTGTAATGTCAGGAAATCTTACTGGTGTACAAGCACGTCTCAAGCAAAAAATTAATCGAAATATTTTTGTGATTGGATGTGTTTGTCACTCAATGGCTTTATGTGCTTCAGCAGCATCATCAAAATTACCTAGACAAATTGAAGACTTTACACGTGACCTGTATTCTTATTTTAGCCACAGTTCAAAGCGAATGAGTGAATTGAAAAACTTTCAAGAGTTTATTAATCTAAAACCAAAGAAAATATTACGTCCTAGTCGAACACGCTGGTTATCTTTAGAGCAAGTCGTTAATAGGATTTTATTGTTGTGGTCATCATTAATTCCTTTTTTTACTTTAGCCGTCGTAGAAGATAATTTGCAGGCAGCAGCTACATTATTGAATGAGCTCAAAAATCCAGTATACAAATTATATTTTTTGTTCTTGTCCTATGTACTACCACTCATAAACCAAATTAATTTGGAATTCCAATCTGAAAGGCCGAAATTATTTAACTTGAATTATAACATAAATTTCTTATTCAAAAAAATTGCTAAAAATTTTATGAACACAAGTTATGTTGACCGCTGCAATGATTTAAAAAAAATCGAACCCTTCAATATAAGTGAGCATTTATCATTAGACAAAATTTATATTGGAGCAAAATGTCAAATGTACATAGAATCATTAACAATAAATCATTTAGAGTTAAGTGGGTTTCGGCAAAAATGTTTGGAATATTATATAGAACTGTGTTGTCAGATTAAAAACCGTTTCACCACTTTTACAGAAAATTATAAAAGTTTTGAAATATTAAATCCAAGACTTGTCCTTAGTGGTACACAAAGTATTGCACCACTGTTAAACCAATTTGAATTTTTCATTAAAGAAGAAGATATCGAAGAGATTAGTAATGAATTTAGGAGCATATCTGATTTACCAGTCGATATTATTGAAAAGCTACAGTCTCTTAACTTCGAAAAATTTTGGTTTCATATTTTAAATACAAGAAATGCAGCTGATGAAGTCATGTTTCCTCACCTATCTAAATTTATTAGTGCTATACTGTGTTTTCCCCATTCTAGTGCTACTGTGGAGAGAATATTTTCGCAGTTGAATTTAATCAAAACGAAAACAAGAAATTCTTTATCAGTGGAAAATTGCAGCTCTTTACTACACTGCAAGGCACTGTTGAAAAACGATAATTGTATAACATGGACTACTACATTATTAAAAACTAAAGTCAGTTATTAAGTTTTTTTTTGTTACATTTTTATCTATTTACGATTTTTTTTTAGTTGCTGTACAAGTGATATAGGCAATATATGTTCAAATAAGTTTTTTTGTTATCATTGTTATTTCAGAAGATATTTTTATTTTAAAAAATGTATAAGTATTATTTTTTTATTTATATAGATCTACACTGTCTACAGTAACAATATGAAGCTTTGTTCCTTTGTTATTATAAATAAATCATTAATTTAAAATTCCCGCCATTTATTTCAAGTTCCCGCAATTTATTTAAAGTTCCCTTAATTTATTTAGTACTTTTTGTGTTCGGTGTTGGTGCTTTTTGGTACATTTTGATATTTCTTCTTTTTAGTACATTTTCTTCGGATTTAGTACTTTTTGTTTCATGATTTAGTACATCATTGCATTTTCATTCTGGCAGTCTCTTCCATGATGGAAGAGACGCCTTTATATACACAAATTTAGGCGCGTGAGGGAAGTGGTTTTCGCGAATGAAATTTTCGCACTAGAGGGAAGTTTATTTTAGCGCTAGAGGTCAGTGGATTTTCAGGCGTACTGTTACTGTTACAAATTGACATTTACAATATAAATAACAAACAATTAATGCTTATGAAAATAATACAAGACAAAGGCTAAAAATAAATCCAATAAATGAAATTGTAGGAGAGCTGAAACTAAAACATTTTACCTTCATGTACTGTTCTAGTTATGCCTACTAGTATTAACTATAAGAGTTTTTTTTAATATTATTATCTGGAATAATCCAATTCTTTATAAAATTTCTAAGCATTGCTTCATACCATTTTCTAATAAAAAATATGTGTAAATAGTTTTGTTATGAATTACACGTCTTGGGGGTATTTTGTCTATAAGTAACTATGAGGTAAGTTTATTTAACTAAAAATATATATAGAAAAAAGGTAACGATCAAATCAGGGTTTCATTTGACAACGTATGAACAAATGATTTTGAATAAACTACTATTACAATTATTGTATGAAATTCCTCAAAGTCTTCTTATGAAAATTTTAAATTTTGCGAATGCAACAATTCTTACATAGTTGATTTTTGAAGAAATATTAGATGTTCAATGGGAAAGTGCTTTAGTTCTTCGGCAGTAAAACTACTCAATGCTTTTCCATGGTAGATGTGTTGTAGTAATAGTTCCGTCATCGTTGCTGTAGAAATTTCAAACACAAATGACCGCAATTGATTTGATCGTAGTTTTGATATTGGCTATTGTTGTAGAAAATTAGCGCACTTTTTCCAAGATAATTAAAAACTTCTTTTGGCGGCTTCAAATTACCAAATGAATCGAAATACTCTACATTATTGCTTTTCTTTCTGTAAGCCACCCAATGACTTCCGCTATTCTTAGAGGTATCCAAATTAACCACTGCACATTCTTGTTTTGAGGGCCGTCTTTAGGGAGGGTATCCCGCATAAAAACTCCTCGAAATGGGGTATTTTGAGCGATTTTGCGTAATGTGTTATGTCAAAGTCGGTTAATATCTAAACCACTCGAAGAAATTGTGCAATCCTCAAAGACATTACAAAAAACGATTACAAATTTGAATCCAAGAGAGGAAATAAAGAAGGAAGAAGAAGAACCAGATGATGTGTTCACACCTTTTCTCGAAACGGAACCGGTGGCCGAAACCGATGAATCAGGCAATATTACACGTTCTGAATCTCCAGAAGAGATGCGCCCGAAATTTTTCAGGAAGCTTTCGAAGACTATTTGGACCAATATCCTGCCATCAGTCATCAGTTCATTGAAGATTACTTCCAAAAAGATGATAAAATTAATAAAAATTGAGAACAGATATACAACGATGAAATCGGTTGGTCATTAGGCAAACGTCGAATTGCGTTTGATGGAAAAACCGGTAATATAAACATACTACCTGAGAAAAACGAAGTAGGAAAATATATAATTGGAACACCAGGCTTGTATGAGCTTCTATTTTACCAAGACCCCAGTTACAATGATCAAGTTTCACAGAACTATAAAAATCTTTTGACAACAACTGAAGTTCATTTAGACACGTTAGATCGTAATATTGATATTGAAAATGTGAAAATTTGTAATGTTAAGGAACCGTGCTGCAGCAACAAGAACGCGATATAAAGGATTTAGCTGTAGGATTGAACGAGATAAGAAATGAGCTTCATAAGACGAAAATCCCCATATTACAGGCGCACATTACTAACTTACAAAATAAAACTAACGAAATTGATACATTTATTTCGCGAAATCCCCCTGTAGCAGCTAGGGATATGGCTACGAAGAAATACGTTGACGATTCAATTGTTGCAGCCAAAATATTTATTCGAAAAGAATTCACTGCTTCTATTAACATGTGTGTTGAAAGCATACGTGAGTTACAAAAAGAAATTACAGAAAATATCAGATCCGTCTCTGATATGAAAACTAACGTTTCGGGCATTGTAGACAATATTAAGGTTATGAATACGAATACCGTTACCCGCATTAACAGTCTGGAGCTGAAGCTAGCTGGTAGTAAGTCATAATACGTATTCTGAAGAAAAAATTCAGCTTGTAAACGAACTCCACAAACCGATACGGAAAAAATTCCCTCTGAGACGCACTATCATTAAGGGCCTTGACGATCTTTGGCAAATGGATCTTGCGGAGATGAGGAATTTTGCATGACAAAATAGGAATCATAAAATGATACTGGTCGTCATTGATTGTTTTTCTAAGTTTGTGTGGACACGCCTACTAAAGACGAAGACCGGAGAGGAGATTACTCGAGCATTCTCGGACATTCTCGCTCACACTAGGCGAATACCAAAAAATCTGCAATCTGTTCAGGGAAAGGAATTTTACAATAGCAAATTTCAAAATTTAATGAGAAAACACAACATAAATCATTACAGCGTATTTAGTACAATGAAAGCTTCTATGGCAGAGCGTGTTATAAGAACTTTGAAATCGAAACTCTACAAGTATTTCAGTTTAAATGGCACCTACAAATGGATTGATATTCTACCTGAAATTACTCAAAACTATAACAATACAACACATTCCACAACAAAATATAAGCCTTCTCAAGTTAACAAATCCAACGAAAAATCTATTTTGAATAACACCTTTAGTCATTTGAAGATAGCAGGCCCGCGAAAATGTGAAGTTGGTGACATTGTGCGCATATCCAAGGCAAAACATGTCTTTGAAAAAGGGTATACACCCAATTGGACTACAGAACTATTCAAAATCACCAAAGTTAAAATTACCAATCCTGCTACGTATTCACTTGAAGACATTCATGGAACACCAATCAGCGACTGCTTCTATGATGAAGAACTACAGAAAACATCGAATCCGGACGTTTACTTGGTGGAAAAAGTTCTTAGACGTAAAGGCCAGAATCTGCTCGTGAAATGGTTGGGCTTAGACAAAAAACATAACAGCTGGATTAATGGAGTTGATGTTTTATGACGTAAAAGGCCACACACGCTATAAATTGGAGTCATTTCAGATCTCAAATTCAGTTAGCAACATGAGTTATCAAGGTGTCAGTAGTGATTACGACAGTAGTAGTAGCGATAATAACTATGCTGCATAGCTGGATAGAATTTTGAAAAACTATGAGTTTGCTGCAAAGTCTGAAAATGTGTACCTGCTTCTAACACAATATTCAATTTCCGGTTATGAAGTGAAATGTGGAATTAGTCCGGCAAGATCATTTACGCCTGCTGTTATTCTATCCCAACAGCTAAAGTGCAGCAAAATATCTTTCAGCACTTACGAATGGTATACCTTTATTTCAATAATGACGCAACAGATGAATGCTTTCTATCATGCCACAGACGACGCCGACAAGTTCCAACCTGATTCGTTTCCATGTGGAGAGTACTGCATCATTACTCCATCAAATTACGATGGGTCTAAGTTGATTTTCGTCAAGAAATATGGAGTTGAATATTGTATGGATGCAGAAGAAGTGTTCCAAATTTTAGAACTAAATAATTTTATTTTACAACGTATAGCTATGTTGGAAAATTTAAATTTTTGTCAAAACTATTATAATGTTTTGGATTTCTGTAAAAATGTCGCCTCTGAAAATTTAAATCCTCAACAAATTCTATATACATTTTGTTCTATTACACCTAATGATATGTTAAACAATGCTCTTAGAGAGTTTGTATACTTTTGTAAACTTACAGTTATCAATGATTTAAATAAACAGTTATATTATTGACATGTGTTTTCTTGAACCAAAAATACACAAATCAAACCCATCATTTTTTTTCTTGAGGCGTTTCTCATGTAACCTAACTCCTTCAATAGGTGAATAGCAGGGAAAATAAAACAACCTATTGGAATAATATTTTATTTTAAACAAAATTAAAAGTGATGTAAATTTAAAGCAATACATATATAAGTTCAAAGCAATACATATATAAATTTAAAGCAATACATATATAAATTCAAGCAATACGCAAAAAAGAGAGAGAGGAGAGTAATTTTTGTAATTTTGAAATAATATTTTTAACAAAATTAAAAAAGATGTAAATTTGAAGCAATACATATATAAATTTAAGCAATACACAAAAAGAGAGAGGAGAGTAATTTTTGTAATTTTCAAAGCCAACCTTTACATTAATTCATCGATTTCAGTCTCGCTAGCTTCTGAATCGATGAACCTGGTGCTTTTTGGATACGAGTGAAGTGAACTCACGCATGACTCCACATCCTTTATATCACACAAAGCATGGCTAAAACAGCTTTGACACCAATAAAATTGGGATTGAAACACATCTGTAATGATGAGGTAATCTTCATATAATTCA
This sequence comes from Galerucella nymphaeae, assembly GCA_963978555.1. Taxonomy (NCBI): domain Eukaryota; kingdom Metazoa; phylum Arthropoda; class Insecta; order Coleoptera; family Chrysomelidae; genus Galerucella; species Galerucella nymphaeae. The sequence goes on along the minus strand of OZ021706.1, from coordinate 3,388,653 downwards.
TGAAAATGATCGAAAATTACAAACAATGACTCTTGTTGGGAGCTGTGAAAATTTTTATATTTGAAAAACATGTCTTACAAACCCGAAGGTTGTAATTTTTTATTTTATAATAATTTGTCCAAACACAATATTCGGATTCATCAAATTCGTGACTTGTTTCATCCGCATTTAAAAGAGTGTTTCTCATCGCTGTTCTCATAAATTTTTAACAACCGATGAATTGTATGTCTGCAAATGGTACAAGTTTCGCTTGTTTATTTATCGCTCTCCACCTGTAGAATGGGTACTTTTTCACGATTAACTTCATAAGTATCTCCGGTAATAGAGATAGCTCCATTAATTCGGCTAAATTAACAACATTTTCGCAAACAGATTTTATGCATATCTCTTTCAACTTTACAGGCCGCTTCATTATCTACGATAACAAAAAAAATATTAGTTTAAGCTATAGTGTCCCCAAGGAAGCGTATCAAATGTACCTGGCATTAAATGACGTTTATCGTCATGCGGACTTAGACTCATTTTTGTTTGTTCTATACTGAAAACTTTATGTGCATAGGCCCGAATACATCGTTGGCTTGATGAGTGTATTTTAAAATCTTTTTTACATGTTTCATAATCATCATACGTTATTTCATTTTTCGCTGCATTGGATTTTACACCTTTAGACTTTTTTGTTATACCTAAATTTTTCAAATCATTTTTTATTCTTGTTTCGCCGAGTTGCTTTCGCTTTAGGCGGAGTTTTTCATTTTCTCTGTCTTTATCATTTATTTGCAACTTGTAGGTATACATTCCATTCCAAGTCCAACAAAATGAGTCATAATTTGACCCTTTGACTCATCCTTCAAAAGACCAATAATTTTTTTATTAACTCGAGGTATGCTGTATAAGTTATTTTCAGCATAGTCAGAAGTATCAAATTTAGATAAATCAGCCTTTATTACTTCTTCATAAGTATCTGCGCACTGCAGTTCGTAGACAAAACTGTCGGTATCCATGTACATTAACTTGCACTTGTTGACACCTAATTTTGATAGCATGTAGTTATAATGGAAATCATACATGCATATCTTGGAAATGTCTAGAATTGCCATTCCTATATAATACAGAGGTTTATTAAATGTCACTTCAGCTTTAGTTAATTCATTAGCTACCAGATTTTCATCTAAAATCGTTCTGCTATGAAACCGAAAACTTGCAATCAAGTTTTTGGCGCCATAACGTCCCTCCCATTGTCTCACCAATTTCACAGATCTGTGGCGTCTGATGTTCTCCATGGTCTTACCAAACACCGCATTATTCATCAATTTAAAAAGATTCTTTTCAAAGTCGTTCGTAGCTGCAGTCCTCAAACGAGTATTTAACTCAATGTAAGACTTCAGCCATGTTGACTGTTTGAATTGTAACACTTTATGTATTTTGATTAATTTTAATCCATTATTTAGAGCCTGCTTCAAATTTCCATAATGTAAAATATATATTTCTTGTTATAAAGCGTTGTAAGTAATTTTGGTAATTTTGATCCTGACGGAATGCGGTGTTCAGCAGCAAATGGTAAATCTTTGTATTTTACATTATGTAATTCGAGTGGGTATTCGAGGTCAACTTGGCAAGATATAACCTTTTGGCGAATCGTCTGGAATCGACAAAATATCTATGTATCTCGAACATGGTTCAACGCTGAACTTGGTATTCACCCATTTGAAGCCTTCGTAGGGCAAGGGCTCACTCATAGCCCAACCATACAGGTTATTAACATCCAAGTACATAAGATATTTCGAGGGCTTTGTTGGGTCATAGTCATGCATGTATTTATTGTTAGCTTCCGAAAATCGGTTGCTACATACTGATATCCCGCCTCTGATACCTTTTTCGATAAACATGACCATATCTATATCCTTGAGTAATTCCAATTTGCATTTAGTGAATTTAAGCATACAATCCCATGTATACCCTGGCATGGAATAGTACCATGCATGATCTAAATGGTATGTATCTCGACACTTTTGTCTGAATTGTTCAAAAACATCAGCTAGGAGCAAAATATCTGTCTTTAAATGAATGTCTGAATATTCGCCCAAATTTTTACAATTAAAAGTATTCCAAACTTTTTGCGCATGACTGTACTTTGCCTCACCAATATCGTCATCGCATAATTCATTGTAAAACTTATCAATTGGCGGTAGACAAGTTTCTTCTAATTTAGCTAAACTATCAATATAATCATAGCAAAAAACACCTTTGCAAGATAGTAATTTAAAAGCTTCATCATCATGAGGCTATCAGAGCAAAAGTGGCCTAACCCCAAAATGATAGTTTTGAGAAAAACAGAAATTGTTTTTTTGCTTTTTTTTGTTTCTTTGTGAATAGAATATATTTTTAATTATTTTTTTTTCACTTTAATAATAATTTTAAGAGTTGGTATCTTAAATTATTATCTTAATTTTTTTACGAAAAAACAAAGTTTTTCAAAAAAAAACGTGGGTTAGGCCACTTTTGCATTAATGATATTTTTCAAAAAATGTGTGTTAGGCCACTTTTGCATTAATGATAATTGTCATTTTGAAAAAATAATCACTTGGTTTGTTGAGATATGCCTTTATTGAAATAATTACTGGACAGTTAGGAACATAAACAATGTCGAAAAAAAGTAATTTTTATTGGTCTCTCAAAAAATAAACAAATTATTAACTAATTATCGCCTTCACAATCATCGCTATCAGAATACAACATCTCATCTACTGGATTATGAGTCGTTTTCAGGTTTTTATAGAACTCTTGATGAATAGGCGGAATAAAACACATGAGTTCCAGGAGGTCCTTTTTCTTTTTAACATCAACTTTCCGTCCTTTGGGGTATAGCAGATTCAGCTCTTCAAAACTACTGTTAGATGAGTTTCTTTTAGATAGGTCAACTGAATCACATGGGGCAAAATTTTGATTTGAGTATTTGAAATAAATTTTAAATGGATTCGACTTCTCAAAATGCAGCCACTGAATTTTCATCCATCCTATTTTTAATTTATTTTCGGAAACTTTACGTTTTGTAATACTCCTCTCTAAATTGGCAGTTGAGTAAAAATCTTTGGATGTCATCTGAACAACTTTAAAAGGGGCCTTTTTTCTTGCTGCCTTAACAACTTGTTCCCAGCTATCTGGTACATAGATGTCTTTGAAATATTTCTTTTGTTTTTCTATTAGTCCAAAGTCCTGGTCACAAGGTAGGTATGTGTGACCACTTACTAAAAATTTATGGTCAATTTCTTCTACAATGACATCATTGGAGGAAACAATGTAATTGCATAGCAGAGACATTTTGATGTTTCTGTTTTGTCCACCGCATTGGTCCGAGTACATCACGAATTTTCGTGTCTTAACATAATTTTTAATAAAATGCAGTAAACAGGAACCAATTTCCTGGGCACCTCTAGATGCAATTGTTTCATTCCACATGTACATGAATGACTCATCGGTAGCCAAGTTATGTATGCCAAGACAATACGTCCACAGTTGCCTTTTATAATAGCAAATTCCAGTGGATATTACTGGCGTTGGCAGAGTTTTCATTAGATCGAAAGTAATTGCTGTCACCTCTGGATCATTTTTCGCCGCATCAACATCCAATTTCATACCCTCTCTGGCGCTTTCAGCCTTTCTTTGATGCAATTCCATTTCAGTTCTTGAATTTCTACTCTTTTCGACGTCCATTTCAAATTTCAATTTATTTTGAAATAAGTCGCACTTTTTACATGAATCTGAAACAGGAGCATGGAAATGTAAATTGAATTTCTTTGAAAAAATTTCAGAAAATATGTATTTTGATACAGGTTGTTCATTTTCTGAACTTAGTTCTTCCTTATAGAGGTCATACATTATACTTAAATTTAAATCTGGGGCTAAGTATTTCCGGTTTGGATTTTTTTTCCTAGAGTAGTGCGACTCATAGCTTGGAAACTTTTCAATGAATTCTTTGACCTTATCAACTTTATGATCCGGCGTTTTGTTCGCAGAAGGCTTCTTTCCCCTCCCATCTCTTGGAGCAGGCAAGCCTTTTGTTTTGTTGACCAAAACTCTGCTTATTCTGCCATCTGAGACTTGAAGAACAGTTTAAAAAAAGCTTTTACATACTTTGATTTTGTCACCTGCTTCATTTTGTAAATAAAATATACGGGTTTTTTGTCTTCTGGAATTGTTACCCTTATTGGTGTAAACTCTTGATGTATTCACAACATCTACTAAAGAAAAAAGGTAAGCCGATTTTAAATCAAATGATTCAATTTTCTAAAATGTTTTAAATATAGCCTCTTGACGCTCAGGGAGTATCTTTTGCCAGCAGAGATCTCTACAGCAGTTTTCTACATTACTGAAATTTTTTGCGGGAACAAGTTTTTTTGATCTCCTACTTACATATGCTTCTCCAAGGTTTCTTTTATTCTTTACCACATTCCGTTTCCACTTGTTTTCTTGTTTGAAACGCTTGCGAGAACTCCTCTGCTGCTCTGCATCATGTTGGGGCTCACATTCGGGAGAGGTATTTCGGTTAGAGAAGTATTCACGATCAGGCTCACTGGGAACATATTCAGACCCTGAGTCTTGAAAAGGTTCTTCAGGCTCTTCCTCAGATTCTAAAATAAAAAAATTACGTTATGCTAAACGACTTTTATCATTTTGATTTAAACAGCTTAAATTTCATACCTGCAATAGACAACACTACTTATTATCAATTTTTAGTAGACACTTTTAAAATCTTTGATAGTGAAAAGACTAACAAACAGAACGAAAAACAAGGCATTCAAAATGAAACAACAAAACAACTAACCTAACCTAAAAACACTTTTTACAATGTTTGGAATATTTAGACTACTTACCTATGAATGTATACGATGTAGAGGCCATGATAATCAAAATTATTTTTTGTACTTTATCTTTATTTAATTTTGAATGAATAGGAGCAATAAAAAATCCCCCTGTTTTGTTTACACTTGTTTGTAATGAAAATTTCAAAATTCAAAGCAACAGTGGCCTATCCCACATTTTGTTGGTTAGGCTGGTATTGCCCTCTAGTTAAAACTTTTTCATGCAATGCAACAAAGAATTCGGTGTCGCCATCTCTTAAAACTTTGTCAAAGGTTGCATAGGCCACTTTTACCCTACAGTATGCCTTATGAACTATAGATTTCTATATCAAATTCATTTTTCTGAATTTGTGGTTTAGGCCACTTTTGCTCTGAGAGCCTCATCTATACCCTGAAACCCTTGTTTCAATTTTTTTTTCTCTTTAATATCCAAAATTGATGCTAATTCATCGAGTGAAGCTCCCATGAATCTGAATGAATCAATAAATCGTAATTTTATATCATTTTCATCGGAATACAGGGTAAAAGAAATATATTTTTCTTTATTAATGGGAAGTACGCTCAAACGGCCTCGTTTACAGAGGTCAACAATCATGAAATTACTGTCATATCCACTTAAGTTATGGAATACAACAGGAACAACAAATAATTTTTAGAAGTTTAGGTTAGTAATTGTGCAGCACTGATTCTGCCTCATTTTAGCGATTTTAACATGGTAATCTACATAAGAAAATCTAAGGTTCGAAATCTCCGAAATTGGTTCATTTTGGAGTGGGGGTAAAACTCAATCTACGCATTTGCTACGTTAATGGATAGGTGACGTCATAGGAGTAACGATTGAAATAATGAAGAAATTCTAACTACCCCCGTTCATTCCCCACGCATCATCCCTCTTACTAAAAGTTGACCAATCATAGCAAACGACATCTCGTTAGAAATGCCTTAACGTCTATTGTATTTGAAAAATAATAGAAAAATTCTAACTACATCCCTTACGTCTCAAAAGGCCTTAACGGACGACTCCCCAAATTCCCTCGTGACCCCATTGGACCATATCTTGTGACCCCATAACACCACCCAAATATTGACCCTCAAATTACTGTTTAGGACCCTCAAATTTCAATACCTCCTATCATCAGCCGAGCGCGAACCGTCAACCTTCGCGTCTGTCCACCCAAATATTGACCCCAAAATTACTGTTTAGTACCCTCAAATTTCAATACCTCCTATCATCAGCCGGGCGCGAACCATCAACCTTCGCGTCTGTTCACCCAAATATTGACCCCAAAATTACTGTTTAGGACCCTCAAATTTCAATACCTCCTATCATCAGCCGGGCGCGAACCATCAACCTTCGCGCCTGTAACAATTTGTCTAATAGTCCAGGGAAGATCCATAATATTAACGGAATTTGGGGGGGACGATCATAGAGAGATGCGGTTTTCTGCATTGTGTTCAGGAAGGTCCCAGAAAAAAAGTCAATAAGGTGGGATCCACCGGTTTTGGGGAAAATGCCTTGTGGGCTGGAAAAAGCATTTTCCAAATGGATCACTACTTGCACCATTCTAAGAACGACTGGAAACTCGGAGAAATCGGTCGGAAAATGTTACTCGGGGGTTTTCAGGTCCGCTGAACTCGATTCTGACATTAGAATTACCCGGGGGTGCTCGGGGGTGGCTCTACATGGGGTGTCTGGGGGTGAATTGAGAGATATAAGTTAGCATGCATGAAAATCGCTCCAAACTCGTTACTCGGGGGTTTTCGGGGATGCCAAATTCATTTATGGCATTGGAATTATCCGGGGGCCTAACGGGGAGGCTCTGCGAGGGGTGCGGGGGTGGTTTATTGGGGGAGAAATTCTAGGGTGCATGGAAATCGATCCAAACTTGTTACACGGGGGTTTTTGGGGATGCCAAATTCATTTATGGCATTGGAATTATCCGGGGGCTCAACAGGGCGGCTCTGCGAGGGGTGCGGGGGTGGTTTATTGGGGGAGAAATTCTAGAGTGCATGGAATGCCATTGGAAGTGGGCGAGGAGGGGGGCAGCGCCCTTGAATGGTAGCGGGGAAGGTGAAAAAATAAAGAATATGAAAATAATCCTTTATTCGAATAACAGATAGCAGTTTTTATTAATTTGGAATTTATTTTTAAATTTATTTATTCATTTTATTTAAAACGAACATCTTCTTCACAGTTACTATTATTTGCACAGTAGCGGCTACAGTGCAACTATTTTTCAAAAAGTTAGACAGAAAGGCATACAATTTTAATTCATCACAATGGAATTATTAAATTATTCATTACAAATTTCAATTTTTAACTAAAATACTAAACATCTTAGTACAATAACTCTTCTTCCTCTTCTTGCCGCTCTTCACGTTCTTTCCCTTCTGAATTTTCTTCTCCCCCTTCATCTTGTTCCTCGTCAATACTGTCGGCCTCATCGAAAGCCTCTTTTTGGTTTGAGCAATTACCATCGCAATTCTTGAATGCGAGTGAGCACTCCAACCCACTTCGGCGGCACCCGCACCTCGGGCCACAGTCAGTTTGACAAGAACAAGAAATTTTGCTCAAAATGTCCTCGGGCCCGGCTTCCTGGGTCATGGTGACAGGACTGAGCTCTCCATCCACCAATTCCCAGCCCCATTCCAATGGATCTAAGGTTTCCTCTGTCCTTGTGAATGAGACCAAGCCTGTACTTGGAAATAGACCCGCTTGATATGCTCGGTTAACGCATTGGCAGTCGGAATTAATCGTGCAAGGTCGACTTTTTGAAGGTTGGCGGCTTCAGCATACGATTTTGCGCGATATATTTGAACCAGCTCAATCGCAGGTTGATCTCTGGTGCGCAGATCTTTGGGCGCCCCATAAAGAGCCAAAGCGAGCCGGAGCCCGTGATCTATTAAATTATCCATGGCTACAGGTGTTTGCTTGAATATTTCTGCAAACCCATGCAAATCATCGTATTTCTGAAACAACTCGCAGAATTTTAGTTTCCCGCGATAGAAAAATGCTGAGGTCGTGTCGCATCCCGTAAAAGCATGTAAAAATTATATATGAGACCTGATACACGCGGGCTTGGAGGCTAAGCTTTCGGAAGAATACACAACATCAGTCACTCTACCGCAAGGCGGCTTCATCAAGAATACTTCTAGATTCGGTGGAGTCCGACCTACAAGCATTGTCAAGACATCAGTGTCTTCCGAAACAATAACCACTTTATTGTTGGGACTTCCTGAAGCAGTGTCTATGGCCTTAAGCACAATATCAACATCCGCATCAGCTACACTCTGCTGACACATTATGTTGGTCCGTTCGAATTCCTCATGGAGAAATTTAATGAGTTGGGACTTATTTTGGCTATTCCCTAGAAACTTGTCCTGAGTTACACTTGCCGGTAACCTCATAGACTTCCAGGTGTCGGGAGCCATACGTACAGTGGCGGAATTTTTATGCATACATCGCCGGTTTCTTTCCGTGGATTTAGTGGTAATTTCGTCGTACCCATCGAAAACAACAAAAACTCTGTTCCCGAATGCTCTCTTTATGTATCTAACATACCCGTTGCATATCTCTAACATGTTCTGGCCCTTTTGCCATCTAAATTTATGCAAAAGCATGCCTCCATCGATCACATATTGCGTTACGTCACTTCTTACAGTAACTGCTCTCTCCTCAAAAAGTTTATATAACTTTGATTTTTCATTCTTCCGCATTCCGTTCTTGTCAAACATGGCCGGTGGATAAGCTGCCAATTCGTATGTTAAATAAAATTCCATACAGTCCTGCCTATTGAGAGCGAGAATTCGGTGAAATAATATGAGAGGATCAACATTAGACAGCTTGGATTTCCCGACTTTAACCGTACACTTCTCAGACCCAATGCAAGTAACTTTTTTTGACAAGGAGAGTTTCAATTCTTTGAAGTTGCTTCCGACAATTTCCCGCATAGTTTCAAGTCCCTTTTCAAAAGCTTCATAACATGTAACTTGGGAATTGTCCCCACTTATTCCATTGGCAATATTAGTTACATTGTCGACATCTGGAAAAGGGCAGAACTGTGTAAAAAATTCCTCAAGTTTTTGCAGATCTCGCTTGTCGTGCATGAGCATTGAATCGCGGGAGTCTTTATGCTGAAAGTTTTTATCCGACGTGACTTGAGTAAAATTTTCCAACGCTGTTAAGCAGTCATTTGTCGCGGCGCTGCCCATGAGCCACTGATAGGCGACGCTGGGCGTCACTCCTCTGTCGAACAATCCCCCTCTCAATTTACTTTTTTTCATTAGCGTTTGTTCGATGGTCTGGTCTGTGAAGATTCCGGAAAAGAATTTTTGGACTCGTCGACATGTCCAGTACCCCTGTCTGGTAAACACTTGATACTCATCAGGAGACATGTATTTTGGTAAATCCTTACAATCTTGGACATAAATTTGGACTGATTTGGCATAATTGAAGTGACCCGTTGAGTGGAAAAAGGGAATCATTCTTTCTAATGTACTGACATGCAATTCCCAGTTTCCACTTTTTTCGGCGAATATGAAATCTTTAATGAGAAATACCATTCGACAATAGGTTATCCACAATTTACAAGTGCTATTCTTATTTTCAATTTGTTCAAAAATTTGTTCAATTGCATTTACAGAGTTTTTAAATTCGTCAGTTTTCACTAAATCGTCTATGCTTCCGGGCATTTCATAAAATTCACTTCTCAGATCTTCAAGTGACGATTTGAAATCATCATTTACATTGGCAACATTTAATATTAGTTTAACAATTGCAACTAACGCTAGAGTATGACTCCGTACTGCCCGAGAGTATTGCTTACCGACTAATATTTTCTTGACAATAGTATCTCCATAGATTGAACAAAGAGCTTCATGGAGGCCGCTATTTCTCATAACTACGCCTATGCAACCCAAGAACGATAAAAGTGTATGAAACCCGCCAAGTCTGATAAAGATGTGCGTATTGTTCGAAATAAGCTTTGCCGCCACAATATCGCGGGCTTTCCAGTATAATTGTTGATCGAATGTTATAATACAAGTTTCCATTCCATATGTTTCAGCTTGAGCAACACTTTCCACGATTGTTGTAAATAATGTGTTGTAATCATTAGGTTTGGCATTGATAAAGGGGAAAAATCGGATTGATGAAACTTCATAATCTTTTTCGGCAGTTAACTCTTCTATAAAACCGTTCCAGCCTAGGGGCATCTCTGGGTTCAAATATTTTTGTAAAATCCAGAATGCTGTGATTTTTGTGGCCTCTGTAAATTTCAAATTCACATCAAGATTTCCAGGCTGTATCATAATGTTTTCCAATCCATCGCTTGGCTTTAATGTATAAGGACGTACTTTGATATTATTAAGCATTTCAATTTCTTTTGCGGAAATGTCTTTAGGTCTGGGTATTCGACCTTGAGGTACTACCTTTGAGGAAGGTGTGATTATACCAATTTCACCAGCAACATGAAACTCGCCTCCAAGTATAGTTTTGATGTTGCTGTCACAATTATCCCACACGAATTGTATGAACGCCCCTGGCTCTAAAGAAGTTTTCATATTCTTGGCCGCGGACATCTCATACTTTACAGCTTCTTTATATGATGCAGTCAAACCACACGAATGGAGCATCTCGATCATGTTTTTAGTCCCGAATTCCCGGTGAAGGGATACGGCTAGAGATAACAGAAGTGGAGACAAATATTTTCTTGGGAACATTGCAGACATCAAAACATGGCCGAGGGATGCAATTATTTGCTCATAGTTCTCGTTTGCGGCTCTCTTTTCGGGTGTATTTTTAATCAGAGCGTTTAAAAAAATTTTCCTGGCAATTTTCCATATAAATTGTCTAGCATTGTGTCGCTTTCGGGATACCAATCAGATTTAGCCAGTTGTGCACTGATTTCCTTGACAATATCTTTAGCAGCTTCCTCCAGACACCTTGTTGCGGGATCTTCACCCGGGTTTTGTCTCTCCCTGCTTTCATTTAGCGCCTCATATAGGCCTCTATTGGAAAGGCAAATCAGAGTAGAACATTTTCTCTTCCCTATTACTATGAGATTCTCATCCCCATAATGCGTCTTCAACCGATTCAAAATGGTCTTTTCTGAAGGCTTATAAACATCATCTGGTAACTCATCCAGTAATTCACGCAAAGTAAATTGAGCGTTTTCATGTGTTCCAATATTTTGTACAATTAACTCACACGCCCTGTCTATGTTGGCCGTGAGGTCAACTATAGCCTTTGGACAACGGTGGAAAGGCCTACAAATGTCCTTATAACATTTTCTATGATACACAGCGCCTAAGGTCTGAATATGAAATACATTTTCCAATCGCTCTAGAGCTGCTTGTTTTCTTGGCTCATCATATTCACAATCAGGGTGTGATAAAGCTTCAACAATCGACTCTGTGACAGCACGAGTTTTTACTTCACACCATGAGTTCCTAAGGTTATTTTTCTTATAAACTGGTTTGGCACAAATGAAACAATTGTTTTTCCAGTCGAATTCGTCGTTATTAGTTTCTCTATCATTATTGATTTCTGTATCATTATTACTATCTTCAGATAGTTTTCTCTTTTTTGCAACGTTTGCATAGAAAGGATGAGTATAGAATTTGTAACATGCTTTGTGTACACTTATTACCGGTATATTGGAGATAATACCATGGAAATCGTCGTCCATACGGTCTTTGGATGTTGTAATTAACTTCAGAGTTCCAGCCGCTTTTAGTTTCATAAGAGGGCTCCCAACGCTGCAGGAGGCAGACCAATCATTCACATAGCGGCAGATGTAGCAAAATATTTCTGGTTGGAGCTCTTCCATCTAAAAACAGAAAAACATCGAGTTCTTATAGCATAACGTTTAACATGAGTGGAAACAAGAGAAATTCGATTGAATTAGTACATTCCAGTTGTTTTAAATACCTTGCATAAAATATTTCGGAAAAGATACATACCTCTTCAATATCACAGCTTCTTATATCTCCAGAAACGTCCATTGTAAGCTGAAGCCAATATCCAATTATCTTGAAAAACAGATCCTTGAACACGGATGTAGCAAAGATGAGTTACAAAAGTGCTTAATAAAACGCAAACACCAAGAAAAAACGGTCAAACTCCAAAAAACTTTAATTTTAGCACTGTATTCACGTATACTGAAAACCCCACGTGGTACAAGAGAGCCAGACACGGCTCAAACACCAAAAAGGTCCAGAATTGGAAAAAAAACTTTATTATTTTAGTACTATGTTGACGTATAACAAAAAATCAACAATCAAACGGAATTCGAACACTAAAGAAATAGATCCAACACAATTGATTACTGTAGCACTGGATCGACAGACAGCGTGGCCCTGAACGACAGTTGTAATACTGAGACCGTAGAGACGCCGACTGCGCGTGGGAACTGGAGCAATATGTTTTCTCTTCAGTCGATACAGAATACTTCTGGTCTAAAGAAATAGATCCAACACAATTGATTACTGTAGCACTGGATCGACAGACAGCGTGGCCCTGAACGACAGTTGTAATACTGAGACCGTAGAGACGCCGACTGCGCGTGGGAACTGGAGCAATATGTTTTCTCTTCAGTCGATACAGAATACTTCTGGTCGCGCCGGTCACGGTGGTAACGATACTCCACTCTCTTTATCTTTGTCGGCTTTTTCAAATCCAGTTTCGAAACACACAAGACTCCCAAAGCAATTGGTTTATAATATTTTTTATTCCCCCCCCCCCCCCAGCAAACCTCACAGAAGAGCCCTCGGATGATTCCAGGAGCAGAATTCAGTTCAGCATCCCCGAAGACCCCCAAGTAACAAGTTTGAATCGATTTCCATGCACTCTAGAATTTCTCCCTCAATAAACCACCCCCGCACCCCTCGCAGAGCCTCCCCGTTAGGCCCCCGGATAATTCCAATGCCATAAATGAATTTGGCATCCCCGAAAACCCCCGAGTAACGAGTTTGGAGCGATTTTCATGCATGCTAACTTATATCTCTCAATTCACCCCCAGACACCCCATGTAGAGCCACCCCCGAGCACCCCCAAGTAATTCTAATGTCAGAATCGAGTTCAGCGGGCCTGAAAACCCCCGAGTAACATTTTCCGACCGATTTCTCCGAGTTTCCAGTCGTTCTTAGAATGGTGCAAGTAGTGATCCATTTGGAAAATGCTTTTTCCAGCCCACAAGGCATTTTCCCCAAAACCGGTGGATCCCACCTTATTGACTTTTTTTCTGGGACCTTCCTGAACACAATGCAGAAAACCGCATCTCTCTATGATCGTCCCCCCCAAATTCCGTTAATCCGGCTGATTTTAAGGTATCTTCCCTGGACTATAACGCATATAGCTATTCATACTCATAAGTGTTAGATGCGAGGAGAGGTTTAAAAAAAAGAGCTTAAAACAAAGTATAAACGAATATCGCGTTGTTAAACTTACTCTTTTTTTCATTATATACAGAGTGTTGTAGAATGTATCGGTGACCAAGTGACATATCGTTGAAAAACATTCTTTCAACATGGTGTATAAAGACAAGTGACATAGTTGAAAAGGGATTTTTCAAAAATTTCAATCTTTATATGATATTAGTATAACACTTCCTGAAAAAGTTGATGAATATTCAGAATGTTCAAAACGACGTATCGTTTGAAAAACCGTTCAGTATAACATTCTTTTATCAGAGCGCAAAAAACGTGTAATTGTTGTAAACAAGGTGTTTGAATAAAAACCAATTTCATAATATTTTTTTAATAAATCTTGATATGTTAAATAAAAAATATAATAATGGTTAGTACCCTTCTTCAACACTCAGTGGTGAATCACCATTTTTTTTTTTATAAACAAATGTATTATATTTTAATATATTTTCAAAAGTGTATGATATTTTACTATAACCATCCTGTTAATCTATCAGAGCTAATCGATGCAATTGAAAGTCTCACGTATTATGTATGCAATTATTATCGAGGTCATTAGATAGTTTATTAATACATGCATAATATTAGTATCTCTCTTTGTTTTATATTTTTTAAATATGTTAATATAATAATGATTAATGTCTTCTTCTATAACCACCTTATAGGAATATAATACATTGATACCAAATGACTATATTTTCAATGGGATTTTCCAAAAATTTCAATCTTCATGTGAATTTCCTTGATTATGAACACCGCTTGGAGGGTAGGATGTCAGCGCGTTATCTTTTCATGGTAATCCGCAATCTAAAAAAAAAACATTTTTCATATATTAGTTGAAAAAACAAATAGTTGAAATAATTCAGTTCATTTCCACACCATCTTATATAATTGATATAAGGAGATTGAACCATGGCGCGTTGTATTTAATATTTAAAGTTGCAAATACATCCCCTATAGGCCTACTAAACCACTTTATAAAGATTTATCCTCAATTTTCACTCGGGCTGAAACATAGAAATAAAATATATCAATTGTTCAAAGTGAAAAATTTTCATAAAAAACTGAATTGTCAAAAAAAGTTGACAGGTCATAGGTAGCTTTGTTTGACATTTCGGTGCGGAAAAGTGCCATAGCGCGTACTTTTCGCATTACTTTTACAACGGTTGTCAAAAGTATTGAGAAAAGGCCTGCTTTGCGTATAAAAATGTGTGTAGAAAAGCGTGTTTTGCATAGTGGTTGAAGGAAAAAAATATTTAAAGAAAGTATTCAAAGTCATGCCTATCGTGCCTATATTTTTTAAAGTTGAGTTTTTTATTAATCTTAATGCAAAGTTAATGATTGTGTATCCTTAATAAAATTCTTATTCAAGAGACCTTTAATTTATCAATAATAAATTCTACAACAAAGCACTTACTGTCAAAATAATAAATTTTAAATTTTTAAAAACTTTCTATCGGAGTATCAGGTCATAGGTGACTAGGTACCTAGAAGTCAGCAAATAATTGACTATTAAAAAACAAATTTAAAATTTCTCGAAAACTATCAGAGCTAGATATAGGAACCCTAATACCAACTGAAAGGTAATAAATTTTCACGTTCATTAGACCCAACAGATACAGGGTGTTCCATTTAAATTAAGCCAGAAATTTACGTATTAAATGGTTAGTGTTATACTCTCATATTAAAAACACACTGTATATTATAGCAAACCAATAAATATTGGAAACAGAAGGTCAAAAGCTTTTTGTGAGATGGTGTGAAGGAAATGTGGTTCTTCGTTTTTATTTTGAAGTTATTGTATTTTTTCGGAGGGTCTACAAATTATGTAAAATCGATTTATCTTGGAATCTGAAGTAGATAGGTATAGGGAAATGTTAATGAACTCACATTATTTTTAATAGTACAATTCAAAAATGTGATAAAATACGGGGTGTTCCATTTAAAGGAACCTAACTTTGATACGGCACGCTTTTTTGGAGCACCCTGTATAGTCCAAAATATTTTTAAATTACAGTCCAAAGTAATCTACTTGATTCTACGCCAAATTTTTTCTTATTTTATTCGCCGTTAAGGCGCCAGAGAATAGTTCGTTCATAGTGCCCCACCCTGTATAATGTATTAATTAAAAAAATTTTAAACATTCATTATTCATTCATATGATGATATACTAGAAAAAGTTTTTTATCATTTTATATTCTTTATCCTTCCTAGATACTTTTACGTTACAAGACCGGTTGAGGAACAGGTTAAGACAAGCTTGAAGAATAATTTTAATAATACTTACGGATCAAAAATGGTTACCATCCCATTTTCATTTGAAATACTAGGAAAAGAATTTTTTTTAATTTTTTATTTTTAATCTCACCAGATACTTACAATTCAGTCGGTTCACTGAAAATTCAAAGATTAGTAACCCAGTTTTTTTTTCTCTTACCTGCTTACGCATTTGGATGTACAGGGCACCCTAAAAATATATTTTTAAAATTTTCAATTACCAACAATTAGACACTTACATTTATTTTTTATAATAATTTTTGGCCAAAACACCCATCGGGTACCAACAGAAGCTTGTTGGTATTCAGCGGAATTTTCGAACTTTTTAATAAATTCATCCCTAAAAATAAAATTTATTTGATTAATCTTTAAACATATTAATACTTACAGGAAATCCCCATTCGGCGCAGATATTACACGCTTCAACGATATGAGCCTCTTCTTCTTCTGACAAAACAGGTTGACGACCATATTTCAGGGAATGTGTTCCTCGCACCCTCCTCTGAACCGTCGAGAACGGAACCCCATATTGCACCGAAGCCTGGCGCATAGACATCCTCCCAATACGCACGGCGGCTACAGCTCGTTGCACAAACTCTGAATTATAATTGCATTTTCCGTGTGCACCAAGCTTTTTCTTATAAACTCTAGGCATGCTGAAACAAAAAAAGACGATTGCAAAAACCAAAATCTAGATTTATAAAAAAATTTCCTCCCCCTACTCATCGCAAAAAGTTATATCTACGCCACTCAATCAACAACACTAAAAGATTATCATTTAAATGAAAATCCAATTATATAGATATTTGCATAGTGATTCATTTTACCTCATGAATTAAAGTAAAAGAGAAAAATGCAACAAAAAACCTAGGTTATGTATATTTTTACAACTTTTCTCTCGGCATATAGTTCTCAACAAACCAAGAAACCTATTTTATGTGATACCCATCGCAAATATTAAAATCGGAGCTCTCCAGAAGTGAACGTTTCAGCATTTAATAAAATCGGCGAAAAAACGAGGGAAAAATACATTACCGTATTCTACTTACGTTACGATCAGCGCAGCATTCAACACGTTCTATATGTTGTCTCTACAATCAACAATAGTATACTGCAGTTAAATCCACTGGGAACGACTTACTACACCGACCACAACCGAAAATATCCAAAATACACCGATTGATTCACTTTACACTCCCCGATTCACTTAACCCCATTTGACGGTATATCGTAAAGTCCTCTAGAAGTTACCATCTTTGGTTTTTTTATTGCACATATCAGGTCTTTTTCTGAGTAGGTTAAAATATCATCCTTCGTCGGCAACTTCCAAAGTGTTCCCGCCTTCGTCATGCATTTTACCGTGAAGTCTTTCTTCAGACGATCTACTTTAATTACCATTCCTGGATAAAAAACATTCTCATACTGTACCACAATATAATCGCCCTCACTCAAATTAGAACTATCAATTTTCTTCATCACATATTCAATATCCTGCACACTATCGTTTTCTTTTCAGGAGTCTTCAGATTCGGAGTCTTCATATTCTGAAACATTCTTTTGCTTTGTGTTACTTTTAATTTTCTTTTCCTCATCGTTTCCGTTCTTGATGTCATTTTTTTTCTTCTTATCGATATTCTGTTTTTTTTCTGGTCCATTTCAGCTGTTTGCTTGGTATTCTTTTCCAATCTTTTTTGTTTTCTTTCTTCCTTCTCGCGAAGTTCTCTCAATTTTTTTTCTTCCTTTCTTTGTTGGTAGGTCTCCCAGTCTAGTGAAGAAACAACAGCCGAAATTTTTTCTTTTGGTTTCCGTTTACGTGGATTACTTTCTGTTTCTTTAGATTCCCAGAATAGATATTTTTTGAAAGGAGTAGCGACATTAGATTGTTTTTTTTCTATTGATTTGTCGGGTGTTGTGTCATTCAATTCGAATTTTTGGACAGGTATTTGAGTATTTGAAGTAGTAGTAGATTCATGTTGCACTTCTGGGTCTACTTTATTAATATTTTCCGAAACCATTGTAGATGCTGGTATATCTGACATTTCATTCATATTTTTCGAAATAGTTTCATTTGTCAGCCCTTCAGCTTGCTCTGGATTTTCTGTGTTATAATTGATTATGTCCGATTCTATACTCTTCTCTAAAGTTTCTGTATAAATCGTTTCCGTTATTTTTACCAACTTGTTGATCTCATCTGAATTTGTATCTACAATATTTGTAATTCTGTCTGATTATTTATCCTTCTCTAAAGTGTATGCATAAATTGTTTCTGATATTTTTTCTAATTCCTCGACTCTCTCTGAACATGTTGGACTATTTTCACTATTTGCATTTATATTCTCAAGTTTCTTCAAATTTTCTGAGTCATCTGTACCTATTGCCGTCTGTATTTCTTCATCGTTCTCTGAAGTTTCCACAGATCTGTTACTTGTTATTATTTTCTTCAATTCATTACCTTTCTCGTAATTTTGCAGACTATTTCCATTTGTCAACTTTGATTCTTCGACTTCCTTCATATGTTCAGGATTCTCATTACCCAAAATTGAGCATCTTGCTCCATTCATCAGTAAACTTATGTTGACATCATTAGTAGATACACTTACATCAGTCATATTAAAACCTGAGAGTGAAACAAAATATGTATCTTGTGCACTGAAAAAATTGTCATCAACAAGAATAACATCGTCGGTCGTATCAGCTAAATTGAAATTATTAGAGTCAACTGATACTACAACAATAGGAGATGACATATGTGTTAAATTCTGTTCATTCGGATTTTTTAAATTTTTCCAGAAGTAGAAGAGGCTTGTGTCCTTTATATCGCCATTCCATAAAGGACCAGATGACTTGAAAAGATCAATTTTTGGGGAATTTATGTTTTCAAAATATTTTAGAAATTTTATTCTATCAGTTTCAATCAACTCGTTTTCCACCTCTTCAACATTTCTTTTTTCGATTTTGAAGAATTTCTCAAATTTAATATTCTCTGGACCGAATGGGCATAAACCGCAGGTTTTAAATCCACTTTGAATGCTTTTTGGTAAAGTTTCCAGGTCTTCTAACGCAGTTTTGAGAAGTTGGGCAAAGTGTTCTCTACCAAATTTTTCATTTTTATGATCAATTCTCCAGTTTTGAGTTTTCTCTTTCCAAATAGCTTTTAGAGAGTGAAATACAGCGACATCCAACGGTTGGAGTATATGAGTTGAATTAGGAAACAAACTGACCAAAATGATACCATTTTCTTTACAAAATCTGCTCAACTGCAGCGTCAGATGAGATGTATGTCCATCTACAAACAGGATAAATGGCATTTTCACATTATTGTTCATTAACCAAGGGTGAAAAATGTTAGAAACATATTCAAAAAAACTTTCTTTCATCCAGCCATTATCCGATCTTCCTATTGCCCAGGACTTGGAAAAAGTAGACGAAATTAATTTTGGAATTCGTTTGTAAGAATACATCACCAACGGAGGAGGTAGTTCTCCCTTACTGTTACACATAATGAGTCGGTAAGGCACTCTTTTTCATCATTAGTTATGAACGAATACACAGTTTTATCACCTTTCTTTGCCAAAACTTTATCTCCTTTTGGTGATAAAAAAAATGCAGTCTCGTCACAATTGTACACACGTCTTGGGTCTTTGAAAATATCCAAATAATCGTTATCTCGAAGATATGTGTCTATTTCTAGGAACCAATTACGAATCTGCGCTTCAGTTACTCGGGCTCTTGGGTTGGAAAGATTTTGGGAAACTCTTTCACTAATTTGTTTGTGGCGCCTAAGAAAGCCTTCGTACAAATGTCTTTGCGGCCGATTGTTTGGAAAAGGGTTGGGTCTCTTCAATTCAGTCATCAGTATTTGAACACTGTCACATAACTGTGTCTTTGTAATTGGAATACCTTGTTTGGCCATATTTAATATCCAGTCTACCAATATTTTTTCTTCTTCTGAAGACAAAATAGTGGGTTCTCCAATCTTGCACTCAATATTTTTTCTCCCAGAATATTTGTCGGATAAAGTCATTCTCGGGATATTAAATCTCCTACTTGCTTCAGAAATGCTCATGCCACTTCGAATAGACTGTATCGCATTGCGAATATCATCCACAGTATACGGCTTCTTTGTTTTATCCATTTTTATCTGAAATTGAATAAGTGATGTTTTTCATAAAAATGTATACAATATTGGAACTTACTAGATAATGTTCGCGTTCATTTTAAATATCTGAACCAATTCGATAAGGAGTTGACGAAATCATGGGTTCCAAAAAATTATTAAAGACACTTGGCTTCAATGTCGTCAACAGTAACCAAATGGTCGTCACGTTTTGGACCTGAATTTCGTCATAATTATTTTACTATTTTTAACACTAGAAATAATTCGATAATGATGTAACGAAATTAGGGCCCATAAAAATTCAGTTCATTTTTTAATGAACCTTTAAATTTTTACCCTGTAAATGCATCTCGATTTTATTCACATACCGAATACAGAAAACATGCTCTTGGCCTTAATTTCGTCAGTAATGACGAAAATAGGGACATTCTAGATTTTTCGTGTCCCAAATTTCGTCACTCACTAATTTTTAATAAAATCATACAAATGTCCTTTCTACTTACTAGACAAAAGCTCAAACATATACTTGTATTACTCACACTTGTTTTATTAAACATTGATTCCAAATGCTCAAGTATATTCAAAGTTTTAGTTACAATCTGCAGTTCACTTACCTTAGTAATTCGAATGCAATTCTTCCACTACTGTCGACAAGCAACTGTTATGATAATAATCTAAAAGTTCTCACGCGGTAAGGAGAAAAAACAAGCGACCAGCATTGTTGCCGGATGTATAAGGAATTCTCTAAAGTCAAAAAATTTTATATTAGGTGAAATTGATACTTAATACGATGAAAAATCTTTCAAAACTGACGAAATTAGGGTTACCGACAAAAATAGGGCCACTTACCTTACACTCTTCTAAAATACTTTCATGTAAAGTGGCGAATGCGGGAGTTTGTATGGTATTAGGAATGGTGTATCTTCCGGTGGAAATGGAAGGCAAAGTTTGTACGGTTAGTGCCTTAGTAGTGCCAACGAATATTGGATTGATGTATTGTATTGTGATGCAAGATATTTTTCTTAAATCCAAATTGTTTGGGAGAAATTAAATTGAATCTGTTAATATACGATATAAGTCTATTTTTCAACAGCATTTCAAAAATTTTTGACTGTAGAGACTAATTTTTCGAAAGGTTAGGAGAATTTCTTGTGGTGTGTAATTTTTCATCCTCTGCGTCACTATCACCTGCATATTCTGAGTCCTCAGCTTGCTCTTCAGAAATTGACATCGAGGCGAGAAAGTCATAAGCGTGATCGGAAGTAATTTGATCCACATCACCGAAATCTAGAATCCTGGTAGCTCTCTGAATTCTATTCATATTATAAAAGGAAACATGAGAAAAAAACGATCATAACGAAATAAGTTGGACTACTCCCAATATTCATCCATTTATCCATTCACATACCAAAAAAGTATTAATCCAATTGTTTACAGATTATGAAAAAAAAATCAAGAATTGAGTAAAAGGGCTAATAACAAGTTTGCTGACACTTTTATATATAATGTTCGCTGTAGTTTCAATACTATATACAACATAGATTGATATTTAATATCTACTTACCCATTTTATTATTAGA
Organism: Galerucella nymphaeae; assembly: GCA_963978555.1. Lineage (NCBI taxonomy): Eukaryota > Metazoa > Arthropoda > Insecta > Coleoptera > Chrysomelidae > Galerucella > Galerucella nymphaeae. The sequence goes on along the minus strand of OZ021706.1, from coordinate 3,367,393 downwards.
TGTGTCAATTATACAGAAAAACTTGTAAAATTGTGAAAAAAAATCACCATTTCCTTAACAGACAGTGGCATATATAGAAACCACTTTTCAAACAAATCTGTACTGCGTAACTACTGAATGCTGGAATACAACTAAATCACCTGATACGTAGCGCCACACAGATATGTCGCGGGTTGTTTCTGAAGCTGAAAATTGAAGTGGAAAACATAGCGACCACTTACCTATAAAGGGTTGAAGGGTGGGTACTTCAGGTTTTTTCAAGTTAATTTGAGCTATGTCTTCAGCCAACTGATCCATTTTGAAATGTAGTATGGACAGGTTTCTGAGTACTTGACGTTTGAACTGTTCACCTGATAAAGATATATCGCATGCAATTTGTCATTACCACAAGTGCACAGAAGAATTAAATATACATCTCGTGTTATTATTTGAGCACACCACTTCATCATGAGTCTCTTTGGTTGATTTGATTCCATTAGCTGGTTCAATTCATTGGTTGGAGTTCTTAAACAGCTGATTTCATCTACAATTGCAAACAATTTATATACATATATGTCTGTGTGAGAGAAACTTTTTTATTATTAGTATCATTCAAAAATTATTCCTGATAAAAATTAGTCCTTGAGAAACACATAGCATGCAATCAAAGAGTTATGTTATATATAATTATCTTTGGCGACCCACTCTGCAATGTGTATTTATAAATAGGTTTACAGTTCCTCACCTGACTTTCCAAAGACTGAGGTTGAACCAATTCCCTCTTAAATAATATGATGTTAGTACTGCATAAAACAAAATTAAATTCATAAATAACAACCCCATTCACAAAAAAATAATTTACATATATCTTACTAGATCTTTTTTTCTCTCCTTGTTTTAGAACAGGCATTACAATTTTATATACTTCTGGTGATGGAGTATCATCTTTTTCTTGCTCCGAGTCGGAATCCATTAAATATTTCTGTACCAGAATTTATATCAGAAGAGTTTTCAGCTTCATCAGTCTTTATCAACAGATAAGTCTCCTGAAATATAGAAAACATTCCACAACTCAAAAACTACTCCAAGTAGGTTGGAGATTTAGTTTATTAACCATATATATCTCCAATTGTTCGAGCTCTATGTACATCCCAATCAGAAGCCGGTAGCATGAATTTACTAATGGCTGTTTTAAGCTTCAACCCACTGACGAGAAGCCAAAAACATTGGTTGGGGCCCATTATCCAGGAGATAGGTACTGCTTCCACTTTGTCTTCATCCAGAAAACTGACCACTCTCCATACAGACATTGCGAAATTGACCACTCTCCATACAGACATTGCGAAATTGACATATGTGATCAGCAGAAAGAATTCACAAAATTAGATAGGGGATGTGTATATCTGAGGATTATCAGCAATTATCTAAAATGGAAATACAATATATCCAGTTTCAAAATCTTCCCTTGTTTTTATTAACTATTTATCCGCTTTTGAAAATATTCTCCAACGCGGAACACATGAAGCCATAATATTTAAACGCGTTTTCATTATTCGAAATCGTTTTGGATAAATTTATTTTCTTTGGTGCCACCAAACAAAAAGATCCTCATCAATTTGTGGCAAAATTGGTTCTTCTAAATATTTATTAACTTCAACTACAGCTGAAGCAGTTGCATTTTTTTGGTTTTAAAAATTGTTTTACTTCTTTGTCAAAATACTCCCATAAATTATTCAGCAATTTCTGTTTTACTGATGCAGGAGCTGTTATATTTTCGGTTTGGACAATTTTTTCAACATTAGGGAGTTGATATCACCTCCTGTTGGCAATTTTGTATTGTTTACTTTATTGTACAGCAGATCCACTGCTCTATCAATTTGTTTGTCAATAAAACCAAATTTTTTGAATTTAGGATCTAATATGGTAGCTTGAGCAATTAAATTGTTTTCCTCGATGTCTTCAAACCTTTGTTTCAATTTATTTTGAAAATTTCTTACTATCATTCCAATTTCAGGTTTCATTCCCCGTGAATCCATGCCATATTGTTCAAACCGAAATTGATTGCAAGGAATTTTCACTTTTGAGTGAGACATTTTTTATTGATAAAAGGTGCCATTGGTATCACATGGGCTGGCTGTACGCTGACACGGCCAACCTGACACATAATTCGCTCTCGAATTATCAGCAATTGGTCAGGAATCTGTAACAATAATAAAAGAAACCGGCAGATTCGTGTTTTTCTTGCTTTTAAGTAAAGATAGTGCAGCAAGCTAATTGTGAATGACCTTAATAAAAATATATCACGTTTTAAAAATATCAACAATTTAAAGTTCATCATTGTAGAGTACAGATATCACCTTAAGATTCAAAATTCATCATCGCATAACAATACAAAATATTTTATCGAAAAATACAAAACATCTAATAAAAGAAAACAATATAATTATATCATCGTAGAAGCCAAAATACGTAATCATAAAATTCAGAATATATTATCGAAATATTCAAATTATATAATCATAAAATTCAGAGTAAATTATCGTAGAATACCAAACTTATCATCATAGAATACAAAATATATCATTGCATAATTCAAAATATATCATCGCAGAATTCAAAATATATCATCGCAGAATTCAAAATATATCATCGCAGTATTCAAAATGTATCATCGCAGAATTCAAATTATATCATCGCAGAATACAAAATATATCATCGCAGAATACAAAATATATCATTGCAGAATTCAAAATATATCATCGCAGAACTCAAATTATATCATCGCAGAATTCAAAATATATCATCGCAGAATTCAAATTATATCATCGCAGAATACAAAATATATCATCGCAGAATTCAAAATATATCATCGCAGAATACAAAATATATCATCGCAGAATACAAAATATATCATCGCAGAATTCAAAATATATCATCGCAGAATTCAAAACAAATTCTTTTCATTTTAAACACATCAGAAAATTCAAAATATGTCATCAAATAATTCAAAATATATAATTGTAAAAATCAAAAAAAATATCATCATAAATTACAAGATATGTAACAATAATATTCAAAGTACATTATCGTAGAATTCAAAGTAGGAGTTTCACCGAAGAATTCAAATTTTATAACATTAAAACACAAAAGATATCGTAAAATATAATAAAATGAAAGATGTAATAATTATTGTAGTTTAGGTCGGTCACAATGAACTCACATTTCTATCGGTACTATCCCACTTCTGATGTAAGAATACTCCACAATTTTCAATTCAATGTTATTTTATTATATCAAATTCTATTATTTAAATACAAAGTTCGGAAGGAACGGCAAACAACCGTTCAATATGAAAAGTAGGTAACAAGTGTCCTAAAACTAAAAATGCATTCCTCAATCTAAAAGTCGTCAAATGTTCTTTTTCCTACGAAATAACTAAAGCTATGTTTATTTTATCGGACGTGTTGACACATATCTTTAGTGGTTGCGTTGTAGAATCCAGAGTTTGACCTTACTATAAGTATGAAACATCATAGATCATCTCTTATCGATGGTTTTTATTGATAAAAGGTGCCATTGGTAACACATGGGCTGGCTGTACGCTGACATATACTATAAAATTCCACACTAACTGTTAGGCAATTGTTCAAACTATAGAAAATAAAGAATTTGACAGCACATACACACCACCTATTATTTTATAATTGATTTTTTGAGTTGTATCTCAATTTAATTGCTCGCCTACCAATAAATTTGTTGTGGGCTTTCAACTTGATCGGATCTAACAATAAATTTAGATAATTTTGTAACTGTATCTAAATGGATTTTGCAATTAACAGGAACAAAATTTAATTGTGTTGAAATTTGTTCAAGTAAACCAGCATGCAAATTCGTTAAATAACACACTCTCGGGATTGTATAAAATAACATTGCCAGAGATTCTGATATTAAATAGGTTAAATATGTTCCAGGTACGGTCATTTGGGAATTCTGATATGTTCTGGCTGTAATGAAATTTAAATTGCCATCATTTCCTCTAAACAAAGGATTGGCTTTGCAATCATTACAATTTAGATTTTTAAACATTTTCCTGGCTACATATCCTGCAATGTATGCCACTGTATATTTCCCCATTGGAGTTCTCTTAAAATTTGAAATGCTAGGGGTTAAATCCAAATTCAATTGTGGTTCAAGAGGGGTACATCCCTCACATAAACATATTCGCCACTTGAAAAAGCCGAAGATTATCCAAAGGTCCTTCAGTCACATTCTCTTCACAATTAAAATATGGTGAATGTGATGAGAAAGTTGTGGATTAGAAGAGCTTTAAATGTTGTAATAACATTTGACACACTGAGGGGTCTATTCTGTAACTCTTCCTCTAAAATTTAGAGGCCGTTAAAAATTTAACGGGCGCTAAAATCAAATCGGTATTCGCTAACCACATTTCCCTTAAAATTTTAAAGGATTCCTTTAAAATGGCCTGTTAAAACTATTATTTTTAAAGGGATGTTAAAGTGTGCCTTTAAATAATAACGCTAATAAAAATGGCGTATGTAGATGTTGCTGGTGAAGCCTTGATTGAGGAATTAATTGCAAATCACGAAAAGTAAGAAAAATTTTTAAGTTATATTTGAAATAATTTAAATTAACTATCAAAATATATTATTCTAGGGCAGAATTTAGATTACACCAAAGAAGTATTAGGGACTTGAGTGACCCGTTTCAAATACCAACCAATTTATTTAAAAGTCTTTTTCGCTTTTCCAAGGAGGTGTCAAGAATGTTAATTGATGTGATAGAACCACATTTACAAGAAGGACACAGAATTACTGCCATACCAATACATTTGAAAATTCTTGCCAGTCTCCACTTTTACGGTTCGGGTGGATACCAACTAAGTACTGGACAGGGTCACATTTTTGCTATGAGTCAATCAAGCATGAGCAGATGTATTAGTGAAGTTACTAATGTTATTTATAACCATCTATTACCTAACTGGATAGTATTTCCAAACACTGAAAACAAAAGAAGTAAGGTAATAGATAGTTTCTTACAAAAGTATAACTTTCCGAAGAGTTTGGGAGCTATAGATTGCTCACATATTGCAATTATATCGCCGCCAGAACAATATCCTGCGCTTCCGTATTACAGCAGAAAAGGATATTACAGTATAAATTGTCAGATCATAGTAGATAGTGATTACAATATTTTAAGCATGAATGCTAGATTTCCTGGATCTACTCATGATTCGGCTATTTGGCAGGCTTCAAATGTACGGGTTACTATGGAGAACTTATACCTGCAGGGTTCTAATTTTTTCCTTATCGGCGACTCTGGATATCCTCTTCAACCTTTTCTTTTAACTCCATTTGATGATCCAGAAGAAGATACTCCAGAGAGTAATTATAATTACCATTTTGTAAGAGCCAGAAATATTGTTGAAAAAGTGAACGGAATACTAAAATCGAGATTTAGATGTTTATTAAAACACCGAGTTTTAAACTATGATCCCATAAAAGCAGGAAAAATAATTTATGCCTGTGGTGTTTTACACAACATATCCCGATTTTACAAAGATGACATTCCACACGAAGAAATTTTGGATTTAGAAGATGAGAATGATTTACATGATTTGCCTTTTATTAGAGGTGAAAATGAGAACTGGCATAGAAGAGGAGAACAAGTTCGAAATGAGATTGTGCAACAGCTTTTTAATAATGTAGAGTAAAATTTAGGTCTCACAAATTGAAAATATACCTACTGTAATCCAAATTAAATTATGGAAACTTCTGTACTTACTGCATTTATGAAAAATAAAAATACAAGTGCTTTTATAAAAACCCATATTTAATTGAAGATATAAACTAATCTAAAGTTATAAAATACTTACATTTACTTAAAATAAAAAATATATGAAAATAATTTAATATGAAAATAATTTAATATGAAAATAAAAACCTTGCATAAAAAAAAAACTTAAAACATTTCTATAAAATAAATAAACAAACTCAACGCTAATATAAAAAAATACCTGTTTTGCCTTTTTTAAGTAGTATATTAAGTAAATGAAGAAAACATGTTGTGTCTATTGGTACAAAATTTATATTATAGGTAGCGAAGGGCTTTCATTTTTTTTAACAAAAACTATCTTCAGTGTCATACTTCAAGGTATCACATTTAAAAAAATTTCTAAAAAGAAACAGTCACTATTTTTGAAAACAAGAAATGATTCTCTAAATGTCATGACTTTTGATCACAGTTTCCACTCTGTTTAACTGAGGTCTTCGCTTCACCTTTTGTACTGGTCTTTTCCTAAGGGGAGGTTGGTTCTCTTTTACATGGAGCTCTTCTTGCTCTACATTTATTAACTCAAATTCCTAAAAACAATATGCTTTGTTAATGTTTTTAATATCTTAAAGTGAAGTGAATTTATTAATTCAAACCTTTCCTCGAACCTTTCCTATTACTAGCATTTTTATTTTAAATAAAGTACTCACAACATTGGGGACTAAAATTTCTTCATGGGAAATCTGTGTGGGTAGGGATGGACCTGCCAAGGGAACTGGTTCAGCATTTTCAGGAAGTGGGACTCCAGCTTCCTCTAGATTAACACCTTCTACACTGAGATTGCTTATTAGGGCTAAAATCCGTTGTTCTATCTCCGTTAAAGGCTTAACTGGAGCACCACCCCCGGTTCCTCTGTGACCATATGTTACGTCCCTGGACCGCCTCTTAACATTCGTTTTCATTTCACTTATTGTCTAAAAAATAATTGTATTTAGTAGACATGGAATAACAAAAAATGAATCTTATATTATTAAGTTCACTTCACTTACGTCTTTCCACTGTTTCATTGTTTTGGCCGGACCGAATAAATTTAGTTTCGCTGTTAAATCTTTCCAAGCATTATTTACTTTTGGTAAATCGGCAGGATTTACTTTCCCTCCTAATAGGAGCCTGTTGATTCGGGGGGTTTTTTTTTTTATCCACCCAAATCATATGTTGGAAGTGGACTGTAATTGACGCTGCTGGTTACGATATATCCTTCCCTTGTCTCCCAAATGAAAATCAATGAGATCTGCTTATCGTATTTTTATTTACACTTTATACACTTTCAACTTGCACTTGGATTAACATTGTTTTACAAAAGTACTAATTAATATTGGTTTAGTTTAGCACAATTTTTAAGTCTGCCACACCCTTTGTCCCGGCTTTCTTATTATTTTTTTTACACATGTTCTTGGGGCAAAAGGTACTACGTGACTCGTGTTACCGTAAAATATTTTCTGTCTTGAGAGGGGGCACTGCGAGTTCCCGCGCTGCCCAATGATTGGGGGATCGTTGTAACGATCCTCGTCAAAAGGAGACGGGGAAATTCGCTTGCCAAGGGTACATGCTCAGCATGAGCGGGGATATGGGTTCTCCCAAGGGAGACACCATGGGCGCAGTGAAGGAGACCGATTGAAAAATAACAGTTATAAAACCATTTACATGTAGTTTTAGAACATATTGCCCCCACCACAGATTGGGAGGAGACCAACTAGCATTTACTAACTAACATTAAAAACAAAAAACAAATGAAAAATTAGGTGTATACATTTTCCATTTACTTGGTTTATTTACACAGGCACACATTGACTTTATTCTGGGTGACATTTAGTCTGTTCTAAAGTGCGCGGATAATTAGTGTCACTGTCCCATTCTGACCTAGGCAAAACGATTATTTTGGTGATGGGACGAATGTACATTCCAGACTTTGTAAAAAGTTGGACAGAGCGTACTTTGCCATCCTTGCCTTCGAAAACTTGGACTACTCGAGCCAAGGGCCATTTCATGGGGGGAAAATCATTGTCCTTGAGAAGAACTAGATCATTAAGTTGGATATTAGGTTGAGGGTGCATCCATTTGGGGCGATTTTGTAGGCGGTTGAGGTAGTCAGTTGACCAACGTTTCCAGAAATTTTGTTGAGCTTGAGTGCAAGTTTGCCAATGTTTGAGACGATTCTCGGGCTTATGAGAAATGTCTACTTCAGGGTATGACAACAAGGGAGAATGTACCAGAAAGTGACCAGGGGTCAATGGTTGAAGATCAGTAGGATTGTCTGACAATGGGAAAAGTGGGCGGGAATTCAAGATCGACTCTACTTGTGTGAGAGTGGTGTAGAATTGCTCAAACGTGCAAGTTGAGTTTCCTAAGATTTTTGTTAAGTGAGATTTAGTGCTTTTGATGGCAGCCTCCCATAGGCCGCCCCAATGAGGGGAACGCGGGGGAATAAATTTCCAAGATATATGAGATTCTGATAGAAAATTTTGGAGATCGTTAAAATGCTTCCGTAGAAAGAGATGGACATCATTTAGATAGTTTTTTGCTCCCACGAAATTGGTAGCGTTATCGCTGAAGATAACAGACGGGAGTCCTCGACGGGCAATAAACCGTTTCAAAGATGCTAAAAATGCTTCAGTTGATAAATCCGACACCACTTCTAGGTGTACAGCTTTAGTACTAAAACATACGAACAAGGCTATGTATCCTTTTTGAATAGGGGCTTTCCTTAGCTTGGAAGATTTTATAGAAAAGGGGCCTCCAAAGTCGATCCCCGTATGGGTGAATGGACGTGAGGGACTAATTCGAGATTTGGGAAGATTAGCCATGAGTTGGCTAGATGAGATTGCATTGAATCGGAAACAGATAGAGCATCTGTGGGTGATTTTCTTTAAAGTTCGAAGACCATCAAGGGGCCAATACTTCTGTCTAAGGCTATTTAGTACAGTGTGAGGACCCGCGTGTCCTAATCTTTTGTGCTCGAATTCCAAAAGAAGTGTAGTAAAATGATTTTTGGAGGGAAGGAGAATAGGGTGCTTTTGGTCGAAGGGTAAGTCTGATTGAGATAGTCGTCCGCCGACTCTCAACAGTTGAGAGTGGTCTAGAAATGGGGAGAGAGAACAAATTTGTTTATTTTTTATTTTTTCGCTCCTCCTAAGAGCTTGTATGTCATCTTTGAAGGACGTTGTTTGGACTACATTAAGTAAAAACACGTGAGCTTTGTCAATTTCTATTGGACTTATAGGGCCAGAAAGTTTGTTGATGAATTTGAGATTATTTATGAATCGGAACACGTACGCTAATGACCTTTGCAATTTGTTCAAGTTGGAGAATCGTAAAATGATGGTTTCCCATTCATTTTGTGGCGTAGTGGCTAATAGAGATGCAACTTTTCGTTCCTCAGGGGGATTGGGAAGAAGATTGAAGGAGTCGTACTGGGACCAGTTAGATACCGGCATTGATAGAAATTCAGGGCCATGTAACCACAGTTGATGACATTCGGAAGGGAATTTTCCGCGAGATAACATATCTGCAGGGTTGGACTTGGTAGAAATATGTCTCCAAGTGGTGGTCTGAGTATCACTCTGGATTACAGCCACACGATTGCTCACGAAGGTTGCCCACTTAGACGGGGGTCCCCTTAACCAAGATAAAGCGACTTGGGAGTCAGACCACAGTGTAGTAGAGCTGATTGACAGATTGGGAGATAGGGTTGCTTGAATTCTTTTGAATAATTGAGCCAATAATACCATGGCACACAATTCAAGTTTGGGGATAGTGAGGGGTTTCTTTAAGGGAGAAACCCGAGATTTGGCTGCTATTAGTCGCGAGGAGATAGAGTTATCCGTATACTTGGTGCGTAGGTAGATGCAACATCCATAAGCGGAATTGCTGGCGTCACAAAATCCGTGCAATTCAAACATTGCCACGGTTTTGTCAGAAATTAGACATCGAAGGACCGTGTAAGATGAGAGTTGAGCTATGCTTTCTTTAAATTTATTCCATTCTTTCAAGATAATGGGGTCTGAGATTGGATGATCCCAGTCGAGGCCTTTTGCCCACAACTGTTGCATGATCAATTTTCCACTGACAATGACAGGGTTTACTAAGCCTAGGGGGTCGTAGCATTGCGCCACTAAAGATAGAATGTTGCGTTTTGTGATTACAGGCACCTCAAGAGAGGAAGGGATTGAGATTTGAAATATGTCTGGGGTAGGATTCCAAATCAGCCCTAGCACCTTGCAAGATGCTTCTTCAAAGTTCAACTCTTTTGATTCTGAATTGCAATTGGGTTTGGAATGAACAAAATTGGACGAATTTGACCTCATTTTGTGTAGATCAAAATGGGCCGGGGATAAGATAGAGATCAATGATTGATGCAACTGATTTAATTCATCTTCGGAATTGGCTCCTGACAATATGTCATCGACATATGTCTGATTTAAAATGGTCTTTTGGGCTAGGGGAAATTGAGGATTTTGATGAGCAATTTCATTGAGGACTCGACAGGCTAAGTAGGGTGCACTTTTTTGGCCAAAAGAGACGGTTGACAGTTCGATACATTTGAATTCTTCATGAGGATGATCTCTCCATAACACATTTTGGAGAAACCGAAACTTGGGGTTCATGGAAACTTGTCTGTACATTTTCGTGATGTCGGCCGTGAAGGCGAAAAGGAAAGTTCTAAATCGGGTGAGGGTGTCAAAGAGTTCGGGCTGGACTATTGGCCCTCGCAAGGTAATGTCATTCAGTGATACAGATGTACTTGTTTTGGCTGAGAAATCGAACACTACACGCATTTTGGTGCTCACGCTCTGCTCGCGTATAACACAGATGAGGAACGAAATATTTGTTTTCAGATAGAGAATTTTGTAAAGATAACGGAACAACTCGACCGTGATTTAGTTGGAGGTATTCATCCAGCACTGCCTTGTATTCGACTTTGAGTGTTGGATTTTTGGACAGCTTATTTTCTAGAGAAATGAAACGACGTTTTGCTTGAAGGAAAGAGTCTCCAAGCTCAGTTTGTGCTGACGGATGAGTAAGTGGGAGGTCGACTTGATATCTTCCGTCAGGAAGTCGAATGGTGGTGTTTTTGAAAATGTTCTCGGCAATGTCGTCTTGCTCAGAGGACTTGGATTGGGTGGAGCAGCTTTCCTGCTCGATGAATTTCTCTAATATTGTTTCCAGCGTATTTTCAGAGATGCTGCTCGTGGTGTGAAAAGAGTGGGAGCTAAGATTGCACCTTCTATTGTTGTTAATACATTGAGGAGGTACTACTCCGGACAAGATCCAACCCAAGTGAGTATGGACTAAAGAGGGAAAACCTTTGCCTAGGGACTGTAGGCCTGGTTGCAAAAGGTCATAATAAATGTCAGCACCTAACAACAGAGAAATTTCTCCAGGGTGATCGAAGTCTTCGTCGGCCAATTGGCTTTGAAGGTGAATGGGGATTTTAAGTTTCCTTGTGTCGATTGATACTTGCGGTAACATGGAGGTGATTTGAGGTACTACAGCACAGGTTAATTCAAAGCTTTGAGCAGACGATCGTTGGGAAAATAGTTTAATATCAACCATTTCAGTTATAGTATTGCTATCGTTGAAGATGCCTGCCACTTGGAGTTGAGAAGGGTATTTATCAAATCCAGCTTGGGTGACTAGGGCATTCGTGATGAATGATGTTTGACTCCCTGAATCGAGTAATGCTCTGGCTACGATGGGACGTCCTCGTTCGGGATAGATATGCACTTTGGCAGTGGCTAGCAAAACGTGAGATTCCGCATTACTGACTGCGGATAGAGAGGCTACAGGTTGTTGTTGATCATTCGTTGATCTGGCATTGTTAGAGGAACTTCTCGCGTTCGGATCGTTATGCAACTGGATTGACCTTGGATTATCGTTTGGAGTTGAAGAGGAGGGGGCGGTAGTACTATAATGTAGGAGAGAATGATGGCGACGTTGACATATTGAATAGGCGACTGTAGATCGGCACTGTTGGCTCGAGTGATGTGATCGAAGGCAATTATAACAGAGACGGTTTGCTTTGACAAAGTTGATTCTTTCAGGGATGGACAAAGCTAAAAAGGTTTTACATGAATAAATTCGATGATCATTGCCCTTACAATGATCGCACACTAGTTGATTCGTGGAGATAGACGAATGTTGATTTTCATTAAATGACACATTCGACGATTGGCTTTTGTGTGAAATTTGAGAGTTGGAGGTAGAGGCAGAAGCTGAGTTTGATAATAAAGAAATCTTTGGGTTTTGTGTGTTAGAAGCGTAGTTTCTATTGTTTTGAGGGTTCTTGGTAGCAGGTTTGCTATCCGAGATAGGCTCGTTATTTACGGTTTCTAAAATTACGCAGCGCTTGCGTAGAAATGTGAACAGTTCAGCAGTAGTTGATAATTCACCGACTGAAACCTGTTCTTCAAAAGCTCTACGAGAGCTGTAATCAAGCTTTTGCTCCAATATGTGAACTACCAACGACTCGAACAGCTGATCGCGAGTAAGACCGGTTGACTGCAAAGCGTCAAGTATCGCTTTGGAGTTGGCTGAGAAGGCTCTCAAAGATTGTGCTGAACCTTTTTGTATGGATGGGGTAGACAGCAACTGCTGATAATATGCGAGCAACATTTGTTTTTTATCGCTATATCTTTCATCCAATAAATTCAAAGCTATGTCATAATTACCATCAGTTACCGGCAGTCTCTCCACCAATTTTAAAGCTTCACCTCTCAGATACGTTTTTAGATAAAAGAATCGTTCAGTTTTGGAAGACAACTTACTATTATTGTGAATTAAGGCTTTAAATAGATCTATGAAAGAGTTATACTCTACACAATTTCCTGAGAAAATAGGTAAGTTAATGTTAGGCAGGCGAACATTGACCTCGGATACAGGCTGAGCCTCAGCTTGAATTTTTACCGTATTGATAGGTTCTAACAACTTTTGGAATGAACTTATAATTAATAAAAATCTATCCTCTATTTCACTTCTTATTTCGACCTCAGCTGAGCCTTCCTCAAAGTCCAGCTCGTCCAGTGCTTCATCGTATACTGTTAAAGCGTTTTGTAGTCTTTCTAATCTCTCTAATCTCTAATAATCTAATTGTAATTGATGAGCATCAGTGGAAGCTCTGTTAGCTCCATGCCATTTTTCTTCAATAAAGTACTCATTTTTTTTTTTTTTTTAATAAAATTTTACCAGACTATAAGATGAGATTTTGTAAAAAATTTTCAATAAAATTTTACTAGACTGTAAGATGAGATTTTGTAAAAAATTTTCAATCAAAGTTTACTAGATTATAAGATGAGATTATGTAAAATCTTTTCAATAAAATTTTACTAGACTATAAGATGAGATTATGTAAAATCTTTTCAATAAAATTCTACTAGACTATAAGATGAGATTTTGTAAAAAAATTTCAATAAAATTTTACCAGACTATAAGATGAGATTATGTAAAATCTTTTCAATAAAATTTTACCAGACTACAAGATGAGATTTTGTAAAAAATTTTCAATAAAATTTTACTAGACTGTAAGATGAGATTTTGTAAAAAATTTTCAATCAAAGTTTACTAGACTATAAGATGAGATTATGTAAAATCTTTTCAATAAAATTTTACTAGACTATAAGATGAGATTATGTAAAATCTTTTCAATAAAATTCTACTAGACTATAAGATGAGATTTTGTAAAAAATTTTCAATAAAATTTTACCAGACTATAAGATGAGATTATGTAAAATCTTTTCAATAAAATTTTACCAGACTATAAGATGAGATTATGTAAAATCTTTTCAATAAAATTTTACCAGACTATAAGATGAGATTATGTAAAATCTTTTTAATAAAATTCTACTAGACTATAAGATGAGATTATGTAAAATCTTCAATAAAATTTTACTAGACTATAAGATGAGATTATGTAAAATCTTTTCAATAAAATTTTACCAGACTATAGGATGAGATTTTGTAGAAAATTTTCAATCAAAGTTTACTAGACTATAAGATGAGATTATGTAAAATCTTCAATAAAATTTTACTAGACTATAAGATGAGATTATGTAAAATCTTCAATAAAATTTTACTAGACTATAAGATGAGATTATGTAAAATCTTTTCAATAAAATTTTACCAGACTATAGGATGAGATTTTGTAAAATCTTTTCAATAAAATTTTACCAATGGATTGTTTTTTCGTCACTTCCAACACTGATCGATTCCCGCTGAGATATATATTTTCGAACACCCTGTATGAGTTGTCCGCAAAATCAAATACTAAATAACTTATATTATTAAACACATGCTGTGGCCTTTTGTTTATTTATTTAAACTCTATCAAATCTCTGGAGCTGGCCGCTTTCCGTCGCTTAGCTGAAATAAATTAAAAAAGGTTTTTTGTTCTCTGCGCCCAGCTGCTATCGAATCTGTTTTCGCCGGGTGGTGGACCTGTTAGGGAAAATAACAAGAACTGGACATATTAATCAATTTAAAATTTCTTATCTTTGGCCACAGCGACTAATATTTTCTAACAATAAAAAATGAAAATGGGTAACTTTACAAAAAACATTCTTCTTTGTTCTCGTTTTCCGTTACAATTTGTTGAACGCGCACCTAAACCACTTTTGATTTACTCACTTAAATGTTTTAAAAGTTTTTACTGACCTTTTTTCTTTAGCTGTCCGGAATACTGTTCTTACTCAGATACCGGTTTCCACGTGGCACCTTCGTCGTCGGCTTCTGTGCCTTGAAGAGCTTTGGTGATGAATGATGATGTTTGGGCGCGTAGCCCGCTGAATTTTTTTCTTACACTGTTTTGTGAAAAGTTTGGGAGACTTGCAGGACTTCGCTTGTTATATCCGGCTCGAATGGATCATGTTGATTCGGGGGTTTTTTTTTTATCCACCCAAATCATATGTTGGAAGTGGACTGTAATTGACGCTGCTGGTTACGATATATCCTTCCCTTGTCTCCCAAATGAAAATCAATGAGATCTGCTTATCGTATTTTTATTTACACTTTATACACTTTCAACTTGCACTTGGATTAACATTGTTTTACAAAAGTACTAATTAATATTGGTTTAGTTTAGCACAATTTTTAAGTCTGCCACACCCTTTGTCCCGGCTTTCTTATTATTTTTTTTACACATGTTCTTGGGGCAAAAGGTACTACGTGACTCGTGTTACCGTAAAATATTTTCTGTCTTGAGAGGGGGCACTGCGAGTTCCCGCGCTGCCCAATGATTGGGGGATCGTTGTAACGATCCTCGTCAAAAGGAGACGGGGAAATTCGCTTGCCAAGGGTACATGCTCAGCATGAGCGGGGATATGGGTTCTCCCAAGGGAGATACCATGGGCGCAGTGAAGGAGACCGATTGAAAAATAACAGTTATAAAACCATTTACATGTAGTTTTAGAACAGAGCCTATTTTCTTCTAAGAGACTTATTAGGTACTCTTTTTGTTTTTTAGTAGTTCTCGGCGCCCGTGACATTTTTTATAAATATAAACAGAGACAAATAACTCAAAAATTGTTGCATAAAAAGTAGACAGTAGAGTGATTTGTGGGTTAGATTCTTCTATCTCCATTAACTGATTCTTCTTTTTTACCAAAGCTTGTCTCTAACTTAGCTATTAAATGACAAAAAGCGCTGTTGCCAGATACTCTACTTGAAATTTTAAAGGAACCCTTCAAAATAAATAATTTTTAACAGTCCTCTAAAATGTATACTTGCAGAATACCATTTCAACGAAAAATTTTTAAAGGTCCGTTAAAAACTCATTTTTAAGAGGCCTCTAAATTTTGAAGGATTAGTTACAGAATAGACCCCTAAGAGAGGTATCCCTTATACTGCAACTTCTAATAATCCCAAAAAAGTTTTCTAATGCATCCTGTTTAAATGCTCTTAATAGTAAATACGTTTTTCATTTTTTAACAATTTTTGCTCTAAGTATAAAAATCCTTCAATTGTCCATTTCAGGTTGGACAAATATGGCACTTACACAAATTGATTTTTTTTTTTGGCAAAAAATTTCATCTTGTTTAAAATACGTTTTATGTGCAGAGGTTTGCATTAGTCCACCTTTCAGGGGCTTACTAGAACGACCAGTTTTTTGTGATGAGTTGAGGGAATCAAATAACTTATTCAAAAGTAATATCAACCTTCCAGTGTCTGCTGCTGTTGCATCCATATTCACTTCAGCTTCTAAAAATAAATATGAGTCATAAATAAAAAAAAATGATATGAAGTACATAGGAAGAATATATTTTTTGACTACTCTAAGTCTGATATAAAAAATACAGAAAACAAAAATGATCATTTGATATATTTTTGACTTTTTTTCCATACAGTGTGTACACAAAGTAACATATAACTTGCAAATATTTAGATTTACGCTAGGTTTGCAAAATATTAGCAAGTTGTGCAATTTATCTATGTACATACTGTACAGTGGGTAAACATTTTATAACCTATAGTATTTAAGAATCTTCAGGTTTCCGCAAACATGAAATGTTATGCATACTAATTATAATTGCATGGCCATTATCAAATTACATATTACATATTTTATATAGGAAATTCTCCAGAGGTATCAAAACATTGCAGTAGTATTAAACTAGGAACTTATATTATATACTTACTCCAATCAACAAGATTTACCATCAAACTTCCCATTTGATGACTAAACACTTGAGTACATTCTTTAACCTTTATTTTCGATATTTTATTTCTCAAAACATGTGCATTAGTCAATTTTGGACAAATTCTTATTGGTTCCAATACATCCAAATTGTAAAATTGCTTAATATGGCCCCATTTAGCAACACCCTTCATATTATTAATTTCAAAATGTAAATTTTTGTTCAACAAATTATTTCTCAATCCCTTTAATAAATGAGGTGTGTCAAATTATGGCACAACTTCCTTCTGATTAATTTCGAATCCAAAATATTTGTAGTCTTGTTGTTAGCACAAATATTTTTTTCGATTCTTTTATTAAGCCTTTTACGACAGCTACATTTGACCCACCTCGATCACACACTGTAGCAACAACATTTAAACCAGCGTTTTGAAGTGCCTCTATAACATCTTTTATTAGAGATTTCAATTTATTGCTACATGTGGGACCATTACTAAACGTATAGCATATGGGCTGCTTTCACTGGCAAAATACACCATTTCCCATAAATACATTTATATGATCTGCCTACTGTGGATATTTGGTATCCCCCCCCCCTTCTATCAAATCATATTTTTGTTTGTACTGTGAATTTCTAGATAAATACATTTCATCTAAAATTAAAATACAATTTTTGTCTTGTACTTTCATTTTTGCCACATTTCTCTTTCAATAGTGCCAGGTTTCAGGGGTATTTTACTTGGGAGATTCATTAGAGTCCTTCTAGATGGTAAAGCAAAAATTTTTAACAACGGCCTATAACCTTTTCCACTGCCTTTCCATACCAATGCTAAAATCTTCTCTTCCTCTGTAAACCGTCTACCTCTAGAGCATTGTTGTTACGTTCTAATCTGCGACATTATAAAAGTCTGGGTAAAGTAGTTAACTTTTTCAGATGATTTTTCAAATGCTGTTGTTTTTGCCAATTTTTTCGCTGCTAACAGTCTTTGCTCATAATTATTCATTCTACACCTCAATTTGGCAAGTCTATTGCTAGCATTTATAACTATGGCACAAAACAGTTTTTTTCATGTTTCAAACTTTTCTTCCTAGTCACATTGATCATTTTCAAAATACTTGAGCTGTCATCTAAAACAAACAATACTAGTATGAGTTAAGTTATGGCAATTATTAAAATGATTGGTTAAATGATGCAAACTAGCTTTGGAGCATACAGTTAAGTGAAGCTTGGTGGATATTAGCTATATCAAAGAATCTGTATAAATAAAAAGAAATGATGGATTATGGGAAATTTACAGATTTACAACTTACTTTTGGGTGTGGATGATGGTACTTTTTGATGAACTTGATCCTCACAAATATTGGTAGTAGCAACAACTTGGTCAGGTTTTTTCAAATTTTCTTCTACTATGTGATATCTGAAATTGAACAATTATAGTCCGGTCTAGTTACACATTCAAGGTTACATAAATTCCCAACCAACTGAAAACTGGCATAGTTGTTCTAAACATCATTATAAAGGAAACCTCAAAAGTCCTTATCGTTCCGAGGTGTGCTAAAAATTTGGCACGGGGTCAAAGGTCAAAAAAATGAGTTTTTTGCGATTTTTAGCAAAACGGTGAGTTTCTTCGCAAAATTACCTCAGTATAAAATTGTAGATCACAAAGTTCTCTACAAAAAATGTATCGATAATTTTTTTCTGAAAAGCCACCATTTTGGAGATATAACGCTTTGGTAAGTTGGATCAGTCGCAATCCCCTTATTTTGCACACGTTTCCACGCCACCTGTGAGGTAGTGTACTTAGCGCGTTTTTTTAATGTGGTTTCCCCAGTAGGTCGGCTGAGATTTTGTACGTTTTAAAACTATTGGAAAATAATATTGTACATAATAGTTGTAGTCCAGGGTCGATAATTTTTAAAACCAAAAAAAATCATAATAGGATGAAACCCATTAGAAAAGGAGGGGAATATGATAAAAATGAAAGGAAAAATAATTTACGGGCGATCTGAGGTTGGGAAGGGGATGGGGGTGAGTTTTTAAGGGTAAAAAACGGTTTTTCTCGATTTCCGGCAAAACTAAAAGTCCTATCGAAAAAAGTCAAATAGAAAAGTTGTAGATAATGAAAAGATCTAAAACTTTTGTATTTACACTTTTTCCACATAACCTCAAAATTTATGTGAAAAATTCAAAAAACCAAGTTTTTGGTTTTTTATTTTTATCTTTTACAAAAATTTTTTTTTTAACGAAATTTTGTGAAAACTTACCTTTTTATGTCCCAAATACGCTGTAATTCATTTAATTAAAAATATTTATTTTTTCACCTTATTTTGAATTAATATCGAAAAAACACCCTAATTTTCAATCGAAAATTCACCCGTCAAAATATCAGCTTTTTTCAAAAAGTTGGTGTGGTTTCTGTTCGTTGAAATCTCTACTCTCTGATGGTATGAAAAAGAATATACATTACTATGGTAAATATTCTCAGAAAATGCAAATAATGAAAAAAAACTCGAATCCGTTTTTTGAATCATTGTGTATAATTTTGAGCAATTTATTAAAATTTACACTTTAATTACTAGAAAAACGATAGAAAAGATTATAACATGAAATCTTACATTTTTCTAGTAATTAAAGTGTAAATTTTAATAAATTGCTCAAAATTATACACAATGATTCAAAAAACGGATTCGAGTTTTTTTTCATTATTTGCATTTTCTGAGAATATTTACCATAGTAATGTATATTTTTTTTCATACCATCAGAGAGTAGAGATTTCAACGAACAGAAACCACACCAACTTTTTGAAAAAAGCTGATATTTTGACGAGTGAATTTTCGATTGAAAATTAGGGTGTTTTTTCGATATTAATTCAAAATAAGGTGAAAAAATAAATATTTTTAATTAAATAAATTACAGCGTATTTGGGACATAAAAAGGTAAGTTTCCACAATATTTCGTTAAAAAAAAAAAATTTTGTAAAAGATAAAAATAAAAAACCAAAAACTTGGTTTTTGGAATTTTTCACATAAATTTTGAGGTTATGTGAAAAAAGTGTGAATACAAAAGTTTCAGATCTTTTTATTATCTAAAACTTTTCCATTTGACTTTTTTCGATAGGACTTTTAGTTTTGCCGGAAATCGAGAAAACCCGTTTTTTACCCTTAAAAACTCACCCCCATCCCCTTCCCAACCTCAGATCGCCCGTAAATTATTTTTCCTTTCATTTTTATCATATTCCCCTCCTTTTCTAATGGGTTTCATTCTATTATAATTTTTTTTCACTTTTCATTATTTTTAAAGGCTTCTACCCTGGACTATTGGTAGAAATAACGGCGGTGTAATAAAAAATAAAATAGTTAAAATATAAAGCTACTCGTCTGATTCATAATTTTCTAAGATTACTGTTACGATTTGAATTATATCCATTGTGTGGAGTGTATTGTTACTAGCGTATTAACATTTATATCAGCATTATCTGCAACGTATTGAATAAGTGTGCCACTTTCTAGAGGTAGGACATGAGGAAGAGGATGAAAAACTGCTGCTGACTCGTACCAAAAGACGCAAAAATTTGTATAAGACGCTTAGACCCGAACCTCCGATGAAAAAAAACTGAGAGACCTAACTGTAATTTAGACTTGAACGAACTTGTTCGAATAGCAGTCATGATACTATGACAAATATTTGTGCATACTAATTTCAAATGATCGAAATTTGATCGTTTAATTTTTAAGACAATTTGCTCCAAAAGAAATGTCAGTGACTGGGATGTCGTTATTTAAATCTTCAAACATTCGACCTGGTGGAGGGTAGTGGGAATTATCGAATAATGAGGATTGAATATCTTCTCGAATAATAGATGCTGCTGCTTCTAAAATTCTTAATCGTTCTTCTTGTTTATTCATTTTTTTCTTTTCGTATCAAGCTTGATTTAAAATTTCATGGTGATTGTCTATCAAGCATATAAATGTTGACGCTTCCGATTTTTCAGTGATAATAATCTTAGCGCCATATTTCAGTTTAAGTCGCAGCTTAATAGTCCTCTTATCTAAAGTTAAAATTTTTCTAACATCTTTTAATTCAGCCAAAGTAAACTGACAGTCATTGCTACTCTCAATGTATGTAAATATTTCCTGCATTGCCAGATTTGTTGCTTCTTCTTTGGGACGACCGACCTTGGTTCCAAAGCAGATTTCGCATGCTGTATATTTCATAGAATATATCTCCTCGCATCCATCCACTCTCCGATTTACCTAGAAACCATCTACTTGGCATACTATCAACAACTGCTTTAGGTGGTCGTGTATAAGGGAAAACCACCATAGGATACACTGTTTTCACTTTGCAATAAAAACAAGCAACACCGTTAGGGTTTCTATTTTATTTCCTTTTTAATAAACATAAAGGTTGTCACGAAATGTTAAGATAACTATTATCCCATCTGGTAGTGGACATTTGAAGACAAAACTGAGATTTTACTTACCTAATCTCGTCCACAAAGACACCACTCTCAACAACCACACCAGTAGTTGTTGTGGTAGTAGTATTTATATATAAATTTATATAGGAAGAAAGTGCATTCACATGAATGCACTTAGGAAAATTTTAGGTGAAACCTCACCAAATAATTTTAAAGTGAACAGTAAAACATTTTGTCATTGAAAAGACAAAATCTCTGATTGCTTCTAATTAAATATAAAACATGAAATCATGTGAATGATAATGCACATACGTCGCATATCTGTATCATACACCTTTGTTTGGAATTGAAATGTAATTTAAATTCCGTAAGTGGATTCTTCATTCATTTTTGCTAAAATTGACGACAGAATAATTCATAGTAAACCGAAGTGACTATTTTTCTTACAGACGGTATCGATTTGACCCCCAAATAAAATTAAAATTTTGTCTTTCATCGACTATAGATAAATTCAAACTCGATACATCTCTCAGCGCTGGGCATGAGAAAGGACAAGCTACTCGCCACCCATACGATATTTTAGTTATATTTAAATATAAGGAGAGTGAATAAAATTAACGTTACAGTTCGATATTTTATTTGAGCACCTACCTGTTGATGTTGGTTCGGCCTCGTAGTAGTCACTATTGGCAAGATCCACAATCGAATCCTTTTACAAGAAATAACCAGCTACTGGTCAATATAGAAATTATGGATCTCACAATCCTATTAGCATAAATCATCAACTTGAGATTATTAAAAGCACATGCTTCCAGTGTCAAGCTAATTGGGAAAGAAAAAGGACAAATATCGAGGCAATTGACAGATAGGCATTTCCTGTGAAGATCGAGTAAGACAGTCAATTTTTAGTAACATGCTAATTGATATTTTAACCTTGACCTCAGTGGAGAGGTTGATGAGCTTGCTAGGTCAAGTTCATAGTTCCATGTCAATCAATTATTGTCAAGCTGTCAATCATAACTGACAGACTGTAAATATAACCAAAACTCAGTCCTAACAAAATAAAAGTCTAGTTTTTAATCAAATTCATTAGAGATTGGTTTCCTACTCTACTGATCAATATTTTATATCAGATAAAATGCTATATAGAAGAAGGATGATTCCCTTAATAATAAGAAACTGCAGTCAGGAAGAAATAGTAATATTTGGTTATGCCTTAAAACCGGAACATCACCTAATATCAGTCTTAAAACATTTCCCAAATTTTTGAATTCTTTTTTACCCCTTCCGGTCCAATTATATTGGAGAAATAACTCATGGGAGACTAGTTTGGCCATTATTATCCTTGTAGAATCTCCAATGCCTTTGCCTCCAATACTTAACAAAGATGCAGACTGAAAATAACTTTCATAAAACTTCTTCTTAATTAGTAATATATATGTATTTATAATGTAGTCAACAATTATTGAATCAAAATACATACTATATTTCGAAAAAAATCTTCATCTCCCAATTTCGTATCGAATTCTTTCAACTCAGACTCCTGATTAATTGGAAAGTGGAAATTCTCTGGAGTTTCCACATCTTCACCGATACCATTTCTCTGTACTATTTGCAACAAAAATCATGCGCTTGTAAATCAATTTTTCGAATTGTAGAATCCAGCTTAACTGAAAAAAATAAAATAATTATATAGTTCACATGTCAGGGATCAAAAACTCAATTTAAAAATATAAGCATGCTGAACTAGTTACCTTCTGTGTTCTTGCAGTTGCAGCATGAATTCTGTAAAGTTGGAAGTTTTTGGTTATTGTTTGATTTATTTTTAATAGTGTCATCTAATTCACTATCAGTTACATCAGAGTCAATAACTCTGCTATTTTTTTTCTAATTGTGGGAGGAGAAAAAGTAGTAAGGTCATCTTCTGATGATGAGGTATTATGTTTCCCTATCGAATCATTTGGTTGGGAATAATCTTTATTTGGCCTGGTCTGAAAATCTTTGTACAATAAACGACCCCGCACTTTTTATAGGTAAAATGGTTCTCGGTGAAATTGTCTAAATTTTTAGTATATTGTAGTATTCGATGTACTGATTGAACGTGCAGAATCGCAAAGTTCGTTGATGGATAGATATTGAAATACAGGGCGTTCACGTTGAAAATCAGGAAATTTTATTCAATTATTTCTTCGGGATTTGAAAGTGCCAGCTGCATTTTTTCTCGCTCTAGATATGTCGATGAAGATAGGTTCGTGAGAAAAATCCCTCACTTCCATTACAGGGCAAATAATCGGATGGTTTCTTTTGTAGGTAAGCTTTTGGTCTCTTCACTGGATTAATAAATCCCATATTACCAAACGAGTTGATGAAGTTTCCTAAAATTGAAAAAACAAAATAACAATTAAGTTCTTCGTGAATTTGATCGAAAAATACCTCTTTTGCGAATTTCATCAATTAGAAATTTTCGTTGTTTGGACTTTGATGGAAGAGACAATAGTTTGGAAACTTCAAACTCTTTGTTATGAATTCGAGTCAAATGCCGTGAAAAATTGGTAACATTTTTTTCACAATAGACACTGTTCTTTTTTATCCCGCTTAAGTTTTCCTCGTAAATTCGTTACTGATAATTTCACTTCTCCCCGTTCATTAAACTTAGCAACATTATTTGGTTTAGAACTTTGTTTTTGTTCACGCTGCTTGTTAATAACTGATAATTTTGCTTGTTCAAGTTCATTGAGGATGTTTTTTCTTCCAGATTTTGAGTCAACTGAACTCTCTATAACATACTAAAAAAATTTTTCAACTGTTTGCGTCCTTAATATTTATACAATTTTACCCGAATTAGTGTCAGACGAATATTCTGGTGATGAATATTGATATTCTGAACCTGAATCATCATTTAACGTAGAGTTTGAAATTTGGTCATAACTAACTCCTTGGCTACTACATTCAGTAACTAATTGCAATTTATCTAGGAGCAACAGAAGTTATATTGAGTGCTGTTTTGGAATTTTAGCCAATAAATGGCGTATATTTCACCGCCCTATTGATCTTGACATTGATGTAACTGAAACTCTTGTTAAAGCTGCTTGCGTATAACATAACTTTGTTAGGACAAGAGATGGTATTCGATCACATGACGAGAATTTAGATGTAGTAACGAATCTCCGAAGTTTACTGCCAGACAAACTGCATAGGGGAAATTTATTATCTGCTAGAGACAAATACGCTCAATATTTTGTTAAGCAAAATCGTTTAAATAATAAATCAAATATGTTCACATTCTTCTTAATACAATATTTAATCTGTTAAAAATTTATTTCTTACCTAACATCTTTTTTTTCCTCAATTGTGCTGTCTTCATGGGCAAAAGATTGATGATCTCCTCCCAACACTTTCTTTTTAAATTCCTATCACTGTACCCTTTTTCTCTCATATTCCAAAGTGCAGGTAGACTTTCTATTTCATTTATTAGTTTCTCGACATCTACTTTATCCATCCATTTTTGTACAAAATGAGCAGAAAACCACTGCGTGTGAATGGACGTACCTAAATACAATGAACCACCCTACGCTTCGATAAACAAAAACCGACTCGATTGCTCATACGAATGACCAACCGAAGCGATTTGAAAACCGACAGGCGGTACGGACCGCCGTGTGTGTTTTACACTGTTATGTTACATTGCAAGACGTATCGACTCGAGAACCGACTCGATAAACGCTTCGGTCAAAACCGCCGTGTCTGTCTTTGCCCTTATACTTTGCCACAATTTTCTCCGATAGTTTCAGAATGTGCATGTTGTTGCCTTGCAAAGAAAGATGTGAATTATTAAGCTTCTCAAATATATTGCACAAGTACGCTAGTTTTAGCAAAAAATCTGGTTCAGTAAAATAATTGGCGTTTTCATGACGAAATAAAACATTTCCACGTGAATTGCAGAAATACAGCAGGGCCGTATGTTCAGCTCCCATATCAACGCACAGTTTTTTAAAAAGTCTAGTTTTTATGTATTTTACTGTACCGGGTGGCCAACTAAGAACGGCCGTCGGCCATATTTCAGGAGTGGATTATACCACAGACTCGGGAAAAAATTTTCATGACAAAAGTGGCCTCGAGAAAAGCCTGGAAATTATTTTCAGAATTGTAGGTCCACCGCTAGAGGGCGCATTTGACAGTTGAAATTTTAAAATAGGAATTTTTCCAAAATTCACCCCATTAACGAGCATATTTAACATTATAATCAGATTCCTCGGCAATTTCTGCATACTTTTGATGTGACAAGTTTGAGTCTATCTCTTCGAATAAGGAGTGGGGGAGAGTGTGACCTTGTTAAGAAAAAACACCTGTAATTCCGGTTTTGCTTGACCGATTTCAATAAACTTGATGTTGTTTGAAAGAGCTTTTGTTGATCAATCAGAAATTTGTGAATATGAAGAAAACTGATTGATAACATGAATGCTAGAGGGCGCTGTTTTATATTTTTCAAATAATGTGTTTTTTCGTAACAATTTCAAATGGGAGCATACAAATTGAAGTCGGTCATTGAAAAGTAGACTGAATTTGTAATAAAACACCGCAAACCGCAAGGCGATATCTCTTTCCTATCTTGAGATATCGTAAGAAACAGGTAAATGGCAAGAATTGTTCTTCCAACATCTAGAAAGCTGTTTCGCGTTAACAGAAATTATTAAATTTAGCCTGAATGAAAAGACTTTACATCGGTCTACTGTAATTTGAAAGTAATTGAAACTGTTATCATGGTTGCCACTACCACTAGATCACCTAAATGTAATGCTACTAATAATAAGTACGAATTTAGAAATAATGTGATAAATCGAGAAATTTAAACTTTAAACAAATTTCATGCATTGAGAATTATGGACATTTCGAACATCTAGGGCGGCACTAATTGCGTACCTAGCTATTTGTTGAAAGTTTAAATTTTTCGATTTATCACATTAATTCAAAATTCGTATTTATTATTAGTAATATTACATTTAGGTGATCTAGTGGTGGAGGCAACCATAATAACAGTTTAAATTACTGTAGACCGATGTAAGGTCTTTTCATTCAAGCTAAATTTAATAATTTCTGTTAACGCGAACCAGCCTTCTAGACGTTGGAAGAACAATTTTTGCCATTTACCTGTTTCTTACGATATCTCAAGATAGGAAAGAGATATCGCATTGCGATTTGCGGTGTTTTATTACAAATTTAGTCTACTTTTCAATGACCGACTTCAATTTGTATGCTCCCATTTGAAATTGTTACGAAAAAACACAATATTTGAAAAATATAAAACAGCGCCCTCTAGCATTCATGTTATCAATTAGATTGCTTCATATTCACAAATTTCTGATTGATCAACAAAAGCTCTTTTGAACAACATCAAGTTTATTAAAATCGGTCAAGCAGAACCGGAATTACAGGTGTTTTTTCTTAACAAGGTTCACACTCTCCCCCACTCCTTATTCGGAGAGATAGACTCAAACTTGTCACATCAAAAGTATGCAGAAATTGTCGAGGAATCTGATTATAATGTTAAATATGCTCGTTAATGGGGTGAATTTTGGAAAAACTCCTATTTTAAAATTTCAACTGTCAAATTCGCCCTCTAGCGGTGGACCTACAATTCTGAAAATAATTTCCAGGCTTTTCTCGAGGCCACTTTTGTCATGAAAATTGGGCTTTCGCACTCTCGGTTATGCTTTTGCAGAACAAAAGATCTTCGAAAATAATATTATCAGCCAAAAAGCGTACGTAGCAAATAAGATATGCATCATTATTACTGTCAGTAGCCTCATCGAGATGTAAACCAAATTCCTTGCTTTGCATTTTTTCTATTAATTGGCAATTGCGATCCTCATCTATGTCATGGATTCTTCGACTAATAGTATTGTTAGATAATGGCAGTTTGGAAATTAATTTTCCAGCCGATTTTCCCATGGTTTTTTGCATTTTGCCACCCTGTATGCCACCTTTAACAATGCGTTGTTAGGTACTATGGCTTGCTGAGTGAACACGTTCTTTGTTTTTATTAAATTTCGTAATTTCCGTTGAAAAAAATTACGTGATTTTTTAGCCATAGTTGGATAATTTGTCTCAAAATGTCGCTTCAATTTACTTGGAAGCATACTTTCGGCTGATAGTATTTTTAAACAAATAACACACTGCGGTTTTTATTCATTGTTTACTCCTATTGAAGTAAAACCAAAGTCCAAATAGCTATCATCGTATTTACGTAATTTTCGCTTCTTTGGTTCCCCGTCGCCACTAGTAGATGCTTTATTAGTATCATTCGAACTACCGACTTGTTTATCTAATAAAAATCTGTCCATTTTGCGTAATATTTTTAAGGGCAAATAGCGAAACAATACACAGCGACACGTCCGTTCTTTCGCGCGGCTTTTTTGTCTACTGACTGACTTGAGTTGTAAGTAAACAAACATCGCGAGCAGGCAGTGGCGAGCGGGTAAAGACGTAGGAGGGGCGAGGGCGAGTATGTACAGGGTTTTTCATTATATATGGACCCTTCGATATCTCGCTTATTATTTGTAACAGATGAAAATGTCCCAAACAAGAGTTGAATGGTTATCAAAGTAGTTTTTAAAATCCAACAAAAATAGTATACAGGATGTCCCCAAAAAGAGTGTCAGCGCCAAAGTGTTCTTTCTTAAATTTATCTTTCTTTATTTATTTATTTATTTTCGTATTTTAAAACTGTTCACTTCAATCCGAAATCAACAATATATAATTGTTATAATCTAACCTTAACAGTTCAGAAAATATATACGACACAGTAAGATGTAGTAATTTATTGATTGGAATTCAGTAATAGTATATCACGTAACGCGTGTGGTAAGAAGTATTTTACGCACGAAAGGAAAAGGGAGTGCGTAAAATGCTTTACAACACGAGTTACGTACTATACATTACCTACGATCTACTTCTACTTGTATTTATACTCTTATTGATAATACTTGAACATCATAACAATATTTGGCTATTCCTGCGATTTCCGTGATAATATCAAATCAATCTCACTTTCACTCGACATTTTTTAATAGAATGAAACTTTACAGGATAATAAAAAAGTGTTTTGAAAGTTTCTTGACAGCTCTTACGCAAATCGCTATTGCAGCCTACTTAAGTTTGATGTTTTGACGGCTTATGTCATATTTTTTAATAAAATGGCGATAAAATTGACAGTTGCTAGGGAAGCCGTGGGGATTACTTTACAGCTGTGCGTTTTTTTTACCGTGCGTGATAGACGTCATTACATTAGCGCCGAGTGTGTTATTTGCTGATTGCAAGAGTGTCTTAGGTTGTAACATTCAGACTAACTTTAAAGACCGAGATATGTGAATGTTTGTCTACTTTGAAACATATTTTATTCAATTAAGTATTAACTCTAAAACAATCACTAAATTATGTACACAAAGTATTGTTATTAATTGTCACACATGATTGCACTTGAAACAGTAGCAGTAATAAAATTAACATCTACACAAGTTCCTAAAAAAAAGAATTAAAATTTTGATTAAATATATGAATCATAAGTAATATAGTGTTTACCTACCAGTAGAAAAATAGCAATAAAATCAATTAGATATTTTGTTCAGTCCAATGTTTACATTTGACTAAGGTAACCTTTTGAATAGGATAGTGGACACGCTGAATAAACAATGTTTTAGGATGGCTTCAGACATAACATAAACTTGATCGTTGATTTTAATCTTCGTTTGGTGATAATTTAATTGCCATCGCCTTATTGGATTTTGTTTTGATTTTTTGATGTCACTCACCATGACAGTTGTCATATGTGATGTGGGTACTATTTTTGGTTAACGTTGACATTTCACACTTCACCAAACAGGCGTAGTACTACATGAATCTGAAGTTTACTAAGCCAGATCGGTTGGGTTCGGAGCTCGTTAGTTTGGACCGGAGATATTATATTGGTCAACCTAGAATACGAATGTATTGTAGGGATTATCAGAACATAATTGGCCGTTGAGGTTTATAAAAAACTTGCTGTTCGTCTAGTTTCGCGCTAATTCATCCATTGTTGTGAAAATCGACAGGATGAGGGGACTTGAATATTGGATTTTTGGTTTGCTATCATTGCTGAGCGCCTGCTATCAGTCAGTGAGGACTGTGATAAAGGGTTTTCCTATAACAAGGAGGAGGTAAGGGAATGAATATTTTTTTGTGAAGCATAAGAGTAGCTGGGTGGTAAATTATTTACAGATTTGCCGACCGCTTGAATTTAAATAGCGTTTTGGTGGTATTGGGGCAGCCATCTTTGAGGCTACCACGTTTCCTGGAATGGTCAATTATATTTAGAATTCCAAGATCCCGACACTCTAGTTATCTGTCTGAGACCGTCGCTGTAGGGAATTCCCGAGGCAACGAATTGTTTTAGTTATCTACCACCTTGTAGTCAGGATCCCATGTTGGAGGATTTTTTTTGGAGAACATGTCTACTCCATATTTTGGATATGTCTAAAGCCATCGATCGTCACGCGTTGGTGAGTTCGTTCCATTTTTAATAGCCACTAGAGAAGCACACTGGCGTACCTACTTACTATTATATTTTTATTCGCATTACTATTTTTTTTGTAATACACTAATGTATGCTATTTACTAATTTCCCAAACATAAGATTTTGTAATTTCAAATTTCGACGCTAATAATTATTAAGTCTCTCAACGAGCAGCAGCTTTTTACATTAAGTCTTTGATAACCTGTTACATTTTTAATTAAATATAAAAGGTAAATGCAATATATAATTTCTTGATTATACTAAACTGTTCACCACATGTGAACTAAATACAGCTGTATTTAGGGGCTCCTAGTTATTATTAAAATATTATTTGTTACATTCCGTGTACCTACTAAATATAATTTTTATTGTTTGTCAGCGATAGCTGAATACCCCGCTTGTGTTGATTAAAAAACCATATAGTGAGGTTTTGTTTTTTATTTTAATTTGAAATATTTTTCTCACATACATACTTGTTGAGAGGAGTTCAAAGTAAGTTAAAGTAAGTGAAATAAATGAAACAACAAAATTAAGTAAAACGAATAAAATAATTTCTTGTTTTTGAAAGTGCAACAAAAAACAAGTGGCGCCCTAGTCCTGTGATTTTTGCGATCAATAAGACCCTACGACCACTGCTTACCAGACGAAGAGCTGCCGGAGCCTTGTAACTTCGGAAGGAGTTACAAGGTAAATTTATTTACAAAATAAAGTAATCTTGAACTAAGTAATCCCAAATAAAACTATAAATATTGTTCAAAATGACCCCCATATTGTCAATGCATAGTTGGTATCTTCGGCGTAAATTCTCCAAACATTTAGAAATAATATCAGTATCTTTTCCTCAATTGTCTTAAGATTGTCATTTTCGGCAAAGTAAACTATATCCTTCAGCATCCCCAACAAAAAAGAATGTAAGGGAGTTAGGTCAGGGCTATTAGGAGGCCATAATACATAATACATTTAGGGTGGGGCCCCATCTTGGTGCCATATCATGGTATTTAATTGGTCAGCTGTAAATTTATCTCGTAGTATTTCATTTATTTTGGGTATTATGCAGTTTAGGTAAGTTCTTCCTGTTAACTTATAATTGAAAAATATTGGCCCAACCACTTTATTCTGGAATATTCCACACCAAACTTTAAATCTTTTCATAATCTGTATACCGCATTTTCCAAACTATCAAATACAATGTTTTATAATGGTGCAAATAGCTACTTGTCAAATATGACTCGATTATGACAATGCTTCCATGGCCTAACCGATGTTAATAGTTGGTTTTCATCCTACAGAAAAGGATTTTCAAATGAATATATTTTCTAATCTGTTAAGGTTAGACTATAACAATTATATATTGCTGAATTCGGATTGAAGTAAACAAATTAAAAATATAAAAACATATAGGGTGTTCCATTTAAGAAAGAACACTTTGGCCCTGACCCTCTATTCAGGGATATCCTGCATAATATTTCTGTTGAATTTTAAAAATAACATCGATAACCATCTAAATCTTATTTTAAACATTTTTATTTGCCTCAAATGATAAGTGAAATAAAGAAGAGTCCATATATAATGAAAAACCTTGTACTTATGTTTTTTGAAGACGCGAGCGCTAAAAATCGGAATTGTTGCTTTATACAAGTTCAGGTATACTACTACTACGTTTCGTCAGTCATGCCGCAACCCCTGCATAGGGAACTTTCCTCTACTCCTAAGTTGTGGATGTGTTTCATCATACAGCAGTGCCCTGTTAGGAGTCCTGCTATCTCCCTTAGCCTACTCCTTGGTAGTTCAGTAGCGGCCCTAGCGTGTCCATCAGTCCATCCTTTCAGTAAAAGTTTAGATTGCCTAGGATCCTGCAGAGCATTCCAATGAACGAGGTGCTGATTCTTCAGCCACTTCTTCGTCTCCTTGCGTATTCTTTGTTTTGTTAGGCACCGGGTCGGGCCCGGGCCCGGGCCGCAGAAGGGAGCTGCCGCCCCTTCCGCAGCCAGTGCATCCACCATCTCGTTGCCTTCAAAACCATAGTGGGCGGAGGTTTACGAATTATTATACCTGCAAATATTTGTGGTTTTTGGATAATGATAAAAGATCGACTCATGGCGCCCCTCTTCACTTTACACGGCGCACACTTTGGGAACCCCTGACTTAGCTTCAATAATAATACATACATCTTCATACATTCAGAAGAAACTAGCTACAATTTAGAAGAAGAAATTATTATTGAATACTCAGACACTGTTTTTCATGAAGAACCATTAAAGGACATCCACCCAGCAACAGTAGTTGCATTGGAAGATAATTTTGTTGAAACTAACTGTGAACCAGAAGGTACCAGCTGAACATAAAAAACACAAGTTACAAGACTTCTTCGACTTCAAGAAGAAAAAACATACACAACTTAGCAGAATCAGTTCAGGCAATGAACCAGGAAAATATTGCAATTCTAAAAAATTATTAACAAAAATTTGGAGGTCGTAAATAACAATTTATTTTTGATAAATACAATTTTAGAAGAAGCTTCAAATCCCTTGGAACAATAATTTAGAGATATTTATAATTTTCTTTCTATACTCCATTCAACCAGCTGAACTATTTTTCTCTATCTCACATCACCTACAAAAGTAGATGTGATAAATACAAATTTTCTTCAGTTCTCTTCCACTACACAGGAAAATGATTGTACTTTTTATCTTGGCTTGTGGAACAAAATATAGATACAAGTAGTAGAGTTTCAATTTTGTTACAAGTCCTGTTTTCTAAATACGTTACAAATTCAATTTTTTGTTATGAAATATATTTTATTAATTATTATATATTTTTTTAACACAAATAGTGTTTTAAATAAAATTTAATAACAGTGTTTAAACTTTACCTTAATATTCTTATAAATGGAACAAACAAAAAATATATGTAATGTATTTTTATTTCAAATTATTTTAAAAATAATAGTGTTTACGTTATCTTTTTAAATAATTCTTATTGGAAGTAGGTCTGTATTAGTAGTCTTCTTTCTGTAATCCCATTTTCATCATCTAGGTTAGCTGTGTTATTATTTTCACTTGTAACTAGATCTCCTAATACTATTGGCTCATTATCTGGTACGTTCTGGAGCCTACCTTGTATTCGAATATTATGTAAAATAGCACAAGCATTTATAATTGTGCCAACCATATCTGGCTTGTCCTTAGTTTATTTTCACCAGATAGACATCTTTTCAAAATGTTTTTCAAAATGTTTAATATAGAAATTATATGTATTTGTTTAATAAATAGAACAAACTTTAATCAATCATTTGTAATACTTCATAAACCTCATTTTTCTTTTAAATGTTATATTTTCTCTCACTATCCTCAGCAACTAAATATTCTTTTTCCTTTATTATTTAATTATATTCAATGATTTTATTGATATGTACTCTTTATTGAATTTCTAAAATCTACTCGTCGTTTTCCCTTCGTAATACAAATAGAATAATTTGAAAACTGAAACTTGTACATGCGCACAGACTTTATCTTATCTTTATTCCAACCATGTGCTCTGCTCTTCGACCATGCGTTTGTGTGAAAAAGAATTATTGAATTGCTTTGAAATATTTTAATTATTAAGGTAAGCTTCCTTTTTATTTGTTACTAATATTAAAATCTTAGCTAACTTATTTATCAAGAAATACTCAATTGCGAAATAAATGTTTTTACGATGAAAAAATGTATAGGTTATCTGCTTTCAGGAACTTGGATCCAATAAATCCTTCTCTCTGCTATGTGGGATATAAATTAATCAGAATTGATTGCTGATTTCATGCACACTATTATAGAAAGTAAACTGAACTTTCTCAGGAACAAACTGCTTACGATATCCTTTGAAATTGCTGAGATGCTATCTCCAGTCAAGGTTAAATATAGGACAAACAAAGCTTACCGCTTTCTAGAAGACAATAAAAGGACGGAATCTCTTTCACGGTTAGTGTTTTTAGTTTTTCTATTGGTTTGGCTTGTATTGAGGCACTTTACTTTATATTTTTAAGTTTTAATTTTAATAATTTTAGCACATTCTTCCTTCTTGTTCCAAAATCAACAACCTTTTTCTGTTTATTCTCTCACAGGCGACTTTTTCTGTGATAAAATTGTGTTAATGTCATTTTTGACTTCTATGGATATAAAGGTCCTTTCGCATGTTTATTATGTCAATGCTCTTTATAAATCACACTTTCTTTTAATCGGTTGATTCATTTCGCGATTAATAACTTCACTGAACTTTTAAATTTAGTTACATAAATCTAATTTAACTACAATATCTATTACATTTGACATAACATGTATCAATTATGACATTATTTAAGGTTTATAAAGATATTTTATCGATTGTTATATATTTGTTTTAAATTGTTCAATTAGTAAATTGATTAAATTAATTCCAAAACTATTCCTATTCATGGTGAATTGAAAAATATCTGAGTTCACATACGCCGACTTCTGGTTCATGTAAATTTTTGATCCGTTGGGCATACCATCTTGGTATTCATCTTTTTTGTACTTGCCTTTAAACACACAAGCTGGGGGTAGAAAAGTGCCTTTTGCATTGCAACATGCGATAACCTTTATGGTCTCCCCCTTTTCTCCAGATGTAATTGTGGATACATCTTTTGATCCTTTTTGGGCTATAACATAACCCACTTAATTATTAAGCTGTAGACCTGATTCGTCCAAATTCCATATGGATCCCGGAAACTCGAATAAGTTGTTTCCTTCTAGAATTTCATGTAGTAGTTGAAAATAAGCCAAGACTTTTTCACGGGACATACCTTCAGCGCGGGCTACAGAAACTCCTTCAGCCTTTCTCACACACAAATCTGGGTGGCGTAACAAAAACAAATTTAACTAATCGTAACCAGCTTTTTCTTCCTCATGGTTTCTCACCGCCTTCGTGGTATAAAAGAGTTACCCCTTGACAGGCTTGTGAGGTCGGGTTCTTAATATTTTGAATCTCTTTATTCAAAGGGTAATTAAAACAGATTTTATTCTTTTGAATATTTGGTTTATTTGCAAAGACAAAAAAAGAAACATAGAGAGTGGTTGAAAAGCGTAACCGAACAAAGACCAGTAGTAGCGCAAATATTTAAATATTTATCTATGGTTCAAATCGAAATGTCCATTGTTAAGGCAGTTGACAGTAACTTGACAAGATTGCTGTCGTTTAGCAATGTCCAAAAAAATGTACAATTTACAAGAAAATAAAATGTGTAATATATTGATGCTCAATTATACCAAAATATCAAAGGAATCTAATATTAATTACCTAAAAAATAATCAGGACGAACCTTCACAAATTGAAGCACTGATATGGCACCTGAGATTGCCAATGGTATATCCAATCAATAAAAAAATACCAAACAATTTACTTAATAGTCACCCTAACTGTATATATATATATACTGTACAGGTTCACAAGTGGTAAGTGTATAAATTAATATTAAAATAGTGAGAATAATTGAAAATTATGAGTAATTCTCTTATTACTTTCAGGTCGAGTTTCAAATAATTCCTCTATTAGGCTTTACCTGAAGATTTTCATAAAAATAAAGAACTGTTTGATCTGAAACGTTTGTAATTTGGTGATTGTCATTTATGTTATGTAGTTTAAATGTTAAATTGTTTTACGACAGATGAGTGACAAAATTACTGAAGGTGAGGTAAATACTAATATAAATTCTGGAGTACACTAAATTATTACTGCTGAGGAAATCAATGTAATTCTATTGTGAGCGTTAATCAAAATCTATCATATGATTGTAAATGATTGTAATTAAGTGTGCATGCAGCTTATCTGTTGGATCCTAGTAGTTGCGTTTCATGTGTTTCTACTGTCCTCACAAGTAGCGAATCAGGAGGATGGTACTACAGCACCAGTAAGCTTGCTTATGTATCAGGATGGATGGTTGATCTTATGCAGGTTATCCACATCTACAGGGTATCTGGCAGTGTGGAACAATTATTAATCCTAATTCAAGAAATCAAATGTACCAATATGGTTCTTCCAACAATGGTAGAGTGAATATGATGCACCCGAAGGGTCAGATAAGAAGGTCTAAAAGCATTATAAAATGTCTTTAAAATATCCAGTTAAAAAAAAGAGTACAAGATGGTGGAAAGAACCTACCTTTGATGTTGTGTGACCTTTAAGAGGAGGTGTTGAATTCTTCGTTATTGAACAATAAATCCTTCGTTAGAAGTAATATACTTTATCTTAATTTCAATAAATATATTCAACTGTTCTACAGAAGATTTCCCTATTTCAATCCGTTATTATAACGATTTGTCCATGCACATGGAAAACAAGAAGAAGGAAAAAGACAAGAGGAAGTTACCTCCACTCCTCTACCGGTATAGGCATTTTTGAGTGTTGTCATTGTGTCAACTGATTCATCGAATAATTTTGGTAGGTACTAACAGTACCAGAAGTGTACCGTAGACAAACATAAATATATGTCAAGGTCATGAAATTTGAAGAGAAGAAAGACCTTGAAGATGTAGGTTAACCTGTGTAAGATGTAAACAAAACAATTTATTACAATTTTAATACTTATTTTATGAGAGGAACTGATATTTTATTTATTTTCTGTAGTCTTGTTATTTTAATTAGTTAGTGTACATATTTTATTGGGTTATTAGGTTTATTTGAAGCATTTGTTGATTGGTTTATTTTAATTTTAGCTTATCTTTGGAGTGTTTGTTGAGTTCTTGCAACAATTAGTTTTATTTTATACTTTCTATCTGCTTCCTTTGGTTATGGTTTTATATTGGAGAATTACTTTGTATATATATATATTTATTAAGTATGTATCTATATATTTGTTATTACTGATCTTTGTTCGATTGCAAAATGGAACTGTTACACACCACCCCTTCTTAGAAAAAGTTTCACAGACTTTTAAAGAACTAATCTCTAAATTTATAATTAACTAATCTATCTAACAAAAAAACTATATTTAAGTTGAGTTTAATCAACAACTTCTCCTGTGTCAGGAGGATGCGCTTTTAGATCCTTAGCATTCCATATACCTAAAGACTTATTATTTTCATCTTCTAACTCATAGGACCAAGGAGATAAAATTCTTACAATCTTGTAAGGACCACTAAATTTCCTTGCCAGTTTAGCGGTGAAATGCTTTGAGGAGTCAGAGAGAACGTAATTTCGCTTCCATACATATTGATTTAAATTGAATTTTTCATTACGATGCCTTAGATTGTAGGGTATTTCAGTTTTCTCATAGGCGATTCTAAGACGATTCTGAATATCCTTATATAACTTGTCGAGAGCATCAGCCCTGACACTACTATCAACTGTAGGTACACAACTCCCTGTTGTGGGTTTTTCTATATCATTAATATGTACTTCTCTTCCAAATATTACTAAATTAGGTGTAACTTTGGTTACATCATGTTTAGCAGATCGGAGTGCAAAAGCAATTTTGGCGAGATACTGATCCCATTGTCGGTGATTTCCTGTGACATAACTAGATAGCATAGTTTTGATCACACGATGTACTCTTTCCACGGGATTTTCCTGGGGATGATAGTTGTATATTTCGTATGTATCTTGTAATGTCTCATAAGGTTTTTAAATGCTCCACTTCGGAACTGAGGTCCATTATCCAAAATAAGTCTTTCAGGTGCACCAAAAACTAGAAAAACATGATCTTCCAGAATTTTTACGATAGGTGCAGCCGTCGCACTACGCAAGGGGAACAGTAAAATGAATTTACTGAAACAGTCTAAAATAGATAGGATATAGGTGTACCCTTTAGTCGAACGAGGGAGTGGGCCAACTAGGTCAATACTTACCAGTTCCCATGGCTTCGTAGCGTGAACCTGGGCAGATAGCATCTGACCTATCGGAGGTCTTTGTTCTGGTTTTGTGCCTAAACAAACTTTACATCTTTTCACATATCGCGTTACATCCGATTTTAATTTCGGCCAGTAATAATGTTGTGATATTCTACTAATTGTTTTGGAAATGCCCAAATGACCTTTGGTAGGAGGATCGTGATATTGATGAATTATATCATTCCTTTGTTCTTTTGGAACCACAGTGAGCCATTCTGTCTCTGACAAATTGGGATATAGAAGTTTACTTTTCCGAAGCAATTTTCCTCCCTCAAGTTGCCATAGGGGGTATCTTAGAGGAGCTTTTAGAATTGAGTCGCACATCTTATTGTACCATTTATCATCACAAGTTTTTATTGTTTGAATGGATTCGTCGAAGAGGTCTATCATTGGTACAGATCGAGATAGAGTGTCTGGTACGATATGATCTTTGCCATGCCTATGGATAATATTAAAGTCGTACTGTTGTATACGTAGTGCCCATCGGGCAATTCTTCCGACTGGATCTTTGATACTAAAAAGCCACTTGAGCGAGTAATGATCTGTTACTACTGTGAACTTGGTTGCTTCTAGATATGGTCGCAGTTTCTCTATCGCAAATATCACAGCCAAACATTCTTTTTCCGTTGTTGAAAACTTGCGTTCATTTTTAGTTAGTGATCGGCTTAAATAGCAAATCACACGTTCTCCTTCTTGAAGGCGTTGTAGTAAAACTGCACCCAGTCCATAATCTGAGGCATCTGTTTCTACTATGAAAGGTTGATTAAAGTCTGGACAAGTCAAGATTGGAGCTGAAATTAGATGCTGCTTAACTTTATTTAAGGCATCATCGCAGGACTCATTCCAAACAAATTGTCTATTCTTTTGAGTAAGCTGAGTCAATGGAGAAACTAGAGTT
This sequence comes from Galerucella nymphaeae, assembly GCA_963978555.1. Taxonomy (NCBI): domain Eukaryota; kingdom Metazoa; phylum Arthropoda; class Insecta; order Coleoptera; family Chrysomelidae; genus Galerucella; species Galerucella nymphaeae. Next base: position 3,329,190 of record OZ021706.1, on the reverse strand, counting down.
GAAAAAGATGGAATAAATCGTCTATACCAAGAGGCTAAGCCCACTATCCTGCGGACATCGTGTACATTACGAGGTGTTGGAATGTTTAAAATAGCATCTACTTTCCCTGGATCCACTGCTAAACCATTCTCATTGACGACATTACCCAGATAATGAAGTTCTGAGCAACAAACTTTACATTTTTCACGATTCAACGTAAGTCCTGCGCTGTGAATACGTTTTAGTACTTCCCTTAGCACTTCCAAGTGCTTATCAAAGGTTGGGGTACAAATGATGATATCATCTAAATAAACAAAGGTGTGGTTTTCCATATCCACGCCTAACACCTGATCTATCAGTCTTTGCCAAGTAGCAGGAGCTGAGTGAAGACCAAATGGTAGTCTCTTAAATTGAAAAAGACCGCGGTTGGGCACTGTAAAAGCAGTCAGCTCTCTGGATTTTTCCGCTACGGGAATCTGCCAGTATGCAGATTTTATATCTAAACTTGTCATATACCTTGCATCACGAAGTTTGTCTAAGATCGCACTCACGTAAGGAATCGGATATGCATCTGGGACGCTTACTGAGTTTAGTTTCTTATAATTAACACAAAACCGCCAGGTACCGTCACTCTTTTTCACCATAACAATTGGCGATGACCATGGAGAGGAACTAGGCTCGATAATATCTTTAGCCAACATGTCGTTCAGTTCTTCGTTAACTATCTTTTGGAGTGCTGGTGAGATTGGGTAATACCGTTGCTTAATAGGAGGTGAATCTGTCCGGATGATGACGTGCTCCACCAAATGAGTACATCCCAGTTTGTTATTCATAAATGCAAAGGCTTCCTCCAATATTGAGTTTAAACTTTGTCGTTGTTGTTCTGATAGAGTGTCCTGATCTCTTATACCACACAATTCAACGGTATCTTGTCCGGTAGTAGATCTAAAACTCCATTCTCCTGCAAAAAGATCTGGTATGATTTCCATCTTTGTCCAAAAATCAATGCCTAAGATTAATTTGTGAGGAAGAGTAGGAACCACTAAAATTTGTAGAATACGTATGCGATCCTGCAGTTGAATTGGAACTTCAATAGAGCCTATGCATTCACATGATGCACCGTTTGCTACTGTACAAGTTTTCTGATCAGACTGATCTAAGGTACAAAATCTTTTAAGTATATTCCATCCAGGACCACCTAAAACTGTTTTAGTTGCTCCGCTGTCTAGAAGACTCTGGAAGGACTGGCCTAAAATGGTAACATTTAGATATGGCCTTTGGTCGTATTTAGCGTGAGCAAACACAAAGTCTAAAATTAATTTGTTTCGAGCGATTTGGTTGGTCTTCTCATTGGAATCAGGCATCAGCAGTTGACCTATTGCTGAGCCCGTTTTGAGTTTTTTGAACACTTGAGGCAAGTTGTAGTGGTAACGTTAGATTGACCACACTTGAAGCAAAAAATATTCTTCGGCTCTTCGCACTTCTTGAACCTGTGACCAGATTTATTACAGTTCCAACATATCGGTGACCTCTTTTCCGTGGTAGATGTGATATTGGTCGTGTTGTTAACATCCATTGAGGAAATGTTTTGTCCATGCGGTTTCTTGTATGCTAATTCTGGTTCCATAAGATGTCGAGGGTTTGAAGGCGGAGGGACGAACTTTTGAACTCGAGCTTGTGTTTCTTCAATCTCTCTACTCAAACGCACCACTTCTGTCATTGAAGATATATTATGAACTGCCAATTGAGTCTGTATATGCGGAAGTAGGTTACGTTTCACATAATTAACACGAGTTTCTTCGGATAGAGGTTGACTTAACTTCCTAAAGAGGCTCTCCATTATTGCTACGTATGAAATAACTTTTTCTTGTGAACCTTGTGTCCTACGGCGTATTTCATCCATCAAGCTATATTCGTAATCAACCGGTAAAAATGAGTCCTTCAACTGTTTGACCAAATCATCCCACGTGGTAAATGTGCAAGTTCTGTACCACAACAGGGCTTCCTGTGTGAATAATTCTGGAGCAGATCTTGAAAGTGATGCTTTAGATACTCCACGTGATAAACGAAGTTCTTCTACCCGTTCTAGAAAATCCGTAACACTAGTTCTACCATCAAACTTTACGTTCCAGCGGCTTATATGCATTGGTTTCTCAAACGTATCCATGTAAGATGTGCTGACGGGATCACTAATGTCCCTAGCTGAAGCATGAGTTGAGGTTCCAACAGGAAAACTAACTCTGGGGTTAGATCGAGGAGGTAAAGAATTATATTCTGGTTGTACAACGGGGTGTTGATTGAAACCTTGAATTTGATAATTCAATGGATTCGAAGACATATACGTTGGATCATGATGCGGATCAAAACACTGAAAATTCACTTTGTCAGGAAACATATTTACTCTTGAGCTAGTGTGTGGCAAGTAGCGAGTTTGATTTATCATCTCTGACTCAACGTTAGGCGGTTCATTGGATAGATTCGGTGGAATATCTATTAAATCTTCAGATACAGGACACGTATCCATAGGTGGTAAGGGATCGGGTAGAAATATAGGACTATTTTGATCCATTGTCGATCTATGGTTCTCACTTACTTCAATGAAAGAAGCTTCTCCTCTGGGAAATGTTAACGGTAGTAACAATCCAATATCAATTCCTTGATAGACCATGTTAAGGTTACCCATTAACAAGGAACTGTAGTTTAATAACTTTAATTTACTTTCCTTTTGGCTCTCCACTTGCGGATCGAGTCTTCCCAGTCTCATAGAAACATGTGTAAGTCGAGAAAAAATTCTACGGTAATCATTGTCTTTATTCTTTTTATCAAATCTACTCAATTCCATTCGTAGGTCGTTGAGCTTCCTTTCGCATACAGTCAATTCTTGGAGTGGTTCTAGAGGGTTGACAGAAGTTTGGGGATTCTGTACTTCAGCATGTAAGGCATCTCGCAACATAATTCTCTTCTGGGCAACTGTATTTCCAATAGGTAATCCTCTTACCCACAACTCATAACTTAGTTCGTCTCCCAACAATCTATTTACGTCCATATTAGAAGTATTTACTTCCTAAACTGCTGAGCAAATGAAAATAACAAAAAAAAATACTCAATTTGAATTAACTTCTTGTCGATTCCTAATAATTCACCTAACAATCTACTTTATGGCAAATGGAAGTCAACAAGTTAATTTCCAACTATATTACAACCTAATATCTATCAAGAGATAATTCTATTGTTTAATACTTGAAGCAAAACAAATTGGAATTGCTTGTCTAAATCTAAAAAAAAATAAGAGTTACTTATCTAAACCCCCACCCTTTCTAACAAAAAGGAGGAATACATCTCTCAAAAAAAAATGAGTGTATACCGTTACAACTCAAACCTTATATACCAACCTTGGCAAGTATATATTCTGAAAAATGCTATGCAATATCCTAAACTACGTCGACTTAAAAATTATATTTACAACAAAAGTAACTGTACAAAAAGGTTCACCCTGTATATATATGTAAACGGAGTCACCATGAATATACTTGAAAATAATTACCCTGTATATGTGATAAGAGTACCGGATCACTAAAATACCATAATTTATCCTTCAATTAAATTTGTATGTCTCAGAAACCAAATATTCAAATAAATCACACGTTGGGCGCCAATTTCTCACCGCCTTCGTGGTATAAAAGAGTTACCCCTTGACAGGCTTGTGAGGTCGGGTTCTTAATATTTTGAATCTCTTTATTCAAAGGATAATTAAAACAGATTTTATTCTTTTGAATATTTGGTTTATTTGCAAAGACAAAAAAAGAAACATAGAGAGTGGTTGAAAAGCGTAACCGAACAAAGACCAGTAGTAGCGCAAATATTTAAATATTTATCTATGGTTCAAATCGAAATGTCCATTGTTAAGGCAGTTGACAGTAACTTGACAAGATTGCTGTCGTTTAGCAATGTCCAAAAAAATTTACAATTTACAAGAAAATAAAATGTGTAATATATTGATGCTCAATTATACCAAAATATCAAAGGAATCTAATATTAATTACCTAAAAAATAATCAGGACGAACCTTCACAAATTGAAGCACTGATATGGCACCTGAGATTGCCAATGGTATATCCAATCAATAAAAAAATACCAAACAATTTACTTAATAGTCACCCTAACTGTACATATATATATATATATACTGTACAGGTTCACAAGTGGTAAGTGTATAAATTAATATTAAAATAGTGAGAATATTAAGAGAGAAAGTTGAGCAGAAATCTCTCAATTTGAAAGGCGGTAAATTTAAAACTCCAATCTATTTTATTTTTTTAAATCTTGTTTTGTAACCCCTCAAGTCAGAAGTAACAATTTTAGGTTTTTGGCTCTTAACACATTTGTTAAGTAGAAAATACTTCAAAAGTGGTGAAATACCAATAACCTAAAATTGTTACTTCTTGGGTCCAATTTTCAAACCTGTAGGAACTTGTTCCTATTTTAAAAATCTTCATTTTCCATGGAAATTTTGAGATAGTGAATTCTCGGAAATAGAATTGGAACATATTATAACTCTAATACAATCTATAGGAATCGCTTCCCATGCTTAAAACCATAGGAATTAGTGATTTCCCATAGGAATATCACTTAATAATGTCATAGATGACATTTTAGTGCTGTCACAGATTTTACTCCGTTAAATTTTACGAATTCGTTCCAAATTCCGGGATTATGGCGAATTTAAATTAATAAGCTAGCTGGATGCTTTGCAAAACCTGGAAGCGGCTGAAGTACTTACTCGGAGGCCAGGGCGAAGTTTCTCCCCTAGAAGAGATCCATTTCAGAATTTATTTGAAAGAGCATTCATGAAAGTGTTCCGGTTATCCAAAGCAGTTACAAGAGAATTGTTGTAAATATTCAATTAATTTGTCACGCCAAAATGAGAATAATTAATGTAAATGCAAGATACCCAGGAAGCAGTCATGACAGTTATATCTGGAGCAGATCACGAGTGCAGGAGGCTTTAGTGAATCTAAGTAATGATCATCCAGATTTTTTCCTCAGGTGATTCTGGATATCCCCTAAGGCCGTGGTTAGTGACACCACTTCCAGATCCTCTGTCAGATACACCTGAATTTCGATTCAACAAGGCTTTCAAAACGGCAAAATGCACTATCGAAAGGTGCTATGGGTTATTGAAAATAAGATTCCGATGCCTATAGAAAGAATAGAGTACTTCATTTACAACAAATATGTGTTTGAAAACCCGTGGACTGGGCTATCTATCGGGCGCGTCCCCAGGTGGCGGATAGGGGAACGGCCAAGGGACTGTCGCCGGTCCCTTGGTCAGTGGCAGAATAAGTAGGGTGAGGGGAGCTAAACCACCCCGAAAGCCCTTGCTAAACATGCCACCGCGGACCAGCCTACCCAAGCTAAGGTGTAAGGTATCGTGCCGACAGCTGAATGGCCGCAGGGTGATATGTGGTCACAAACGATCCCCTTGGGGAACCGGGCTGAACCCCATTGCAATTAGCCTTCCTCTGGTAATGCGGGGCTCTGCCAGAGGTGACCAACCCTTCCCTTGCTACTCGTGGGAAAACAAATGAACACAAACAAAGAAAAAAAAAACAAATCTCGAGGCTGGACAGAAGTGCTCACCTCAATCAAAAGCAGTAGCTGGGGATGAACAGGAGTGTCCACCCCAAAATTCTACACAGAACGAGGCTGGACATGGAAGATCACCTCGTGATAAAATAAGAAGGCGGAAGCGCATTTGCGGCGCCGAAGCCAAAAGGAGGAAGAGAGCGAGGGAATCAGGGGTAGGGGTGGCAGCAACTACAAGTGCACCCCCTTCCTCCGTCACTCCACCTCCAACAGCAAAGGCACTTCCTGCGCCGGGCGCCAAGAGCTCCGCCTTGAATATAGGCAGGGAACTGGCTGCCTCTACAGGAAAGCGCCCTCACCAGAGCACCTTCAGGGAGGGGACTCCGCGAAAGCTGAAGAAGCCGCGCAGCGACAGAAATGTCGCCACTCCTTCTGAAACCTTTGCGGATGCTGCCTTGAGACACCTCAAGGTTGCTATTATAGATGAGACTAACCCGTACGGTAAGGTTACCGCAGAACGTGAGAGAATGATCAAAAACCAACTGCTAGAGGAACTGGATAAGTTCATCTTCTCCGCCTCCAGCAGCAACAGCAAAACGCCCACGTTTAAGTCGTGGACATACTATGGTGAGATCATCAGAGTGGTCTGCGATGATGACGGTACGTTAGAGTGGCTGAAAAAAGCCACAAAAAACATCAAGCCGTGGGAGGAAGCATCACTGGCGGTCGTCAGTATTTATGGGCTCCCTAGGCTGACCAAGGCCACGCTATGGATCCCGGAAGACGTCCACAAGACGACATCCGGTGAAAAAGACAGGGTGCTTGGTCGGCTTAGGGCGCAGAACCCTGATCTGACGGTGGAAAGATGGTGTACTTTCCACCATGGGATTAAGGTGAACCCAGGAGGACACCTCTTCGTCTTCGGAATCGGAGACAAGGATATGGCTGTCCTCAAGAAGAAGTCGATGAGGATAAGCTATGCGTTCACCTCATTCACCATCAGGGTTTCAAGGAAAGAAGACCCGAGGTCCTTGGTAGTCGAGCCACCTAAAGTGAATACTGACTCCAAGGCAACCATGGGTTCCAGAAAGGACGTCGAAGCAGTCGATGACCTGACGGAGGAGGTACCTGAAAATATCGAGGTCACCTCTTCCCTAGCGGAGGAGCGGATGGACCTCTAAAGAAAATCCAATTCCATTGCATACAACCTCCAACATAAAAAGGCAGCAACGGCAACACTATGTCGGCACCTTGATGTATTGGAAGATGCAATAGCTTGATCCAGGAGCCCTGGATAATAAAGACCGAAATTACTGGTTTTAGTAGTCTAACCGGTCAAATTTTTAGCCTACCAAACAATCAGTAACCTAGGACAGCTGCTTACGTCTCAAGGAAATACAGAGCCTCTCCGATGGCACAATTCTGCACCTCAGACCTTACTGCGGTTGAGGTGGAACCAACACCCTCACAATACGACTGGCAATCTGCTAGTGCAGTAATTGATGGGTACAAGATAAGGTGGGCCATATCGGGCTTTTCCCCCTTCAAGACACCAGGACCTGACGGAATAAGACCAGCCCTACTTCAATGGGGAATGGATATTCTCATGCCGCACCTGGTGGGAATTTTCAGAGCCATTGTGGCTCTGAGGTTGTAACGTGTTTTCTTGTTTATACGTGGTCATTCACCACACTAACACGTCACTATGGACACCCTTAGCTGAAAATCTTTCTACGGAATGCTCGGGCGCCAGATTTTTAACGTGGTTTGCTCCACGGCCCCTTGACCCTGATTGTCAAGAGTTCCAGATAGCCTCAGATGGAGGTTACGGATAATTCCAGGGGTCTTGTTAAACTTATTTAGATTAGCTACTCTCAAAATTATAATAAAATATTGGTTTATTTCCAAATAACGATTAAATAACGGAATAAATAGGAGTTTTTCCTTTGTTATAATTTCACTCTGTGGTCTATTGTAGTTATAAATCTACAGGTACTGACAAACTAACGGGAAAAATAAATGGGCGGCAGTAAAAGTCTGAACCGATCAGATTATATAATACGGTGTAAATCTGCCAGGCAATCGAACAAGCGTAACTTAGCCACAAGACAAGTTCAATTCACCCTTCGGATTTGAAAGGAAAGTCAAGGAAATATAAAGACAACAAATTAACCGGTTTAAAAAAAAACGTTGGTAATCTGCCGGGTAAACGAACGAGCGTAACAGAGCCATAAAACAGGTTCGAATATCCCTTTGGATTTGACAAGAAAATCACGGAAATATTAAGAAAACAAATTTACCGGTCTAAAAAAAACTTTGGTAATCTGCCGGGTAAATGAACAAGCGTAACAGAGCCACAAGACAGGTTCGAATATCCCTTTGGATTTGAAAGGAAAAACACGGAAATATGTATAAAGAAAACAAGTTTACCGGTTTATAACAAAAAAACGTTGGTAATCTGCCGGGTAAACGAACAAGCGTAACAGAGCCACAAGACAGGTTCGAATATCCCTTTGGATTAGAGTATAAAACGGTACACTACTATTCCAACACTAAAAGAATAAATTAATTCTGTAAAGTTAAATAATTCTATCCATCGACACACAGAGTAAGAATAACTCGGGAAAAAAAATTGAATATTAGAGTCCTTGATAGTATCAAATGTATATAAATTAAACACATAAAATCGTACCCTCAATAGAGAGCTGGCGAATATTTAATAAATACCAGTTACTTGTTTAGCAATAAATAAAAAAAACATTTTTCTAGAACAAATTAACTTCTATTAAAAAAAAACTAAAAGTTTTTATTCAACAGCGGATAATCAAATTTCGGAAAAACAAAGAAAATTAAATTTCTTCACCATTAAAATCTAATTTCTATAATAGAAGCAAATTTTCTTTAAACAAATTACCGGTTATATTCAAAAAGAATCACCAAAGTAAATGTTTTCACAAAAATACAAAATATCAACCGGTACGGAAAAAAAATCAAATTATTTCAAAAGTACGGAGGTACGGAAATTGTTTAGTATAGGTACTGTGATTATCAAAAATATTTTACCTTCCTAAATCGGCTTCGGTAGGTACCACTTAACTTAATTTAATTGTCTTTTCAAAAATCTGAATTCCGGGAACCGGATCGGTAATAAACTTAACACAAAAAAAAAACGTTTAACGGTGAGGAACTAACTGAGAACCAGAGGAACGAACTGAGGAATCGAGAGCCTCGAATCCAACTCTCCTGTCCTTTTATATTCTCATTAACAAAATTTTTATTCAAAAACCACAAAAAAAGTTTGTCATATACTAGACATCTTTCGGAATTAATTCAATTAAATTAAATGATATATATACCCAATGTCCTTTTTAACTGAAAAATTTTAACTTCGATTCAATATATATTTGCGTACCTCCGGACTAATACAAAAAATACTAAAACTAATATAACGGTAATAATAAAAAAAAATTAAAATAAATCGGTCACAAAAGGGAATCGGAAAATAAGTAACGAGTTATTTAAAAACAAGTGACAAAATAAAAATATGAAACGGAGAGAAAAAAAACTTAAATCAGTGTCAACAAAAAATAACTCGTTACAAGGTATATTCCCAGTAAGTGGAGAGAAGTACGAGTGGTATTTATACCCAAACCAGGTAGGATGGACTACTCCTTACCAAAAGCATTCCGACCAATTAGTCTCACATCGTTCTTCTTGAAAACAATGGAGAGGTTATGCGACCGGTACATAAGAGATGAAGTGCTAGTTCACCACCCACTTCATCCAAATCAGCATGCATATACTCCAGGAAGGTCCACTGATTCGGCCCTTCACCAAGTGGTTGGCAGAATCGAAAGATCATTGGACATCAAAGAATCCACCCTGGGTATATTCATGGATATCGAGGGAGCGTTTAATAAAACAACCTTTCCAACAATTACTCAGCAACTCAACTCCACGAATGTACCTCTGGTAGTAAGAGAATGGATACTCAAGATGCTCTCCAGTAGAGCAATGAGTATTAATGTAGAAGACATCACAGTAAGAGGACTGGTCATGAGGGGATGTCCCCAAGGAGGTGTCTTATCACCCCTTTTGTGGAACATAGTCCTGGACACCCTGATTGATCACCTCAACAACAATGAAATCTACACAATTGCATACGCAGATGACATAGTTATCTTGCAAACAGGCAAATTTGTGAAGACACTGTGCGATAGAGCGCAGGATGGGCTCAAATTAATTGAAACATGGTATAAGGAACACTTACTGTCGATCAATCCCAGAAAGACTGAGATGGTCCTTTCTACCAGGAAAAGAAATTTATCGGGTTTAAAATCTCCCGAAATCTTCAAAAGCAAACTAAACTTTTTGGAAGAGGTGAAATACCTTGGTATTACCCACACTAGGGAACTAACATGAAACTCTCATCTACACAGCAGAGCAAAAAGAGCATATGTGGCTTATGAGCAGTGTCGGAGAACAGAGCACATGGGGTCTGTCACCCCGTGTGGTCACCTGGATCTTCACTGTAATAATAAGACCTATGTTAATGTATGGAGCAATTGCATGGGGACCGTAGGTTCCACAAGTAACGGCCATTCAAAAATTATATTGAATACAGCGAATGGCTTGTATAAACATCACAGGAGCCATGAGAGCAACACCAACCGCAGCAAAAAAACTTACTGGTCTAGCCCCTCTGGACCTGTACGTAGGAGAAGGTTGCGTTGATGGCCATGGTACGATTGCGCACAGCTGGTGTAAACCCCGAAGTAGGAATGGGTCAATTGCGGTTAAGCCTCTGGCAGGAAGCGCTTACTGCGCTACCTCTGCTGCAGGCAGACAATGATGCAATTAAACTCTGGTTTTTGTTTAATAAACCCTACAAAATACAAATAAAAGCAGATGCAATACGCATTTATACAGATGGTTCAAGAATGAATGAAGGCTCAGGATGTGGAGTTTACTCGAGAGCACTAAGCCTAAGGATTAAGTGGGAAATGGGAAACAATACCAGAGTGGTCCAAACAGAACTGGCTGGTATCTCAATTGCCACAAAAGAACTAACCAGAAAAGGAATTTCTGACAAAAACATAATAATCTGCACTGATAGTAGACAGGCCATATTAGCCTTGAACAGACAACGTGTTATATCATGGCTGTGCCTCCAAGATTTAGCTAACGCCTCGGCAGATAACAATATTATTCTGAGGTTGGTTAAAGGGCACGACAGGAGTAAAGGTAATCGCATTGCCGATTCTTTAGCCAGGAAAGCCGCTGAACTCGAAATTCTTGGACCCAGTGGCACCTACGGCCTGACGACTTTGACAATTGCGGAACTAGCCAAACGTTACACCCATGCTTAATCTCTTGAGAGATGGGAGGGAAGATGGCGCTGAAGAAATACTTGGTGATGACTAGGAAAAACCTACGTACAATCGTATTTCTGACTGGCCACTGTAAACTAAGGAAGCACTTTCATACTATGGGGCTAGTGGACACACCTCTATGAAGGATGTGTGAACAGGAAGATGAGACTGTCAGGCATGTCCTTCGCGAGTGTCCGGAGTTATCGCCAATAAGAGAGTGTGTGTTCGGTGAGTCTTGGCCTACACCTGCCGATATGAAGGAGATGTCTCCTGGTCACCTGTCCACCTTCCTGAGAAGAACAGGATGTTGCACAATATTTGCATTGAAAATAATATTCTGGATGTAGATGAGGATGAGATAGATGAAGATTTTGGAATATTTGAACCTTTGCACTTCGTTGAACATGGTCTTGACACATAAGCAGAAATTATTATGCCTGAATGTTATTATTCGAATAAATTTTTCATTTCTAGCAATTTTTTGTTATTATTTATCTGGAATTGAATTAAAAAATCACAGAACTTCAAAAATTGTTCACGTGGGGCACAAAATACCAAACATTAACTCAACATAAACATAAAAAACTACCTAACAAAATTTAAAAAATAAGTTTGTCTATTCCTATTTGCTTTGTAGGGACTGTGAAATGTTTCCTAATGCTGTTGCAATTCTTTTTCCGATAACCACATTCTCCTTTAGTATTTCAATTTGTTCTCATAATATTCTTTTTCAATTTCAACTTTTTCAGCAGCTATTCTGCTTCAATTTGCCGTAGAATATGCTGCTGTTGCATTTAAAATTTTTGAAAGATTCTATTTTGTCAACACAGTGTTTGTAGATGGCCCTCCGCCTGTGCTCTTTACATGCTTTTTTATACCAGTATTTTTTTCGTAACGATTTTCTTCATATCTTGCCAAGTCCAACGAAAATCAAGACTAATGAATTATCACAAAACGTTTTATCATTGTCACCTACCATTCGCCAGTGATTCCAGTCTTTTTTTGTCCCTGGTATTGCATTCAGCTCCTCATATTTATTTTCACTGACGCTGAGAATCTTTGTAGGTGAGAAGTGGATGAAATTTACCATTTCGGAGGTCTTCAGCCGCCCCCATTAACTCAATGAATCCTTTTTTCGCTCTTGGCTCATGTTGCTACATCTTTGCCCTTTTTCCAAAATACTTTCATCCAATTTTTAATTCTCTACTCAAAATTCAAATTGAAATCGACTATTAATGTCATATAACGGAGTTTTTTCAAATGATTATTGCCAACATGAATTACTCATATTTTATTGGTCTGTACGTTTAATCTCATGAAACTATCAACGAAACACTGTACTCTTGCAATTCTGTAAAAAAAACAATTCCACTATGTTCAAGAATACGTATCTGAGAAATTTCGTTTTCCTATGAGAACTGAAAGCATGGGAACATCTTCCTATAGGCAATAACTCCTACAGACTCGAGAATTGAGACCCTGACTTGAAAGAGTTTCAAGTACCTCGTGATTTAAAAATAAAATAAGATATTAAAAAAGAACCAAGTTTTAATTTATCATTGAATAAATGATAGAGATTTGCGTCATAGAGATCAGTTCCTTCTGTACTATTTTTTTGGAATATTTGGCAAATGCCATTTCATGTAATGGATATTGATCTTCATGACGCAAATCTTTTCCATTCAACAAATTGCCTATTTTCTTTAAATACATATAAACTATTATATTTATTGATGTCTTCATAAAAAATTTATGATTTTCCAAATGATCACTACAAAACAGTGACAGCAATGGAGTTGGATCTATATTTCGAAACAGTTCTTTTCTTTAAATTGTAATTTAATATATACCGATCCAGATAGCACACATCAGTCCAATGGACATCCGATGGACGTCCTCAACTGGAAATACCGACGATCCATTGGATGTCCATCACAGGATATCGGACTTACAATGGACATCCGTGGGATGTCCAAATGTTACCATCCGGGACATCCAATCGGATTCCAGGAAATATCCAAGACTGGATACTTTACGGAATGCTCACGGATATTGTTTGACCTTCTAACGGAATGCTAATGGACAGCGTTTGGACTTTCTCTGGACATGTACCGCCATGCTTACTCCCCCCTCCCCTTCCCCTACGAACGCTTGTATAGGTTTAATGGAAGGAGGCCTTATTCACTAGAGTCGACAAATATACAGGGACGCTCGAAAGTAATAAATGCACTTTTAACGTAAATTCCCGAAACAGGTCGAGTTAGCGTTAGCTACAAACCTCGCTGTATATTGGTATCCCACATTTCACAGCAAAACATTAAGTTACTTTTCAAGATTAAAATGAAACAATTCAAATATTTTAAATTTCATTTTTATTTGAGAGTATCTCAAGATACATTTACTTCAGTATTTCTATAAGATAATCGCTCCTTCGCCATTCTTAACCATTTTCTTATGAAGGCTTCAGCAGTTTTTCTGTCGGCGATGTAAGCCTCTGCAGCAGCTAAAAAACAAGAATTAGAATCACACTACAATGTTTTTTAAAACATTATTTTCTACGTTTCCTTACCTAAAATTACCTAACACAATTTACTTTCTTTAAATGGAGTTTTCTCCTTTGTGCAATCATACGTGTAATTTTGAGCCAAGCAATCAGAAAATGTGGCCAAAAACATTCTTTTTATTGCGTCGTATGGGTTGGCCCCCCAACTTTGACATTTGCTGGACCTGAAAGTACAATATTTCAATTATTAATAAAATTATTCCAACAAATTTGAAATGTGCAATACTGCAAAATTTCTTAACTTAATTGAATCTGCATAAATATATTTATTTATTCCAATGTGAAAAGCATCAAACTTTTGTAAACTACATTAATTCCACATTATATGTTCAATGCAAACAGTTTTATAATAGTTATTACCTTATTCCACACTTAAATATTGAAAATTTTTGTTTTGAAACTTACAGCATCCTTAAAACGATCTTCTTCTTGCAAATAATCATGTAATGCCTGTAAATCATTTTTCTCCGTTATTGGAGAGCTAAATTTCATTAAAAAATGTTCTTCTGGTCCAGAAGCCAAAGGTTTCACAATATTTTGGAGATTGTCCCTGATTTGAAGTATACTAGCCTTCAAAGACAACATTTTGTTGTTGATATCTGTGTGAAATGAATCTGTAATAAGGACAAAATTTTCAAAATATATACATACTTACAATAATTATAAATAATAAATTCGCCTCTGCTTTTAATACGCAGTTACATACATATTATTCATATTACTTTAGTAAGAGACCTCATGACAGTCAAAAGGCAAAAAATTAAAAATGTAACTTCCAAATAACTCACGCCTATTATTAAGGATGCAACCTTGACAAAATTAAATAACATCTTAACACTTACTTGAACTCTTTTTAACTTCTTCGCAGCAGCAGTGCTTTGATGTAGTCGCCGTATCTTGCTTTTCCGGTACCACCATAAGCACCCATAAACTCTACAAAAGCAGGATCGGCTACTTCTTGGAGTTGTCTTATTTCCTCATCGTGGTCACCCTCGAATGGCGCTAATCGATTACGGTGTACCATCTTTGGCTTTCCGTTTGGGATCTTGGTGATGCGATAAATGACGTCGTTGATTCTTTTATTTACAAGGTACGGACCGTCCCAAGCTTTCTGCAACTTTGGAGAAAAACCCTTTTGTCTTCTTGGGTTATGCAGCCAGACTTTGTCTCCTTCGTGGAAACCTCTTTCTGTAGCTTGCGTATCGTACCTTTTCTTCATCCTATCGCTAGCGATCTGGAGATTCGATCGAACCAACTCGTGTATGTCGTCCATTCGTTTTCTCAGCTGGGTTACGTAATCTTCACCAGCTATGTCTTCTCCGGGTCGGCATCCAAATTCAAGGTCGCAGGGTAATCTCATTTCGCGTCCGAACAGAACTTTTGCTGGTGTTTGGCCGGTAGACTCATTGATGGCGGATCTGTAGACCATCGCAAATAGCGAGAGATACTGGTCCCAATCTCGCTGATGGTTAGATACTACTTTGGACAAGTATTTGCCAAGAGTTCTGTTCATTCGCTCAACCATTCCGTCCGACTGTGGATGTAGAGCAGTAGTTCTCGTTTTCTTCATGCCGAGCTTATCACAAACTTCCTGAAACAGCTGACTTTCGAAGTTTCTGCCCTGGTCGCTGTGTATTTCCAGAGGCACTCCATATCGGCAAATGAACTCCTTAACAAGCACGTCGGCAACAGTTGCGGCTTCTTGGTTTGGAATGGCATACGCTTCCACCCATTTTGTGAAATAGTCCATCACCACCAAAATGTAACCGCTGCCATCTGCTGTCGGTGGAAACGGTCCGGCAATATCCAGGGCAATGCGTTTAAAAGGGCTTCCGACATTGTACTGCTTCATAGGAGCCTTTCTTCTCCCGTGCGGTCCATTGGCCGTGGCACAGGTAGTGCATTTCTTACACCAGTCCTTAACATATTCGGAACTGTGCAACCAGTAAAACCGTTCTCGCACCCTCTGGAGGGTCTTCTTCACACCTAGATGTCCTCCTGATGGACTGTCGTGTAATTTCTGCAGTACTGTTACTACCCTTGATCTTGGAATCACCAACTGTCTTCTACTTCCGGAACCATCATCGTTCTCGACTACTCGCTGTAGCAAACCGTTTTCCAGAACCAGCGAGTCCCACTGGGCCCAATACGATTTCATCGTTGGCGAGTATCTTGAAATCTCCTGCCAAGTAGGTCGACAGTTTTCCTCTTTCCAATGTCGGATTTTCTTCAAGTCGGGATCGTTCTCTTGTTCCTCTTGCAGCTTTTCTGGTGTCCATTCGTCGCTGGTAACCGTGGCTCTTCGAATCGCAGCTTCCTTAGCTTCTGTTTTACTGCAATGGGAGCATTCTGCAGGACATGGTCTTCTTGACAGGGTGTCCGCATTTCTGTGGCTTATTCCGGCTCTATGCTCGATAGTGAAATTATATTCTTGGAGCCGCTCTATCCATCTGGCGATTTGACCTTCAGGGTTCTTAAATTGCATAAGCCACTTAAGTGCTGCATGATCGGTTCTAATCACAAATTTCTTCCCATACAGATACTGATAGAAGTGCTCCACGGACTTCACTACTGCCAGGAGCTCTCTTCTTGTGACACAGTAGTTTTGTTCTGGTTTGGAAAGGACTTTGCTAAAATATCCCAGAACTTTCTCTTGTCCTCCTTGAACCTGTGATAGCACTCCTCCAATTCCAACATTGCTAGCATCAGTATCTAATATGAATTCTCCCTCTGGTAGTGGATAGCCAAGTATGGGTGCAGTAGTCAAATGCTTCTTTAAGGTTTCGAACGAAGTTTGGCAATCTTCGTCCCAGCGAAACTCCCTTGCTTCCTCTGTAAGTCGTGTCAAAGGCTTAGCGATATCTGCAAACTTCTTTATAAATCGTCTGTAGTATGTACAGAGTCCAAGGAAGCTTCTAACTTGGTGCTTGTCGGTAGGTCTTGGCCACTTTCGTACAGCAGCAACTTTTTCTTCGTCTACAGCTACACCATCCTTGCTGACTACATGGCATAGGTAATTGACTTTGCTTTGAAATAGTTGACATTTCTTGGGGTTGAGCATCAGTTGGGCAGCTTGCAACCTTTGGAAGACATCTTCCAAATTTTTTCGGTGTTCTTCGAATGTCCTTCCCAAGACTATGATGTCATCGAGGTACACTAAACAGGTCTTCCAGGACAACCCTCGCAATACGTTTTCCATCAGTCTTTCGAACGTTGCGGGGGCATTGCACAGCCCAAATGGCATAACGGTGAAATGCCATAGTCCAGATCCGGTGGTAAACGCTGTCTTTTCTTTATCGGCTGGATCCATTTCTACCTGCCAGTATCCAGACTTCAAGTCCAAGGTAGAAAACAACTTGCTACCGACCAGCGTATCCAGAGTGTCGTCGATTCTTGGCAGCGGGTAACTATCTTTCTTGGTAACATTGTTCAACTGCCGGTAGTCCACGCAGAACCTCGTGGTTCCATCCTTCTTCTTTACCAGAACTACCGGAGAGACCCAAGGACTGGTAGAAGGTTCTATTACCTTTTCCTCTTCCATCTCGCGAACAATCCTCTCCGCTTCCTCTCTTTTCGCCTGTGGTAGTCGTCGTGCCGATTGTCTTATCGGTTTAGCGTCGCCGGTGTCAATTTTATGTTTGACAGCAGATGTTCTTCCTGTCTTCCCTCCTTTTGGTACAAAAAGAGAACGATATTGCAGCAAGAGTTCCCTGATTTTCTTCTTCTCTTGTCGGCTAAGGGATTGTCCAGCCACTGCTATCATTTGTTCAAATTTATTATTGGCGTCGTTAGAGGTTGTAGTTTGATGAATTACTGACGCCACTGGTACGCAAGTTCCAATTTTGGTCTCTTTTTTTATAGTTACGGGATGGTCATTAACATTTATAATGCGTACAGGTATCTCTTCAGCAGCCATGATTAACCCTTTTCCAACCAGGATTCCTCGACCAACCTCTTTATCGTGATTCCATGGTTCCATCATGACCGGTGTTCCCTCTTCGACGGTTCCTTGTAGCCTTGCCACAGTGAAAAATTCACTCCTTGCGGGTACAACCGTATCCTCCTGTACGGATTCCTGAACACTCTTATCCTCATGTGGATGAAGGAATACTTCTTCGGAACCTACTCTAATCACTCGGTTCTTGAAATCTAGCTGAAAGTAGGTTCATAACGTCCATTCCGAGTATTATGTCCTCTTCGATATCAGCGACAACGACAGTGTGGGTGAACTTCTCTGTGCCAATTCCCAATTGAACTGGTAGTTCTCCATGGACGTTGGCGCTTTCACCTGTAGCAGTCTTGAGTCGCAGTCTGGTCGGTAACAATATTTTTCGGGGGTTGACAGTCTCGGGACGAATAATAGTCCTCGTTGCTCCAGTGTCCACCAATAGTGTATACTTCCTTCCATTAATTTCACCATCCACGTATACACTATCATCGCGACATTTCAGAGAGGCTATTAGGATGAGAGGGTCTTTGGAAGATCTTCGGGTCGAAGCTGCCCTCTGATGGCCGACCCTTTCTAGTTTTCCTGCTGGTCGTCTTTGTTTGTAGCAGTTCTTGGTCGCTTGCACGAACTGCGTACATGTCCCATTTCTCCACAATTCCAGCATCTCACAGCTATCGGCTTTCCATTTGAGATGCTTTTCATCATGTTGACAATCTGGTCGAGCTTGTTCTCCACTTCTTCGTCTGCTACAGCCCTCACCTTACTGTACACTCCGGAAGCCTGTGTAGCAGCTTCGTACTCCAGGGCTGCAGAGAGTACGTCGACCAGTGTCTTATGCCGAGCCAAACGTAGAGTTCTCTGCATTTCGTTGTCACGAACTCCGTCGATGAGTGCCTGTACCCCTAAACATTCCATGACTTTCTCCGGTGCCGATGGATAGGCAAACCGCACCAACCTAGCAATATCCGCTTCGAACTCTTGCAGAGTTTCGTCGCGTTTTTGTTTGCGGTTTTTCAACTGCGACTGGTACAGATGCTCCAGGTGTTCCAGGCCATATCTCATGTTTAGTCGCTTTTTGAGCTGCTCAAAATCATCGGTCTCTTCCACTGGAATGGTCTGAAGGATATCCATAGCGTCTCCTCTCAGGGCAAGAGTTAAATTTAATGCTTTTTCCTTCTCACTCCGGTTGTTTGCCTTTGATGCCGCCTCGAATTGCTTGAGATAGTTCGGCCATGACGTTTTACCATCGAAAGTTGGCAGTTTCACTCTACTGTTGAAATCGTTTTCTATTTTTGGCTTCAACTCAACTTTCTCTGCCAGTTCTTCGTTGTTCGGGGTTTGTCTAGTTGTGATATACGAGCTATTACTAGTCTTCTTTTCGATTTCCTCGATTTTTTGTTGCATTTCTTGCTCCATTCTTTTAATCTTTTCTTCCATGGTAGAAATATCAGTCTTCATTTCATTTTTCATGTCCGTTATTTTATTTTCTATGTCCTCCGAAAGTTTACTCTCCATGGATGAGATTTCGTTTTTCATGTCCAACATTTTATTTTCTATGTCAGACGAAAGTTTACTTTCCATAGATGAAATTTCATTTCTTATATCTGTCGAAATTTCGTTTTTCATGTCCGACATTTCGTTTTTTATATCTTTCGAAATTTTATTTTCCATGTTCGACATTTCGTTTTTCATGTCAGATATTTCTTTTTTTATGGAGGAGGTTATAGAGGCGGACGCTTCGTCGGTGAATTCAAACGTTTCCGGGTCCAATCCATTATTAATCAAAGCATTTTTCAGTCTATCCACTAACACCGTCTTGGTCCCGCTTGTGTCCAACTCGTAATCCTCCAACTCTCTTCGAAGTTCTGAAACTTTTAATTCACAAAGTTTCTTTGCCATCTTCCTGTATATTTATTTTAATCCCACTTCTGACACCAATGTAACGTTTATTTTAATTTATATTTACAACTAATTAATTTATATTAACAAATTTATATGTACGGTCCTTAATTTACTAATTTATATTAAACACTTAACTAACTAACTACACTAATTTATATAAACGTCACTGTTTAACACTTTATTGATCGGTTTGTCTTTAGTATAAGCACTACAGTGTCCATCTATGCGACTACGTCTCAACTATCTGAGTATTGTTGACTGTTCACTGAACAGTAGTCGCATAGATGGACACTGTAGTGCTTATACTAAAGACAAACCGATCAATAAAGTGTTAAACAGTGACGTTCATATAAATTAGTGTAGTTAGTTAGTTAAGTGTTTAATATAAATTAGTAAATTAAGGACCGTACATATAAATTTGTTAATATGAATTAATTAGTTGTAAATATAAATTAAAATAAACGTTACACTATTAATATACTTAGGCTTACCAAATGTCGAATTTCTCAATTGCTTGATTTTATGTATAGGCCAGCAGGTATTAAATGGCTCTCTCTTTTTAAATGCTTTCCTAGGTTTTATTTGGTTCCAAGGAGGCCAATAGCAGCTATTTCCAACTTTCCACTCTGTTGGCACTGCCTCGACACTTTCATCCTCTAGAAAGTGTACTACTGTCCAAGATTTTTCTTTTGAACTAGTGCCCATTTTTCCTCAATCTATAAAAACCTATTTTATTATTACTATTCCTTGAATATCACCTTCCATACTTTTTTGTTTAATAATATATGTAAGAACCTTTTTTTTAGTGTATATTTTAAACTTAATAATTTCAACAAAATAGATACATTTAGCATCCCATAATGCGAAAAGACCACCAGAACGAAACACAAACGCAGTTAATGGTTATATTACCCTAATAAATAAAAATATAAGTCACTGTAAACCGATCCCTTTTTTGGTAATAATTGAATGGGTCAGTTGTCTCTGCACTTGACAGGGGTTGATGGAATGCGTAACTCAAATTATTCTTTGGTGTTCAGGAAATATATATTAAGAAAACTTGTCAACATAACAAATAAGTGAAAGTAGTACTCTTCAAGTGCTTTTAGTCACGGATAAAGAAAAACATGTGTGTTAAGAGAAAATATCGTATTTCAAAGATAGTTCTAAGCAACCTTGGTGGTAATGCTAGGTTACTTAATTGGGGGTTGAAACATTTTAGTTAGTTTAGTTTCGCGCTCGCACGGGAAAGAACTATTTTGTACCTATAATAATGTTTGTCCAGTTAAGTCATTAATTCTGTTTTCGTGGTTGTGTTCTGGTCGGTATAATTGTTTCGAGTCATCTTGGGAATAAGGTGAGTCTTCTCACAGAGCTATTCAATTTTACCTGTTTTATTATATCATATATTCATACTTTATTTTCTAACTGATTATTACATCATTTCAAATTTATGATAATATAAATCACAATAATGTTAAATAATTGAAGTGCTTAAGTAGTTAATCTCAAACTCATGTTTTGCGCTATTGCGGAGTGCTTGAGCCGCGTAGCGTGTTTTGTGAATAATATGACTGGCGGAGTGCTTGAGCCGTACAGTTGATTCACGTATCCTGTATCACTGAAGTGGAGTGCTTGAGCCACGTGATACGTCCTAATCCTTTGATATTACCTGTATCATTGAAGTGGAGTGTTTGAGCCACGTGATACGTCCTGTTATACCTTTTCATTGATCTCATTCTTTTATGAGGGAGTGTTTTGACATACTTAGCACATTTAGCACTTGTGGGTGACAGACACAGTGCATTTTTGTTTAAACTAAATTGAGTCATGAACTAAACAGAAGGGAATTTGAATGCTCAGGTCGACAATTTATTTTCAGGTATGTCATGATCGCACGTCACCACACACCTCAGACACCTCAGCCATACTTTAGGTTCCATTTGTTCATTGTTTCATTTTAAATCATCTAATTATAGTAAATACGATCACATATTTTTGTAGAATTGATTAATATTGGTAGATCCAGTTTATTATGATTTAAATCGCCCATTAAATATATTTGTGACGCCGTTTATTATTATTTTTTTTTATATAAAAACAATTAACATATATTAAACCAAAAATAGGCTCACATATATTAAACCATTTTAATTAATATGTACATCTTTTAATATAAAATCAGATGTATGAAGTGTTTGATACTTATAATACGCTACCATGAGAAATAAAGAACTTTTCATTTGTTGTATATTATTGAATTGAATTTTGATACAAAATGTAGCAGATTTATAGTCCATTTTTATTTTTAGTTGATATTTTTGTATATTTATATCTATTTTTGTTAAATAATTATTTATTTTATTTATTAGGTAATCCTATTTAATCAAATTAACGTTAATGGTTGAAAATTTATATTTGCTTTTTCATATTAATATCATTGAAACTAAGTGTTTGCCACTTGTACCTGTTGGCTTCTTAGGTTCATAAAAAGGTTAAATATGTACTAGAGGCATTGCAAATGATGGTTGGCTTTTTAAATTCAATAATAATAATAATAATAAAAATCAGATGAAGAGCATGGTTTAGTGTAATAATCATCATATTGGCGAAACTTTCTACCAACAACAAATTCCTGATTATTGACTGTAATAAAGTTCTCTATAATTATTATACTGCAATTTTTTGAAGAGCAACAGTTATCTGGACACTTGGTTGTTAATGTGAACTCTGAAAATATTGCTTTTTGAAATTGGTAAGGAGTATTAGATTCTATTTTAAATTCTGGATAATTACAATCTCTATGTGAACCCCCATCGATATCAAATATGTTTCATTTCTTCTTTTCGTCGAACAATTTGTTCAAGTGGTTTATCATGTTTTCGAATCATACTAAATATAGTTGACATGTAATTTTTAAATGGATAAGCTCCATATTTGTATAAATCAGCTCGCAATACTTTTTTTAGAACTACAGGTCCATTATATAATAATAATT
Source organism: Galerucella nymphaeae (assembly GCA_963978555.1). Lineage (NCBI taxonomy): Eukaryota > Metazoa > Arthropoda > Insecta > Coleoptera > Chrysomelidae > Galerucella > Galerucella nymphaeae. The sequence continues at coordinate 3,306,842 of OZ021706.1, read as the reverse complement.
GCCTAAATTCTGTGGCTTTCCATCTCTTTCACTCTTCCATACGCCTAGGTTTTCGGTTAAATTCACTGGGTATGTTATCTCGTAAAATAATTTGATATTTCTGATATTATTTAAAGACAATTTAGATGGTGGTTTACCATTACACAAATGATGAATAAGTTTTCTAACAGTTCCAAGGTGCAAGAGATGTATTAGGTCCAGTAAAAAATTATCTATTAAATTGGAATTTGGAATTTGCTCTTATTATCGAAGTTCCCACATGTTGATCAATTTGAGTTTTGGCTCTAAATTTGGCTCTGTTTCTGCTTTAAATTTTTGAATAGGAAAACAGACTCGACCATTAATATTATTGCCCTCTATGTCACACTTAGTGCAAGAATAGTACCCAGAGTGACCTTTTGTGCGGAGTATATAAGATTTGGCTGGTACATCACAAACAAATGCTCTTATTTTGAAAATACAGATTACGAAAAGTGCTTTCGAACCTCCAAATTACACAAGAACGACAGAAAAACAGCTGAAAGAGAGAGAAAGATAATTATGCGCGGTCATCAAGGCGTGTATTTAATTCCATCTATGGAGTGAATTTTTTTCCGATAGTGACCGAATATTCATTGCCCTACTATTTCAACCGCTATTGCCAGAAGCGCAGATTAATTTGTACGAATGATATTTTTCTCTCGTTTTCTTTCTTTTTTTCGAAGTCATGCACAATAGCTAAAACAAAACACTTTCATTCGGCAACATTGCCTTTTACAGAGAGAATTCACGTTTAAACTATATTCCTAGGTCTTTTCGCTACAAACGTTGACACGTTGGAAGCGCATGCCATTGTATTTGAAAATAACACATTTACAATTATGCCCTCATTAACATACTCAACATGCGAAAAAGTGCAAATTGTGAAATCGTATTTTGGAGGTCATTCGGCTAATGAAATCGTTAATTTGTTTATTGTGGCATTTGAAAATCGCTCAATTCCTTCAAAATCAACAATTGTGAAAATAATAAGTAATTTCGAGAAATATGGATGTGTTTCGTACTGTAGAAAATGCCAAGCTTCGGAAGATCCAATCGAATGCCCAATTAACGATGGAAGGCAGACTAGAGAATTGTTTAGCAGTTGAAACAGGACAACCATCTTCTTCAAGACAAATTGCTGAAGAGGTCAACATGGATAAGGGAACTGTACAGAATATTTTAAAACGGAACGGGTACCATTGTTACAAGGTTCAGACAACGCAGGAAAAATTTCTCGAGGACAATATCAGACGAATGGATTTCTGTGAGGAGATGATGGAACGTCAAAATGCTGACGAAAACTTTAAAAAAAATATGTTTTCACGGATGAGTCAACTTTTTCACTACATCAAAAACACAATCCATCAATCACAAGATATTGGTCTCGGGAAATAAACATCTAACCATTCCAATATGAACGCAGTATCTGCAGAAGCTAAATGTTTGGACGGGTATTCTAGGTGACCACATTATAGGTCCTTTTTTCATTGAGGGGAACTTAAATTCTGCCAAATATTCAGACTTATTACAAAATCAAGTAATTCCTGCAGTTCTCCTTATACCCCCAAGGATAGTGATTGATTTTTTAAATTTTACATTCCCCGAAAAAATCATTAGTACTAATGGTACATTTAAATGGCCTCCAAGATCACCTGAACTAGCTCCAAATGATTTTTTTCTTTGGGGATTTTTAAAAAGTAGCATTTATCAACATGCATTTGAAAGAGCTAATAATTCAAATGAATTGAGGGTGAAAATACTGCACGTTTGTGCCAGCATTACGCCAAATAATCTTAGAGACATGAGATCAAATCTTTATCACAGATTTGGTTATAGTCTGGCACAGCAGGGTGGTTTATTTGAGCACTTAATTCATTAAAATTATGTTTACCTTTAGAATGGATTTTTATTTTTTCAGGAAGTTTATATTTTATGTGTAGAAAAGGTACCTACTTATTTTATTTTTTTAATTTAATTTATGAATGGAAAAGATTTTCATTTCATTAATTGTGGGTGTCTCAAGAAATGCTGTTTTATAGTAGTAGGAAAAAGTCAACTTGGTCTGAAATGATCATGTTGACAAAAATGATTTTTTAAATTTACAGGTTACGTAATAACGATTGTATTTTTATATTTCTTTAACGCCCTCACTCCTTCCATGTTGGGAGCATTCTGAATTACCATTTACAACCACACACAACTAGTCAAAATAGGAGGGCAATGAGCAGTCGGTAACTCTCGGGAATAAGCTTACACCCCCTAAGGTGAAACAAAGTGATGATTGTGCACAATTATTCTTCCTCTCTCTTTCATATATCCTTGTCGTACTTGTGTAATTCGAGACCCAGGTACCGAAGCAGATTTCGCATGCTGTATATGACTTACTATTATGTATGAAACCATTTGTAGTTATATGAATTACTTCATAAATAAAATCAGATAAAAAATCATTAGGGTCTTTAGGTTTTCAATACCCAGGGTAAATACCTATCATATCAACTAGATTACATAGAATTGGGTACACTTGACTAGAAGGACTTTTTGATAATGGAAGGCCATCAATATTTATCAATACTTCAATACTATTTATATTTTCGTGCAACCGGACGCAAAACAAGCATTTTTCAGCCGCAACAGGGGCCGCAAAATGATATTTTGCGGCCGTTACTCACAGTGAGGGCCGACAAAAATTTTTACGGCCGTTCCCATAGTGACTGCCGGCAAACTGAACGCCACTACATCATTTGACATTTCTGAAATATGACAATAACAATATATTACGAACCAAAAACTATTTCCAAATTCACAACAGAAACATAACTTATTTTTGATATATATTAACATTGATTGTACTGTGTGACGTACAATCTAATCTTATTTAAAATTACCGATACTTATATTGTACTCACGGGATATTTGCCGGTTTGCTCAACAGAGAAGGGTGTGATGCCTTTTGGTCAATAATATTTAAATAACAGAATTAAATTCCATTGAACCAATTTCACTAAATCATAAAACAGCACACGAAGCAAGGTCTCACGTTTATGATTCAAGATCAAAGCGTGAAATAAACATAAACAATATTACATATATTTACTTATGGTGAACTTGAAGAGTAGATATAAAATATACAATCGAAAGAATTGTAGAAATAATAACAGAAACAGAAACAGTAACAGTAACATTAACATTAATTAATTACTCATTCATTCATGCAGTTCGTTATAAGATCATCATTAGATTATTAGTAGATTAAATGAGTTAGTAACATTATAAGTATTAGTATTTAGTATAAGTATTAGGATAATGTTTCATAGTGAGTTTAAGTAATAAATATCCCAGTCCTACAAGTAGTTGTTTGATTACTATAAGATGACCCCTCGAGTGACCAGAAACACCATCAGTTGAGAGGCCAATTGCCACCACACTACATGGCTACTCTACCCACAAGAAGCATATATTACATGGCGATCCTGCCAGGAAACAGATTAGGACAGATTTAGGGACAGAATATAAAAATGAAATATTCAATGCTTCAACTAAAATGTTAAATATTAGTCATAATTATTTAACAGCATATCATGTCAGACATTTCTTTTTTTATGGAGGAGGTTATCGAGGCGGACGCTTCGTCGGTGAATTCAAACGTTTCCGGGTCCAATCCATTGTTAATCATAGCATTTTTCAGTCTATCCACCAACACCGACTTGGTCCCACTTGTGTCCAATTCGTAATCCTCCAACTCTCTTCGAAGTTCTGAAACTTTTAATTCACCTAGTTTCTTCGCCATTTCCCTGTATATTTATTTTTTAATCCCACTTCTGACACCAATGTAACGTTTATTTTAATTTATATTTACAACTAATTAATTTATATTTACAAATTTATATGTACGGTCCTTAATTTACTAATTTATATTAAACACTTAACTAACTAACTACACTAATTTATATGAACGTCACTGATTAACACTTTATTGATCGGTTTGTCTTTAGTATAAGCACTACAGTGTCCATCTATGCGACTACGTCTCAACTATCTGATTATCGTTGACTGTTCACTGTTAACTGTTCTCTGTTCGGCGATACTCATATTTATATGGCATAAAGGTAGATTTCTAGAACACTCCCGATCTTCTCTCGTCACCGGTGGGTAGTCTATGGAGGGGAAGGGGCAAGAGGTAGGCGGTCTCGAAGTCTCTGGAACGTTATCGGCTAGTGGCTTGAAGAGACGCAGGGCTGAGGGGACGCAGGGCTGGTAATCTCGAAAATTCTCGATTTCACTGAGCTCACATGGTCAATAGTCCATAGTCGTCTCATACGGGAATTTCGCTGGGGCACTTGCGTAACAATATCATCATCAATCTATAGGAGGTTGTGAGAAATTACATAGAACGCTTAACGAGTATGTTAGACATTTTATAAATGAAAGTAAGGATGATTGGGATGAATGGTGCAAATTATTTGCTTATTGTTATAATACGACTCCTAATTCTTATCATGGTTATACGCCATTTGAATTATTGTTTGGAAGACGTGCTAACCTACCCGATAACCTCACAAATGACATTGATCCATGCTATAATATTGATGAATATCAGAATGAGTTGAAATATAAATTACAGGTAGCTCATCAGAGAGCAGAGAAATATTTAATCAAATATAAGCTGAATAGACAAAGTCAAAACAGTAAAGTAGCTAATCCAGTTGATTTTAAAATAGGAGATTCAGTTTTAGTAAAAAGGGAAAATAGAACCAAATTTGAATCTCAATATATAGGTCCATTTACAGTCACAGAGGTGAGCGAAGTTAACTGTAAAATCAAATTAGAATCAGGTGTGATTAAGGAAATACACAAAAACAGACTGTACCCTTATTGTAAAATGAGGTAAAAATTGTAAAAGTGCTAGAAACAAAAGTGCGAGTGAGCTTACAAACAATCGCGAATAATAAACAAAGTGTAATAACAAACACCATAAACAATATTAGTGATAGTAAATAAATTCGGATAACAAGTAATAAAAACATTAAGTGAAAATAAATAAACATTACAAGCAATTAAGTTATCGTAAACAATTTCTAAAGACAACAGACATTTCATTAATTTATAAACATATGTAATTTCAGGTTAATGACATTATTTAATAATCATCTACCATTTATTTTTAGGTAATTTGTAAATTCATTTCATTATTGAAATTTTTAATCTCATAGACTTCAAGACTAAATTTTAATTTTAAATTGGAAAAATTAAATTTTATCAATAAGATCCAATTAGATATTGCAATGTGATAAACTTAATGACCAAAGCAATTCCATTAAGAGCATTAGTTTGTAAAAAAAATAAATATACAAATTATATTCCCTAAATAAAATAATAAGGAAACTCACCCTTCTTAAGGGGTTTAACTCCGTTGGAAATGAAAGACCCCAATATTGAATGCCTAGAACATCACGAGAACATCCAGAATCTCCAACTGTGTCTTTGCCAAATTTCCGTTACTTTCAGAATCTATCGTATATAAATTATTTTAAAATACTAGTTTTGTCAACAAAGAATCAAAGGAAAGATAAACAACAAGAAGAACCTAAAGTACATACCGTTTGAACAGGAACCACAACTTTTGCAATGGCGGTTAGGTGAAGAACAAATCCCTCAGTGGAGGCTAAAAATCCATGTATAACATCAAATAACCATCTCTACTAACACTAAATCACATGGATTTTAATAATATGCGGTGCAGATATATCCCCTATTATGGGTGACTATCTAAAATCTAAATTCTGACCACCACATTTCTTCACAACACCAATTCCCACAAACCAAAAAAAATCTTCCTTGTCCAACTAGGGCGCTTCTGATCAGCATACCTAGTGGAAACTAAAATTTTTCTCATATAAAGAATCCTACTGTAATCTTATCTACTCAATAGCTAAGTAGCAAGAAACCTAGAGTGCCACCCATTATAGAAATCCAACGAAAAATACAGATCTCGACGTGAACTAGTACGGTTTGCTTTTGGTACTATACCAATAGGTGACCCTATTCGAGATTTCCTGCCGTTCAAATTAAAGTACTGCAGTGTCCGCCACACCTGAATAAGGTATGGTAAAAACAAATACAAAATCAACTCTCTCTCGGAACGCGAAAAAGCATTTTGCGGCCTTAGTATACAAATAACTATTACCAATTTACGAGATTCACACTGTGAAATTAAATTTTTCAAACAGTTCTCTACACTAAAATGATAATAATATCCTGGGTCTACGTATCTTTTGTCAGCTTTACAAGGTGTATATAGTAACGTTTTTGGATCTACTGGAAAAGTATCATGAAAATATTTAAGGGTGCTTAAAAGATCTTTAATTGCAGCATGTGGTATTTTGAGTTTTATTTTCCAGCTTGCTATTGAACTATTCATCTCATTTTTTTGGATTGATTTGTCTGAAAATTGTATAGGAGAAAATTTACTATCTGATACAAATGGTATATTTCTGGTAACAAATTCGGCTTCACTACTAGATTCAGAGGGAAAATATACTGTTAGAGATTTTTGAAATGAACCAGTATTGCTGTGTCCCCCAGTGTTCATCTTGGATAAAGCGAAATCCTGATTTAAGTTTTCATGTTTTCCCGAAAGCAGGAAAATCGAAGGTTTTTGTGGAAATTAGGCTTAGTTCCAAGAAACTAATTGATGGAAGATTGTTGTGAATAAGAACATTGAAAATCGGAAAAAATGTGTCAATACGATAAAAGTCTGTTCATTACATTTTCTCGAAAGTGATCTTTTACAGAAAGGTAAGTGTACTATGATTTCAATCCTTTATATTCCAATTTTTTCAGTTAGAGTAAAACGTCGAACATTAAAATCCTTTGCTGTGCCGTCCCAGAATCTGCCACTAGAATCCTGTGGTACATCCCCTGGACCATCATCCAGAGCTCTTCGAAAAAAAACAAGAAGAATGTCCAACAAAAAATAGTGCCATTTGTGAACCAATGGAGGTAAATATTGAGAATCAGCAAGAGGAAATTTTGAATATAGATTAGGAGGACTAAGAAGCAGCAGAAGCCTTACTAAATTTATTTAATTCTGTTAGTTCACAACCTCTGCAAAAATCTAATGAAGAACCCTGTGCAGGACCAAGTACAAGGGACACAGGAATGCAAGTGAATACGCCAAAAGTGCTGACATTGTGTGAACTCATTATGGATAGCGACGAAAAACTGAAAAATTTCACAGGGGTAAATAATTTTAAGATATTTGATGCTATAGTAGAGATTTTTTAAAAATATTGTATAGACAAAAGAAGTCATCGGTTGAGTGTAAAGGAGAGATTAATGTTAGTGTTAACGAAGTTCAAGACAAACTCAACTTATGTAACTTAGGGTACTTTATTTGGAATTTCAGCTGATTTAACAAAAACATACATATATGAAATAGTTCCCCTGTCATCGAAAGTTCTAAGACCATAAATTCATTTCCCACCTGAAAGATAAATACTTAACATGCCTATTTGTTTTGAAAACTTCCAAAATGTTAGAATTGTATTAGATTATACAGAAATTCATGTTCAAACCTCAAAATGTTTATGCTGTAAAATAAGATTTTATTCCCAATATAAATCTCATATGACTGTAAAAGAATTTAAAAAAGCTAACAAAACTGTTACAAAGTAATAACCTTTTTGTGTTGTAAAATTTTGCATTATTGTTATTTCAATAAACCATTTTTATGAATTTTATTTAAACATGAATTATAATTTATATGCAGTAAACAATAGTTATTGCTTTAGCCAATGCTGACCAAAAAGAATTCCATTATATTGGAGAAGGTGAACAAACAGCTAAAAGTACAGAAGAGAGTGTCTGTAATTCCTCAACTATTAATTTAGACAACTGTAAGGTTGAATTGGCAGAAAATCCTGTGGCAGAAGGAACTATAAGTCCCCAATTTGTAAAAAAGGGGACAGCTATGCAGATACAGGTGGTGGTACACGAAGAAGCCATAGAGTTCCAGGTAAATACAATGAGTTATTTGTGATTTTTTCTAAACGGTTTTAAAAGAAAGATACATGTTGGTAAATAGTGTATTAAGAGGTAAATAATTGAGCAAGTATTAGGTAATGCCCAGTTTATACATAGCAAATGATTATGTTTTATTTTTACTGCTTTTCTATCATACATGCGCTTTTTTGTTTGATGAGTGATGGGGTAAAACTTAGGATTTAGGAACTTAATACAGTGTTACATTTATTTTATCACAACCTAAAAATTATTGAAAAATTGTTAAAATTAGTATCATTTTTAGGTTCAGCAAGAGTGAAAAGTGGGATTAAACATTCATCACTTAAGTTTTTGGAAACCAAAAATGATCGCTGGTTCCATATACGAAGAAGGGAATTAGCATTGGAAGTTCACTTAGTTGGATATTCCTGTACATCAGTCAAATACTATAAGGTTAAATACAAACTAGTTTATACACAATACTAGTGTTTATTGCAGTCACATTTTTCTGGAGTGCAATTTCCATTAGTTTTTGCTGATTCTTGAAAATATCCATTTCAGCCTTAAACTGTGATTGCTCCTTTTCTAGTCTTATTAACTCTATTTCTAATCTTTTTTTCACTGTTGGGCTTCTGTTTCCATTCCATATTTTATTTATTTACAAACAACATGTATATATTGTTTTTTTTATTGGTGAACCCTTTTACCTATTTAACAGAAGTACTTTGTAATGTCAAAAGCTTTATTTGAACAATATTTAACAATTTCAATATTTGAAATGAAAATGGAAAGTGCAGTTGATATTGTTTAAGATATGAATATGTCGATTTTTCAAATTTGAGGAAATGGTATTTAATTTGATACTATTAACATTTCCATGACAACCCAAGGTAAACTAATTTCATCATTAATCCAACCATTTTACATTATCAGTTATTTTCATTTCTTTTTCTTTACTTAGTAGTAATAGTATTTGTAATTTCAAAGTGCACCAATAAAAAAAATAGAGTAATGTTTTCGTGGATAACTGGTCTCTAAAATACTTGCTGAAAAATCGCGCGTGTTAGGACCTTAATATCCGCTTATAATTTAATATACTAAATACTAAGGACCAAACACAACATGTTGTTGAAGTTGTTCTATCAAGCCTGATTCTCTAAGGATTCCCGAAGCATGTCTTCTTCCCTCATATGCTTCTTTTAAATTGATTATCAGGCCATCAGGGGTGCAGACACTCTGATACTTTACACAATGCATTTTTTATGGCCTTGATAATATGCCTCTTGATTTAGGCTACGTCTACAAATTGCCCTGGCTGTCCCGTCAATAAAGGCCCAGCAATTGTGCAAATCATATTTTTTCCATGGGACCAAGGTAAAGTTTATCCACTACCGCACACAAAATAAATTGAAAACCATGCTCATAGATATCGTTTCTGGGGCCGTGCTAGTCCCTTGAACACTATTTTATTGCATTAAAAAAATAAAAATGTGCCAGCGGCTGAATCTGCGGGTCCTATAGGACCAACGCAGCCTCAGACCGTCTTTAACGCTGGTTCTGTAGAACAAATGTGGTATTCAACAAGTTAACTATATTTTGGAGTTATTTGTGAGACATATTTAATGACAGAAAATAATTAAGTATCTGTGCATATTGTTCTAGCTTATTGTGGTTCAAAAAACATTGTCCCCTAAATTGGACAAAAGGTGACCCCATCCTACATCAATTAAATTAAGAACCAAGTTGGTAACCATTGAAATGATTGTACTCGAATACCCAAATATAGGTTTCAAATCTACTAAGCGGTTTGGGTAAGCTAATCTTCGAAGCAAGAAGCATATAGCATTGGTACCTAAGAACATAATCAATTACAATTATACAACACCCAACTTATTGTGTTGAAGGTTCTACATTACCTGAGACCGTAACCCTATTTGTTGTCACTTGTTCGGGCAACTGTAATGCTCTTGTTAGCCTTCGCAGATCATACTTTCTGAATCTAAATAAAGACAGACATGAAGTGTCATTGTATAGGTCTAAATCGAAGACCCCATACAAGTCTGCCCTGTTACCAAACATATTTTGATCATGCAAAATATGCAGCAAAATTAGGTCGTCCAAATCATCATCGTCCTCGTCTAAAAGTCCCTATTGCTAGATCCTAATGAAGATGCAATCATGGTTGACAAGGGATTTAGGATTGAAGACATTTGCAACATTCACAAAATAAAATTTATAAGCCCTCCATTTTTAAAAGAAAAATGTCAGCTTTCTACTGAAGAAGCTATGTTAAATGCCAAAATTGGAAGAGCTAGAGTTCACATTAAACATTCTAATGGGCGATTGAAAATTTTTAATATACTGAAAGGAACAATACCCTGGAACATTCTTACTTTAGTAGATGACATTTTTGTTATTATTTGCGCAATAACCAATCTATCGTCTCCTATTTTGGCATATGAAAGGTTTCTCTCAAAATAGATAATTTTCTTATTTTTTACATGTTTTCAATACTTTTTGGTTCAATGTTGATACAAACAGAAAACAACAAAGTGTCTCTAACACTACTTGGGAGATTACTGGATAGAAAAGGAACATTCACCCAAGTTAAAGCCTACGGATATCCTAAAATCCCTCTGAGAAATGGAACTAAAGGTGTTTCTAGTTTCAGACTCTCCTCAGAAACTAAGTAGAAGTAAGGGGGCACAATAAATCTCTCATGTCTCAGTGAATGTTACCACAAAAATACATACATACAAGTGTCTCTAATATAAGGGGATTGCAAGGAATGAGAGAACTTGAAAGGACTCAGACGGAAGCACTTTGGAGCGGAAATAACACAACCATCACTACTACTGAAGATCCCTCTAGCCTAGACAAACTGTTGGCCCATGTAAAAGACACGAAGCTTCTGGAATGGAAGTATGTAGATAACATGGATAATGGTACAAAGTTCAGTGCCTGGACTGTTGATCTCAACCCACATATTATGAGTAAATGCAATACAATTACAACTGGGAACTTGTTAATTCGAGATAATGGCTGTTGAAGGTTTTTATCTAAAATATGATTTTAAGTAATTTTCAATATAGAACTTCCATAATACCTATCATTCATTGTACCATAAAAGTGCTTTTTGCTCAGCTTAATTTAAAGTTAAGACTAATAAGGATTAGCAGGATTTTTTCAAGTTTTTCCCCATGGAAACTGACACAGAATTTAGCACCACTGGACAACATCATACCCATATTTTGAAGCACACTATATATCATACATTTTCAATATAATACGATAGTATCAAATTTTGTGGTTTACTCATAGAGAGTAATTTTTCACAGTGGTTAACATATTTGAAGTAAAATCAGAATCAAACTCGATTTCCATAATTAAAACAATGTCATCATAAGATGCATATATAACAAAATATGTTTCACTCAAATTCGAAATAGCCATGCCCATTTGTATTTGTGCATAATACTTATGTTTTTTTTCAATTTATATTCCCCATTTTCTTGAAAAATATATTTAATGTTGAGAATTGTGTCCATTACAGTTTTTGTTTTCCCCTTAAAAATAAACAATATACCTATTTGTATTTCTTGAATAAAAAATCTTACCTTCAAAAACGCATTTTATTTCTAAAATATATAGAGGCTTATGCAACAAAAATAACTTCATCTGATGGAAAGTAGCATAGCCATTCATTTGCGGCTGAAATGACAAATCCACACTCCACAACTTTCATTTGAGTTATAGTAACAAATATTTCTCTAGCAGTAATTCCATGTTTTACATATTCATTTGTAAATGGAACTGGACAAAAGTACCTCAATGTCTTAGTTTTCCAGTCTGATTTTGAGTAAGTATAAATCTCATAACAGCGGCTACCTGTTCTTCCTTATTTTTATCCCTTCAGCTGAATGCTGTGGAATATTTGAGCATGCTTCTATATCATGAATTAGCCAACACTCGTGCACAAAAGTCTTTTTGAAGGATAATCTTGTGCACAACAGTCTTTTTGAATGATAATACTAACTGATGCCAAGTACATCATTATAATCGATTCATAAGAGTTCCTTAAAATCTTTGTCAAATGATACTTATAAGAAGTTGTATCATTTATTTGGTCAATTTCATGAACATAACTTCCTCTAAATTTCGACGCCCTAGTCTAGAACATAAAATAGTGATTAAATTGAATTTAAAATTTTAAATACTAACAAACCTGTGCATGCCAATAGCTGAATCTGGCAGTAAGTTGAAAACAGAGTTCCTGACATCATCACCATCTACAGAAACACTAACCTTATTAATTTTATTTTGAAAACATGGTATTTCATCAACAGGTACTGGTTTGTATTGTCTTTTGTCACAAATTTTTGCGTTGACCAGATACACTTTTTATCCGTTTTGGATACATATTCCAGTGACTCAACATCCTCCCTAAAACAGAATAAGGAAAGCAGAAACAAGAGTAACTGGATTAATAAATTATTCATATATTATTCAAAATTACTATTGCACGATTGCGCTTTTTTTTGGACCTATATACACCTTATACATTTGATAAGTAATGCAGACACGTGTTTACATCTGCCACTATTTCCAGCTTTGCAGGAACATAACATGGAATCAATTTTTATGCCACTGGAAATTGATATTTTTCCTATTATCTCGTGGGGATTATAATCCAAGGTGAAAGTATTCCCAAAAATTGCAACCTTTTTTCTATCATAACAGTTCTATATTTATTTTTTATGATTGTTAATTTTGAAAACGAACGCTTCGCTTCGCAACTAGTTACGGGTAACGTTAAAAATATCTTTAAGGCGGTGTATAAATTGGGAAATACATCTATCATTTTCTCACTATAGATTATGTTTAACATTGTTGAGCAATTCGTGTTTGTTTCAGGGTTAGATATTTTCAAATACTGTTTGAACTGCAAGGCTTCGCTAATGAGTTCTTCTTCAAGATCATTGTCGTAATATGCCAGGAGTTTTTTAAAGTTCTCCGCATCAATATCGCCATTTGAGATATCCCCTATATCATATCGTACCTCCAATGGAATAACGACATTTCTGCGAAATTTGAAAGTATGAGAAAACGCAGTTTTAAGATTTGAAATTTCGTTATATCGGCATTTTAGCTAAATGAGGTCAAATCGTAGAAATTTTTACCACGCTAAGGGTAGAGTTCTGTATCTGTAGAGTAGGGAGGGTGAGTGTAGGCTCACAGCACTTAGGCCACATATGACCCATTGTACATCCTCCCTAGGAGTTGTCCTCCTAGGTCATCGTCCATCCTGTCCTTCTCAGGAAGGTGAACAGGTCACCAGGAGACATCTCCTTTATATCGGCAGGTGTAGGCCAAGACTCACCGAACACACACTCTCTTATCGACGATAACTCCGGACACTCGCATAGGACATGCCTGACAGTCTCATCTTCCTGTTCACACATCCTGCATAGAGGTGTGTCCACTAGCCCCATAGTATGGAGGTGTTTCCTTAGTTGACAGTGGCCAGTCAGGAATCCCACTGTTATACGTAGGTTTCTTCTGGTCATCGCCAAGTATTTTTTCGGCGCCATCTTCCCAGGGTCGCCCAGGGTGATCCTGGCAAAACTGCATCCTTTGATTGCCTCCCATCTCTCAAGGGATTGAGCATGGGTGTAACGTTTAGTTCCGCAATTGTGGAAGTCGTTAGGCCGTAGGTGTCACTGGGTCCAAGAATTTTCAGTCCAGCGGCTTCCCTGGCTAAAGAATCAGCAATGCGATTTCCTTTACTCCTGTCGTGCCCTTTAACCCACCTCAGGATAATATTGTTATCTGCCGAGGCGTTAGCTAAATCTTGGTGGCACTCTAATACTAGTCTTGATATAACACGTTGTCTGTTCACGGCTAATAGGGCTTGTCTACTATCAGTGCAGATTATTATGTTTTTGTCAGAAATTCCTTTTCTGGTTAGTTCTTTTGTGGCAATTGAGATACCAGTCAGTTCTGTTTGAACTACGCTGGTATTGTTTCCCATTCCCCACTTGATCCTTAGGCTTAGTGCTCTCGAGTAAACTCCACATCCTGAGCCTTCATTCATTTTTGAACCATCTGTATAAATGCGTCTTGCATCTGCCGCATCTGGCTCTGTGTTGTGTTTTATTTGTATTTTGTAGGGTTTATTAAACAAAAACCTGGGTTTAATTGCATCATTGGTTGCCTGCAGCAGAGGTAGCGCAGTAAGCGCTTCCTGCCATAGGCTTAACCGCAATTGGCCCACTCCTACTTCGGGGTTTACACCAGCCGTGCGCAATCGTACCATGGCCATCAACGCAACCTCCTTGACATACAGGTCCAGAGGGGTCAGACCAGTAATAAGCTAAGATAATAAGGGTAGAGTTATCAAAGGAGCTAACAATTACCCATAGTAGTCTCAAGTAATTTTGGAAATGAGAAAGAAAATTAGGAAAATTGCAAGTTGTGTCACTTTTCTTCCGAAATTTTGTTTTGTTTTTCTTAGTGATAATTTTATTGACGTACCACTTTACAATTAGTACAAAGTAAAATTATGAAAATAGGAACATTAATTTATCTTTTATAAGTTTAGTACAACTGAAATAATAATTTATAAATAATTATTGAAAAATGACTCGTAGTACTTTGGTATTATATTAGATTTAAGAAGACTTGAAATGTTTTTTTTCTTATTATCACTCAAGGGAATTTTAGATTTATAAGCCTTTTTAAGAGACACACACTCTTTTCCTCTCCGTACTCTAAGACGCTCAGAGCAAATCCGGATCCCGCTTTCTTGGCTCGTTTAATAGCTTTCTCGATAACTGAATGGCAGCTATCCCCCTCATTCTGGGTGTGACCTCGTATGAGAAATTTATGGGTTATTTATTTTATCTTTAAAGTTCTTACAGCGTATATGTACATAGCGAGCATAAATCTAGAAAACAAAATAAAAATGATGTTAATTCAAAAGAAAAAAGATTTTCCGAAATACCCACTTATTTTTTTGCTGTCCGCCGCAGTTGTCTGCGTAGAAAATTACTTCCGGCATGTCCTCATCATCAATGTTGTTCGATATTTCTTGCAGAAAATTGTAGACGCAAGTTCCGATTTCATTACTGCCACGATTCCCTTCGCCTTCATGCCAAAAATAGCAAAGCGTATTGTCTTTATTCAATTCACAGATCTGAAAAACGAGAATATTAATTTTAATAGCAATTATTAATATATTATTATCTTCAACTCTAAAACTCACCGTAAAATTATAGCTGTCAAGTTTGGACTTGTAATAAAAAACTGAAGATTGCCCAATAGGCGAAGGCAAAACAGTTTGAAGATCGTACGTTGCTAAAATAAAATTATTGACTTGTTTTTTGTCACGTTCTTTTTCTTCCCGACTCATTCGTTTCTCCTCTTGATGGTTTCTATAATTTTCTTCCATGTCTTCTTTGTTTTTTCCTTCGACATTTTTGTATGCTTCACAAAGATCGCATAAATCTTTTTTTGGTTTAAAAAACCCAATGTTGAATTCATTGTTGAAAATATTTGCATAAACTGCGTAAGTGGCAACTGTTTTATCAGCTGTTATGCGTTCTTGTTCATAGGCTCTGTGCATTTCAGCAATAGTCAAACATCCGTCAATGAACTCTCTGGATGTACTGGCCCGTAAATAGTGGCTTTCTATTCGCGGAATTGAGTTTATGTGACTCACAACTGATTGATGTAGCTCTTCACTCAATTTCACATGATTTTTATGCCGGCCTCTTTGATCTTCAGGCAAGAAGCATCTTTCTTTTTTCGAGACTATTGTTCGGATGGGTCTATCAGTGATACACAATGTGTTTTTAAAAAATGTCTTGCACACTCTTATGCGAATATCGTTATTATGTAAATAAAATGCTGAGTTTGGTCTTCTAGGTTCTTTTTGCGTAGAAACACGACGATATTTCAGTTGAAGTTGTTGAATACAAGATGCCAAGAAATCTCTTTGTCTTACTAATGTTCCTAATTGCCAATAATTATTGAAAATTTCAATCCTTTCTTCTTCTGAAAACTTTTTGGAGCAGCTTAGAATACACTTTTCGTTACACGATGGTCTTATTTTTCTCTCCGTAACAATTTTCCCACTTTTTGAAGAAGACTTATACTCCTTCCCTAAATTTCTTAAAATTTTTGCTTTCTCCTTCTTCCATAGAGATGGATTTCTCGTACGTTTCTTAGCCTTCTTCTTCTCTGGAGAATTTGCAGAGCAACCGGTATTATTTGTGATGTCGTTCAAAATATTGGGCGATTCGTTTTCTGAAGGAATTTCGTCGTCATCTACATCCATGAAATTGGGGTCTTTGACAGAGTCATCATCACTTTCGCTAAAGCTGGAGTAGTTAACATTATCATTTCTTTGGTAATTAACAGATGACATTTTTCTGAGATTAATTGTCGTTGAACTTGTCAGCTTTGACGAGTAAATGGCAGTACTATAATTTAATTTATGACGGAATAGTCATTATTCCACACATATGCCATCTATCGTTAAGTTGAAGAGTGGTAATTATGACATTATTCCACAATAAAGAATACCGTACCATAACACCTGGGACACTTTTAATTGAAAATTCAATAATGTTGCAGTTATGTCGTTATTCCATTGGAGGTACGATATAGACATTTAAATTTAACTGTAATATCTTGATAGACAGAACTTCGTCGATGTAAGTCGTTTATTAAAAAATCCAACAGCTTGTTGATAATCTCAACTCTAAATTTTACTTTTCCAATAAACATAGGCATATCAGTTTCCTTATTAGCCAGCAATATTTTTCTTTTGCGTTTACTGGATTCAGCAAATTCGTTTTCAATATCTTCGCTCAGTTTTTTTTGCATTTGCTTCCAATTTTTCGGTTTCTGATTAAGATTTTTTTCTGATGTCTTGTAAAAATTGTTTTAAAGAATCCAGTAAATGGTATCATTCTCGTATATCCAAATCAGGCGATTGCAATTTGGTAGAAACCTTATTAAAGCGCTCTAGAACTTGTTCCCAAATTAATGTTAACATAGCAAATTCTAATTTAATCATCTTTTTGTATCAGTTCTTGGCATCGTTTCTGCAATCAGTTTTTTCAGTTTCATCTATGTAAATATGTTTTAAAGTTTTTAAAATATCATCGTATCCAATTTCAACTGCTCTAACTGCTTCATAATGAGCACACCATCTTGTAACACTTAAAGATTTAAGAGGGTATTGAAGTTTGACGATAGTTGATATGATATTCCATCTATGGGGTGACGCCGAGAAAAAAAACATAAAGGGACTGGATGATACCAAAATAATCAACGACTTCTGGAATTAATTTTAAAGCTTCGACTACCACTAGGTTCAATGAATGTGCCGAACAAGGTATAAAATCTGCAAACCTGTTTATTGACTTAAAACGAGCCTAAACTCCATTATATCGACCACTTATGTTGGCTGCTTTGTCGTATGACTGTACTCTAATGTTTTGTAAAGAAAGGCCACATTTATTTAAAAATGCAGATATGTGTTGAAACAAATATTCTTACGTGTGGTTTTCAATGGGAATGAAAGTCAAAAACCTTTCGTACGGCAATCCTTGATAACAATATCTTATAACAATGGCTAGTTGGTCAATGTGTGATAAGTCCGGTGTAGAATCTACAATTATAACATCATTATTGTTTATTTAATCTATTATAGCTCTTAATACTTGCTTTCCCGTTATTGCAATAAGTACTTCGTACGTAGTTTTGGACAGATAGGATACGGTTCTTCCTGATGTAGACTGACATTTTTTTAAATGCTCTTGCAAAAAAGGGTCAAACTCTGAAATTAACTCCATAATTCCCATAAAATTGACATTATTGGGTGAGCCCCATTTTTTTTCAAGTCCTCTTAATGCTAAACCTCTTTGGCACAAAAATTTTAAAACTGCTACGACTCTTTGCAATACTTGGTAAAAGTGGGTAATTTATTTATTTATTTAACGGTCATACCATTTTAATACAAAATTAGATTAAAAGTGGGTGAATACAAAATGCAAAATACAACAATGAAAATACAATACTAAAAAAAGCACAAAATATAACAGGAAATCAATGAAATACAATTTAAAATATGAAACAAAATATTACAATTTAAATTACCCATGATGAAAATTAAAATTCGAAGTTAAAAATTTAAGGTTTTTGTCTGTTTTTTAAAAGTAGGAATTGAGGTATTAAAAAGTTCTATACTAAAATTAATGTCATTGGCAATTCTGAGAACTCTCGTGATGGATTCATTTTGTCCATAGTCTGTAGGATGAAATGGAATATTAAATATTTCACTATTTCTAGTTCTTCTACCATTAACATTGAAGTTGATGAGTGCTAATAAATCAGGACAATTAATTGCACCATTAATTAAAAAAGTTAAAGAACTAACAGATCTACGATGTGATAGCGTGCTTAAATCTAATACTGTTAATAAAGCATTACTTTGATATGCACCTTTACTAAGCCCCATCTTAAAAGCTGCATAACGCAAAAATCTTGTTTGAACATTTTCGATCAAATTAACGTAATTCATTCGGAACGTACATTTGAACGTACCAAGGAACAGTATAGAATCTTGATTGAATTCAGTGACAAATCTCTTGATGATCTCATTATAAAACCCAACATTTTATTCGCTTTTGCAACTATCTTAGAAATATGCGATTGGAATAATAACTTATGATCTAAAACGACACCCAAGTCTTTAACGCTTTTCACTTTATCAAGTGGAGCATTGTTCAGCATGTAAGATGTTGAAATAGGGTTGTTGTTCCTGAAAAATGAAATTTGTTGACACTTAGTAGGATTAAGCCTTAACAGGTTTACATTGCACCAATTTGAAAGATTGTCCAAATCACCCTGTAACAAGATAGTGTCATTAGCATTGACTATACACTTGAACAACTTTAGATCATCTGCAAACATCAAAACTTCTGAGTTGCATATAACATCAGGAATATCACAGACATAAAGATTGAACAGCACTGGACATAGGTGAGCACCTTGTGGAACTCCCGATGTAACGGAGATAGACGTAGATATAAAGCCAGCACAACGTACAGATGTACGATTTTCCAAAAAGCTACCTAGCCACCTTAAAATACAACCGTCAAATCCTATTGCATTCAATTTTGTTAATAAAAGTAAATGGTTAACACGATCGAATGCTTTAGTAACATCGAAATATATTGCATCAACCTGCCCTCTTTTCTCTAATGTATTTAGGATAAAATGTTTATATAGTACTAAATTAGTGGTAGTTGATTTGCCTTTCACAAATCCGTGCTGTTCCTTATTAATTAGATGAGAAGTATCCCAACTCATCTTTCTAGATATAAGGCAGTCAAGTAATTTAGGTAACTCAGATTGAATGCAGACGGATCTATAATTCCTTACATCATCTTTAGGTCCTGATTTATGGATTTCTTTTTTGGTTTGCTCTTCTAGTTCTTCTATCAATAGTATGTTTATTTGTCTTTCTTGAAAACCATGTTAAAATTGACTCCTTGTGACCTTTACTTTCCTGATGCATATCCAGTAACCGCAAAATATTAGACCAATCGTTAAGTCCGGTTTTAAACTTGGATTCTACCTTTGAGAACACTTCACACGCAATACAATAAACCAATCCACTGCTTGGTGAGTAACATAGCCATTGTCTTTTTATCTGTTGTCCGTTTTTTAGAATCTTTGAAAAACAACTATTAGAAAAACGTCTTTCATTCTTTTCGAGTGTAATTTCCGATTTAGAATATTTATTATTATGGTCATAATTTTGAAAATATGAAAAATCTTTAGCAAGACATAAGTTAATATCGTCGTTATTAATCCTTTCGAGACAAGTTTTTGTTTTAAGGGTTATGGGTTAGATTTTCAGTAGTTTGATGTCAGTGGCGATCAAATAAAACCTCTGCATCGAAATTTGAATGAATTTTTATTTAGAAAAAGTGGTGGGGGGATGGTACATATATGTACCACCAGTCTTTGAGGGTCTTCGAGAATGGTACATATATGTACCAGGCATCTTTCAAAGAATAATTTTATGAATTCAACATAAACGTAAAAAATGGTTAAATGTTGTATGCAGCAAAACAATTCTTGCATAATGGTAACCTACATTGACTGCACACTGTCCTCTTCTGAATCTGAGATTCAGCACAGCGAGCACATCTCCTACGAGTTTTACCTTCCGTAGGCAGGTGCAATGGAATGTTTTTTTGACTTAGTCTTCTTTTGGAAGGACGACCACTTGTTGATGGACCTTTTACTAAAGTAGTTTTCTTCTGGCCTTCGTTCAGAATTGCTTCTGCTAATGGTACGAGAAAGTCCAGAAATGGCAATTTTTTTTCTGATAATTCTTTGTAAATTATCCAGGCATTTACAGCTGACACCATCAAAAGCCTGAAAAAAACTTTGATCCACCATTTTTTTGATTTTCTATCAAATTCATACAATCCCGCCATTTGGTCTGCCCGGTCAACTCCTCCCATGTGATCCCGATAAAAGGCAATCATTTCTGAACATTCTATAGGAGATCTTGTACCATCTTTGTTTTTCTTATTTAGCAATACAATGTTATTCGTATGGCAATTGCTGAGAACCAGGACATCTTTAGTATCCTGCCATTTTGCAAAAATTACACCCTCGTTGGTGCATTTGAAAACGGATTGACCCTTTTCCAGTTTTTCAGGTAGTTTCGGAATATTCTTTCTAGTAGCTATACAGGTACCTACTGCTGCATAGTTTGTTGAATGAAGTAAGTCAACAGAGGTAAAGAAACGGTCAAAGCAAAGTGTTACATCAACCTCTTGGATAGTGTTTGCAAGCGTATTGACTACCCTTTCTCCTAAAGTACCATCTTGGTTGTCCTCTTGAAACATTTAGTTGTTGGCCAATGAAACACTATGTAAAGTTGAGCACCAATGAAACAATAAAGTTTATGGTTGGATGTAAAAAAATTGATTTTATGATGTAATGTAGGTTCTTGCCTAACTAACCACTTAAGTTTGGTAGCAACTAGGCCAGTTCGCAGGACTTAGTTACTTATTGATCTTATACAAAAAAAATTAGAAAAAGGAGAAAAGGCAATTCAAGGGCGCCACCAATTTTCTTTCCTAAAAGAAAATTAGAAACAAAATCAAATTTAAAGGCTAGCTAACTTTAATCTGTTAAGAGAAAAATAAAAAAAATACGTTTCTGTATAATAAATAAAATTAAAGAAGTAGAATAATTGATATATTGAATTACAATTACAAAAAAAAGGTTAGTAAATTATAAATAATAAAAAATACTTAGAGTATAAACTACTTTTGATGATGATGTCGATGGAGAGATGTCGAAGGAGATATTATCCAGTACAGCTGGAGAAATCTGCAGCTTAGCCTGGGACTGTAGTCTCCCACTATTGACTTATTATAGTTTCACCATGTAACCGCTTCTGGCAGGTATAAAGAAAACTTCTGTCTACCAGGCACTGCTAGTTTTCCAGGTACTGTATTTTTTCCTTTCAGGCACTATCAATCTTCTAGGTACTATCTGTAATGTATGAAACTGCCTTACATAGATCTTTAGATCTATGACGTACGTCAACAATGTCAATTGTCATGTACCAAAAATGTAACCTATGTAATTGAGTTGATAGAAATTAAATAAAGTCTAAATCTGAAGTCATCCTCGTTAATTGTCCGCAATCTAAAATAAAGTCAAACTATAACATAACAGTGGCGACGAGAAAAGAAACGACACCCAGTATTGCTACGTAAAATATCTGACGACGAAAATGCAAATGCTCGTGGTAACGCACATATTGTAGTCGTGCCAACACCCCAGAAAGGTATTTTAGAACCATTTGATAATAGTATCGAGTCATTCTCAGCATGGTATGAGAGATTTGAATTGTTTTGTGATTTAAACGCTGTGGAAGAAGTTGATTCATCCACTCAGAAGAAAATTTTCTTAACACACATTGGAAGCAGAAATTACAGCTTACTACACAGACATTGTCTACCTGCAAAACCTATAGACAAAAGATAAGTTGATCTAAAAAACATTCTGTTGGAAAAATATGATCCCCCAGGACTAATAACCACGAACAGATATTTATTTAGTCGAAGAAATCAAGAACCGAATGAAACAATAGATGAATATATAGTAAGTATACAGGAACTCGCTTCAAAGTGCAACTTTGGTCTAAATATTGATGAAAACTGTAGAGACAGATTGATATGTGGTGTTAAGAATGAAAGTTTGAGAAGAAAATTATTAAGTGAAGCGAACATAACCTATGCTCGTGCAAAAGAGCTAGCATTGCAAGATGAAGCTATTAAAAGACAGAGTGAAGAACTTCTACGAGACAGTAGAGCTATAAACAAAGTCAAAAACAACAACAAGCTGTCAAGTTTCAAGTCGGTATCAAATTCCCATGCAAGAGCAAATAGTCAGTCAAATTCAGACAATCAGTCGTGGTCTAATTCTCATGCAAGAACAAGTAGTCAATCCAGGTCAAAAAGTCAGTCAGGGTCAAATTCTCAAAGACCTTATGGTAATAATCCACTAAGAAGTCAAGGTAGGAACCTAACTCAATACACAAGGAACAGGTGTTTTAGATGTGGTAGATATCATAATCCTCACAGTTGTCCAGCTAGATTTTGGACCTGCAATGCCTGTAAACGAAAGGGACACACAGCTCCAAACTGTAGAAGTACTATAAGACAAGTTGAAGAACAAGAAGAGGATACCAGAAATGAAGTAAAGGCAGAAGAGGAAGAAGATACATTAACAGAGATGTTCGGTGAAGCAAGGATATATAATGTCAGGTTTGTACAAAATTTGAGTCTAATTCAGTCTAATTCAATAGTTTGTTCTACGCAATTGGCATTAGTTTTTATCCAAAGTAGTTCTTTAATATTATATTGTTAATCATTATATTTTAATTATTTTATACAAGTGTAATTTAAAAGTAAATGAATTTTAAAAAAAATAGTTTTTAAGTGTTACGAAAGTTAACTCTCCTTGAGAGATAGATGAATTGTTAGGGTCACTGCATGATTGTTTTATTACTTGGGAATTGCCCTGATTGTCTTGGTTCATATTTTTAATTGTGTTAGAATTGTGTAATAGTGTATTGTGTTTTCGTCTACATTCCTTACAGTTGCCTAGATTGCATGTTTCTTTTGAATGTCCTATTCTCAGACAGTTTGAACATAATTGTAATTCTTTCACCTTGTTCCATTTTAATTTTAAAAAGTCATTACATGTATAAATATGATGTTCGCCTTTGCAGAAGTTACATGTTAATTTGTTAATTGATAAATGTACATGATTACGACCCTGTGGTTTTGTCGATTTTTGGAATTGAATATTGGGTTGATAATGATTAGTATGTACCTTAGTTTGAGAATGAGGCTCTTCCAAAGATTCCAATACATCTTGTCTTTCTTTTAAGAATTCTAGGAAATTGTGTAATGTAGGTAATTCAAATGAAGTATACGATTCTTTCCATTTGTTCTGAGTAATTATATCTAGTTTATTATAAATGATATGAATAATAGTCATATCCCAGAGGGCTTCTTTGGAAAGCTTCATTCCTTCAAGGGCTGTGATATGTTTTGAAATGTCATCTACTAGATTTCTGAATTGCATAAATGTGGATTTAATTATTGGATTGATATTTAACAATGCTTTAATATGAGTATCAATTTACAACTGCTTTTTATCAAATTTCTCACAAAGCTTTTGCCAAGCTCTCTGATAGTCTTGAGATTCATCACATCAAGAGATTACTCTTTTTGCATACCCTTCTAGAGCAGCATTTGAAAAGTTATATTTTTGAATATCATTTAGATATGTATTTGAATCAATTGTTGACATAAATTCTTTTTAAATTCTAACCATTGGTCATATTCACCATTAAAGACAGGTAATTTGATTTTAGGAAGTAAAAAGTTTGATAATGAATCTTTGATTGATGAAGACTTTTCTATTGTTGTAGGACTTGTTCTTTTTAAAATGTAATCTTTTAGAAATGATACATTATTATAATATTTATTTTCAAAAGGCTCTCGCTCATCAAATTGTATCTCTAGTTCTTCTTCTGTACAATGGTCTTTCTATTAACATTTGTATATTTTCAAATTCATGAATTAAATTAATATTATTTTCATATCGTAATTGAACATCTATTAAATCAGGTGAAATGATAGCATCCTTGATTGAATCGATATATTTTTCAAATGTAGTTAAACGTTTTTTTTATAGATCCCCTGTTTCTAATGAGTTGTTAATATCTACACTGGCCATTATAATAGAAATTAATTATTAATTGTGATATAATTTAATGTGTAAAATTCAATTAATAATAATACTTGAATGTCTAAATGATAATTTTTGATACAAATCGAATAGAATTCAAAATCATACGCTCTTGCAAATGGCAAATAGAGATAAAAATCGTAATAATAGGATCGGACTGACCTTGTTAGAATTGCTACTGGTTGCACATCCGACCAAATTGTTATTTTTCGCAACGTCGCTGATAATGTTTTGAAACTTGACTGGACGACTGGATAGGCACAGTTCTTGAACTTGAAGATGGATTGATTCCTTGTGTAGTTTTTATTAATTGATTGAGAATTGGTATAATACTTGACTTATTCGCACATCCGACTTTCGAAGGACCAAAATTATGTTAAATACTTGTTATTAATTGTCAGTGTGAATAAGTAAATAGACTTCGTTAGAATATATCTTTAATTTTGTACAATCAGAGAGACACGTGGAGTTTCTCATACATTTTTACAACGACGACTCACTTTTTATGCACGATTGCCACGGTCATGCCTTCTTCTCAATCACAGCGTTGCCGTGCCGTTCAGACCATAGAAATAAAATGAACAAATAGAAAATTAAATTGAACAAATAATAGATCTGTCTTATTTTATTTTGAAACTTGTATCAATGGGCTTGTTCAAGAAAAAAATTTTAATTCAAAAATAGTAACTAGAACTCATTTTACACGGATTCCCAAAATTTTAGATTTTTCCGCGAACGTTTAAGCCCTCAAATTAATTAAAGAAATTGGATTAAACGAAAACGGGGCGTGGTTACCTGTGATGTCACAATGCATGTGCCATACCATGGCCATACCTAACGTTTGAAACGCCGCTAGTCGAGAGCTATTGTAAGTGGAAGTGTACTGCAAGTTTATTGCATTATATATTTTGTTTTGTAAGAAACAAAACGCTGGACTGTTGATTGAGATGTTTCTTTATTTTATTATATACCTAATGAGTGAGAAAAAAGTGGTTAATAAGTACTGTTTGGTTCCCGACAGTCCTAGCACATCCCAGAATGCACCAGAAAAATATGTACAAATAATGAACAGTGGAAAACTTACTAAATCCTGTATTAATAGCGCGATTTTTTGACTGTCACAAACGCTTAGTTAAAAGTCATGTCACAGTTTTTACAAACTAAAGCACAATAATTTGTCATTGAGCTCAGAAATAGAAACCTTGGAGGAAGTCAAGTAGAGGAGGAAATCAATGGATATCACACGAATGGAATCTATAGGTATCTCGGAAAATAAGGGTTCAGGCTTGCATTAATAAGGCTTATGTACGTTCCAAAACGATTCAATGCGGAGGCGAAAAATGGCAAAAAAAGAAAAATGAAGAAATCGCGTTTGGAAAAATACGAAGACCCTTCAACGAAGAATTTTCAATATCCACTAGAGGTTCTTCTTTTACATTAACTTCGTCAGATTTAAGCTTGCCAGATCCGAATAACTTATGTTATTCAGACATTTATAGGTCAGAAGAAATACAATATTGAACATTTTAGTTGATACAAAAAAAATCCAAAGCTTCATCTAGGAGTTCCGAATAATTCATTATTTGTTGTGAACTTGTTAACTAACAAATGTGAGCTAGGCAAGCTTGATATCTTTTTAACATTGAAAAATATCAAACTGAATTCACCGTATGGATATTAGCAGACGATTTTGGGATGCCACTTTCCAGAGTATGTACTATTATCTATACAAAAAAGTATACCGTTATTAGCCATTCGTGCATTGGATGCTCCTCTCTGGAGTTGAGAACGTCTTATTTCCTACAGAGGAGATATGAAAATGAACAATGTATTATAGATTGTTATGAAAGGACCCCGAACTTTTTATAGGTAAAATGGTTCTCGGTGAAATTGTCTGAATTTTTAGTATATTGTAGTATTCGATGTACTGATTGAACGAGCAAAATTGCAAAGTTCGTTGATGGATAGATACTGAAATACAGGGTGTTGAAGTTAAAAATCAGTAAATTTTATTTAATTATTTCTTCGGGATTGGAAAGTGCTAACTGCATTTCTTTTCGCTCTTATCACTAACGTATCTTCATATTAGTAAATATCATTCAGATGATGCAGATTATATCATTATGTACAGAGTGAGAAATAAAAACATTTTAGTAATGTCTCAAAATTCGATGTAACAATGGAATTTTTTCGAAATTTATTATTCTATTCCATCATTTATCACAATTCATACATTTCGTACAGGGTGATTTTAAAAATTGGGGAAATACATTGCCGGTTCTTTCGTACACATCCTGTATATTCAAGTGAATTAACATCCTCCAAAGATAGGTAATACCATATAAACATGATTTCGTTTGGATATATAGGGTGATCATGGAAATTTTCGATGATAAAAATGACAAATTATCAAAGTTTCAGAAATCACCCTGTAATTCGATTAACCCGGTGAAATTCCTTTATTATTATTTAATATATTCACCATTCTCTACTCAACAATTTCCCAAAAATTCAGTTTCCTCCTTTGATTAGTTTCATAGTTACCATTTTACCTATAAAAAGTGCGGGGTCCTTTCAATTCAAAAACCAAGTGTAAACTCTATGTTTTTATTAAAGTAGTCCATCACCATAAACATATCACTTTCAGGTAAATTTCCAAAATTTACTTTCATTAATCCGGTATCTAAGTACTGAATACATCATTCTTCAATAGTAAAAACCACTAACTTAAATTTGAAGATATTGTAGCTGGAACCAACTTTCTCATGTAAAACGCAGCGTTGTAATGCCGAATATCATACCCCGACGTGCAATGTGACGTCACAGTCCGCTCTACCGCTTTTTAAGGGAGCTCCACTTTCAACCTTTAATATCTAAGTAATGGAGAAAGTTTAAGAGCTGAAAATTTTACCTGTTATTTTGATGACTCAGTTTTACAAAAAAACGTGAAAATAACCGAAAAAATATTTCATTGCGAACAAGCCATTACACATATATAAAGAGATCACACTTTGATTCTCACTATTTAGAATGAAAATATGATACTTAGATATAATTCAGCAATACAAAAAGATCCTACTACCTCTTACTAAAAACTAAAATCACCTACTCTGTATGTAATAATGGAAATATAACAATATTAGAATTATGTTCTATTTGGACACATTTGCAGTCCACTTCGTCTAAATCAACAATTTCAAGTGTACTGACACCATCAACTTGCTCATTACAAATTCCAAAATCTCTTGATTTACATGGATTTTGATACAAACTATTACAAATCTTGTATTTTTGGCTAATAATTTTGAATTTATCTATTGAAACTATATCTTTGACTAATATTATATTTCCGTTAATTAAACCGCAACAGTTATCTGGAAACACTGTCTTAAGAATATAGTCTTTGAAAACAATGCTTTTATATTGTCTAGAAATGTTAATATTATTTATTAAAGGGAAATTAAAATCTTCATCCTTAGACATGGGATATTTTTTGAGAACTTCCTTTTTAGTATTAAATTTTATATGCTCAGTATGCCTTTTAATTATTTGCTGTAAGGGTTAGTCACTCTTTCGAATTGATTTTAAAATGCTTTGTAAAAAATTTTCAAAGGGGAATGCACTAAAATTATCTACTGGACTATGATTTTTGACATCCTCTGTAAGATGCAACAAGATGAACATTATGAACCATACAAAGTCTCAAATGTTCCACTAAAATATTTCAACAGTTCTGATGCATAGTGAACAAAATATCTCTCATTTCACAGAATTATCTAGGCAATATGAAGGGAAAGAAAATTTAAATATCTGTAACCACTTAAATTATTCCTAAGTACTAATGGTCCAGTGTAAAATAAAAATTGTCTAAACTCTGTGGCCCTCCACCTTTTTATCTCGTTTAAGCTTCTAGGTTTACGGTTAAATTCACATGGTATTGATACAGCAATCTTAACAAGCGAATCAGATATATTTGAAATTTTTTGAAAAGAAATCTTTGTTGCTGGTTTCCCACAACACCAAAGAAGTGAGAGCTTTTTTACTACTCCTAAACATACTAAATGCATATAATCAAGAGGGAAACTATTGATCATATTTATGTGGGGTATATCTAAAACGACTGAAATACCAGTGTGATGATTCTATTGGTTTTGGGATCTAAAATCTGAATCGGTCCTCACAATATTATCAACTCCAGGAAAGCATATTCGACCAGCTATATAATCACCCTCAATGCAGCATTTGGTAAAAGAAAAATAACCGTTATGGCCTTTAACAGACTTAAAATCTTTGGCCGGGGCATCACATATAAAACCTTTAATTCTAACATCGTAACGTTTGTCATTAATTAACATACTATTATTCATAAGATTTACTGCATCATTTACAAAATCAACGAGAAATAAGTTGGGATCTTTAGGTTTTTCATTCCCCTAATAAATGCCTACAATATCCACCACATTACTTTTGGCAATACTACAAACAATTGGATAAACTTGATTTGTTGAACTCTTAAAAAGTGGTAGACCATTGTTAACTACTGTGGAATATATTTATTCAACTAGTTAATTACAAAAGAATATATTAAAATAAGAAAGATACAAAAATTAGTGACAACTCTATCAAAATTAAATTGACAATTATCTCTGCCCACTATGTGACCATAATCGTATATCCTAGGTAGTAGTAGTATACAACATCTTCCCCTTTTAAGTGGTTATTCTATTTTACTAGGTAAGATCGTAATCAAGTCTTTTAGGCAGTTTTTTACTACGTGTAGGTCTACTGAAATTTGGATGACTTCCACCTTGAAGAGAATTAATTTCATCTGGACGTGAACCAATATCATCTTCAGATGGTACGGAACCATTAGGTTCGGAAGAGTGAACAAGACAATGTATCCAGCAGTATGTGGAGTGGTAAATTTGTTTCAAGTCTGTTTTCAAATTCGTTAACGACTTCGTATCTTGGTTTCAATTGGTTGGTATGAACTCTAATCAACTTTTGTGGTTGAAGTAATACATTGTACATTACTTTGCCAATGTTTTCGATAACCTTTCCTTCTATCCAATCCTGTGAGTGGCTCATTTTTACATAGACCGCTTCTCCTGGTTGAAAACGCCGAATTCTCGCACCGTTTTTTTTGTTAAACTGTTCTTCCATTTTAGTGTTTGTTTTAATTCTTCTATGATTGTCCGATGGAAGTAGTAGGTCTAATAAAATTCTTGGTTTCCCACCAAACATCGCTTCGAATGGAGAATTTCCTCCAGGGACGTTTCTGTTTGGGTTTTTTTTTCCCGGAGCCGTCCTTTCGCCGGTACCACCTCAGCCTCCTGGGCTTATTGTGGAAGGTTCTGTTTGGGTTAGTCCGGTATGTTTGTAAAAATGTGGTAATAATTTCTTCTGTCGTCTGTCCTCGCATTTTCTTCAATGCTCTTTTGAATGAATCAACAAAACGTTCCGCTTGGCCATTAGATTGTGGATGGTATGGAGGAGATCGTATATGTTCAATTCCATTATTTTGACAAAAGTCACTGAATGTACTGCTAGTGAATTGTGTTCCATTATCAGACACTACAGTTTTTGGTATGCCAAAAGTTGCAAATAAAGAATTTAATTCTTTAATTGTAGAATACGACGTGATGGTATTCATTTTGATAACTTCAGGCCATTTAGTAAAAGCGTCTACAATTATTAAAAAGTTTTGTCCTTCAACAGGTCCTGCGAAATCTATATGAATTCTTTCCCAAGGCATTTCCGGAATAGGCCAGGATGCAAGCACCATTTTGGTCGGGAATTTCGATGCTTGTGAACAATTTACGCATTCTTCGATTTCTTTATCTATTCCAGGCCAGTATACGTAATTTCTTGCAAGAGCCTTCATTCTTTCTTTGCCTGGATGTCCTTTGTGTAGTTGTTTGAGAATTCTAGCTTGGTATTTTTTTGGAATGACTATGCGATGACCAAAAAATATACAGTCTTCGACTATAGAAAGTGAATTCATTCGATTTGAGAATTGTTGAAGATGTAAATCTGTTACCTTATTAGGCCAGTTATTAGAGACGTAGTGTAAAACTTGTTTTAGAGTGACATCTTTCAAAGACTCTGGAGCTATCATTTTGGCTGTGACTGGTAAATGTTCCAAAGCATCGTTCAAAATTTGTTTTACGCTGGTTTCTAAATGTACTGCTGCTATAACAAACTCTTCGTCTGGTTGAGATTTTGGTCCATCAATCTTGACAGGAAATCTGCGTGACCAAAAGCTGTGGTAGAAGTATACTGGATTTCAAAATCGTATGATAAAAGTATTAAGCCCCATCTTTGAATACGATTTGCTGTGTAAACAGGTAAACCTTTTCTTGATCCAAAGATAGACAAGAGTGGTTTTTGATCGGTTTGCAATGTGAACCTCCTACCAAAAATGAATTTATGGAACTTGGTAACAGCCAATACTAACGCTGGCGCCTCCTTCTCAATTTGACTGTATGCTTGTTCTGCTGAAGGTAGTGAACGAGAAGCATGGTAAATAGCTTTTTCAGAACCATCAGGAAATTTATGAAGAATACATGCACCCAGTCCATAGGAACTTGAATCGGCAGCTACAATGATAGGTAAATCTGGTTTGTAGTGCGTCAATAGTAAGTCTGAAGAGAGAGTTTTCTTAATGTTGTGAAAGGATTTTTGGCATTCAGCTGTCCAACTGAAATTCATGTTCTTCTTCAACATATTATCTAAGGGACATCGTAGATTCTTCAGATTTTTCACAAACTTGCCGTAATAATTCACTGCTCCTAAGAATGATCTAAGAGTTGTAATATCAGAAGGTGGTTGCATTTTCTGAATTACTTCAATGCGCGAATTATCTGGTTTTATTCCTTCTCTGCTTAAAATGTTACCTAAATATTTGATTTGTTGCATAGAAATTTTGCATTTGTCGGATTTAAGTCTATAACCATACTCTTTAATTCGTTCAAGTACAGAATAAAGATTTGCATTGTGTTCTTCCACTGTTCTTCCTGATATGATAATGTCATCAAGATATGCAACAACCATATCCATGCCGGCGAGCATTGTATCCATGAGTTGTTGGAATGCTCCAGGTGCCGTTTTGACTCCAAATGACAAGCGATTAAAATTATACAACCCCTTGTGAGTATTGATAGTTAAAAGTTTCTTTGATTCATCATCTACTTCCACTTGAAGGTAGGCATCAGATAAATCTAAGTTACTGAAGATTATACCGTGTGCTATTTTGGAAAATATATCTTCAGGAACAGGTAACGGATAACAGTGTGATTCTAGAGATTCGTTCAAACCAGTGGAGTAGTCAGCGCATATTCGTAGTTTTCTCGTAGGCTTCTTAACTACAACAATTGGTGCAGCCCAATTAGAAAAATCGGTAGGTGTGATTGCTCCTCGTTCTTCAAATCGGCATAACTCCTTCTCAACTGCTTGTCTGATGTTGAACGCTACAGGACGTTTTGGACGAAACACTGGCTTAGAATCTGGCTTAAGGTAGAGTTTAACTTTATGTATCGTGCAATGTCCTTCTGTAAAAACTTCATTAAAATCATTTTTAAGCTTATCTATTGTAATAAAAGTTTCAATTTTTGAACAAAGTTTGTTAATGGGTACTTCGTCGTCTAACTTAAATTGATATATCCAATCCAAACCAAGTATATTTATATTTCTGATTGAAGTGACGTAACAATTTGCAGTTTGAATAATTGAATCTTTATCCATCCCGACTTGACATTCAATTTCACCGATGAGATCTACTGTTTTTCCACAAGCGTTAAATGCAACATTTGACGTATTTGAAATAGTCGGTTCTCCAATTTTTTTCCATATTTCGGTGTCTATGATGGTAATGTCTGACGCAGTATCAAACTGAAGAGATACTTGTTTTCCATTAATAGATACTGTTATGTACTTACGAGGAGTATTGATTTGGTTTACGGAAATTGTCTTTAACTGCTTCTTTCTAAACTTGTTTTTGTTTTTGTTCTGAGAGGACGTCGTTCTTTCATTATCTGTAGATTCTCTGGTTTTGATTGATTTCTTTTCAAAACATGAACAGTAACCTTCTTTGTGCCCGATTTTGGAACATACCTTGCATATGTGTTGCGAATATTGGCAAAATTTCTTGAAATGCATGCCTCCAGATTGCCAACAAGGTGTTCTTGGCTTCTCTTGATCTGTATGCTTTTTATCTGAAATCTTGTGAACCGTTGGATTGCTTTTGTTTTCAACGAGGGCTGTATCACTTTTGAGATTGAGGATTCTTTGACATTCATCCACTAGTGTTTGTAAAGATAAGTCATCTTTTTCTTCATTAATTTTGGAAAGTAACCTTGTAGTAATATCGGAATATCGTGATGATTAAACCTATTATGAATATGAGGCATTTAAACTGATTCTCGCTCAGTCTTTTCAAATCAAAAGCTTCGCAATGCTTGTTTACGTATCCTGCGTAAGTCAAAAAATCATCAGAGGTATTTTTCTCCGTCTGTAAGCATTTATAGCGCATGCTAAAAATAGATACTGGTTTCCCAAAAATTCTTTTCAAAATGTTTATGGTAGTTTCAAAATTGTTATCTCGTGGATGTTTTGGGAGAATGAAATTTGTGTACCTTTCGTGTGCTTGTGTATTCAATTTTCGAATAATGAGTCTGACCTTAGCTGCATCATCTAGTCTTGAAGCGGATGAGTTTGCAGCTAGCATTTCCAGAATTTTCATCTGCTGTTCCAGCATTCTTTGCAATAGTTCTGGTTCCATGATCCTCGTCGCCAACTGTTAACTACTGTGGAATATATTTATTCAACTAGTTAATTACAAAAGAATATATTAAAATAAGAAAGATACGAAAATTAGTGACAACTCTATCAAATATATATATAAATAAAAATGTGCCGACCCTACGATCTATAGTAATCGATAGAAACTCCATGGAATCGATACCTCTTATTCAGTATCGAACTGAACATCGACCATCTCAGTATTCTTGCATTGGCTGAGCCACATGGGTTTTTTTTCACCTCTCGTTTTCTCAAACCTTGAAAAAACGGAAAATGCACTGCAAAACAGAACGATAATCGTTCATAAACTATAATATATACAATGTCCGCCATAAAGCTGGAACCATATGGTAATTTTTTTTATTATTGTAGTTAAATAACAACTTTGGCTATCAATCACTTCTGCTTCTGAAATAACTTGAAATGCGCTAAGTCAAAGTTGAAAGGTAAGATCTGTCAATTGTCAAGTTCGTAATTTTGGAAAAAATGTCCTAAAAACGGGTCAATTTGTGCAAAATTTCGAAAAATGTTACTTGGAAATTATGATTCTATTTACATTTAATGCTTATGTGTCGATTTTGAGAGAGAAATTTTGATGTTCAATAAATTTCATATTTTCGTACTTTTCAATTCACCCCCGTATTTGTCTACTTTGAAATCATTTGAAACTCATTAAAGTAGTAAAAAGGCTACCATTCCATTGCATATTGTGATCATAATATTCGTACGTAAGCTGGCTTTGTAGATTATTGATATTTTCAACTAAAAATGAGGTAGTCTCTGGATTATTTTCCAAATTTCAAAAAAATCAGAAATTGTTTTTCAACATTTTCTTTATTAAACTTCAGTTGGATAGTATAAAAATAGTTTTAATCATAATCTGAATATCTTAACGCATAACGACTACTTCAAAATTACAAACAATAAATAGATCACTTTAAAGGAAATTACATCTCCGTGCGCCTCCCTTCGGTTTCCGTAGATTTTTCTTTTCAACGGTTAAACTCCCTGACAGCATTTATATCAACAATGATATCAATCTCAGTAATCGATATATTTCCTTCGACTCCGCTTTCAAATATTAGAATCGATGGGTAGTGGTAATTGCGGCAGCGTACGAAGACGATGATCGCAAAACGATGAAGCGCGCGGTAACATGTCATTGGTCAAAGACGACGGACGTATAGCGCCAATAACGGAGTGTTGAGGCGCTATATTTAAAATTTATTCCATGATTTTTTATTGTTTGTAACATAGATAAATTAAATATTATTTTCTCTATGTTTTGCAGTTCTGAAGTAGTACACGAATTATAGTTTTAGAAAGTTAGTTTATGATGGAATTTAACGATTATATTGATAGGTTAAATTTATAAATGTAATATATTTTTTGCTCACAATGTGCTCTACGTGTGTAGTGAGCAATAAATAAAAAGTATAAAAAACAGAATCATTATAGATTTTATTAGATGCAAGCGCGAGTTGAAAATACTAAAAGAGTTGAACATACACATTATCGACATATTTAAAACGTCTTTAAAACAACCCTACAAATACGTTTTAAACATGTCGTGAGAAGGACGTCTTAGGGACGTCGGTTCTACGTTCCAGGACGTTTGGATCTAAATAAGACATGAACTGGACGTCTTTAGGATGTAGTGTGCTATCTGGGTAGAAAGGGCATATTATGCAAAATTTAAAAAATGTAATTTTTCATCAATTTAGCAAAATTCCTTGCTCTAATGGATAGCAGAGTCGAATTACGCAAAATTGGAAATTTAAAAAACGTAATTTTCCAATAATTTAACCAACAACTGTCGTGTTACGCAAAATAGGAAGATATTGCAACTTTCCATAACCACCCGCTCAAAATTAGTCCACGCAGATTTGGAAGGGGCGCGTTACCTTTTTTTTAAGTGGATAGTTCGCCAGGAGAACCATTTATACCACTTTTATCAATGATGAAAAATTCATTCATATATTGTATACGGCACTTATTGCTTCGAAACAGAAAACTTATCATGAGTTCAATAAGCTTCCAATTGTTCTTATTTCTGTCGCAAGCTAATCTAGGTATAGCCAAGTCAGGTGAATTATTTCCATCAATGAACTCGTAATCTACGAAGACTCATGAAAATACTCCTGTAGTTGGGCTAATCAAAATAATTATCGTAATCTACGAAGACTCATGAAAATACTCCTGTAGTTGGGCTCATCAAAATAATTATTCTTAGTGACCAAATAAAAAATATACCTCATCTGGGTGTTTTGTCAAGCCATTCCTTCCCTTCTTTGGTTTTGCCCTAGTGTTATAAAATGTGAAAAAAACCATCCCGAACTGAATATATCGGCAGATCGGCACGAATTTCGAAATTTCTCATAAAATTGGAATTTCGTGCTTTTGATTGTGTCGTGTATCCCAGGGTCCCATGTCCATTATATTTCAGGAGTCCTAGTAGCCCATCCACGACTTTATTCCACAGCAAAGGAGACAGAACTCCCCCTGTGGGCATCCTCTAGATACCTGAACTACCAATCTATACTCATGGTGCCATTCATTATCCTATTCCTTAGCAGAGTCAATACAGATCACTAGCGCTTCCTCGACGCGACTTTGTCTTAGCGACCGGATGATAGATTCTACAAATGTGTTATCGAAAGCTCCCTCAACGTCTATGAAGGTCCCAATCATCACCTCTTTATTTCCCATCGAATACTCCACCTTCTCAATGAGCTGGTGTAGCGCTGTTTATGTCGAGCACCCTGCTCTGTAGTCATAATGGTCTTGGTTTAGCGGCCTCTGAACCAGTACTTCATTCCTGATATGTCTATCTAGCAGTTTTTCCAAAGTCTTAAGTGCAAAAAACATAAGACTAATCGGTAGGGACTTCACCGTTTCCTGTCCATTTTTTCCCAGGCTTCGGTATAAAAGTTACCCTGTGTAAATACATTTTTTT
The DNA here is from genome assembly GCA_963978555.1 of Galerucella nymphaeae. NCBI lineage: Eukaryota > Metazoa > Arthropoda > Insecta > Coleoptera > Chrysomelidae > Galerucella > Galerucella nymphaeae. The sequence goes on along the minus strand of OZ021706.1, from coordinate 3,270,694 downwards.
TTGTGAATGTTCATTATTTACACTTTTTTATTCACAAAAAAAATTTATTTACAAATTTGAATTATGGTTTAATATATTTTTCTTGGATTCTTTTAGGGATTTTGATGGTTTTTCTGTTGGAATAAGATTAAGTAATAGCTTCTCATTAGACCCATAATCTTTTCCTGTTCTGAATGAGATTTGATTAATGAGTTCTCATTAGACTTTAAATCATATCTTTTCTCAGTACGGATAATTAGTTACTCTCTCTGCGAGATTACCAAATCACAGATTCTATTTTAATTTTTTATTATTTGAAATTGTTCTCTGTTATTATCAATGGTTTGGAATTGCTAGGGACTCATTAGATCTTTAATCTTCTTCAGATTATTGTGTTTTTTTTTTAAATGGGGTTCTCATTAGACCTTATTATCAGATTCATTTCACAATTTATTCAAGAGATTTAAATATTGGTTTCGGTCAGTTGCCATATCATTTCAATTGAATTATTTCTTGAATACATTCCTTAAAAATATTTTGCATTTAACCTCATTGTTGATTTGTTAGTTCTATGCTCACTCTAGATAACTTTAATTCCCTGTCCATTTAGACTGTCAATTGTCATAGCTCCATATAAGTTTTTTGTTAATTTCTAATTAATTATCAATTCATTGTCACTTCAATTACCGTTACACTAACAGGTGTACCTGAATATCAAGTATGATAAAAAAAGTGCATATTAAACGACAGTACTCTAAATAAGGAAAAAAATTTCATAAAACTTACATGTATTTTTAATTGGAAAAATTTTAAATGTTTTAAAAAATGTGTTGTGAACTTTTTAATGGATCGGGTTTTTTGTAATCGCCTGACGAGTAAGTAATTCTTTAAAATTTCCTAACTTTAATTTAAAACAACTATTGCTTACTTGCAGGTGATGCACTGATGATTGCTTAACATCCGAAAGCGCTTTGCGATTTTAAATTAAATTTTTACACAGAATAGAAAAAAATTGTTTTCTTGATATTGCTTTTCCAAACTGATATTTCCTATAAAATTTGGGCTATATCTTTTTCAAAAATTGTTGTAGCAATTTCTACTATTTGGTATTTATTTTCGACGTTCACTAAATGTGGAACGATGTTGATGACAAAATTGTGTAACCACCTATTATTGTAAAATCCGTATAATTGATTGTATAACAGCAATCTAGGTTTTTAAAAACGGCAACGACATAATCTCTACTCACTTCATTGTAATAATCTATATTATTCACCAAACGGTTCAATAAAATATCAAGATTTTCAATGGTTCTCTATTCGCGCGTATTTTCGTCGATACTTTCAAATTCGAGAAAACTAATAGGAATTATAAAAAATTCCTCCATTTTGGATAACATCGTCTCACTAAAAAATTCTGTTCCTTTCAATTCTGTGGGTCGCCTCAGGCGACTCGCCTGTATTCTGATTTCTGATTCACACCATGCTCTATTAGTTATTTCCAATAATCCTTGTACTTGATGGCAATAGTTCGAATTTATTCAATGTGCCGTGTTGATCCTATTCACGTACAATAAACGAACATTTAATTTCAATTACTTTGTCCTCGTTAAGAAATCCATTTATAGACCCTGCTAAGACTGGGTAATTTTCATGAATTACTAAGCCGCTTACTCTACATTTGTATGTTGTTTTGACGAGAAAATTTTCCAAAGCTATCTTTTCACAGTTGATATCATGTTTCATAGCTTCATTCATAAATGGTTTGGTGTATAATCATCTTTCCACTAATTTCATTATCGATGTGAAGTTTCTTGCCTTGCAAATTACTCCAAAATTTCGATGCCACAGAGAAGAAGATCCCTGATCTCTAGTGTTTTCTTCTATTTTGAGTTTGCTCAAACTATCAACATCCAATTTTTGTAGTGCCTCCTCACATGTAATTCTAATATCAGTCCTGGAACAGCTTCCACAATAAAAAGATTCACTAAAAGATTTATTGTTTGTGTCGCATTTTTTATGAATCCATTCATTACATCTGTCACATGCCACCCAATCCACAGAATAAGCTAGATCGCCCAAACCACAATACAGACACTGTCAACTGTAGACAATAGAAACAAACTACGAATAAAAACACACACACAAATAAGCAAAATAGTTTTTAAAAAGAAAAATTGGACAACACGATACATCTCGATACACACCTACTGAGAATTCAAATGTTATATCCCTGGGTGACCGGAATTTTATGGGAATAGATTCGTCGTTATTAATTAATTGTTTATTAGTAAAATCTATATTGACATTCCTGAACCATATCTTCTATGCCTATGATTCCATCAAAAAATTCGTGAAGATCAATAAGATGAAGTTTATATTACCATTGAAATTGAATTGTTTGAATGCTGGTATTTCAGATTAATATCTAATGCGTTTGCTGACAAGCGAGGTTTTGATATCAACTTTGGATTGATAAATGCAATCAGAATACCATTGTTTTGCAACTGATGGCCTATATTAAAGATCGTGTACTGCCTGTATCAATGAGAAGCTTCAAGTTTGGGTTTTTAATTTCTATGTATGGAAGTGGGTTATCTGATGCTATATTTATTTCCATAATATCCGATATCTTTTCAGAGGCTTTAGGCAAAAATTTGTAATATGCTCTGTATCGTTTTTTACAGAGTGAACAAAATTTCTCGTCTTCGACTTCTTCATGATCGTCGGTTTGATCATTTTCATCGATTTCGTTTTCGTACTCTTCAGCTATAAAATTTGGTTTTTGGCCATTATTTCGGAACTATTGATTATTATTTTGATGTCTATTTGTATAATTATTATGAGTAGTTTTAGCATTATATGAGAAATACTTGAGCGTTAGCTGGATAATTTATAGGAGGCTGAGGCTGTATATTGATGGGTTGACTTGGAAAATATGGTCTTTAATAATAATTATTGTTATTATTATTATTATTATTATATAAACATTGCTTCTGGGATAGTTAAAGTTATTACCTTGCGTTTGATTGGTTTGGGGTTTCGAATTATTTCTGAATGATTGATTTCTAGGTTCATTTAATTGACCGTATAATCATTCCAAGTTTTTATATTCATCGACATATGCCATCTCACTTTCCAAAGAATTTGGCTTTTTAAGTTGCATATTATATTTTAGGATGCCAGTACATCCAGCAATAAACGTATTAAGCGCTGTTTTGTCGCAATGATTTAAATGGTATCGTATGTCGTTTTCACCGATAGTTAAATCATCACTGATTCTCTGAATTACTATACTTTTTAACAATTGCAACGTTGCACCAAAACTAATCAAATTTTCATTTTTAAATGGTCTGATTCTTGTTGATTCTTCTAATATTCAATCTAAATCTCTCCTATCAGAAAAACATTGTCTTAATGCGTCTTTAATTTTTTTGCCATGTATCAAGTTCCATTCTATTACCAACCATAGCTTTCGCTTTTCCAGTTAATTTTTCCTGAATACATTCTAGGATGTGAGCATTTACCTTAGGTTTCTCATATAAAGCATAGGTTTCAATTATTTCTCAACAACGAGCTATAAATTTATTAACAGTATCACAATTACCATTATATGGTTTGATGTCTTCTAAGTTCAATTTGAAAAGATCCCAATTGATTGTGATGGGTAGTTAAGTACTTGTAGTAGCCATTTTTGAATTATTAGATAAATCTCGATTATCAAAATTATGAGATATTAAGAATTTTTCAATATTTCAATGTAGTATGAATAAATATTATTTCCATAAATTGCTATTAAATTCTCAAATTATTGAGCACGTACTTAACAAAATATCTCTCCTATACTCTACTCTAAAAAAAAAGGTTAGGAAAGGCAAAAAAACTTGGCACTTACAGTGATAGTCTGAAGCACTGGAATTTCTTCTCGACTTTGGACAACTTCTTCAAGGCTACCAGAACAGCTTCTTTTCTCCAAGGGTAGGTTCTTCAGGATCCTCACTTCGATGTTGAAACACCAAGATTATGGATAGTTCAATCGACACTATGCGAAAGTCTTTCCACAACCCGCACGAAACCTACTGACTGCGTCAGATATAACTTTCGTATTATAAAGTTATTTTTCAAAAACAATTTATATTCACACTTAAAATTCATTATATTCAATACAATATAAATATAAGATGATAAATTAACAATTAAAAGCTTCACAACAAAAGTTGAATCAGAAGTGTCTATAATCATCATTTATTCCTTCTATTCGAGGCTGTTATCGGGCGGCGGTTTCCTGGAATTAAATGCAATAGCTTGCATTTTTGGTGCACATAACTTTGCACTGACCACATTAATACAATAAAAAAACATATATTTAATTCGTGGCATGCAATATGGAATCATACGACATCCAAACTAAGAGGAGTTGAGACCCAAGTTGAGCTCTGTCTATCAATACGAGACAAACAAAGAGATCAAGCCGCTTGCGTTTAGGTCGCACACTCGAATATCTCCTCAAAAAAGAACTAGCACCAGAATGTAAAAAATGTAATACTTCTCTTAACATGAAGCACATCAACATTAAAGTGTCCTGAATTTTCTAGACATGAGACACATCAACATTGTGGTGTCCTGAATTTTCCAGTCACAGAAAACAGAATAACTTAGTTGCGGTATTCAAGGATGTGCTCACCAAAGACACAAGTGATTTATTTAAATATCTCGAAGACGCTAATTTGTATAGCAGCATTTACTTAATTAAAAAACCAAATATAACTCGTTCTACTTAGGTAAGTCCTCCTGTAAATGACTCTCAGTAGTTGATGCGGGTATTTTTGTATTAGATGTAAGGACATTTAATTTCTATGATCCCTAACTTTCCAATCAATTCATCCGGTGATTTGGCTAGAAAATTGTAATTTTTATCAGTTATCAGTCCACTTAACTCGCATGTAACATTGAACATTTTGCAGTATTCTTCCCGGGCTGTTTGTTAATTCTGTATTCCGTGACTAATCGCACGAGTGTTTGAAATAGTAAGAATAGTATTGTTTTAGAAAATATTACTTTCACTTTTGCATTTACATATCCTACTGAAAAAAGAAACAGTGACCCTTTTCATTCTTTCATATCGCCAAGTTTCGGACTCCCGCTGCAAAAGAGTTTTTTTTGAATATATGTTCTATTTGTTGAGAAGAAACGTGTATTTTATCAATTTCGGAAACGCGCAATTAATAAAGTTGTGTGATGGTTTCTCTTCCAGTATTTCATAAGTATCAAATAAATTATCATCAATTACTATGAAATCACCTTTATTTCCACCTTCTTGTCCAATGACCAATGACGATATCGATTTTCTGTAGATAGCTGAAATGAGATGTAACTTGTTTAGCCTTTCTACACCAGGTTTCTTGGGATATTTTTTCTTCCATATCCTGCGCATCTTCCTTCACAACCAATTTCGTTTTTATCTTTCCTGTTTTCGATTGCAATATCGACCTCCTCACATGTTGCCTTTATATCATTAAAATACTCTTTAATGAATATGGTAGATTTTATATTTCTTCTGCCCTCCAGGACACTGTATTTCAAATAACCAAAATAACTTCCAATTATGGCGTTACTTAGTTCAACCCCATTATCACCCAGTAACATACAAGTCCATAGAGGAGCAAACAGTATATATATTTTTTCAAAATTATATCAAGAAATTCCTCATTGTAGTAAATATTGTATATCGCACAATTATCTTGATCAAGCAGTGCGTTCCGTTTGTGTTTCATAATAGTCATACCTTTTGTAGTAAGGACTGCTTCGGTAAAGGGATTCTGATCCATGGTTTACAGAATCCTTGATTGTTTCATTTTCGATATTATTATCAGATTTTTCAAAAACTTTGCAATACAATTTTTGCAAACTTCCTTTGGTAAATTCTCCAATCCAGATAAACTACTGATATTTATGGAAACAGCCATAACATCTTTCAAGAAAGATTTTTTTTGTCGTTTTTACTTGTCAGATCAACATCTTTGCATACCATTTTCATGTAATGGGCACAGCATAGATGAATGGTAGTAAGGTCTTTTTTCTCTTCTTTCGAATCATTACAAATATAGAAGCACGCGTTAAGATACTCCAACAAAGATAATCTATTTAATGCTTTAATAGCTGCGTGAATAGCTGCAAAGTTATAGTCTGTTACAAACCCTGGAAATAAAGGCCTTTTTTTGTTCTTCGCAACAATACCGAAAATCGTGCAAAAGTTCAAAAATAGCGTTGGAATTGTGTTCCGCAGAAATTAACGAAAAAACGGGAAATATTCTCCGGTTAGACAACAAAACGACTCCTGCATATAAGTAAACTCTTTGTATGGATGTCGAATAATTGATCCAGTAGCATAAAAATGTATGAATACCCTACACGAAGAACTATTATTGAATAAATTACCAAGAATTTGAATCTGTTTCGAAGAAAACAATTTGGCTTGGAAGGGGAAAACAATTCTCTGAAAAACTTTATTTAATAAGATTGATAACATCATTTTTGTCCCTATAAAATTAAGCCAGTTTTCCAGATTTCATTTTCCCAACGATGGGTCTGACACGATGTTTTTCAAATTCTTAGTTTCATCAATTGATTTAGTACTACATTGCTGAAGCATTTCTTTCTTGTATCCTAAAGATTTGCGTCTAAGGAGTCGCTCCTTAGCAATCTGTCGTTCCAAACCCTTAACATATCCTGTCAATTTACTGATATGGTGAAAATTCATTGAAGAAGAATACACTTTTCCTATTCTATACTCCGTAGATATTAGAATCTTGAATTTTTTGCTTTGTGCAAAACCACAAACGGCATAAACATCTATAGAAGAGGTTTCACGCAATATTTTTTATAACGTACTACAATGATACATGTTATTATTGACATAAGTATTGATATATTTCCTCAGAACGTATGGATATGATAAGGCATCCAATTTTCCATTTCTGAAAATTGATATACATACGTTTTCCTCAATTGTGAGAGTTCCCTTCAATATGGTACAACTTCCATAACCAGAAGTAACGTATTCAGCAAAATTTTCGGAATTTATGGGAATTATCGATAACGATCATGATGTGAAAATAAGTTCAAGAGCGACGTAGTTGCTACTTTGGACGAGTCCAGGTATTTTGAAGATAAGTCTTCCATTTCTGGTGAAAGTAAATTTTGATTACTACTATAACGCCTTTTTTCAGGTGTCGCTGAACTGCTTTTTGAATTATCTCCATATTGGGATGCATACATTTTCGGCAAAGTAGAAAAAACTTCGGGAGTTGAGGTTTTAGCTTCGTCGAATGTGTGCGGAGAAAATATTGATAGGTCAGATTATTTCTTATCAATATCATTACTATGATCATTCGATCCTGAACAATACTTCTTCCTATGATTCAAATCATTTTCATTTTTTATATTATCTTTATATTCTGGTGAATCCGAGAGAGTAGTTTTATCGTATTGTGACATTGAATCGACATCCATTTCAAATTGGTGATTATCCAAGAATGCAAAAGAGGCTTTATCGATTGTTTCGTGCCACATCTTATAAAAAAAATCCATTTTTCTCAGATTTTTTTTAAATATTTACATAAATTTCCATTAACAGATTTTTGTTTTCTATAATTTTAATTTTTCGAAACTTAAAATTCAGGACAGATTTCCTCACGTACTAATTTTATGTCAACAGGAACATTTTTTGAGTTGCAGCTGATTCAAATAAAAGATTTCTGAAAGTTTCATTTCCAAGAACAATTCTCTTTATCTTACTTGGGTACACTTTCACTTTATCTTCAGACAACAAGATACACAATTGTCTCATACTGGGTACTTAAATAAAAAAAAACAATAAAGACAGTTAATATTTATTTATTAGGGAACAAAAAGATAATGACTCATAAGCATTTTAATATGTTACAAACAAAAAAAAGCTAAGACGCGCGTTAATGCGAAGGTTGAGCTTGTTTTTTATTAATTAATTTATCCCAACGTGGATCTGTTTTTGCGACACAGATAATTAAATCGTTTTCCAAATTTAAGCGATTTCTGTGCTTACTTTTTATCTGTGCCATCGATAAAAATGTCAACTCGCATAAGTACGAGGTGGCAAATGGAATCAAACACTTCAAAGCCTCAGTTGTCAATTCCGGGTATTCTGTTTTTCTCATTAACCAAAAGTTATCCAAATTAGAAGACTTAAATTCCAGGTGTAACATCCCATCCGCAGATATTTCTAACAGATTCTCTTTGAGCTTATTTGGTAAATTAGCCTCATTTATAGCTGCATTTAAAAATGGATTTAAGATCCACCTCTGCCCAATGTTCGCCGATATCTCTTGCTCTGAGAAGTAATGACACAATTCTTCTTTCAAGTTGTCTAACACCATTTTCATACCAGGTATGTAATCCTAGATGTTCACCTCACAACCGACTTCTTCAGTAAAAGATTGTGTCGACGAAAAAGCCTCAAAGTTATTTTGCTTCAAAGACGACGTCCACAAGTCAATTTTTTTGGTAAAGCCATGTATTTTGTCTTTTGCAGTGATGCCTGTAATATTTGTGGGAAGGGCTCTGCAAAATAGTATTTCTTCTATTAATTTATCGCTGGATTTAAAACGCACAAAAGCAACAAACTGCGCACAACCCGCAATGTCCGTGGATTCGTCAAATTGCAAAGATACAAAAGTACTTTCCTTTATTTTTTCTATGACTTGATCACAAACGTCAGTGACCATATCGCTTATCCTGCGTTGAACGGTATTGTCAGAGCGAGGTATACTTTTGAGTTTTTCAACCTCTTGTTTACCAAACATAATATCTGCTATATCTAACATAGCTGGTAAAATCAAATTTTCGGCAATAGTGTGAGGTTTTCCTGCTTTAGCCACACGAAAAGCTACTCGATAGCTAGCAAGCAACGCTTTCTCATTTAGGTTGGACATTTGTACTATACCAGTTTTTTGATGTTGAAGAGCTTGCAATTTTCTCTCAAAAAATTCAAAGGGCTTATTTTTTTCATTTGGATGTTTTGTTTCAAGGTGGCGTGTTAACTTCGATGGCTTCATGCTTTCTCTTGATAAAGTTTCAAAGCAAATAACGCACTGTGGTTTATTGTCAATCACAGTAAACCCGAATTTCAAATAATTGTCGTCATAAAGACGTTTTTTCTTTATTTTACTACCACTACTTTCACCAGAAGTTGACGGTTTTGTTGATCTTTTCAGGAATTTATCCATCCTAAACTATGACAAATTACTACACATGCGTAATTAATACAACAAGTTAAAAGCAATGACTGATTGTCGACGATAATTGAGTGAGTATCGCTTCGCTTCGTCCCGCACCCCTCCCCCGCATAGCTTGTTGTGTTCCGCTCGCTCGTTCACTCGTCGGGCGGCAGTCATCGGCATTGGTCGTACGTACCTACCGCATGACTGGCGACGTATCCAATGTAAAATAATGTGTTTTTATATCCGATAGGTATGTGTTTATATCCGAATTCTAATCATGGAGACCATAAATACGTCTTATGGAATGAATATTGGTAATACTGTAAAATACATGATAAAAAACCTAAGGTCAAGGGGGTCGCAAAATATTTTTTCATACCAGGGGGGTCACATCATGAAAAAGGTTGAAGAACACTGATGTAGACTATTTGAAAAGAATTATTTCTGAGGAATGCCAAAAAATTACTTCAAATATTATATGAAAAATAATAAAAGAGTTTCAGACAAGAACAATTACATGTTTAGTGGATAAATTTACCGACATCTCGTTAAATGTTACCAGGAACCCTCGAATACTCGAACTTAACCCACCTCTGAAAAGTCACGTCTGATCTATTAAACAATCAATAATTAATTTTAAAAGTAGTACTCTTCACGCCATCTATGCTAAATCTCACCCCATCTCTTTGAACCCAAAAAATCATCTTGCTGTCCTTTTCAACTATGTACTGATGAATAAGGTCAGCAATACGGTAATCATTCGAACACACCCTATCTCCTGTTCGTCACTTCCCAATTTGTGACGTAATTTCCGTCCTCCCCAAAAATAATAGTGACAGAAAAAAAAAACAAGGTGCGTCAAAAAATGGCGCTGAAGATAATTTTGAATTTTCCCTCTCTGCTGACTCTCAGTATTAAATATTAAAAAGTGTGTGGTAAAAATCCTAATAACAGTAGTTTATGAGTTTATGGTAACAGTGTTTGAAAATCCACTAAATGTGCAATCCACAAGCAATGAGCAAGCAAGTTGTGCAAATAGTTCCAAATTTATTTAATGTATTTTGTATTGTGTCGTGTGCTTTAACTAGCTGTAGTACCTACATCAGTTGTTGTTTAATAAAGTCTACTTTGTTGAACAAGGTATTCTAATTATCCCTAAACTGCAAAATTGGAACCGCAGAATATTTTCAAATTATATACAGTCCACTAACAGTCTCATCAAAATATTCCAGTCGGAGCAATTGGAAGCTCAGAAGAGAATTATTTCATGGTCAATTCGAGCCGGATTAGGCCAAAAGACAGTGATCTAACTTTAAACAAGTGTTATTTTAAATACATGACTAGTGCAATTTTTAAAACATTCGTGTTTGTGCTCAAGAAAGAAAACAAGAAGGCAGAAGAAAGAAAATGGTCCACTGAAAATTGTAAACAGAACAATGGTGACGTATAAAATTATTCAAAACTAATTAGTAATAAAAAATCGGAAATACTCATGTACCTAGGTGAATAGAAACATATCTTCTGTTATATAAAGAAAAAGTCGTTCAAAAAGCTGTGGCCCACTTCATATTGTGTGTGTCGATTTGAATTTTTGTTTCAGGTAGAGGCAATAAGAAAGAAGAAATAAAATACCCAATAACTGAGTTTTATTTTTCTATTATAACAATTTGTGTGTATATTTATAATGATTTTTTATGATATTTGTTTAATATTTTAATGTTTAAGGCCACAGCTGAAAAAATTGTTTATTAAATAAGGCGAGATAAGGAAATATCTCCTATTTTGAAAGTCCAGCTAATAACAAAAGGGTGTTATTAAATTGAGAAACTACAAATTAGTATCTTTTATGAAAGCCATCTTATAGTACGGGGGCTTCTCTCTATATTACCATATTCAAAAAATAATCATTTTCGAATCGAAATCCAAAATAGTACGGAAGATTTATTTTTTAATTTTTACAATCTCGTAAACATTTCCATACAAAATGGAAGCTCTAAAAAACAAACGTAAAAGGTGCAAGGCTCAAGTATCCAGAATTGGAAACTGGTACGACGCTAACATGGATTGTTTAGATAAACATCATCTTCAAAGCAGAATAGACATACTCACTCAATCACTCAAAACTTATAATGATATCCAGGATGAAATAGAAAATTTAGATGGACCAACGGACACTGAGAACAGAGAAGACTTTGAAAATAAATGCTTGGCATTAATTTGCAATCTCAAAAGACTCCTGGATTCTCATCAAATAGTGAAACATCAATCAGCAAGCTCTCCCCCCTCTCTTCAAATCTCCAACATTCGCTTACCAAATATTCATATGCCTATTTTCTCAGGGAACTGTATCGATTATCCTTCGTTCATAGATCTATTCAACGCTTTAATAGTACACAACCCGCAGTTGACTTCAAAATCGGAGAAGTTTTTTTATCTCAAATCTTACCTGAGAGGTGAGGCTCTTCAGATATTAGAGAAGTTGAATGTAACTGATGATAACTTCGATATAGCTCTCTCTTCTAGCTGAACGATACAGCAATAAAAAACAAATAGTACTCGCGCATTTTCAGCAGTTATTCTCAACTCCCTCTATACAAAAAGGAAATGCGCACAACTTACGACAATTTTCAGCAAACTCCAAGGCTATCATTGACGCTTTGGAGACAGTAAACCTCAGTAAAGAGGAGCTTTTTGATGCAATAATAGTTCACACTTTAGAGCAGAAGCTCGATTATAGCACAAAAAGAGCATTTGAGGAGCAAGCTGCAATTAATCAATTATCAACAATAAAAGAGTTTTTCAATTTCTTGCAGAAAAGAAGTGTTGTTTTAGAAAATATCAATCAAGAAGCTCAAACAAGCAATAACAAAAACTCATCAAATGTTAATCAGAACCATTATAAGGGCGCTGTGCCCAAAATTCAAACTCCTCAAATAGCTTTACACACTCAATCAAATAACAATACAAATTTTCAGCCTCAGGTAAATCACACGTCTTCGGTCCAGCCTCATCTCAACTCTAGAGATAACACAAGGTCAGCTCCACCTACATGCTGTGATTATTGCAAGGTCACAGGCCACCGCATTTATAAATGTAACAGTTTTTGTAGTTTGGCTGTCTCTGAGAGGGTTGACTTTGTTAAGCAGAACAGGCTGTGTTACAATTGTCTAGGTGCTCGTCATTCAATTAATAATTGTTCTTCTCGATCCTCATGCTTGGTTTGTCGAAAGAAACATCACTCTCTTCTCCATCTAACAACAGGACAGAGTCATCAAAACTCTAGCTCCTACTCCAACTCTATCTCAAATTCTGACTCGAATTTACGCACCGTTTCATCTCATAACTCACACCAAGGCCAATCTCGGCCAAATCAACTTCAAAGGATCGACAATGCTCCTCCCCCTTCAAATCAATCTCCGGGATCTATCTCCCCACAAACAACTACGCTATCAGCACTTAATGCTTCGGGGTCTCATATTTTACTGGCCACTGCCAAAGTGCATTTATATCCAAAGCAGGGTCGGCCAATAACCGCTAGAGCTCTTTTAGACTCTGGTAGCCAAAGCTCATTTATAACTGCTGATCTTGCCAATTTGGTAGAAACGCAACGTTATCCAACGAATTTACACGTCTCGGGCATTCTCAATAAATCCGATATTATCAGTGAAATGGTAGATATTAACATGTACCCTCATAAAACCTCTGCTCATCAGTTCTCAGTTCGATGTGCTGTTGTCCCAAAAATTACACATCAACTTCCTCAAGTACCAATAGATGGATCCAAATTAAATATTCCTTCTCACCTTCTCAGTCAATTAGCTGATGAAGATTTTCACTTACCAGGAGAAATAACACTTCTGCTAGGAGCCGATATCTACTACGAGCTTCTTCTTCCCGGCCTACAGTCGTTAGGGAAGGGATACCCTTCACTTGTCCATACCCATCTAGGATGGATACTATCCGGAGTCGTACCACCACAGTGTGTGCGACCCAACTCTATAAGTAACTTAGTGGCTCATTCTCTCCACGTAACCAGTAGTTGTGAAGAAGACGACAATCTGGAAGTTTTGCTTAAAAATTTCATTGAACAAGAACAAGGCTCTACTCAGACAAAAACATCTGAACAAGATGACCTAGCAGAGTCAATCTTTGAATCAACAACTGAGATACTCCCAGACGGACGATACCAAGTGGATCTCCCTCTCATAACTCCCCTAGCTTACCAAAATCTAGGAGACTCCTTTGTTCAAGCTAAAAATAGATTTTTATCTTTGGAGAAAAAACTGGACAAGAATTGTGAATTGAAAAAAGAATACAAAGCCGTATTAGACGAATACATGAGTCTAGGCCATGCTCAAGTAGTCCCTCTATCTCTTAAAAATTCTTCTTCAGACAACAAGTACTTTGTGCCTCATCTTTGTGTAATACGGGATCAGAGTTTGACTACAAAGATGCGTGTAGTATTTGACTTCTCAGCCAAAACAACCTCTTCTTTATCCCTTAATGACATTTCCCTCAGAGGACCTGTAGTTCAGTCTGAACTTTATGACATTCTTATTCGTTTCAGAACCTTCAGATTTGCTCTAACTGCCGACATCATTAAGATGTACAGACAGGTAAAAATGAATCCGAAATATCTATTTCTCCAAAATGTTTTGTGGAGAGACAACTGCACGGATGAGCTGACATGTATTGAACTCAATACCGTGTCATTTGGACAGAAAAGTGCTCCATACCTAGCCTGTAGAGTGCTCAAAGAGATAGCAAACAATAGCCCACACGTTTCTCAAGTTTCCCAGACCATTTTGCACCAAACGTACGTTGACCACATCCTAACAGGTACTAATTCAGAAGATAAACTAACTTCTCTACAAAACGACCTCTCCTCTATGCTAGCTTCAGCTCATTTCACACTTCATAAGTTTAGATCCAATTCGTCAAAGTTTTCATCTGCTTTAAATCAAGGAAAGATCTCTGACAAAAACCTCAATCTAGAGGACACCCCTTGTAAAGTGTTGGGTCTTAAATGGAACCCCACTTCGGATATATTTCAAATCACTATACCCGGCCTTTTCGACGTCAATCCTCTTACTAAACGTAAGGCTCTATCGCTAATAGCTCAATGCTACGATCCTCTAGGACTTGTCAACCCTGTCATAGTCCAAGCAAAAATTTTAATGCAACAATTATGGGCTAAAGGCTTCAAATGGGATCAACCCATCACAGATTCTCAACTATTAAGTGATTGGAGAAAATTCACGTCCAATATATTGATGTTATCCTCATTTTCTGTTCCTCGATGTCTCATAAGCACTGAAAAAATCTCATTAGTGCAGCTTCACGGGTTCTGTGATGCTAGTGCCCAAGCGTACGGATGTTGCATTTATTTGCGCGCTGTATCCTCTAACAATGTAGTCTCTTCACACCTTGTCACAGCCAAATCCCGTATAGCCCCTATTAAAAAACCACTTACTATTCCCAAGTTAGAACTGTGTGCTATGGTCTTGTTAGCTCAACTAATGTCCCGAGTGCAATCCTCTCTTATCCCTGTTCAAAAAGTAAGTGAAATATTTCTATGGTCTGATTCTCAAGTTTCTTTGTCATGGATTAAAAGCTCCCCCTCAAAATGGGCAACCTTTGTGAGGAATAGAGTTGCAGATATTCAAAGCTGCTCTATGCCAAAATCCTGGAAGTACATACCTTCCTCGCAAAATCCTGCAGATATGTTATCTCGAGGTAAATTTCTCAGTGAGGCAATGCAATTGTGGAAACATGGTCCAGCTTTCTTGCTACAAGCCGTACCTCTATCACCCCCATGCTCTTTCACTCCTTTGGAACACCTTCCAGAAGAAAAGACCAGTTCGAATCTAAACACTGAATCACTCCCAGATTCTTGGACACTCTTTGTAAATAAATTCTCACAATTTTCAAAATTGCGGAGATCAATGGCTTACGTGCTACGATTTATACACAATTCACGCAATGAAGGCAAACTTAAAGGTGTCCTCTCTTCCTGTGAATTGAATGCATCCGAAAAACTACTAATCACACTTACGCAATCAGTAGCTTTCAAACAAGAAATACATATGTTGAAAACAAACAAGCAGATCTCTAATAGACAAATAGCTTCTCTCAACCCTTTCATAGATGAGTCTCAACTCTTAAGAGTAGGAGGCAGACTCTCCTTCTCAAAATTACCCTACGATCAAAAACATCCCATTTTACTGCCTGCAAAACACCATCTTACTTTCTTGTTACTTGAACATGAGCACAGAAGACTGAGACACGCTGGCCCTCAAACTGTTCTCCACACTGTAAGATTGAAATATTGGCCCCTGAATGGGTTAAGGTCTCTGAAGAAAATCATCCATTTGTGTAAGCTCTGTTTTCGCTTTAATGCTATTACATCTAATCAAATCATGGCGAATCTCCCCAAGGAAAGAATTACCCCTTCTCGACCATTCCTCAACACTGGAATCGACTTTGCAGGTCCCTTCTTCACCAAAGCTTCTTCTTTGCGAAAAAACCCAATTCAAAAAAGCTACTTCGCTCTCTTTGTATGTTTAGCGACAAAAGCTATTCATTTAGAGTTAGTCTCTGATCTCTCAGCAGACTCCTTCCTCGCCTGTCTAAAAAGATTCGTAGCTAGACGAGGTCTACCCTCCATCATATTCAGTGATAACGGCACCAAATTTGTCGGAGCGAATAATTATCTCTCCGAATCTCTCAGGTAAGATTTGAGATAAAAAAACTTCTCCGATTTTGAAGTCAACTGCGGGTTGTGTACTATTAAAGCGTTGAATAGATCTATGAACGAAGGATAATCGATACAGTTCCCTGAGAAAATAGGCATATGAATATTTGGTTAGCGAATGTTGGAGATTTGAAGAGAGGGGGGAGAGCTTGCTGATTGATGTTTCACTATTTGATGAGAATCCAGGAGTCTTTTGAGATTGCAAATTAATGCTAAGCATTTATTTTCAAAGTCTTCTCTGTTCTCAGTGTCCGTTGGTCCATCTAAATTTTCTATTTCATCCTGGATATCATTATAAGTTTTGAGTGATTGAGTGAGTATGTCTATTCTGCTTTGAAGATGATGTTTATCTAAACAATCCATGTTAGCGTCGTACCAGTTTCCAATTCTGGATACTTGAGCCTTGCACCTTTTACGTTTGTTTTTTAGAGCTTCCATTTTGTATGGAAATGTTTACGAGATTGTAAAAATTAAAAAATAAATCTTCCGTACTATTTTGGATTTCGATTCGAAAATGATTATTTTTTGAATATGGTAATATAGAGAGAAGCCCCCGTACTATAAGATGGCTTTCATAAAAGATACTAATTTGTAGTTTCTCAATTTAATAACACCCTTTTGTTATTAGCTGGACTTTCAAAATAGGAGATATTTCCTTATCTCGCCTTATTTAATAAACAATTTTTTCAGCTGTGGCCTTAAACATTAAAATATTAAACAAATATCATAAAAAATCATTATAAATATACACACAAATTGTTATAATAGAAAAATAAAACTCAGTTATTGGGTATTTTATTTCTTCTTTCTTATTGCCTCTACCTGAAACAAAAATTCAAATCGACACACACAATATGAAGTGGGCCACAGCTTTTTGAACGACTTTTTCTTTATATAACAGAAGATATGTTTCTATTCACCTAGGTACATGAGTATTTCCGATTTTTTATTACTAATTAGTTTTGAATAATTTTATACGTCACCATTGTTCTGTTTACAATTTTCAGTGGACCATTTTCTTTCTTCTGCCTTCTTGTTTTCTTTCTTGAGCACAAACACGAATGTTTTAAAAATTGCACTAGTCATGTATTTAAAATAACACTTTCTTGTTTAAAGTTAGATCACTGTCTTTTGGCCTAATCCGGCTCGAAGGACCATGAAATAATTCTCTTCTGAGCTTCCAATTGCTCCGACTGGAATATTTTGATGAGACTGTTAGTGGACTGTATATTATTTAATTTGAAAATATTCTGCGGTTCATGTTTAGGAAAAGAAGGTGGATATGTCTAAATTTTGGTAGTTTAAATTGAAATTTAATTATGTTTGTTAGTTATAAATAGATTTTTGTTTAGGTACATAATATTCTTTATGTGGATTCTCCTATATCTAAGATAAATAATTGTAATGCATTACGTATATAAATGCAAGATTGTCTTAACACATTAACAAATAGAAAGGTTATCATATTTTCAACAGATGAGAGAGGGATAAAGTCAGTATTGAAATTTACGATTACAAATACTTTATAATGTAAAACGTAAATAATCATCTTAATTTTCATGCTAAATAGCTGTAATTGCATATTTGAATATAACTTTTAATTTTCAACAACTTTTTTCACAATTTTTTCTGTATTGTGAAAAATAAAGGTACTTTACTCCTGAGTAAGATTAATATTTTTTGACAAACCTCGTATACGGCTCAAAATAAGAAATATCTAATGATTGCATTTTGGGTTTTAGATAATGCAGAACTTTCTATGAATAATAACTTTTTTTCCTAAAACCAATATTAAAAAAGTTTCCCATATGAGTCCAACTTAAGTAGACACACTGTATATTGAAATGAAATTAAATATTCAATATTTGAAACATTTAAAAACATAGACAAAATATGAATTTGAAAATAATAATTCCAAGAACAAAAAAAGAAAAGGTTCAAGCTATATTAAAGATTAAAACATTTTAAAGCGTAGATAATAAAAATATATGTAAGAAATCTCAGAAACTGTATTTGCAAAGGAAAACATATAATTGATCATAAAGATGTATAAAGTATAAAAAATATTAGGAATAAAAAATGAAATGTAATGTTAAGAGTAGTTTTATTTCATATGTTTTTTTATAAGTTTTTTTTATATGTATAAAATATATGTGAAAGCCTTCAGATAAATTGTGAGAGGTGAGATGAAAGGTAATATGTATTTAAAAGTAGAAAGAAAGTATTAAAATCTTATGACAATATAATTAAAGTAAGTACTTTAAAATTTCAGAGAGAAAGAAATCAACAATTTTTAAAAAATTTTGGAGAGTAGAAATCAAATTAAATTTAAAAAAAACTAAAAAATATATTATAAATTGTAAAGGAAAAAGGTGACACTAGCTGACGGAGGAGAGTATTTGAGAAATTTAGTTGAAGAGAGGTTATAGTTGAAAAAAAGAAATGAAACAATAATACATAAAAATTGAAATAAGACATACAGAAACGAAGAGAACATCTAATAGAGCTTGTCCATGTTAATTGGGATCAGATTTTGAAGCGAAGAACATCTAGTGAAGCTTGTCCATGTGGGTATTCCGTATAAGTGTCTGACAAGAAAGTTCTGTAAGCAGCTCAGCAGACATTGACAAGTATCAACATTTTAGTGACAAACTGGTAAGAAATTTATTATCTTGTATTTCCTGACATCTAGAAGGATAAAAAGATTAAATATGGTAAACTTAAATTAAATAAGAAGAGAAGAATATATAGTTAGTTTGTTAAGTAAAAGATAATATAAAGAGTAATAATTTTGAGCTTACTTACAATTTATGATAGATTAATTAAACTACTAAGAGCCATTTGCACGGGTTCTACATAAGAGATTTTAAGTGGAGTGGACCTTAAATTCACATTTTCCGTTGCACAGTTGATAAATTGACATAAAAGCTCGCCTTAAAGGACAGTTTTGATAAGCCACAGAATTTCTCGGCTTGAGGTTAACTTAGTCAGATTTAAGCTCATTTTTAATGTCAAATCATTTTATTATTGACTGGTGCAGTGGTATATAAAATGGATTTTTTGCCAGCAATCAATTTAGATGATGGCGATGATCTGGACGATTTGAATTTATTAATTTATGGAATTCCAAGACGAATCTACAATCGAGCAGACTAGTACAATAGTTTTGATGACCTCACATTTTTCAAAAGGTTTCGAGTTACAAAGCCTACAGCAATTATAATATTAAATGAAATTGAAGTCGAAATCTAGCACCCTAATGATTTGTAAGTATTGATACATCATTATTAAAATAGATGTTTGTGGTACAAAAAAGGTCATTATAACAGGTTGCTTTTTGTTTACAGCAATAACAGTGTATGCCGGAAGTAGCTCAGAAATAAATCAGTCGCAATTGGAATTTTATGAGAAAGCACGTTTTCCTCGTGTGATTGGTGCAGTGGATGGAACCCACATTAAAATTCAGTCTCCAGGTTTGTGAACTGTGTTGTAAAAACATATAGTCATTAGATGACTTTCTTACTTAAAAAAATACAAATTCAACAGTATGACTAATTTTCAGGAGGACAATATGCAGAAATATTTAGAAATCGAAAAGGGTATTTTTCCATCAATGTGCAGACTGTATAAAGTGCTAATTTGAAAATTTTAGATTTAGTCGTTAGATGGCCTGGATCAACACATGATAGTACTATTTTTTATTATAGCAGCTTGGTAAGGAATTGTGTCATTTAATAATTCTATACAAATAATTAAAAGAACTGAAAAATAATAATATAACATTGGAACCACTATTCATTCATCACAGCTAGTTTAAAAATATACTTCAAAATATGTCTTTCATTGTTTTTAGGAGATGGTGGATATTTCATCAAGGCATATCTCTTGACTCCTCTGTTAAATCCAATCACACCAGCAGAGCAGTTATATAATGAGTCTCATATTAGAACTTGAAATCCTGTTGAAAAGCAAATAGTAGTGTGGAAAAGAAGATTTCCCATTCTTGCTAATGGATGCCGCCTTAAACTCAACACAGTGTAATAGTTGCTGCTGCTGTCCTTCATTATATTTGTAAGGAAAATAATAAAGAAGAGCCTGGAGATCCAGAAGATTTAAAATTATTTTTGCACATTATGGAACAGGATGAGGTGCCACATATTCCACCCAATTATCAAGAAAATGATGCTGCCATCGCTTTTCAAACACGAAGGGATTTGATTAATAATTATTTCGCACATCTGGAATAGAATATTTGAAAACAGTTTATTATTCTTTCTTTGAATTGTGGTAAATCCTTTAAAATGTTTTTATAATTAGTTAATAAATATGCCATTGTTTGAGATGTTTTATTTTAATGTTATACATGAGTAGAAGGTGTCAAAAATAGATTGTAAGCTTGCACAAGCAAGAGATGAAACAGTTTTTAAAGTTTTCAATTTGTAGTTCGCTGATTTGTTAATCTAGTTTTAATTTCTTATCGTAAGTTCACAAATTTCTTTTTAATTATTTTTCATATGTGGAGTAGAATATTAGAAAAGAAAAACATTTTTATATTCACCTTATAATAAAAATTACTTGTTTAAAATGGTTTCATATTTAGTAAATATACATGCTTTTGTTTGATGTTTTATTACATTAAATAAATATAATTTCATTAGGAATAATAAATCATAGAGTATCTTCTAATTTTTTAAATTCCACTTCTTTAATTTTTATTTCAAGCTTTAATTTTTTCATTTGCAGCTGAAAAATTTCTTCATCTCTTTCCAATCGCCTAACCGAATTCTCTTCTTCAGCTCTAAAGAAATCTTTTTTAATTTGAGCCAACTCCAAATATTCTTCTTGTAATTTACTTGAAGATAGGTATTGTATGTTTGGCCTTCTCCTCTTTGTCCAGTTGTGTTGCAGTTCTTCCGCTGGGGGTTTTCTTAAATTACCAGCACAAAAGTTTCCCCAATCTCTCTGAAAATTAAATAAAATGTAAAAAGATTTTGTGATGAAATTTATCAGAATTGGACCTTCTTGGTTTGATTCGTTTTTGGCGTCTCTCGAAATATTGGATTGTTTTTTGAACACCCTGGCTCAGGCTGAGACTGAAATAAAAAAAATCAATTTGTTGGGTTGGAAAGACAAATACATTTTTTTAGAATTTACCTTCTTGTGAGCAATCTGGATGGTACTGGAATAAAAAAATTATTGGTTGTAGTGGAGACAAATATAGTTACATCTACAATTAAATTAGTGTTAAACTTACTATAAGGTCTTCATTTTCTTTTGTAACAGCTTCATCGTCAAACTCTTCATAATCAATGTGATAGGATCATAGGAATGATCACTAGTAGTGTTGAACCCAATTTCCATATCTTCAGAATCTTGAATATTTTGTTGGGAAGTGCAATCGTCCGAATCGAACTTGTTCGCAAGCCAATAAACAGATTTTTTATTTATTATATTTAGAGCGAGGTCAATGGTCGGATCTTTGTTCGGTTTAATATCTGGTGCTCCTCCGCCAGTTTTATAAACTTCTCTCCTTTCAGAAGCTATTTTCTTTCTCACATTTTTTTTATATTATCAAAAAATTTTTTAAACATTCCTTGCTCCTTGGATAATTGCCGGGAGACTTTGCGTTGAATATTTCAGTTACTTTATTTCACGCCTCATCTTTCTGTCTCCAAGTCGTTGCGTCCGTTTTCTTACATTCAATAATAGTTTTAAAACTATTAATTATATTTAATGAAAAATTTTTTCTACTGCAGAAAAATTGGGGGCCCTTTTCCTAATAAATTGACTCATTTTAAATTTAACAAATAATACCACAACTAGGAAGAATGTCGACACCGATTCAGACACATTACCATCATAGAGAATAGCTATTTGTGTATTAAGAGCGGAAAGTGATACTTTGCCGCTTGAGGCTCCGCTACGCGTCGTGCGGGCAATCTGCCGAAAGCGGCAACTCACTTTCTGCTCGAATTGCACACAAGATTTTTTCTACGATCACCTTATTTTTAAACAAATAATTTAAAAAAAACATGAAAAGTACACTTTATTAGAATGTGATGTTGAAAACATGTTACAATCACTTATTATTTTTATTTATTGCCTACAATATTGAAGTTGGATGTACAGTTTTGGCAATTTTTAATATTTATCCCAGGACCTGAAGAAGTCGAAGGTAGCGTAATATCTTCTGAATCTTTTTCTGCAATATCAGATATAGAAGGAATCGAAAGTTCTTCGCTAGTTGGTACTGCGGCCTTCCCAGAAATTTTCTGGAAGGTATCTATTTTATTGCTTATGAATTCGGCGATATGTCCTTCAGCCACATTACTGCTCTTCCACCCACCATGTTTTTTAAGCTGAATTAAGTCGCCTCCACCATTTACTAATAATGTCGCCGACGTTCGTCGAAAGCAATGACCAGTAAATAAATGTTTATCGGGCAATTTTGAGATACTGGCTATTTCGCTTGGTACTTTGCCCACAGTATTCATACCAATCACCTGATTAAAGTATTTACCTTTGGAGTATCGTAAAAATAAGCGCTGAATAATGTTATTACTTTTAATTTGACAGGCAAGCGGAAAAGTACGCTCTAGAGCGTAAATAATGTCAATTATGACAGATCGCGGAAAACATCAACTTTGCGGTTAGATTTGAGTGTGCAAAAGTCTACTTTGGGTAGTGATCGTAGGAAAAATATATTATGTTTGTATTATCTTTGGTTACCAGTATGTTGAACAACAATGAAATATATGACAAATTATAAAAATTACTAGATTTCGGCAGTGTTGTCAGCTCATAAAGAGGCTTAGCTAAGTTTCTGTTAAGAATGACCTTCGCCTACCGAATTGAATTTAAGGTACACCTTAAGTTTATCGCCGTCTTAGCTAAGAATAACTTTTAAGGTGAACCTGTGCAAACGGCCCTAAATATCTTATATACAGTGTGTCGCATTTAAGATGAAGACACCCCTATATTTTCGCTGTTTGAAAGATTACAGATTTGAATTTTTGCAGAGTCATACATGTTGATGGGCCACATTTCTTGAAATAGTCAAATTAAATCTGAACTTAAATCTCAGCCTACTACGACTTCACAAACGGGGTCACTTTTCGATATTTTGCTTCGCATTGAAAATATCGAAAAAAACTATTCGAAAAAGTTGTTCAGAATATCATTTTAACCCCACATACCGAAATTCATCACAAAATTCGCATTTTTAATTTTTTAATTTTTTGGTCCAAGTATACAAAATTATTATTTAATTTAGTGTGCCGTGGAAATTAAAATCTTGATATAGTGCCACGTATTCAAATATTTTGGTAAAGTAAACAGCACTTTCAATGGAATAATTATTTTATTATTATTATTATGCGAAAACAATTTTGATAATTGATTAAATCTAGGAAAAGGTATCAAACAATAATTTTCACAGATAAATAACTATAAAATGGGGCCTCTCTCAACTAGTCCTCCGTCTAATTGAATACATTTTTCGATTCTTTTGCGATTTTGTTTAGCTACTCGTCTTAGTTCCGGGATGCTGATTTCTTGACAGGCTTGCCTTATTCTAGCACAAAGTTCATCTCGATTTCTGGGCCTTGTTTTATAGACTTTATTTTTTACCAGTCCCCAGAAATAAAAGTCAAGTGGTGTAATATCTGGTGACCTCGGAGGCCACAGTTCAAAAGGACTGTTCCTTCCTATCCAGCGCATAGGATAATTTTGGTTCAACCATTGACGAACAAGCCTTGAATTGTGGATGGATGCACCGTCTAGCTGCAAATACATATCCTGACGCACATTAAGAGGAAGATTTTCAATTGCTTGCCAAAATTCCCCATCGAGGAAGTTAACAAAGCGATCAGCATTCAATGATCCATTGAAGAAAAAAGGATTAATTATTAGGTCTCCGAAAATCCCACACCAGACATTGACTTTCTGGGCATATTGGTCTTTACAATTGATAACCCAGTGAGGATTATCTATGGCCCAGTATCTACAATTTTGAGAGGATACAACCCCATTAGTAGTGAATGTAGCCTCATCGGTAAACATAATCTTCTTCAGAAACTGTCTGTCATTTAAAAAATTACCTTGGGCTCGATAACAATAATCTAATCTTTTATTATCATCACCTTCTTTCAATGTATGTAAGAACTTCGGTTTATAGGGCTTGATCTTGTGACGTACAAAACATCTTCTAATTTTATCCTTACTAATATTAAGTTGAGACGATAAATCTCGAAGACTCATGCACGGATCTGCTCGATTTGCTGCCAATATATTGTTATCCTCAAGATGCGGGTGTATTCGACGAGGATGACCATTCCGATGAACTCCAATAACACTGCCAGTTTCGTTGAAAAGAGCATTCACAGCAGCTGCTTTTCCATGAGTAATGGGCGCACGTTGGGGATGTCTCAAGTTAAAATCTGCAGCAACTTCTCTGCTACTACGAGCATTATCACCAAACAACCGGATTATTTCTATTTTTTCTCCTAAAGTCAAGCGCATTTTATTTGTTTGGTCACTGACTAGAACTGCTGACATTTAAAAATACTGTCAAAACATCACTTTCCATGGCACGCTAATGATCAAATTAAACAATATCTTGTAATAATTCTGTGTGTAGGCCGAAAAAATTAAAAAATTAAAAATGCGAATTTTGTGATAAATTTCGGTATGTGGGGTTGAAATGATATTCTGAACATTTTTTTCGAATAGTTTTTTTCGATATTTTCAATGCGAAGCAAAATATCGAAAAGTGACCCCGTTTGTGAAATCGTAGTAGGCTGAGATTTAAGTTCAGATTTAATTTGACTATTTCAAGAAATGTGGCCCATCAACATGTATGACTCTGCAAAAATTCAAATCTGTAATCTTTCAAACACCGAAAATATAGGGGTGTCTTCATCTTAAATGCGACACACTGTATAAAATATTTTAGTTTGAACTTTAAAATAATAAATAAAATATAATACTCACATAATAATAATAATAATCTAATAATTAGAATCCATAAAACAAATAAAATAATTCATAGTTTTGACATCCATTTTCACCTTCACATTCAGAATTTCATAACTTTTAACCGCCCTCTAACAGAGGAATTGCAAGTTATCTGAAGGCAATAAGAGTGTACGGGGGGTATATGAAGCAAGAAACTACCAGAGAGTACCTACTCTTTTTAAAATGTATTCCAAGCTTTCGAATAATATATTTTAAGATCAAATGAAATGTTTTTGTCAAAATGGTTATTAATTACTATTTTATTGAAGCCACTGGATTTCGATATTGTATTACACCTTGTAATTGATTATTGAATTTCACCAAATTAAACTCTCGAACACTAAATATGAAAATATATTGACAAATGAAGAACTATGTATTAACAATAATTATTAATAATAAAAACAATAATGATAAGGGTTGACCAATAAAAAGCGACACACATGCGGCTAGAAACACATATCGGGTCTCAGTGTCCCCACGGTTTTCTTTCCTGTCCCCCGATCGTCAAGTTTGTGTGTATTTCTGATGATTTAAGCATTTTAAGCATCGCTCAGGCAGTGGCGGAGTTTTGTATATCGCATAGATCTAACAATATATTCATTCCCAAGGACTAAAAATCATTAAGATATATGGTCAAATTATCAAATAAATTATTGTATAAATTCACTCACATTATCTAAACGAGGATGTCACACGGTATAATAGTAAAAATTGTATAAAAAAATTGATATAAAATTCATGATTGAAACTCAAAAAACAATATCTATGACATTAAACAAATTTTTTTTTCTTTCACTTTTTATTTCTGATATTAAGGTCTGTTCGAATAAGAATAATTAATTTTGATTGAATTTAAATTTTGCACTGATTGTTTTTCAAAATCTAAGAGATAACCATACATCACACTAAGGTTATTCAGGTCAGTTTTTTTATCAATGCAATTATTTTCTTGTGAAATAAATGCGGTTTATAGAAATAGACATTATTTATAATCATTTTCAGTGATTAATACTTTGGCTGATTGATAATCAATTGAATATCCTTCATAAAATGCGTCCTTAGCAAGGGCACATCTATCAGGATACAATTTACTATCGCTTTTGTGAGATGAAATTCGATTGGTTAATGTCCTTTTAGTGTGACCAATGTATTTTTTATCACAGTTCAAGCAAGGAATTTTATAAACTATGTTAGTTAATTTATTCATCGGTGATTTATCTTTGATTTTAATGAAAATTGATTTGATTGTGAGTTGTTGTTTGTTTGCAATTTTGATATTATGTCTATTGAAGATTCCTGAAAGTTTAGGTGTTACTGTTTTTATAATACATATAAATTGGAGGGTTAATATTGTCAGTTTTAATATTTTGTGATCTATTATTAGTAATGTCAGAGTTTCTGTCAAAAGTATTATATAAGGTTTGTTCCAACCGCAGTCAGAAACCGTCAGAAGCGATCAGAGAATAGTCGACCATTGCAATCAGTGATGGGAATTGCGCGGAAATAACGCGTTGTTTGCTATGACCAGTTATTCTCTGATCGTTTCTGACGGTTTCTGACTGCGGTTGGAACAAACCTATAATATTCGTCTCAAAAGATATGGAGGATATGAGTTTTCGTTAAAAAGATTGTACAATATTTTTAGATTTTTTTGGTGGAACATAGGATCTGAAATTTGAAGAACTCTACTTTTCATCTGTTTAATAAAGTTGATTTTTGTGTTGCGAGGATGATATGAATGGTAATTTATATATCTTCCTGAACTTATTGGTTTTCTATACCAGTCGATCGAAATTTTATTTTTATTATCTCTGATGAATTTGTTGTCAAGAAAAGGTAAAGATTGTTCTGAATTTTCCTTCACAATAGTGAATTTTATATAAGGATCGAATGTATTGAAGTAGAATAGTATATTATCTATTTCATCGCATGGAAGAGATAAAATTATAACTGGAATGGTAAAACAGATACAACAAAGTCTAAGATATAATTCATTACGTAGTCTGCTAGTATATCCCATGGGAGTTCCAAAAGTCTGTTGGTAATTTTTATTATTATAAGAAAAATATGTATTATCAAAGATAAATAATATTGATTCTAAAAAAGTTTCTTTGTTTAGTTTGCAGTTTTTACTTATATCATTCCATTTGTAATCAAGAGCAGTTAAACATATACTTAAATGGAAATTACTAAAAAGTGATACTACATCTAAACTTAAAAGAGCATAGTTCGGTGGCAATATCATGTTATTGTATGTTTTGTTGGTTTCGAAGGAGTCTTTAATATAATATCCATTATCATAGTCATAGGATTTTGTTAATATTTCAGTTGACCAAAGAGTAAGAGGCTCAATTGGAGTATTTATAGAAGCTATAATTGGTCTAGCTGATAATGTGTGTTTATGAATTTTTGGTAAACAATAAAATTTAGCTGAAATACCATTATAGTTTGTTAGTTTTTTTTCCGTATTTTTGTCTATTCGTTTTTTATTTAATAATTTTTTAATTGAATTGTTACAATTACTAGCTTCTTTTGCAGTTGGGTCATTAGTAAGTTATTTATATGACGTGTTATTATCAATTAGTTCTTTAGATAGTTCTGAATATTGTAGATTTTTCATTTTAACTGTAACATTTCCTTTGTCTGATGGTATGACTATTAAATTTGGATTTTCTTTGAAAATTTTTTTGTTTTATGTAGTAGTTCTCTAAATATAGAAGATTGCTTGGGTTCGTGAATATGATTAGTTAAAACATTTGTAGTTTTAGCTATAACAATGCTAATCATTTGAATCCTGCATATGTATTCTCTAGCACAAACAGGCTGTTGACTTCGTTCTCTGAAAGAGAATTGTATTGTACTGATGAGGCGCAAATACGCCGAAACCGGTCTACAAGTTATGTTATCACTTCTAACTGCAAACCAGAATGATTGGTTTGAATATCTTGTAGATATGCGTTTGACTTGGAAGTGTAATCCAATATCCGTCGGGGCCCATAGCCCGGGAAGTAGTTGTTTCCTCTCAGTTGAACGGTCAATGTCTTTGAAAAATATTTTTCAAAACCTATAAAGCATTAGAATTATTAATGTGCTTTTATATCTAGAATGCGTTTAGGTCACACAAGATTTACGCACGACTATCTAATGAAAAAAGAAGAGAGCCCGATTTGTGATACATTTACACCCGTATTCAGAAACCTCGATTAAATTATAACGGGACCGTTATATTTTAACGGTGCCGTTATTTTGACAGTTCTCTCCGTTAAATTCTTATAACGGAGCCGTCAGTATAACCAGCCGTTATATGATATAACGGACCGTTATACGCTAAACGGTATTCAGAAACCAAATTTTCCTCTAACGGCACCGTTATATTTGACGTAATCAAGCTGAAATATAATCAGTGCTCACCGACTGGTTAAATTGTTGTTACTGTCAAATTGAGAAAAGTTATTGCTAATAAAACCTTTATTATATTGTTCGAGATTACTCTCGAAAATACTTAAAAGGTAAATAAATATAATTAGTAACTGTCTATCTATTTTTCATCAAAATAAGATCTTAATTTTCCATATAATATTTTTATTTAAATTTGAACGACTTTGAAATAAATTATCGAATTAAATACAATAGGAAATTAAAACTAATTTTATTTTAGATTATTAAAAAGTTAATAAATAATGGATACAGACCTTTCTTCTTTATCGGAGAACAGTGATGGAGAAGAGGTACCAAGATATCGAAGAATTCGATTCATAAGACCTCGAATTAATGTATTTGAGAAATATGACGATGTTGATTTCAAGGCCAGATTTCGTTTTCGTAAAGACATTGTTATAAATATTTTAAATACAATCGGTAATCATCTGGAGCCCAAAGTTCATGGTAACCGATCCATAGAACCAATGGCTCAATTACTTCTTGCATTGAGATTTTATGCAACTGGTGCATTTCAAAATTGTATTGGAGACATTGTCAATATTTCCTATATTGCCCTGTTAGGGCGAGAAGAAATTAGAATGCCATCGACTCGGGAAGAAATTGTAGAAGTGTGTACCCAATTTTATGCAATAAGGAATTTCCCAAGAGTCATTGGTGCTGTGGATTGTACACATATAAAAATATTATCTCCTGGTGGAAGAGATGCAGAACTGTATCGCAATCGAAAAGGATATTTTTCTTTAAACGTACAAGTAGTGAGTGATGCACATTTGAAAATAAGACACATATTATCACGTTGGCTCGGCTCAGTACACGATTCAACGATATTAAATGATAGCCCTTTGGTTGTTGATTTGACTCGTGGAAGATATGGTAGGAACAATTTTCTCCTAGGTGATAGTGGATATCCATGTAAAGCATATCTATTAACACCTGTGTTAAATCCAAGGACTCCAGCTGAAGAAGAGTACAACAGAGCCCAAATTGCTACAAGAAATACAGTGGAGAGGTGTTTTGGAGTTCTAAAGCGAAGATTTGCCTGCTTGTCAGTGGGATTAAGAACGCACGTGGATACCACAGCAGCAGTTATAGTTGCTTGTGCTGTATTACACAATATAGCCATTGATCTTGGTGATTTTTTTGAACATGATCCTGATGAATATCTGGAAGTAATTGAAAATAATGATATTGCACCCATTCGCCAACCAAATGTGAATACAACAGTTAGAAATGCCATTATTGAAGGTTATTTCACCTGAAAATAATTTTCTAGAACTGTATTTTATCTGAAACTATATTATCTATTCAATTCTTCTCTCATACTGACATTGTTTACAAATAAAACTCTGCATTAGTAAATGATATAAAACTCTTTTAATTCAATTTTCATTTTTTAATAACATTGCATATTTTTTTTTCTTAATTTTCAAATCCCACATTAAGCTTTGTCTTTGTAGCTTATATAATTATTTTTGGGACATTGCTTCGTACTGGGCATTTCTTAATTTTTGCATGAAATATTTTTTTTTCAATGCCTCTGAACTGATATTCTTATTATTTTTTATTTTATTCTGCCGGGCACGGAATAGAGGCTTTGGGGTTGGTACAGTCGAAGGAGTTGGTTCTGGAGAAATAGGCATGGAGGTAGGGCTTGGGTTGGCAGAAATGACTTTAGTCTCTAAAATCGGCTCCATGTCTGAAAAGTAAAAAAGTGTATAATACATCAATACAAGAGTAAAAGCATGGATGAAAAATATTATTCCTTTTCATAATTATTGGTGAGTATTCAGCATCTGCAACATAAATTGGTAATTAATTAGTTATGTTTATTTTGATATAAACTTCGAGCAAATTTTACATATAAGCAATAATTTGTATATACATAATGAATATTCATCAAGACAATACATTACCATTGTAATATTATTTTTTTTTAATTTCTTGGGAAATTAAACCACAATATTTTTAAATTCTTTAATTCAACGTTTCGGTAGCGTTCCAGCTACCGTTGTCAAGAAAAAATGAGTAAAAATTGGTTTTAATTAGTTGTATCAAAGCACTTTCTAAATGCAGATAAATGTGTAGCTAGTATTTCAGCCGAATGTAGTCAAATTTGGTTACCAATGTTAAAAAGAGAAATTTCCAATAATCAATTACCTGCGTTATCAGGATAGCATCATAAGTTTTTATCCAGGTTTTCTTATGATTTATAATTGGAATAATTGTTAATCGATACACATTTCAATACACAAAATCACAAAACTTAGTATACATATTTTGTAAACTTAAATATCATACACAAAAAAAGTATCAAGAAACGCGTTTTATTAACAACATTTCCAATATAAGCGAAAAAAACGCGCTGTCCCAAAAAAACCGTTCCTGGAACGTGCACTTCACTGGATTCCATTTCTAGTAGACTATCATATCGTTGAAATGTCATAAAATGAAATATTTCATTTAACATTTTACCGGGGATGATCTACTATGAATGGACCTTAATAAAAATTTGATAACAAAATTTTGCAGTCTTAAACTTCAAAATATTTTTGATTGTCTAGTTGTCAAATTTTTTTCTGTTGTGTCAGTTAGGGATTAAAACCAATTTTTACTCATTTTTTCTTGACAACGGTAGCTGGAACGCTACCGAAACGTTGAATTAAAGAATTTAAAAATATTGTGGTTTAATTTCCCAAGAAATTAAAAAAAAATAATGAATAATATACCACAAGGAACATACAGAAGATACCATTGTAATAGTCAGCAGCGGAATCATACATATTGGGATTTGGTTTTATATTATCTCCCAATATGCTCAATATCTGCTTACTAGTGTTACTAATTTCGGGAACACAGCCACCTCCCCCAGTTTTCAAGATTTCTATCTAAAAAGCAAATATAAGAAAATGGTTAAGAAAATTTCAACTGATACCTGCATGAATTTATATTAGACAAGTATTGATTCTCTGGAACCATAGACAATAGAAAAATAGGACAAACTTATTTGAGAGGTATTTGTACCGAAGAATGTCTTCTCCCTTAAATACATATAATTTGAAATAATTGTATAAATTACAAACATTTGTGTGATATATTGTATTTATTGAATGATAAGCACATATATTTCTTGGTGAATTGTCAGCTATTCCAAACATTTTTGATGTCTACAAAATATTTTATTTTATTGATGGTCACAAAACATTTTCTCACCTTTTGCAACTTAGCTTCTTCTTTTGCTGAGTGTATTGCAGCTTGTGCATTCTCCTCCTCAACATCAATTTCCATGATGACAGCTTGTTCATATTGCGCTCTCTGCAAAAGATCTCAAATACATTAACTTATTACAAAAGAGTCTCTGCAAACAATTTAAAGTATATATGCAGAATATAAAAATTGTTGACGGAACAAAAAAGTAGTAGTTTCTTTTTCCAACTTGCACACTTTGGACACTGTAAGAATTCTGTTTGAAATGCAGAAGTATATATTATTATCATTTTAAACTTATACTTATGGAAATAATAAATAATTATTGAGTAGGACTTACATTCTCTTCTGCAACATCCTTCCTAGCTTTCCTTTTACAGTTTTTCCTCACATCTCTGGGCTCTTCCGCACAAGCATTAAATTCCTTGGCAATGGTCTCCCAAGCCTCCCTTTTCCTCTTAATCATGTTAGCATTTGTAAACTTGCTTTCCACAGTGTCTTTTTTTCTGTATAGTTGAGGAATTTAGGAAAAGGATTAGGTTAGGTAAAAATGGGTATTCTCTTGCCAAGACATTTATATTTTTTGGTATATTTATCAATATTTGGCATGTTTGCCATAGGTATATTTATCAGAGGATAGTAATATTTACTTTACATATTAAACTAATTTTATTCAAAATCTGAATACTGGAAATTAATAAATTGATGAAGTTCTGGTGTGGTTCTGGAGTATAGTTTTTTGTAGGTTATGTGTTGGCAAAAGGGATAAGAACAAAAATTTTATGATTGATAATAATTCTCTATCTTGATGTTACAAGGAATTTCTTTTATGTCCTAAATTCCTAACACCTTAAATACTTACGATTCTATGATTCTTAAAAACAACTCTTTTTCTTGTTGAGTGTAATTTTTTGTTTTAATTCGTCTACCGGCCATAACTATAAAATAACAATGTAAAACAGTAGCATAAAAAATATTTAATCCAACTCACTGGGAACACACGTATATATTTTTTAGATATAATTCTTCAAAAATGAAAGAAGGAAAAAAAGCATAGACTAACAAAAGCGGGAATCGAACAACTTTGAAGTATGATTGACACTTACATTACAGATTTAGTTACCGACACAACGTTGCCATAGTGTGTCCGGCCGTTTTGTAACGGTGCCGTTATATCTC
Source organism: Galerucella nymphaeae (assembly GCA_963978555.1). Taxonomy (NCBI): domain Eukaryota; kingdom Metazoa; phylum Arthropoda; class Insecta; order Coleoptera; family Chrysomelidae; genus Galerucella; species Galerucella nymphaeae. The sequence continues at coordinate 3,237,863 of OZ021706.1, read as the reverse complement.
GTCTGGTTAAGTTGTGAATACCAAATTAAATTTAACGGACCGTTATCCTGACGGCGCCGTTATCGTAACGGCTCCGTTATTTGACATTTCTGAATACCGATGTTAATGTTATTATCACGGTGAAACACATATTGCTAGACTGTAAAAAATATGATTTTCAGAGAAAAAATGAAAATTTATTACATGTACTATCGTCCATTTTTGATAGAAAATACGAAAATAACCTATGTCAATTTCTTAAGTCAACAAAGTTGTATAATATTTTGTGATTCATGCATCTCTATCTAGTGTAAATTAAATGGTTCCTGTCGCTAATAACCCTCAGCGGTTGATGCGACAATAAATCTAAAAAAAATATTTCTTTTTTGCTCGTTTTGTATGAAAGATGATATATAATCAATATTAGCTAACATAGTTTTCATAGAAATATCTTTTGTTATTATAGGTTCAATGCTAAATTTTGTGCCTAGTGATAAAAACTGTAGAATACCCTTAGGTATATCGTTATTAGAAATATTTTTAATCCAATTATTTTGGGTTTTAAGTACTGAATTTATTTTTTTGTTAATCAGATTATTAAGATTCTTTTTTTGTTTATTTTTAATTCCGAAAAATAATTTATTATATATCACTTGATGTCTTTCAAAAACGAATTCATTAGTGATGATAATTATTTGATTTTCCATTTCAATTATATCATTTTCAAGCCTAAATATTGGTTTTTAATTAAATATAATTTCATTAATCAAAAGTTTATTTACTAACCCATTATAGATAAAATAACAATTATCAATTTCTCCTTCTTTATCTATACATATGTTTGATATTGTTCTGTAAAAAGGTGGGAAGAATGTTCTTTTTTCTACACTGTAGGAGAAAGCATCTTCTATTGTATTCTTTCGCTAACTTGAGTTTAATTTTAGACCATGATTTCAATTTTTTCACTGATGTTTGACCATGTTATTAAGATGGTTTGTATAAATTATTAGATATATTTGCCAACTCAGTAATGGAGACGATTTATGTGGGGATGTGGCAAGAAAATACCACAGAATACTCTTTTTAAAGTGTATTCCAAGCTTTCGAGTATTATATATTCATTCTCGAGGACTAAAAATCATTGAGATATATGGTCAAATTATCAAATAAATTAATGTATAAAAAAATCCTAAAATACTTACTCTTTAAAAAAAAAAACACACGCAAAGAAGTAAAACTAATAAATGAAGCGTGCATTTCCATAACGTTGTAGGTGCCAAATTACAAACTTTTCAGGAGGAAGAAAAAACATATTTGTATGAAAACAGTTTTTATTTGAACTTTCACAAATTAAAAGCAAATAGCTTTCAGGATATTATGTAATAATAACACGCCTTAAAGCCATAATGAGCGGTAGGTACTTGAAAAAACAATATAAACTTAAGTTATAATTCCACAACGTTGTATGTGCCAACAGAGTTGCAAGTAAAAACGTTGTATGTGCCAACTTTTTAACTGGTATTTTCTGCAGTAGGGATTTGATCCGCATGTCTTAATTTCTTCTCAAAGTACTGCTTAGCCTCACCGTGAAGATATGGAAGCATTTTTTCAATATCAGATTTCTTTTTTTCTGGAATATCAATATGACTTCTAGTTTTTGGGAGGTGTATGTTCTTAAAATCTTGTAATGTAACTCCAGATTTGAGTATGTTTATCTCATTCCATACAGGAAACTCGCCAAAATTTTTAGCCATCATCACCACACCAAAATTCTCCTTTGTAAGACGAAGCTGCGTAGCTGATGAAATTCCTAGTTTCTTCGTGTTAAGTCTGTCATAAGCAATGGTTTTAAAATCATAAAAGTCCTCAACCACCCTGCATACGAATGGATTTTTCTGAGCCGCACTAGTGATAATGCGAACAATATCCATTAGGGTATAAGCCTTGCACACTTTCTTGCGTTTCTCTATAATCGCGAAATCTCTATCGCAACTAAGGAAGGTGTGTCCTTTTACAGGAAATTTGTGAACGATTTCATCAAAAACATCGTTTGCTAGCAGGGTCAGGTACATAGCAAGATTGAACTGGTTTTTATTTTGTCCCCCGCAATTATCGGACCACAAGATGAGCTTTCTCTTTTCGCGACTGTTAATTTCTTCAGTAAGGTAAGTGTATAAGCAGGAGCTAATTTCCAGTGAACCCCTTCCTCCAAAGTCTTCTGTCCACAAACACATGAATCCCTTTCCTATGACAGAATCGTGGATTCCTAAGTTACATACTGAAAGCTGTTGTGAATAGTACATTTCTGAGTGTGTTAATTGAGGAATGTACATTTGCTGCTGCATATCGAACGCAATAACATAGCAATCAGATGCATTTGCATTTTTTGTGTCACTTGACATTGCCTTAGTAGCAGCCTCTGCCTGCCGATGGTGAAGTTCTTGTTCTCCAACAGCAGCCCCGTCTCCCAATTTTATTTTAACAGCCAAACTGTCACATGTAGAACATGTGTCTACTTTGGTCCTAGCAAAAGATAAGTTAAATTTTGATATAAAAATTTCGTTATACCATTGCCGAGTCACAGGTGGTTTGTTAGGTGGCTGGTATTCAGCACAGTATTTCTCCAAAAAAGCACGATACATTCTGCTTACGTTTAAATCTGGTGACAAGAAGAGCTTATCCGGGGTTTTCATTCTTGCATAGTGGCTCTCATATGTGGGAAAACTGGCAATATGTTCCATAATTTTGTTAGTCCAGTCCGTTTTGGTAAAGGTATGTCGCACACCTCCTCGTCTTTCCGACACGTCCATTTTACCAGCAAGAATTTTTTCTCCCAAAAGTTGCACTCTTCTGGGAGTTATGCCAAACGTATTGCAAAATGTTTTAAGGCATACCCTTACGTCTGAACCTCCAGGCATTAATAAACAGTAACTAAAAGAGTGACTCCTCCTACTTTCAGAGGGATGGTCATACTTTCCATGCCGTCTCCTTTTGATTAGTTGAGGATGAATAAGGCTTTGAAGATAACCTTGCTGCTTACTGTAATCGGACATTTTGTAAAATTCCTTGAACAACTCAACACGGTATGTTAAAGTTATGGATCGGCATGCCCATGAACACTTGCATGTCACCTAAAGCAATACAGCAAAATTAAAAATAAAGCCCAAGAAATTGCCCTATATTAATTTACCTGAGATGGGGGAATTTTCTCTGGAACCGCTTTCTTAGAGCCTCGAGAAACATATGCTTCTCCAGAATTCCTCTTTTTTTTTGTTGCATTCTTTTGCCAACTCTCTACACATCGGCGTCTCTTTTTAGAACATTTCTTTAGGGCACCGGTTTCATCCATGTCAGCTTTTAATTGTAACATAATTATTTTATTTTAACGGCACCAACTAAGTCACGTCTGCACATAAAAATAATCGATAAACTAACCACGTTGTTACTAGTGAATAGAGTTGCACTACGGTACTTACAACGTTATGACTTGCAGAGCCCGTTTATCCCCACTTTTCCCGCCTTCGGCTAGGAATATACGCGCAAACAAATTTCAGGTCATAAAACATGGCACTTACAACTGATTTCTCGAGAAAAACCCATCTGAATCATTTTGGCACTTACAACGTTATGGAAATGCACGCTTCAAATATCTAGATACTGAAAGCTGCAGAAATCATTAGACTAGATTACTAACATGCTAAGGAAAGTTATGACTAGATGTTAGTTGAAATGCGCATATTATATACGTTGTGAGTCAGATGACTAATTTTCTGATACGTCTGCAATATATACTACAAAATAAAAATATGAAATGTTTCACTCTAGGGCGGTTTGATTCAAGTCGCTGTCCCAAACGAACGTCGCTCTCATAAATCATGTTTAAAAATCGCTTTTATTGTCAATAATTAGACGGTATGTACCAGCAGAGATTACAAAATGATAATATTTTCATTCATTTCAATCTTTGGTACCAGAGAAATGTGGAAGGCATATTTTGTTTTAAGCTATATTCAGCAGTAATTTGAGAAATATATATTTAAATTGATAGGATTCTTTATCGGAAAGGCTTATTTTTGACATAATTTCAGTACAATCCAACAAAGATTTACAAAAAATGCGAACAAGCCTGACTTTAGGCCTTACATTTTCTTATTAGTCTGTTAATTTTTTGTTTTCTTGCTTAATGTACTTATTTATATAATATTCTTATTATAAAAATCAATTATTTCAATTTCCGTGATTTTGTATTAACAAATATTACAAAATATTTAGTGTTTAAGCTTTGAAGAGAAAAATATTAATATGATTTTCTGCTCATTTTAATAATAAAAGACTCGAACAACCGATTATAAACACCGTTCCAAAATAACAGCGTTCGACGGGCGACGTTCCGTATAATATGCCAAATTGAAGGCAAGTAACTGTAGTAGCTGTACCATGGCACCAGCTTTTAAGCAAATTCAAGTCACCAGCAGCATCGGTGCTTTGCGCGATAAATTTGTGAACTATCTTATATTTTTATACTGTAATCTTTGCCGCAAAGTCTCGAAAACGGATTTTTAAAAGGTTCAGGCCAGAAAAGGAAAAATTATATGCAACATTTTGTCAAAATTTGTTTATGCTTCGACGATGATTTCACACCGAATTTGAATTTTTAATGTAAGGGCTGCTAAATACTACTCCTGGTTCCCTCAGGAAGTAGAATTTGTTCGTCGGGGAGTGAAGGACAAGTGATTTGTAACATTTTGTCAAAATTTGTTCATGCTCCGACGACGATTTCACACATAATTCGAATTTTTAATGTGAGGGTTGCTAAATACTACCCCTGGTTCCCTCAGGAAGTCTAATCTGATCATTGGGGAGTGAAGGACAAGTGATTTGCAACATTTTCGTTTACGCTCCGACGACGATTTCACACCGAATTTGAATTTTCAATATAAGGGCTGCTAAATACTCCCCCAGGTTCCCTCGGGAAGTGGAATTTGTTCATCGAGGAGTGAAGGACAAGTGTTTCGAGCAATGAATTATTCCACTTCTAGTATATTTGTTTCTTCTATTTGAAGCTCATCTTGAATATGCGCAGCTGATAATTGAATATGCTAAATGCCTGTTGTATCTTCCAAGTATTCCAATGTCAAACGGGGGAATTCAGGAACATGAAGATGATTGAGTAAAACCCATTGACCATTTCTCCAACAAAGATTTTCGGCTTTAAAACGTGCCTGTACTAAGTTCACCTCATGTGATTTCTCTAACATTCGTGTTGCTGTTTCAACTGTCGCTGGCATACTTTCAAGTGGACGGCACCGATTAATCAATGCAGCAGCAATGTTGATGAAATGAAGCAAGTAATCGATTGTGTAATTGACAAAGTGCCTTAAACAAATTGAAAATTGACTTCAAGTGGCCATTCCGAGATTCAAAAATTCATCGTGTGCTGGTTATTAGTCGGGCTTTATTCATCCGAAGTAGTGAAATGGTTTTGGCCCCTAGCAAGTAGAGGAGGCATTGAGTAGTTGATACCAAGGTCGTGTCCTGCAATGTAATTTTTTCTAGCTATTGCCCGAAATCCGATATTGTTTGGTACAAAGCGCTCCATCAAAGATAGGCGTACGTTGGAAATTATCATGCTAGTATTTTCCGAGACGGATATCGAAAAATTAGTTTCAAGAATTTATCTGAGTCACCATGTCGCAATTTGACAAGAAAAGTGATGAAGTGCTTTTCTGATATAAATCGCCTGTTGCCATCAATGGATTCACAAAAATTGTATTATCCTTGAAACAGCGGTTTCGAAAGTGACGTCAAATATTCGAACTAATCATTGGAAAATTATATTTTGATAGTCCTTCGGAGTATCCCCGAGTCAATCAATACCTTGGGAATGGGAAAATCAGGAAAGGGCGAAAGTCAATACCTTCCGCTCTATGTCGGTTTTCTGGATTCACGTTGAAGTCAATACCTTCAACGGAGATAGGATATCCCTAAGTCAGTACCTTAGGGACAGGAGTTTCAGGGAAGTACGAAAGTCAGTACCTTTCGTACGTGAACGGTTCAGGATGTTCGCTGAAGTCAATACCTTCAACGAAGATAGGGACACCAGGTAGATGTAATTCTACCGTCTAGTTGTACCACCATATTTCTAGAGTTTGATTAACGGTTTAAAATAACAATCTAAACAGTTTTATTACAAATTCGATAATATAATACAAAGAAGATATATTTTTAAAATTTGTTTTGAAATATACAGACAAATTAACATTAATTTTACAATTTAAGATCTCTTGTACTACTGCGGCAAATAATAATAGCTTAAAGATCTTTTAGAAGTTATATACTCATGTTTCTTTCTAGTAACAGATTCAAATTTTTTTATAATTGTTGATTCATTGGCAGTCTTAATTTTTGCAAATGTTTTATTTTGTATATTTATTATCATGTCCACAAAAATAAATATATTTGGATGAGGAGAATAAAAACTGTTTTTTAATAAAGAATGAAATGATTCACAAGCGTTGGTAGACCGATACATGCTATTTGTGTTACATGCTCAAACTTTTGGTTAGGTTAGGTTAGGTTAGGTTAGGTTAGGTTAGGTTAGGTTAGGTTAGGTTATTAGAGAATTACTGAGAATAATTTAAAATATGTTAGACTACCTGATTTCAATTTCGTGGTACAACTCGGTGGTCAAAAAAGGGCAACCTTTTACGCTGCCAGATTATGTCAGGTAAGCGTGGTACAACTCGGTAGTCTCCTTCAGTATGTATTGACGGGGTGGGGCGAGGATGGGTTTTTTGGTTTATTCTAAGTGGTTAAATCGTCGTAGGCTGGCTTTAGGTCTTTGATGTGTGCTTTCACTGTACGATTGTTTTGTGTGTCTCGTAGTTGAGAAATAACTTTGGAGCACACTTTACTAACGGTATATGGTCCGGAAAATTTTGGTGCTAGTTTTGCATTGAAGCATTTAGCTGCGTTTGATAGATTGTATTCTTTTTTCATCACCTTGTCATTAATTGTTGGTCTCCAATCTCTGTGTCGTAGGTTGTAGTAGTGTCGTTGGGTTGTGAAAGCTTTGGCTAGGTTCGTTCTCACTAACTCGAAAGTTTCTTTTAGTTTGCTCCATCTCAAGGTGTTTTCGGGATATTGCGTAGTCATTGTATTTCTTATAATTTTACTGGGGATTTCCAGCTCGTGTCCGAAATTTTTGAAAGCCAGTGAAAAACCCGTCGAGTCGTGTTTGGTGGTGTTGTAAGCGAAAACTAATTCTGGTAGGTTAGCGTCCCATTTTTTGTGATTGTTATTGCAGAATTGAGCTATCATTGTTTTGATGACCCTGTTCGTGAGTTCTACTGGATTATTTTGAGGGGAGTAGGGCGGAATATCATTTTTTGGTATTTGAAACTCTGTCAATAACTTTTTAAGTTCTCTGTTCTCAGTTTTAAGTTTTCATAGATTCTTGCGTTATCTGATATTAGTTCTTTGGGACATCCGAACCTCATTATGATTTTGTCTTTTAGATTTTGACATATAGTGTTTGCTGTAGTTTTCCTCGCGGGTATGGCTTCTAACCATTTTTAGAAAGTATCTTGGAAAATTATTATGTAGTTATTCCCCTTGCTGGATATCGGGAGTGGTCCTATAACGTCTGTCGATACTGTATGACATGGATGTGTTGGAATATATGTTGAGTGCATGAGTCCTGGAGTCTGTTTTAGCTCTATTTTGTACCGTTGACAGTTTTTGCAGCTTCTCACAAAGATTGCGGCGTCTTTGAACATGCCTGGCCAGTAGTATTTCCTGGCTACTCGTGTTATTGTTTTTGCTATTCCCAGGTGTCCTGCTGTGGTTTGTTCATGGTTCTCTGCGATAAGTTTTCTTTTGCTGCTAGGAATGCAGAGTTTCCAGGGGTTTGAGAGTTCCGTTTCTTTTAGATCGTATTTATCCCAGAAGTGTCTGTATAGTTGACCGTCCTTGATAGCGTAGTCTGGAAAAAGTTTGGGGTTGTGTTGTACTTCCTTCATTTTTTTTCTGTACCATTCGTTTGTCTGTATATCATCTGTGTTTATTACGCATATTAAATCTACTGGTTCTCTGGATAGTGCGTCGGCTAGTACATTTTGGTTTCCTTTCCGGTATATCACATCGAAGTCGAACTGTTGCAATGTCATTGTCCATCTTGCTATACGTCTTTAGGGGTGTTCCATAGATTGAAGGTATTTTGAACTTTGATGGTCTGTGATAACCGAAAAGGTGTATCCCTCGATATAAGGCTTCATTTTTTCTATTCCGAAAACGACTGCGAGTAATTCTTTTTCTGTTATTCTATAATTTTGTTCTGCTGTTGACAAAGTCCTGCTTGCGTACGCTATTACTTGTTCTTGACCTGAATCGTCTTTCTGTAAGAGAGCTACACCTAATCCGTGATTGGATGCGTCGGTCTGTAGATAGAATCTTCTCGAAAAATCTGGGCAGATCAGTATTGGGGCCTGCGTAAGAAGTGATTCAAGATTTTTGAATGCTTCTTCCTGTTCCTGTTCCTAACTCCAGCGGTGTTATTTTGTAGGAGTTTGGTCAGAGGAGCCGTTGTTTTGGAAATATGCTTTATGAATCTTCTGTACCATGATGTTATCTTTAGGAATCGGCGGAGCTGTTTGATTGTTTTGGGTGCGGGGTATTCGATTATTGCTTTCGTTTTATTTTCGTCTACTTTGGTTCCTGTTTTGTTAAACACATGTCCCAAGTATGTAATTTCTTCTCTGCAGAACTTGCATTTTTCAACGTTAACCCTTAGTTTGGCTTTTTGTAGTCTATGTACGACTTCCTTTACATTTCTTGGGTGTCACTCGAATGTGGCTTACAGGACTATGATATCATCTAAATAGGCGAAAGCGTGTTGTTCCATTACTGGGCCAATTATTGTATCTAATAGGCGTTGAAAAGTTGCGGAGGCTGCGTGGAGTCCAAACGGTAGTACTTTGAACTGGAACAGCCCTTTTCCTGGTGCTATAAAAGCTGTTATGGGTTTGCTGTCTTCTGCGAGTGGTACTTGCCAGTATCCGTTCTTTAGGTCTATTGTGGTGTCTAACGAGGTATTGACTCGGAGGGCTTCCTTCTCCGGTTGGCAAGGTACTGACTTCCCATATAGGAAATAGATGTTTTATATTTGTCGAACATACATCTACAAATTAATGAGTTTATGTCTAAAAGATGTTTTCTATAGACACTTTTTAGAGGTCTTAGTGTCTTTTTTTTGCTATGTCTTTTATATGTCTACTTCACGACGTCCATTAGATCAACTTCTATTGACGTCTATTATACATCTATACTTACAACGTTAAATAGACATATCGTAACGTTGATATCGCACTACGTCTTTTAGACATCTCATCAACATCCATTCTTGGTATATTAATACTCTACTAAACACATTTCAATAAATGACTCATCTACATTAGATGAAAAGAACCCAAATATTTCAAATTATGGGATGTTAAAAGCTTAAAATCAAGTTTTTATCCCACCCAACCACGATAATTTAAGAAAAAAACTTTTATTTCGCAACACACCATGCGGAAAATATCTTCACGATCTAAACAATTGTTTGAAAGTTTACATTCAACGAATCTCATTATTCTTAACAATAAGAGACAGAAATTGGAAACTAATTTTTATTTCTCTTAAATTTCTATTGATGGTCACTGTGATGACTTGAAGATCTAAAAAAAATTGAATCAATGAATGATAATAAAAGTCAAGGTGCGCTTTATAAATACTCACTCATCATCTGCCTCTGAATGTGAATCAGTAATGGTCTTCTCGCTTATCCTAAAAAAGATTAAAATAATTAAGGTAAAGCCTAACGAGATTTGAAATGAACAAGGCTTAGACCATAATATCATGGAACAATTAGTTGTCCTATTAGCGAGTGTGTGCTTTACTTACTCATCAAATGTCTTAAGCTCGTCAGCAAATCTCGAAATGTCTTCTGATGTATTATGGTTAACGTTATTACTACTCGACGACATGTCATCTATATACAGTGTGTCCACTTAAGTTCGCACCATATGGAAAACTTTTTTATTATTAAGTTTACGAAAAAAAGTTATTGTTTATAAAAAGCTCTGCATGATCCAAAACCTATATGCAACCATCAGGTATTCAATTTTTCCAGTCGTATACGAGGTATATCAGAAAATATGAATTTTGCTCAAGAATAAAGTACCTTTATTTTTGATAATATCGAAAACTTTAATCAATTATCTCTTTGATAACCTTTACGTCTCTTAACCTCTATGTTGCATTATTTGGATGAAGCATTAAAATAATTGATAAATAACAAAATTATTTATTTCACAATAATTATGTACAGTCTGTTCGCTGAATCTTTTCCCATGTATGAAATGATTCACATACTACTTTTTGTATTACGTCTCTTTCCTACTCACAGAATCTTAACCCCCGAAATGAAACCGTTTGTTCCATTACAGCGTAATATAACAAACAGAGATAGCCATATGATGAATGTCGGCGATAGGTTTAACGCGAATCTGTACGCTAGACGTCGTTGACAGACTAAAGACTTTGTTCACAACTACGACCTACGTGTTATTTAATGTATTGATTTATTGCGTTTGTATATTAATGATGACGCATGGGAAAAGATCCAACGAACCAACTGTATATAGTGCTAATAATGTTAATTGTGTAACAAGCGTGTAATAGTTTATCATCAATTCACTATTGCTTCAACGTATCCGCCTTCTCTTACAATACAGGTTTCCGTTCTAGAAGAAAATTCCCTCAATACATTTTTAATTATATTCGGAGTTATACCCTGAATTGTTTCCGTAATAATTGTTTCCAAATGTTCTACGTTTGTGAATGGCTTGTGTTGATATACCTGTTCTTTTAAGTAACCCCATAAGAAAAATCCTAGTTGGGTTAAATCTGGCGACCTAGCTGGCCTAAAAATATCGGAATATCTGTGAATTAACCTTCCATTAAAGATATTTTTAAGGTATTGCCTTACTTCCATCGTACTATGACATGTTGCGTCGTCCTGCTGGTACAATACCTGTCTTGGAAGGTCACGAAGAAAATCATGCAACTGATTTTCTAAAAAATTCAAATATCGTTGAGAAGTCATAGATTGTCGAAAAAAATGGGCCAATTTTATTATTTTATCCTTGTAAATGCCGCACCAAACGTTAGTTTTGAAATAATATTGATCGCGAGTTTTAATCGTAAAGTGAGGATTGGAGTCAGTCCACCATCGACAATTTTGCGAAGCCACTGTTCCATTAGACGTAAATGTAGCTTCGTTAGAAAAAATTATTTTCCTAGCCATGAAAGGATCATCTTCTAGCTCTCCTTGGATAATAAAACAAAATTCTAGTCGTCTGTCGTAGTCTCCAGGTTTTAATGTATGGATATATTGTGGTTTATATGAATGGAACTTGTTCTCTTTCAAAATTATTGATATTGTGGTTTTACCAATATTATCAGGAAGCGAAGATGCCCTGTTTCGCAGAGACAATTTAGGGTTTTCCAATGCAGATAACATTACATTCAACTTCATCTCTTCACATGTAACGATTTTTTGACGCTTGTTTGTGAATTTATTTTTAACATCTCCACATGTTTTGAATTTTTCCATAATTCTCATTACTGATGTATGGTGTATATTTTTCCCGGAATATCTGTTGTTAAATATTTCAGCTGCTTCACGATAAGTTTTATAATTATCACCAACGATTAACACAATTTCTATTTTTTCTTCCACACTAAATATTACCGGCATGTTAACAAATTTTATTTGACGTTCACTGTCAAACAATTATTACTATCAATAAATCATTTGTTTATCAGTGCATTCTAGATTTCAAATAACTACACTTGCATTTGCATTGTTATTGTAGTTAAAAAAGAAAAAAGGATTTTTTCCATATAATTCGATGTAATTGTATGTTTGAACGTAGTTTTTAGTTCTAAACAACTTTTCTTAATAATAATTTTCGATATTATCAAAAATAAAGTTACTTTATTCTCGAGCAAAATTCATATTTTCTGATATACCTCGTATACGACTGGAAAAATTGAATACCTGATGGTTGCATTTTAAGTTTTGGATCATGCAGAACTTTTTATAAAGAATAACTTTTTTTCGTAAACTTAATAATAAAAAAGTTTTCCATATGGTGCGAACTTAAGTGGACACACTGTATATATTATTATAATTATGTTAGGATTCTAAGTATGATTAATTTTTTTTTAATTTCAATAATTTATTTTATATTTGGTGAGTTTATTCAATTAAATTTTTTTTTATTAGTCAATTGAAATGATTTGCTCAAATTTATTATTTATTTTATTTTTCAATTTTTTTTTAAACATAAGATCTCTCTCAGGGGATTAGTTTCAAAAACGGAAATTCACTCACCTAACAAAACTGGTTGCATAACTTTTTAATCTCTTTAATCTAAACAAATTTTTATAATGCAAAAAACAAAAGGTTCATTTATTCATCAATTTTAGAAGGTTTCATAAATATTAAAAATTTTCAAATTAAAAAAAAAACCTTTCCAAATAAAAATATAATTCTGTGAATGTGTATCCTCCTTGAAATTCCTAATATTTTACTACCGTCAAATGTCTGAATCTCACGAAAAAACAAATCTAATTTTAATTTTAAACTAAAAAAAATATCCACATTTGTATTTGGAAAAATTGTGGAAACGTTTCCTTCAAAAGGTAAGTAACTATCAAATATGTCAAAATTATATGAAAATACTATTGTTAAATTATACTAATTTTTTACAGAAACTTATACTTAAATTGTCAAAGGAAATTACGAATAACACAAAAAAATTAAAGTTCGTCAAAATTTGATTTAAATAGTCTAAGTGCACGATTAAATGTCTTGGAGAAAATTTATGGAATATATTAACTTACAGTTCCATCATCTTCTTGGAATAAACAGAAATTGTTTTATTGTGTGGAAGCCTATCTTCCACCTCTTCAAATTTGGTAAATTTTATTATTATTCATTATTTTATTTTTGGAATGCCGAGAATTTTCTCTCAAAAAATTTTTTTATCAATATATTCTCTGACAGCTTCTGTCACCGCAAACCATCCCAAAATCTCCAGGGTATCCTTTCTCGTTTTCGAAACACTCTTAGATTTAATTTTAAATTGATTTTTAATGAAAAACGAGAATTCCTTTTCTGTAAATATACCTATTCCTTCATTTAATTTTCCAATTAACACTTCTTAAAATTATTTTATAAATTATAAATGAATTTAAAATATTGTACATAATATGTTCTTTCCCTTCATTATTCTCAAATTTTCAATAAATGATCCCATATTACTATTTTCTAAGTTAAACTAACTGAATTTCATGAATTAAATTAAATATTAAAACCAAATTATTTTATTAAAATATTAAAACCAAATTATTTTATTGGATATTAATCATTTCCGTTCTTGTTCAATTTATTCCTGTTTTAAATTTAAATGATTGAGTTTCTGAATCCTTCACATTGAACATATCATCTCAATATATATAAATAGAGACAGGATTCCAATAAAAGTTTATTCTTAAACATACTACATACAGTAGCTATTTATAAGATTAGTTTGAAACGAATACTTCTGTCTTCGGAGTTCCGTCGTGTTTGCGAAATTGTGATGTCTATCTATACGTACAGTAAACGCAGCGGAGTATCCCCGAGTCAATCAATACTTTGGGAATGGGAAAATCAGGAAAGGGCGAAAGTCAATACCTTCCGCTCTATGTCGGTTTTCTGGATTCACGTTGAAGTCAATACCTTCAACGGAGATAGGATATCCCTAAGTCAGTACCTTAAGGGACAGGAGTTTGAGGGAAGTACGAAAGTCAGTACCTCTCGTACGTGAACGGTTCAGATTGTCCGCTGAAGTCAGTACCTTCAACGAAGATAGGATATCCCTAAGTCAGTACCTTAGGGACAGGAGTTTCAGGGAAGTACGAAAGTCAGTACCTTTCGTACGTGAACGGTTCAGGATTTTTGCTGAAGTCAATACCTTCAGCGCGGACAGGTTTGTTTAGACAGGTCAATACCCTGCTGAACGAGGAGAGGAATTGTCGACAACTCAATACCTTGCCAACCGGAGAAGGAAGCTCACCGAGTCAATACCTCGCTAGACTGACTGCTACGATTCTCGGTCGTCCTTTTATATCTACACTGGCTTGGTAAAAACAGTTTCGTATCGATCCATAGTCGTCTCTAGAACGATGTTTCGGTGGGATATATTCAGAGGTATTTTATAACGTCCAATATGACTGTCTAGCCAGTTAACTCCTCACATGTGCTTGTTCCATTCTTCTACAAGACGAGGCGATGAAATGTTTAATTTCCTACTTTGTTGTCTATCAAAGCGTGTGTGCCCTTTGGTAGTTAGCTCTGTCATAAGCTCACTGTAGAAATTGAGGTGTTTATTTTTTTTCTTTCTTATTATAGATCATCCCACAGAAGCAGTTGCTGATAGAAAATAACTATTTTTTTATTTGTATGACAGGATCATTTACTTGATATGATTATTGTGAAGAATTGAGCCGCGTTATGAAAGGTATTGACATTGAAGTGATTCACAGATATGCTCATTTTAAATAGCGTATAATGAATATCATGAACGCCTCAAGACACCAGAAAGGAGATCATTATGATTTGTTTTGGAATGGAACATATTGATGATTGTACTTTTGTCAACATCATTTGAAACACATGTTAGTATGGGTTTTCATTTTTTTTTGTTCCTTGTATAATCAATATTTCATTGGTACTTTTTAGCACATTTTGTAATTTTCTCCTTATATTTATATATTATGTAATCACTGAAATTTGTTTGTTTGAAAACAATACTTCCTTCTCCTATTTCCATGATTATCATAAGATCAAACGAACTCACCTAGTGATGTTCGATCTTGATTATATGAAGGCCTCGTCTCATAAATAAAGACTAATGTAGTACCTCCGCCCCTGGCTAATACGTCCATAATCTTGAAAGCTGAGCAACAAACCGACTCCCTGCCCGTACCCCATCGATACTATTCAGTCTAGTTTAAAGCCGTTGTTACAACCCAGATAGGGTTATGTAAAAAGGGTTGGGTTGGGACTTAATTTATTTCAACGAGGTCTTCATATAATCAAGATCGAACATCACTTGGTAAATTCGTTTGATCTTATGATTATATTTCGGCCTTGTCTTTTGAATAAAGACCAATGTAGATGTTTGAAGAAGTTGTAACAACTAAATACATTACACAAAATATATTTATTTCAGAAAATATGCAACACTTGACGTTGCCTCAACATAGTATAAACTAAAACGTTATTATAACAAGGGAACAGTTAGAAAACGACCTTAACATTACGTACCAATATTTAGGTATATCCCGTAACTACAGACGTGCCATATGCGTAGCATTGTAACAGACGTGACGTCTCTAAGACGTACTTTTTCAAAATCCAGAAAAAAATAAAAAAAAATTTTATAAGCAATTTTCATTTTGGATGGTAAAAAGGTCTTCGGTGGAATAAAGGAACATAGTTTTTGAAAATATTTCACTAAAACAAAAAAAAATATTTTGTATTAAACATAGTGTTAGCGCAACGGCTTAAGAATGTGGACTGTATTTGATAGAGAATTTGCAATTGGTTAATCTTTACTATAAATCTTTCATTTTAAAGGGACTTACCCATGTTGTTGGTGTCTTCCAAAAATGGCTCCACAATCGATCGTTTCGCACTGGAAATTATTTCCTGCCCTTGTGACACTATTAAAGTTTATATTTATGTTTGCGAATACACTAAGCTTAGCAAATTTATGCGGTTTGTCAAAATTTATATTTAAGAAAATTACGAATAGAACCGAGGTGTTTCCTTCAATACAGCGGGTTAAACAACGATAAAACCAGTCTCTTATCAAAAGAAGGTTTGTACCTTATTTCTCAAACAGAACAATCTCTGCATATCTTTCTAGTGCATTCTGAACAAACTGCACGCTTACACATTATATAAAGGTAAGAAGGTTCGTCTTTTTTTTTCCGTATGACAAATTTTGCAAGTTTTTCTTGTTGCAAATTTTTCTTCTTCACCAACATGTGCTTGTTCTTTTAAACCTAGGATCCCCCCTATACACATTTTTATTTCTCGACTTATACGATGGTTTTCAAATCGCCTTCTGAATTCAGGAGTAACCAATTGCATTGCCAGCTGTTTTACGAATGTATACCTTGAAATTGCTGGATTATCACGAAAAGATTGATATAAAATATATGCATTTGCTGAGGAAATATCAACAATTCAAAAAAATAAGGTTTTTGGCAAACGTTGACTTTTTCTTCCACAAGAAAAAACACTGCATTTTTCATCCATAGCATCAACTCCACCTTTCGTCACATTGTAAAAAGCAATTATCTCAGGCCTTCCTGTATCAGGATCTAGGCTCTCATTATGGTGCATAGACGATATAAGCACCACAGCTTCATTTTTCTTTGGAACGTGAGATAATAACGTCATATCTTTTATGTAAACATATTTCGATGAACCAACTTCTCTAATTTTATTAGGAAGAAATCCAGCTGGTATTCCTTTTTTGTTTTTCTTTAATGTACCTACATATGTAAGTTTCTTCGATTTGAGGACATCGACTGCTTCGACAGTTGTCAGCTGTTATATTTCGATTTGTACCATACAAAGGTTTAGCAAGACGCAAAATAGCTTGGGTTGGTTTGGAATATTTCCTTTCATCATCAGGTAAAGAACACCCATCACTATCTTTACCAGCATATACAATATGTCTCAGTAAGTTGGAACCACATGGGAAACTTTTTTATTATTGATTTCAGGAAAAAATGTATTCCTCATAAAAAGTTCTGCATGTTCTAAAATCTAAAATACAATCGACAGATATCGCTTTTTTCTAGTCGTGTACGAGGTATGTCAAAAAATATGAATTTTACTCAAGAGTAAAATACCTTTAAATTTGACAATATCGAAAAATATTATTGAAAAAAAGTTATCAGTACCAAAAACTATGTTCAAATATGCAATTACATTCATTTATTTTGAAAAAATTGGTTTTGTGATTGTTTACTTGTTTAACAGAGCCGCCATTTCTTGTATTTTATAAAAACCAACTAGCGATTTAATGTTTGCCGTCAGTGCATCCTAGATCAAAAATTACGTACGCAAATTGCTAATATACAGAATTATCATTGCTTATACAGAGAAGAGTGAGTAAAAATAACAGAAATTATTTTTTCATGGCAGATGGATGATATCTGACAATAGCTTTCAATTATAATCAACTTTTTTATAATAACAATTGTCTGAAAAATAAAGGTACTTTACTCTTGAGTAAAATTCATATTTTTTGGCATACCTCGTACATGACTGAAAAAAAATTATATCTGTTGATTGTATTATTTTAGATTCTAAAACATGCAGAACAGCGGTGACGGGATCTGTTTTTCTCCGCTCAAACCAATACCGGGTGTCTCATTATATTCTGACTGTTTTTAAGAACTTATATCTTCGAAACGGTTCTAGATAATAAGATGCGGTTTTCACAGTAAGGTTTAAAATTACCATAAGTTTTGTTGTGACATATTCATATAAATGGCCTACTTCCGGTTTACCCGCTAGAAAAGTGGCGTATTTTCAAAATACAATATATGTAATTTTTTAAATGGAACACCCTATATATTTAGCAATTTCTTAAAAGATGCATATTTTTACTTTATAACGGTACTTTAAAGTTTGAAATCGGTGCACAGAAAGCGAAGTTATATAACTTTAACTGTATTCTGAAAATACGCCAATTTTCTAGCGGGTAAGCCGGAGGTAGGCCATTTATATAAATGTGTCACAACAAAACTTACGGTAATTTTAAACCTAACTGTGAAAACCGCATACTATTATCTAGAACCGTTTCGAAGATATAAGCTCTTGAAAACAGTCAGAATATAATGAGACACCCGGTATATCACGACCAAAACCATCAGTGGCAAATATGGATTTTATGTCCTCATTATTAGATTTGAATATCGACGTGAGCAGTAGATCCTAGGAATCTTTTCAATTCGATAATAACCATTTCTCGGAGATCTGAACTATCATTTTCGAATCTAGCCCTAAATTTGACTATAGTGGAATTGGTCCATCCATGTCTAAAATATCGTCACTAAATAACACTGTCAGGGCATCAGAAGATTTCGTAGTGTTATTTTTTAGTCCTGGACACTTCAAAAGTATATTATGTTGTTGTGTTCTAGAATTTTTGCTCACATCCGGAATCGCTGACCACTTAAAATGATTCTTGCCATAATAGTAGGTCATGGCATTTTCGTCTCCATCTCTTGAATTTTAAAAATCTGATTCCATTGCTTCATTGTCCTCATCCTCTTCACCTTCCATTTCACTTTCACTGCTATGGTCATTCAATATATAGTCACCATCCTCCTCGTCTTCCTCGTCAGAAAATTCCTCATCTACCCACTTTAGAAGGGTTTTCCCATAGTCTTCATCGCCATATTTCACTCGCTTCGAAGGGCCTGGCAAACTATCGTTTTCCATCATTTTTGCCTTCAAAAATATTTAATTGTTCTATCTCAGGGATGGGATTTTTATTCAATAAAATTCTCATGAAATCAAGTAACAAGTGTTTATTAAATTATAGAGGTCCTATGTGTCCTACGAGTTATGACACCTTAACCAAGGTGATCTTAAGGTCACTCAGAGACTATGTATAAAATACAAGACCCTTACTAATTATGTGGAACGGGCTCACTTGAAGATGTCTGCTATTCCCATTTAGTTGTATCGTTTCCTTGATAACGGAATGGTGACAGGAATCAGTTTCAGGTACAGGGTGATAGTGGTATATCCTCACTCCTTGGTAAACCGAATAATTCCACAATTCCCAGGATACTACCAGATCCTCAAACTTCCATATGAATACTACACTTTATATGTAGTATAGCTGGCAATCCCAAGATATGTATCGATCCAATAACACCATTAATAAGTGGTATGTAAAACAATCAGAAAGGAAAAGGGTAAGAAGAGAATAAGAAAAAAAAAGTCTGAAACAAGAAAGATCAATGTAACCCTATCAAATAATGATAAAAGAATTTCAGCCAAGTGATAAAATTGAAATATAGACTCACCTAATGTTATTGGGTGACCTATAGGTAAGTGGTACTTTTAATACTTTATATCCAATCAAATGAATGTGATCCCTTGATCACAGTAAGTATTAATATCCATCTCTTGATTTTCAGCTAAAATATTCCCCATAAGAAATCTAGCACATGCTAATCAAAGAAGCCAAAAAAACAGGAAATTAAACGAGAACGATCCTTGTCTCCTCTCAAAACTGAGAAAGAAGAAATCTTCATTCAATATACTATTTAGCCACTATGACTGTATCCCCTAGTTAACAATAAATTAAGTTAATTATAGAAGAAGAATTTTATTTGCCATTTGACAGTACTGTCTAATCTGATTGTTACAAAAAAAACTAAAAAGATGTAAACATGGCAATTGCTGACAAGATTTACTTTTGAATTGATTAAATAAACGGCATCCAAATATATATAATTTATTAAGTATGATTGCTTCGCTTCCTGATGTTCCAAGGTTAGTATTTTTACTCTTTAGTATCTATTAGGATTTCTCCAATCCGGTTTTTAATCTGTAACATCATGAAAAACTGAAAAAATGAATATATTAAATAAAATTCTAATAACTACAAATACTAACACTTACACAGACCTGACGCAACACAGACACTTCCCAACAATCGGAACACCGTACGTAATTGCATAAACAAATCAACTTACCTCTAACACTGTAGCCTTATTACTGATTTTGGCGAAGGTATTTAGCATTTCAGCCGTTTATATGCACCGAAAATCTACGAAATATGACTGAAAAGTACGTCTCAGAGACGTCAAATCTGTAGTTACTATTAACAGTAACAAGAAAAATGAAAAATAAAAAAGTTGAATAAGTTAATTTCAATAGACCTATTTTGCTGTGTAAGTACAACCAACAAAAAAGGTTTACACATTGAGAAAAGAAAAATTGAGAGAAATTTATACTCATAAACTAAGAATTGTGTTGGCAAACTCCTCTTTAGATACCTACTAAAGGTCTGTTATAAAAATTGGCAAATGCCTCAGAGTTCTGGGTCCATCTCGCTGCTAATCTAATTGAATCAAAACTAACCCCTTTTCTGGCTGCAGCTGATGTTGCTGCATGCCTTGTACTATAAGCCGTGAATTTAGATATATCAAGGCCACTTTTTTCTAAAACTTGCTTTATCCACCTCCCGATGGTTTGTGAGGTGGCTATATGAAAAGGTTTTTTATATGTTATAAATATTAATTTACAGGAACCCCGTGTTTCTTTTGTTTTCTTTAAGTATTCTAGGAGAGTCCTAGCAACACAAACATCTGGATCAGCCTTAAAAAACGGTAGAACTATGAAGGGCTGACTTCTGATTTTCTCCGACGTCTTTATCCTACTTGGAATCCTCATCTCAATTCTGTCATCGTGAATTTTTATTATGTTGTCAATCTCAATAAGGTTTGAATACGTTGACCAGTTGTCAATGCCATCAAACTAACTAATTATATTACGGTCTCGTCTTGTAAATAATAAATATGAAGTACCCCCGCTTTGGCGCTCCTGAACCACAATATTCAAAGAAATCGGTTTTTTCCCTTTTCTATCTATCACGACCTAACCCCTCACTTGCATCGCCTACCTGCTTCAGTCTTCGTTTTTGTGCTTTCTGAGCCACACGGGTTGTCGAAAGCTATAGTGTAGTGTAATTATCAATTTCGTTATTAAATATTCACATTATCGTGTAAAATGCCAGGCGGGGGAAAGAAGAGACCCAGAAATCCTGAAAATAGAGGATCGGATAATGCTGAAATCAAATCAATGTTAAAATCAGTAATGCGAAGGTTAAATGCGATTGAGCAAAAACAGAAACGTTATCGTCGTTCACCAAACCATTCTTCGGAAGAATCGAATAACAGTAGCCACTCCGATTATACAGACGAGCTCAATTCTGATTGTTCTTCACCGAGAGAATACGCATCCGAAGTTGAATCGACGATTCAGGATAATAATTCTAATCCGGTAAACACAGGTAAGCAAATTTTTTTTTTAGGAAAACTATATAGTACAAGAATGCTTATAATATATCCAATTAAAATATCTACTATGTCTAGAATGACATAAGTTCACAATGCTTGAAATTTCCTAGAGTGGAAAGTGGATGGTCCACAAGCTTGGAATTTCCTAGAGTGGAAAGTGGATGGTTCACAAGCTTAGAATTTCCTAGAGTGGAAAGATCCTAGAAGATAAATCAGCTGAGCTTAGAGTAACTCATGTTAAAAATAAACCTATTATATTATCTTATATTATTTTATTCTTGTCAAGCCTAGAGTGGCTATATGGTAATATGATCTTTCTCTTTTCTCTGGGTTACAGATAACGCGAAACCAGACATAATCATTTTCATTAATTCAATTCTGGGAGAAGAGATGCAGGTAAAAAGTGTCTCTGAACTGATTCTACAAGAATTAGTCACACGTTATGAAAACGTTTTATTGAATGGATTAAAAGAGGAGGTTAGAGTGGAACTTATAAATAAATTTCTTCCACCTGAAAACTTAAAAAACGATTGTACCTCCTTTAATAAATCCAGAGGTCAAAGTAGCAGTACAAGGAAACACCCTTAAAAGAGATACAAGATTATCCAGCCTGCAAGCGCAAGTTGCGGCAGTTATTTCAGCATTAACCCATTTTATATCTGACTTGGCCAAGAAAGGTGGAGAGGAGGAGATCAAGTATATAGAAACTACAAATGACGCGGTACGCTTGCTATGTGATGTTTTCCATCATGAATCGGTTACAAGGCGAGAACTATTGTTGTTAAATTTAAATAAAGACCTTAAAGAAACCTTACAAAATAACACGATTTCCGAGTACTTGTTTGGCAAGGAGCTGGACACCACTATCGAAGCTGCAAAAAAGCTTGAAAAGTCAAGCGAACACTTGAGAGTTAAGAAGAACAAGCCATCTGTTTCTACCTTGGCCACATCTTCCAAACAGGGGAACTACCGTCGCCCATCTGCGGGCGGGCTACAGATTCCAGACACGCACTCCCATGCAAAACAGAAAACCGATGACGTCCACGTCCAAGCATCCTCATCATCCTCAAAGTCAGAATTATCGGCACAACAGCAGCGTCGAGAGAAGACGCCGGTATTAAAGGTTAGTAGGCTATGTGGTAGACTACTACATTTTTCCCAGAAGTGGAAAGATCTAGGTTTCCCTAGGAAGGTCATTTCCTATATAACTGGTCTTAAAATTCCTCTTATCAGAAAACCCATACAAACAATTGTTCCTATGGAGCCTTCAAGGTCACATAAGGAATGCGTTTCCATTGAAAATATAATTAAAAAATCTTTATTAAAGGGGGTTTTTTCTGTTGTAACACCCTGTAAAGGTCAATATATATCGAACATCTTTATTGTACCAGAACCAGATGGTTCTAACAGATTAGTTATTAATTTAAAATCATTTAATGAATTTGTAGCAACATCACATTTTAAGTTAGAAAATCACAAAACTGTGACTCAACTAATAACAAAAAATTGTTTTATGACAAACATCGACTTAAAAGATGCTTATTATTTAGTGCCGATACATAGCTCTCATAGAAAGTGCCTACGCTTTCAATTTAAGGGCTGCATTTATGAATTTAATTGTTTACCGTTCGGGTTGAGTTGTGCCACTTTAATTTTTACAAAGATTTTAAGAACAGTTATATCTTATCTCAGGAGGCGTGGCCTTCTATCTGTTATATATTTGGATGATTTTCTGCTTCTCGGAAGAACTCTTGAAGAAAGTATTTTTAATACACGGGAGACTATAGGGTTCTTAGAACAATTAGGATTTATTATAAATTATAAAAAGAGCTCTCTTACTCCTAGTTGTATTTGTCAATTTCTGGGGTTTCGATATAATTCTAATAATATGACTGTTTCATTACCTCAAGAAAAACGTAACAGGATATATAGACTATTGACAGTTTTCTCAAAATCAAAGATTTGCACCATAAGAGAATTTTCAAAGTTTGTTGGTACTTTAGTGTCTGCAGCTCCAGCTGTCAGATATAGTTTTCTGTACAATAAGTTATTTGAACGCGAAAAGATTAAAGCTTTATACCGGGTTAATAATAACTATGATGCAAAAATGAATATTTCTACGGGATTGTTACCTGATTTTTCATGGTGGTTAAAAAACATAATGTTTTCGAGTAATAGTATTCAGGATGATAAATTTGTTATAGAGATTTTCTCGGACGCTTCAAAATCTGGTTGGGGTGCCTATTGTGAGAATAAAACCACCTTTGGGTTCTGGTCGAATCGGGAAAAACAACGGCACATCAACGAATTAGAACTATTAGCAGTGTTTTTTGCCCTGAAATGTTTTACGCAAGAATTGTACGGTTGTAACGTCCTATGCAGAGTTGATAACACAACTGCAATCTCCACTATTAACAGATTCGGAAGCGTACGTTTCCCAAATTTAAGAAAAATCTGGAACCTTTGCGAAGAAAGGAAAATATTTATTTTTGCGTCTTACATTTGTTCGAAAAATAATGTGCTTGCCGATAGAGCTTCTCGGCAAATACATAAAGAAACTGAATGGCTTTCCACAAATTGACCTCTTTGCAAGTCGCATTAACAAAAAATGTAATATTTTTATATTTTGGGTCAGAGACCCAGAGGCTCATGGGGTAGATGCTTTCACGTTAGATTGGAGTGGGATGAGGTTTTATGCATTTCCACCGTTTTCCTTAATATTAAGAATATTACAAAAAATAATTAAAGACAAAGCTGAAGGCATTGTTGTGGTACCTCAGTGGTGTTCACAACCATGGTACTCAATATTTAAATCATTATTAATAGATGATCCCATAGTATTAGACCCTAACATACAATTACTTTCATTTAAAAGAACACCCCATCCGTTGTGGAAAAGCCTTTCCCTGGTGGCAGGGAGGTTGTCCGGCAAGCGCTATTACGGGGACGAGTACCTCTAGAAGCCCTGGATGTATGCTCATCTTCAATAACAGAATCAACCTTGAAACAATATAGTGGGGGTCTACGTTTTTGGTGGACGTTTTGTATGAACAAAAACCAGGATCCATACAAGGTAACTGTCGAAGATGTTCTGGAATTCTTGACTATGCATTTTAATAGAGGCGCAACTTATGGAACCCTAAATTCATATAGATCAGCCATATCTCAGATAGCGGGGCCAAATTTTAGTCAAGACTTCAGACTTAAGCGTTTTTTCAAGGGACTTTTTGGTAAAAGACCTCCCAGCGCCAGATACGAGAACATTTGGGATCCACAGATAGTATTGTCCTACGTGAAGACGCTTAGGACCGAAGACATTACCCTAGAAGCCTTAAGCAAGAAAACAGCAGTTTTGTTAGCCCTGGCTACTGGCCATCGTATACAAACTTTGGCTCTAATCAATATAAATAACATTTCAATCCAACCTTAAAAAATCCTAATAAAAATATCAGACCGGTTGAAAACATCTGCAGTAAATAGATTTCAGCCTCTTTTGGTTCTACCTTTCCTTGATGATGATCCTCAATTATGTGTAGCCAGAACACTCAAAAAATATATCACCGCCACTAAAAATTTAAGAAACTCTTGTGATTGGCTTTTCATTACTTTTAAAAAACCCCATAGAAAAGCATCTACCTCTACTATTGGTAGGTGGATCAAGAATATGTTGGAAAAAAGTGGAGTAAATATGTCAATATTTAAACCACAGAGTACAAGACATGCTTCCACTTCTTCAGCTGCTAGGGCTGGGGTCAGTTTCGATCATATAAGATTAGCTGCGGGTTGGTCAAAGAATTCAAAAACGTTTGCTAGTTTTTACAATCGTCCTATTATAGATGATACTGAGTTTGCGAAAACTGTACTAACTTCTTAATTGTTAGCTTACGACTAAATAGTTAAGTTAATTTAAGTTACTTATCATTGTTATCCATTTCGTGTAAAATAAAAATTTTTGAGTTCATCTGTTGTTGCAATGTACTTGAAACATCTACATATTTATTATTTACAAGACGAGACCGTAATATAATTAATAGATCAAACAAACTTACCTTAAGTGATGTTCGATCTTGATTATATAACGGTCTCGTTGAAGTAAATAAGTCCCTCCCTACCCTTTAAACAACAACTTTAAAATGACTGAAGCAGGTAGGCGATGCAAGTGAGGGGTTGGGTCGTGATAGATAGAAAAGGGAAAAAACCGATTTCTTTGAATATTGTGGTTCAGGAGCGCCGAAGCGGGGGTACTACATATTTATTATTTACTTCAACGAGACCGTAATATAATCAAGATCGAACATCACTTAAGGTAAGTTTGTTTGATCCATTAATTTTTGGGTGATCATCTCCAAACTGATGTCCTCATTTCTTAATTCCCGCAAATAATTTATAACTATGCTGAGATCTCAAGTATTATTATATTTTGGCAAAGCTGGTCTTTTCCAAAAACTACCTTAAAAAAACCTCCTTGCTCTGAAATCTTGCGCCAAGTCTGGCCCAGCTATCTGTGCAATTGCTGATCTATAATTATTAAGAGTTCCGTACGAAGCTCCTTTATTGAAACCTTCTGTTGAAAAGTCTAGTACGGCCGGAATCTCTATTTAAAAAAAATTATACTTTTCGATATACAGAACTCCCACCATAGAATTAAGGCTGTATTGTATTGTTTTAACGTAGCTGGTGTGATTTAACTTAAACATATATATAAATATAATGAGTCCTCAGGCACCTCTCTCAATAACAGCGCCCTCCTGATAACCTCCCTGTCACCATGGTAAGGTTCTGCCAAAGGGGGTGTGGTGACCTATAAAAATATCCTAAGGTGCTTTTTTCTTTACAAAATACTCCTCATCCTGATCTAGATGCATCCGAGAATATCTCTAAGTGGAAGTTGGACAACCGAATATTATTAGGTGAATTTACATTATTTATGAACCAATTAATATTGAGAGACAATAATTGCTGTGGTATTTTTATCTGTGCATTATAACAACCCTTAGCTTGTTTTAAAGCCACATGTTTAAAACTTTCTAAAGACTTGATATGAACAAAACCATATTTTATTGCTGGACAGGCTGAAATTAATGTTCCAATGAATTTTGCAAGGGCTCGAATTTTACATTCCTTTAACTTTGAAATTTTTTTACAAATCTTAGATATTCTAATTTGTTTTTCCCTTGGCAAAGATACTTCCATTAAGCGAGAGCTATATACAAAACCTAAAAAGTTACATACATTGCTGGGTATCAAATTACATTTTAAGTTGTTAATTAAGAAACCTAAATATTTAAAGGTTTTGAAGGTTAATTCTGTATTGGCATTACAATCGTTATATGATTTTCCTAAAATCAGAAAATCATCCCAGTAGACCACTAAGAGTACTCCTTTTTCTTTCAGCATATTGACTACAGTTCTCAGAATTTTTGTGAAAATTCGAGGGGCACAGCTTTAGCCAAAAGGCAAACAATTAAACTCGTAAGTTATTTTTTCTTATACAAATCTCAAGTATTTCCGATGTGCTTCACGCACCGAAACCAGATGATAAGCGTCCTTCAAATCTATTCGACACATAAAAAAATCTCAACCTATAAGACGAGCAACTACCTTGTTATCTTCAATTTTAAAGTGTTCATTTTCTACAAAGGAGTTCAAGAAAGGGGAGATTATTTCCAGAATTTGGACAATAAAGATTTTGAGACAAGGTTTCGACTTTCAAAAGAAGCTGCTCTTCAAATTCTGGAATCAATTGAAGACCGACTAGAATTCGCAAACGACAAGTAGGTACCTACCTATAATGTATAGTAGTTAACTTTTTATTATAGTTTTTATTATTATGATTGGTGGTATAGGCATTATTGTTGACCGTCGAAGTTCAATTGACTTATTCTTTTTCTGGAATAATTCTGTTTCTCCAATGAATCAGTGTAGGAACCACGACAAATAGAATTCTATTTTAGTGACGTCACGTTATTTAGCAAAAACGTTCCACATCGTTCGAAAGTAATTAATTGGTATCATGACACAGAATCTGAAGGGTCTTCTTCCACCTTCTTATAATCGACTTCATTCTACAAGTCTTAAAAGCTAGAAAAAATGATTAATCTTTCTTTTGGTGACGTCACTAGAATAGAATTCTATTTGTCGGGATCCCTACACAGTTATTATGTACTTTAAGGTATTATGCTACTGGTTGTCATCAGATAGCAGTTGCTGATTTTTCTGGAATTAGTAAATCAACAGCACACAGAATAATACATCGAGTTAATGCTGCTATTGCCTCTCTTCGTCCTCTGCATATTACGTTTCCTACAACTCCTGGAGAAATTCGAAGGACACAGACAGATTTCTTCAGAATCGCCAGCTTTCCTAGGGTTCTGGGTGCAATTGATTGCACTCATGTTAAAATTAATACTCCATGTAAGTTCCCCCAACATATTTTTGTTTCCAATTAATTGTCAACATTGTTCCGTTTTTCAGCTGGTGAAAATGCAGAGTTGTTTCGTTGCAGAAAGGGTTACTTTTCCCTCAATGTTCAAGCTGTTTGTAATGCAAATCTTGAATTTACTGACATAGTTGCCAGGTGGCCTAGTAGTACTAATGATGCCACAATATTCCGGAATTGCAATCTTAAAGCTATATTTGAAAATGACAGGTATGGGAATGCTGTTCTTGTAGGAGATAGTGGATATTCCTGCTCAAAATATTTAATGACACTTTTTGATAATTGTTTGAATCCTGCTGAAGAATTATTCAATGAATCTCAAATCAGGACTAGAAATCCAATTGAAGGAACTTTTGGAGTATGGAAAAGGCGATTTCCTGTATTATCTTTAGGAATAAGGGTGAAATTGCCCATAATTGTGGCAACAGCTGTTCTCCGTAATATCCTTCGAAGACGAAGGGAAGCTGTTCCTCAATTCGAGCCAGATTTTGATGCTAACCTACCAGCTTTATGGGAAGTTATAATGGCTCAGGGAGACATGGGGCACTATCCAATTTCGGCCCCACACCAGCCATTGAATAGGAGGAGAAATAATCCTGAACACAGAGCAAGGTTAGTGTTTCCCTATGATGTAATATGGAATTTTTATATTAGAAAGCCTTATTTCAGGCTGGCACATATGGGTCACCAAAATAGAGAAATTGGAAGAGAGCAACAACTTGCTGAAATAAACAATCCACATCCTTAACTGTGGATAATGATAGTCCAAATTTCAGGTTTTTTACTTTATGGATTCTATACTCAGAATATATATTCATACCTTTCAGTGTTATTCAATAAAAGCATATTTTCCAGATATACTGACTTTTAATTGCATTAAAAACTCACAGATAGGAACTCATATGAAAAAACACAATTTTCCAAAACAAAAACAAAACATCAAAATATCAAATTAAAAAAATGTTCCTGTTTCACAAATATGGAAAAATAAGACAAAACAATATTCAAAAGAAAAAAGACCTTCACTAATACAAAACATCAAAATATCACATTAAAAATTGTAACATGTCTATCGACCTGTTTCGATTTGACGAAATAATTTCGATTTTACCGCTTGCCGTCATAGTAACTACTTCCAATTTAGTTCTGTGATCTAAATTTCTCTTATCGTTGATCGTTACGACAAGTGACATATGATGTCAACGCTCGATTCTCATTCTGGATTTTCCTTCTTTTCGTTACCGACCCTTGAGAAGCAAGGACCTATCTTTCTACCGTCTCTTTTAATTTTTTATTGCTTTATCTTAAATTGCTGTGGTAAGTCCAAAATTATTATTTATATTTATCAAGCTTTTTCTAAAGTAGTGGCTGATATAATTTTTTTGTGCATTTCTTATTTTTTTTTACAGAGATAGACGAATATACACATACCACGTGGTCAACTACATTTCTTTTATACTTGTACATTACTTTTAAACTTAATCTTTTATCGTAAATAGCTGTTACCTTTTTTAATGCAAATATTTGCTAGATTCTCTGTTGTAGAATACCTAATTATTTTCAAAGATAGATAACCTTTGCATTTTAACCTTTTCAAATATTCTGCCAGTGCTGGCTTCACATTTCATTAAACATTTTATTCTTTTAGAAATGGTTTATTCATAACTTTTTACTATAATTAATATTTCAAGGTCATTAGTACTTTTTCAATTTGGCTGATCATTTTTACTGTTTTAAATGGGACATATATGTTGGAAAGCTTTCAATAAATTTAAATTTAATTATTTCAAACTGCCTTCCTTTTTTACCTGAAAAGCTAAACCAACATTATGTGCCCCATTACATTCAAGTTCTCACATATCCCTAATCCACCTGAACTTCTAGGTAAGCACAGCTGACAGGTCACTACAGCCAGGTTACCGTTTACTGCTAGGATACTGCCAGGTTACCGTTCACTGCTAGGATACTGCCAGGTTACCGTTAGATTCCATTTCTCCAACTCCGAGACATCTCTACTTCTACTCTGACTGCTATACTTCAACTTCCAGACATCTCTACTTCCACACCGACAACTATACTTTAACTTCCAGACATCTCCACTTCCACACCGACAACTATAGTTCAACTTCAAGACATTTCTACTTCCACTCTTCAACTTCAGGACAAGCTAAGTACCTTTAAGAAGTACAGGTTTCTTACCTTTTTCAACATTTTTACCTTTTCCTAATGGCAGAATAAATTTAATATTTGAACTTCTTTTTTTTAATTTCTTTTATACCCGGCTGTAAGAGCTGTAGGGACTGTGTCCGGGTTTATGTAAATTTGTTACTTTTTTTATTTTTAAATTTCAGTTAATTCTACAAGGTGTTTCTACCTTTCTCACCTTACTTCTTTTTCTTAAAATTAAATTATCTTTTTTCGTCGACGTCTAAAAAGGTAGTGGCGCCCTTAAGTTCTTATAGTCTGTCAACCCTCTGGCATACCTAGTGTGGCATCAACATGGAGTCGATCCACCCTTGAGAGAGTCTCTAGCCGGGATCTGTCTCTTAAGGAGAGAACAAGTGTTACAAAATAAAAAGAGTTTCTAATTCACAAACCTGAGAAAAATAAAACAATATTTCAATGCCCAGAACAAAAAAACATCAACACAAAAAGATAAATATCACAATAAAAATCCAAAAAGTTGACTAGATATAAAATCAGGGATTTCACATAAAAACAAAACTCAACTCAAATTCAAACCCTAAATATAAAAAGTATACAAATATAAAACATGAAATGTAGCATTAACTAAAATCACAGATTATAAAAGAGAACAGATACGAATTCCGGCAAAACATCAAAGGATTTTTAGATCCGATTTCAATCACCTTGGACCTTTAACTCGGTATGGCCGCGATGTTGCCAGTTTAAAATATTTTCAGAATTTCTTACCAAATTGCAATGTTGACTTGGAAACAATAACAATTTCCAGTGCCGGTTCTCTACTTTACTTTCCGAATGAAATTTATTTGGACAGTCTTTTTATGAACAATACACTCCCCCGTGATGTTTATTCATTTTAATAAAATAATATTCTAATGTACACTATTTTCATTACCACAACCCACAATCGATTAGTCAAATAACACAAATAATATCGCAGATTGACAACCTTCAAAATGAAGTGTCACAACTGACGTTTTGTATTTTGATTTTTGAGCCAAGCCGTCACGGTTATTGTGCATGTTTGCCAAAGATGATTTGTGAAAAAAGTATGTATTTATGGTATGATTTTTATACATTATAATCTTTTAAATTGTAGAATTCTCTTAATGTTAATGAAATTGATTTAAAACAAGTAATTGTCGAATATTTATATCTGTATAACTATCACACTAAAAATAATGCTTATAAAATATTCAACATATGATCGTGAATTGAGGGAAATATTATGCAAATTGATAACCCTGTTGGAAAGTTTCGCGAAGAGGCCCGAACGGAGTCGACACATGACGATGGACCTTCAAATGGGTATGTCCACCCATCTCTCTCTTTTTTACTGTTCTCTGTCAAGCTTTTGCATCTGTTCTCTTTATAATCTGTGCTAAAACAGCAAAAATAAAGTCTATTCTTCAATTTCTGAGCCTTAATTTGGAGTTCCAGGAGGAGTATTCTTGTTCGAATCTTCTCTTGCCTCAACTTCTCTCGGTGTATTTCCATAATTACATGATGTTCCTCTTCAGCATGAGATGAAACAGTTGTTAGGGTCTCTATTTTTTTTTGACAAAAGTTCTTCAGGAGGCGAAAGAGGTGGAGAATACAAGCACCGCAAATAGACGTATTGATAACAGTCTCACGCAAAGAAGACCGGAGACCAGAGAACGAAAAAATTCTGCAAAGGAAATCCAAACGAGATCTACCCTGAAGAATTCAAAGTGAGTAGCAACATCAGCAAGACAAAAATACTGTACATTGCTAGTTATACTAATTAATAAATATTTCATATATTTTTTTTTGATCTACTGTAGTATAGGTTAATACATATTATTGAAAACTCAAAATGAATCAATATCTCAGAGATTTCCATATTGAAACAGTTGAAACGAAAATAATTGAAGATGTCTCACAACTTACGAAACTAGACAATACTAGGGTAGATATAAAAATACTTCACAATAATATACGGAGTGTGAATAAAAACTTAGATCAAATGAAAATATTATTAGAAGGAACTAGACATATTTTTGATATAATAGTTCTATCTGAGACTTGGCAAATTAGAGATATAGACTTATATAATATGAATGGTTATGTTATAATCTCATCTACAATTATGGTAATGTGAATCAAAATGATGGAGTAATAATTTTTTTTAAAAATAATCTATATTTTACTCATGATATAATACATCTATCAAATGGAATCAAAATTGTACAGCTGAAAGTCAAACTTCACAATAAAAATATACATTTAACATCTATTTACAGATCACCATCTACATCTACTAACAGTTTCATTGAAAGTTTATCAGAATTTCTAGAATCTTGTGAAGACAACAATATTAGCAATCACATTTTGATAGGAGATATCAATATTGATATAATGAGGAATGATGATATCACAAATAACTATTTGAATGCACTCAGTGCTCATGGGTTCATATCTCATATAAATTCTGTAACAAGGATTAACTCTGGTACTTGTATAGATCATTGTTTCGTAAAGGATACCTCGAGTAACTTCAAATACAATTCATTCATCATAGAAACTGATATAACTGATCACTTCTCTATTGCATTACAAGTCACTTCGACGGAAGCAGGGAAAACATCAGAAACTACAAAATATAAAAAATTCATTGATACCAAAAAACTAAAATATAATATATGCGAAGAGGATTGGATGGATTTATACTCAACAAATGATATTGAACTAGCTACTCAAATATTCATTCAAAGAACTAATGAAATCGTGGAGAAAAGTACCAAACACAATTAAGGTTAATAGAAAAAACATAAAAAGGAATCCATGGATTACTGATTAAGTCCACTCATAAAAAATACAATCTTTATAGAACAATGAAAGGGAACCCAACAGATACAAATAAAACCAAATATAAACAATACAAAAATAGACTGAAAAAAATTATAGAAAAAGCCAAAATAGATTTTTATCGAAACAAAATAGGAAAAAATAAAGGAGAATCCTCTAAACTGTGGAAAACTATAAATGAAATAACCAGTAAAGGAACTAACGACACTACAATCAAGGAGATTCAATGTAATGATGGCTCTATGATTACTGACCAAAAAAAAATTGCCAACAAATTTGTTGAACACTTTAGTGAGGTTGGTGAAATCCAGGCGAATAAAATATTAGAAAAACTAAACTACAAAAAAAATAAACCTGAAACCAAAATCATTAATTCCTTTTTCTTAGAAAAAACTGATGAATGTGAAGTCTTACAAGTTATTCAAAACTTAAAAAATGAAAAATCTCCCGGAATTGACACTCTTAGAGCTGAAACTATTAAAATTACAGCAGAAGAACTGGCAATACCTTTAACGTACCTAATAAACTGGTCATTCAGTAGTGGAATATGTCCTACTCCATTCAAATGTGCTGTGATTTCGCCAATTTTCAAGTCTGGTAATAAACTCAAAGTAGATAACTACCGCCCAATATCTGTTATCACAAATTTTGCAAAAATTTTCGAAACCATTTTGAAGTCTCGCATTGAAAAATATCTAATAAAATTTAACATTTTATCAAAAAATCAATTCGGATTTCAAAGGGGCAAGTCAACTGAAGATGCTATAACATTGCTCACCAACAAAACTGGTAAATATGTAGACGAAAAAATACCAACACTATGTGTATTCGTGGACTTGAAGAAAGCATTCGATACTGTCAGCCACAGCCAGCTTCTGGAGGTACTAGAAAGTATTGGATTCAGAGGAATATCCCACCAACTTCTCTATAGTTATCTCTATGGAAGAAATCAATGTGTAAAAATCGAAGATACCCTCAGTGAATCTCGAATAGTACAATATGGTGTGCCCCAGGGAACAGTTTTGGGTCCGATCCTCTTCAATATTTACTTAAATGACCTCTTTGCACTGGATGTGGAAGGGGACATAATAAGTTTTGCGGATGACACAGTAGTTATTTACAAATCTGAAACATGGAGCTCACTAAAAGAAAAAGTAGAAAATAATTTCAAAGCTATAATCCAATGGTTTGAAAGTAAACTGCTGACTATTAATTTGAGCAAAACATTTTACATTACTTTCACATCCTATGCTACTAATTTGCCAACATTCAAATCACTACTTATCAAATATGGTAACGTAAATCTCACTATCTCACCAGTAAATAAAATAAAGTATCTTGGGATTTATATAGACGCTCACTTGAAATGGGACACACATATTGATTATTTGGTGAAAAAATTACGTAGTGTAACATACCGGCTAAAATACATTACACCCTATCTGGATATAGCTCAAATGCGAATACTCTACCACACTTTGTTTGAAACCCATCTCTTCTATGGAATTGTTGCCTGGGGAGCAGCAAATACCTCTTATATAAAAAACCTAGAGCAAATACAAAAATTAACTCTAAAAATAATCACAAATAAAAAACGAACTTACCCTACTGATGCGCTATATAAAGAAATCTTGATTCTAGATATAAGACAACTTTATTTTTTTAAAACTGTTGTAAGGCAACATAAAAATAGACACGAACTTAAAAATATTGAACACCATTATGAAACTCGTCATAGAATAAATTCTACATATGTGCCAAAATCACAAAAAAACACTTTACAAAAGTGTTATACCTATTTGGCTCCTCGGTTGTACAATCTCATTCCAGCGGATACCAAAGCTATTATTAGTAATCATTTATTCAAAAATAAGCTTAAAGTTTGGATCTTAGGTTTGCCAAGATTACAGATACACCAATATGTCGATATGAAAAATACATATTACTACAGTGTATAAATAATAGTTGAAGATGTACTTTTATTTTATTTGGAATTTTGTAACTTGTAGTTCAGTTTGTCCATTGTTGGTATTGTTGATATTGATGTCTGAGGCAAATATCTATTACAAATTGTATCATTTTTAAAGTGGGGTGTTGTTTTTATTTTTGTTTTGTTTTTTGTGTTGTTTATAAATAATTCTTAATGTGATATCTACATGAATTTTTAGTGTCTTTCTTTTCACACTGAAAACAACTGTATTTTCTAAATTTTATATACTATAATCCTCTTGCTAATTGTTTCTAAAATGCTGTGTTCTTCTTTCTGTTTTATGTGTAAGTTATTTTTAATACGATATCTACATATAAGTCTCATGGTCATATAAGTCTGCAGTACAAAATTAATTAATAAGTCTCCTGGTACTCTGTTTCTAATAATGACAGATACCTTATTCATGAAATTTTATTTATTTTATTTATTACAATCATATGTGGTATACTAATATGGTAAAACCCACGCACAGGTTCATACTTCTGTGGTGATTCTATATTTATTTATCGTAAATTAAACTTGCTGTATATTTAAAATTGAATGGTAAATAAATATTATTATTATCTGTAGGCAAAACAAAGGGTGCAATAGACTTCGTAAATGAATGCAACTACTTGGAAATTTGAAACAACGGGGCTAGGCTGAAGAACAAACATGCCTATTATGGTCAAGTACAATTGGGCATGGCCCTTTTGAACTTGACCCGATGCGATTCAATATCATACTCAACATTCTCAAAATCCTTCATAAATATAATTGTACCATTTGATGAAGATTTCAGCAGGCAACTGGTAGATACAATTTCAAGAAATTACTTAAACTATATGATTCATGTTATATGTGGAAATAAAGAAAAGTTGGAGTATTTTTGAGTTTATTTTGTGGAGTATTACATACATGAAAATAGTCTCAAAGACTCCAAAAAAGCCTTACTTAATCACCCTTCTTCAAAAATCATGAAAAAAAATACATTAATTCGTTTATTAAGTCAAAAATAACTAATTTTTCATAGAAATTTAAATGATAATACAATACATTCAGATTTCATATAAAAAATCACATAATATATTTAAAATGATAAAACAAAGTCAATTTTACAAAACATAACACAAAAAAACATCAACTAGTCAGCAAGTAATCACTCAGTTTTCTCTTAAATATTATTATGCTTGCATTTGATATCTTCAGGCAAATTATTGAAAGCCTGTACGTGTACACCTTTGAAGAAAACTGAATTTTGTGTACATTTTTTCGTGGCCCTATAAACTCTAAAATTTTTCATTTCTAGCATTTTGCATTAATGAATATTAATTCTTCATGAATCTAATATTTACCATGGCACTTATGACTTTAATTAGGTCATCTACATCTTTGAGCAAAACGAAAGTTATATGACCAGATGGACTAACACCTGTCATGAACTTGATTGTTTGCCCCCGATTATATTGAGAATAAGTTCTTATTCGGCATGATAAGCGTTTTGATTTTTGCATTGGATTTGTCATCATATAATATAGGGGTTTGCAAGTTTACCATGGCACTTATGACTTTAATTATGTCATCTACATCTTTGAGCAAAGTCCATGGCAGAGCAACTTTCAATATTTCATACGCTTCATACGCTGCTCTGCCCTTTCAATATGGACTAGAGCCTTAGATGGACTTGATTCTTCGCCCCCCTTTATTATGAGAATAAGTTCTTATTCGGCATGATAAGCATTTTGATCTTTACACTGGTACCTCAGTGCAATCAAGTACCACCCTTACGTTTTTTAATTTCTCCAAGCAAAGGGGCAAGTACATTGATATTTCAACTGAACTTGGCCATCGTATACAATCTTCCAATACAATACCTAGGTAAGCTATGTACTCACTGAATACAACTCTGACTGTACTTTGAGCAACTTTAAACAAAAAAGATACCGTGAATCTGACAGCCATTTTTGGTTTCATAAATACAAGAACTATTCTATCCTTCACAGTTAGTTTATGAATTTTCTTGTCAGGATATAGATCAGAAATCAATTTGGTTAAACTTTTCAGCATTCCAAAATTTGTAATTCCAATTAATGAATTCAGTTGGGCATTAGATTGAATTGTGCTTGTAAAACTAATAATCAAATCCCCACTTGTCACTTGAACCTCCTTATATTCGAATGAGTTCACTAAAGTTTTATTTTCTGCAAATTGCAAGTCCAATTATGATTGCACGACACATTGTTCTTTTTCTGTCAAGTCAGCAAATTCCAGAGGCTTGTGTTCCATTCCTTCACCATGTTTAACATCATGAGAATGTGAAACCTCAGAGATAGTTTGTGGATTGGTATTCAAATCTCTTAGCATACTTCTCATTTCAAACCTTTGTTTTCTTAGAAAATCATCAGCCTTTTGCAACTTTCTTGTGTGCTGTATTTTGGGTAAATTGCGGTACGGAACTGCTGTAGCTTTCAGTCTAGGACGGTTCATGCTAGTTAGAGCGGCACCTATGTACAATAAAACAGTAGTTAAAATATTACCTTTTGCTGAAAATTTGATTTCAACCGACCTTTGGCAAGATAACTTTCTTGGAAATGAAGAGAGCAAACACGCATTGAATTAGTTACTGTCTTCCCCATTAATAAAGCCTTTGTCCATGCTTTCCTTCGATCTATCTTCTCAAGTATGCCAAAAGCATTAGTGACATGGACTGTGGATGCATCTTTCTTAGGAAAGGCATGAAAGTGCAAAGTCCTCATATTATTTTTCCTCGAGGAACTCCTGTAGACACAGCAGTTAGCATTGTGTAATGTCTTTTTTCTACGTTGTTCATTCATTTTTGCTTTTTAGTAGTTTCAGCCTAAAATTCAACAAGTCAATAATAGTTTTTAAACATTTTACCCGAGATCTTACCTTACAAACAATAACAGCAATCGTATTTTTGGAACAACAAAAAATGTCTAATCTGAGGATGAAGAAGACCAATAATTATAGTATTTGAAAATTGAGAAAAGCATTTGAATACCTACCTTTCTTGAGCTATTCAAGAATTCTTCAACTACAAACGTGTTTCTACACTTTGATGACACGACACAATTTCACAAATACAAATAAAAGATTTAAACATCAACCTGCACATAAGAATCCAAAAGAAAATAAATTGCGTCTAGACTTTCGAAAAGGCGAATAGTGAACTGCTGCCGGTTTTGAGAATTTCCATGCCTCCTTGCCCTTTAAACGACTTGTTGTCGACGGCCGGTGAAGGTGGTGGAAACAGGGTTGTATTGAGCACAACAGGTAATGATACAAGAAATATATTAGTTGTAGGAGTAATTGAATTATGATTAATTGTTGTATGTATTGGATAAGGAGTGTTAACAAAATTTTCCTTACTAATGTTTTAGGATAACCATTATCAATAAATAAGTTAGATAGTATATATGTAAATTTGTGGTATGGAAAATAGTTAATATATCTACCTGAACAACAGGTATTCGATACTAGTCAACTGTAATTATATCATTATTTCTAATCTGGCATCTAAGAAAGGGACAGATTGTTCTGAATTTTCTGTTTCAATAGTGAATTGGATGTAAGGATCATAACTATTGAATGTTTCTAATATCTTATTGTATTTGGTAATGCTAAAATAATATCGTCTACATATTTTTTTATGAAATGAAGACGGAGAGAAAGGACAGAAATGTCTTGCAAGTCATCCATAACGTAAGCAGCTAGAATTGGAAAAATATTCGCTCCCAAAAGTTTATTTATAAAATTTTTATCAAATGCAAAGAAAGTATTATTGAACAAATAGTGATAATTTTTAAAAATTTATTTTTATCCAAATGACATTAAAAGTGGCCTTTTAAATACACTTGGCAGGCTTAGGAAATGCACTTTCAATGAGTCCACTTTTACTGCCTAGGCAGGAAAAGTTCGTTGCTAGGCAACCTTCCAAGTAATAATTTGAATCAAACTGATTATTGAGATTGACAATGACATTAAGAAAACTCAAAATGATGCTTATGATAATAAACTGGTTTCATTGCATTAAAACTACAAAACGAAATTTTTATTTATTAGATATATTTATGGTGAATTGTGAGCAATTATTTAATACAATTGAACTCTGTCCGCTTCCCACCTTTCCAGTAAAATTAACAACTCAAGTATCCACACTTGATACTCCGGAAACGTCAGAAAATATTTTATTGCCGATGTTCTCAATATAGCCCTCCGCGACAGCGGAAGACTATCCTCCATATTGCTTCAACATTGTTATGTCCCCACCAGAATCCACCAGCAACGTGGCCGAAGTTCTGCGAAAGCAGTGCCCGGTATACCCTTCTTCTGGCATTTTACCGAACTTGTGAATACCAATGAATTGATGATGTGCTTTACCGTTCGAATACTTATCGAAGACACGCCGATTATTTAAACTCGAGGGTCTGGAAGCTGCATATTTTCTGTAAACGCTCAAATATTCCGTTGCTACAAAAGATCTCGATCTTTTGGTCTTAGTATTTGGTAGGATAGTTAGCAATTTGTCGCCCATATCATCTATATCATCTGTTTTCATTTGCAAAAGCTCATCACATCTACAAGCCCCAGCGACTGCAATGATAAATACAACCTAAAATATGAATTGAAAAACTGTTCTTTAATCCATAATAGATCATTTTCAATGTATTCCTACCTTCGTACACAAATACAGTTCATCTGGGGCATCTGATAAAAATTTCTCGATTTCTTCTCTTCGAAAAACTCGAGATTTTTTCGCATGGAAACCGTCTGACTGGCGTTTGAAACAGCCCGTAACTTCAGGTATTTTGCCAAATCAATGTTATTTTTTATGTTCAGGGTAACTAACATCGAATAGGTAGACCATAACGTTGAAGGCTTCATTTTCTTTGAAAGATCGGAAAAATAGACAATCAGCACATTTTCAGAGAAAGATCCTATATTCTGCTGTAAGTGAGTTCATATATAGTTCTTGATTTTTCCGGTAAGCATTTTTCCGTTCCCTGTACAGTCAGCGCGACAGGTCGCTCTCGCTGGAATTGAAAATCGAGTACTCCGTTCCCTAGCTAATATGCGCGAAGCGCAGCCATGTCGCACGCTATTATGCATTCTCCGCAAGAGCGACCTGTCGCTCTGACTGTACAGGGAACGGAAAAATGCTTCCGGTAAAAGGTTAAATTCCTCATCTCGCGCCTGGAGTGGCACTATGTAAGTATTTCAACGATAGAGAATCGCTTCTTTTCGCTATTAGGTACTCCATAAACATATTCGGTTGTTTTCGCAGCTGGACTATTATAATCGAGAACAAATAAAGAAAGGAAGAGAAGAGAGACCGGAGAAGGTCTTTTTATCTCAGAGATGTATCCTTCCATCTCCCCTTCTCTCGTGAAAGTACGTATTATTTATTCCTGTTGCAGGTATTGAGAAAATGAATGTAAACATTATCAAATTTTATAGTACTTTTAGATAATGTGCAGTTGTGTATTCACTTATTTTCAAAGGTTAATTGAAAAGGCAAGGAAATTTTATCTTTCATATGCACCTACAAAAAATTGAACATGAATTAAACAAAAAAGTGAATTCTTGTTTAAAATTGATTTTATATTTCCAGTTAAGATGGAACGAGCCCCGAAAACACATCCAACGCAATGGGCAGTTTCAGTCGATTTTTTAATGGAACACAGAGAATTAGTAACTAAATCATCTGTTGGGCTTGATTCCCGACAAAATTATAAGAGGAAATGGAACCAAATCGAGCACAGTTTAACTGTATGGGTTTTGGGTCAAAAAGCACATCCAAATGGATAGACGTAAGTATAATAATATAATGTGAGCATACTTTTTATATGGATATTTCA
The DNA here is from genome assembly GCA_963978555.1 of Galerucella nymphaeae. NCBI lineage: Eukaryota > Metazoa > Arthropoda > Insecta > Coleoptera > Chrysomelidae > Galerucella > Galerucella nymphaeae. The sequence continues at coordinate 3,197,347 of OZ021706.1, read as the reverse complement.
TAGTTATTGGGGCACAATAGATCTCTTAGGTCCCAGTGAATCTCACCCCATTATACGACATATAAGCATAAGAATTAATAATAAAAATTAAGTATTGTGTGAAAAATGACTGATATATAATTTTCCCTTTTTCAGGCATTCACAGAATGGAAGAGCAAAGTAAAAATGAAGGCACATTCATTCGCATAGGAATGAACAGGACAGGTGGAGGAAGTCCTTCACCACCTCTCACACCAGTAGAGGAGAAACTTATGGGTATAATTGGGTGGAAAGTAGTGGATGGAGACGGTACTATGGAATTAGGTCTTGTAAGTACTTTCTATGTATGGATAATGCATGTGTTAGTTTTGAAAATTAACTAATAGGTATATTAAGCTAAATATAACATTTCCTCAATTGTAAATTGAGCAAACATGTACTAAATAACTCCTACTTTTTCCAGGAAAAGAAAGAAAACTGTTCACAAATCCTTACCAATAATACCAATGAGATTCCTACCACAGAGGAAACCTTTCACCATTTTGCAACTATTCCCCCTCTTGCAATTTTGACATGTAATAAATCACTTCCAAAAAATGACACTACAACTATAGATACCCCTAATACTTCAACAAATCCTCAACTATCAAAAAAAAAACGGAAAATTCCGAATGAGCCTATTAAAAGAAAACAAGGTTTCAAAGGAAAGAAGATGCAATTACATTACGAAGGGTACATGAGGAAACTCTTGATATACTAAAGCAAATGAACAAGAACTTATCTATACTAGGAGATATTCAAGAGGCCATATTAAATAAACTTGATTAAAATAGTTCTTGTGGCTCATATTATGTTATTTTCCCAAAGATAGTTTGAAGTTTTTTGTGTTTTAGTTCTTTTGGAATGGTAGTTTTGTTTTGTTTTGCCAATAGTAGTTTCTAAGTTATTTGTTGTTGTTTGATGATTTATTTTTTAGTTTCTATTTCTATGTTTCTTCTGTTCCGATGTTTATTTTTCCTCAACAGAGTTTGGGTTTGTTTATAAATAAAATTGTGCATTATAGAAAATATAATCCATTATTAAGTATTTGTATTATTACAAGTAGATCTGAAGTGATAAATCTAAAAAAAGTTTTTGAGGTAATTAGAAAAAAGTGAGTTTAACAAGACATTTATTGTTATAAACTGAAAATATAACTAATACATAAAGTTTTACATGAAATATCTTTGCACCACTTGCTGTCTGGTTTGTCGACCTTCATTCAGAACTTGGCCATAAACATTGATATTATTCATGTTATCATCTCTTACAAAATTGAAATCAATGTTATCATATTCAACTCCTGCCCTGATGCTTAGATTGTGCAGAACTGCACATGCATTCACTCCAACTTTTTCTGGGTTGTATCTCAATTTTCTTTCTCCCAAAAGGCATCTAAATACAAGTTTCAGACGACCTATGCATCTCCTCTCCACTATGCTTCTTGTGATTTTGTGACTGCGGTTATACTGGCCTTCTGGAATGTTGGAATCAGCATTGATTTCAAATGGAGTGAGCAGCCAAGGTTCTAAAGGATATCCAGAGTCTCCTAACAACCACTGATTTTTCAGATCTAAAAATTAATGAAAATATTGCAAAAATTGTTCAGAGCCTTATTTTATATAACAAATCAATAATTATTACTTTATTGTTTCAATTGATCATGAATTCCAAGATTTTTGATATTAACATTTTTGTACTCACTCTCATTGTATACCTGCTGCAGAAGATGCCTTATCTGTGATGACCTCCATATAAATGCATCGTTTACCGATCCTGGATATCTTGCATTGATATTTCTAATTTGAAGATCATAACTGCAAATTATCTGCACATCTTTGGAATGGAAGTCTTTTCTATTTACATAATTGAACTCATCCTCAGATGGACCTATCAGGGCAATGTGCGTGCAATCTATACAGCCAATTATTCCTGGAAAACCTGCTTTTTCCATGAATCCCCTTTCTGTCTCATCCTTTGACTGCGGATCCAACGGGAACTTTATCCACGCAGATCCCAAGTGTTGATTGATGGATATGGCAACCTCATTTATACATCTACTTACAACTTGTTGACTAGTTGATAAAAGGAATTCTTCACCAATACCTAGAATAAAATATACAATGAGAGGTTTCATATAATAAGTGCTGACATTTTTGGGTAGAAAATTATATACAGTGTGTCCGCGTAAGTTGGCTACAAATGGAAAACTATGTTAATATTGATTTTATGAAAAAAAGGTATTGTTCATAAAAAGTTCTGCATATTCTAAAACCCAAAATTCAACCATCAGATATTAAATGTTATCAGCCGTATACGCGGTGGGTCAAAAAACATGATTTTTGTTCAAGAGTAAAGTACCTTCTAACCATATCGAAAATGTTTAATAAGAAAAGATGTTGAGGATTAAAAATAATTATCAAATTATTCAATATCGTTTATTTACAATAAAAGATTTTTTTTTAATTTTCTCTTTGATAACATTGAAAGTTAAAGTTTGAAAATTAATGCATTACATTTAATAATTCATAAATTTAATCAAAAAATCTTGAACAATAATAATTTACAAATGTACTTTCATCAAAACAAACATATCTTCATTTTTATTGAACGCTGATGACCTTTCAAATGATTACCTAATCACTAATTTGTAATATTTTAACTATGTATTCAAACGAATACAAAATTGTATGATTTATTATGTTGTTATCAGTACTAATGAAAAATCTGTTTTCTTAATTTGTTAATGCTTCCACATATCCTCCATCTCTGGTCATACATTCAACAGTTCTATTAACAAATTCTTTTAAGACGCTCCTAATCATACGGGGCGTTATACTACGAACCGCGTCTGTAATTTCTTCCTCCAAATGGTCAATATTTCGAAAGGACTTTTGAAGATATACCCACAAGAAAAAATCGAGTAGGTTTAAATCTGGAGACCGCGGAGGCCAAGGAATTTCCGAATAACGATGAATAATTTTTCCATTAAACAGATTTTCAATGTATTGACGTACATCTAACCTGCTGTGACATGGGGCACCATCCTGTTGGAACCATACCTGCTGACGTTCAGTTAGGGAAAGGTTGTCAAGAAAATCACTTATTTTATCGTTTAAAAAACACAAATAACGATCCGGACAAAAATTGCCAACGACATGTCGCAGACTTTTCAGAAAAAATTTACATCTTATCAAGTTGACACAAAATTTAAAGTATTGAAAAATATGTACAAAAAAGTGAAGAAACATAATGACCAATCCCTAAACAATAAAAAAATTGGGAATACTTTGAAGCAATGGATGAAATAATGTTTTCAAAGCCAGAAATCTGTGCTAGAGCCACATGCTCCAGTATAAGTGGATTGGTTAAAAATGTTCCTAATGTTATTAGGGAATCCAAACCACGTGACTTTTCAACTGTCAAGATGGCGCCTGGTTGGCAAACAAAGCATTTAAGCCGTAGCAAGGTAGCTATATACAGCAAGTTTAATGGTGTTTATTTTGCATTTTGATTATTATCGAAGTAATTGTTAGTTGTTTTAAGGAGTTTCTAGTGTTTATTTACATTAGTTGTTACGGTGCTCAATATGCAAAGTTCATATTTGAAGAAGTTATTACAGGATAATCCAGACGTTGGTCAGAGGTAAATACTTATTAAGATTTCTGCTGTTATTTTAGCATTTTTCTCTGTTGAAATATATTTTAGCTAGTGAATTGTTATGCTTGAAACTATTATAAAATCATAATTTGTTTCTAGGTACCTAATGAAGCTGACAGTGATTGAGAATTTGGATCCTTTTACATTTGCAACTGCCGATTTAGACTTTAGTGTTAATGGCATTCCCCCAGTCACATACCCTGATATATTTTCCTACACTGTGTTGTCTCACAGTTTCTACAGTCATGAGCAGATAAAAGCCTACAAAACCCTTGATGCTCACAAGTATTTTTCCGCAGGTTTTGTCTTGAAAGTAGGGACGAAGATTGTAAATGATTTTTATGTCATGGTTGGAAAGGTAATGTTTTGTTTTTATAAGTACTCTTTGATAACTAACTAGCTTATAATTTGTAAATCATGTATTATTTGTTGTGATGTTAATAATTTGTAATAAATATTTAAATCAAAGGAAGCTTAATTATCAATGATAGGATAAAATTCATAATGATGGTTTTCATGTATCATATACCTACCTCGTATTCATTTTGGTCTAATGTAGTCTTTTGTTTTAGGTAAAACATTCACAAAGGGCCAATGCTAAACCTCTTGATGCTTGGTGTATAATCATCAAAGATGGTTCAATTTCAAGCTGTTACTGTACATGTATGGCAGGCAATAGTGAAGTTTGTAGCCATATTGGTGCTTTGCTCTTTGCAGCTGAATATGCAAACCGTAATAAAGGCACAGTTTCGTGTACAGATGTAGCTGCTTTGTGGCCCATGCCATCACTCTCCACAATTGTGCCTATTGTCCCAATAGCAGCAATGGACTTTGGTACAGAGACTGCTGTAATACAACACAATGTTGATATACCTCCTATGTCCAAAGAAGGTGCTATAAGTTTATTTGAACGGATTGATGGTTTGGGTCGTACTGCTAGTATTATGAAGATAATGCAGCCATTTGCAAGCAAACTACAGGCAACTCAGCTGTCATTTTACCAATGTTATTCAATGTTTTTGAAGAAAGATATATTTCCAAGAATTATGTAGAACTGATGGAAATATCAAGAACAATAATTAATATTTCCTTGACTTCAGAGCAAGTATCATCAATTGAGCAGAATACCCGAGGACAACATCTTTCAAATGATTGGTATTTACAAAGAGCAGGAAGAATTACAGCTTCAAAACTGAAATCTGTTTGCAGAACCAATAGAGAATCACCTTCTCTGTCTCTTATTAAAAACATATGCTATCCGACCAACACTTCTTTCCGTACAAAAGCCACAGAATGGGGATTACATCATGAATCTGTTGCTGTAGAAAAATACAAAAGTATCATGGAGGAAAATCATGAAAATTTCATTGTTAATGATGTGGGTCTATTCATAAGTACAAAGTGGCCACAATTAGGAGCATCTCCAGACAAATTGATATTTTGTGAATGTTGCTTAGGAGGAGTGTTGGAGGTAAAATGTCCTCACGTGCTATATACAAGCGGCACTAAAGACATCAAGGAGTATGCTAATTACAAAAATTCTTGTGTAATTTTAAGAGATGATAAAGTCACACTGAAACATGATCATGCATATTATTATCAAGTGCAAATGCAAATATTTGTTTGTAATTTGCTATATTGTGATTTTGTTATTTGGTCTCCATTCATTTTTTTTCAAGAGCGTATATATCCAGATTTTGAATTTTGGAATCAAAATTGTAAAATTGCCTTAAAATTTCATTCTGAGGTTATAATGCCTGAACTCTTGGGTAGATATTTCACAAGAAGTGAAGCATCAGCAAAATTAAAATATTGGTGCACATGTAATAGTGTTGATGATGGTACCCCAATGATTTGTTGTGACAATGCTGAGTGTGAAATTAAATGGTTTCATTTTAAATGTGTAGGCCTTTCAGATACCCCAAAATTGCAATGGTTTTGTGAGTTATGTAAGTAATCTTTTGTTTTAGTAAAAAATGTACAATATTGATTTAGTTTTTTTAGTATGTAAGCTTTAATGACCTAATTTAGTGCTAAGGTAGTTCTAAGGTAGTTTTAAGCCAAACTGCGGACAGACTTATGTCTCTGCAGCAGTATGCAAATTTTATAATTGTTAATTTGCATACAATTTGTATTCTATTTTCTGGATCAAAATAAATAAATAAATATACTTGATAATTGTAGACAAATTTAATTCAATATACTTTTGTAATTTATCCAATATAATTCATTATAGATTCTATTTTGACTTCTACCATAGTTCCTGTTGAACATTTCCAAGTTTCATTATAAACAAAAACCACAATGATGTGTTTTTTAATCATACCTCTGAAAATCCTAACTTTCCTTGCAGGTTTTTGCTACATAATTTAGGTATATTACTTTCATCTGTAATATCCCAAGAACATTGATAACCAACGAAATAATTTCATCACAGTTTTGGAAAGCACATTACTCAACAGTCCTTACATATGGTGTCGGGCTGTTACCTAAACCAACTTGCTTGAGGGATAAAATTATGAGATTTATAAATGTTCGAGGGATATTTGGTGAGAATTTGTTTTGACACTTTCGAAATAAATTGAATTTATGAAATGTTGAAACACTTAATTTATAACTATCCATGGGTAATCAGTGTAATGATGGTTTCATTGGATACTTTGAAACACATGACTATAAATAGACAAATTTGATAGTAGATTTCTTTGAGCAAAAAATTTTCTTGTGAAATAATACACTAAGTATTTCTTTTCATAATTTTTTCAATTTATAAAATTTCATAATGTTGGTATACACTTTATTTAACTATTAATAATAATAACTTTATTCTCCTCAAAGACATTACATGATGTATAGGAGTTGTCAGTAGATATAAAGACAATACATACATTTTTAACACACGATCATATACTGGGTGTCCCACGACGATTAAGACAAGTGATATTTCAGAATTGGGCAGCAGTGGATCATTATAATTTTGGGGGTGTAAATTAGAGCAAATGATGCATCTTTTCTTGTTATTGTATTACCCAATGAGGTATTTGTTTTTGGTCACGTGACGTCGCGTTCAAAATTATTAATGGGACAACCTGTATATTTTTGCCTTTTTGTGTTCCTCCCGATAAAACAATTCCAACTAACTAGCACACTTGGAGTCTAAAGTGATTAATTCAAGAGATACAGGTACTTAAGGGATTGTGAGCTGGAAAATTTATATAATTGTCGGTAATCTCACATTCGTACGTAATGATTGAGACAAACCAATATTATAATTTTTAATAATAATTCAAATTAACTGTCACAAAAAAAACTTACAATATTAAAGGAGATGTTCAAATTGATGCCCATCTTCGTGAATACATTTCTCAAATCTTGTTAATAGATTTCGGCTACATGCTGCCCTAATCATTTCCGGTGTCACAGTTCTACAAGCATCGCGTATTTTTCTTTTTAAATCGTCTAAATCTGTAGACGGAGTTGCATAAACGATACCTTTAAGATACCCCCAAAGGAAGAAATCTAACGGTGTCAGGTCTGGCGATCTTGGAGGCCAGTAAATAGTACCGTTCCGTCCAATCCAGCGTTCTGGAAATATCATGTCCAGATAGTTTCTTACTCCACGATCAAAATGTGGAGGTGCACCATCTTGCTGCCACCACATTGTATTTCTTTCATTCAATGGAATGTCTTCAAGTAGGTCTGGAAGTATGTTTTGTAAGAAATTTAGGTATCTCTCTCCCGTTAGTATACCATCATAAAAGTACGGGCCAATCAAACGCCCATTGAATAGGCCACACCAAACGTTTATCCCCCAAACTTTCTGAAATCGGGTTTCCATCACCCATTTTGGATTTTCTGCAGACCAGTAATGGCAATTATGTCGATTGACGATTCCGTTATTGTGAAATCTCGATTCATCGCACCACAGAATTTTATCCAAAAAAGATAACTCATCCTCTAACCTTACATGCATATCTGCAATAAATGTACATCGTAGATCAAAATCTTGGGGATTCAGACCTTGCACCAAATGTATCTTGAAGGGGTGATACTCATGATTTTTTAATATCCTGTGGATCGTGGATTTGCTGATACCAAGTTCGGATTCCAAATGTCGAATGGATGTATGAGGATATGCTTGTAAATATGCTAAAGTATTGATTACATTTTCATCAGTTTGTACAGACTTTGTCCTAGATGTTTCTACTTTGGCTTTCCCACTGGGAAAAGAACCATTGCCCTTTTCCTTGTTGTAGTCAATTTCAAGTCTCCTTTGTCTGTCATGTCAAATTCTTCCATAAATATATTTTCATATGTTTCCAAGGTCTGCAAGTCCGGTCCTGCGAACATATCATCTACATTTTTTAATAATAGATATAATAAATTGTTACCATCCCTTTTTGTATAAAGGCAGTAGTCAACTTCTGACCTTTTGAATCCCAAATTTATTGAATAATTATTGATTTTTTGATTCCAGCACTTGCTTGCCTGCGCCTTAAGTCATAAAGTGTTCAAACATTATTTTTCTCGCATTTTACGCCCTCAGGTGTAATATAAATGTCTTCTTTTAACTCGCCATTCAGAAATGCTATTTTAACATCAAACTGCTTAATAAAGTAATGGTTTTTTATTAGCAACGGATAATAGGAATCTAATAGTAAACATTTTAGCAACTGGTGAATATACAGGGTGGGGCAATCTTCTGGTATCGGAGGATTACATCGTTGTGGTACGAGATAAAACTTTGAGGTTTTGTGTGAGCTAATACTGAGGGCACATTTCGAAAATACTTTCGTTTATACAGGGTGTTCCAAAACCACGTAGCAGCACAAACTTACATTTTTTTGAATGAAACGTACTATATTTTCTTCAAGAATCGAAAAGATCTCACCGAGAGCGTTACAAAAATATAGCATTCTAATATATTATAAGGGTGTTTTAAAAAGATATGGCCAATTATTGGTAAAAAAGACCTCCTCTTTAACACTCTGTTAAACAGTAAATCAAAATAAATCAACAGGTCTTTGTATTCAATTGTCATTCACATATCATTGGCTGTTCTTAGTATTAATTACTTTGTTATCTGTGGCTTCTTTAACACAGGGTGAAACAAAACGCAAATCAAGCAATATCTCAAAAATTTTAAATGAATCACCCTATAAGTCTTTTCACAATTTGTTAGTGCAATTAATAATCTTTCAAACGATACAGCACATTTAGGGTATAAGTTGATGAAAAACCGTAAATATTTTATGATAATGATCAAAAACAAGTATTTTACGTTCACAAATTAAATGGTATTAAATTTTTACATGCAACGTCTAAGGCATAAATTTTAATCGTAATTTTGGATGCATCTACAATATTTAATCACTGGGCTACTGTCAAAATAGTATCTACTAATAAATGTCGAAGAAATATTGCTGTATTCTTCGTTTGTGGTCTTAGGTTTAAATAATAAATAACTATAATGAATTTTCCGCAGGAAGACATGATCAATATGATTTACGTGTTAAGAGGATGTTAAAAAAATTGTTTACTTGCTCCAAGAGTATATCGTGAAAGATATCCCAATCGAAGACATCCAAATGTAAGAGCTTTCTTAAGGCTTAAGGAAAGAATCGACACATCAGGAAATATTTCCTATCAACCTCATGCTCTTCAAAAACGTGTTTTCAATGGAGAGAACAACTTTTTAGTAATGACAAATTTTTTAACATTTCCCTCACACGTAAATCATATTGATCATGTCTTCCTGTGGAAAATTCATTATAGTTATTTATTATTTAAACCTAAGAACACAAACAAAGAATACAGCAATATTTCTTTGACATTTATTAGTAGATACTATTTTGACAGTAGCCCAGTGATTAAATATTGTAGATGCATCCAAAATTACGATTAAAATTTATGCCTTAGACCAGGGGTGTCAAACTCAATTTACATGAGTGCCATTTTTTCTTCGAGGCATGCTTGGGGGGCCGGCTTAAAAAAAGTTTGTTTATATATCATAACGGAAATCTTTATTCAACGAAATAAATAAAATAACATAAAATAAAAAAAAGTTATATCTATGCAATAGATAAATAAAAGTTTAGTATAGTAACTATTTCGATGACCCAGATACTTGACATCGTTTCAGCTTCATTATGTCGTCGATGTTTGGTGTCAAATCAGATGTACTAATTTTCAGAATAGCTTGAAGATGTTCATCTGTCGAACGGTGTTTAGACTTGTTGATTTTCATTATTGAAAACATCTGTTCACATATATATGAACTTCCAAACATACATAAAATACGAGCAGCGTGTTTGCTCATGTTGGGATAGTTGTCATGACTTTTAAAATATTTTGAGTAGAATGTCAAAATATCAACTTCCTTGAACTTGTCTTTTAAAACAGTGTCACATTGCAAGTCTATTAGTTCCATTTGCATATTTGTTGGCGCCTTGGCAACTTCAAAGGTGAATGGATTATTAAACAAAGGAAATTCACAGGAGTTCAATTCGCGAAAATCTGCGAAACGACCTTCAAACTCCGTTATAAGATCAAGTAGAAGAGTAGCAGACTCTGTTATTTTCTCTGCACTGTACGTACCACATGCTCGAATACTAGGAAAGTGGTGAAGTACTTGATCTCGCAATTGGGACTCCAACAACTTTAATTTTATCTCAAACGCCTGTATATTTGAGTACATTTGCGTGACAATCATGTTTTTGCCTTGAAGCTTAACGTTCAAGTTATTGAAATGCTCCGTCATATCCACCAGAAAAGCACAATCAAGCCACCATTCGTCGCTATGATTAATTGGTTTTCCCTTTTGATCCATAAAATTAACAATATGTTCACGCAATTCGAAAAATCGATTTAACATTGAACCGCGACTAAGCCAACGAACTTCTGTAAAGTATATAATATCAGAATGTGCTTCATCGAGATCTTTTAAAAATTGTCTGAATTGACGGTGATTTAGGCCTTTGCTCCGAATGAAGTTTATAATTTTAATTATTGGCTTCATGACATGATCCATTTCAAGTATTTTAGATGCTAAGGACTCTTGATGAATCATACAGTGGATCCCCACAAATTCGTGTTCAGGTGTAGCTTCATCTGAAATTTTCTTACGTATTTTCGTTACAACACCAGCATTTTTTCCAACCATGGCTGGTGCACCATCAGTCGTAATACTGCATAATTTTCCCCAATCAAGTTCATTATTTTGAATTAATTGTTCAATCGCCTGGTAAATATCTTGAGCTGTAGTATTATCCTTCAAAGGTACACATTTCAATAGTTCTTCAGTAATGAAAAAGTTTTTATCGATTCCGCGAATAAACACAGCAAGCTGAGCTGTATCTTTGATATCGGTACTTTCATCGACAGTAATGGAATAAAAAATAAATTCTTTCACTTTTTCTCTAAGTTGCTTATGCAAATTATCCGCCAACTCATTTACTCTGCCAGCAATTGTATTTCTGGACAGGGGTATATCTTGAATAGATTGTTTCTGGGATGGGAATGAAATCTCAGCCACATCTAACATACATTCCTTAACGAATTCGCCGTCACTAAAAGGTTTCGATTTCTTTGCAATTTTTAGTGCAATTACATAACTCGCTCTCATAGCATTCTCACTGTCAACTTTGGCCTTTGTAAAGAACGATTGCTGTCCCTTCAATTCACTTTTAAAACATTCTAGTTTTTCTATTGTCAAACTTCTCTTTATGATTGGTTTCATAGTGTCTTTTCAAGTTGAATTCTTTGCAAACAGCAATAGTTTGATTACAAATCAAGCAAAGTGGTTTGCGTTTCCATTCAATGAAAAAATACAATAGTTCCCACTTACTTTGAAAAACTCGACACTCGCTATCAACTTTCCGTCGTTTATTAGAAGACATTGCAACAGACGCAAGGCGCACTCAAATAAATTACACACAACAAGCACAATCAACGCAAAAGAATAAATATTCTTGTGAACAACGTTTGTCTGGCTACTGACTGAGCTGACTGCAGCCCTGTTCACAGCACACTCCCCCGCCCTGTTGTTCGTCTCTGGCATTGCATCGGCGACGTTGCCATAGAATACAGTAAAATGCTCGGGTTGGCCATGATTGGTTAGACACGTTTGGTTAATACACCCGTGGAGGATGTTCAATTATATCAATTAATTATAATATTTATAGAATATAAATATAAAATTACAAGATTTTAAAACATAATAACATTAATTTCTAACTATTGTTGGCATATTTTCAACCATTCACAGCAGGCCTATGTGATTGGTTGACTTCAGCAAAGCGGGCCGGATTAGAATGTCTTGAGGGCCGGTCGTGGCCCGCGGGCCGTATCTTTGACACCACTGCCTTAGACGTTGCATGTGAAAATTTAATACCATTTAATTTGTGTACGTAAAATACTTGTTTTTGATCATTATCATAAAATATTTACGGTTTTTCATCAACTTATACCCTAAATGTGCTATATCGTTTAAAAGATTATTAATTGCACTAACAAATTGTGAAAAGACTTATAGGGTGATTCATTTAAAATTTTTGAGATATTGCTTGATTTGCGTTTTGTTTCACCCTGTATTAAAGAAGCCACAGATAACAAAGTAATTAATACTAAGCACAGCCAATGATATGTGAATGACAATTGAATACAAAGACCTGTTGATTTATTTTGATTTACTGTTTAACAGAGTGTTGAAGAGGAGGTCTTTTTTACCAATAATTGGCCATATCTTTTTAAAACACCCTTATAATATATTAGAATGCTATATTTTTGTAACGCTCTCGGTGAGATCTTTTCGATTCTTGAACAAAATATAGTACGTTCCATTTGAAAAAATGTAAGTTTGTGCTGCTACGTGGTTTTGGAACACCCTGTATCAACGAAAGTATTTTCAAAATGTGCCCTCAGTAACTGTATCAGCTCACACAAAACCTCAAAGTTTTATCTCGTACCTCAACGATGTAATCCTCCGATGTCAGAAGATTGCCCCACCCTGTATATCATAACTAAATGTGTTCCTTTGTTCAAACCCACGCACAACTTGCCTTGCCTTGTATTTGTCTTGCATTTTCTCTTCTAGTGGCTTTTTTGTAAATACCCATTTTGTGTTCAATATTTCTACATCTATTGGTGCTTTGACCATTTTCCATGTTTTATTTTTATTTATAGAGTCCAGTTCTCTCTGCATTGCCTCGATTCACATTTGTTTGTCATGTCTTTCATTTATTTCTTCAACACTCTGCGGAACGTTTTCTATGTACGATATACCATCAAATGCCATGAACATTTCAAAGTCTGAATACTTCTCTGGCAATTTTATTCTTCTTTTTTCCCTTTCATTATTATTATTTCCAACTACATCCAGATCTAGTTCTGCTTCTTCATTTTTCTTTATATTATATTCCTCACTGAAGTCTTCAACATCTTTTCTATTTTCATCATCATCAATGCATATACTCATATGTTTGGTTTCAAAATAGAACTCATTTTCATCAAACTTCACATTTCTTGATACAATAATTTTCTCTTTTTCTATACTCCACAAACGATATCCAGTATTGGTATATCCCATCAATATGCATTTTTCTGCTTTACCATCAAATTTACCTCTTAACTGTTCAGGAATGTGGGAGAATGCTATGCATCCAAATACTCTCATATTATTTATGTTCAGTTTTATACCATTCCACATTATTGTCTAAATTACTGTGTGGACTCCGATTAAATACATAGGCTGCCACTTTAACAACTGCTTCATTCCAAAAACTTTTTGATAAACCAGCGTCTTCTAATAAAGCTTTATCCTTTTCTGCTAGACTTCTATTATATCTGTCACTTTTTCCCTTCTGTTGAAGAGAATATGGCGTAGAATAATCTATCACTATTTTCACGACAAAAATCATTAAATTCACCTGAAATATACTCATGACCATTATCGCATCTTAATACTGACAATTTCAAGTTAAACTTAGCCTGTGCAGCATTAACAAATTCCTCAAAACATTTAAAAACTTCATGTTTACCCTTAATCATAAAAATTTGAACAAAATTAGAATAGTCATCGATAAATGTAACAAAATACTTTTCCCCTTCATGACTTATGGGTGTTATTGGATCCACCACATCTGAATGGACTATGCCTAATATTCTAGTTGCTCTGATCCTGGAGTTATAAGTTAACCTCATCATCTTACCCTGTATACAAGATTCACAAAAATTGACTTTATTGATTTTCAAATGTTCTAAGCCATTAACCATATTTCCTTCAATTGGTTTTTTTAAATTTCCATTACAGATATGTGCTAATCTCTTGTGCCTTAGTTTTAATTCATTATTTTCTATTTCAGTGTTTAAGCATTCATTAAAATTCACCTCAAAACTAATTTCATATAATTTGTTTCGTTTTCCAATACCTACTAATTCTTCATTACTATACAAAAATACTTTACCCCTTTTAAAAACTTTTTTGATGTTGCCAAGTTCCAACTGTTTTACAGACATCAAATTTTGTCTAAGATTTGGTACATAAAATACATTTTTAATAGAACATTCAATTCTTTTATCATATACATTACCAAATACTTTAATATTCACTATACCTATTGCTTCAATAAAATTAATACTTTTAGCAACAGCTATCTTGATAGGGTTATCCAATATCATGTAATCAGAAAAATAGTCTTTACTATTCACTAATGGCATATTCGACTGGTAGCACTAATGCGCATTTAGTTCGAGTTTTTCCGGGGTTGTTATGTTCGACTGACTTGCACTGATACAGCCAAAAAAACGTCCATTCGACTGGTCAAGCACAACACTGGTGTAGAGCAAAATTTGTATTCGACTCTCAATAGTGCTGGTTTTAAATTCGCATTTATTTGCCCTGTACTTTTTGACGGTGCTACTAAGTGCTAGTTTAAATTGAGGTTAGATTTTATGTTAAAATTTCGGATAATCAAAAATGGATGAGTTATTAGCAATTGATTTCCTATTATCAAGCAGCAGTGATAGTGGTGAGGTCGAAAGCCCCAAAAGTGATAAGTTTTCCATATACTCTTGAAGAAAAGGTATTTACTGGGCCGGAATTTCAAAAAGTAAGTTGTCTATGGTATTTCTAAAATTTCGCAGTCAGTTTAATGATATGACATAGAATTTCATTATTTTTGTAGATGAGCGGATTTCCAAACGTTTTGGGGTGCATTGATGGAACGTACATTCTAATTTCCATGCCAAGCAACAAAATTAAAAACACATATGTAAATAGACATGATTCGCCTTCAATTACTCTACAGTGTATCTGTAGGTACGATAAACAGTTTCTAGATGTGTTTACTGGGGTACCCAGTAAAATACATGACTCACGTGTGTATAGTTTATCAAATATTTCTAAAAAATTGCCTGGAGTATGTGAAGGCAAGTGGCACATTCTGGGAGATTCAGCATATCCCTTAAGGAAATGGTTGATAACACGCGATTACGAGAATTTTACTGATGTTGAAAAAAATTGTAATGAAAGCTTTTCTGGCACTAAAGTCAAAATTGAAAATTCTTGGGTTGCTAAAATCTCGATGGAGACAACTTATACGTGTGGATATGACTACAGTCCAGCGCATAGCACATTTCATAGTAAGTTGTGTTCTCCACAACTTATACATTAGTTTAAATGATGAATGGGAAGATGATGAAATACGAAATAATAATGATGACGATGCATCTGTAGAAGACAATACAAGGGGGAAGTAAAACGTTACCAAATATGCAGGATATTACCCATATAATACCTACTTGTTGTATTTATAGAAAAAAAATCATCCAACCCAACCATTTTTGTTTGTATTTTTCCTCAGACAGGACCTCGTGCCACTCGGGGCCCCATATAACAATATAGAATGTATAGTTTCAAGTATTACTCTTCTTTTGTGTGTTCCGGGACCCCCTACATTAGGCATTATTTTTTGTAGTGGCGAGATCCTGTCTTCTGCTTTCACTACCGCTGCCTCTATGTGCTTAGTGAAAGTCATCCTGTCGTCGAAAATGACGCCCAAGTACTCAGCCGTTCTCTGAGGAGTTATGGTATTATTCTTATGATTAAATTTTATACTGTCGCGGTTCCTTGGTCCTCTCAGTATTATCACTCCTATCTTTTCTACTGCATCTCCAAATCGGTCGACACTATCCAAACACCTATCTTGACCATTGCCTTCTGTACTATATCTTTAATGCCCCAATTCATGTCATGTTCTGCAATAATTGCAAGATCGTCCGCGTATGCGATTGTACTCCAGCGGTAACTTTCATTTTCTTATTTCTCGATACACATACGCTCCTATCCGATAGATAGTCCTTTATGACATTAACTAAGTACACTGGGGTCCCTATTTCTTCTAACTTTCTCATAATAAGACCCCAGTTTGCGGTGTTGGGAGCGTTTTTAATGTCTAATAATACCAGGACTACCCACCTCTTTTTCGATTTCTCCGCCGCGTCTTTTACTCATTTGGCGGCGTCAATCGCTGAACGACCCTTGCGGAATCCGTATTGTTGGTCCGATAGAGCCCCGTTTCTGTCCAGGAATTGTTCTAATCTTTTTTCCAATAAAGTCTCGTAATATTTTCCCAGGCAGTCTAATAAACATATCGGCCTATAGGAGGCCGGAGAATTGGGGGGTTTCCCAGGTTTTAATAATAATGTTAAATTTGCTTGTTTCAAATCTCTGAGAAACACTTCTGTGATGATTTGCCAAAAGCTGATATGTCATTTTTTCTTAATTTTTAGGTTATATCACCCTGATATGTAATAGGAGTCTAGTTTTATCTGCGCCAAAAGCTGATATGTCAATCCAAGAATCTGAGCATGCGTTTAAAATTGACAGTAGTTGATATGACTGTGAACGCAATTTCAGTTTTTGCCAAAACCTGTTATGTCTGACATATCATGTTTGGTCGGCTTTGGAAAGGTGACATATCAAGTTTTGACGAATTGTATTAAGGTTATGTCAGTGCAGTTTCTGTTTAGTTAAGTTTTTGATATAAAAAGTCAATAAAATAGGTAAGTGAATTTATTTTTGTTTACTTTGAGAAACTAAATACAACTGGTTTTTGAAATTCGGTAATTAGTACTAAATTGATTTTTGAATTAAGGGCATGTTTATTCACATTTAAGTGAATTTGATAGTTGCCACGTAGTTACCAGTGATCTACCAGTGGGGAATCGTTAATCATAGCAACAAGTGCAAAGATTTACAAATTTAATAAAACGGTTAATTAACTAAACCTGAGTAAAATTAAAAAATAAAAACTAAAAAGAAATAATTCCAGTAATAGGTAATAATAATAATGCAGGTTATTGATTTTAGATTTACACCATGTCACGAGGAAAACGAATGTTAGAAATGATAGAAATTCAGCTTAATGAAAAAATTAGTGCCAATGAATCTCGGAATGTCACTGTTGAAAAAATTCCCAGTCTAGCTGACTTAGCTCCTCACACAGCTATTCTTCTCGAACCAAACATAAACGAAACTCAGCCAGAGGGAAACAGAAATAATTTAAATTATTATTCTAAATCTGAACCAAGCTGTAGTAAAAGTCGAGAGGATGAAAATATTGGTTATGATTTACAAAATGATAGTGATAGCGAGTCTTGTGACGACGACAGGGATGTCGATTATATTCCTAAAGATTCATCGGAAGAATCTGAAAATGAGCCATCTATTGTAAGAATTGGACCGAAGACAATCAGATTAGATAATTTCTCAATTAATCTAAATAGGGAAGAAAACACAACAAATCAAGCAAATAGAGAAAACAAGATCGAAGCGGCAAACGATCAAGTTAGGAAACGAAAGTCAGTTAACAGAAAATTAATGAAGGAAAAGAAATTGAAAGGGGAAGAGTATTTAACTATTCATTATACTCTGTAGACCTTATCTCTTGCTCAATTGGGAGGAGAAGATTATGCCAGTTGCACCAGAGCTATTTTGACCAAAGTCATGTCAAATTCATGTGCCGAAATGTATAGCTATTTTGGCTCCAGAGGCAAAAAGATTCCCTTTCATAGCCTAAATTTCAAGGATATTTTATTTTGTAAGTTTAAAGTTGAAATGTATGTGCTTTAACCCGCACTATTTGCATTTTAAAATATTTTTCTTGATTTTTTTAGCTGCAGTTCGTATGACTTCAGATGGAAAATTATTTAGCTCGGTAACTGATGGACAGTTGGCAGCTGTGGTGAAGGGTTGGCTCAGATTGGCTTCTGGGAGAGCTGGCGGAAGTGGGACTGTTATGAGGTAAGTAATTTGGAGCAGCCAAAAAAGTAAAAACCGTTTATTGAAATTAATAGTTCAATGCTTTATGTCCAACTTTCTAAATGTTTTGAATTCAATGTTTCACGTTTACTATACTTTGTCATTTTTTTTTAGTAAAAGGCGACTGAGAAATATAGACGACACGCCGCGACTGAGAAATATAGACGACACGTCGCGATTAAGAAATATAGACGACACGTCATCGAGTAGTAATGACGTTAACCATAATACATCAGAAGACATTTCGGGACTCGTTGACGAGCTTGAGACATTTGATGAGTAAGTATAAAGCACACACTCGCTAATAGGACAACTAATTGTTCCATGATATTATGGTCGAAACCTTGATCATTTCAAATCTCGTTAGGCTTTACCTTAATTATTATAATCTTTTTTAGGATAAGCGAGAAGACCATTACTGATTCACATTCAGAGGCAGATGATGAGTGAGTATTTATAAATCGCACCTTGAATTTTATTATCACTCATTGATTTAATTTTTTTTAGATCTTCAAATCATCACAGTGACCATCAATAGAAATTTAAGAGAAATAAAAATTAGTTTCCAATTTCTGTCTTTTATTGTTAAGAATAATGAGATTCGTTGAATGTAAACTTTCAAACAATTGTTTAGATCGTGAAGATATTTTCCGCATGGTGTGTTGCGAAATGAAAGTTTTTTTTCAAATTATCGTGGTTGGGTAAGATGAAAACTTGATTTTAAGCTTTTAACATCCCATAATTTGAAAAATTTGGGTTCTTTTCATCTAATGTAGATGAGTCATTCATTGAAATGTGTTTAGTAGAGGTGCAATGACCTATTAATATACCAAGAATGGATGTTGATGAGATGTCTAAAAGACGTAGTGGTATATCAACGTTACGATATGTCTATTTGACGTTGTAAGTATAGATGTATAATAGACGTCAATAGGAGTTGATCTAATGGACGTCGTGAAGTAGACATATAAAAGACATAGCAAAAAAAAGACACTAAGACCTCTAAAAAGTGTCTATAGAAGACATCTTTTAGACATAAAGTCATTAATTTGTAGACGTATGTTCGACATAATATAAAACATCTATTTCCTATATGGGATAATAATAATGATAATATTTTATTTCTCGAAATTCTCTTATTTATTGAAGACTTTTCTTTGAGAATTTATAATTATTATTTAGAAATTGATTAGTATGCACATTGAATATATGACAATTCGTTTTTAAATATGAACATCCATGGTTATATCCAAGTATAGGTATAGCTATTGAAATCCACGGTTATCTATGGAATTATTTGAAATCACGAAAATTGTCCCTGGTGCCATATATTGTATCCACAGATGTAAATTTTTATCCCTCCGTTCCTCTTACATACTCCGTGACTGTTATTCAATCCACGGATTTCATCTGTGGAGTGTAGCATTAGACACTTCGAAACATTATACCCTGAAGTCTTTAGGGAAAGTGCAAATAGTTTCATTAAAATTTTTTCAGCTGATTTAGTCTTGAAAGAAGATGCCATTCCAGTTTTTCATAAAGCTTATCAATTACCATACGGATTGTCAAAAAAGAATTATTGTCGGGGTAACCCTTGGTAGTTGTATTATTTCTAGTATTTGGATATTTATTGAAAGACTATGTTTTTTTAAGAACAATTTATTCGGCAACGGTACATCTTACCCACACACGTGGTCGACATTAAAAAACAGATAACCTTATTTTCTACTTCTTGCCGTGCCGCACACGAGGCCACAGATCTTTCAAGGAAGTGTAATCACTCATCGAATGAGGCGATTTTTGGCAAGTAGCGCCAACTTAACATTTATGATTGGCACAAAATTTCCGCAACAATTATGAACAATGGAAAGTGACGGGAAATTGGAAAGAATAAAATTTTCAGAATGGGCCTCACCCATATGGCAAGTAAGAAAAAAAGATGGTGGCATACGTATTAGTGCAGACGTAAGCATAGCAGTAAATTTAAATTTGAAAATTGATATTTATTCCTTACCAAAAATCGAAAATATACTTCAGAACATTTCAGGTAAAAAGTGTTACGTACTCATTGATTTGTCAGAAGCATATCTACAATTTCAAGTCAAACCAGAAAGTCAAAATTTTTCAACTATAAACACTCCTTTAGGGCTTTTTCAATTTACAGCTATGATCCAGTCAATAATATATCAAATTTTCTTATCACCATATTATACGCATTAGCTATAGAAAGCTACCAATTTCAGTAACCGTGCTGCACATCTCGGTATATGATTGGACAGACCAAAAATTTTAAAAATAAAAACTATTTAAAAGGGAAATTTCTCTTATCAATAAACAAAAATAAATCAAACTAGAGAAGACAGTTTCAAATTTATAATGTAACTAATATAAAATAAACTGAAATTTGAATTAAACTTGAAAAAATAAAAATAAACAAATCACCTGAAATATATTTGAACTTTAAACAGAATTTTTGATAACTTCTTTCTAAATTATTAAAATCCTTTTCATATGAATTTTTCAGAATCTTCAATCTTTAAAAGCTTTATAAAAGGTTTCTTATGGCTAATATTAATCTAAAAAGAAAGAACCTGAAAAATAAAAAATATTAGTTAGGTTATAAAATCTGACATAAAAATAGAAAGAGTATATCTATGAACATAGATAATTAAGAGTGAACCATAGAGAAATATATTAATTTTGTCTATGGAGTGAACTTAGATTTGTCAACTTGAACGGAAGAAAAGACCTTAGTAACAGAAATAAAAACAAATGTCAAATAATATTTAAAATTTTGAAATTAAACGATAAAAACAACAATGAAGTATTTAAAGATATTAATAATAAGCTTTCATATTAAAAAAGGAACATAAAATTAAACATTCAAGTCAAGTAATAAAAATAAAAAATTATTAAATGAATTTGATTGGTCAGCTGATAAAAAATAAACTTAAAACTAAGAGATACATGTTTGTTGATTTAAAAAAAAAAGAATTACGTTATTATTGATTAGCTGTAAAGAGATACAGAATTAAAAAGAAATTTTTTTAATGTGATTGCAATAATTAAAATTTAAGTTAGAATAGAGTAAAATAACTCGAAATAAATATTAAAAGTGAAACTAACCTTTTTCCAACAAGTTCCTGTTAAAAATCCCGTGGTAAATATCCATTTAAGTTAATAACATTTTCAAATAAACCATAAATGGAAACTAGAGGCCATTTATACTGAAAATTCTCCAAGCTGACGACGGAACCTGAGCGAAGCAATCCAAATCAAGGACTGACAGGCCCAGAGCGGTCTGAAGCATAAAAGGAAGTAATTATTAAAATTTCAAAACGTAGAAGAGGAAAAGGTATTTGATAAATTATAATTTGAATCATCAACTCACATGTGTGTGGTGATAATAAAACTCTGATATTTATCTCTCATTGTTGAGGTAATAGATTCGTCCATTTTTGTTGAAACACATGTTTCCAATTTGTATACTATCTTTATTACACATTCTGTGTTAGAGTTGCATAACTAGTATAAGAATTAGCTTTTAATTTTCATTAGTATGAATGTTCAGGAGTAAAAGACCATCTAGACAAGAGTATAAAAAAAATTTTGTCTACATATTTACTTTTAAATCTGTATCAATACACAAAAAAGTAAAATAATAAACTTACTAATATTTCACTGATCACAAAACTAATTTTCTTCCTTTCATAAGGTTGGCAAACTTGATACACTATTGAACATTTTCAAGGGCAAGGACACAGGACCAGCCTTAAAAGTTTTCGTATATAATTAAAGTAAAAAAAAAATTAAAATAAAATAAAATAATTTATTACCTGAACTCACCCTGAGTATTGAAGAGTCCTAGAAAAACGGTGAGTGATGTATGATACCATTAACATGAAATAGATTTCTAAAAATCATTGGCGCCCAACAAACAAACACATCAATACAATAAAATAAAAAATTTTTAATAATTAATAACACACAAAACACTAAATTCATATCAATATATTTATATATCCAGGAAAATCGAACAGCTGAATTAACAGTAAAGGGGTAACACAATGAATTAGTAATAAATTGAATGTATCTTAAATTAAACAAAATATAAAATCAATAAAAAGAAAATTTTTGTCCAACAAACCCCAAAATGACTTACACTGACTTAAATTATGTCACCTGATGTTACACAACACCAAGTAATAAATAGGTAATGAATTAATAGACCTAAATCAGAGTAACAACAACAAAAAAATATCTAGTGGGTGTATGATCATTCATTATTAATTGATGCGAATACTAAATAAAATATTAAAGGAAGATACAGTTTTTGAACAGAGCCTAAAAAAAAATTTTGATAATCATAATAAAAATCATATATTTATGAATTTGGTACTTAGTGCGTTTGGTACTTCTTGGTACACTCTTCAATTGCTGCTGCTGCCTCTGTGATTGTACTAATTATCTTTCACAAGTACTTGTAGTATCCGCAAAAATTGGCATTTGCCAAGTAGCCGCGTTATGTATCGACCATATTTGAACTTGTACATGTACCTACATGATCAAATACAAGTACTTGCCAAGTATCGCGTAGTGAGTAGCCGGCTTTAGATTTGCACAATTTTTTTAATGTGGCCGTAATTTAGGTAATAAAAACAATGAAATACTGGCATGACATGAGGTAAAACTTGATGTTCAATACCGCAAATTACTACAGATCGAGGCAACCTGGTTCCAGAAAAGGTATATCTAACCGTCTTCGTTGGGACCCTTCCTCGGCACCAGATCCCCCCGGATTCTGTTCCGCTTCCTATTGCTCTACGTTTCTGTTTATTATTTTAACTCTCCTCATGAACCTTTCAACCTCGAGAACCTTGGTATTTTGACTGGTTGTATCTGAATAATTAACCAACCACCGAGAACGATTTATCAATGTATTTTACTATTCCCTTACACGTTATATTTTCCCTAGGTATGAATAATTCGTAAAATCTTTCCCTTAGATTGTAAGTTTCTAAGGAAAAAATTGCTTCTTTAATCCCTTAAATTCCGCACTTATGCGGTTTCTACTCTTTTTATGTATCTTTCTAATATCTTCCAACTTCAGATCAAATATTTCTCTAGCAATGGTCAAATAATTATAATTACTTACTTTTCAATTGAAGGTTCAATATCGAGGGCGTCAACGCAGGATCTCGTAAGTCACGAAATGTGAATTTTACAGGAGAGCAGTAAAACTGCTTCAAAATTAATAGGCAGTACCCATATGCTAATACTGCACAGATCGATTGAATTAAATGTACTTTGAATAATCTTCAATGAAAAATAGCTTAAAATAACCATTTTCCAAAATTTGTATTAGTTACGAGGTACTGCATCTAACAAATCGATAGATACGTGGTAATGTTATTAATCGACGAATTATATTATTCTTGTAATTCTCAACGTAAATTAATGAGGCTTTTCGAACTAAGAACATTCATTGAAAAACAAATTATCAAATAAAATCACAAATTCATCACATTTTTTAAATTTAAAAAAACAAAAACACTATCAGTAGAAAACAAAATTAACTTATAAAAACTCAACAAATTTTACTTCACATTATAATTTATTTAAAATGTAAGTTGTCGTAGAACGGCCAACAATCTTTTGGCAAACATTCAATGCTTTGTAGATGGTAATACTTTATTTTGGTAATTTTTGGTTGCTCTTTATACAAAGCAGGATATACTGCATTTGAGAAATCACTTTTTTTTGGTCTTATCGGTAGGTCTTCAAACTCAGATTCGAAGTTTAATTTGTAACGGATTTTGCCTCCAAAATATTCTAGGGCACGGATATCTGTTACATGACTTCTTGTAGCATTGGATCCGGATACACCATCTGGTCCTCGACCTGGTCTTATTGAGTGATACTTGAGAAGATCTTTACTTCCATAGTTTAGAAAAAAAGTGTGATCCATGTTTTTCACAGTGTAAGGCGACTTTGATCTGGCTCCCTTGGAAATTCTGAGGTAATCACTTGGTAAATATATTTCTTTATTCTTAAGGGCATACTCGATGGAGCTGTGAACTGAATCACACTCCATCTGCGTGTGTCCTTTCTCTAAAAATTTTTGAATAATGAGTACATTGTATTTTTCAGCGATGTATAGTAAAGCATTTGCTAAGATTGCGTTCCTGTTTTGGGCAGTGCAGCCGTCAGAATAAATTATAATTGGAAGCTTAGAAGGGGAAGAAAGTATTAATTGTTCTAAGTAATCTAGTAAAAAGGAGGCGTATGTCGAACCTAGACCATCAGCATTGCATTCATTATACCAGTAACATGTGACTTCTTTTGTGGCAAGGTTATAAATGGTGAAGTTATGACAGCACAGTTTTGTTTTGTAATATGAATTACTTGCTGGTAGATGTGGGGCTAGTTTCACTGCCTGAACATCCATTGTAATGGTATGACATTCTCCTTTTAGCGCCTTCTTTTTATCAATTTCCTTCGATTGTTTTGCTTGATCTTTCCTGAGAATGTGCTTTTCATAGTTTTTTTTTGTCTCCATTTCCGTTTTTGTTCATAAAACACAGATCACATTGATCTTTACTCGGTGTTAATATTGATAAATTCATCTCATCTGCCATATTTTTCTTCGAACGAAAAGAAAGAATATTCTTGCTTTCTTTCTCGTAATCAGATTGATATACAGGGTGCGCCAATTATTTCCACTCGATCTCTAGCACCGAAACTAAAAGAGGTATCAACAAGATTTCTTGTAGGTTCATACGGTGTCACTCGGACTACAATTGTAAAATATTTTGATGTATACAGGGTGGCTAATTTTTGTGGAATGAAAATTAATTTGGTTTTTTTAAATTGAGCACCCTGTATACGATTATGTCTTCTGATTTTACTTAATATTAGCTTTACGGTAGTTTTTTGAATTTGTAAATCCGACGTGGCGTTGACAAGTTATTCCTATTATAAGCAGATTTAATGAAAAAACAGCACTTCAGAAATATTAGCACAATAAACACATTTTTTCAAAAATTCCTCCAAAAGGCTACTATGATGTAAATGAAACATACACCTACCACAATAATTACCCAACATCTTCACCTGTTGCACAGGGTGTTTGCCGATGGCGTGCAAATAGTCTAGTTTTCAAATTGCAATAACTTAATTTTTTCAAATTGGACACCCTGTATATTTTTCTCCAGTTAGAAGCTCTCCTTAATACACAATGAAAAAATATAGGGTTTTGGACATCTAACTTTACTATTTACTTTAATAATTGACGTTAAATGAGAAATAACATATTTTACACAATTTTTAATAAGTACAAAATTTAACGAAGTTTAATCGTAAGAAAACTACAATATTGAAAGTTAAAATTTATAATAGGTGTTCAAAATGTCTTCCATTTTCATTTATACATTTTCTTGCCCTTTCTTTCATTGATTTACGCACATCTCTTAGCATTGCAGGGGTCACCTGTCTAAACGCTGCAGTAATTCTGTCTTTAATATTTGGTTTTGTGGTAACCTCTTCTTTGTTAACAATATTTTTAATAAAACCCCACAAGAAAAAATCGCAAGGTGTAAGGCCCGGCGATCTAGCAGGCTAATTTGTAGGTCCTGCCCTTCCTATCCAACGATCCTGAAATTCCCTATTTAACCAATTGCGAACATTTAATTGGTAGTGTGGTGTGGCACCATCTAATTGAAACCACATTCCGTTGCGATAATTTTGAGGCACATTTTGCAAAAGATTTCTAAAATCAAGATCTAAAAAATTTTAAAAAGCAGCTCCATTTACAGTCCCATCAAAGAAATAGGGACCAATTACATAATCACCTATTTTTCCCGCCCACACATTCAAAGATCATCGATACTGTGATGTGGTTCTAAATAAATTTGTGGTCCGAATAATAATGGAAGTTGTGTCTATTTACACAACCGTTCTTTTGAAATGTGTCTTCGTCGGAGAATAAAACTTTGTTTAAAAAGTTACGCTCTGTATTTATCTTGTTTATTAACCATCTACAGTATTCTTCTCTACGCGCGAAATCGCGCGGTAACAATTCTTGGTGAAGCTGGATATGGTAAGGGTGATATTTATACTTGCGTCTCGGGACAAGAGCCAGGGAGCCTGAATCGGGTGGCGCCGGCAGTTGTCGGTATCTGTCGGCTCTCAAATCAAAGGAGGGAATGCTGGTTGTCTGCGTACAGGTGATTTGAAAACTTTTTGAGTTGAAAATTATTTCCCCTCACATTTTATGCAGACTTCACGTTTTTATCCAATTGTATGAGAAAATTAACAAATTTAAATTTGTTACAAATATTAAGAGTTGTTACAAATATTAAGAGTTGTTACAAACCTTTATACTTGGCATTATAGGGTGTTTTATTGAAAAAATAGCGTTCAAATAAATTCTAATTTACGTTTGTTGATGCTGGCCCTGGGAAGGTCAGTTCTCTAGTGACCGTCGCGCACAGAGGAACATTTCTCGAGTTCTAGTAATTCTTGACTAACAATATTTCGAAAATGGATAATATTTGTCACATTTGTGAAAAATCATTCTCCGCGAATAAAAATTTGCTCCGGCATCTAAGGACAATTCATGGGGGTGAATCGGCTAATAAATTTAAGTGTAATAAGTGTAATTTTTCAACGGGAAGAAGTGATAAATTTAAAGAACACGAGGATAAAGCCCACAAAAACCCTCCTGCAATAAATTGTGCTATGTGTAATTTTGCGTGTGAGAAACGGAGCAATATGTTCCAACATTATTTGCTCCAACATGACCTGACAGACAAAACTTGCGAATTGAATTTTGCTAGTGCGGATGAATTATTATAATCCATTTTTTATACCTAATACCGATTAAATATAGTAGACGTGATATAATACAAAATTTTATGTTGACAATTAATGCTACAACAAAATATACCTACTGTCATTTTCATAGATAACTTGTTTTCTGAAAGCATTGCTCTAAGTATAATCGATTAATATCTTTACGGCAATAGTGAGACGAAAGCTTGTTCAATTTCGTCAAAAATTGCCTCAAAAAACTCCTTTCCTGCATGAAAGCATCCTGACGTTTATTACGTGATTCAACATCTCTTCCATGACTTTTGGTCATATCATTCTCAGCTTTCAAAGCCCATGCTCGTGCACTCCTTTCTCCTAAACATAGAGTATTGAGATACATTTTCTTGCAAACAGGTACATGTTCATTTTTTACGATAAGATTATATTTCAAGGTCACAGATCGTCGAGATTCTTCATTTTCTCCTCTTGTTTTTCGTTCTGTTCCGCATTGTTTAACTGTAGCTGCAACATATATTTTTCGCTGTTCCCAGTTCATATCCAACCAGAACTTTTTAAAAATCTCAATTCTCTCATTTTCTAAAACTACAAACGACCATAGAAAGAAGTACCTATAAGATCTTTATGATTTAATAAACATTTTGTTACTTAGGCCCATTTGCACCATCTATCCCTAAAACTGATGCTTTGCAAAGTATCACTTAATTATAAGGGTCACTTGCTATATGCACCTTAAGCCCGGCTTTTCTAAGAAGTTAGGTTGTGTTTGTGTTGTGTCGTTGTGTGCAGTGTGTTTTATAAATTTTTGATAGTTTTGTTTTCGGATTGCCCATTTTGTGTCTTATATAACACATTAAAAAAAATGGAAATTGAGGACCAGATATATTTAGAAGACGACATGGATATTTTGGATATTATCGACATGGGTTTTCCCAGGAGGATGTATGGTAGATCATCTTATTTTAACGATATGGACGATATATCCTTTTTTCGAAGATTTCGTTCAACAAAACAAACCACCCTGGACATTTTGGAGAGGATAGAACTGCAGTTAGAATTTGATAATGATTTGTAAGAAATAGGTATTAGGTTACTTTCATATTAGGGCCTGAATGTTACTTTCTTTTTAGGAACAATAGTATTCGACCAATAAATCAACTGCTAACAACACTACATTTCTACTCGTGCAATAGACATCAACAGTCGGTGGTCGATTTCATGGGAATGCACAAGGCAACAGTATCGAGAATCATTCCCAAAGTTTCTAGTGCCATAGCATCGTTAGCTGGGGAGTTTATTCAGATGCCACAAAGAGCAGCACTAGTTAGAGTGCATAATGATTTTTATAATATAGCAAGATTTCCTCGAGTTGCTGGGTGTATAGATTGTACCCATATAAAAATAAGATCGCCAGGTAGAAATATTTTATTATTATTATTAGGTATATCTAGCTACATAATAAATAATAAAAATATATCACACCTTCAATGTGAAAATAACGTAGGTTTAGGCCAAGAAAAAGTGATTAGACTAGTTTGTGGATCTTTTGTTCAAACTTATTCCCAATGACCTATTATCTCATTCTAGGTGGTAAAGTTGTATGTGATAGTCATCTCAAAATAAATAACAGTAGCAAGATGGCCAGGTTCAGCTTATAGTATCACAATTTACAACAACAGTAGAATAAGGGCTCAGTTTGAAGCTGAGGAATTCGGAAACAGTTTATTGTTAGGTAAGTATTTATTTAATTCACATAATATAGTAGAATTATTGTCCAATTATATTTTTACAGTGCCATTTAAAAACTTTGGATGATTTCCAATCAATAAAAATGAAATTCTTGCCTGTACAGTGGGTCTAAGATAATGATGAACAGCATTGGGAACTGTAAACTGTAGAAGCTACAAGGACAGTAAAATTACGAAAAAATTGCGTAATTCAAGGGTCAATAATATGCTGTTGTGAAAACCAGAAAAGTCCTATTACTTCCGGAGATATTCGAAAAAATCCGAAATTTTGCGATTTCGTTTTTATTTTTTTCTATGGATTAAGAATCTTGCCAAGAATCTTGCCAAGATATAATTGTGGCAGCTGCAGTACTACACAATAAAGCAGTTGAAATGAATGAAGGAGTCCCTCCTGTACCAGACAACATAAATGCAGAGGAACTTGAGTATTTAATACAGCAAGGTCATATTCCTAATTTACCTCAAAATGCAGCCAATGTCAATAACGCTAAAATTTTAGGCAAAGTTTAGTTAATAACTATTTCTCAAACTTGTAAAAACATTTTTCATTTATAGTTGTTTAGGTTTTTAGTATTAATATACCAATAATTATTATTATTATCTTGCATTAGTTCACTGTTTAAAGTTGTGTCACTTTGTAATATGTAAAATAGTCGGTTAAGTTTATAAGTTCAATTTTAAAATACAATTTCTGTCTCAGTTCTTTAAACAGTATCTTTTGTTCATGTCCAGCTACAAACATTTACTGTTAAAAAAGCAGAAACCCAGTCCCACCTCATGTAAAAACATCTAGAGCTGAATTTACTATGAATACTAATGACATGACATCACCAAACGCTGCATTTAGAAAGTGGACTTCTCGAAGTAGACCCACATTAAGTTATCTCCCAAGCAGTTCAATTACAAAACAGTACAACGAATTATCACAAGCAAAGCTGGAAATTGCCAACCTAGTTACAAAATTTGAAAAAGACAACCAACAAAAAGGAGGAGAAAGAAGAAGTAGAGTTTTTACTACGAAAACGTTCTTTGGAACTATATGTGCAAACTAAAGAAGAAATTTTTGAAAAAATTGAAGCGTTGCCTCCAAAGGATATATTTCGACATTTTGGTGCAGGAATTATGAATAAAAAATAATTATGTATGATTTTGTTTTCAATTTCAATACATACATACATTATTTATTACTGAGCAGAATAATTATTTATCAATATTCTTCTCACATCAAGTCCAGCATTTCCATTATAATTAATAACAACTTAAGGAATTTGACCATTCCCTATTAATTGTTGTAAAAATGTGTTCTTCAATATCTGCTGGTAGAGGTGGTTCTTCTTCTCCCATACTTCTTGCTATATTGTGAAGTACAGCTGTTGCCACAATAATTGTTAATAATTTGGGAACACGTAATCTGCAACCGTATGTCAGTATAGGAAACCTTCTTTTCCAAACTCCTTAAGTTTTTTCAATAATTCCACGAGTGCGGATGTGGGATTCGTTATATAAACTTTCTCCTTTCCCTGCTGGATTCTAAAGAGGGGTAAATAAATATGGTCTCAGACTGTATTCACTATCTCTTACAAAATTTTTGTTAAAACTGTTCACAAGTAGTTGGCCTGAAATATAACCTACGATCAAACAATTTGGATACATATTTTCCCCAAAATCAAATTTTTTATTGCAATTATTGAATATTGTGGCATCGTGAGTTGATCCTCGCCATGTTGCAACTAAATCGATGATCTTCATTTCTGCATTACATATCACTTGCACATTTCTAGAGAAGTAGTTTTTTCTGTTACGGAAAACTTCTGCATTATTACCTCCTAAAAAGCAACTTGTTACATGAATCTCACATATATAACATAAACAATTTTACACCTGTTGATTGAATTCATATGTGAGTGCCATCAATGGCACAAATAACTCTTGGAAATCTTGCAATATTGTAGAAATTATTTTGTGCTTCCTGCACCTCCTCAATGGTAAATGGAAATTTTATATAATGTGGTCGTAGTGCGGCAATACTTTCTGAGACTCTTTTCATTATTCTACAAGCAGTCGATACATCTACACCACCCAAATCAGCAATACACCGTAAATGGGTACCTGTAGAATAAAATCTGAGCGTCATCAATAGCTGATTCATTGGGGAAACGCAGCTGTTCCTACAAATTATTATAAATATCAATTTGTACCTAGTCTTTTAATTTTCTCAACTTACTGATCATATAGATATTCTTATTGGTTTTCAATCAATATTAATAACTGTAAAACAGTATGTTTTGTGAGACGGAATCTCTTGTAAAACGAGAGATCGTCAAAAACATGAAAATGGCCTTGACGAGTACGAATTTGAGGAAGTAGTCCATACTCAATTATTTCTAGGACTCCAATATCGTCATCAACCTCGTCAAAGTCATGTATTAATTGTAATAACTCCATACTGGCAACTGGCACACTCAGACTTCGCTTTACCTCGCTTTTTGCTTGTGTTATCCAAAAATGTTAGGTTAAGTGTCACTTAAATACATTTGAGGGCAGGCCTAATTACCGCTTAAATTAAGGGAAACTTTCCGGCAGATAAGTGACACTTACCGTTTGGTGCAAAGAGTTAGGCTTCCCTTTAGCGATTCAAGTGTCACTTAAGTTTTAACTGAAGGTGGTGCAAACGACCCTTGAACTTATGAGAATTTCTTTAAATAAAAATCCCATTCCTGAGATTGATCATTTGAACAGAAATATTCATGGTCAACGATAATATTCGAGGGCAACACATATTTCAGGCAACTTCATGAAAAAAGTAGGGTCAGGTGGGGTAAGTGCGGAGTAAAATTTATAAAAGTTAACTTTCTCAAAGTCGTATTTTTTTATGTTATGTGGGAATAAGTTATGCTTCCCATGACGATATAATTAGCGTGTTCGCAGTAAATTTCTAAAGGAAAAAACTCGAAAAATTGTTATATTGAATAATTTCAGGGAATTTTGAAAAAATCAACAGTGGTACGCTCTTGCCCCATTGCATGGGGCAACTGATATAAATACGTATATGCGATTGTATTAGTTCACTTTGAGGGCAGGACCGGAATCTTTATATCTTTAGGAACAAAAGGGTAAAATTTTTTTTTATTTTATTGAAAAAGTAACCTACCTACAGCGTTTCAAATGTTTTTTCAATACAAAACTAAATCATTTTTTCCTTAAAGATCAAGTAAAAAATACTTCATTCCTCAACCTTATGGAAAATGTTACATTGAATTGAATTTCTCCCCTCCGACCTATGATGGGCGGTGGTAAGACAGAAATAATATCTTCTCGCAATATTTCACTTTTATCTTCAACTTGCGGATATTGAAACAATGTTAAATACTTAGTTTCAGTCACTTTTCTCACAAACTTTACAACAGGTTCATCTTTAATCTCAGTGATTTGCCCTACAAAGAACTTTTTTGTTTTCTTTGTACAAAACCTCACGACAACCCAGTCGCTTATTTTTGATTCATTGGGAAAATCTTTTCTCTCTTCTTCATATACCTTTTTCTCATTTTCAATCATAATTATAAAGTCTTCATTCTCAGACTCGGAGCTAGAAGTGTTTGGTTGCTCGTCTTCGGACGTTTCATTTTCGCTTGTTATTTTTTTCTTGTTTCCATTTCTTTTACGCTTCTGGTTTTTTGGATTTCTATATTTCTTTTGTGACCTTTTAGTAGCCGCCAAACACATCTTATTCTGTTTTTCCTCTTCGTGCTTTTTGGTTCGTTCAAGTACTGCTTCCGCTGTAATATGTTCCGCACCATTGCATATTTTACTCTTTTTCTGTTTCTCACTAGTTCCCTTTTTCATGCACGCTAACATAAGGTTTTCGAATGAAACAGCAGACGCTTCAGTTGAATCGTTGTTACATTCGCTACCTGATACATTATCCATAAAAAAAGCAGTACTTGTTGATGGGGCTTCAATATACACTTCAATTTCGGATACTTCCTTTATTATATCGTCTAAAAATAGTAGAAAGTTACCATTCCATATAAGTGAGCCAATAAAAATAACAATTAAAAAATTATCTGCAAGTTCATTTGGGGCTCCGACAGAGGTAGCACTTAATGCAGAGGTGGAAGCAGTACTTGTTATATGGTTTTTTGGTCCACAAATGTCAATTAAATTATCTAAAAGTAAAAAGTACCAATGAGATAGATGGCCCTTTGATTTATTGTAGGTAGGTAGGTATTACAAGTTACCTTCTATGGGAGCAGGAGTTGCGAGTTGAGCTTGAATATTATTCTCGTTTGGGTTAGATGGAGGATTTGAGAATTTTAACTGATCTTTCCATCTCTGAAACGCATCTGGATCAAAGGTTTCTTCGGGAATTACTTTATCGTTGAAGGGATATATTCCCGCTTTTCTAAAACCATTTTGAAATAACTCCACCCGCTCATATTTTACCTAAGAGTACAGAAAATTCGGCTTTTGGAAGTTTTTGACCAATATGCAATCTCTGCCATGATACCAGTAAGGGATCCCATCTGTCTTCAACTGCTTTCATTACCGACAAATCAGATTGGAGAATGTGGCTGCTATGCGGAGGTAGTTTTATAATCGTCACTTGAGTATCAATTGCTGTTTGGATAAGGTTTAGACTAACATGAGTTGCATGCCCATCAAAAAACAAAAGCACTGGCCGTTTACTACCTATGGTTCTCAAAAAACTGTTTTTGAAATAGTTTTCAAAGATGTCGGTTTGCATCCATTGGGTGAGGCAGCATAGGTAGTTTCGGGAAATCCTTTTCCCTCTGGAGGCATCATATCTGTACATATTTGCTTTCCTTTAAATATAATCGAAGGAGGGGCTTTTTCACCTCTCTCATTGCATGCAAAAAGCACCGATGTCTTTACTCTGCCGGAAGTGCTTGTCGTCCTGGTCTCCTTGGCCCCTTTTTTTCCTACGACTTTGATTTTTGACGGGTCGGAACAAAAACTTGTTTCGTCCAAATTCCAAATTAAATGTGGTTTGTTTTCAATACCAAGATTCTTGATATTCTTTGAAACTAAATCAAAATAATTATTTATTATGAAAGAGCCAACACTCTTTCTTCTTGCTATCTCAACATTTTCCGGCTTTTTAACGGATAGCTTATGACGTTTAATGAAGGAAAACTGCCAATCTTTTCCAAGAATACCATTCTGAAACGGAGTATCTAGTTGATTCGCTTTTACGTATTTGCCCACTCAATCCATTACTTCCATTCGCAAGAGACCAAACCCATGCTTTTCCATAGTGGTTAAACAATGAACTAATTCGTCCTCTGCAGAAAGTGCTGTAGCACGGCCATATGAGGCTGACTTCTTACCTCTTCTTCCTTTGATGTAATCGAGTAGAGTATTTAGCGGAATTTTGTGTAATTTGCTTGCGGCATATGCAGAGTACCTTCCACTTTTAACATCTTCTATAGCCTGAAGGAAAGTTTCCTTGGAATGATTCTTGCCTCTTTCAGATTTTCGAATATAATTTCGAACCATAATAATTATTAAGAATCTAACCTAAAACAGAACACACTTTACCGCCAAAATTACTCTGTGAGGAAAGTGCGTACTACTAAAATTACACTGTGGAGCAAGTGCGTACTACTACGCACTTTCCCTCGTTTACAGCCACGCGCTTACCCCATAACCTTAAAATGAGAGATCATATCAAAATGAACATTTTTTCAATTTTTTCGTAGTTATACGATAAAACTGACTATTCCATTAGATTCTACGTATTTGATAGTGTATACTTACCAATTACTTTATTTGAAATAACAAAAATTCAGCTCAATTTGTCACGACAAAATCACCGCGTACGTCATGGTTACAAACAATGAGCCGTTAAGGAAATTTTAAAACAACGACAAACAAGTCGGTCAGTATACTTGTAGGTAGAATATCCTTATTATAGATTCCTTCTATTCAATAGGCTAAGATATTTTCAGGCTAATAACGCACTTGCCCCACCTGACCCTATATTCCAATAAATTTGAAGAAACCCATCACAAATTTATTAAATAATACAATTGAAGAGAAGCAGCAACAAGCACACTAACTTAAAAGAGAAAAAATGAAAATTTAAATACCCATATATCCTATACAGAATTTTAAAATATATTTTTTTGTTGGTTTTAGGCAGTGGCATTGACTCCAAAATAAAAAAAAATTACCACTTTCTGCTTCAATGCGTCGTCCAACAACAATTATTAAATCATTAACAAGGTCAGAGCTTGCAGAAAAATATGACACACTACTCAATAGAAGGTTGGAACTAGTGCAGTAACAACAAAAAATTTAAGAAAAAATCATTACCATTAGAGCTGAAAGAAAACTAAAACTTAAGCTGCTAAAATTGCAGATTGCAGTGGAAAAAGAAAAACTTAATAAGCCAGATTAGAGCATTCACTCCATTAACCTCATCATTTGTGTAACTTTTTATATTTTCAAGTTTCTTGTTTCTTTTAAGGCTTGTATATAATAAATTACCTTAATTTAATGTCATTTTCATTTTTTTAAACATCTGTTAAAATCTATATTTCAACTTATGTTGATAATTATTCTCCTACTTGCTGTTATATTTTAAAATTCCCACCCGCGTTATAAATAAGACAGTTGAAAACTCAAAACTCATGCGGGAGCAACTCGAACTACGGGCCAGTCGCCGTCTGATTTTCCCACGCCTATACTTTTTAAATATTATTATAATAATGTAGTGTAGTGCTTCTACAATTTGGACAATTCAGGTAAAAACCAACCTTTTATATTCCCAATTAAATCAGTAAATGTTTGATGGCTTGGTTTCATTTTCGCCCATAGAAGACTCCTCGTCTTCAACCTAGAGGACAGCGTAAGGTTCCTGCAGGCCAACCTTCAACACGCCAAGGCAGCTAGTGCCGTGTTGTGTCGAAGGTGGGAGAAAGAAGGCATAGACGTAGCCCTTCTGCAGGAACCATGGGTACATGGAAGGACCATAGCAGGCCTCAAACCACAAACAGGTACGTTACTCTATCATAAGCCAGCATTAAGGCCAAGAGCATGTATAATACATAGTGAAAGGGTTAATTGTGTACTAATCTCGGGGTTATGCTCTGAGTATTTTGTTATAGGAGTCCTTTCATACCAAACCGAGGGCGGGACGAAGAGAGTAGTCGTCTGTTCTGCCTACTGTCCAGGAGACGAGCCAGCATGCCCTCCACAGGTACTAAAGGCTGCAGTAGACTATTGCCGAGAGAGGGACATGCAGCTTATATTAGGATGCGATGCCAACGCCCACCATACCATCTGGGCCAGCACGGACATCAATAAAAGAGGTGAGTCATTTTATGAATTCATACTCAGGGAAGGGTTATTCATTGCCAATAAAGGTACTGAGCCTACTTTTGTCACGGCAGTTACGAAAGAGGTATTAGACCTGACCTTGAGTACCAGCAGAATAAGTGATAACATAGTAGCTTGGCGGGTTTCACAGGAACCATCATGTTCCGACCACAGGCATATAAGATTCGATCTTGAGTCACCACCCCTAATAATGAGTTAATTCAGAAATTCAAGAGAGACGAACTGGGAAGGATACAATAAATCCCTCAGATAGTCACTTGAGGAAGGGACAGTCACTATAAAAGGGAGAGAAAGCCTAGAAGTGGCAGTTGACCAGGTTAATGAGGCAATCTTGAATGCCTACCGAGAAAACTGCTCAGAACGAACAAGGCAACGCAAAAGGAACACAGTTTGGTGGAACAACTACCTGGAGGGATTAAGAACCGAGGTAAGAAGGTTATTTAATAGAGCCAAACTCAACCAAAACTGGGACCTATACAGGAGTAAGCTCACTCTATACAATAAGGAGATCCGGAAGGCCAAAAGGGACTCATGGAGAAGATTCTGTGAGCAGATTCTAGAGACCACAGAATGCTCCCGGATCCACAAAGTTTTGGCCAAGGATTGCTCTAAAGACAAGGTGAGTCTCCTCAAGAAAACGGACGGAGACTATGCAGAAACGGCACAGGAAAGTTTGGAGTTGACAAAAGCACACTTTCCTGGAGCCACCATTGATCTAAGTATGCAGGAGGTAGTCAGCAATCCCCAAGAGGCAGGTAGACCCAGTAGGGAAGACTGGCAACTTGCCACTGACATTACAAGACCAGATAAGATAAGGTGGGCCATAGACGAATTCCAACCCTTTAAATCACCAGGGGAGGATGGAATCTATCCGGTACTACTGCAGAAAGGTAAAGAGGCATTAGCGCCACAACTAAGTAAGATCTTCAAGGCTAGCTTAGCTCTAAGGCATACTCCGGTAATACGGAGGAAGGTGAAGGTCATATACCTTCCGAAGGCAGGTAGAATTTCTGACTAAACGCCCCAGTCATATAGACCAATTAGCCTAACGTCCTTTCTGCTCAAGACTTTGGAAAAGCTAGTGGATAGGTACATAAAGGACAACGCTCTGAAAACTCGCCCTCTAAGCGAGAGTCAGTATGCGTATCAACTGGATAAGTCAACAGACTTGGCTCTGGACGATTTAAACAGGCTACTGTCCAAGTCGATCGACGACAAGGAAATAGCAGTAGCTACTTTTCTGGATATAGAGGGAGCATTCAATAATGCTTCTCCAATATCTATAACAAGGTGTATGGAAAGAAGGGGGGTCGAACCCATCATCTGCGGGTGGCTTGCAGCTAATCTAGGGAATAGGATAATCACATCCACCCTGGGGGAGGCAACCCTCACAGCGGGTGTGGAAAGGGGTTGTCCTCAATGAGGCGTTTTATCGCCCCTTTTGTGGGCGATCCTAGTAGACACGCTTCTAGTACGGCTATCAGACAAAGGTATTCGGTGCCTGGGGTATGCGGACGATCTTGCCATCGTCATAAGGGGACGGTTTCCGGACACAATATCGGAGCGCACGCAAATGGCGCTTGATATAGTGAGTGGCTGGTGTAGGGAGGAGGAACTAGCAGTGAACCCCTACAAAACTACACTGGTACCGTTTACAAAAAAGAGAAAATTGCAAGGACTACAAAAGCCGCAAATCAACGGAGTGAAGATTCCATTTGCGAATGAAGTTAAATACCTAGGGGTAATATTTGACCAGAAGCTCAATTGGAACTCCCACATTGAAAAAACCGCACATAAGGCCAGA
This sequence comes from Galerucella nymphaeae, assembly GCA_963978555.1. Classification (NCBI taxonomy): domain Eukaryota; kingdom Metazoa; phylum Arthropoda; class Insecta; order Coleoptera; family Chrysomelidae; genus Galerucella; species Galerucella nymphaeae. The sequence continues at coordinate 3,159,606 of OZ021706.1, read as the reverse complement.
ATCGCTCTTGGAAAATGCAGGCAAATGTGTGGAAAGTATTGGGGATTAAATCCTAACATGACCAAATGGTTATATACACAGGTTGTGAGGCCAATGATAACCTATGGATCAGTTGTGTGGTGGCCCAGGACACTGCAGATCGGAGCGCAAAGGCAGCTAAGTGGTATTCAAAGGCAGGCCTGCTTGAGTATAACAGGGGCCATGAAGACGACTCCGACAGCGGCTCTGGAGGTGATACTAAACCTACCACCACTGCATATACTCATTCAAGGAAATGCAAGATCTGTTAGCCACAGATTATCACAGGGACCTTCTCCGACAAGCCAAGAACACGGTAAGGTCTACAAAGAACTATATGATGAAATAAAGGCAGATCCAATACTGGGAATGCCAAAGGATCAGATTGCCCCACAATATAGTTTTAAAAACGAATATACAATCGTCATTCCAGAGAGAAAGGACTGGGAAGCAGGGCCTCCCATATTGGCGAATCTCAACTGGTACACTGACGGCTCTAAAACAGACTCTGGAGTAGGAGCCGGAATATATGGGGTACAGGAGAAGATAGCGATCTCTCTAAGCCTAGGGAAACATGCTACTGTCTTTCAGGCAGAGGTAATAGCGGTGCAATGCTGTGCAGAAGAGTTGATAAGACGGGAGGTGAATAACCAAAGAATCGTCATCTACTCTGACAGCCAAGCAGCACTAAAAGCGATACGCTCATATAAGATAACATCAAATCAGGTGTGGGAATGTCGCAAGGCCCTCAACAGACTAGGTAGTCATAATAAAGTAACCCTAGCCTGGGTACCAGGCCACCAAGGAATAAAAGGCAATGAAAAGGCCGATGAATTAGCCAAGCAGGGAGCAGCGGAGGTCATGATAGGGCCAGAACCTTCCTGTGGAATTGCCAAATGCCCAAGTAAAGGAAGCATCCACAAATGGATAAACAACCAGGCGTTGAACTGGTGGTATGGAACCCCAGTACAAAGACACGCTAAATTATTCCTTAAAAGCCCTTCGGCCAAACTGTCACACGACCTACTACGACAAAGTCGAGAAACGACGAGGATAATACTGGGAATGCTCACAGGGCACTGTAGGCTGAGGAAACATATGCATACAATTGGAATAGCAGAAGACAGCCTATGCAGGTTCTGCCAGGAAGAAGAAGAAACCGCGGAGCACGTACTTTGTGAGTGTGAAGGCCTAGCAAGGTTGGGGTTTCACTTATTCGGAGAAGAAAAACCGAAGGCAGAGAGCTACGCAAAGGAGGCGGTAACCAGGCTATTAAGTCTAATAAAAAGAATAAAGCTGGATATCGAGCTCTAATATAGGGAGGACCACAATAGATCTCCAAAGGTCGCAGTGGGATAGGACAAAGAGCCACTCAAATTTTAATCTAATCTAATCTAATCTTCATTTTCGCTCCAATTTTGATGATCCATTAACCCACGTGGCGTTGGTAAACTCTATTTATCGTAGAACTTTTGTTTTCGTAACGCCGGTATGTATTAAATCCTTAACCTCGGTTCAACATAAACCTGGTTCATAACGTTGTACAATGTCAGTTTAGGTCTTTAACTCGGTTCATCTGCGAGCTCAACAAAGTGGTCAAATTTCGCCGCTTGAACCAATTTCTTGTGTATTTTTGTTGGTGCCCCTGGACGAATGAATAAAAAGTTGGTAGGATAATAATCGCGGAAGTAAGGTTAGGTGTTTTATGTATATTTACCTTGTGTGTTCCTTCATTTTGTATCTAGCATTTATGTTAGAAAATTGATATTTGTATAGATTATCGTTTTTTTAATCAGTTAGTATCTTTTGTAAAGTAGTTTTAATTATTGGTTAAAAGTTTTTGTATTGGTTGATTTACCTTGATAATGATGGCTTACATGTCTGACGACGAGGACTTTATGGAATTGGTCGATATTTTGCAGCAACCCGAAAGGCAACCCCAAGTATACCGAGAAAGGGAAAATCATTTTTTAAAATGGAATGACAATAACTTTTTACAACGATTTCGATTTTCAAAAAATGGGGCTCGATATATCATTAACCAAGTATCCCATTTTATTACTTCTCCAACAAAAAGGTATATAATATTTTTGCTAGCATCTAAATATTAATTTAAATAAATACATAAATATTTCAGAAACCATGCCTTGACTGCGGGGGGAAAGGTGTTAATGACTTAAGGTTTTATGCGACTGGAAGTTTTCTCCGAGTAGCAGGTGACTTCATGAGTGTCGACAAAGCCACTGCTTGCAGGTACATATGGCAAGTTACACAAGCGATCGCTGGGCTCTACGATAACTTCATTGAAATGCCTGTTACTCGAGAAGAAATGCAATCAGTCTCACAAGGTTTTTATGACATTGCAAGGTTCCCAAAGTGTATAGGTGCTATAGATTGCTCCCATATTAGAATTTTATCACCAGGAGGTAATGATGCCGAAATTTTCAGAAACCGTAAGGCCTTTTTTTCATACAATGTACAGAAAGTGTGTGATTCAAATAGGCTATTTCAAGATGTAGTGTGCCGTTGGTCTAGGTCATCACATAATTCAACTATTTTTTTTAATTCGAACGTGAAGACTTTTACAATAAATTGGATAGAGCAGACATTTGGGATTTGGAAGAGAAGATTTCCAATATTGTCATTTGGGAAACGTATGCAACAAAGAAAAATTGAAGGGATCGTTATAGCAACAGCTGTTGGAAAACTGTTAAACGAGCCTGCTCCTTTAATTAACAATCAAGAAAATACTGCTAAATTTTGTTAATAATGTCAATAACGATCCCATAAATAGGAATAGACACAGGAACGTGAATAATATAAGAAGACTTTGAATTATTAATTATTTCATTGGGCTACTATAAAGAATATTTTAATTTATAAATTGTTTTAAGGTCTTTAATAAAAAAAATTTAATATAAATTAGGTTATCAATTCAAATGTAATGTGTTGAAATATTTGTTATTTTATATACCACACTAAAATCTCTTATTCAGTACGCAATCGGTACAGTAGTCACAATATTATAAATTTAGGTTGGTAACATTGTCGACTGTTAACCGATGAATCTAGAATGTTCTTGGTACATGATATACCATGCGTTAATAGTATAGTTCATAGTTCTACAATAAAAAGTAATTATAAAAGGACTGATGTGCTTTATTGATTAAAAACAACAATATACTGTTATATTAACTTTATGTTTACATAATATGACAGGTGACAAACAAAACAACCCGAATACACAATAAAAAAATCATAATTATAAAAGGAGAACAAAACTTATCAAATGTCATTTCAGGTTAATCTTATTTATGGCATTGAATTACTATTAAAAATAGCTTTCACATGAGGTGTCACACTTATGTAATGAATATTTTACCAACGTCACATACATACCAAAAAAAATTGAATTTAAATATAAATCAACCTATCCCATTTGAAAAAAAATGGTGGATGTTGTTGCAACCACCCATATAATAAAACCAAAAAAGAAACCCTTTTGAATTATGCCGAATCAAAAATGTCATGTTTCGGGAATTTTGAGATTAACCTTCTAGTTATTAATTCACAAAATTTGTTCCAGTTAAACTTTCTACCAGTAAATACTTTAATTAAACAATAAACTCCTGAAGCAGAAAAACTAACTGAAGTAGAAAAACAATATTGGCACAGTTCAAATGTTTGATACAATAGAAAATATTTTTTAAATTTTAAGACTCATATAATGAGTAATAATTTGATTTTGAACATTAAACTCCTCGAAGAAAAAAAATATAAAATATAACAACAACATTGCAACATTTTAAATGTTTACAAAAATAAAAAATATTTTTCCAAGACTCATAATGAGTAATACTTAAATTTGAACCAATTAAGATCCAATGGAAAAACAGGTAGGTATATTATGTTCATTACATACTGGAGGAAAACTGCGAACAGTATTTTATAATAACTTTTGGATACATAACCTGGAAAAATTATTCCTGTGTTTTGAAAATAATAGATTACAACAGAATTGAATAAAACATGAAATTTGATCAATTAGTAGAATGCGATTATTTTTATCACCATTACCAATGTAGTTGTTCTTACTAACTCAGGAGGTCGATGTATATACCTGAGCTGATTTTAGGCGGTGAACCGGTAATAACTTTGGTTGTCCTTAGGTTATCCCTTGGTTTTACTCTTATGCATGTAAACTGTCAAATTTTAATCTAAAAAGGGAATCCGCCTAAATGCATTTGGTTGAGTTGGTGGGAGTTGAGGTTATGTTTAATTTTGCTGTGAATGTAAAAATATCAATCAAGAAGTGAAAATGGAACGTCTGATTGTTTTAGTCTCAGAATTATTCGGAGGATGAACTTTTACTGAAGTATATTTCGACATCACTTGTAATGTCTAATAACTATGCTTTTCCCGTTTTAAAAGATATCAAGAAGGATTACATGTTAAATACTTTAAATACTTTAAATGAGCAGTGGCTTGGGGATTATGATAATTTGCAGTTTTATAAACTATTTAGGATGGGGAAAGATACATTTGAAAAGTTGCTGGTAACTCTGAAAAATATTGATAAAGATAGGTGCATACAAAAGACATACACAGGTGGATATAAACCTATTAACAAGCAAGTTTTGCTGTGGATATAAACCTATAAACAGCAAAACTTGCTTGTTAATATTCCTGTGGTACATGGATACACAAGATAGCTTACTATATATAGGTGATAGGTTTAAAGTGTGCTCTGCAACGGTGATGAATATTGTCAACAAAATGTTATTTCTCACCATGAAACTGAAAAAGCAATATATAGTATTCCCCCAAACCGAGGAGGAAATGATTGAAATAGCTAGAAACATATCCAGGTATGAGTAACAAATGATAATTGAACTGAAAGAATTGATTATTACTTGCATTCCATTTAGTAGGAGTTATTGGTGCTCCGGATGGCACACACATATTCATATAAATCAACAAGATAGTTATGTAGATCGCTACAGACGACATTCAATCAATATAATGGCTATCTGTACAAGTAGTAATAAATATATTCACTTACATATTTGTAGGCTTCCCTGGAACAGCACATGATGCTAGGGTAATGTATTTAAAAACTGAAGTATTTTCTTCCGTATGTTTCTTGTGGTATTCTTTTTGTTAATTATTTTGGAAAATAAAAGAACATTTTTATTTTTTAATTCAACGTTTCAACCATTATCAGAGAAAATTGAATTAAAAAAATATAAAAAAGATTGTGCTTTAATTTCCCAAAATAATTAACAAAAAAATACTGAGGGGTCAATTCAATTTATACCAATCAGACTATTTCATGATAGGTGTAAAGACTCATTACCAGTGTACTTGTCCAAGTTACACTACCATGTCAGTAGTATTTGAATAATAATGTGTGAACAGTTACTAATTCTAGTGAACTTGAAAGCAAGTGACTGCTCACACCTATTCTTTGGATGCTAGTAGCTTGCCAGTAGAGTACTCGGCCAGTATAATGGCATGTCTATATGTTCCTTAAGAGAAGTTACTGCCTTGCACTTGTTATTAAAATCAGTGAATAGTGGTACCCATGACTGAAATAATGTATTTTAATAACAAGATTGGGGCAGGTGTATATAAATTTCAGTGAGATTGATAAAGAAAACTCAATATACCCCTTTACCTAGGAAATGTACTCACCTGTATGTATGCACATGATTGTAGGTGTTTGAAAACTCATAATTATTTTTAGAAATTGAGAGAAATGGAGCAAATACAATATTCATTGATGAAAATAAATATCATCTGATAGGTGATAGTGCTTTTGGAGTAAAACCTTGGTTGATGACTCCTTACAAAGGTAATAATTTATCAAGAAAACAAAAGTACCATAATTACCGATTAAGCTCTAGTCGAGTAGCCATTGAACATACCTTTGGGTTACTAAAGGGAAGATGGAGATGCTTAAAATATATAAATACTTATAACATTTGCAAAACTGTGGAAATTGCAACAGCAGGATGTGTTTTACTTCTGTTTCATTAACTGCGATGTTTGGAATGAAGAGTATGTAGATGCCCATGAAATTGAAGGAAGAATTCAACGACCACAGGATGAGACAATGCAAGGTAAGGCTAAGAGAAATGATATTGCAGATACTTTATTTTTATAAAAATATTTGTTAATTTATAATTTCGAATAAAGAGAACCTCAGTATTAGTATTTAGTTACTTAGCTCCCTCATTAATTTTAATGTTTGAAATTTATATGAGAGTTATTCCAAGAAAAATAAAATAAAAGATACTCTAAGTAAAATAAAAGTTAGACTTGACTATGTGAATGTACTTGGTGATATTTATAAAGTTACACCCCCTTATATAATTATGAGGTAGAAAGGTGAAACAGCTGTGAGAATGGGTGTTTTTTTTGCAAGTATTGTTTAAAAAAAAACATAAGTGTGTATTTCAAATTCAACTCAAAAATATACATTTTCATAAATTTTTAAAAAACTAACTTTTCAGGGAATTTACAATTGTCAGAAAATACTGGAAGTTTCAATTAAAAAATTTATCTTAGTACCACACTTTGTATGTTATAAGGTTTTTTAAAAAACAATACTTGGAGAAAAACATGCATATTTTCCCAGCTTTCCAATACATACATTACATAAATGTTAGGCGAGTGGGATTTTATATAATCTCACCCTGTATATCACATCGAACAGTCAGTACATGTAAAGGATTTACAACTTTTATTCACTGTCCTCATCATGTTAACGCTTTTTACAAGCTTTATTCAAAGATTTCTTTAAAATTTGTAAGAGCCTGTCTTTTGGTTCTTCTGCTCTCTTCATGGTATTAAGTAATAGGCCAAACTGTTCACTCCTCAGTTCCCTGTCTAGTTGAACTTCTTTTAAAAGTTGTTGTGAAGCAGAAGCTAGTTTCAATTTAGTTTTTTTAAATCTGTCAGTTGCAGCAGACCCTGCTATGCTTGTAGAAGGATTGCTGTTATCAGAAAGAACATCTTCAGATTGCGATGTACCAAATGTATCTTCTAGGTGGGCCGGAACAATTTTATGTTTTGTACCTGTAAAATATGGAAAAAAATACAGGGTGATAAACTTTTACTCTGAGTTTAATATTTGTTGTCTTGAGAGTTATGAACAAAAATGTTTCAAGTACAAATTATAGATAAAGTCAAGCACATTTTGAAATTATTTCATAATATACATTACTTTGAAGCTGTGACCTGATACCCAAAAGTACTTGTATTAAAAACATCTTCCATATCAAGACAATTCAGATATCAAACTTATGAGTTGAGTATAATCAAGTATTATCTACAAATAACAAAAACTGATTATTACCAAGAATTGCATGCAATTCTTCAAAATATGCCGGTTCTTATGAATGTCCTTCGCCTGTGGTTTTTTGATGTTTTATATATGAATAATAAGGTTTGCAAAGATTCGCAAATTTTTGGCGGCATCGTTCTGGTCCATTTGTACCAACTGTAAAACCTTTTGCTTGTAGTTCATCAGAAATGTCTGCCCACAATTTGTGTGTGTTTGTCTTTTTATCGTCAAACTTTTGGGAAAGCTTTAATCTTAGGGACAGCATCAAAGTGGTTGCTTCATTATCTATATCTGTGGGTTTTCTCCTTGTCCAAATTACTATTCCATCATTCAAATTCCTGTCTTCATTAACGACTTCCGACATATCTTCGTCCTCATGCACATCATCATTTACGTTTTCGGCAAAGGGCATTTCTTGAACAAAGGCAAGAGCTGCATCTTCATCTACAAAATTTAGGTTACTTACTGTAATATCAAAGAGAATAGTAATAGAGTATATTCACTTCACCTGTGTTTATTACTTACCATTCAACAATAAATTTGCTGTTTCTAAATCATGGACTGTAACTTTAACGTCTTTTCCGTTTACATTAATGCAAATTTCATACATTTCCAACATCTTTTATCCACAAAATAGTGGCTTTTATCACAATGTCCTATGAGTAAGTAGTTTTGTATTCTTTTTATAATTTGTGTTTAGTGAAAAAACTATATACTAGTAAAACCACTATATACTATAACCTCACCACCAATTATGAACCTCACTTGTCATTAAAACCAAACGTTACTCATATCCGAGGATGGGTAGATACCGGTTATAAATTTTGGAATTAATGATTAATGACGTCACAAAGGGCTTATTAATGACGTCAGACACTTGAAATGTTTCAAACTAAAATCGCTTAAGTGAATAGGCTTAAAATATTTAAAACCGGTTCACCGCCTAAAATCAGCTCTAATATGTATGCTGATTCGATCTATGGCTATGTACAGGTACCAGGGAAACTAAAGGGCACCGATATGAAGGTCAATAAAAATCAGGCACTCATTGGAATTACTAGAAATAGCTAGAAATATTTGTGGTGTATTTCACACCTAGTCCGCTACACTAAAGATGGGTACATAATACTTGTGGTGGAGCACATGTGGAACCAAAATAACCAGCATTTAAAAAGCACCAATTTACTTTTCCAGCATGAAAATTATTATATTATAACCGCCCACACATACTAACTATGAACAGTAAATAAATGATTTTCATGTAAACAAAACACATGACAGGACTACAGGACAACATCATTCGACAGTCGTCATCTGTCATTGAGGTTTCATGCAGGGCTGCGTTCGACAACGGTATTCTAAGGAGAATATCATTCGATCGGTGGTGGGGGTAAATAGTTCTGAAAGTTTAATGTCGTTTGTCATCGTTTTCGAACTATCAAAGTGCTATCGAAATAGGATAACAAAATACCAAACCGCGCTTAAACTAAATTAGCAGGTTAAAAGTTTCAAATTATGTTACATGAATGGATATTTTGATGAATGTAGGAATTTAATTTAATGAAAGTTATTATTGTTTTAAGGTTTAATTGAAGTTTGCCATGTTTGTTTCTTTCAACTAATAATTGAATTTAAACACTAAAATGGATAATCGAATAAAGAAGATAATGGCTGGTGTTAGTACCGCAAATAAATTTTTGTATTCAATGTTTTTTGAAGTCGTTTCTGATTCTGAGGAAGAGGAAGATGCACATGAAGGCGTAGGTTAAGTTAGGGGAGTGTAAGGCAAAATTACATGGTAGGCAAAACGACAAACAACCCTAATTTACGGTATTTTTTAATGGTAATGACAACACCGCGAACATATTTCGTAAGCTTACACCGACCACGTCGTTACCAGTTATGTGACAGCTCTCAAAGAGTCCAGTAGTGCCTGCCATCGAATTTTCTTTTCTCGAAGTGACGAAATTGACTAAAAAAGCTAAGGTAGGTACATATTTTTTAATGTTTTTTTGCCAGAAATATTTCTATATTGGTAGGTATCTTTTTTTATGATTCCGTAATCAATAAATAGTTGTGTTGAAGTTACCGAAACGATTTTGCAAAATTATTTTATTTTAATATTTTTAAACATCTAATAATAAAAATGGCGCCTAGAGGCAAAATGACATAGATCAGCGTAAGGCAAAATGGCATACTATATCATTTTGCCTTTCATAGTGCAAATGTATTATTTAAGTTTTGTTTTTATTTTAGAATGGTGTCTAACTATAACAGAAAAACAAATCGGCAGTCGTGGTCAACTGCCGATATGCAACAGGCAATTAAAACAGTTAAAGAAAATAAAATAGGGTGGTTAAGGGCATCAAAAGAATTTAATGTACCCCAAGCAACCTTGAGAAGACATTTGAAAAAAAAAATATTCACGCTCGCGACGGTAAAAAAAAGTTAGGAAGAGCAAATCCTTAAGCAACGATATGGAAAAAGCTCTATTAGAGCACATCCTTGACTTAGAATCTAAATTCTTTGGTTTGACGCAAATCGAACTTCGCACTGTTGCATATGAACTTGCTGAACGCAGTGGTAGGCCGCACCAATTCAACAAAGACAAAAAATGGCCAGCAGAGGATGGTTCCGCGGCTTTATATCAAGAAATCCTACCATATCAGTGCGAGTACCAGAGGCAACTTCATCTGCTCGAGCCCGGGCATTCAACAAAGAAGATGTTGCACTTTTTTTTCAAAAGTTGGAGCAAATAATCAAAAAAGAAAACATTAAGCCTACTATGATATACAATATGGATGAGACAGGAATATCCAATGTCCAAAAAACACAGAAAATAATTGCCCAAAAAGGAAAGAAAGAAGTGGGAGCAATAACTAGTGGAGAGAGAGGATTTCATACAACAGCAGTGGTTTGTGTCAGTAGTACCGGAAACTATGTCCCTCCAGCGCTTATCTTTCCAACAAAAAAGCTAAACCTTTTATTATACGATGGGGCTCCAACAGGTACCCTTAAATTATGGTTTTTTGCTTGCCATCACACTGTACCCACAGACTACAACCTTTAGATGTATCCTTTTTTGGACCGCTAGGTACCTATTATGATCAAGAAGTTACCAGCTGGATGAAGGCTAACCCAGGAAGAACTGTCTCAATGTATCATATTTCCTCTTTATTTGAAAAGGCTTACAATAAAGCAGCCACTGTTGGGATTGCTGTAAGTGGATTTAAAGCTACAGGCATTTGTCCACTAAATGCAAACATATTTCCTGACCCCCTGTTTGCACCTAGCTTGGTTACACCTACCGAAAAAAATACCAGCTTCAGAGATGAGGACGTCCATATTGGAACTAATCAACCTGGCTGCTCTAATGATTCTTACTCTGTTAGTCAACTTGGTACCTCCTCAGGAATTGTGAATAATCTCGAAGGGAAAAACACTTCAATAAATGACATCTTGGAAGAGATACATCCTAAACCAATTGCCAAAACAGTTGCCAAGAATTCAAGGAAAAAATCTGAAGGTGTTTTGACTATTTCGCCTTTCTTAGGTGAATTAAAAGATCTTGAGATTAAGAAAAAGGAGAAAGAAATTAGAAAAAGTAATCGTGCTCGGGTTACAAGGCAAGTGTTGATTGATTCCGATGACGAACCTGAACCTTTTGGAAATATCTTTGACGAAGAGGATGATGCAGCGTGCCTCTATTGTAACGAACTTTTCAGTAGATCAAGGTCCAAAGAACAATGGATAAAATGCCAAATGTGCCAGCTCTGGGCACACACTGATTGTGCTGATGTGTCCAGAAAAATAAAACAGTATATTTGTGATGCATGCAAAGATTAGAGACCCAGGCAAATATGTTATGTTTTACGTTATCTAGGCAAACTATTTTTATATTAAATATGTACAAGTTTTTTTTTGCCTAGATTTTAGGATTAGGTATTTTGTTACGTTAATTTAAGAAAAAGTTAATTTGATATTCCTAATTTCAACCAGAGAATTTGTTATTTAGTTTTTTTGTGATGTCAGTGATGTTACCTGATAATTTGTTTACATTTCTTTAATAAAAACACTACTTTTTTTTATTTTGCTTTATTATTTTTCTTACTAAATCCATTTTTTAGATTATATGTCATTTTGCCTACTTATCTATGTCATTTTGCCCACCAGGGTGTAGGCAAAATGACACTTTAATGACTTTGTTTTAGGTGCTTTTTTTCAAGATTTAATTTTAATTTTACGCTGAAACATTTTTTAAACAAAGAACAACACAGTAAAGATACCAGAGGTACTAAAAATAAAAATTTAATGTCTGTTTAAGCAATGTTTTTAGGATAAAAACAAAACATATGTCATTTTGCCTCACGCTCCCTAAATATGATGTTGGTAATGATAAAGAATAGGCTTGATCCAAGAAAGGAAAATCTACCTCGGATAGAAGGATACTATGAGCAGACAATTCCTAGGTACAATCCATCCCAATTTCAGAGTCATTTCAGGATGTTACCTGAGGCGTTCAATTCATTGTGCGAGTTGATAATACCTAGGCTACAAGAAAAATATGCAACAGGTAGACCTATAGAGAATCCACGAAAGCAGATTTTATCAATAATCTGGCTGCTAGCTACTCCTGACTCGTTCAGGTAATGAGAATGCAAGTATATTTTAATATTTTGCTTGAGAGTTTGTACCTATGCCTTATCTAGAAAATTTGATTTCAACCTGGAATTATTTCATTTATTATAGGTCTGTCGGTGACAGGTTTAATCTTGGCAAGGCTTCAGTGTCAGATGCTGTCATAAGAACTATCAAAGTATTAAATAAAATCGCACCTCAAATAATCAAGTGGCCTACAGTAGAAGAACGAATACATATTCAACAAAGATTTAAAGCTTATGCTGGAATGGATGGTGTAATTGGTGCAGTTGATGGTACCTACATTCCAATCAAGGCACCAAAAATTGATTCAGAGGTGTACATTACTAGGAAATGTAACCACGCATTGACCTTACAATGCATTGCAGAACCCAGCTTAAAGTTTATAGATGCCTTCATTGCCTATCCAGGCTCTGTAACAGATGGAAGGATCTTTCGTAACTCAGCAATATACAAGCAAGTCAGAGACAACCCTGTTAATTTCTTCAATAATAATTATATTCTTGCTGATGAAGCATACCCAATTTTAACTTGGTGTATACCACCTTATATAGAAAGACAAAGGCACACTGCTGTGCAGAGAAATTTTAACATGATTCACAGCAAAACACGACAAGTTGTGGAAAGAAGTTTTGCATTGCACCAAAAATTGATTCAGAGGTGTACATTACTAGGAAATGTAACCACGCAATGACCTTACAATGCATTGCAGAACCCAGCTTAAAGTTTATAGATGCCTTCATTGCCTATCCAGGCTCTGTAACAGATGGAAGGATCTTTCGTAACTCAGGAATATACAAGCAAGTCAGAAACAACCCTGTTAATTTATTCAATAATAATTATATTCTTGCTGATGAAGCATACCCAATTTTAACTTGGTGTATACCACCTTATATAGAAAGACAAAGGCACACTGCTGTGCAGAGAAATTTTATCATGATTCACAGCAAAACACGACAAGTTGTGGAAAGAAGTTTTGCATTGCTATTTGGGAGATTTCGAAGGTTGAAATACCTTGATATGAATAGGGTAGACCTTATCCCACAGGCTGTAATAGCATGCTGTGTGATGCATAATATTTGTTTGCATCATGAAGATCTTCTACAGCAAAATGAATATATTCAAGAGGGGTATGGTTTTCTTGAAGAGAATGACAACAATGAAAACTTTGCAGAAGAAGGTATACTGTTTCATGAAAATGTAGACGATGCAGTTGCTTTAAGAAATAATTTGGCACAAATTGTGTATGAAAATAGGGAGTAGATCAAATATGTTTTCTGTGTAGTTTTTTATTTTTTTGTACTTACTTGTATATAAATTACTATTATTATATTAAATACAAAATTGATTAAAAATGTTTTATTGAAAATCAAACTTCAACATTAGAAAAAACTAAAAATAAGTAAACATTCTCCTAATAACTATAATAAACCAGCAATACCAAAAATTTAAATCACATTAAGTAGGTATTTGGTAAAAATGGATCAATTTAAACTAAATAGTAAATTCTCAATAAAAATAAACAAAATAATTAAATCTAGACAAACAATAATTAAAAGTTGAAAATATCAAGATAATCTAAATATCTAGTAATTAATGAAAATAAACCCAACAATAAAAAACAAAATATCTCTGGACAAACAATACTAACAATTATTGTCATAACGATATAGACCCATACTTAGACAACTCGCAATAACATAATGAGCATGTTAGGTATATATTACAACTTATCAATTAACTTTTCCATAATCTGTTTATATACTTCGAGTGCTTGTTCACTTCTTTCCAGTCTTTCTTTATGCCTTTTATTTTGGGCCGCTTCTCTTCTTTCCTCGCTTTTTTGGAGCAGCTCTGAAAGTTGCGATACTTCTTTTTGAATCCTACTTTTCTTTTGAGGGGGCTCTTCTCCCTTTCCATCATTACTAGCATCTTTCAAGCCCCTCAATGACGATGCAGATGAAATAGGTACAACATTCGGTTTTTTTCCAAAAATCTCGTCTATTTCATTGAAATAGTCAAAGTATATTGGCTCACCAGTACCTTTGCCACCCATATTATCAATTCTTTTAACATATCGGCTTTTAAGGTATTTGAATCGTGTTTCACACTGATGGGGTGTGAATGTAAATCCGTTTTTCACAAGCTCCTCGCTAATTAATTTCCATGCAGCATCATTCTTGGTTGATTTTGTGTCTATTTTATGTTTTTTAAAACAGTGCAGTTGAATAACTGTTTCTCTCCTTTCCCATTTTGCAGCTGAGGTGTTGCTGCTACAGGATGGAGTTCCGGGTCCTGGCAAATTAGTACTATACGAGGTTTCTGAATTCTGCTGTGTTGTAGCTTCAACTGATATTTCCTCGTAAGCATTTCCTGGAATACCAAACATGTCATTTAGTTCCATTAGATTCAAACAGTATTGAATTTCAAATAAAGAAACAGATGTTGTTACTTACCTGTTTCATTAAACATATAATACTTGTCTTCAATTTGAATAATATTTTCTGTGGACATCATTATTATTGTAAATACCTGCAAATAATCTAATGCGCAAGTCGGATACTTTTCATTCTACTCCTAAATAGATTGACAAAGGAGGACGTCGAATAATATTATTCGATGTTTTCGAACGGCCGATACAACGTTGCCAAACTTTGCCTACTAATGTTTTCGAACATAGGTTCGCGTAAGTCTCATGCTAGGATGATGTTATCGAACGTACCCCAGCGCCATCCATCAAGACAATAGAACAGCTGAACTAATGTGAAGAAGTGTTCGTTTGTAAAGCCGCGTTTACACCGGAGCTGACAACATTGCTGCCAGCAAAAGCTGACAACATTTACAAAAATCGTACTTTTAATTCCGTCAACATTTGCTGCCAACAATGCTGTCAGCACCGAAAAGTGTCGTGTTGGCAGCATTTACCCACCAGTAGTCGGTAAAGATCAAAGAATGTTGTCCAACATATGCTGGCAGCAATGTTGACGGGACTAAAAGCGACCGTCAACAATTTTGGCAACACTTACCTTAGCGCACGTGGTTGGCCGCCATGTCGTTCCGACAGCGTCAGTACTCTAGTTGCGACTGTTGATGGTAGTACGTCTGTGTTGTTTGGTGTCCGTGTTTCTCAACTCAATATGAACAGCGACAGCATTGATAGTGAAATTGATTGGTCGCGTGAAACAGTCATGCAATTGATTGACCTATATCGAGAGCAACCAGTTCTTTGGAATCCGATGGGCCCTGATTATAAAAATAAAAAGCTAAAGAACTATGCATGGAATGACATTTCGCGGGAGATAAAAGCCAGTAATTCGGAAGTACAGGCAAAAGTGAAAACATTGTTGGCACAGTTTCAAAGAGAACTTAAGAAGAAGAAGAGTGGTTCGGGGGCAGACGAGTATAAAAGCAAGTGGTGTTATTTTAAAGCGATGCTGTTTTTAAAGGATAAAACTACTGCACGGAAGATTAAAGAAGCTGGGATTGCCACTGACGACAAAGAGGCTGCCGATGAAACAGTGCAGGCAAGTAGTTAACAACTTTAGATTATTTTATAAAATTGTCACATATTTTAATGTCACTTTTATAGGTTAAAAAAGTTAAACATAAACACAACGGTCTAAAATTTGTTACAAAATATATAATGTAATCAACACTACTTTAAATGTTACTTTGTTATTGTTGTTAATTCAACTATACGTTATAATATGTGCAAACGTCCTTATGTACATTTGTATCTTAGGCCTAGTAGTTGTTTTGCCATGGCACTGAACCCTCTTCACTTTGAAAGTAAACACTGATTTCATCACGTATTTGTTTGGCCAGCTGGGAAGGTTTTTTTGGAATCTTCTTTAAACGAAGTGGAGTTTCTCTAGGCATTCCATCAACTCTCCATTATCCTGGCACTAATGATCCTGTAGCTAGGTCCTCGACATCAAAAGCTCTGGGAGGTGTATACGTTGAAGCTGATGACATACTTCTTCGCAAAAAGTTATGCAGGTGACAGCAGGCTAAAACAACTGTGTCTGCCCGCTCTGGTTCCAATAACATTGGTTTCCTCAACACACGGAAAACGACACTCATTATTCCGAATACATTTTCCACTACTCTACGGCCCCTGCAGTGGCGATAGTTGAAGACACGTTTTACACTTGCCTTATCATGCAATCCAGGAAACGCCTTCATGATGTTAATTTTTAAAGGAAAGGCATCGTCAGCCAGGAAAAAGTAGGGTACCGGTAAGTACTCCCTTCCTGGAAGGAAACTTGGGTCGGGAAGATTCAAAGTCTTATTTTGAAGGTGTTGTTTTAAGGTACTATTGTCAAACACTCCACCATCAGATAACCGTCCTTGGCAACCAACAGAGACGTAAGTAAAGCAATAATTTGCATCAACAACAGCCAGGAGGACAATGCTGAAATAACCTTTATAATTGAAATATTCACTTGATGTGTTGATGGGTGCCTGTAGCATCACATGTTTCCCATCCATGCTTCCAATGCAATGCGGAAAATTCCATTGCGAGTTGTACTCTTTGGCATGATGTAGCCATTCTTCTTTAGTATTCGGCAACTGCAAAATAAAATGTATTTTAAAGGGGAAGTGCCAATATACCATAATCTTATAAAAAATAAACGTTTATTTCAGCAAAAGATTTAAAACTAGTGATTTTTACCTACTCTGTCAATTCAAGGTAATGTCAACTGTAGTGTAATGTGGTTTTATTTTTAGGAGGACATTGCAGAGGAGGGCAATGACACATCAATCACAACTGCCGACAACACACCTAAAACAGGAACGGATCCTCCTCGAAAATTGACGAAGAAGAGGAAAGCTTCAATGGTGGATGAAGCTTATCAAGTAATGAAAAAAGTGTCTAGCCAGTTAAATCAGCCAGGAATTGAAGACGAGTTTGATATCTTTGGAAAAAACGTTGCGTGTCAATTACGAAAAATTATAAACTCTCGGGACCAAGCACTTGCAAAACACAGGATTAATACCATTTTGTTCGAAACGGAACTTAATCAGTTACCGATGGGTCCAGAGCCATCAAGATCAACCAGTGCATCTTCCTACATTCAGTCATACGATCCATCAACATCTAATGAAATCCATTCATCCATCAACGCTGCAAGTCCCATTTCTGCTCAGTGGGCTCCTCAACATGACGAGTGCAATGATGCTTATTGTGATAAAATTATTCAATCTATCGGTTTATCATCAAATAGTAACTAAATTTCTATGGAAATAAAGCTGTTTTGATTTGATATATATTATTTATGTATGTCATTAAACTTTGAGTGAAATATTCACTAAGTTTCTTTAAACCAACCAATTTCCCAAACAACTATTATTAGCCTACTAACAGCATAATATAACCAATCACATATGTATTTGATTTTTGGATATGGAGGGAGGCAATCATGGGACACTTGGTTATACCTATACAAGTATTCACTTACCTTTATATTATCCTTCAACTCATCAATCAAAGCTGCACAAACTTCAGGTATTATTCCAGAAATTGTAGATTTTGACACTTTAAACAGGTAACTGAGACTAGAGTAAGAGTCTCCACTGGCCAAGTATCTCAAGGTCACTGCAAGTCTTTCTCGTGCAGGTATTGCTAGCCTGTAATTGGTGTCTTGTCTCGCAATTTTAGGTCCAATAGCTGTGAGAAGGTTTTCAAAGTCGTTACTTGTCATCCTCAAGAAGTTTTTAACGCTGCCGTCACACCTCAACTCTCTTGACAATGGATTAATATCGTCCTGATTTAAATCTGAAAGTAAGTCACTTCCACTATACACAGATCTGGCCCTAAGGGAAGGCCTTACCCAATATCTCTTTGGTCTTTTCTTTTTACCTATGATGACGCACGCTGCTGATACCGCCGCAAGTTGTTCGAGTGTTGACATCTCGGAATGCCGAATGCAACTAAATGCACCAAAGCGCTAAAACGTTGTCAACACATGTTGATCAGTCTAGGGAATTCGCCAACATTTGCTGCCAGCATTTGTTGATAGCAATGCTGCCAACAAAAGCTGGCCAACATTTGCTGACAGCATTTGGTGTAAACGCGTCTTGAGACATTATCATTGGGCATTTTTTTTTTGTGTACTTGTAGAAGTTTCCATTTGGAGATCAAAATTTTTAAAGATAGATGATGTAGTGCTCAAACCAGATGTCTGCGGCTCGGGTTGCACTTTTCATATGTGACAATCACTATCAAATGGATTCTCTAAACCAAATACGGTTTTGTCACTTATTATGTTAAGCAATAACTCATCGGAATCGTCTGTTTTAGATTTCGAGAAAGGACCCCCTCCGTTAAATACAGCTGCTCTTTTTGCTCTGCCAACTTCTTCCTTAAATCTTTTTTTTGATTTTCACTTCCTCAAAGATTCAGCACTTCTGAAGCACAAGTTTGGGGCCACCAGATTAAATTCAGCTTTAATTTTCCGCCAAATTTCATTTTTATCGGAAACTGACAAACCATCAGTTTTCATATTCTCGATAATATCTTTGTACTTTGCAGCTAAAGACATTAGCAACTCTTTTTCTTGTACTACATAATTTGCCGATCAGATTTTCTTATTTTTAACTGTGTCCATTATAAGCAATTTTCTCATTGAGAAAACAAGAATAAAATCTTTGTTTTAATACATTATGGGCCATTCGCACCAATTATCCTTAAAAGTCATACTTAACTTAGTGACACTTATAATTTAAGTGGAACTTCGTTCGCACCGTATCTCTCTAAGGCCTGGTTTCGCACGTGCGATGATTGCATGCGTCCGACGCTTGCAGCAGCTAAAGCGTCTATCGCATGCGTTTGAGTGGTTTTGCTTGTGCGTCTAGATGTAACAGTCAGCACTTCGCAGTTCAGTCCGTGAAATCATCATTGAGTTTGTGTTAGCCCTTCTATTTGAAGAAGAACTTGATGAAGCGATCATTTCCCTTTAATTAAAAAAAAAACCATCATAACATATACAAGCACAGAAATGCCCACTTTCTCCCCTCAATTTTTCCCGCTATCTGTTTCCAGACATTTTTTATAATTAGATCTTTATATTTTTCACTTGAGCATCATAAAGGCATTTTTGAAAGGATAGTAATTCAATTAAAAACATCTCGTCAACCCAGCTCCATTTTTCACCACTTATGTTGACGGCTCGTAAATGCACAATCGCCCGCGTTCTCGCCGTCTGACTGGTCTTCGAAGCAGTCGTAGCGTTTTGACGTTGCATTCAAACGCAGGCACTAGATATCGACGCACTAGTAAAACCACAAGCACGTGGTACCATATGAACAGTCCCTGCGATGAACGCATGCAGCGGCTGCAAGCGTCGGACGCATGAATTCAACGCACGTACGAAACAAGGCCTTTTTAGCTAAATGTGAGGTTCCATTAAAAAGAGGATCTTTTCAGGAATTAACGGCAGTCGTTTGATCCAGTTTGATCTGTGCGTTTGATGTTATAGTTGGTGTCATCTTTGGTTTTGACGTTTTGATAAGTTTTTTTTCTTCCGAGCCATTAGTAGTTTAAATATGAGCGGAGAAAAACGATCTCGTGTAATGAACACGTGAAAAATCATTCTTATTAGATATTATTAGCAAGTATAAGAATGTAATAGAAAATAAACAAAGCGATGCGGTATCCTGGAAAGATAAGCAGTTGACGTGGGACAAGATATGCAATCAATTTAATGCCATACTTCCGGAAAACGCATACCGCACGAAGGAATCGTTGAAAAAATTCTATGAAAACGTTTAAAAAAAGTGAGGAATGACGTAGCTGATGAAAAATTGGAAATCTGTAAAACGGGTGGAGGTATTATTAAAAAGATAAATGACCTAGTTTATGAACGAGCCCTGGATTTAATGAATCAAAAAACAGTCACATGACTACTAAATCCTTTCGACGGGGACAGTGAAGTAGTTATTTTCATTTGAAAAGATATTGAAAGCATTTTTAATAAATTCCTTATTTTTTAGAATATGGTATGTAGTACAATCCAAAGTGTGCCCAGTACATCAACATCAAGGTTTGGAGAAACACCTATAAGGATGAGACCTGAAATTGAACATTTCTCTGATAAACAGAATATTGAATTTATTTATGATATGAACAATAATTCACATCAATCTACCCTACCTCAATGGTAAGATTATAATTGTGGGTAAATTTTTTTTAGTCTGAACTACCTATGGGAGTAATCATATTTTTTTGGTATTATTTCATTGTAGTGTCAAGAAACTAGTCACTGTGATGAGAAAGAGAATGCAGTTTAAGAAAAAGTACATGAAGATTGGGGTAATGTGACACCAGGAACCCTTTCAAGGAAACCAACAGCACCAGTATTAGCAAATATTAATCGGTGGTCTAACAGAAGAAGACCTGCATGAAAAAATTTGTCTTCATCAAAACTTACAGAGGAATATTCGAAGCTGGGAGCAGAGAAAAACGAGATTTGGAGTTTTGAAAAAGAGACCAAAATTATTGAACGGCAGCAAAAACAGGAAGTATTTGAATTACAAAAGAAAAATTTATTATTGGACAATGAGCTGAAAGAGCTACAAATAAAATAAATGAAATATGAAATGACACTGTGAATTGAAATTTTCTCAAATCACGTTTAAATATAAATATTGATTGGTACATAATAAAATATTCATTACACAAGTTACATTTTAATAGAACAATTGTACTATTCATTTTACAGCCGTCAACTAGAACACGGATAGTGCAAATTCAACAAGTCTCGAGGATAATCAAAGTTTATAAATAAGATAGGAGAACAATTAATATTCATTCTGGCATAAATCATAGCTGTAACTGTTTCTCTTTTCTTCAATTAAGTTTTACACTTAGTATATAAGTTTCACTGTATAATTAATATTCATTATAATTTGTTTTTAAAAAAGCAAGTTTCGAATATTAAAATATAATTGGCGCAGTCAGTAGGATCGCGAAAGAGTCCTTTTGGTGGAAACTCGTCGTTTTCAAACGTTTGTACGCGATTTGAACTTTAATACAGAGGGAAATTCAAAAATAAGTGAAAATCCGAAAGAAACAATTTCCTGACGGACAGCAATTGCAGCTCAGCCTTCAGTAAACAAGAAACATTCCTGGACGACAGCAGTTGAAGCTCCTCATCCAGAATTCAAAGTCTCTACAGTCTACTGGACATGAAATTGATCATCACCCTTTTTCTGTGAGTACTTACCCATGTCAGAATCCTTTGCTCATAATCCTTTAAGTGATATATTCGCAGAGTTTTTAGCAACTTCAATTGAAAATTTGAATTTAAGTGATAATATTTCTAATTTTAATAGTATTAATAAAGAAAGCAACAATACAATGGCAGTCCCACAATTTGAAGTTAAGACGCTTTGTATTTTACCTTCTTTCGATGGAAAACCTAGTGAATTATATGATTTTATTAAAGTAGCTACAACATTATCAAATCAGTTCTATTATACAACAGCCGGTAATGAAAATTGCATTCAAAATATGTTGTTATTACACGGTATAGTTTCAAAAATTATTGGCAAAGCCAAAGAAGTTATTTCAATTTATGGTTATAATGATTGGGTTGATTTAAAAACAATGTTTATAGAAAACTTTGGTGATCAAAGAGATGAAAACTCATTGACACGAGATTTAGTTTATTTAAGACAAAATTTCAATGAACATCCGCAACAATTTTATCAAAGATGTTTAGAAATTTTAAATATAAAATGTAATTATATAGATCTTCATAATCATGATCGTCATATAATAGAAAATAAAAAACAATGTTTTCAACAACAGGCTTTAACTACTTTTCTAGCAGGTTTAAAAGAACCCTTAGGTTCTACAATTAGAGCTATAAGACCCCCTTCTTTAGCAATCGCTTTACAATATATACAAGAAGAGAATAATATCCGCTATTTACAAAGAGGTAGTAATTCACATAATTCACCCCCACATCAATCTTCGTCTAATAAAAGACATCAGTTTCCTACGAGACAATCAACAGAGACCATTTCCTCAATTAACGTGAATCCTAGACAACTATCCCCTCAACGATATTTTACAAATCAACAAGTTTTTGGTAAACCCCAAAATGTTTGGACAAATAAGAATTCAGCTCAACCAAGACCCGCACAAAATCCTAAACCAACTCCTATGAGTATTTCAAGTACTCTTCCCACTCCACGACACCCTCCTTTAAGTTTTAATAGACAAATACCTCAGAGACAATCTCCTCAAAGAGCTTGTACCTCTGAAGAACTTTTCAATTTTGACCAAGATAAGCAACAATTATTCCGGTTTTATATGTAAATTTGTAGTACGGTTATTTCTCAACGTAAAAATATAATTCTTGTCCATACGAGATCAGAAAAATAGCCCGGTTTAAATATAATATTTAATTCTTCCGCGATATTAGTTTTTACAAGGGTTGTATCACCTCCGCGCGTCGTTAAAACTCTGAAGGCTCTATAGTAGGCCAGCCCCCACGCCGAATAATACACCGACGTATACTTTACTGGTAGCACTAAAAGGCATACCACCGAAACGAAAGGCAGAGTTGGTCCGCCGACATAGCAGAAGAACACCACGCCGTCTATAGAGCAGCCGAGAACCGAACCAGAGTAAGTTTCGCAATATTTTTACTAAGTCCGTTGTAGGGTTTCTGTGCTAGTCCGACTGAAACTGGGTGGAAGAAGCTCAGTATATAAGTATTTGTTTTAGGAGCTGTAAGTCAGTTTTGTCCGTGACCCGAAGACCGCAACACATATTCCGAGGTGAGTTTTGCTTAGAACTTGGGTACTGTTCTCAACGTGGCCTTTTTTAAGGTCATTTTTAGGTTAACCCTTTTTTAAGGATAGGCATAGAAGAGTCGTTCTTTGCTTTGTGTGTTGCCTAATACACTACAGTCGTGTTAGGGCCTTCAGCCACCCGTTGATATACCGAGAGAAAGGAAACTGCTACTGGGGGCGCTGAGTTTTCACATCTCAGTAGTAGTCGCGAAACTGCCATTGATGGCGCTGAGTTTTCACATCTCAGTGGTAGTCGTTGATGTATACTGCCCACGTTTAATAAAATCAATTATAATACTCGTAAAAACATTAACCAAAAATACACGTGGCCTTTTTTAAGGTCATTTTTAGGTTAACAATTTTTTAAGGATAGGCATAGAAGAGTCGTTCTTTGCTTTGTGTGTTGCCTAATACACTACAAATACCTCCGTCACAAATTGAAACGTGCCGGCGGTTTAATTACCCTTCTAGGCCTTTCCGATAACGTTACAAATTTATCGAGACATTGATCAGCCCGTTCAGTTATGATTAACTCATCGCTAGTATCCGCATTTGTATCAACCTCTTTCTCTTCAAATTCGTTTCTATCTTTCTCTCCACTCTTGTTTTCACTGACCCGCACATCACTATCACTAACCTTAGGAAAAGAAATTGTACTATCAGGTAAATTACAATCACTTGGCATATTATTGGTTGGTGGAATATCAAATTCCTGTGAATCACACCCCTTGTCTCTCAAGATTTGATCCAGGTGTCTTTTCCAAATCAAATTTTCACCTTTTATTTTACAAAGATAAGTGCGCTGGCCTAAAACCTCATCAATCTCAGCTTTAACCCAGGCTTTTCGATTTGTATTTCGATAATCTCTACAAAGGACATTGTCTTTAATTTTAAACGTCTCATCTCTTTTCTGTTTAGAAGTTTCAACATTTGGAGTTTGATTCACATTACATGATGCTAATAAATCTAATCTATTTCTCATCTTATGCTTAAATACTAGGTTAGAAGGCGGAACTCCTGTACTGCAGTGAATTGAATTTCGATAATGAAATAGAAATCTGTTCATAATTGTTTCTAATGAAACTGCTGTATTTCGTTCATCCTTCAACCCTTTATTAATACCATTTTTAAATGACCTAACAAAATTTTCGGCAAAACCGTTAGTCGCGGGGTGATATGGTGGCGATGTTGAATGTTTTATGCCATTATTAGCTAAGAAATTTGAAAATTCCCCGGACGAGAATTGGGGTCCATTATCTGTTACCACAACCTTTGCTAAACCAAACCGCGCAAAACATTCCCTAAATCTCTCAATCGTGCTGTTTGCATCGCAACTTTTCATAATAAAGGCTTCTGGCCATTTTGTAAAAGTATCAATTATAACTAAAAACAGTTTACCTCTTATCAGTCCCAAAAAATCGGCATGTATCCGCTCAAACATATAGGATCCCCTTTCGCAAGTAATAATTTTAGATTTTGGTGGTTCTGACCTATAACTTGCACAAACACTGCAATTATTCACAAAATATTCTATATCTTTGTCTAACGACGGCCACCAAAAATAGGCTCTTGCATTGGTTTTCATTTCAACTATTCCTTCATGTGTATTATGCAACTCTAATAATAACTGTGCTCGCAATTTCACCGGAATTATAACCCTGAAACCCCACATAATAACTTCGTTTTCAATTGATAATTCATCCTTTCTACATGCAAATGGCTTGATTACTTCATCAGTAGTATCTGGGAACCCATATTGAACGTAATTAAATACCAGGCCTAAAACTTTATCAGTTCTAGTCTCTGATCTTATCTTATTAGAATCAATTGGTGTTAATTTCTCAATAAAATTTAAATAACTGAAATCTTCCGTTTTATTATTTAATACTAATGGTAACCGACTTAGTGCATCAGCCTGGACGTTTTCCACCCCTTTCAAATATTTAAAAACATAATTAAACCCTGATAAAAATAATGACCATCTCTGCAGTCTTGCAGAGGCCATCTTGGGTAGCCCTTTATGTTCACCAAATAACGCTTGCAATGGTTTATGGTCACACCAAATTTCAAACCTACGACCTGCTAAAAATTGATATAGTTTCTGCACAGCCCAATAAATGGCTAGTGCCTCCTTTTGAATCATTGCATACTTCTTTTCTGCATCGCTTAACGTACGTGAAATAAAACAAATTGGACGCTCTGAATTGTCAGGCATTACGTGTAATAGAACAGCCCCTAAACCATATTCAGAACTGTCACACACTAACTTGATGGGTTTATTTTGATCAAAATGAACAAGAATTCTATCAGATGTTATTTCTTTTTTTATAGAATCAAAACAATTTTGACATTCCTTTGTCCATGTGAATTTAACATTTTTCCCTAGCAAATTATATATTGGTGTTAATTTGTGGGCTAAATTTGGAATAAATTTGGAATAGTAATTTACCATACCCACAAATGAACGGGCTTCAGTTAAATTTTTAGGGCTAGGCAATTTCAATATAGCTTGTATTTTCCTTTCATCAGTCTCTAAGCCGGCGGCTGAAATTTTATGTCCTAAATAAAAAATACAATTTTGAAAAAATGCACACTTTTCAAAGTTTAGCTTAAATCCAGCCCTGTCCAACCTTCTAAGGACTTCTGTTAAATTATCTATATGTTCTTTATCATCAGAACCCGTTACTACCACATCGTCTAAATAATTAACTGTGCCCCTGCATCCCTGCGAAACTTTTTCTACAATTCTCTGAAAAATGGAGCATGCTGGTTTTGTCCCATAAGGCAATCTTTTTATTTTAAAAATACCATAGGGTGTACTCCAAGATAATAACTCAGCTGTCTCATCATCTACCTCCAGTTGATTATAAGCATTCTTGAAATCAAGTTTAGTAAACTTTTGACCTCCCTGCAGGGCTGCAAAAATGTCCTCAATTAAAGGTAAAGGATGATTACAGTCTTTTAAATATTTATTAATGGTTTCTTTGTAGTTAGCACATACACGAATGTCTATGCCATTAGCTTTAAGCACTGGTACTAAAGCAGTACCCCAACTTGCATTGTCAGCCTTTTGAATAACCCCTTGCTCCTCTAGTCTAGTTAATTCTGAGAGAACCTTTTCCCTAAAAGCAAATGGAATCTGATGTGGTTTTTTAAATATTGAATTTAAACCAGCTTCTATTTCTAAATGTATTTTCTCATCCTTATATTTCCCCAGTTTATCATCAAAAATATGTCCAAAATTTTGTAATAATTTGTTTAGTTCTAATGAAAACATTGGATCAAGATTTAAATCATTAACTTCAATACAATTATCTGAACTTATCTTTAAATCATTAAAGTAAACATCAAAACCCTGTAATGATAGATTAAATGCTGTAAAAATATCCCTGCCTAATAAAGCTTTTGTTGCTCCTTTAGCTAACATTACTGAAAAAATTTTACTTGTATTATCTACTTTAACCTCCACTTTTATTTGGCCTTTAGGCCTCACAATTGGACCATTATAATATTTCAATTGAACTGTACTTGCTTCCAGCTTTGCCCCTGAAAAATATTTTTCATACAAACTAAATGGTATACATGAAATTCCTGCACCTGTATCAACCTGCATAATAATTAGAACATTGTTCATTAAAATACACACATTTATGGGCTTAACATATTTATGCGTTTCAATATTAAAAATATCCACATTCAACATCTCCAAGACATCACCCTCTATATCTTCACTAGACTCAATAAAATTATGCGGTTTTGTTTTACATGCAGCGGAAACATGGCCCTTCTTTTTACAAATTCTACATATGTACTTTCTAAATTTACACAATTTAAAATCATGGTTGCCCTTATTACAGTAAAAACACAACATTTCCTGACCCTTTATCTGTCTTTCTGAGTCATCTCTACTTTTGAACGTACCTCCATTTGAATTTACCTGCTGTCGGTCTCTTACCTTTGAAGTTGACTGTTGCTGATATTGCTTAGAATTACTTGAGCTGCTAGTTTTCTCAGTGTAGTTAATTTCTGTACCCCTGGATTCATTTAGTGCTGCTTCTTTCGCCAATGCAATTTCAACTAAGTCCTTTAAATCTTTGTCTGGACTCTCTTCACACATTCTGTCTAGGATAGGTCCTGGTTTCATACCAACTACAAAATTCTCTTTCACCCTGTCTAAAATTCTATCACCAAATTCGCATTGTGTGGCTGCGTTCTTAATTAGAATGTACCAGTCATTAACTGATTCTTGGCTTTGTTTTAACGAATCAAACTTTATTCGTCTCCTAAAAACAGAAACCCTTGGCTTGAATTGGCTTGCCAGTAACTTAATTATATCATCGAAACTCTTCTTTTTTGGCTTGTTGGGCACACATAAATTCTTTAAAACCTTGTAAACCTCTTCACTAATTGAAGTTAGAATAACAGCTACCTTTCTCCCCTCATCAATCATATTTGCTAACATATATTGTTCAAGCCTTTCTTCGAATACTTCAAAATCATCTCCATGTTTAAAACCTGCTAATGTCGAAACATTTCCTGTATTTACAATAGTCAATTGTGCTGTCTGCTGTTCAGCAACGGCAATCGGTGTCGCCGGGGGGTCTGACATTTTCCAGAATCAAAACCCTTGAAACTCTTTGAACACCAAATCAATATTTTAATCACTCGTCGCCAGAAATTGATGTATACTGCCCACGTTTAATAAAATCAATTATAATACTCGTAAAAACATTACTTTATTTTTAGAACCAAAAATACACGTGGCCTTTTTTAAGGTCATTTTTAGGTTAACCCTTTTTTAAGGATAGGCATAGAAGAGTCGTTCTTTGCTTTGTGTGTTGCCTAATACACTACAGTCGTGTTAGGGCCTTCAGCCACCCGTTGATATACCGAGGGAAAGGAAACTGCTACTGGGGGCGCTGAGTTTTCACATCTCAGTAGTAGTCGCGAAACTGCCATTGAGGGCGCTGAGTTTTCACATCTCAGTGGTAGTCGTGTTTGGGCCTTCAGCCACCCGTTGATATACCGAGGGCAAGGAAACTGCTACTGGGGGCGCTGAGTTTTCACATCTCAGTAGTAGTCGCGAAACTGCCATTGAGGGCGCTGAGTTTTCACATCTCAGTGGTAGTCGTGTTAGGGTCTTCAGCCCATAGATAAAAAAATACTTATAGATGGGAAACTGACCCGTGGCGCCCTCTATTCATACGGGTGGCGCTACCTTGAGAGTCCCGTCAGTACCACTGGCACAAATCAGGTTGTTAACTTCGCTAACAGCCGAAAAAAAAGATTCCTGTGATTTTACAGATTTTTGCGGTATATTCAAAATTACTGTAATTTTACTTTTATTGCATAATGACACTTACGATCCATTTTTCATTATTTCATTTAAAATTACTCCACATTAGATTGATATTACAATAATAACAATGAAAAGTCAAGTAAAATTAAATGAAACGTCAAAAAATGGATCATACAGGGTGTTTCATTGGGAAATGGGCATACGGTAAGGGTAGGTAGAGGGCAAATTTTTATTATTTTTATTTTCTTTAAAACATGGAATTTGAGCAGAATATTCTTGAGAATGAGTTTGAAAAACTGAACTTACTATAAATGGCTCGTGTTTAATATTATTCTCAAAATGTTAAAAGCAAATATCAGGATTTAAGAAGGATTTTGTTGAACCAGTGTCAATGAGGAGTTTTAATGGAGGATTTTGGATTACGATGTAGGGTAGTTCTGTTTTGTCACAGAGGGCATTGATTTCTGTTACTTTTTCCCTATGGATTTCGGATCCGACCGAAAATTTTCATTATAATCGTCGGTATTATAAACAATATTGTCACTTTCATAATATTCGTTTGTAACGTTCTTTCCGTCGCTACTCGTTTATTTGACGCCTAAACTCTGGTAACGGATGCCTCGGGCGCCAGTTTTTTAAAGTGGTATGCTCCAATTGCTCTGGGCAGCGTCAGTGAAGAAGGAAAATACTCCAGGGGTCAATATGGTGTTGACGATTGCACTGTAGCCAGTGAAACAGATTTTACCTGTCCTCCTGGATTGCTGCTGTATTTTTCCTCGGAGTTGCAAGAAGTTGAAGGAAAACAATGCTTATTCTCAATATATTTATTAAACCCTCTAATAACAAAATTAACACAAAATTACTACCCTAAAAGACTCTTTACCCTTTAAACATTTTGAGAATAATATTAAACACGAGCCATTTATAGTAAGTTCAGTTTTTCAAACTCATTCTCAAGAATATTCTGCTCAAATTCCATGTTTTAAAGAAAATAAAAATAATAAAAATTTGCAATTTGGACTTTTCAAATTCCACCAGTTGTTGTCGACGGTATTATAGGTTTAGATAATCTCAAAATTTTAAAAGCACATATAGATTTTTCAAATTCAAAATTAATCACTGAAAATTCTATATTACCAATCAAACATTACCAACCAGATAAAACTCAATTTGGAAAATAATGGAACAATATTTTTACCTAATCAAAAAATCAATAATGCATATTTAAGAGAAACCTTAACCGAAGCACATAATGGTATGGCTTGGGTTGCATTAATTAATGACAGTAAGGAAACAATTTCAATTACATTAACAAATCCTTTAAAAAGCAGCTCCATAAACTTAAGAGAATATCATTTGAGGAGCTCGCGTGCAAAACCAGTTATATCCACTTTTGACCGAAAATGTTTCTGCATCAGTTTCGTGAGCTCTCTATCATCTGGTGCATTGATATGTGAACAAAACGAGATATATTCAACCGAAATCGTCGTCTAAAAGTGTTGCTTTGGAGTGAAACCAGTTATATCCAAATTTCCAAGCATAACCGGTTATATCCATTGCTTGTCGGGCGCGAGTTTATTGTTTACATTCAGTGTGTTTACGTGCTTCCACGGTTGTAGTCGTTGAGGTTTGTATACACAAGATTGTTATGCACCGAAAATAGTTTTGTTTCTCTACTCCGAAAACCTGATTACCTGATAGATGAAGAAGATATTATTGTCAATGAGGGGAATGATGGTAGCAGGAGAAGAAAAAAGAAGGAATCCAAACGTGAATCCAGTGAGAGAACAAGGTAAGGTTGAGTGAGCTCTTGCTAAAAAAGGTGAATCATTATTCATTAATTTTCAAGGTATACAGATCGGGATCCTGAACTTGAAAACTTCAGACGTCCTTGTAATCACAATGGCCCCACATATGAGTGTGCCAAAGTGGAAATGGAAGATATTTCGAGAATCAGGAAAGAGTTTTACAAAGAAGTCGACAAAATACGACAAGATATTAAGCTATGTTACTTTATATCCGTTATGCCTGTCAAACGACATAGATCTACCCGAGAATGCAACAGTTGCTTATTTGCTCAAATCTCGCAAAACTGCAATGAGAGTTTGTAAAAAGTTTTTTATTGCTGTATTTGGAGTAACAAATCAGAGAATAGCTACAGTTTCTAAAGCATTAGAAGGAGGTGTAGTTCCAAAAGAGAGAAGAGGGGGAGACAAAATTTCTCACAAAAATGCTTCAAAGAAAGAAAAAGTTCGCTCATTCATTGGACAACTGCGTGGTAAAGAAAGTCACTATAATCGGTCCAAATCAAAACGTATTTATTTGTCAGCAAATCTTTCTGTCGCAAAACTACAGAAGTTATACAATCGAAAGTGTGGAGCTGAATATCGTGTAAGTTATGATATGTTTAGGAACGTCTTCATCAATGATTTCAATATTGGATTCTCATCGCCAGCATCTGATGTTTGTTCTAAGTGTACAAGGTTGAAGCAGCAACTGAAACATGAAAATGATCTTGAAAAAAAGGAGGAAATCATAATAGTATACCGAATACACAGAAAAAGAGCGAACACTTTCTTTGAACTAGCTAGAGAAAATCCTGACAATACAATCTCTTTCTGTTCTTTTTTTAATTTCTTGGGAAATTAAACCACAATATTTTTGAATTCTTTATTTCAATGTTTCGGTAGCGTTCCAGCTACCGTTTTCAAGAAAAAATAAGTAAATCTCTTTCTGCTTAGATTTACAACAGGTGCAGCCTTTACCTCGTACACCAATAGGAGATGCCTTTTACGCCCATCAAATTAGCTGGTATGCTTTCTGCTGTGTTTCAATGACTTCAACAAATCCAACTTTCTACGTCTGGACTGAAGATTTAGCTGGAAGGGGAGCCACACAAATTGGTTCAGCATTGATGCATGATCTAGATGGTCCGAATTTTGATGGAAAGCACTGCATCAGACTATTCTGTGATGGTTGTGGAGGACAAAATAAAAACTCTCACATCATTCACACTTTGATGTACTGGCTGAAGAATAAGTCCCCAGAAAATATTTCGGGAATAATAATAACATTTCCTCTAAGAGGACACAGCTTTCTACCTGCTGATCGAGCATTTGGAAGAGTTTAGAAAATTTTACGACAAAATCCGATCGTTACACATAAAAAAGAATACGTGGAAGAGTTTAGAAAATTTTACGACAAAATCCGATCGTTACACATAAAAAAGAATACGTGGATTTGTATTCTGAAGTGGGTACTGTGCAAGCACTTGGTTCTGACTGGAAGCTCTATGACATCAAGGAGCGAGAAAGAACGTTCAAAAAAATCAAAGGAATATCAGAGTGTAAGAGAATTTTTGTGGAAAAATTCGAAACCAATAACAAGGTGAATGTTAGAGTCTGTTCGTTTGAATATTATCGATTCCGGTCAGGAAAAGATTCATATCAATGTCTTACCAAGAAGGGGAAATCTGAAGAAGATATCGAACTTAACACAATTCCATTGGGCAACTCAATTCCAGATAAGAAGAAGAAGAGTTCACGTCACTTGATGGAAGAAAATTTTGGAGAAGAATGGGAAAATCGAGAAGATCTAGAATGGTACAAAAACTTGTTGGTCCAACGTGAAGAAAATGATAATGGTGAACAAAATAAGGAAGATGAAAATGACGGAACATGCGACTGTTTGGAGGAAGAGATAGCTCAGCATATTTAAAATATGATAATTTGATGATTCAAGTGGAAATAAACGTTTTTTTCAATATTTTTTTTTCGATTTTGGTGCAAAACAAGATATATCCATTTGTTTTTTCTGTATATTGGTCTGGATTTTCAATTCACATCATTCGAAAAATTTTGATCCTATTCATCATACAAATTGTCATCTATCTACGGTGGAATTTTGATCAATTGAACCTAGCAATAGATTTGCCACGTTTTTCTCGTTTCCTGAAAAATTTAGAAAAGTGGATATATCTGGTTTTGCACGCGAGCTCCTCAATTATTATATTTTAAGCCCATACCCAATTTTACTTTTGTTTTCATAGCACCGGCGACACCAAGAGCAGCCAGCTTCTCGGAAAATGAACTGTTTTTTGATCGAAATTGATTTAAAGCTTTTCCAGCTAAAATGTTGTCTGCTGCGTGTCGTTGTTGTAGGTCGGTATTTTGTGAATAAGCAATATCATGTTCTCGACATGCTTCATCTAATCCATTGACCCCTCGATCACCTCTTGATAGTCGTTTATTTAACTTTGTTCCCGGACCACAAAATTTATAACCCGGTATATGCATTTCAAATGGTAATCTATTAATTGCACTATTCAACATAATGTTACGTTTTTTTGTTGGTCTAAACCTTTAGCATAATAGACAACGTTCATGTAGTTTTGTTCATAATTAAGTAAACATTCCTACCTTAAAGTTAAGTTAAAGTAGCTTTTAAGTCCCCAATTTTTAGTTTTATTGGTAACTAATCGATTCAATTCCATAGTAGTCAATTCATACCTCTCCAATTTTATCAATATAAATAGAAAATAACGACTTTCAATAGAATTACTTCCATTAGCCATTTAGTAAACAAAAGTTCCGAACAGCTGATCCTACTTCTGTCACCCGCATAATGATTCTTCTTTTACGAATTTTCAGGGGACTGTGGACCGATACGCAAAGTTATCTATGGTCGTGGTATTCGTGGGTAAATAGTATAGAGTAACATTTCGTCAATAGTTATAGGAAACTTGGGGATAGTGTAGGATAGGGTTTAATTTGTGTTTGGACAATAGATGTAAGTACGGGATTTTAGTACGCTATGATCAGGTAATTCATACCCGAGATCACGGAACATGTCTGCTCCGTACAGCTCGAATGAGGGTGATCCTCGAACAGAGTTTTGTTCTGACGGTTGTCGAAAATTGTAGACGTGGCCTTTTTGGTTTGGTGTGTTAGGAGTGGCGAGAAGTGTGCCGGAGCCCCTTTTTAAAAAAAATATACCAATATGAATGATCCACATTCATCCCGTAGGGGGATATAGTTTTAGGGGGTAGTTTGGTTTGAGGGAGAAGGGAATAGAGTGCAGGAAGTTGGTGGAATAGTATTTGCTCCCCAAACCTCATCTGTGAGAGGCAGATGGAGTATTAATCCCAGGCACACGCCATTTTGTTGAAGGTAGGTCACTTTACTTTTAAACTGGATATATCAGCCCCGTTGTGGCATGGTTGCAGATAGTGATGTTAGATTATCGTTTGTAGATCTTGCTAAGGCCTTAATCACCAGTAGCAGCACAAGGAAGACACCCTATTTTGGCCCAATAGGTAAGACATATTGTGTTTCGGATTCATTTTGCCTATTAAAGTTCAGCATAATTGTGCGGAGGAGGTTACTTCACCTGATTATGCGTTGAAGCGTTACTTGTATATAATTTGTTGGGGAAAATATTTCCTTTTAAGAGGTAGTTAACTTAAGGGTTTGGGTTATGGATTTTATGGGTTTCATATTAGAGCCACTATCGTACAGATAGTGCAACAGAAGTTAGTTTGATTCTTTTAATTGGGAAGATAAAAGAAGGTATCATTCTATTCAGGTAGAAAGGGAAGTAATAGGGGTGTATGAATATTGAACCCAAGTTACAACACTAATTAGTGTCTTTTATAGGGTTTGGCTTAGATTTTGTTATTGTCTCAGCAGTTTTGACGTCGTCTCACTTCGCTAGGTTTCGGTACTTGGATCCTGGCTTCCTAATGGATTAATTTGGCTTTGGGAGTCTCCAGTTCCAGTTTTATCCGGTTATATGGATTATTGAGGTTCTGGTTATGCTGGAATTCCGTTTATTGATGGTTGCGTAGATGCTGTCCCAACTAATCATCTGAAGGCTTAAGTTTTGAGTCAATGAGGGTCATCAAGGAGTGACTACCAGACCGGACATTGAAATAACTACTTGTGGATGGTCAAGTATTATCACCAGCGGGTGAAGACACGCAAGTTTTAGTTTAAGTTAATTCTTTTCCAGGTTTTTTTTTATTGTATTATAGATTATTTACCAGTTTATATCTGAATTTTCTGCTAGACCATTTGTGAACGTACAAGTGGCTTGTAATTTCTTTTATTAAGATCGCGGATGTTCATTATTCTCGGCGAAGGTAGAACGTTGCGTCTGAGCTCAAACGGATCGTGTCCTTAACGCTATTTGGTAAAATCTCAATAGTTGGTAAGATTTCCCACATCATTATTACATGTATATGTATATTATTTTATAAGCCACGGTATGGATATTTGCTAAAGGTAAATTTGTGTGATATAAACAAACAGGTTTTCATTTTCATAATTTTCAGAAGGTACTTACATTTAAACCGGGTTCTGGTTCAAATCCTTCTAAGCATTGTATCAATAAAGTTTGGGGTTAACGGGGCATAAGGATTTATATATTTTTTTTGTTGTGTAGGATAATTCAAGATTAGCCTATTATTATTGTTGTATTGGATACATATTGTATTGGATACATATTGTATTTTCACGTTGGGTTAGGGGTATTTCGGGATTTTAAAATTGTTGAGTAGTATATAAGTAGATTTGTAGGACTTGCGCAAGCGTCCTCTATCGAAGACTATAACTGAGACTACTGTAGTCTCCATTTCAATCTCTGTCAAACCAAACCACCAACTAGTAGATAATTATATATATATTTTTTTTTACTTGAGTTATTGTGTTTGATTTATTTAGTATACTCCTAACTGGGGGTAAACTACGGTTAGGGACGTAATCATTGGTATTTTCTCGGGTACGGTTTACCTGGCGCCTTGGGTTTAGATAACTTTTATTGATTATTCGTTACCAGCATACGAACCTCCCTTCTTCGACTTAGAGTCTAGCGGGTAAAATACCTTGTGGCACAGATCGGCCTAACGATCAGCTGGTAACTTTAGTGTTTTATAGTAATTTTTGTTGCGAGCCACAAGTTCGATCTATCCGTCAATGATAGGTCGCTAATGTAATATTGGTGAGTGCTGTCGTGCACGAAGTTCGATTTTACGTTACATTTTTGGCGCCCAACGTGGGGCCTTGCGTCGCGAAGTTTTTCGGTCATAGCATTTTTTTTGTTGGTGGTTTGACTAACTTAGTTAAAGTTCTTTTAAAACAACTTACGGATTCGTAGTAGATTTAGATTTTGAAAGATAAATTTTGTCAGCTAGTTGGATTTGACCAGAACAGGTTCTGAGATTTGTTTATAGTTTGAGATATCCGGAACTTAGTCCTTGACAAATCGATAATTTAATCAGATTGTGGTAAATAATTAGTAAATAAGGATACTTGTATATTATTGTATTTAGTGAACTAGGTAGAGGATACTCAGGGAACGTGTATTAGAATACGTTACTCCACTGACACTAATAGGCATTGACAGCTTGAGACACTGATTTTAGTTGTAAAGCGGGTATATACTATTACGTGATGGCTTCGTATAACTTTAATATAAATAGACTTAGTCAAGATGAATTGATTTATGAGGTGAAAATAAGGGGGGTAGCTACCGGAACTGTCGATGAAATGAGGAAGAGTTTGGCTATGGCTCGACGGTTAGAGAAGACAGGCGAAAGTTTCACGCATCCAGCTTATCCCTACAAACCTGAAGAGGACATACAGGCTGTACAAGCGAAATTGGATGAATTGACACCGCTGGTCGCCGATTTTAATGACACAATATCGAGTGGAACCTTCAAGAAGTATGAGTCAAAATTACATCATGCACTCTACAGGATGGATCACATTCCGGAAGACAAGACCGAGCGTCCGATTCTAAGGTCGAGAGCATTGACATTATTGAACGACCTATACCAGAAGGCAGCAGATCCCAGGATTTCGGAAGACGTAACACCACAACTTAGCTTACTGCAACAAACTAGTTTCGACGCGAACATTGATCCCCGTAGGAGGTCATCGGGCACATCATTGAGTCCCGCTCGTAACGAACATACTGTAGCACCTCGTGCCTCTACTTATGTTACACCGTTGTTACCCAATAAATGGGATTGTAAGTTCTCTGGAGATAAGAAGGGTTTATCGTTGAGCGCATTTTTAGAACGCGTGGAGGAATTGCGTATTGCTCGCCATGTTGAAAAAGAAACGTTGTTAGAATCGGGAATAGATTTGTTTACTGGTAGGGCTTATCAATTTTATCTGGCTTATAGGGGTGAAGTTTCATCATGGGATGAATTGGTCGTTTTACTGCGAGAGGAGTATCTGTCTCCATCTTATAACGAGAAGCTTTTCGAGGAGATCCGAAGGCGGACACAAGGCCCGGATGAATCTATCGGACTTTATTTAGCTGTAATGTCTGGGCATTTTAATAGGTTAACTTGTACGGTGTCTGAGGAGGTTAAGCTCAAGATATTGCTCAGAAATATAGCTCCGTTCTACCAGAACCAGTTAGCGTTAGTGGACGTCACCTCAGTGTCACAGTTACGAGAATTAGGTAGAAAACTTGAGGCCAGAAAGGAGGCGGTAGAGAACTTCGTTCCACCTTCTCGTAAATTGCATGTTTTAGAACCAGATTTAGCTTATGTTCAAGTGACGGAAGCGGTAGAAAATCTTGCGATAGCTAGTACATCTTCAGTAGCAGTCCCGAGAAGTGATGTGAAACAGGTCATCTGTTATCATTGTAAGCAACCAGGTCACTATGCTAGGGGATGTCTTAAGAAGTTTTGTTATAAATGTAAGTTGGAAGGAGTGACAATTAAGTCGTGCCCAAGATGTAATAAAAAAGAGGGAAACGACAACCAACATGCGTAGGTGATCGAGGTAGGCATGTCGATCAATCCTTCTCGGTCGATAGATTCAAGGTCTTAGTGGATTATGTTATTGAGCATGCGTCGGCAGATGAAAGGCCATACATCACTGTAAATGTTTTAGGTAAGTCTCTATTAGGATTGCTTGATTCCGGAGCATCTCGTTCTTTAATAGGTGGAAACTCATTCATGAGTTAGGATTAAAGATAGATAAGAGTCGTCAGACAGCTTGTATAGTAGGTAATGGGAACCGTTGCAGTGTTGCTGGAGTTGTGGAGCTGCCGATTACACTCAAGGGTCGGTTCAGGGTGATTGAAGCCATTGTAGTACCGGAGATTCCTCATTTGTTAATATTAGGGATAGATTTTTGGAAAATCATGGATATTGTGCCAGATTTGCGTCATGACGAATGGAAATTTTCCAGCGAGCCAGTGGTTTTGAATTCAGTGGTTCATATTAATGGTCAAACACAGTTGTCATCTTTGGAAAGATCCAGGTTGCAAGCCGTTGTAGATAGGTATAGAACTTTGATGGGTGAAACCTTAGGATGTACTAATCGGGCAGAACACGTCATCGTTACCAATAGTGCTCCAATTAAACAACGCTACTATCGTGTCAATCCGGTGGTTCAGAAGCAGATTGACCAAGAACTGGATGAAATGCTGAGGCAGGGTATCGTTGAACCTAGTAATAGTCCCTGGGCGTCACCGATTTTACTTGTGAAAAAGAAAGATGGTAGGTTCAGATTTTGTGTAGATTTTAGGAAGTTGAATTCAGTAACCGTCAGAGATAGCTATCCGCTACCATTAGTTTCAGATACATTAGACAAATGGAGAGATGCAAAGTATTTATCTAGTATAGATGTTAAGAGTGCTTATTGGCAGGTGCCAATGGCAGAAGAGTCGAAACAATATACGGCTTTTACAGTTCCTAATCGGGGGTTATTCCAGTTTCGTCGACTTCCGTTTGGTCTTCATAACGCCCCTGCTACGTGGCAGCGCTTAATTGATAATGTGTTGGGTCATGATCTAGAGCCCCATGTTTTTGTATATCTGGATGATGTCGTCATTG
The DNA here is from genome assembly GCA_963978555.1 of Galerucella nymphaeae. Classification (NCBI taxonomy): domain Eukaryota; kingdom Metazoa; phylum Arthropoda; class Insecta; order Coleoptera; family Chrysomelidae; genus Galerucella; species Galerucella nymphaeae. The sequence continues at coordinate 3,121,623 of OZ021706.1, read as the reverse complement.
TTAGTCAAACTTTTGAACAGCATTTGCAGATTTTAGAAGAGGTTTTCCGCCGCCTTCGGGAGGCGAATATTACCATCAGTTCAGAGAAATGTCAGTTTTGCAGACCAGAGATTAAGTACTTAGGTTTCGTTGTTGACCGTAATGGTATTCATGTTGATATTGATAAGGTGAAGTCCATGCTTGATTTACCAACACCCAAAAGTGTTACCGAGGTTCGTCGTTTGGTAGGTACATTTTCGTGGTACAGGCGTTTTATTCCGGAGTTTTCGTCTATCATCACTCCGATAACTAGTCTACTTCGTAAGGGGGCTAAATTTGAATGGACAGAGGCATGCGCCGAGTCGTTTAGGGTTATCAAGGAAAGGTTAGTAGCGGCACCCGTGCTTAGTTGTCCGGATTATTCATTGCCTTTTGTTGTACAAACTGATGCTTCAGGTCACGGAATTGGTGCAGTGCTTTCCCAACCCCACCCTGATGGAGAACGTGTCATTTCGTATTTAAGCAGGTCGTTGACGCGTCAAGAGCGTAATTATTCTACGATGGAACGAGAATGCTTGGCAGTGTTGTGGGCTGTCGAGAAGTTGAGACCCTATGTCGAAGGAGTACAGTTTACAGTCGTAACTGATCATTATAGTTTATTGTGGCTTCAGAATTTGAAGGATTTGAGTGGACGTTTATGTCGATGGTCGGTTCGTCTCCAACAGTACGATTTTAAGGTGGTCCATCGTAAGGGTAAATTGAATGTCGTACCTGATATGTTATCTAGAGCCGTTCCTATAGTTGATAGTGTCAAAAATGTTTTAGTAGATCTTAGTTCTGACGAAAATGTAGTTAATACCTGGAAAGTGGAAGATGACAAGTGGTACCAGCTGATGATGGATAGGGTGTGTAAATCTCCAAAGAAGTTCAGTAATTGGCGGTTGGCTAATGGACGTCTATGGAAGTATGTAGAACCGTTGTATTCAGAGTTGTCTCCTCCGTCTGATTCATGGAAATTAGTTGTCCCCAGAGTCGAGCGTAAATCAATTATTTTAAAGGCCCACGAGCCAGCTACTGCGGGTCACCCCGGTGTTTTTAAAACCTTTTGTAGGGTAGCCGAGAAATTCTATTGGCCAAAGATGCGGAGCGACGTTGCTAAGGTTGTTAGACGCTGTCGAATCTGTGCCGAACACAAGGTGCCACAGTCCATGCCAGTCGATAAGATTGCCTCCCATCCTAAAGTAGGGCGGCCATGGGAAATGATCTGTACGGATCTCATGGGACCCCTTCCTCGGTCAAAACAGGGAAATAGCTATATTCTAGTTGTTACTGACTATTTGAGTAAATTCACGTTAATGTGGCCTCTTAAGAAAGCTACAGGTGTAGCAATTTGTCGTAAAATCGAACAAGAAGTATTTTTAGTATTCGGGGTACCGCGTACCATCATTTGTGATAATGGTGTACAGTATCGTAGTAAGGATTTTAGTAATTTAGTTAGTAAATATAATGTTAACGTTAAGTTTTGCGCACTTTATAATCCACGGGCAAACCCGACGGAGCGGGTTAATAGAGTTATTAAGAACATGATTTCCATGTATGTATCAGACAATCACAGGACTTGGGATGTAAGGTTACCGGAAATAGGCAGTGCACTACGTACGAGTACTCACGAGGGTATTAGTTTAACTAATTATTTTGTAAGTATTTTGTTAATTTTGGGCGTAACATGATGTTGTCGGGAAAGGATTACGAGGAGAAAGATCTAGTGGGTGTTGAGGATGGTACACAGAAAGGAACGTTGAGTCGTAATGTACATTTCAAACAGATGTTTTCAGACATTAGGGAACGTTTGGAGTTGGCGGCAGAGAAGAGTTGTGATAGATATAATCTCCGTCGACGTCACATCGAGTATTTACCCAACCAGTTGGTTTGGCGCAAGAATTATGTTCTCTCTGATGCCACTAAATATTTTTCGAAGAAATTAGCGCCGAAGTACGTAGGACCATTTTACATCAAGAAGAGGATTTCACCATGGACTTATGAATTGAGGGATGACAAGGGAGTCTCGAAGGGTATCTGGCAAGTTAAGGATTTGAAGACAGGTCCAGATTTGGATGAGTCCCTATCGTTTAGTCAATAGGAAGAATTTTTGCGCACTTTATGAACGCCGTAGTACTGTATCATAATAATATCGCCGTTGTACATAGTACTGAGTAATAAGATCAACAGGTCGGTGAATATAAGATCGCTGTCTCAAGCTGTACGGTGTCATAGTGGTTAATTTAAAGGATCGGTTTAAGGTGGTACAAGGGAACGTCTCTAAGCTAGTGTAATAAGTGTGGAAGGAACGTCGCGTTGGTTGAGATACACATTGTGTGTCCGTGGGTTGGGGACTTTCGGTTGGACAAGTCCAAATCAGGACTCAGATATGGGTTGGTTGCCTTACGAAAATCGAAGTCCGTTGGATATGGTTAGAATTCCACATAGTTCACCTAAGTTGGTACGTTCTAAAAGTTAACCTGGTAGATCACTGGACCATTGACAGAGGAGTAGTTTTAGAGTCGTGAAGTCTCTCATGGATAAACTTTTCAATAAGTGGTAAGCATAGTTTTCTTGAAAGTGTGGAAGGAACGTCGCGTTGGTTAGGTTACACGTTGTGTTTCTGTGGGTTGGGGACTTTCGGTTGGACAAGTCCAAATCAGGACTCAGATATGGGTTGGTTGGCTTACGAAAATCGAAGTCCGTTGGATTTGGTTAGAATTCCACATAGTTCACATAATGTGAACGTAAAGTTAACTTTGTAAATAACGAGTTGTGAAGTTTCCCATGGGTAAACTTCTTCAAGTAGGGGGGGATTTGTTACGTTTTTTTGTTGGTCTAAACCTTTAGCATAATAGACAACGTTCATGTAGTTTTGTTCATAATTAAGTAAACATTCCTACCTTAAAGTTAAGTGAAAGTAGCTTTTAAGTCCCCAATTTTTAGTTTTATTGGTAACTAATCGATTCAATTCCATAGTAGTCAATTCATACCTCTCCAATTTTATCAATATAAATAGAAAATAACGACTTTCAATAGAATTACTTCCATTAGCCATTTAGTAAACAAAAGTTCCGAACAGCTGATCCTACTTCTGTCACCCGCATAATGATTCTTCTTTTACGAATTTTCAGGGGACTGTGGACCGATACGCAAAGTTATCTATGGTCGTGGTATTCGTGGGTAAATAGTATAGAGTAACATTTCGTCAATAGTTATAGGAAACTTGGGGATAGTGTAGGATAGGGTTTAATTTGTGTTTGGACAATAGATGTAAGTACGGGATTTTAGTACGCTATGATCAGGTAATTCATACCCGAGATCACGGAACATGTCTGCTCCGTACAGCTCGAATGAGGGTGATCCTCGAACAGAGTTTTGTTCTGACGGTTGTCGAAAATTGTAGACGTGGCCTTTTTGGTTTGGTGTGTTAGGAGTGGCGAGAAGTGTGCCGGAGCCCCTTTGAAAAAAAATATACCAATATGAATGATCCACATTCATCCCGTAGGGGGATATAGTTTTAGGGGGTAGTTTGGTTTGAGGGAGAAGGGAATAGAGTGCAGGAAGTTGGTGGAATAGTATTTGCTCCCCAAACCTCATCTGTGAGAGGCAGATGGAGTATTAATCCCAGGCACACGCCATTTTGTTGAAGGTAGGTCACTTTACTTTTAAACTGGATATATCAGCCCCGTTGTGGCATGGTTGCAGATAGTGATGTTAGATTATCGTTTGTAGATCATGCTAAGGCCTTAATCACCAGTAGCAGCACAAGGAAGACACCCTATTTTGGCCCAATAGGTAAGACATATTGTGTTTCGGATTCATTATGCCTATTAAAGTTCAGCATAATTGTGCGGAGGAGGTTACTTCACCTGATTATGCGTTGAAGCGTTACTTGTATATAATTTGTTGGGGAAAATATTTCTTTTTAAGAGGTAGTTAACTTAAGGGTTTGGGTTATGGATTTTATGGGTTTCATATTAGAGCCACTATCGTACAGATAGTGCAACAGAAGTTAGTTTGATTCTTTTAATTGGGGAGATAAAAGAAGGTATCATTCTATTCAGGTAGAAAGGGAATAGGGGTGTATGAATATTGAACCCAAGTTACAACACTAATTAGTGTCTTTTATAGGGTTTGGCTTAGTTTTTGTTATTGGCTCAGCAGTTTTGACGTCGTTTCACTTCGCTAGGTTTCGGTACTTGGATCCTGGCTTCCTAATGGATTAATTTGGCTTTGGGAGTCTCCAGTTCCAGTTTTATCCGGTTATATGGATTATTGAGGTTCTGGTTATGCTGGAATTCCGTTTATTGATGGTTGCGTATATGCTGCCCCAACTAATCATCTGAAGGCTTAAGTTTTGAGTCAATGAGGGTCATCAAGGAGTGACTACCAGACCGGACATTGAAATAACTACTTGTGGATGGTCAAGTATTATCACCAGCGGGTGAAGACACGCAAGTTTTAGTTTAAGTTAATTCTTTTCCAGTTTTTTTTTATTGTATTATAGATTATTTACCAGTTTATATCTGAATTTTTCGCTAGACCATTTGTGAACGTACAAGTGGCTTGTAATTTTTTTTATTAAGATCGCGGTTGTTCATTATTCTCGGCGAAGGTAGAACGTTGCGTCTGAGCTCAAACGGATCGTGTCCTTAACGCTATTTGGTAAAATCTCAATAGTTGGTAAGATTTCCCACATCATTATTACATGTATATGTATATTATTTTATAAGCCACGGTATGGATATTTGCTAAAGGTAAATTTGTGTGATATAAACAAACAGGTTTTCATTTTCATAATTATCATAAGGTACTTACATTTAAACCGGGTTCTGGTTCAAATCCTTCTAAGCATTGTTTTATTAAAGTTTGGGGTTAACGGGGCATAAGGATTTATATAATTTTTTGTTGTGTAGGGTAATTCAAGATTAGCCTATTATTATTATTATTATTATTGTATTTCCGTATTGGATACATATTGTATTTTCACGTTGGGTTAGGGGTATTACGGGATTTTAAAATTGTTGAGTAGTATATAAGTAGATTTGTAGGATTTGCGCAAGCGTCCTCTATCGAAGACTATATCTGAGACTTCTGTAGTCTCCATTTCAATCTCTGTCAAACCAAACCACCAACTAGTAGATAATTATATATATATTTATTTTTACTTGAGTTATTGTGTTTGATTTATTTAGTTTATTCCTAACTGGGGGTAAACTACGGTTAGGGACGTAATCATTGGTATTTTCTCGGGTACGGTTTACCTGGCGCCTTGGGTTTAGATAACTTTTATTGATTGTTCGTTACCAGCATACGAACCTCCCTTCTTCGACTTAGAGTCTAGCGGGTAAAATACCTTGTGGCACAGATCGGCCTAACGATCAGCTGGTAACTTTAGTGTTTTATAGTAATTTTTGTTGCGAGCCACAAGTTCGATCTATCCGTCAATGATAGGTCGCTAATGTAATATTGGTGAGTGCTGTCGTGCACGAAGCTCGATTTTACGTTACAATTGATTTACATGTATTGATACAAAAAAATGTATTTTTTATTATAAACATATAATTTTCTATCTAGCATTGGTAGTCAGTAAGAAGGTCCACAATGGATCGATCCATTCGTTGAGGCGTCGGAGGAATGAGCAGAATAGGGAGACTGGAGAGGAGTGGTAATGTTTTATTATGGTCTACACTTGAAAATTGTGTTATTTAATTATTATTGATTCATTGGGAGCTACTGGTATATGGTGCGTATGGAAATTTTGAGGTATTGTATGGGGGAACAGATAAAGGCTGAGTAGGAAAAAATTGGGACTCAGAAATATGTGAAGGATAATTAGAATAATCGCTACAGTTTGAAGAGGAAGCTGAAGCATGAAGAAGAAAAGGTTGTGACTGAATAGAATCAGAAGGAAGATGAATGGGTATATTATGTGTTTGGGAGTGGTAAGAGTCGTATGGAGTACCTCTACCGTAGATGGCCGATTTAATTGATTGCAATTGCTAATTTTTCGTCAATTTTTTTGTCACCTGGTACTTTCTTGAAACCCACCGGAAGAGAAAGAAGGAAATGTCTGTCGTCGTCTTTGTCTAGCATATATTCATATTTTTGGCGCTGATCAAGACTTGTCTTTAACAGTTTTAAAACCTCGGAGTTATCATCTGTGCGGAAAGTTTTTTTACGTTTTTGTTCAGGTTTAGCATTGCAAATTGTATAATCATTATCCGTTGACTCTAAAGTTGGTTTAGTTTCCAGTGTGTCCTCTCCAATATTGGAAGTTATCTTAAAACAGTATCATAATGTTATGTAGATACAAAGCAGCTCGTCACGAATTAATTTTTCTTACTCTCCATTTCAAGGGCAGCGCATCAGAAATGACAGTTGGTCAAAATATACATAAGTTTTCCATGTACTTCACCACTTTTTTTCCTTTTTTTCCAATTCCCGAGAAAATGACTTTCTTGAATTTTTCCATTTTTTTTTGAAGGTGTTTACCTAAAACATCAAATAATTAGATCCGATTATTACTCCTTTTCTTACTATAGTAATCTATGTTTTTATTTTAGATACTTAGCGACTGGTTGCTTCCTAACAGGTTTACATTATAGCTACAGAGTAGGAATTTCAACAGCAAGTGAAATAATTCGGCAAACCTGCAAACTAATTTGGGGTACAATGAAAGAACAATACTTGCCAAGGCCTACAAGAGAAAAATTGATGGAAATATTAAATGGTTTTTCAAAAAATGCCAATTTTCTTCACTGAGCTGGAGCCATCGACGGTAAACATATTCGAGTTATCAAACCAAACGATAGTGGATATTTATATCTCAACTATAAACATTTTTTCTCAATTCAACTACTGGCAATGTGCGACTCAAACTACTGTTTTAATTTTGTTGATATTGGAGATTACGGTAAAAACAGTGATTCATATATTTTCAAAAACTACAGATTATCAAGATCATGAAAATATTTTGAATGTACTTTCGGAATATCAACTATTGAATGGAGAGTATTCCACCGACCTCTTAACGTGTATACCGAGTTTGCTGAAGACTTGGTGAAGGCCTGCACTGTACTTCACAATTTTGTGCGTTTTCGGGACGGATACAGACACGAGGATACGTTGGACTGTATGACAGTATTATCACGATTGCAGAGCCCTATCCTGCGAGATCAGCGACTGTTATCCGTGATTACTTATATGCAAGACCCTGTTGTATTGTTCAGCAATGGTCTTCCACATCTTATTTTTAATAGCATTTGTTGTGCCATCAGTTTTTTTCAATCTAGCTTATCCTTAAATGTCTCAACTAATGATGCAAGCAATGCCTTATCTTTTGTAGAATAAATCGCTTTCGAACACTGTTTTGCAGACATTGTTACAATTTTTGAAAAGATAGGCGTTTTTAACTAAACTCTACACCTACGAACACGTGTTTTACAAAATAATAGAAAAGAAACGAAACACAATAAGTAGAACCCGGAACAAACGTGGAACTTGAAATATAAAAAAATATAGATATCAAAGAATATCAATTATTCAAACGCTTTATAAGTTTTTAAAAATATTTTTCAAATACATTGACCATCGGGGCCTATAGACCGGAAAGTAGTTGTTTCTTCTTAGTTGAACGGTGAATAAAAATATTTTTCAAAACTCATAAAGCGTTTGAATAATTAATATTCTTTGATATCTATTGGTAACTCGTTTTATTAAATAACACAGTATTACAGTTTACTGTAATAATACTTTATAAAAAAGATAGGTTGCAAGTTCACCATAAAAAACCACTAAATTTTAAGCCCGAATGTCAAATTGACAGTGCTGCTGATAAACTACAACAAAACCCTTCTAGAGGAACACCTAGTAACTTCAACTATAGAACACGTAATCAAGGAAGGGGTGAGTGCTACTCAAGTGTAACTTCATTAAGGAATACTTGAGTACCACTTTTCCGAGCGACTATAAATACCGCCACTAGTCATAGCTTCGTTTTTTTATTACTCCGCTTTCAATCTACACTGATAACGCACCAATAAAATTGACAAACAATTATCTCGTCTGAATGATGTTCGTCAGCTGTAACGAACTGTCATTCGTGACATCTGTCATCTGCGCCTTTTGCTATTTAAAAAACGTTTGCGAGTTTGATACAATCGAAACAACCAATAGGGACTTGAAGCAGTTCTAAAAATCACCACTTATCCGTATACGTATCGCAAAGCGCATGTGCAGAAGCGATACGTGGGCTTCGTTACGTTACGTGGAACGTATCAATCCGTCACACGTACCTAACGTACGTATCGCTTTATCGTGTTTGGTGTTCGAGTTTTTCAACGACCAAACGATCTAGAAACGATAAAAGTCACTTTTAGAACGACTATTCTTTAGTAGATGTCAATGTAATGGTGTCTTACTATTTTTTAGGTTGAAAAATAAAACATGCATGGTTACGTTACGAACGCATTTGCTTTTTACTTCTTTTTGATTAATCACGTATCTCCGTTTCGTTACGTATACGGATAAGGATAAGTGATCTATATGAAGAACTGCTTTAAGTCCCTAATATTTCCGTTTACGTGACGTTATGATAAAAACTGGAAAGTCGAAAATACTAATGCTGAGTTTGGCCACTTGCATGTTGTGTGGTCACCACACTACTACCCCTTTTTAAAGAAAAATGGGTATAAAAAAATGTATCGAAATAAAACGTTACAATAGTGAAATTTGATGAAAACTAATAAAAGTGAACCATCGGATTCAAAGTAAATGATACCTTATTATCCGTGAATCTAGGAACAGATAAAGCATCATTGTCTTCCGATAAAACGAATGCAGGTTTCAAATTATTAATGCTAACAACTTGCTCCTTTACATTTTCAAAAATTTTAGACAAATATCCATCCTTTTTAATAACTTTAAAAGGACCATCAAAAGATGGAGAAAGTGAAGGTTTTAAGCCTTGTATTTTTACAAAAATGTAATTGATTTTTTCTAATTCAGTGGAAACTAATATTTTATTGACTATTGTGACTGATTCTGGTCTAAACTGATCAAAATTTTGTCGTTATTGATCTAAAATTTTATTCGAATCTAGTTCGACTTGCGAGTCGACTATAAATTTACCTAGTAACCTCAAGGGTTGACCATATACCATATAATTAATAATTACATCCTTGGGACATTTTAAGAGGTCATACAATATCCATGTGGATATGTTCAAAACGACTTTCAGGAACGTTAAAATCACCTATAGATGCTTAAATATGCCAGAAAACTTTTGGCATGTATGACAACATTGAACCCATTTTTGTATGTGTCGACTCATTGCAGGCCAGAAATATCTCTCTTTTATAATTTTACTGGTTGATTTTTATTTACGATGTGATAAGCTATGTAATTTTTTAAAAACACCAAAGTGAAAATCCTTCGGAATACAAGGCCTTTGAATGGTGTGCGATACTTCAAACCACAATTTGATTTCAAGAATATCAACTGAAATATATTTTAATTTTAATTTATTTTTTGTTGGATCGTTTTTGTGGCTCAGTGAAAATTGTAGTTCTAATCAGATTTTTTACTCTCTGATATAAGAGCTAGATTGAAATCTAGGTTGAGGGCTTCTTCCTTCATGCGAGAAAGAATATCTGCCACATGAACGTTTTTACTCCCTACATAAAAAATATTACTCGTGAATTTTAATATAAATTCTATGTAGCGAAATTGCCTTGGTGATTTTTCAGTTATTCTCGAGTTCTGTGAAACACTATCCAAAAATAATCTCACGGCTTGAGCATTTGTTTCCCTACAAATAATTTCCAGAAATTGTTCCTCGAAAAAGAAATTAAAATAATCAAGTGGGGTCGATCCAACATCCCCAAAAAGGAGGCATTTGGCTATTTCACATAAAGTCTCAAACCGCTTAGCGGTATCGAACCTAGACAGGAACAGATGTTACAGACTTTTTTAATCATCATGATAGCATGTGGCCTGTCATATCAAGGTTCATTTCCGTGTCTTCCCTCCGTACAGCCTTTCGAAGGGGACTCCGTGTTACCCTTTTTTGCCCAATACCTCTCAATTAAGAAAGGCGGGCCTCGGTAGCCACAACTACACAGCAAGGGGCCTAAGGAAATTACCCTGCCGCGCTATTAATTCGTTTTCGAAATCCGTACCATCTCCAGGCTGCACTTTGGTCGGACACGGAAATGTGACTTGTATTGCGGTAGATGACGCACCGTAAATGGATTAAGAAGTGCACATCCACGTCCCCGCCAAAATCACGAAGGTCCGGGTGTGCACTGAAACAGAAAATAAACATTAAGCCACATTTTTTTCTTAATAAAATAGTAATAAAAAATTGAATGGCAGGCAGGTTTTGTAGGAAAATATGGCTTTGTATGTGAAACACATAAAGTACTTTCAATTACCAATTAGGTTACAAAGCCTAGACAAAATTATAAAGTGCACGCTGACATCCCCAATCACAGTCACAGATAGACGGACCACGCTGCACACAGAACTATTCCGTGTAACATAATAGGAATATAGAACATACACTCCCAATTCTTATAAACCAAACTACAATGTTTAAAAAAAAAACTTATACAAAACAATTCAAACTCCTAATTAAATATAACATATCAAGATTTAAATAGCGTAAGCTTATAGAAAGCTATATCAGTAACATTATACAACACAAATATCCAATTTTTCTCTAAAATATCCAAATTTTGTGAAGATATTTGCCACCTGTTTTGAAGTTGACAAGTAATTAAATTTAATTTTGTTGTCACTTACACATTGTGCTATTCATCTTTATGCATGACTGGTAATCTTCAAATATTAGTACAGGAAAAGTGTTTTGGTTCAATCTTACAGACATCAACTGACCAACAAACATTCATTCTTGTGTTCAATCTGAGAGAGCTACATACTCTGCTCCTGAGCTCCAGAGAATAAAATTATTGTAAATTTTTATGCCACATCCCGAAACACTTTTTCTGTCATTCACATCATTAGCAAAGTCAAAATTTACAAAAGCAGTAAAGGTTTCCTCAGACTGAATTTCAAATTTTTCATATTTAAGACAATAATTTTCAGTAGATTTCAAGTATTTTAAGACATTTTTTAAATAAATCCAGTGCTCTTGTGAATAACACTTTTGGAAACGACTAAAATAATAAATTGAAAAACTCAAATGAGGTCTTGTACCTAGCATGATGTACATTAGAAAACCAACGAGCTCTCTATAAGGTAAGTTTGAGTCTTGTACATTACACGTTGTATTCTTCAAGTTTAATTTTGGCTGAACCGGAATGCTTGATTTTACAATCTGCAGTATCAAAATATTTAACTAATACCCTTCGAATTAAATTTTTCTGGCTTAAATTTATTTACTAATTTTCCAATTGTTATGCCTAAAATGTCAAGGAAAAGTTATATGGATCTTCAGGAGATAAATCTCTCATCTCAAACGTCTGCTTTAACTTTTGTTTTGTCTTGCATTTACTAAATAAAATAATGTCATCAACATGCTCATGCATCAATAAGTAAATGTCCTGGTTAAAATATAAACATGGATCAGATTGAGACCTTTCAAAATTTAAAAGTTCTAATTGTTGATGAAGTGTTTGGTACCAGCACTTTGGTTCTTCGCGCAAGCCATAGAGAGCTTTAGTAAGTTTGCTAACGTACTTAAACTTTTGACCAGTTACCTCTGGTTTTACCTTCACACCCTCTGGAATTTCCATAAATACAGGATCCCATTCAATCATGCACATTTCAGCAAAGCGGTCTGAATGATAACATAGGTACTGGCCGCAGATGAGTGTACGTTGAAACTATCATATGGTCCTTGTGCCACGTGCCACAAGTCGAGCCATTTTGATTATTTCACCTTCATTAGACCACTTTTTCTTGAAAAGCATATCTTAAATCAGTCACTTTTATATCTTTTGGTCGTTCCATTATTTTTCAGGTTTTATTTTTGTCTGAAGCTCTCAGTTCAGATTTAATAGCTTCACTCCAACTATTTCATGGAGATATTGCTTCAGGATAAGTCTGAGGCAGAGAGTTAATATTTCCAGCCAATAATGCATTTATCTTTCAAAGCTCATTTCATAGTCATTGAATCTTTCTAATATGTTCTCTTAGATATTTCTATTTTCCTGGTCTTTATCACATTTTCTGAGTGAAATTCATCTTCACTGTTATCAGAATTGTCTCTATTTTCGTATTTTTCTTCTTCGTTCACTAATTCCCTGATTTCTAGTTCAGTATGCTTATGACACAGTTGCGCACCACGCTCGTAGCTGGTGGAATTCCATGAGCTGAACTATCTAGTTCTTCAATATTTAGTGTTGAAGGGTCCACATCATTTACTGATTTAAACTTCATTTGATATATGTTAATAAATATTTTACTTCACATCGAGGAAACAAACAAATTTGATTTCAATCTCTTATCAATATCTGGATTTTGCAACAATAATGTATTTGAATAATCACTCCGCATTTTAAAAAGTCTATCAACAATCTCAAACTTACACAACTTAGGAGATAATGCCGTTCAAACTAATTATTCACCAAGTACCAATTGCTTTCTTATGACACATGCAAACAGTTTTTTGCATGCAGACGCCATATTGGGTCACTTGATTGGAAGTTATTAGGAGAATTCTAAATTCTAGTCTGATGAAGTCAATTCTTTCAATATTCCCTCCTAGGAACTGGATTTTGTTTTTCCAAGCGTTGGGATCTGGAGCGGAATCGAGAACGGCAGCTAGAGCGAAATCGGGAACGGTATTTGGTCAATATAATAAGTTAACAATGATATTTAAATAAAAGACATAAATTCCCTTGAAGTTAATTTCAATAAATCATAAGAACATTACATGAATATAAGTAGGAAGGTCTCACGTATAATCTATTTGAACTATTTGATATAATTAGATTACTTTGTTGGGTATCAATAAAAAGAAAACCATGATATTAAAAAATATTCTTTTTCCGTATGCACACCATGAACTTTTCAATAGCGCTAATTGCTTCACAGAACTTAGTGCTACCTTCAATTTTATAAAAGAGATGAAAGAACTGCTGTTTAGACATTCTGAAATATTTATAAAATTTTAATTCATCATCTCCTAATGCCGAAAACAATGTGTGATATTCGCCCTCTTCCTTCTTTTTAAGAAATATATCGTGTGACGGTGACGGTGACGTTACGCATAGTAGGAATGGCGCCTAAGATCAACAATCTGTAATAATGTAACACAATAGGGTACAGGCATAAATTTTGCTATTGGTGGGAATTGACGCTTTATCAGGTCTCCTAACACCTTGCATGCTCATTTTTTCAAAAAAATATCAACTTCAATTTTAAAACGACTTTAAAAATCATAAAATTTGAAGGTCCGTCAAAACGCGTTTAACGTCATAAAGATGGCTGCCCCAACCGTTAACGTCACTCATTGTTTATATTTACGTTCTTATTCGTGTATCACGCTCTGAGTTTTTGTGATCTAATGAGCGCGTTTCAAGAGCCACAACGGTTGAGGCTGCTTAGTGAGGGTAACGTTCCAAATGCCAAAACCCATAACGCTGTCTCAGCGGCTGGTTATTTATCTGAGCCAAGAAATTTTACGCACACCGCCGTCGAAACGGTTGAGACATGCGCACAGATATTGTTTTTCTGGACATAACCTCGGCAGTGGCAATAGTAATACCAGTAATACGTTCATTCTTCATTGATATAAAAATAATATAACACCGCCCTGGGATGGATCCACGTAAATTTGAAGTGATAGTGGATTGTGAAAATTGTCCTGTAAGGGAAAATAACAATGTTTTAGTGTATAATAAGACAGGTAAGTAAGTAGTAGGAATATAGAAGGCATGGTCCTTGTCATACAGTTCACAGCTTTAAGACTTTTTTAATTTAAAGGAGGCATTTTTCCCAGCAGGCACCTTACATTAGATAAAGCCTAACAAAGAACTGGAAGATTTATTATCAATTAGTGGATTTATGTATTCACATCAATATCAACCAGCACATGATGTAGTTATGGAAACAATAGACGATCCAACAATACATACTACAACTAATATACCAATATAAGGAAGTATTCAACAAATTCCGTGATCCTAAAATAAAAAAGAAACATTTGTGGGAGAAAATGTCCAAGTCAATGCAGCATCAAGGATATAAAGTGGATCCAGACATGTTGGATTAAAAAAAATGCGAAATTTGAAAAAAAGCCTACAGGAATAGGGGGTTTAGCCCCGTTAGGGCCTGTCTATGTACCTTTCGGCATCAGACTATTTTCCCTCTTTCTAGCAACGCCACTGTCAAGATGAACACCACACTCCAAAAATTAGCGGGGGAGGGGAAGTTTCCTTCAATATTAACCGGTTACACTTATTTAATTTGGATAGCCCCATCATTTCTATAGAAAAAAGCTATACTCCTTTGATCTTCCAAATATTAACGATTTTCGAGATATTTGAATTTTACTAATTCACTACACTACATTTCACGGTGGTCGAGGTAGCATTAACCTGTTAAGACACAAGCATGCCATGGAATGTTAACATTTACCTAACGGTAATTGATAATTGGTAATAATATTAGAATGAAACCATACAAAAATTACGTAATAAAACATATTTATTTATCTTATATCTCGAAAATCGTTAATATTTTGAAGATCAAAGTATAGCTTTTTTCTACAGAAATGATGGGGCTATCCAAATTAAATAATTAAGTTGTAAAATAATGAGCGATAAAAAATTTGTAGCTGATTTTATCTAATTCATATGGCGCATGTGGCGACATCTACGAGTTGATTCAAATCCTCTCACACATTCTTGTTTACCCCTACAAAAACTAGTTCATACCCAATATTCAAGTCATTATGTAGAAAAGTAGCTGATCTATTAACAAAAATCTATTTTATTTTTTTCGCTTCAACATCCTGTACCTCAGTAAGAAGCAGACTAAGACCCATTATTGTTAATGAAAATATTTTTATTTTGGCCTTCTAAACGTAGATTTACAATTTGGCTCATTACTCATGAATCACCCAGTATATTTTTTTATTATAAGAAATATTTCCAACCTATTTTATTAATAATTAATTCAATAACGGGTCTACAACAGGGCTTCTTAAACTATGGGTCGCGACCCCATTTGGGGTCGCGTAACAAAATTCTGGGGTCGCGAGAGATTCTAAACTTATATATTTTCATATGTATATGTATATTGTTACCTAATAAATGAATCATTGAAAAATATGATTAACTATTATTTTTCTTTTAATATTTATATGGGGTCGTCAAGAAACTCGCAATCATAAAATGGGGTCGTGAATTACAAAAGTTTAAGAAGCCCTGGTCTACAATATGGGAAACATGAAGAGTGAGATATACCTTGTAACATCATTATAAATTGAAAAATTACAACAAAGATGCTAAAAACTGCCTTTTTATTTGTACCCTTCCAATATCTAAATTGGGGTCATCAATTCCATCCTGTTCCATTACATTTTGTTCTACATTTTCTCCTAATTAATCATCATCTTCAACTAAATTACCCTCCAAGTCTGAAGATATGATAAAATTATGAAGAACACAGGCCGCAATTATAACCATAGGAACAGCTTCAATTAGACTCATATCAATATATTTCAGTCGTCTGAATTTACCCTTGACTAGTCCATAAATTCGTTCAATTAAAGATCGAACTCCAGACATTCTTATATTGATTGTGACTTGTTGATCCCCAAGATGACCATTGTCTTGATAAGGCTTCATAAGGAAAGGAAGTAAAGGATAGGCTGCATCTCCCAGTAAATGCTTGGTGGCTTCAATGGGAGGATTATTTCAAGAGAGTAGTGCAAATATTCCACTGTTTCTGAAAACACGTGCATCATGCATCATGCACCAACATATATATCTGTATATTGTTGAAGTAAGAATAGGGTCAGTAATTATTAAAAACTAAAACATAACAATCTATCATATTTAATAATGTACAATGGGCTATTTACAATATATATTTACAGATCCTTTTCCACATTGTTCGTACGTTACAAAATGAACTTGACTACTCAACTATTCTTCATGTATATTCTCTCTACTCCTTTTCAGGAAAGACATTACCACAAAACTATATGTCAAAAGTGTTGCCATATTCAACACCCTCTCTTAATGTCTTTCTAATATAATTAAACGACTTAAAAATATCTTACAATAATGATAATAATATAAGCAACATAATAGTGATTCTTGTATTTCATATTATGTATCTAACAAGCAACTTAACTTAACTTAACCTTACCTAACTATAATAAAACAAGACATTTCATTTATCATATTCTAAACCAATATTAATGCAGTTAGATTAAAATTGTGTCCCGTAAAGACCTTTTGTTAGAAAATCTGCAAGTTGGTACTTTGTATTTATATATTCTAGAATATTTTTCTTGTAAGCTTTCTCCATGGCCTTCCAGTTTTGTTTTTATGTCTTCAAATCGTACAATAAAGTCTACTGCTGATTCTGAAGTTTTTGCAAAACTAGCAGAATTCCACTGCCGCTTTACAGCAAACTTTAATGATGGTGTGGTTGGATTTTTCAAGTTTTTGATTTTTTTCATAATTTCTAATGGGGTTTTCAAGTTGCAAACTATTTTTCTATAGTCTGGATTTAAACGTGATAAAATATGGGAATTTGCGAATCCCATTCTTCTTTCGTCTTAATCAATTGATATTTCAGGGTGTGGCAAATTCTCATCCAACATATATTCGAAAGAGAATGATTTAAAATCATTAATTATAACATTTAACCACACATTATAAGAAGTTTCTTTTTTAAGAATAAAAGGAAGGTTGTTAATAGTTTTTGGAGTGAATAACAATAATAAACAATATCATCCTGAGGTGGGTTAAAGGTCACGACAGGAGTAAAGGAAATCGCATTGCAGGAAAGCCGCTGGACTAAAAATTCATAGACCCAGTGACACCTACGGCCTGACGACTTCGACAATTGCGTAACTAGCCAAACGTTACACCCATGTTTAATCCCTTGAGAGATGGGAAGGAATCGAAGAATGCAGTTTGGCTAGGATCATCCTGGGTGACCCTGGGAAGATGGTGCCGAAGAAATATTTGGCAATGACCAGGAAAAACCTACGTATAACAGTGGGATTTCTGACTAGCCACTGTCAACTAAGGAAACACCTCCATACTATGGGGCTAGTGGACACACCTCTTTGCAGGATGTGTGAACAGGAAGATGAAACTGTCAGACATGTCCTATGCGAGTGTCTGGAGTTATCGTCAATAAGAGAGTGTGTGTTCGGTGAGTCTTGGCCTACATCTGCCGATATAAAGGAGATGTCTCCTAATGACCTGTTTCTAGGAGGACAACTCCTCGGGAGGATGTACAATGGGACGCATGTGGCCTAAGTGCAGTGAGCCTATACTCACCCTCCCTACTCTACAGATACAGATACAGAAGGTCAGATATATTACATGAAATAAATAGTTTCTGGAATAATAGAGATTTCTCTAAGTTTCATCCGTTTATTGATCATAAAAAGTTAAATTTTTCTATGAAACATAAATTTGTTGTCACATAAGATTGATTCTGAAAATTTGATTCTCAATAAAGCTGATAAAGACAATCGTTCTATGATTATTGATAAAACACAATATTTATCAAAAGTTGAAGAATTTCTTGCTTCTGATTCTTCGATTGTTCAAATTGAATCTGATTCTATAGTCAAGTTTTATAACTATTTAAAATCCACAATTAAGAAAAACTTCACTAACTTCTTGACACCTTTCAATCAAAACCATATAAAAATTTGTCCTATGGTTTCTGTTATATAAATTATAATTCCCTATTAGACCAGTAGTTAGTTTTATTAATTCACCAGTTTACAAACTTTCCAAATTTTTTGCAATTTTCTAAATAATCTTACAGGTTTTGTTAATAACCACTCTGTTATCAATTCTTTAGATTTATGCAGTAAAATACAGAATAAAAAAGCTCCCAGTAATTCCATTTTACTATCTTTAGACGTTTCTAATTTGTTTCCTGGTATTCCTCCTACAGATTGTATGAATTTAGTTGAAAATATGATGTTCAATAATAATATCCCAACTTACACTATACTAGATGTATGTTTTTTATTGGGTCTTTCTTTAGAACAAAATTTCTTTAAATTTAATCATAATTTTCACTCACAGAATTATTGTCTCTCAATGGAATCTAGTTTGTCACTTTTTCTTGCAGAAGTTTTTATGAACAACTTGGAGGAGATATATTTGAACTTTGCTTATGAAAAGAATATCATATTTTATTACAGATATGTTGATAATTGTATTTTACTCTTTGAAGGCACTAAGTCTGATATTGATTGTTTTCTAGCTTTTAATAACACTTTACATTCTAGAATTAAATTCACTATCGAGTTTGGATTAAATGGGAAAATCCCTTTTCTGGACTTACCAATTTGTAGAGATTTATCCAACAATTCTTGCCACCCAATATCACAGAAAAAGCTTCTTTCAATAGTTTATTCTTTAGATGTTTCTCATTACCGATTCCCAATGAATCTTTTGATAATGAGATAAATGTGATTAAACAGTTGGCAGTAAATAACAATTTTCCTTTGGATTTTATACATAAGATTTATTTGAAGAACTTTTATAAGTTAAAACTTTTCTTTCCTACAGTCTATGATACAGATTTTGATAATACACAACGTCCAGTTCAGAGTACTGCAAACTCATTGATATTTTAGCATACCATTACCGCTGAAATGATAACCTGAAGGGTTACCCAGAAATTTATAAACAAAGTCATAATCGGGAAAAAAATAAAAATGAAAAAGATTAAAAGTCGGAATTTTAAAATGATGGTCCAACAACAACCATCCATTATATGTTAGACAGATTAGGTATTTGTTACGAACCTTATTCACTGAGTGCATATCATTGTTCTGAAGGTGAGGTATATAGGAAAAGACGTTTGACCAGGAATGAGATTTCAGAGTTGCCCTCCGTTATCCTTAGACCGAACTGCAAACAACACCGGTGATAATAAAATCACAAAAATAACACCCCAGACAAATTATTTGTATCATAAAAATATTAAATTGTTAGGCTATATTGTTAAGAGTGCTCTTGTGAGTTCTACTTCTTGTCGTGTTGTCTGTGATCGGCCGCTCGACAGTTAACAAGTGGCGGACACTTTCTGGAACATTCGTTCGTCTTTTAAGTAGTAGATCAGAACAGTAGGAAGTAAGATCACGTTATGCTAGGTTATGTTATGTTGTAAGCTGTAGTTTTGTTTGAATATTTTATCTATGGATCCCGTTAAAAGTAAAATTTTGTGGAGAACAAATCAGTGCATTATTTAATCATCCTCAATCTCTGTTAAAATAAGCATCTCCTCTATTTTTTGTTCTGCAATGTCCACAATACCTTCTTCCATTGGAAGACCACCACCAGTTGATAAAGCATGCCTTCTCTTTTCAGATGCTTCTTTTTTTACATTCGATTTTAGATCATGCCATGTCTAAAACACAATTTTATTAGTATCAAAAAATCCAATTATTTCACCAGTTAATAATTTATTCTAAACCATTATTTTTTCATACTTGCCTTTTTCCAACTATTTGCATCTTTTATTGCCCCTCCTGTGATTTTTCCCAAATTATTTAACATAGCTGCCAATGTTTCCTGTGGAATTCCCTATCTCTCAATAAAACACTTATTTTCTTTACTTATACAATTTCATTTATTTCCCATTATTCCTACATATAACATTCCGCACACACAGTCAGTAATCGACTGCCGTACGATTAATCAGGTTCCTATAATTACATTATAATCGTAATCATACACAGTTCAATACATCACATTTCCCACAAACGCTCCATGTCGTTTTTTGTATTCTTATTGGTTAGGTTAGGTTAGGTTAATTTGGTGGGGTTTTCTAACAGTGGATTTGCTTCCATGAAATCTGCCAACGCTTCCTTCTGCTCCCTGTTTATGAAAACTCTTTTCTTTTGAATCAAATCGGTCATTGTCTGTAAATTAATAGCAATAGCTGAAGAGCTTCAATATATTTTTGGTGCGAAAATCATTCATACATCCTGACATAATCATAAGCATAAATAAACAGTAGTTATGATATGTACATTGCATTATAATACAGCAATTCATATCATAAAAGCTGATCGGCTAGCATTATAATAGTTTTTTTTTATTGGTGAACTCCTTTACCTATTTAAAGCACGCCCCAGCGTGTTTGAATCGAATTTACAAAAACTTGCGTTTTTGGTCTAAATGACAATTTTTTCTATAGTTGATCAGACAGGAGTACTTTGTAACGTCAAAACCTTTATTTGAACAATATTTAACAATTTCAACTTCATAAATGAATAATTTAAAAATAATTAAAATGTGAATTTACCTTGAGTTGAAGTGATTCCAAGTTTGTAACTAACTAAGTTCTTCTTTTTAAAACCAACTGATTTGTTCTTTATAAACAAACAGTCATTTTCTTCTTTTTCTAGATTTTGTAATATCTAAGCGTTGACAAATCGAAAAGGTCAATTGAATTCGAGCAGTGAATTCATTTAATTCCATGATGAATTTCATTCCACTTCTATTGAAAACTAGGTATTGCATTTCACTGGTGAATTGATAATCGAAACATTTCGCATATGAATTGATTTTCATCTAATTTCAAAACTTCACTACTTCGGATTTAATAGATTTTTCAATTTGACAAAATTGACAAGATATTACAAAATTTAGAAAAAGAAGAAAATGACTGTTTGTTAATAAAGAACAAATCAGTAGGTTTTGAAAAGAAGAAGATTTTAGTTAGTTACAAACTTGGAATCACTTCAACTCAAGCTAAACTCACAGAATTCTAAGGTTAGCTTATACAGGGTGTTTCATTCGGAGAGGGCCTAACTTTAACTGTAGATGAGGATCACTTTGGTGGTTCCAAAAACCTATATTTAATGTGTCTGCTGCACTTTATAACCGAGATACAGGGTGCTTTATAAATTTATCCTATTTCTTTCGAACCTCATAACTTCCGAGTTACCCTATCTATTATTTTGAGATTTGGTACACGTAATAACCATTACCTAGAAACTCCATCAAAAGCATCTCCAAAAAGATAATGCAGGTCCGGCTTAAAAAATTTCATAACTCGTCTTTCCTAAAAACAACACCCTGTATATGGATTTTTTGACAATTGCTCTCCATAATTGGAAAGGGTATAAAAAATCGAATCTACTTATTTCCTTTTCATTTTTCCGCAGACAATTTTACCACCAAAAATTTACCGTAAAGTTATAATTTATGCACGTTTTGGGGGTTTACAATGGTATCGGAGAGGTTTTTTTATTTTTTAGCTTGAAATGAAATCCATTTAATGCATCTAGCGAAGCATCCTAGAAATTCAATTGAGTTTGTATGTTTATGAGTACAGACCACCAAAAAATGTGATTACAGGGCCGTACTTAGAACATACTCACTCAGTATGTTTCGAATATTTCGAACACCCTGTATAAGAATATGTATCTGGATACTATGCACTTCTTCATTTAGAATAACAAGAGAAAATAAAATCCGAGAAATGAATTTATACTCCAAAAACAGAGAGATTTTTATTAATTGGCATGAACAGAAAACAAGAAATTCTAACAACATTGTCCAAACGAGTACTTTCAACGTTTTTTGAAGTATAAATTTATTTCTCGTATTTTACTCTTCTTATTCTAAATGTTAGTGCATAGTTTCCAGATACATATCCTTATACAGGGTGTTCGAGATATTCGAAACATATTGAATGGGTATGTCCTAAGTACGGCTCTGTAATCACATTTTTTAGTGGTCTGTACTCGTAAGCATACAAACTCAATTGAATTTCTAGGATGCTTCTCTAGATGCATTAAATGGATTTCATTTCAAGCTAAAAAATAAAAAAAACCTCTCCGATACCATTGTAAACCCCCAAAACATGCATAAATTATAACTTTGACGGTAAATTTTTGGTAGTAAAATTGTCTGTGGAAAAATAAAAACGAAATAAGTAGATTCGATTTTTTATACCCTTTCCAATTATAAAGAGCAATTTTCAAAAAATCCATATACAGGGTGTTGTTTTTAGGAAAGACGAGTTTTGAAATTTTCGGTTAAGCCGGACCTGCATTATCTTTTTGGAGATGCTTTTGATGGAGTTTCTAGGTAATGGTTATTACGTGTACCAAATCTCAAAATAATATATAGGGTAACTCGGAAGTTATGAGGTTCGAAAGAAATAGGATAAATTTATAAAACACCCTGTATCTCACTTATAAAGTGCAGCAGACACATTAAATATAGGTTTTTGGAACCATCAAAGTGATCCCCATCTACAGTTAAAGTTAGGCCCTTTCCCAATGAAACACCCTGTATTGTTGACAATAACCCCTTATGTCATTACGAATAATATTGAAATTTGAGAATAGTTCTAGAATCTAATTTTGGTTATATACAGTTTTATTCCTTAGTAGCTTTGTCAATAGCTGATATTCTTGAAAGAGTTGCCAAATGAGGTTCTAATAAATTTATTAGTTCACAAGCACCATCCTTATGTAATTTATAAATTTTAAGGAACTGGCGATCACTCAGGTTGAAAGGATCTTGCCTAAAAAGATGTAGTACTGTTCTTGTTGATAATAAATCATCCTCCACTAGGTCCACTACGTTGTTTACCACTATTTGCTGCAGTTCCTTCGAATTGGTCATTTCATTTAAAAAACGTTCTCGGGTCACTGTCACTCACTTAACTATAATAAATACCAAATAGCAGACAAATAACTGCAAACTAGGTTCAAAAACAAGAAAATTTATGTAAAATATATAGAAAATCACAACACAAATTCCGGCGATTCTAAAATCTGAAAAATTCGCATGTGAAAAGAGCATTTTGACAGCTTGACAGCATCCGAATTATATTTGTGAAATATTTTCGAATTCGAATTTATTTCACACATGAAATCAGTTCATAACTTGGGTTGATCGAAATATTGGCTAATTCACTTGTGAAATAGTTCAAAACTTGACCCCCTGGTTCGTCGTATATGTTCGTTATTGTAATGTTTTCTTTGTCATTCCTGAAATGAATGGTCGTGACGTTTGCGTTCGTTCTTTTTCGTAACAGTAGAGGTGTTGAAAAAGTAACGATACGATATTCGAGTACTCGTTACTCGATGATACCCGAAGTAACGAATACTCACCCAAAATCTTAGTGATTACTTTGATTACTTCGATTACTTTGGATTTTTCGGCATCGCGTACAATTCGTACGATGACGATGCCACGGTTGAAAGCTTTGAGAAGGTATATTTAGTATTTATTTCGTATCTCGTATCGGTGTGTGCTGTGTTGCTGCGCAGCGCGATGCTCTAACGCAAATATACGGATACTTATAGGACTCCAATGCCACAATTTAATGCATTGAATGCACGATTTCGATATTAGTTCAATAGTTATTTTGGAATAGACTATAATCCCTTATATTACTGTAAGATATATTTGGATCCACCCTATATGCAAGGTCCGTCAGAGGAATCTCAAACGAGCGTTACGAGCTAGATGTTGATAATAAAAATATTTTGTAATAATCAATATTGTTCTTAGTTCTGCCCTAAGTGCTTCGCCCAATACCTCAAGCAAGCCCTTATCTCATAATAAATTGAGCGTATATATTATAGTAGCAATACTCGTGCGTATTTCGTATACTTCTCAATAGCAATAATCAGAGTAATCAAAGTAATCATAGTAACGAATATTTCAAATGATTACTTTATACCAAAGTAACGATTCGTATCGATTACTCAAAAGTAACGAAAATCAACATCTCTACAGTGTAAGATTGATTAGATGTCTGTTGTGTATTAAGATAACGGCTTTTGATGTCTGATCGTTTGCAATTGTGGTGTATGTTTTTTTGCCATTTACTCCGTCCAGGTTCTTGTATGAGTCCCATGTCTATATTGCGTTCTACCATTGTTTGCATTAATTGTTCAGTGGCTTGAATACCTCGTCCTGCATTGAATTGTATTATTTTCATTTTGTACATTATTTGTGTTGTGTGTTATTTGTAGGTGTAGTGTTCGTTGTTGGTTGGGTGTTTGTTTTGGTCTTTTCTACTGTTGTTGTTCTTGTATTTGTTTTGTTTTGTGTTTTTGCTGTACTACCCTAGTAATTTATTTGGTTTCTCGTTTCCTCCCGTTTCGTTTTGTAGATTGGACATGAGGTGTCCCTAGCTTGATGCGCTCCAGGTATCAATCTCATTGTTTCGCAGTTGATGCAGTTTAATGTGTTGCTGGTGCATTCTCTGTCGCCGTGTCACCGCTACATTTGTAGCAGGTAGGGTATTCTTCATTGCAGTATTTCATGACGTGTCCATGTTTGCAACATTTGAAGCACATCGAGACGAAGGTATATTATTCGACCAGAATTCTAGTTAAATCAAAATAAATGTTGCCTTGTTTCAGAATGTATTTTATTAGTTCTGATGGTCGCTGTAATATTATGTTTTCTTTCCACTGGTTCCAGCATGGTCGTACCGTGAGTATTTTGAGTTCTTTTAGCGATTCCCCAAATTTTTTCGCTATTTCCTCGTTTTCTAAGGTTTTCCCGTCTCTAATGTTGTCGATGTCTGTTCCTCTTTGCATTTCTGTCAAAATTATGGCTGGGTCTGACAGTAATTGTGCAGCAAGAGTTCAAGCTCATTTTAGCGATTTTAACATGGTAATCTCCATAAGAAAATCTAAGGTCCGAAATCTCCGAAATTGGCTTCTAAGGTGGGTTCACACCGGCAACCGGACGGCAACTAATCGCGGCGACCAACGTCGCGTTGGAAAGGCCTTAACGTCTAGTGTCTTTGAAAAATAATAGAAAAATTCTAACTACCCCCGTTCATCCCCCACGCAGCACCCCTCTTACTAAAAGTTAACCAATCATAGCAAACGACATCTCGTTGAAAAGGCCTTAACGTCTAATGTATTTAAAAAATGATAGAAAAATTCAAACTACCCCCGTTCATCCCCACGCATCATCCCTCCTACTAAAAGTTAACCAATCATAGCAAACGACGTCTCGTAAAAAGGCCTTAACGTCTGGTGTATTTGAAAAATAATAGAAAAATTGATATGATGAAATTCTATCCCTCGTCTCGGAAGGCCTTAACGTATATACGACTGAATTCCAATAACCAACTGTTTGGGACCCCATAGGACCACCGATCCATCCCAAATTCCCTTGGGACCCCATAGGACCACCGATCCACCCCAAATTTCCTACTGTTTGGGACCCCATAGGACCACCGACCCATCCCAAATTCCCTTAGGACCCCATAGGACCACCCAAATATTGACCCCCAAATTACTGTTAGGTCCCTCAAATTTCAATACCTCATCAGCGCGAACCATCAACTTCTTCGAATTCTACGTCTCAAAAGGCCTTAACGGACGACTCCTCAAATACCCTTTGGACCCCATTGGACCATATCTTGTGACCCCATTGGACCACCCCTCATGACCCATTGGACCACCCAAAATTCACTTGTGACCCCATTGGACCACCCAAATAATGATCCCAAAAATTTCTGTTTAGGACCCTCAAATTTCAATACCTCATCAGCCGGGCGCGAACCATCAACCTCCGCGTCTGTAACAATTCGTCTAACGCATATAGCTATTAGCACTCATAAGTGTTAGATGCGTGGAGAGGTTTAATCGATGCAGTTGAAAGTCTTACGAATTATGTATGCAATTATTATTGAGGTCATTAGATAGTTTATTAATATATTATTTATCTAGTTTTTATCTACATATTAGTATCTCTCTTTGTCTTAAAGATTGTAAAACAAATATTTTCATGGAAAAGTTAATAAATATACAGAATGTTCAAAACGACGTATCGTTTGAAAAACCGTTCAGTATAACATTCTCTTATCGGAGCGCAAAAAAACGTGTTATTATTGTAGAAAAGCAGGTGTTTTATTGAAAACCAATTTCATAACATTTTTTTAATAAATCTTTATATGTTAAATAAAAAATATAATAATGGTTAGTGCCCTTCTTCAACACTCAGTGGTGAATCATTATATTTTGGCATAATAAAATGTAATTTATTTTCAAAATGTATGATATTATGCTATAACCATCCTGTTAAAGTTGAAAGTCTTATACAATAGTGCATGCAATTATTATTGAGGTCATTAGATAGTTTCTCTTGAAGGTAATTATTAAAATTTTTAAAAAATTCAATTTGTATTTAAGCTTAGGATTTTCCTATGAAATTCATTCGTTTCTTGTTTTTTGATCTAATCATCAACCTTTAATAAACAACAGGTAAGACATTTATTTTAATTTTACTTGGAATTAAAATTAGTAATATATTATTATACCGTTTTATCAAGAACAAACAGAATTTGAAATGATTTAATCTATTATTATTTTTTAGTAAAAATGGATCTTAAAGCAATAAATTTTTCATCACTTCTAGAAAAAAACCCGAAACCAACCATAAAATTAATAGATTTTAAATTGGGTGAACCTAAGAAAATAATTTCAGGAAAATTGGTACAGAGTAAATTTGGGGAAACGGTGCTGCTGGAACTGGAAAAAGAAGTGACATTTCTTCCGCAGAGGGTAACAGAAACGTATAAACCTTTTAT
Source organism: Galerucella nymphaeae (assembly GCA_963978555.1). Lineage (NCBI taxonomy): Eukaryota > Metazoa > Arthropoda > Insecta > Coleoptera > Chrysomelidae > Galerucella > Galerucella nymphaeae. Next base: position 3,094,833 of record OZ021706.1, on the reverse strand, counting down.
AAAATATTTTGAAGAAGGGAAGTACTCATTAATATTTAAAGGAGCGGTGGACATTGGAAAACCGAATCCAGCGGCATCTTTTGAAATTGTTGAAATCTAATTGGTGAGTTATATTTTTATAAATAGTTATGATATCATGGGTAAATATCACAGTATTTAAAATTGATGAATCTATTAAGTTAATTAGAGCGAACTCCGCTGAAAACAAATCAATCAAATTAATTAATGAACATAATTATATTAAACAGATTTTATTTACATCAAACATGTATTTGTTTAATAGCTAAGTTACATGAATGACATCTTGACTGTGATGTAGGTGGTCCATCGATGTGAGTTTGCCAGTCTGGACGATTGTAATGTATAAAACAAGGCAGTTGGATTTGTAAATCAAAATTGTCTCGATATGCTCTTGGTAATTTATACCATGCATATAATAACTCAAGTGGTTGCGCCTTGTGAATTAAATAATCCACTGGAAACTTCTCAAGTTCTTCTTCATTAAACTGATATAATTGTCGCTTGTATAGCCAATGATCCTTCATTGGACAAATACAATTTTCTAAATGATAATGCTGTTGGATATTCATCTTTTTATTTATAAAAAATGTATTCACTTTTGAAGTTATCAATATACTGTTTAGATTCATTGATTTTTCAACGTTTATATTTTTGATTTTGGAGTGGGGTGATACAATTTTTCCTTGAGAGCATGATGTAATTTTAGAAATAAATGAGATTTTTTTTTTTTCAGATATATTACGACTAGAAAATATCTTTGAATTATTCTAATAGCGATAGTAGTAGAATCATAAAAATGGTTCATATGAATTTTTATCAAGATAATGACATATTTTTGGGAGAACGTCAATTATCTCTGAATACATATAAAACAAAATACGTAAAGGTTGGTTTATCACCTTATTCAAATTATGATCCATGTGTCGGGATATTTGGAACCAAAAATACTCATTTTATATTTAGTCTGCAAGAATGGAACATTTTTTTATCATGTAGAAATGATATTGATGACTTTTTATTTAGATCAACAAACAACAAGAATATAGAACCGTTAGATATGGGTAAATTTGATTTGATATTTAAACGATTATCATTCGGGAATGTGGTGAAAATTTATAGGGGTGATTCTTGTATTTATCTAAGAGCTGATACTACTTCAATGTTATGGAAAATGTTACCACTCATTGAAAATAGATTAACATACTTGAAAAATTTACAATTTGCTAGTTCATTGAAAATTTTACAAATGGGAATAAAAGATTCCACCAATCCAGTAACTACAGCTTTGAATATAATTGAACCCTTAAAACATTTAAATAACGAGACATACGCTATCGCATTAGAAATAATATATAGATATCCTCAGTTACTTAAAGAGGAAGATTTACAGCTATGAAGAATAATAGACAGCATACAATAGAAGCAAAGAAAACTATTCACTTTGATGAAACAAGAAACAAAATTCATTTATTAATAACTTGGAAATATGCATATCAACAAGCGAGACAAGGATCATCATGGATCATTGCAGCATGTGACCGACTACGGTTTATGCAACGAATTATTAAAATTTCCCAAATTATAGATCCAATATTGGATATAAAACATAGATGTAAGGTTTATGATAAAATGTGTAAATAAATTGTCAATCAGTTTATATAATTTTATTAAAACATTAAAAACAATTAAACAATGCTATTTTTATTTATCCATGATTTAGAATCCATCCCAAGCCATTTTACTAATAACCGATCACCTTTTCGTTTCAAGACCCTCTCTATTAGAAACACATCAGGATATTTAACTTTTTGCAATTCCTCCCTGTAAAATCCTCCTTGTATTTCTTCGTTCTTATCATCTTCTAATATGTAGGTTGTTGGATTGGTTAGTTTCACTTTCTTTATTTTGAAAACTTCGGCAGTCCAATTTGGAGTATATCCCTTCTTAAAGACATGTCGATACTTGCTAATTCGAACAAAATCTCCTTTTTTAAAATTTGATGATCTTGGATCAATAGTTTTTAGGTGATTATATGCAGTAATAGACTTTGCATTTTTATCATTTATTTCACTAGGAATGGCACCTGTAGTAGAATGTCTTGTATTATTATATTTTGCTACAATATTAGGTAGAATCGTCAACCATTTATAGGATCCTTGCATGCTAAACTGTTTCCATAGCATAGTTTTTAGAGTACGAATTACTCGTTCTGCTATGCTTTTAAATTGGAGAAGGTACTGTAATGGTTAATACCATACTTTTTCATGAGCTCTTGAAAATTCCTATTATAAAATTCAGTTCCGTTGTCGGTTTGAAGATTTTTAGGTGGAACGTTCATTTGGTCTATGATATGCTTCATAGCTAATGTGATTTCTTTACCAGTTTTTTTCTTAATAGCCTCAGCCCACACATATTTACTGAAAGCATTAATTACAACGAGGATGTAATTGTATCCTCTATTAGTTTTCGAAAAAGGAGTAAGAATGGCTAGATCAGCCTGAATCAGATCATTAAGTCCTTTAATTACAACATGTCTTCTTCTATAATTGATTCTTGCCGGTTTATGAAGTTCATGCACAACTTGTGCTTTACTCATTTTTCACTACTGGACACTGCACTATGAATTCAATGCAAATAGAAGAAGGTGTACCTAATTTAAATAGGATTTTATCACCTTTCTTATAACTTTTACCACCAATTTCATTGAATTTCAACGATTTTTCGTTAACTAAAACCTCCCCGTCTGCAGTGTAATGTCGAACATGTTCAATTTTAGCATCGTAGGGGAAAAGAAAAGTTGTACCTGCATTGTCCAACACATAATAATTCTTATTTAAGTTAGTTTTTTTTTCACCTTTCAATCTAATAATGTTTTTAACGTAATAATCAAATGAGTCACAAATATAAAATTGCGCATTTAGTTTTGGAACTGACTTGGACGACGATGATGATGATGATGATAATGATTGTAAATAGTGTTGATTAAATCTATTAAGAGGCATTGTTTGAATGATGTATGTAATATGAAAAGTATTATATTTATAATAACGTAGAGCCAGAGCTCGTCACCCACCTTGAAGAGGACATTCTATTACAAATTCAATATATGGATATTTCTCATCTCCTATGAAAATAGAAATCTTTTCACCCTTCGTTATAGATTGCTGGTTGAGAACGCTTAAATTTTGAATCTTATTTTGATAAAGTATTTTTGCTTCAATTTTCGGTGGTGGTTGTGGTGGTGGTGGTGATATGTTGCTATTAATATTTACAACTTTTCCACTTAGTGGAAAAGTATATTCAACATTATTATTATTATTTAATACATAGTTTAATTTACTAACTTTTTTGTCTATATGTCCGCTAATATTAATAATTACTAAACTTCGAATGTCTGCAGGTTGACAAATATAAAATGGTGGTGGTGGTTGTAGTACCTCATCATCATCATCCTTATTATTTGAACGTGTAGGAGTGAGATAATGTTGGTTAAACTTGTTTAACGGCATTATAACTACTACTATTGTGAATTCAAGTGACGTTATCTATTTTATGCTATTATACCACCTTCCCTTAGTTCTTCAACAATAGACACTATTTCATTTTGGTGAGCATTATTACCAGCTTGTTTTGAAGCTACAAGTAAGCGTAATCTATCAATCAATTCATTAAAATCGTCAAAATATTTATAATCGATGGGATTTTGGGAATATTGCATCATTGTTAAACCTTTCCCACCCCTCAGTTTTGCTGCTATTTGTCTTGTAGTCATAGTGGGAACTGAAAAGGCTCGTTCTCTTGGTGCAACAAGAGGAATTCCTAGGAAAGGTTGAATAGCGTTAGTAAATTTATTTCTTAATTTTGCAGGAATTCTCCGTTTTGGTAATTTTCTATTATTTTTTGTGTATAGGGCATTCGTTCTCTGTAAAATGTCAACATATTCCTTTGCATCATTTTGTGTGAAAATGTGTGGGTCTGTTTTGAATAACAGTTCATACAGACCTGGAGTACCCTTGTAGGTAATACCTTGTATTTTTAAATCAGGTCCGATAAAGTCAATTGGAGAATCACCAATAGAGAATTTTTCTAGCTGCAAATCATGATAGACTCCAAGAGTATTATCAAATTGTCCTTCAGTGTCAGCAATACCTTCCCTTATGTACACTCTAGGTAAGGGATTTTCAAACTGTTCGTAATATTGTTGAATACCTTGGTCGGTGGTCATTCGACCGAGGTCACGGATACTTTCATCCATAAATCTACTAATATTTTCATCACTACTGTACCCTAAAGTTTCATTTGGCTCAAACGCATCATCATCATTTGTATTAGAACTGAAAACATCCTCTTTGGGAGGGGAATTGAAAGCAAGTGCATAATCGGAAGGCTTTGGTTGATATTTCGAACTTGATAGATTCAGGTGGGATTCTTCTTCTTTTGGTGATGATGATGATGGTTCTTGTTTAATCAATTCTTGTTTCTCGATAGTTGATATTAGTTGTTTTAGCGGTTGGGTAATGGGCTCATAGGTTTGTTCCAGTCGTGTTTGAGATTGGTTTGTGTATCGCTTCAAACTTTTATACTTTTTTCGAAGCGCCTGCCTTGCTTTGACCAGTCGTTGAGTTAGTTTAGGATTCATGTTGGGTTTTAAATTGCAGACCATATTGACTTTTCTCCTTATATATGAATGTATCCATCAAATCCTTTTCTATAACGACCACCAGATGCTATTTCAGAATCTTTATCGATAGTGAGAAATCCATACTTTTCCCCCCAACAGTATGAACAAATGTCTTTAAATTTTTGGAATGACATGTCAATATGAACATGATCATCATAGATGTGTTTTAAATTGGTGAAATCTTGTTGAAAAATTATCAGGAGATTGGCATTATCTCGAATTAATTGTTTTGGAATAGCCGAATAAGTTTGACTTAAGTAAAAACAATCTGTAGATTTATGTCGACCGAAACAAAAGTAACTTTGAATGGGTTTTTGATCGCAGGAAGCCACTACATCATCAAATATAATAATTGAATTGGTTTTTATGGCATCTGGAGTAATTATATCATCAGAATTGTTAAATTCCTCATATCCAATCACTTTCATGGGTTGAATTAAATTACGTAAATAAGCATATTTTGGTTGATGTAAACTCTTGGAATATATGTATAAATTTTCAAATCTTAAGCCATTAGGATGATCTATTAAGGATAACATAGCATTAGTTTTACCACAACCACTGGGACCGATGATTAATGCTCGTTTAGAGTCTCCACCAAATAAATATCCATGTTTACCTGCAGTACGTTGTTGTTGTTCACAACTTAAATCATAATTTTCAACAGGTAAAGCTATAAATTGTTTTGCAATCTTCATCTTATATAAATAGTTAACAACACTGAGAGTATTTATAGGGTGATCAGAGTATATAAAGAGAATTATGGTTAAACGTAAACAGTTACAATCACATCGTCGTCATCACAAAGGTGGAGATTTAGTTTCGTTAATTAATAAACTACCATTTGAACTTCATTTACCTGGTGGATACGAATATTGTGGACCAAACACAAAACTAGAACAAAGACTACAACGAAATGATAAGGGAATTAATATTTTAGATCAAGCTTGTAAGGAACACGATATAGCATACGCAAAAAATAATAATCTACAGGAAAGACATAAAGCAGATCAGGTATTGGAGGATAAAGCTTGGGAACGAGTTAAATCCAAGGACGCTACATTAGGTGAAAAAGTAGCTTCATTGTTTGTCACTGCAGTCATGAAAGGAAAACGTAAACTTGGTTTGGGTGTAGGAATTAAAAAAAGTCGTTGTCGTGCTGGTGGTGGTGGTAATTCACTTCAGAAAAAAACAAAAAAACGTATAATTCAAACACCGACGACGAAAATAGGTGGATTTTTACCATTAATATTACCACTGTTAGGTGCATTAGGAGCTCTAGGAGGTGGAGCAGCTGGAATTGCAAAAGCAGTAAATGATGCAAAGTATAACAATCAACAATTAACTGAACAAAAACGACATGATATGGCTATGGAATTGAAACAGGGGAAAGGTTTGAAAGAAAAAAAACGTCAAAAAAAGCCAAGAAGACAACTAAAACATAAAGGAAAAGGTCTTTATCTAAGACCATACAAAGGAGAAGGAACAACAAAAAACTGAAATTGCCCCATCGTGGGCTTACCGATAAAGATCTGTGGAAATATGTTAAAATATTGAAAATACCTTTTTTTAGGGGAGTTTTCATGAGAGATAATTTACCAAAGAAAATTCATAAACATGAATGTGGTATTTTGAATATGGATACAGTTAGAGGAGACGGAACACATTGGACATCATACGTAAAATCAGACAAGGAAATTATTTACTTCGATAGTTATGGAAATTTACCTCCACCAATGGAACTGATCGAGTATTTTCATAGTAACGGACCAGTATATATAACATACAATTATGATAGACTACAGAACAATTCGTATAGTTGTGGTCATCACTCACTTCAATTCATTCATAAATATTTCAATCGTAATATTTAAACTTTTTATTAAGTTGAAATGTCATTTTCCGTTACACTTAGTGGTGCATCATCTATTCTTAATTATAATTTCAATCCTCCCATTTACTTGGATGATAAATATGACTATGAAGTTGGTTTAGTTAATTTCAATAGTTTCAATACAATACCAAATATTGATGAAACTAATAATAGATTTATTTTCGGAGGTCCTACTATATATCATACAATAATTATACCTAAAGGTGCTTATGAACTTAATGAAATAATTCAATATATTAAACAACACATGCTTACAGTAGCATCAGATTCAACAATTGACATAGTCCCAAATCTAAACACATCTCACGTATCAATTTCTAGTAATAAGACAATTTCATTCTTAACTGATGACTCAATTGGTAAAGTATTTGGATTTGGAAAAGTTGTATTAAATCCCAATGTGATACACACCTCTACAAAACCTATAAATATTTTACAAGTTAATTCTATTGGAATAGATTGTGACATTGCTGTTGGATCATATCTCAATGGACATCCTGTTCACATTATCCATCAATTTTTTCCTACTGTTCCTAGTGGCTATAAAATAGTTGAATCTCCTCAAAATATCTTGTATTATCCTGTAAGTGTTAAAACAATTAACAACATAACAGTAAAAATTATTGATCAAAGTGGTAACGTTATAAATTTTCAAGACGAGGAGATTACTATTACTTTACATATTCGACAACAAAAATGGTCTTGAAATTCTCCCATCAATATGCTGAAAAAAACTATAAAAGATTGCTGAATAAACCGTCTACAATTAGTTTGTGCGAGAGAATAGCCGTCATAACGCCTAAAAATAAACGTTTTTTAAAATCACTCGGTTTTAAGTTATTAATATAAATGGATATATTACAAGTCACTCATGAGCCCTTCAATGACATGGCTGTGGAGGAATATGAATATCACACATACCAACCATATATTACCGGAAAGTTGAATTATAATGATGAGATTCGTATTGTAGTGCAAGATTTAGATTGTATTACATATCCGGCTGACAGTTATCTTGAGATTACGGGGAAAATTTTAACTGAAACCAACACAGTACCTACAAAATTGAAATTCATTAATAATGCAATAGCTTTTTTATTTCGTGAAATTCGATATGAACTGAACGGAGTTGTAGTTGATTCAGTAAGAGATATTGGTCTTGTTTCAACAATGAAAAATTATTTATCTTATAATTCAAATGAAACAATTTTTCTAAATAATTCTGGATGGTTTCCTAAGGAAGACGTCAAGTTGTCAGACAAAAATGGAAATTTTAACGTGTGTATACCCTTGAAATTATGGTCAGGATTCTTTGAAGATTTCAATAAAATAATCTTAAACATGAAACAAGAGCTAATATTGGTGAGATCTAGTGATGATAGAGACTCAGTCACTCATACAGATGAATCAGAAAAACCTAAAATTGAATTAACTCACATCAGTTGGAGAATTCCTCACGTGAAACCCAACATAAAACATGAATTACATCTAAATAAATTATTCAAAGTAACAAGGAACTACCAATAAAATTCAGATCTTGGCAATTGATTGAGTATCCCAGCTTACCGAAAACGTCTCGCCACACTTGGGCTGTAAAAACTAGTACAAAAGTAGAGACACCTAGACACATTGTAATTGGATTTCAAAATAATGCTAGGGGTCACATAAAAGAAAATATGAGTCAATTTAAACATCTGAATTTGAAGAATATTAAGGTATTTCTCAATTCTGAGAAGTATCCATACAATGATTTACTTTTAGATTTTACAAACAATAGTTTTGCTACGTTATATAAAATGTTTGCTGATTTCCAAACTTCTTATTATAGCCGTTCGAACAGTGAACCTATTTTCACACCTGACGAATTTAGAGATACAGCTCCCTTAATTCATATAGATTGCTCAAGGCAGAAGGAACTAATACAGTCTGGATCTGTAGTTCTTCGTATAGAATTTGAGTTAAATGCTCCCATTACGAGTGATATTTCTGCATATTGTTTAATCTTTCATGAAAAACAATTTTCCTATAATCCATTAACTAAAATTGTTAAGCAATACTGATGTGGAAAAAACATAGCGCGCATGATTGACATGCAATATAAAAGAAGGGGTTACTACATATTCTTCATTAAATATGAATACCCGTGAGTATCAAATTGCTCTTAGTCAGTTTCTTTTCAAATTAACACGTCTCAAACGTGACATAAAATATTATGAACAATATAAAGGTGCGGTAACTAAATTGCAACAATTACAAATATGAAAGTCGTTTTAGATGTTCAAGGTTTTAAGATTGAAAATAATAAGTTCATCGTTAAAGAATTTGCAGCTTATGATGGTCATCAGGTATGTCACTATATTTTCAAATCACCATTTCCTCTACATATGTTACCTCCAGACTTACATAGACAAGCAACTTGGTTAATGAAAAATCATCATGGAATCGATTGGAATATTGGTTATACACATTTACACAAATTCAAAAATATCGTAAAAGACATTACTGAAAATGCTGACATGGTTTTCGTGAAAGGAAAAGAAAAAACCAATTTCATTCAAAAATATTCCACCGCACCTGTATATGAATTAGATGAAAATCCACCATTAGCAGCCTCGACACCAAAATGTTTTTATCATAAGATTAATCCATCTATTTGCGCATTAAAAAATGCTTATACATTATATGAACATTTTATAATGGATGAAAAATAAAAGAATACTATTTAATTAACTTGTGTTTTATTTACTACAAACTGTTGAGTAAACCTTATTTTGTATAAATACTCTTGCCATTTTAAGTAAGTAATATATAACAATAATAATTAATAAAATCAATACTATATATGTTAAAATGTACAATTTATCAACTTTTTCACTTATGTTTGTCTTCTCCATAGAAATATCATCAATAATCGCATGCTGCCATTGGGTTTGATCACCTTCGGAATTGTCATCAAATATTATTTTTAATTTGTAACTAAAATATAATAAATTCGTTTCTGGAATTTCAATATGGTATACAGAAAGGTGACCATTATTTATTTTGGTAACACTCAACAAACTCCATTCTGATCGATTGCATTCTTCTCTTATATTTTTCATATCAAAACATATTGCAACATGTTTTGCATTCTCTGGTACATTTGTGTACAGTATATTATTTGAAACGGCCACCAAAATAATGAAGTTTAAATTTAAGGAAGTCATTCTTTTTAGATTTATGCTACCTTCTTCTTCTTCTTCTTGTTCTGAGGATGTTGTAAGACTGACAGTCTTTTGATTATTTTCTTCTAATATTCTAATCTCGTTGTCGTGGAGGTAAAAGATATCCGCAATATATCTCTCTTTCATCTAATGGGTCTAATTCATGAAACCAACTATTATCTATATATTCAGGAAATTTTCTCAGTGGTCTTGTTTGATTACATTCAGCCGTACACAAACCAATTATTAATTTTTGTTTACAACTCCAAATTTTTTCAAGTTTAAAAGTTTTACGTAACACTTTTCTACAAACTAAACAAACTATTGTTTCAAAAATTCTACACTTAGGTGGATCAAATAGATTATTCATTATGCAAACTATTATACTAACATTTTTTCAACAGTATGTTTACAATTTTAATGATTTCCTTCACTACTTACATATACTTAGAGATAACGTAAATTACTATATCACTCTACAACCAATACAATATTAATTATATGAATTCAAGATGAAGATCCAAAACCATTTTCTCCTCTCTCTGTAAAACTTAAATTATCCACCTCTTCAATAATCGGAATAGAACATTTTTCACAAATAAGTTGAGCGACTTTGTCTCCTCTCTCAAATTTAACTATGTTTGTTGACGAATTATATAATAAGATTTTAATTGTACCTCTATAATCAGCATCAATTACACCTGCAAACACTTCTATTCCATTTTTAACCTTTATGTGACTGAATAGGTACCCGGGTACCTATTCAGATTTTAGATATAAATACTTTTTTTGTTTAAATTCGTTGAAGTGTGTGATTTCGTGACATTTCTAATCCAGGTTTTTTCTACACAATGTTACAATAGAAATAATATTTTCACGCTATTTTAGAAATAAATAAGGTCCAAAGTTTTTTCACCCAGAAATGACGGTGTAGGTACCTGGGTACCTCTATCAGTTTTAAATGCAAACATGCAACTGACCTGTAACTAGGAATAAATTCAGTTGATGTCGCTGCGCTCTTGCCATTTAAACAAAGTCTTATTTTGTCAAATACAGATAAGTTAGAAATTCATAAATAACGTACTGTGTACCTATAAATACATATATGGAGTTTTTTATAAAAACAGGTATTTTGCGTTTATATTCCAAATTATTATACAGTAGGTACCCAGGTACCTACGCCGTCGTAAGAAGGTGTTTTTTTTCCCAGTCACATAAAGGTTAAGCGCTATACCAGATCGTGGTGCTATTCTTCCATAAACTCCCTGTGGTAGTTCTAATTTTAACCCACTATCTACGAGGAATCTTTCTCTTGAACCTATAGTAAAATTTATAGGTGTTTGTAAATCACATCCCGCAGATTGCGATGTAGCTCTTGTTGGAATAAAAGCGTTTGGACTTGTTCTCAACACTTTTAAAACCTTAAAGATTCCAAAATTATTAATAAAAAATAAAACGAAATTTAAAACTTACCACATTTTCTGGTTTTTTCCTATTCATGTTCTTCTTCTTCTTACGTATTCAGGTAGTGATACTTTATTAGAAACGGCCTTCTATCGGTATACATATATACACAGATTTAAGATTTTTTTTCAAATAATAAACTATCTAAAATGACCTTAATTGCATGCACTATTGCGTAAGACTGCATTAGTTGCCTCTGGCGTAACAGGATGGTTATAGCAAAATATCATACATTTTGAAAATAAAATACATTTTATTATACCAAAATATAATGATTCACCACTGAGTGTTGAAGAAGGGCACTAACCATTATTATATTTTTTATTTAACATAAAAAGATTTATTAAAAAAATGTAATGAAATTGGTTTTTAATAAAACACCTGCTTGTCTACAATAATAACACGTTTTTTGTGCTCCGATAAAAGAATGTTATACTGAACGGTTTTTCAAACGATACGTCGTTTTGAACATTCTGTATATTTATTAACTTTTCCATGAAAATATTTGTTTTACAATCTTTAAGACAAAGAGAGAGATACTAATATGTCGATAAAAACTAGATAAATAATATATTAATAAACTATCTAATGACCTCAATAATAATTGCATACATAATTCGTAAGACTTTCAACTGCATCGATTAAACCTCTCCACGCATCTAACACTTATGAGTGCAAATAGCTATATGCGTTAGACGAATTGTTACAGACGCGGAGGTTGATGGTTCGCGCCCGGCTGATGAGGTATTGAAATTTGAGGGTCCTAAACAGTAATTTTGGGGTCAATATTTAGGTGGACATATGAAAAAGTTGATGGTTCACGCTGATGAGGTATTTAAAATTTGAGGGTCCTAAACAGAAATTTTTGGGATCATTATTTGGGTGGTCCAATGGGGTCACAAGTGAATTTTGGGTGGTCCAATGGGACATGAGAGGTGGTCCAATGGGTCATGAGGGGTGGTCCAATGGGGTCACAAGATATGGTCCAATGGGGTCCAAAGGGTATTTGGGGAGTCGTCCGTTAAGGCCTTTTGAGACGTAGAATTCGAAGAAGTTGATGGTTCGCGCTGATGAGGTATTGAAATTTGAGGGACCTAACAGTAATTTGGGGGTCAATATTTGGGTGGTCCTATGGGGTCCTAAGGGAATTTGGGATGGGTCGGTGGTCCTATGGGGTCCCAAACAGTAGGAAATTTGGGGTGGATCGGTGGTCCTATGGGGTCACAAGGGAATTTGGGGAGGATCAGTGGTCCTATGGGGTCCCAAACAGTTGGTTATTGGAATTCAGTCGTATATACGTTAAGGCCTTCCGAGACGAGGGATAGAATTTCATCATATCAATTTTTCTATTATTTTTCAAATACACCAGACGTTAAGGCCTTTTTACGAGACGTCGTTTGCTATGATTGGTTAACTTTTAGTAGGAGGGATGATGCGTGGGGATGAACGGGGGTAGTTTGAATTTTTCTATCATTTTTTAAATACATTAGACGTTAAGGCCTTTTCAACGAGATGTCGTTTGCTATGATTGGTTAACTTTTAGTAAGAGGGGTGCTGCGTGGGGGATGAACGGGGGTAGTTAGAATTTTTCTATTATTTTTCAAAGACACTAGACGTTAAGGCCTTTCCAACGCGACGTTGGTCGCCGCGATTAGTTGCCGTCCGGTTGCCGGTGTGAACCCACCTTAGAAGCCAATTTCGGAGATTTCGGACCTTAGATTTTCTTATGGAGATTACCATGTTAAAATCGCTAAAATGAGCTTGAACTCTTGCTGCACAATTACTTCTGACTGTCTCGTACCGTCCTTGATGTCTAGTTGTTCAATTGTCTCTCTTATTTATAATTTCGTCGTGTCTGTCTTTTAACTCTGTTCCAATTATTATAGCAATATTGGTTCTTCTTATGTATGTGCCTTCCATGTTCTTCGCACATAGGTTCCTTTTTAGTATAGTCATCGTGTCCCTTTGTTGTCCTTCCTCAAATCTTACAATCGTCCCGTATTTCTTTTTGTTTTGTGAGGGTGGGGTTTTCCATGGTTTGGTTGTCGTTGTCGGAGTTGTTGGTCTATTAGCGGGTTTTGTAACTATTTCTGCGTACGTCTTCGTCGGAGATTTTAGCGATGGGTATTGTGAGTCTGTGTCGGTGTTGTTTGTGTGTGTGTTTTTGTCTTTGAGTTTTTTCTGTAGTTTTTTTATTTTCTGTCTTGTCAATATGAGTTGGTTAGCTATATTCTTTTGTTCCTTCAACAATGTTTTTATTTGCTCCATTTGTTCGGTTATGTCTTTGTTATTTTTGGTGTCCTTGTTCTGTTTAAGGTTTGTAGTGATTTCGCAACGTAACTCGTTAATTGTGGCCTCCTGCACCAAACGGTAGCTCGCAATTTCGTAGTACATTTGTATCGTTTGTTCAGTAAATTCCAGTACTGTTGTTTTGTTTTTGTCCAAAGCTGATTTTTCCCTCACCCTCGGGTAGTCCCAGTCACTGATAATGTAATTAGTTGTTTTAGTGCTCTTAATTTAGTCGAGTTTTCTAAAATGGTGACCTTGAAACTCTTTTTCGTACTTTAAATATTTTCTTATAGGCCAATGTCCTTATTTGTGTCGTTGTCTTCATCCTGATGTCTTGTCCGTTTTAGATTCTAAGTGGGTTCTGTCGGGAAAATCTGGTCTATCGGAAACGTCGGGAAGAGATAGTGGGAATCTTGTTAATCCATCCATGCGTGTCACTAATCAGATGACGAGGCATTTGGCTATTGAAAATATTCAGTTAAGTATAAATACATGTGCCACAAGATCTTGGGTGACTTCATTTCAGCTCCTGGCACGCAGGCCGGAGCATATTTACAAAAATTAACATTGAGACGGCGAAAAACATAGCCCCACCGCTCCACTAGCGCACTCGCTCTATCACCGCACTAGACTATCGGCCTGCAGGTGGACCAGGCCGGGCGGACGAATCTCATCGTCTTCTCCATACGGAAAGTCCGAAGGCGGCGTGGATGGATGCTCCCCATTTGAGAGCCGAGTGAACGCAACTACTTTCAACCGATGTTGGTATATCCAAAAGTTGTGAATTTTTTTCGTTACATCGGGTCCATACGCCCCGTGCGCCGACAACAATCGGCTCAATAGGCTCCCACACACGAAGCGATATTTTGCGCGACGTGGTATGTCGTTTAATTTGGCATATTGGGAACGCACGTTATTGCTGAACGACGGATCTGGTCGGTGTAATACGTCATCTGTGAAGGAACAGGTCGCTAAAAGTCAAATTTTGTACTTGCAACTAACAAAAGGAGCCAGTCTGTTGGTTCGAATTTTGGGGTGCAATGGAGTGGACAAAAGGCATAGTAACAAAGTTTATAGAATTATATAGGGAACGGCCATGTTTGTGGAAAATTGAAGACCCAGATTATATAATTAAGAATTTGAGAAGACTATTTTCTTTCGAAGGTGATGCTCAATAAACAAAAGCTGAGATTTAAAACTGAAGAAAGAGTGTTCATCCAGGATGACTTGTCGAAGAAGGACAGAGATATTCAAAAAAAGATTAGAATGAGAGCAAGAGAGGAAAGGGATAAAGGAAAAAAAGTAAAAATTGGGCTCGGAAAAATATTCATAGAAACAGAAGAATGGAGATGGAACATGGAAAAAGAGAGGTTGGAGAAAGTGAAACAGAATATATTGACAAAAAACCAGTAGCTACCAGCATAAACGCAGGGGCAAAAGAAAAAAAGGTAGACCAGGCAATGGAAATGGACAAAGCACTGCAAAAAATCAAGAAAGTCACAAAAAAAGTGATTACAGGAAAGCAACTACTCAAGGTAAACTCCGACATCAAAGGAAAAAAAAAGGAAAAACATTGTGGAATAAGAATAGGGACATGGAACGTAAGAGGTACTTTTGAGGAGGGGGCCATAAAACACTTGATCAATGAAATGCGAAAATACAAATTAGATGTGTTAGCAATTCAAGAATCTAAACAAAAAGGGATAGTAATCACGGAGATAGAAGATTATATATTCTTTAATAGTGGAGTAGATAAAAGAATGCTGGGTACAGGGTTTATAGTAAGCAGTGAACTTAAAGCAAATATTATTGAGTTTGAAGGTGTATCAGATAGACTATGTAAAATAAGAATCAAAGGGAAATACCGGAAAACGACATTAGTTAATGCGCATGCCCCTTCAGAAGACAAAGATGAAGATACCAAAGCAAAATTCTATGAAGAACTTGAACAAATAATCTATAAGATACCGAAATTTGATGTTAAATGTGTAATAGGGGATATGAATGCAAAAGTCGGACAAGAAGAAGAGTATATGAAAGTAACGGGAGGAAAAAGTAGGCATGCACTCAGTAATGATAATGGCAAGCGACTCATAGAATTTGCTTTAGAAAATAAAATGAAAATCGTAAGCACATCTTTTGATCATAAGAATATTCACAAGGAAACCTGGTTATCACCAAATGGCACTACAAAAAACCAAATTGATCACGTCCTGATAGAAATGAAACACGTAAAAAGGGTAACAGATGTACGAAGTTATAGAGGAGCTGATGCGGATAGTGACCACTTCTTAGTAATTACAAAACTGAAACAAGATAAGCCACCTAGAATTGAACAACTTAATAAAAAGCGAAAAAAATACGATTTGGAAAAATTGAAAGATGAGGCTACAGTAAATCACTTACAGCAAGAAATCAATAGGCAATTAAATTTAAGACCTTGTGTCGATCATCTAGAAGAGGAATGGTCACAGATAGAAACTGTTATGGGTGATGTAGCAAATAGGATACTAGGGAGCCACAAGGGAAAAATAAAAGATAACTGGTTTGATGAACAATGTAAACAGGCGCTCGGGAAAAGAAATAAAATCAGACAGACTATTAAAAGAAAACAATGAAGAAAATAGACGGGAGCATAAAAAAAGCGAGGAATGAAGTCAAACAAATATGCAGAAAAAACAAAAGAATTTACTTTGGAATTATTAAAAATTGAAGAAGCTTATAAAAATAAAGAAGTGAGAAACTTTTATCAAGAAATAAGGAAAGGGCAAGGTCAAAACCAGAAAGCACCGGACTTTTTGAAAAGCAAAGAGGGATATTTAATAGGGGATACGGAAGGAAAAATAAATAGATTCGCACAATATTTTGAAGAATTACTAAATGACGGCGAAGAAGAACTAGACATGAATGATAACGAATCGGAGGAAGAAGATTGTGAAGAGGAAGACCTAGCTATAATGGTCCCAAAGAAAGAGGAGGTGATAGAATGCTTAAAACATATGAAAAATAACAAGAGTGCAGGAAACAACAATATACCAATAGAGATTTTAAAATATGGAGGCGAACAGTTAACTGAGAGAATATGTCAGTTATTGAAACAAATTTGGCGAGAAGAAAAGATACCTGAAAATTGGAACAAGGCATTAATAATACCAATCCACAGAAAAGGACCCAAGGAAGAATGCAATAACTACCGCGGAATAGCACTTTTAGATGTAGTATACAAAGTTCTGGCAAAAATACTTAAAAACCGTTTAGACAAATACCACAGAGAAAATGTAGGAGAATACCAAGGAGGTTTTAAAGCAGGTAGATCGACAATAGACCAAATTTTCATTATGAAACAACTTCAGGAGAATGCTTACGAACAAAATCTAAGTCTGCATATGCTATTTATCGATTACAAACAAGCCTATGACACTATCAAAAGGAAAAAAATTTATGAGGCAAGGAAGTTAAATATTCCAGTAAAATTGAGAAGGCTAGTGGAAATGACCATCCGAAAAACCGAGAGCGAAGTAACTTTAGAGGGTAGTACCTCTAACCAATTCAAGATAGAGAAAGGTCTAAGACAAGGAGACCCATTATCCACGACCCTCTTCAACCTAGTTCAAGAGATCATACTCAGAGAAAGTGGAATAAAAACCAGAGGTTTAATTTATGGGAATAAGCATCAATGTCTAGCATATGCGGACGACATAGTACTCATGGCAAGATCCAGGAAAGAGGTTCTAAGAGTGTTTAAGCTACTGGAACAGAAGGCAAGAGAACATGGTCTATTGATCAACGAGAGAAAAACAAAATACATGGTAATGAAGGGCAATGAGGAAACGGATATTATTATAAACTGTGATAGAAATAATAGCTACAGAATAGAAAAAGTGGAACAAATCGAATATTTGGGAGTAACTATCACAAATAAAGGAGACGAAGAAAGGGAAATAGAAAAAAGATTAACAAAGGGCAGTAGAGCAGCAGGAATGGTATCAAAGATGTTAAAATCGAAAGACATATCACGAACAGCTAAAATAAGATTGTACCAGACATTAATAAGACCGTCAGTTACCTACGCTTGTGAAACTTGGACAATGAACAAAAAAGAGCAGAATAAATTAGAAATATGGGAGCGTAAAATACTCAGAAAAATTTATGGTGGAATTAAGGAAGATGGAATCTACAGAAGAAGAACAAACAAAGAACTCTCAGAATTATATAAGCACCCAAGTATAACCCGTATAATTAAAGCACAAAGAGCAAGATGGTTGGGACATATAGGTAGAATGACGGAAGATAGATGGGTAAAACGAGTGCTGAAAAGTGGAGAAGGTGGTAAAAAGAGAAGAGGAAGACCGAGGAAAAAATGGTTGGAAGAGGTTAGGAGAGATCTGGGAACAGTGGGAGTTAGGGACTGGGAAAACGAAGCGAGGAACAGGAAGAAATGGAAAGAGCGAGTGAAAGATCTCGAAGCCGAGGGCCAGATGGGCCTGTAGTGCTGCTATATATTTTCTTTCGAACAATCTTTTACATTACATTTCAACTTATTTAGTAACTCATCAAAAATTGGACCTCTCATTCTTGAAAGTAACTCTTCAAATCAATTTGTTCGGTTTGTCTCAATTCCCGTACTAAAGGCATATGACCATGTTTTGCTCGTTCTGAAATCTATTTCTTGACCCATTTTGTTCTTTTCTTCCTTCGATTATCCTTTTGGCAAATTCTTAAAATACATAAACCCATAAGAGTAGTTTTTTCGTCCATTTTGTACTAACATAGATTACACCGACTGACAAGGTATTTTAGACCAACTTGAAATACGGAGTCGCACTACCCAGTATGTCGACCTTTCAAATATCTACCAACTAATTTGAAGGCAGCGTAGGTGCAGGAACCGATCCTTTGACTACTCGCGGACTAAGTCTGGTCATGTGTAGACACGACAAATCAGATCGCTCACAAACCAAGTCGGCGGTCTTGGTATATCAAATCTGGTCGGTCGACACCGTCGGCCGACTAGATCGTTTCGTCTATGGGCAGCTATTCACGATCTCCCTATTACGCCATCGTTTTTGTGCAGCCTCTAAGAATTTTGGGTGATCACAGTCGGCACGCTTCGCAGCGTGCGAAACTTCTAGTAACTGGTAACCTTCCCAGTTGACTCCTATATCGCATATGATGGTTCGCGATTTTTGGTGTATGGCGATATCTGGCTTATATAGTGTGTCGTCGCTGTGCCTCACGTGTGGCTCTTATTCAGTGTTCCACTGCTTACGGCAGTGCCTGGCGATCTTTCCGGTAACCTCGTTGTGGCGCTTGATTATCTCCCGGTGAGTGGAGGGACATTGTTGGAGGACGTGACATATAATTTCTGATTTGTTGCAACCAGCTCTGCATCGGCGGGCATCTACAGAGTTAGACATGATACCTGCCACCGATAGGTAGTTATTGCGGAGCTGGATTGCTTTCACGTAGTCACGTCCGGTTCACCCGTTAGGGGCGTTGCTGATCCATGGCCTGGAGGCTACGTCCTCACAGGCCACTTTTAGCCCAGGAAGAGTGGGGGCGGGCACAAGCCATTCTCTCCACAACTGGTTGTCGGGAACATCTCCAGCCAGCATTTGTAGTCGCTCAAAGAGCTTCCTTCTACTATCCGTTTGCAGTGAAGCACTAAGTACTACGTCGTCGCCTCTCTCAAGGTGTCCAGTGAGTCTCTCCAAGAACACCTGGGGTACATGTTTGTTTAAATTGAATTATTTTTATTACTACCCTCCTTCTCTTTTCATCATTTTTCAAATTGTGCCAATAAAATATATTTCGCCTAGTAGAAACCCACACCTTTGGTACCACAGACAACTATCTGTATTGAGTTTCCATCAACTTCATCTGGAAACTCAACAATTAAATAGTCTCTGAAAAAAATTAAATATTATATTTTTAAGTTGCAAAGTATACA
Source organism: Galerucella nymphaeae (assembly GCA_963978555.1). Classification (NCBI taxonomy): domain Eukaryota; kingdom Metazoa; phylum Arthropoda; class Insecta; order Coleoptera; family Chrysomelidae; genus Galerucella; species Galerucella nymphaeae. Next base: position 3,075,331 of record OZ021706.1, on the reverse strand, counting down.
AATGACATAAAGCAATGCTCAATTTCAATTAACTTTATGTTATAGTTCTCAAAAGAGATCAACTGAACCAATGAAAACTGAAAACAAAAATTGAAATGGAATTATAATGAGCAAATGATGAATGAATTCAACTTACTCAAAATTAAATATAAAAATCAAAGTAACAATCCACTAACTAACTAATCCCATTATAACGGCAATTTTCATTAATATTTGTAATCAAATCTTTGTGAAAAATACACAATTGAGTCGGATGCACTACACAACATTATCTATTTTATTTGGAAATGTAATATTCTAATGTACACAGATATATAAACAAAATAATAGTTCACTGTGAATGGATGAGTGGAAAAAAACACTGTTGTTTTTATAGGACAGGAACACTCCTTTATGAAGAACATTTTCAAAATTGAAACATTCCAGGCAACCACTTCCAATTTCTTTTTCCTATATAGACAGACAATCAGAGTTTGTGGGATGGTCCTTTATTACAACACTGATTTAATTATTTTTTTGTCGTATTTCGTAGCTATGGAAAACACTTTTATAATTTTTCCACTTTCCATCATTGAAAATTCATCACCACCTTTAGCAGAGATGACGTAATCGTTATTATATTGCTTTCCTGCAAAATGTGTAATCCTTATAGGTACTGTTCAAGAATATCTGATTCGAAACTAACTGTAACAGGTTTTTCTATAACACGAAAACTTCCTCTTTCATATTTTCTACTTCATACAATCTGTTCACTATCTTGCAAAAGATTGTTTGATTTCGGAGTGAGCTTTTCAGTATTTGTAGATAGTTTTTAAATGGAAAGCAGTTGACAGCATTGGGACTTCCAAAACGTTTAGCTTTTTCTGGGAGGTGAACTAAAGAATGTGTATTCTGTATGTTCCTTGCGGCATGGTTTGATTCCTAAAAAATAAGAGAAAATAGAATAAAGTTATATATACAGAAATACTGCTCATAGATATTTATGGAAAAGCTGACAAAATTAACAAGTGATTTTTTGGCATATGCATTATAATCCTCATTCAACTTTCCATTCAGTAGGATTGTTATTGAAAATTTCAAGAACATAAAATGTTCATACATTTCCTCAGGTAATTTTCCTCTCAATATGACTGGCCCGGCCAACATACAATAGAAAATTTCTCAGTTCAGCTGCTTCCCATCTTCCCAATTCCTCCCAAGATCTTGGTTTCCTATTGAATTCAGAAGACCATCGTTCTCGAAAAACTTTCATATCTGTTTCTATTTCATTCCTATCCAATCTGGGAAATTTATATTGCCTACTGCCATCTCGCGATATAAAAATCAATTTCCCCATTATTTCCAAACAGACAGAATACATATAGTCAAAAGGAAAAGTAGAAATCATCCCGATTTCTGATAAACCTAGAGATGTTCTTCCTCGATGATGACTTTCATCAATATTATTTCTAAATTCTTCGTTAGTGGTTATTTCAAAAAAGCATTCTATGGTTGCAATGAACCTCTTTGTCTACACATTTATCGCCGCTGTAACCATTGTGTGACTTTATATTGTTCACAAAGGCACTAGCCATGGTGTATCAAAACAGAATGCTCCTATTTGAATTTGTAATATTTTATCATTACTATTTATCCCTTCATTTTTCAAAGTCACCAACTTATCAACAAAGGCCTCCAAAAATTGATCTAAATCACGTTTCTCTGGTCCACAAAATATAGCTACAGTAAATATACGGGGAACTGATAAATTTCTGACTACATAATATAGACCAAAATGAAAAATTTATTATTAATGCAACCTGCTGTGCGGGACACTGTATAGAACAACCGCAGAGCGGAATAAATTTCTCAAAAAAATTGCAGATAATGTTTTTTTATTCAAACAAAAACAAATGATATAAAAATGACTAAGAACTTATAGCATGAGAAAATAATATAAAATAATATTCTAAAACAAAATATAACCCATTTCAATAATTTTTGTGTGTGTGATAAACTTGGAAACAGGGAATGGGTCAACTTGTTGTGATAAGTAGTAAACAAAAACCCAAATCCCATGGTGAGGAAATGCGCGGTTGCCAAGTTGACCCCACTTTTTCTTAGCTGAAATCAGTTATGGAAAAACTGTTGCCATGGCAGACATTGACATGGTAACGGGTACACAAAAACCTAAATCATATGGTGAGGAAATGCGCGGCTGCCAAGTTGACTACTATCGTTTAGCTGAAATCATGTTATTGTAAAACAATTGTCATGGTAACGGGTACATAAAAAAAATCTACTGCTGACGTTATCACCATCTTGACACCCCCAATGTCATCAGAAATAAGCAAAGACCTGTAACTTACAACTGTAATAATACCGGGAGCGAAGCGAGCGCGCCGGGTCGACGTTTCGCAATTCGCGCGCGCATTTTTCAAAGTGTGTTGGTTGATAGCTGTTCATAAACATTTTCCATTTGGTTATTGTATATGTAGGTACGTATTCCTGATAGTATTGAATAATGTGGATAATCATGTGTAATGTGTAATGATTCAAAATATTTCAACTTACTTCGATGTAAACAACTCTTTAATATCAACAATAAAACAACAACATAAAAAAATTATTTTGACCTAAAATCTCCATACACTATTCTTATTGAATTCAGGAGTTCTAGCATTGGATCGAGTTTGTTTTTTTACAATATCTTCTCCACAAATATTCACATAGTTTGTCCCCAAACTCGTTCTCCGGAATATGCTGACCCCTTAAAAACTTTTTGGCAGCACTCCATTGGGACTCTATTCTTTGAGTGTGCGTACCATCAGCAGCAACAAACTCATCACTATGGTTGACAGTTTTATGATGATATCCACACTCTGAAAGTTTAGAGTAGCCCTTCCGCATGTCCATGTGGATAATAGACCCTCACTGAACATGCTGCTCAATAAGTGGTATTAAGCAGTGTACATCCCTCTCATTATCGGGACATACAATTAACCTTAAATCGTCTAAGTTTTGAGCAATTAAACCCAGTGCCCTTCTACAATTCGTCCTCGATTGTATTTCCTCTGTCCAAATTTGGATTCATCAATCTGAAAAGTCAGTATTTTTATGAATGGAAAATCTGGATAAGATTGGATTTCCGTTTGAAAGGGAAGCGAAGCGAGCGCGCCGGGTCGACGTTTCACAATACGCGCGAATTGTGGAACGTCGACCCGGCGCGCATTTTTCACTTTATGCTGATAGTTGTTCATAATAATTTTTCATTTGGAAGTTGTGTATGTAAGTATACCTGATAGTATATCAATTTGAGCGCGTTTTTCAGAATAATTATGTATAATCATGTGAATTATTTTTTTACCTGTACTACAATTCCAGGCCCTCCAATTTTTGGCAATGCATAAATGCATTCGTAACCATTTCTCTGCAGTAACGCTTTCGCGCTGCAAGGGTAGAACTGGCTAAGTTCTCTCCAACTCTCAATGAAATCCTTTCATAGCTTTCGTTATGAGCATAACCGAACAATACCCTGTAATATGGGCTTTTTGAATTGAGAAGGATGAAATATGATGGAGAAACTAACCAAAACTTCTTCTCTGGAGACAAATGGCTATTTTCGAACCATGTGTTTTTTGCTACCGATATATCTGGTCTACTTTTTTTTGATTTGGGACATCGGTAAATTCCCAAATCAGTTTCTCCATAGAAATAATGGAAGAAGAGTTCGGGCCGATCTTTATGGCCCTTGTATTTCTTTTTACAATGTGGTCTTGTTGGCACTAAGCAATGAGTGCGAGCAAATTCGAATGCTTCAATTCGAGTTCTCGGAAGAGAGAGTTCACCAATCGAAGTCATTATCGAAATGACAGTTCTCTTGTAAATCATAGTGATACACAAACAATAATCATTGACGTGCGACCCATAGTTAAGGTAGAATAAACTCAGCGCAATGGAAATTTTCTTGATGATACTGTACCTTTGCGTTTCTTTAATCGTTTCAATTTTCCTTTGTGTCCACCATTTCGATGGTCCACTACAACAGTGTTCCATAACTACTTGCATATGAGTACAAGTGATTAACCTGGTAAACGCGAGTATAAGCTATCAGCATTGTGAAATTGAGGTTTTCACCCTTTTTTCACCATCAAAACGGTTGCCAGGACAGCGGATTTTTCGCAAAGCTAGTTTCAGCCATACTGAGGTTGCTGATTTGGTAATTGTGCATTTCTTCACCATATTATTTAGGTTTTTGTGTACCCGATGACATGGCGGTTTTACAATAATTGATTTCAGCTTAACGATAGTGGTATACCCGGGCGCATTTCCTCACTATATGATTTTGGTTTTTGCTTACTACTGATCACCACAATCGTTGCCATGAAAACAGTTTTTCCATAACTAATTCCAGTTAAAAGAAAATGGGGTCAACTTGGCAACCGCGCATTTCCTCACCATATGATTTAGGTTTTTGTGTACCCGTTACCATGGTAATGGCTGCCATGGCAAGTTTTTCCATAACTGATTTCAGCTAAGACAAAGTGGGGTCAACTTGGCAACCGCGCATTTCCTCACCATGGGATTTAGGCTTTTGTTTACTACTAATCACAACAATCGTTACCATGCCAACAGTTTTCCCATAACTAATTTCAGCTAAAAGGAAGTGAGGTCAACTTGGCAACCGCGCATTTCCTCACCATATGATTTGGGTTTGTGTTTACTACTAATCACACCAATCGTTGCCATGGCAACAGTTTTTCCATAACTAAGCTAAACGAAAGTTGAGCCCAGGGAATAATACATAATGCTATATTCCCACAATCGGAACACACATAAACCGATTTTTCACAACTTTCTTTTTCGCAAAAACTGCACATCTTCTTTGACCGCATTTTCCTTTTCCAGTATCGGGAACTTTCTCTGGAAAATGTCTTCCTGTCAGCCGGGCTGGATGATCACCCTCTTGATAAGTAACTGCAAAAAATTTACAGTTGAATGAGGACAATTATTCAAATTACTAATTATACATTGGGTGATTTTTTTTTCAATACACAAAATCACCAAACTGAGATACATATTTTATTTCACATTTTACCAGAGATGTGATCTACTATGAATGGAATGGAACATTTTTTCTATGTATCAAAAACTTGACAACCTTTTCAGAGTTTTCTTTTGAATTGACACTTTTCATCGCTAGACTACTTAGTTTTTAAGAGAATATTATATAATTTTTACAATGTTAGTGAATGTTGGAGCTACTCGTTCTCCATTATAAACGTTGTTGAACCTGCTTTATTGGTACTAATAAAATTAATTAACTTATCAGACTCGTTTGGAATTTCCTTCTGCTTCTTCTTCGTCACCTTTTTTTTGAATATATACGCCTCTGTGGCTGAACATTTTTATTAGTGGGTATATTTTGAGCAGATGGCAATAACGGGATAGATTTGTTCGCAGAGCTTGTAGTGTAGGTAGCAATGGTGCAGTAAAATTTTTCAATATATCCAATTCTTCTGGATTCCTGCATTCACTGACATATTTTGTTAAAGTGAGAAAAAAATCCTTCTTGTCTTCATCCAATTTTGCTTCTTTTGTAGTGGTGCTCACTACTTGCAAAATTGCATCCAGTTTCTTATCCCTTTCATTTTCATGTATGAATAAATTTTCTAATGGAAAAAAGGTATATAGATTAGATATGTTTTATGAAGGTAGTCTTGAATAAAACAAGACATCTACAGTTGTTACACAATACAAACAAAGAAGTTACTGGTTGTATTCTGAGACTGCCACCACCTCTAACTTTTGTATAATTATTTTAAAAGATCAGGGGTATCATCAGAAGTAGATACATTTGAATTTCCGTTTCTTGGCTAAGTGATCCCTCCAATTGAGTTTTAAGTTTAAATTCCAACGTATAATTACGTTATTACGTCAGCTGGGAATAGAACAAAATGTAAAAAAATACAGACATCTTGGCAAAAAAAAACATCCTGACATAACAAAAACTGTGGAAAAAAAATCATTGTTATCATTGCTCATAACATATTTATTTTTAACAATACCTGAACATTCTTGGACCTCTTTTTTGCGTGGAAGGCTGCTGATGAATCTACAGACCAAATGAATATGTTTGCACATGTTCCATTTGATACTGCAGTCCATACATGAACATGTAAACTGATGTATACATGGCCTGCATTCATTACAGACTAGTTTACATATGCAATCTAATGATACCCTTTCCACTACATAAATTTCATTGGATGATGCCGAGGGCATCATCCAACCTACCTACGTCAATCTTTACCACCTTACTCAAATCCAATTGTTCACTTGATTTATGTTTTTCCTTAAGTCACTGAACTTACTGCCTCCTTTACCTTTGTGAATACTAATCACCCGTTTAAACATTTCATCCCTTACAAACCTGAGAATAGCACAGATAGCCTTGTCAAGCCGTTTGACAAACTTTCCATCCGGGTATAAATATTTAATGTTGTAATAATACACAATCCACAGGTATCTGTGTTTAAAAGAACGAGTTTTATTTATAGTTTTTAGTACAAAGGTACAACGACTTTACTACTAATGCTACTACATGACATACATTTTTAATTAGTTTCCTCTAATACTCTGCTTGACAAGCATCAACACAGGTACCAACACAAAGAACAGAATGTTACTTTATTACTGAGAATTGATTTAACCAACACCCCCTCCCAATTCTACATTACATTACACAAAAAATAACTTGAATCGCACTTAAAAAAATAACTAAAATTGCACATCAATAAAAATTACATAAAATTGCACATACAATTTTATTTTGCCAGTCATAACTAGCTCTTTAACATAATGATATTTAACGTCTATATGTTTCGAGCGTTTTGTCTCTAATGTGTTTGACATCATAATACAAGACCGATTATACTCATTAACAGTTATAGGAAAAGCATTGATTTTGAAACATTCATTCAAAAGTTGACCAATAAAAATACATTCCGTTAAACAATAGGATAGTGCTACATTCGGATTCAGCACTAGACAAAGTAACTATAGGCTGTTTTTTAGATTTCCAAAATATAACATTATTGTATAAGAGGATTACAAATCCTGTAATGCTTTTGCGATCATTAACATCATTAGCAAAGTCGGAATTAACAAATACTTCCAAAATCTTATTTTTACTATTTGGTTCCGTCTTATTAAATTGTAATCCTAAATGTTCAGTTCCTTTTAAATATCGTAAAGTACATTTTAAGTGTTTCCAATGCTGTTCGTTATAACTATTTTGAAATAGACTAAAGTAGCTGACCGCAAAACTAAGATCTGGTCTTTTTATTATTTCCCAAGTTTCATTTTTCTTATGGGCATTAAGTTCTTCAACTATTGCAGTTCCCTATTCTTTTCCTGAAGCAATTGCTTCTTTGTATGTCCTTGGTGTTTCGTCTAAATAAATATCACCTACTATTAATGCAGCTAGTAGTTCGGTTTCATACTCTTCTAAGTGTCGTGGTGTCTGTCTGAGTCTTGTACTTCTTCTTAAGTTTTCTTCACCTTCAGTTTCTTGATTTTCTTGTACTTCTACTTGATTTTCTGCTTGAACTTCATTTTCTTCTAATCCTCCAGGACTATTAGTTGTATTTATGTCTAAAATTTCTTTGTATTCTTGCTGGTTCTTGCTTTCATCAGCTTTACTCACATGTTTATCAAATTTAACAGAGCATGCGTATATTTTGAGTAGTGCCGCTTACATGAATTGTTCTGCTGCACTTAGCTTTATCTTTCTATTCCCAGTTCTGTTGGCATCAGTCTTTTTTTTACTACCGCCTTCAGGTTATTAATTTTTTTTAATTATTTGTTGAAATCGGTAGGTTTTCCAAAATTATCTACAACGTTTTCATAGTAACTTACAACATTTTATAATAAGGCATGATAACTTACTTTCATAATGTTGTTTAAGCATGGCTAAGACGCGATGTTTTCTTTTATTTATTGCGGGAGTTTTCCCTTTATTTCAAATAATGGGGTTATCCCGAACAAATTTGGCCACAAATGTTAAATCCGTCTCTTTAGTTTTTGAAACAATACTCTCAGGTGAACTGATTTGAAAAAGCGTTAATATGAGTTTTTTGTATTTTTTTCTTGTAAATAAATTTCGACTGAATAAGAATTTTCTTAAGAATAATCAGTAGATATTTCTAAGTATCAGTATTTTTTTTAATATACATTTCAGTATTTACTTAACGCTGATGCTAGTACTTACTTATTATAAGTATCTACTGATTTTTATTAATACCACTGATTGACTTAGATTTGACACCTCCAAACATAATATCTCATCCTTTTATTGAAACAAAAAATTAACAACAGCTCTGGAATTAAACTTCTTTCGCCATCTACTAGCAAAATTGTCGACAATACATAAATTAATTAATTTAAAGCAAACGAAATTACCAAACAAATTACCTATAGTCATGTAGTAAAAAGTGGTACTGAAAAGGTAAATGGAAAAAGTACAAATAAAACCATATCGGTTGGGAATTCCGATTTGATTCACCCAACTAAAAAAGTAATAAACAAATTTAATCCCATTTATGGAAATTACGAATCAAGTAAATTCAAAACATTACCACGACTAGGACATTCGCATGTCTCGCATATCGCACCCGAGATGAAAGTTGAGGATTTGAAATCATTTTTGAATGTAACTGTGCCTAATGTCTCATTCTCTTGCATCGAATGGAACAGAACGGACAGCTCCTGTTCCTATAAAGTCTCATTTCCATTAGATAATCTGGACGATATATTTAATCCTTCTGTTTGGCCCAATGGATCAGTTGTAAGAAGATTTATGTTTAAGAAGCAAAAAATGGGAAATTTTCAGCAAATGTCGAAGAGCGACATCCTAATTTCTCCTTCAGTATTTGACTTGACTAAAAATGACGTTCTTAAGAAATTTTTTAATGAGGGATGTTCAGTGAGTGTGTTTCATCTCAATATCCAATGTTTATCTAATAAAATTGAATTACTTGATGTATTTTTATCAGAATATTCATTCGACGTTGTATGCATCTCTAAGCACTGGCAGAGGGAAAACAATTTACTAGGTATTCAATTAAATGGGTACTGTCTTGCTCAATCCTTAAGCAGGAAAATAGTTGAAAAGGGTGGAACTGCCATATTTGTTAAGAATTGTACTAAATTTAAACCTCTTTTTGTTGATGATTACAATATTGAACAAGAAGCAGAATTTTGTGCTATCGAGCTATTAAGCAATAAGCTAATAATTTTAAATGTATATAGATCAGGAAATGGTAAATTTGATACGTTTCTTAACAAATTTGAAAACCTAGTCAATAATATCATCAGTGATCTCATTCAAATCGTAATTTTGGTCGATTTCAATATTAATTTCAAATCTGATTCTTTGCAATTGAAATATTCAACAGATCTATTGAGTTTTTTCAATTTATCAATAAATATTCGGGATTACACGAGGGTAACAGCAACATCTGCAAGCTGTATTGACAACATATTTACAAGCATGGATCAGAGTTGTTTTGAACGGGTCCGGTCACTTGAGCGAACGTTGTAGAAATCCTCTCAGGTATATTCATTCCCACTAAAAGGGTACTGGTCACTTGAGCTAAAACGAGGGATGAAAATTTAATCGTAAAACAAGGATGCCGCCTTTCTCACAAATACGTACATCAAACTACTACTTACTTATCCAAATTTAATACGTAAAACAAGGATGCCGCCTTTCTCACAAATACGTACATCAAACTACTACTTATCCATGCAAATATAATACGGAAAACAAGGATGCACCCTTTCTCACAAATACTTACATGAAATTAGTACTAATTTTTTCAAATTTTAATACTGAAAACAGGGATGCAGTCTTCGCTTGACTGACCCAACATCGAAAATAAATTTTCGCTCAACTGTCCTGTATTATTAGAAAAGCCATGTTGATTTCTGAGAATTTTCGCTCAAGTGTCCAGCGTCCGTTTTGAACCAGGCATTTCCGACCATAGAGGTCAATATTTTTTACTTTCAAGGAGGTAGTCAAAGCCCATAATAATCTCCCTAAAAGATGGGTTTTCTCAAAATCAGGCATGCGTCATTTAAAAAAATCACTAGATAAGGTTGATTGGTCTATATTCAACAAGACTGATGATATCAAATTTTACCCTACGGACATTTTCACCTGAAAGGTGTCATTGTCCTGTAGATTGGTTCAACGAGGATCTGAAGTTTATGAGGCATAATTTATCTAGTTTGAAACTAATTTCAGAAACTAGAAAAAATCCCAATGATATCGTAGCATTTCGTAGATTCAAAAATGAATATAATTTAAAGCTCAAAGAGACTAAAAAGTTAGCCTACAATAATTTCATTGCAAAATCGCAAAATAAACCTAAAGCTTGCTGGCAAATAATCAATTTTGAAAGATATGAAATGATATCTAGTTCTCTATTGTCTCCAAATGAGTTTAATGATTTTTTTGTAAGTGTTGCTGATGGTATTATAAAAAAAAATTTTGAAAATTTTCCAGAACCGTCTACTTCTTTCTTTTTAACGCCAGTAACCGACGGTGAAGTTATTAATACAATTATTTCCTTGAAAAATTCCAGCTCTTTAGATACAAATAATCTCAATAGTTCTAACATAAAAGAAACTTGTGAATTAATAATTAAACCGCTCACAATATTAATAAATTCAATTTTCCATTCAGGAATTTTTCCCGATGCCTTCAAATTATCTAAAGTTCTTCCATTACATAAAAAAGGAGATACCTCTCAGGTTGGCAATTATCGTCCAATTTCAATAATTTCTATTTTTAGTAAAATCATTGAGCTGCTGTTAAAACATAAGTTATACGATTACTTCGACAAACAAGATTTTCTCTATAATTCGCAATATGGTTTTAGAAAAGAACGATCGACTACTCATGCCGTTCTAAATATTGTTTGTAATGTAGTTGAGTGACTTGACAGCGGAAAGCATACTGCTATTACACTATGTGATCTTTCTAAGGCGTTTGACTATGTTTCTCACAGTATACACCACTTTTATTTATTCCGTAGTGTTACTGAAGACAGACGACAACATGTACCAGTTAGGTACAAAAAATGGAGTCATAAATCATCTGTATACCAGATCCGAATTTGATATTGCAAGCAAAAATTTATTGACATTGATTCCTTGTTCCTACAGGCTGTGAAAAAAGATGTAACAGTAAAACGCCAAACCACTAAATTTACTATTCAAGATTCACAACAATCATTTTTATACATTGGAAGAACCACCCAAGAAATTGAAGGATGGATGTCTTCTAAAAGCAAAAAAGACGGCAATACAACCTTTTATATTTGGAATTGGTGATAAAATAACAAATATCAAGAAAATATATACATATTTCGGTGGAATTAAATATAAATTTTTCAATTTAATTAGGGCCGTAGATATTTGTTTCAAAAATTTTCAAATATCCTCCCCAGTACTAAGAAATCGAATGAAAATTAGCGAAACAATTTCTTCCATTCATTAGGCATAGTGAATGATAGTACCTCATTAATTAAACTGCAATAATTGTGCCCTACAACAACCATGGTTAGAAATGAGGAGCCACAGGCGTCTACCTCTGCCCCACGTGTAACAGAAGATTTTTATGAGGGGAATCATAGTACCTCATTAATTGAACTACAACCATTGTGCCCTGCAACAACTTTGGTTGGAAATGAGGAGCCACAGCCGTCAACCTCTGTCCCACGTGTAACGGAAGATTATTATGTTGTTCAACGTACGAGCTCAACAAGGTCGGTGTTAAAAAGAGTTTCTAAGCCCTCTGGTAGCACTCGTGAAAGCTGGTCAGATTTTTCATCTGGCTCGGACGACAATCACGACCCATCAAGCATAGACGAATCTTCAAGTTCTGGCTCATCGACAGCCAATGTTCAAGAACTAGCAAACCAAGAAATTTTAAATGAAGAACTCGGCGAAGTACCTCCATAAAAAAACCTGGAAAAAGAACACGTAATATAGGCGATTGGGTCAAAGTAAAAGCAAAAATGTTGAAAAATTCGGGACAATCTTATACATCAAGAAAGGGAAAACCAATTGCGGCTCGAAAGATGGGTGTTCCGTGTACGAATAAATGTGTTCTCGGTTGCACGAAGAAATTGTCAGAAGATTACAGAGCTAAGGTGTTCAAGAATTACTGGGCAATGGGCCCGTTGCAACGGCAACGGGATTTTTTTGAATTCATGCATTGAAAAACTCGTTCTTAAGTACCGCCGGATCACTTCCCAAGAACGCGAATTGCGCTTTCTACTTAATGAACAATGAGAACAAAATTCGTGTGTGCAAAACATTTCTAATAAATACGTTGGGAATAGCAGAAAGGACAATCCGTACTGTCATCCAAGCTAAGTTGACTGGGGCCGGGATTGCTCCTGAGGATAATAGACTGATCCTGAAATTTTAAACTCAGTTAGAGCTCACATAAACTCAGTTCCAAGAATTGAAAGCCACTAAGTTAGAAGTGACACCAGCAGAGAATTCATTGACGTCGGCCCATCTATCGCAGAAATGCATAGACATTATTCTTCAAAGCGGATGTCCGCTACTCTGGAAGCTGCAAACTATGACACATACGCGCGCATTTTCAACACGAAATTTAATATCAGATTTTTCTTGCCAAAAAAGGATCAATGCGATCAATGTGAAGGCTATAAAAACGCGTCAGATCAAGAGAAGGTAGAGCTGGAAGAAGCATTTCAAAAACATCAAGAAGAAAAGACATTAAGTAGAACAGAGAAAGACTTGGATGAGGAAAAAGCCAAAACCGGTGAGATACTGTTAGCTGTATATGATTTACAAGCAGTATCACCTGTACCCATGGGACAAACCTCTGCTTTTTTTTACTAAAGTAGACTAAACTGCTACAATTTTACAGTAAGTGTTGGGTTTGATGAAGGACCAGTTAAACTTTTTCTTGTTTAACAACATTTACTTCGAAAGGACATTTTACAAGAAAACTAAACATACAATATTACTAATTTTAACAATAATGTAAAAGTAAGCACTAAATTTAAAATGAGCACGTGGTCGTTATGGTGGCTCAGTCTTTCTCAACGTTCTCTCACCCCGGTTCTCGATCCCCGACCGATGAAGCTACTTTTTTGCGGCGTAGCCAGATTTGGTTGAAAGTCCGTAAAGCTCAACAGTAAGTTTCAGCCTACATTTGTTATTGTGTTCTGATTCACTTAGATCTAACTTCTTTCTTTTTTTTTTGTTGCAGATATCAAACATTGGAAGTCACAAAAACCTCTGCTTTTTTTGGCATGAAGGAATTGGGAACAGAGGCGTTAATGAAATAGCAACTTGCGTGCTTCGTTACCTTGAAGACTTGTCTAATAGCACACCTGGGGCAAATGTATTTTATTCCGATAATTGCGGGGGGCAGCAGAAAAACAGGTTAGAGGCACAAAGAAAAATAAAGTAAAATTTCGCTTTTTTTTATTTCTGTTGCAGATACATAATAGCGATGTATTTGTATGCGATTCAACGGCTTAACATTCAGTCTATTTCACACAAGTACTTAATTCGCGGTCATACACAAAATGAGGGTGACGCAATTCACAGTGTCATTGAAAAATCGTTTAAAAGTGCTAAAACGTATGGCCCGATTTATGTACTTGACCAATATGTAACACTTATCCGACAAGCGAAAAAGAAAGGCGAACCTCTGCATGTTGAAGAAATGAGTTTAGCAGATTTTAAGGACATAAAGGCGTTGCATGATGATATGGCACCTTACATGGCAAAAGACGTAAACGGAAATACGTTTAAATTAAGTTAGGTTAGAATATTTCGATTTGAAAAGGGTAGTGATACGTTTTACTATAAGAATAGCTATAAACAGTCAGAGTGGAGTCAAGTTCAGTTTATAGCAAGAACAAGACGTTCGGCAGAAAGTAAAAATGCAGCTAATAATATCACTCTAAAACCTGCCTATACCAAGAAAATGGCACTCTCACAAATAAAATTCGAGATTTAAATACTTTGATTAATAAAAACATTATTCCCAAATATTATAAGGGATTCTATGATTCTCTTAACTGATTGGAAAAATTTAAAATTTTATCTTCCTTGCTACTTTGTTCAAGATTTTTTATGTGCTTTTCACTTACAATTCAGTTTCGTATAATAATAATCTCCAATCCAGTTTAGCACTCTTTCTTATTAGTTAATAAATAGTTTTTAAATAAAACAATACCTTAAAGGCAATTATTAAAACTACCTCTTTCCCATTTCCTTTTTGTCCGAATATGTTATTTTGATTCATAATTTTAGAAGAGCAATGTGGGCGTAGGGGGTTAATTTTAACCAAAAAAATATCATGAACTTTATTGTGAACCACATAGTAACAATTTGCCCAATAACCAACTCCATAGTTTAATTAACTTTTCGATTAAGGAGTTTTTATAAAATAACTTTTGGTTTTTTGCGTTTCCTGAACAATTATCATTATTGCAGATACGTCATCGTTCTTCTGGAGCAGCGATATGCAAACTTCACAGGTGCAGTCTCCAGTCTCATGACATAATCAGGTGTATTGGTTTGAACTCGCAGAACACGTTTCAGGAAACAAATTTGAACTTTTTCCACGTTGTCAACGTACCTCAGACCCCATACTGGTATACAACTAGATGGTGTGCTAAGTGCCAGCGACTCAAACATTTTTATTCTGGTATACCAAGTATCAATTTTCGCATTAGCCATTTGTATATGTGAGTTATCTTCGCATCTAGAATTTTGTTCATTTGTATTGTAGGTACATTGGGAAATGATCATAACCATTTCTCCTCTGTTCTGCGGCAGGTCGTGTCTCGCAAGTTTTTGGTCGTTTTGGGGTAGTCGATTGTAATTGTTCTGTTGATGGCCTTCCTTTTTTCGGAGGATCTCTGTGCAGAATCAAATACTCTGCTACATTCTGTCTAAATCCTAGCAGATACAATATATTTTTTGCTGTAATCTTGAGAGCTTGGGCATGGCCTCTGTACTCAAGTCACGAATTTACCAATGCTTGATCGATGGCGTAAGAAATCATACGTACCGTCTATTTGCGTGACGTAGCATATGAGCGGTAAATACTAAGCAGAAAATCAACCTTGTCGACGCCGCCTATATTTTCATTGTAGACGCGTATGGCTTCTGGTCTTCGTATTTGAAAGTATTGCTTGTTTTTTACCCATCTTCTGCATTCGTTTTGATTGCCCTGACCAACAGAGTTAGATGCGACAGTAACCGCTTCATTATCGTACTAATATGTCATCCTTACTCATAGAGACAGCACTTGTTCCCCGCTGTTCATAATTTTATCACTTGGCAGTAATGGTTCAGCGATGCGGTACTTATAGTACCCACAGAATATATTGATCTCAAATTTATGTACTGGAAGAGATTATAGGAGCGAAAGTAATTGTCAAAGAACAAGCCGTGCCCCACTACTGTTATTCTTTCAGAAATGTGCATCACTACTGCTGGTGATTTAACAAAATGATTGTATACAGGGATTATCTCAGTTGTTGATCCCTGATATTTTATAAAATAATATATCAACCCAGATTGTCCTGCTAAAACATAGATTTTCATGCCCCATTTTTTAGTCTAGTTCTTGATGTATTGTTGAATGTTCATATTGCCCTTAAAGGGCACCACCTGTTCATCGACGCACAAGTTGACTTCTAATGGAATTTCAAGACATCTTTTTCGGATTTGATCATACAAACATCTAACTTTCCATAATCGATCTGTGTTATTTGGTTTGTCTATTCTGTATATCAACAAGATGTATGGTTTGCACCAGTTTCGAAAATTTTTGAAAACCCATATTTTCTTTATAATAGGAAGTACCATATGTGCCGATCAGTACATTCTGAGCCTAGGATAGTGTACAAGTAGTATATGTATTCCAATGAACTTTTACATTTCTAGTGGTGTAGTTGGTGTAAACCTTGAAACGTTTCTGTAAATAGCGTAACGATTTGTCATTTCAGCCATTGTCACAAATATATAAGCAGTAATGTACCTCTTGAAGAAGATTATGGGTTGTTCAAGTATGGAGAATTGAATATTTCGAATTTCCAAAATCCATATAATTTACGAGTATATGCCCATGCTCTTGGGAACGAGAACTTACTAATTAGTCTTCGAAAAATCCGAAAATCGGCATGAAAAGTCAATCAAACTTGTATAAAAAAGTTATTAGCAAATTGAAAATATTGAAATACGACTTTTTGACATCTCTCCACATGTTAGTTTCCGGGACACACAATTATTTTTCACATTAATTTTGCTCCGATGTTCGGAATCATTACCACAATGCTTTTTAATTATTACTGAATATACGAGGACGTAATAATAACGCTTAGCGGACATTGATTTCAATCAGCAGCGCTTAATGTAAAAATAGTGATATTAATGACTTTGACATGGATTAATGTTCTAGTACATCGATTCTATGCCTAGTAAACATAGAATTTTGAATCAATTGATAATTGAAGAACATGAACTAATTACCAAATGTACATTAATTATTAATCAGTTAGCATTATCATAATGGAAGAAAGCATGGATTAATGTCCTAGAACATTGATTCTATGCGTAGTAAACATCAATTGATTAATAAATTTTGAAACAATTGATCATTGAAAAACATTTACTAATCATCTAATATGCATTGATTAATAATTTGTCAGAATTATCATAATGGATAAATCAATAATAGTATTCCTGAAATAAAGGATGGAAAAAAGTATCAATACGAAATGGATCAAACTAAAGATGGACTGTGAAAAAATAAAACCCATTGGTAATTTAGAATCCTCACATAATATTTATTTGAAATTAAAAATAACCATACATTTCACTGACTGTCTAAAAAGCTACATAATACATGAATTTTAGGAAATAAAGAGGTAGACTTCATTTTGAAAAAATAAGCTTCTATGCCCAAATCATAGCACATTCTGCTGGAAAATTGAGATTGAATATATAAAAAATTTCAAAACAAATATCGACGGCCCTGATTAAATTGAAAAATTTATATCTAATTTCATATTATATATTTGTTATGTCTTCACCAATTCCAAATATAAAAGGTTGTATTGCTGTCTTTTTCGCCTTTAGAAGACTTATCCATTCTTCAATTTCTTGGTTGGTTCTTCCAATGTATAAAAATGATTGTTGTAAGTCTTGAATAGTAAATTTAGTGGTTGGGCGTTCTCCTGTTACATTTTTTTTTACAGTTTTGCCTGTAGAAACAAGATATCCATGCAATGCCCACAACACTGTTGCATGGCGTCCATCTGCAAATAAAATCAAGCATATCATCTACTTATATAATCATTCCATATTTATAGTATCAGCTACCAACTGTCATTTGATTGGACGGATATTAGTTTTGAGGAAAACCGAAAATACAAAATTAAAATTGGGCTTATCAAAGCTGGTTGTATACATCACTTACTTTCATTCACATCTAGGCGTAGTTACTGTAATACACCTTTCATGGATTTATCTTCAACGTTTCTATTGGATAGGAACTCTAATATTTTTCCACATCTTTGTTCCCATCTTGTAATCAAGCCGTCGGAATTTTCATAAGCACTGGAGAAATCCATGTCTATCAGGAAATATAATGAAGAATGAGCTTTAAGTGGAAATGAGAAATTAACATTTGTCTTACCATTCTAAATCCCGAGGTTTGACTATAAAAAGTCCATTTTTCTAAAATGGCTGTAGACTCTTAGCATTTAATTTCTTCCAATCGATGTTGGCTGCAGGCTTTCCAATAATGATCGAATTTTTCCGAACTTAAATTGTCAAATTTGAGTGACATGATTTCTTCCTCCGCATCTTGTTCTGGGACTAAATAGTATATTATTAAACGAGCAATTTATGATAGCCATAATTCACGATGGGACGAGCCGCAGGCGAGAGGCGCAAGTCACCCAAGTGAATTATGGCCATAAATTTCGAGTAGAATACTATACTTTGTCCACAACACTTGATTTCTTTATTAAATAAAAGTCAGTAACGATTTGGTATTATACTAACCTCAAAATGTTCTGACAGCTACATAAAAATATAATTTGACATAATATATAGAGATGAGCGATACTGTAGAAAGTATCAATACAACGTACCGTTATAAATATATTGTTTTAAGATACTTAATATTAGAAAATATCGCTATGAAAAGTATCAATACTAAAAATTACAATATTTTATCGATACGATATATGTCGGAAACAAATTTCCTGAACAAAATACACAGATTTAATAGTTTATTTCATATTGTAGGTACCCCCATCTCTAGTTCATGATACACTGTAGTGTATTATGGTTCATAATTCACGACAGTTGATATATGGGTACCATATTATACCTTCTGTTAGGAGGTAAAATATCGGCTTATTATTAGGTGGTCGTGGACAAATATAATAATTAGCTTATAGTTTACTATTTATAGTACAATTTTGAAAAGTTAATTAAACGTTTTAATATATAATAGATATCAAAAGACTTAAGATTATCTTACTGAATTTTAGTAATTTTCGAGAGGACTTATTTTCTTTTTTAGTATCGACTGAATTATCTCTTGTCCGTGGGAAAGCCTGTTTAAATGTGACTGTGGAATTTAGCCATTAATTTTACAATTTCCTCTTTTCGATGTCCTGCAACACATGCAAAAAAGTTACTTTATTAGGCATATTATACTTTTATATACATTTCAATTTAAAATTATCTTTCCAATGATTCAGTAGTAAATCTATTAATTATTTCCTCTTCTAACCTATAGCTAGTTTTCATAGTCATTGGTATTCGTTTTCTTCATGATAGCGGGCAATTTTAGCTATTAACCGGCTTCGTTGCTCTGCATCAAATTTCTTAAATTTATATAATATTCGATAGCGGCTTTTGGCGAGTCGTTTGAAATTTGTGACAGCATGACTTCGCTGCCTATTCAATTGAGTTAGTTGGAGCGCTCAAAGAATATGGAGAATATCTATAACTGGGATGCTGAAAGCGCGTGTTGGTTCGGGGGTGGAAGTTGAAGATCTTATACCACGATCAAAATTTTCCATAGGAACTCCCATTAGCTCGCGCCATTCCACTAAGCTATTTTCAAACAAAATTTGCGTCTCCTTGTCAACATTTTTCAATAATTTATCTATATGGTGGTACACGTAACACATTTACAAATACTTTTTCACCTAAAACAATGAATATCTCAATTTTTCTTATAATGTCCATAAATACTTTAAAATTACAAAATCAATATAATTATGTCAAACATTACAAATATTAGGAAACTATCGAAAAATCTCGATAAAATATTTAAATAGGTACTTACGGACTAAAATGTCATGAAGATGCACTTGGTTCCAGCTAAGAAGCAACTCACGCAGCTGTTCCACTTCGCTCTTAGATGGGCTAGAATCATCTGATGCACAAAATTGATCGCTTGTTGTATGATGCTGTATCATTAGTTCATCAAAATCGCTTCTTTTATCGAATATATACCCGCTCATTGATTGCAATATCAGGTTGTCTGTCTGGTTAAATGTTGATGGTGGCGAATGATTTGAGTCATTAGATGTTATGGGTTGGGGTTCATTGCTTGATTAATGCATTTGACCCATCATATTGGAGGACATACCCAGTACTAATGTAGAAGGATATTCCTATTCATTTTCTCTCATAGACCACTCCATTGCGAACAGAATAGCACTGGTTGTCAGTCCTAATTCGATGTCGTTAAAATTTTGTATTTGACCATAAATTTGCACATACTCTCATCAGCTTTGGCTTTGTTTTGTAAATATTTTGTTAATCTCTTCATTTTTGCAAATAATTCGTAGTTTCCACACTGAAAAATTTTATTCTTCTGCGAATATAATCATTATCCAAATTTGCGAGCACAAAAAGCTACACTGAGAAAACAGTTAGATAACAAATCTCCTGGGCTGATTTAAGTCAATTTTTGCAAAATTATGGACCCAATTCAGAGTTTTACACAAGAACCTCGGCGAAGTGAACGATTAGCAAACAAAACCATTATGCAGATGACCAATGAGAAATTTACACAGCTCATTCAAACAATTACTGCCTCACATGTGGTACCACCAGCCGCAGCGCAGATTGGAAGCAGTAAATGTAACGCAAGGTTTGATGGTAAGAGATGTATGACAGTTGAATCATTCATTACTACGATCAATATATACAAGGAAATAGAAAAGATTCCAAATGCTGACGCCCTTAAGGGATTGTCTTTATTGTTGACAGGCAACGCATCTGTTTGGTGGCAAGGAGTAAAGGAAGAAGCAACAACATGGGCCCAAGAGCTTTCACTGATCCGAAGTGCTTTCTCACCTACCAATCCGGCGCACCAAGTATATATTGAACTCTTTAAGGACCACCAGGAAGAAAATATGCCGATTGACGAGTTCATATGCAAGAAGAGAGCCATATTGGCGCAACTGCCGTCGAATAGACATGACGAAATCACACAGTTAGATACGATCTTTGAACTACTTCATATCAGGTGTGTTCTTTTTGACTGAGATCTCAGCTCATATCGGTAATGTGCGCGTAAAAAGAACACACCTATCGACATACGCCAAAAGATCTCACGAGACTCTGTCAATAACTACACTGACTTCCAAAAGGGGAGAGAAATTGAGCAGCTCCACAAGGAGGAATCCAAGAAAACCGCTAAAGCACCCGAAAGAACCAACTAGGAAACAGTTCCCCAACGGACTAGTATTAAAAAGAACCGTGGCAGTTTCTGTCATAACAGAGGTCATACATTCACTGAATGTAGGAAAAGGTTGGCAAAAGAGAAAGATGAGTCTTCCACCTCCGCTACAGTCACCGTCAGTTAGTCCAAAACAGAAACCCGACCTAACGGGATCACATGCTACGGGTGTGGAAAGGAAGGATATTATCGCAGTAATTGCCCCATTTGCTCTCAGAATCCGTCTGGAGCTGAAGTAAAATCCATTCATTTTTACTCGATAAATACGCTTACACATCTAAGTACCCAGGTTCCAGCAATTCCTATTACTATGGAAGGTATTCCTGGAATAGCACACCTAGATACAGCAACGAAAACTAGCGTTGTAGGCAGATCCCTGTACCAAAACCTGAAGCTAATACCGAGCTAATACGTTCAAGAAGACACAAGCTACTGTAACTCTGGTTGATGGATCCAGTCGAGCTCAACAAATACTTAGCACTGTCGTGAAGATAAATGTCGAAAATAAAATATTTGAGATAGACTTCATCATACTACCCGAAGCTGAGGACAATCCAACGCTTTTAGGCATCGATTTCTTGGAAAAATCAGCAATGATCTTGGTACTCTCACAACGTTGTTGGTCTTATGCGGGTAAACCAAACGAGCTTTTTGAATTCATAACACAACCAGCAGGAAGAACGCCTCAACTCAAATGCTCACCCCCGACAAATGATAATCAAGCGAATAAGATATGCGCGACTGAAGTAACGCAATAACAGCAAAGACGCTCGCCATTCTTAGAATTATACGCATCGCCCTTGCCTCATCAGGAAGCTTACATGTTACAGGAAATCGACCTCCCAGCACAAACAGATTACCCTGTCGACCCTCTATATGCGGGAGATGGCTCATATTCCTCGAGCACTATCGATGACATTTTCCTAGATAGATGCCTCACCGGCCACGTATAGTCCAAAAAACACGATCCTAGGAAAAGGAGAAGATTCGACTATACACCCGGAGGAAGCAACCAAATTGACTGAAAGTCAGATACACTCTTTTAATGAGCTCCTCCTCAAACATAGAGACCGATTTAGTGAGGACGGTCCACCAACCACATTCACGGAGCACAGCATTGAAACAGATAGTGCCTCACCAATTGCAACAGCTCCATATCGGCAAAATCCCAACCGCCAAACTTTACTCCGGGGAAAACTGGACGATTTGTTGGCATCAGGGATTATTGAAGAAAGGAGTACGCCATGGACGTCGCCCGTAGTCCTAGTACCTAAGAGTGATGGCGACACACGAGTATGTGTTGACTACCGACGAATCAATGCCATAACAGTACCAGACAGGTATCCCTTACCTCGATAGGATGACCTTCTCCAAGCTGCAAAAGCACTGCCATTTATGTCCAGTTTAGACTTTCAATCTGGCTATCATCAAATTCCAGTTCGTGAAAGAGACAAGCAAAAAAACTGGATTTATCACTCCATTAGTAGTATATCATTATAACTGTATGCCATTTGGTCTTCGTTACGCGACCTCGACGTTCCAAAGACTTATGGATAGATTCAAGATATCACTAAATACCGTGGACCTATTAGTATATCTCGACGACCAAATAATTCGTTCGGAGACTTTCGAGAAGCATATAGAAGATTTGGAAGAGGTATTTACCCTACTCCGAACATATAACCTGAGAGCCAACCGAAAGAAATGTCGCTTCAGCTGCTCTCAAATTAAGTCTTATCGTTTGTGCACACCTGTTCGTGGTACCGTAGATTCATAGAGAACTTTGCTAATCTAGCTCGTCCACTCAAGGACCTAACAAAGAAAAACGCTGCCTGGAGATGGAGTAGCGTCAAACAGACTGCTTTTGAAGATTTGAAACGCTGTTTGACCACCAGTCCTGTCTTGAAGCCAGCAGATGATTCACAACCCTATGTTATCAGGACTGATTCCAGCGCCTATGCCCTTGGAAGAGTGAATTGAATACGCCAGTAGGCTTTTAACTGGTGCATAAAGGAATTATAGGTAAGCCTATACGGAAAGGTAAGCCTTGGCCATTGTGTGGGCCATCTCGAAATTCAGAGGTTACATAGAGGGATCCGAAGTCGTAGTAATTACCGATCACCAGCCCCTCAAGTGGCTATTGACCGTGAAAACGCCAACAGGGAGATTAGCTCGGTGGGCATTGCATATCCAGGCTTACAATCTCCACATTCACTATGCACCTGGAAGAACCAATCGAGTTGCAGATTTTCTCTCCAGACCGCCATGTGAAAATGACATGCTGAATTGCCAGATGTGTGGTGTTCAAATTGACCTCCCCACTAGAGAAAGATATCCGGGATCAACAGTTAAATGATCCGGAGCTTCAAATAATAATTGGAGCCTTATAAGATTTTTCTAATGATGAAAATAACCAGAAGTCGATCAATCGTGGCTATTTCCTCCATAAAGGAGTGCTGTATAGATATACGGACGATCAAGACAACAACGACGCCAGACTAGTTGTCCCTAGCCAGGAGATATCTACAATTCTAAAGGCATATCACGATAGTCCAACAGCCGGACACTATGGTATCGATAAACACCAGATCGCCACCCGCTACTATTGGAACAGGATGCGTCAAGACATCTCAAAACATATAGGTGCTTGCCTCGAATGTCAACGATACTAGATTTCCAACAAAAAACCGGCGGGGTTGATGCAAACAAACGTTATTAACCAACGCTTCGAGGTTTCAGCAATAGATCTTTTTGGTCCTCTTCCTGTGTCAGTCGACAATAAGAAATGGATCTTCATCATAGAAGATACGGCTAGTAGATGGGTAGAACTGTTTCCGCTCTCGGAGGCTACCGCTGAAAATTGTGCCAGGACTCTAGTGGATGAGGTGTTCCTGCGTTACGGCTTACCACGCCGAAAAATCAGCGACAACAGTTCCCAATTCGTCTCTGCAGTTATGCAGCAACTTACGTTCTGTTTGGGAATACATTAAAGTTTTATACCCTTATACCATGCTGAAGACAATATGGTAGAACGAAAGAATAGAGATCTTAAAGCTCAATTAGGTACCCTTGTCGGACGCGATCATACGACATGGCCAGATCATCTGCCCGCTATAAGATTCGCAATGAATTCTGCGAGATGTGATAGCACTAAAAACTCGGACGCATTCTTGACTTTTGGAAGAGAAATGAGGACCCTCCTGGATGCCACGGATGATCTCAGTGCTATTGTAAGAAACGAAAACTTCGTTGCCGACATAACGCCAAGGTTCCACCGGTTAGCTTCGTCAATTCAACTGGCTAATGAAATCACCGAACTCAAGCAACACCATAACCAGGCTGTTCAGAACGTTAAGAGACGTCCCCCGTTTATAACCCTGGTGAACGCATATGGATTGAGAGCCATTTCCTTAGCAATTCCGCCAAAGGATACGCCGCCAAGTTAGCTCCCAGAAGGGATGGTCCTTACCTGATACTACGTAAAAGAGGATCTACGAGCTATGAAGTCGCGGATCCCGACAATCCCACAGTACCCTTAGGAGTGTACCATTCGTCACAACTTACACCCTTCCTTCCCTGATAACACAGGACATCCAGTGGATATCCAGTCTGTGTCCAAAACAGGTCTGAATGTCCATGGATATCAAAAGTACATCCATTGGATAGGGCCTGAATGTCCATCCATTGGAACTCTACCATATAAACTATCCAATGTATGTCCAGAAAACGTCCATAAATAGAAGGACAGCAACCGTACATCCATTGGATATCCTCGATGGCCTATCCAATGGAAATCCATCGACAGCTTTCCAATGGACGTCCATAACGTATCCATCATCCAAATCATTAATTATGTCACAAAAATATTACCGACTAAAAGACTGAATGAATCTTGAGTTATAATCCGATTTTATTTATTAATCCCGATTATTTGTTCATAGTTCATTTATGTGCATTAATAATATTAATTGAAATAATATTATCCCCAATCTCTTGCGATTCGAAAATAGCGGGCTTTTAAAACATACCACCAGCGCGCCAATACTGACGGTGGCGGGGGAATAGGGTGTGCTTTGATCGTAGGGTGCTATGGTAGGGTGCACGTTTTCTGGTTAACTTGGTTTTTTAAGTATTTTAGCGTTCTAGTAGTCTTTTAAATTTGGAAATTAAGTGAAATTGAGTGAAATTAAGTGATATTAAGTGGCTTTCTGCAGGTGTAAAGTTGTTTTATTTTATTTGTAGTTGTTGGTGTACACTGCAATTGCATCTCAAATCTCATTCTGGCTTGCCCTTTCAATAGGTATTTATTTACTCAAATATAATATTCAACGTTCAGCTTTCTTGTTCTGAGTTTCCCGATAAATCAATTATCACGATGGATGGAAATAAAAGGAAGAGAAAATGTAACAGTTTAAACAAATATTGTAAGCGATTGCGGAAAGATGAAACACTTTCAGCTGAATACAATGGTGACAAAAATAATTCTGAAGAGCTGTCTCAACTGTCACCATCTTATACAAGTCGTACTGATCATTGCAATGACTTGCCTAATGTTTCAAATGAATCAATTGTTGGATTTCAATCGGTTGCTGTTGAGGCAAATGAGCAGTTTTTATGTACCAATAATACATCTGGAAGAAGTAGCAATGATTCATCTAATGATGATGAAGCTGATGAATCCAATAGAGAATCAAACAAAGATAGTCATGGATTGAACCATATATTCTCATCCTTGAGTTGTAAAACTGATATTATTTGTGAACTGACAAGCTGGTCATTGAAACACAATATCTCTCATTCTGCTCTCTCAGATTTGCTACGAATTTTAAAGAATACATTTACACATTTACCATTAGATGCAAGAACATTATTAAAAACACCAAGGGAAGTTACTTTGAAAATCATTGATCCAGGGCACTACTATTACTTTGGTTTGATGCAATGTCTTGAAAATTTACTAAAACATTCAGAAAACCTATTTTTCAATACAAATGACTTGGAAATATGTATAAACATAGATGGTTTGCAATTAACCAAAAGTTTTAACAGTCAGTTTTACCCAATTTTATGCAATCTGTTCAAGAATAAAAACAATGTGAATATTGTAGGTTTATATCATGGACATGAAAAGCCCAAAGAGGCCAATGCATTTTTGAACTATTTTGTTGAAGATGCCAAACACATTTTGAATAATGGTTTCACATATAATGGAAAAACTTATCCGGCCAAATCATTCATCAAATATTCTCGAGGACATAGTGGATATATGTCTTGCTCAAAGTGTTACGCTGAGGGAAGTTATAGAGAAAATCGTATCTGTTTCCCTGAAGTGGACAATTTAAATTTAAGAACTGATGAACAATTCAGATCAAAGGTTCAAGAAAGTCATCACACCGGTACATCAATATTAGAGTCACTACCAAATGTTGATATGATAAGAAATTTTGTTTTAGATTACATGCATTTGGCTTGTTTGGGTATACAAAAAAAATTAATTTCATTATGGTGTACTGGCAAACCAAAATTTAAGTTATCATATGAACAGATGAAATCTATATCTGATAATTTATTGAAACAAGTACCTAACATACCAGGTGAATTCACTCGTAAGCCTAGATCTATGAGTGAATTCAAAAGATGGAAGGCAACTGAGTTTAGATTGTTTTTATTTTACACAGGGTCATTAGTTCTTAAAAATAACTTGGAAAAAAAATAAATACCAACATTTCTTGTGTTTTCATGTTGCAATGACCATTTTAGCTAGGGAAAGTAGCAGTCTTGATGATATTAACTATGCTGAGGCTTTGTTGAAATATTTTATCAAATTAATGGAGAGGAATATGTTTCACATAATGTGCATAATTTGCTGCATATTTCTGAAGATGTAAAACAGTATGGATGTTTAGACAACTTTAGTGTATTTCCTTTTGAAAACTATAAGCAAAAATTGAAGAAAATGGTTCACAAAGGTGATAAACCACTTCAACAAGTAGTATGTAGGATTAATGAGTTCAATGAAATTCAACAAGGAATAAATGAAATTAAACAGAATTTCCCTTTTCCCTGCAATGAGCATTTTGATGGACCTGTAATAAATTTTTCATTCCAACAGCAATATGGCAAAATTGAATTCAAAGATTTTTTTCTTAGTAAATCTGAACCAAACAACTGTTGTGCTCTTTATAATGGAGATATTATTCTGGTAAAAAATATTTTACTATCAAACAATAAACTATTGTTGATAGGCCAGAAGTTTTTAGCAATGGAAAATTTTTTCACAATTCCCTGTGATTCATCAAGTTTGGGAATATACCTAGTAAGTGATTTGGGTCCTCTCCAACCATATTCTTCAGAAGATATTTTATGTAAATGTGTAAAATTAGATTTTGAAGACAAAAATTTTGTATTTCCATTGTTACACTGATATGTTATTACACACTAGTAATATACTGTCAAAATTTGAAATCATTATCGGCCGTTTGCACCAATTAAGTGACGCTTTAGGAAAGTTTTGCTTTGCACCATGAACAACTTGTCATTTAAAGCTCCACTTAGCTAAGCTTAGAAAATCGCTCGCTTAAACTCCACTTATCCTCAAAGTGGAGATTTATAACCTAACATTTTTGTATTTTGATTGATATATGTCAATTATTTTTCTGTTTTCGGGTATTCGTTTTGCGTTTTCCTATTTCAGGTGTGTTTCTTTATTTTTGAAGAAGAATGTTTATGGAGGATGATTTGGAAGTATTGGACATTCTTGAAAATGGATTTCCTAGCTAGAAGACGGTACAACCGTAAAAATTATTACGAAGAATTGGACGAAAAAACTTTTTTCCAAAGGTTTCGCTTGACCAAGCCAACCGTTCTACAACTCGTAGAAACGCTAGTAGATTCTTTGGAGCATCCGGACAATTTGTAAGCCCAATTCTTAATTCTGATTAAAAACTTATTGTGCAGATTTTATAATGATAATTGATAACTAGGTAGGTATCAGATATCGTTTTTTTAACAATCATTATTTTTTGCTCGTAGAAATGATCCTGTTTCGCCTGTGAACCAAATTTTAACAGCTTTGCGCTTTTATGCAACAGGGACTCATCTGTCAATGATTGCAGATTTCATGGGAATTCATACTGCGACAGTATCAAGAATAGTCAAAAAAGTTTCCAATGCCATAGCCTCCCTTAGTCAACAATATATTAAAATGCCCCAAGAAAATGAAATGCTGGAAGTACAACGAGAATTTTTCAATATTGCTTCGTTTCCTAGAGTTGTGGGCTGCATAGACTGTACACATATCAAAATTCAGTCACCAGGTAGGTATACGCATAGTTTTTCAATAGAATAGGAAAAAGTAGTTGGAGCTCAAGACCTTTTTATTTTCATTCAGGGTGCGCAAACTTCTGGCTATATATGTATTTTTCTATGATAGTTATGACATTTTTACATTGTAGGAGGAGGAAATGCTGAAGTGTACCGAAATCGTAAAGGGTATTTCTCACTTAATGTACAGGTTGTTGGTGATGCTCGTTTACAAATCAGAGATATTGTTGCTCGTTGGCCTGGTTCTACCCATGATGCCACTATATTTGCAAATAGTTGTATTAGAGCAAGGCATGAGAATGGAGAATTTCCAAATACTATTTTGCTTGGTAAGCAGTAAATAAATTGTAATATATATATTTTTAACTTATGAAAATGACAGCAAACTGTGTGCATGTTTTGTGTTGAGGAATTTTGATCAAAATTATTATAACTTCTGTACGTTCCTTGTGGTATATTATTCATTCTTTTCTTTTTAAAAATTAAAAAGAAATGAACAAAATTATTATGATTTTATTTTTTTCAGGTGATAGTGGCTACATGCTCAAATCTAATTTTAGGACGCAAATATATATCTCCATAGAAGCTCAATTTTAACTAGTCAGCAAAGACTACCCTTCACTTCTTATATACACTGGCCAGCAAATTTAACGCACCACTGAATTATTTTGAATTATTTTAGAAAATTTATATAAAAATGAAAATATTTATTTTTATTTTAAGCTGCCGTAGTACACACATTCTAAATTTATAGAGTTGGTTTTTTTTTAACGAAGTCTGTTTATCCTATCCTTATTTTGTTGGAATTTAGATAAAATGTCAATTAACATACCACTTTTTTTTAGGTTGTTTTTGGGTTAAATTTATCATTTTCACTAAAATTTTACATTTGTGAGCTACAGTGAAGTAAAGTGTTTATTATGGAACGCCAGTCTAGAAATTTGACCACAGAAGAGTGTGCTCAGGCAGTCATTTTACTGGAAGAGGGATGGAGCTTTCGAAGAATTGGACAAAGATTTGGTGTATCTCATACATCCGTTTCCCGTATGATCGAACGTTATAGGGAGACCGGTCAGCACTTAAGAAGACCTGGTCAAGGCAGACATCGCATAACTACGCAAGTTCAAGACCGTTTTTTGAGAGTTTCTGCTTTAAGACAACGGTTTGTGACAGGAAGATTGCTACAGACACAACTACAGGAAGCAGATGGACTCAGAATTTCAACTGATACTGTTCGTCGACGCCTAGCTGAATCTGATCTGAGACCAAGAATCCCAGCGCGAGGACCAGCTTTGACCCCAGAGCATCGTAGAGCAAGGTTAAATTTTGCTAGAGTACATGTTGATTGGGCTGATGAAGATTGGGAAAGAGTTCTTTGGTCAGATGAAAGCAGATTTTGTCTATACAACTCAGATAGACGTATAAGGGTTTATCGAAGACCAAATGAAAGATATGCCCAATGTAACTTCCAAAACACGAGATTATTTGGTGGAGGGTCAGTTATGTTTTGGGGAGGAATCTCTTTAACTGCTCGTACTGACTTGGTGGTTATTAATAATGGCAGTTTAACAGCAGATAGGTATATAAGGGAGATCCTGCAAGAACATGTGATATCATTCGGCCCTTACATTGGTGAGAATTTTTTGTTTCAGCAAGATAATGCCAAACCGCATGTTGCTCGGATTGTGCAAAATTACTTTAACGAGGTTGGAATTGAAACTATGGATTGGCCAGCCAACAGCCCTGACCTTAACCCAATTGAGAATGTTTGGGACATGATTTACCGCCGTTTTCAAGAACTTCCTAACCCTCCCAACACTTTGAATGACCTTACTGGCGATATTGTCCAAATATGGAATAATTTGGATCAAAACGAGATAAGGCCCGTAATTTTGAGCATGAATAATCGCTGTCGTGCTGTTATTCAAAATAGAGGAGGAAATACCCGTTATTAATTATTTTTAACTAAACAATTTTTTTATTTTTTTAATTTTCTTGTTTTTTTTTAATTATTTTTTCTTATCTTATTTTGAAATTACATCTTTTGTTATTACCCTTATTAAGTAAGAATAAGAATATACTTAACTAAGACATAAAAATATTTGATCAATATTATGAAATAAAACATATTTCTCAAAATAGAGTAGTGGTGCGTTAATTTTGCCGGCCAGTGTATAATATATTCTGCATATTTTGAAAATACAGGATAAAATGCACATATAACGTACTACTTTTAACTTGTGAAAATGATAGCAAGGAAATGACAAAAACTGTGTGCATGCTTTGTGTTGAGGAATTTTAATCAAAATTAAGTATTATGATTTTATTTTTTTCAGGTGATAGTGGCTACATGCTCAAATCTAATTTTATGACGCCGCTTCAAGATCCTAGAACTAGGGAAGAGCAGCGCTATAACGAGTCCCACATTAGAACAAGAAATAGCATTGAACGCCTTTTTGGTGTCTTTAAAAGGAGGTTTCCTGTATTAGCTCTTGGTATCAGAATTAATATAGATACAGCTTTGACAGTAATTATCGCTTGTGCAGTATTGCACAATATGGCAAGGGTAATGAAAGAGCCAAAAACCACCACTTCCTGAAGAAATTGATGGGGCACATCTAGATTTTCTAATTGAAATGGGAAATGTCCCAGATGTGCAAAATAATGAAGTTTCCAATTTGAATCATACCAGAAATTCTCTAATAAATAACTATTTTGTCAATTTGTGAAAATAAGATAGTATATGTATAGTCATATGCAGTTTTATCATGCGGTTTATACGATTCAATAATGTATTTGGTTTCCAGCGATTCTAAAAAGTCTTTCACCAGCTTAGTTTTTATTTTAATATTCAAAGTGACAATATGAATAATAAGTAGCAATTTTCCGATTTTTTGTATCGTCAAGCAAAAAAAAAATGGTACTTAGTTTGATAGATTATTTCGAGAATGTAAGAAAAAGTGAAAATTTGTCAATCAGTGTAAGCTAACATTTTGGTAACCTCTGTGTTTTTTTTGTTTATGGCTTCTAGCTGTCTTTTTTTTATTTCTACATCTAATTCTAAACTTTTAATTTGAAGTTCATGTTTTCTCTGCAAATATAGGGGAGACCGGGGTTGGTTTGGACACTTTTTGGGTTTTATTTTTTATTTATTTGTCTAAAAATGTTACCTTTATGGTTTTTAGGCTAATGTGTAGACTTGTCCTTTAGGTTTATATACTCATAATATAAACTTTCCAAGATTGATATATTTTCAGAAAAAGGCCAGAAATTAGAGGCACTACATCTGTCCAAACTATCCCCGTGTTTGGGGATACTTTGGACGGCACCTGGGGATGGTATGGACAGAACACAAACAGTGATAGGTACAGCAACAGAAACATTTTTAATTCATATTTTGTCTAAATATAAAAGTAGAAAAGTAGGTATATCAAAATAAGTCACTGCAGGCAGAATCCCGATAGGTCAGTGTTGAAATAAAGCATGCCTTTGAATCTGGGACGCTTGTCTTCTATCGCTTTCGGAAGGATCAAAATCACTTGTGAAAAATCCACAAATGAAGTTTCTTCGGCTGTAGGTTGAAAGCGATTAGACGGAAGCAGTCGCCTGTAGAACTTTACTTCAAGTCCGTCTCGCAACTTACTTTTTACTTTTGCCACATAATTCATCGCAAACTTGCCTTTCTTCGATGGAACTTTTACAATTAGAAAGTCATCTTCAACGGCATCGTTGCCACTTCTAAGGCACTCGTCACTTTCTGCCTCCTCTTCCCATTCAGAAGAAGAATCTTTCATGATGACTTCTCCCATGTCTTCATCTGAAGAATCTTCTTCGAAAACAGTCTTCTTTGTTTCAAATACCTTCTTCTTCACTACCTTGGCTTTCTTTGCCATTTTCACTCTCTCTTTTAGTTCGAGTTCTTCTTTTTCTGGTGTGTCTGTTGCGATCATACTTCTCCCACGTTTTCTGCCACCCTTACCCAATTTCCTTGGCTTAGCTTTTGGGTACGGATTCAATTGTTCTGGAGAAACGAACTCCGATTGTGCCGATGTAGAAGCAACTGGTGTGGGAAACTGATGACTCGATGTGGGAACTGGTGTATGAGCCTCTGTAGAACAGTTGATTGTAATAGAAGGATCCACAGCAGCAGTGTGTCTGCCTGCTCCTTTAGATGTTGACACGATAGGTTCCGAAGAAGTACTGGGAACAAGAGGGTCCGGAAATGGACGATCCGAGACCGCAGAGCAGAGAAAATCGTGGTCTTGGAAAATGTTTCTATCAAATGGCGAGATACCACATTTCAGGAAACCTGATTTCACATTTTCAGGAGTTGCAGCACGATCCCAAGCTTTGGAACATAGCTCAGGAAGTGCGTAGATTGATAGAGTTTCATTGGGATGGGCCAACATCCATGAGTGGACTGCTTCACTGTAGTATTTCTTAAACGGGCCAAACACGCAACGGTCCAGGGGTTGTAAGTGGTTGGAAGTGTGCGGCGGAAGTGTCAAAATTGTAATTCCATTATCTCGGCAGAAATTAACACCTTCCAAGCTTATATGAGACTCGTGATTATCCATCAATATCAACACAGGATGTTCTTTATCACACCTCACATTGTCTTTAAAAAATTTCAATACTAACACGAAGTTATAGGTGGTCATCCAACCAGATTTGTGGACCAATCCTAAAGCTCCAGGTGCTGCTCCAGCCATCATTCGCTGTTTGTCGAAGCGGACACGTGGGAATATGAACACGGGAGGTAAAGAATTGCCATTGGCACAAATTATACCCACTTGAGTCATCAGTTCTCCTCGCTCTCTCGAAGTCACTTGGCCAACTTGCTTTTCACCCTTTTGTCCAATTACTTTGGCCACTGGAGGCACTGTGGTGACTCCCGTTTCATCAAGATTAAATATATCTGAAGGTCGGAACTTCTTCCTTTGCATAACATTGTCCACTTTGTCAAAAAAGTCGCCGACCGTGGTTTTATTGAATGCAGTCATTCTGGCAAGTGAGGTTGCCTCAGGTTTTCTAATGGATAACGTAGGATTTCTCTTCATAAACCCAGTAAACCAGTCACTACCAGCTTGCCCTTTTCTTTTCCAGGATTCAGGAAATTTTAGATTGTTTACGTCAGCGAATTGTAAAGCTATTTGTCTGCATTTTTTCGGTGTCACTCCGTAAAACATTTTGGAGCATTGTAGTAAATACCCCGCCAATGCTTTCTCCATTTGGTCTGAGAACACCTGTCTTCTATGGAAATTTGGTTTGAACGACAGAGTGTCTATGCCCATTTCTCTGGCCTTCTTTACATAAAGTGCAAGACGAGACTTCGTCACGTTTCGAATAGCTGCCACATGGCGCAAACTTCCACGATTGTTTAAAACATCTTCAACCGCCTGCTGTAGATCACCTTCAGGAAAGGTTCGTTGAGTTTTTCTTTTAAATTCCCGTGGCATCTGGAAAAGATAAAACAGTTCACATCAACAGATAGGTACATCGGGGATACATTGGACAACGTGTCCAGTTGTCCAATGTATCCCCAACAGGTGTAATCACACATTTCTGGCTGTGAAATCTGAACCAAAAATTGCATCTTCACGAAACATACTTGAATATATTCCTACTAGTCTCCATTGCATGCAAATTGAACGCCAAACAGAAAACATTAAACTAAGTTACAGAAAAACCTTACGTTCTTACCTTAAAAAGTTATATCATAGGTGTCTAAAAGTAAACAAGCACTGTAAAAGTCACAATTTTATAACGACGGTTATTTGTTTCTGTCAACTGGTCTCTCGCAGTGTTACCAATATGTACAATCGATCGCGGCAGTAGAATTCACTTTAGGGCGGGAAATTTGAACCTGTCCACTGTATCCCCGTGTCCAAACCATCCCCGGTCTCCTACCATTCTTAGTTGTGATTCTTGTCTCAAAAAATCTTCATCCACAATTTTTTTGTCAACTAATTGCTCATACTTAGTGTGGAGTGTTGATCCAGACATCAACTGAATTGTTGAATGAGGACGTCGTCGTGAGGTGAGACCATTTTCTCTTGAACCCTAAAATTTATTATTTTTATTAGACATTGATATTATTTACTATTGTTTTCAATGAACAAAGAGTATCTACCTTGGATTTATATGATCTCTTAAAATTTCTTGATTCTTTTTTCTCTGCATTACCATCAGACACTGAAGGTGGTTGTCTTTTTTCGATACATATGTTGTCAGTATCAACGGTATTAGCATCATATACAATTTCAACATTATTTCTTGTAGAATCATCTATTAATTCACTTATTGATCTTTTCAAATTATTTGGCCTTTTTAGATCATCTGCTTTAAAATGTGACCAATTGCTTTTGGATGGTGTTTCACAAATACTATCACAGCTCTCTTCTTGGATATTTATTACTTGATATTCTGAGACATTATCATTGGGCATTTGTCTTAAATGTGTACTTGTAGAAGTTTCCATTTGGAGGTCAAAATTTTCACTGTTAGATAATGTGCTTAAACCAGATGTCTGAGGCTCGGGTTGCACTTTTCTTATGTGACAGTCACTATCAAATGGATTCTCTAAACCAAAGACGGTTTTGTCATTAATTATATCAAGCAATAACTCATCGGAATCGTCTGTTTTAGATTTTGCGAAAGGACCCCCTCCAGTTAAATACAGCTGCTTTTTTGCTCTGCCACCTTCTTCCTTAACTTTTTTTTTTTATTTTCATAACACTTCCTCAAAGATTCAGCACTCCTGAAGCACAAGTTTGGAGCTACCAGATTAAATTCAGCTTCAATTTTTCGCCAAATTTCATTTTTATCGGAAACTGACAAACCATCAGTTTTCTTATTCTCAATAATATCTTTGTACTTTGCAGCTAAAGATATTAGCAGCTCTTTCTCTTGTACTATATAATTTGCCGATCTGATTTTCTTATTTTTAACTGTGTCCATTATCAGTAATTTTCTTATTAAGAAAACAAGAATAAAATCTTTTGATTTTCAAAAATTCAAAAATTGACGTTTAACAGTTTTTAATACATTTATTTCAAACCATAAAAACGAAAAGTCACCAGAAACCATAGAGAAATCAATAAAACTCAACTTAAAAAGCGATGTTGAAAAATGTATTAAACACTTAGCTAAGAAGCCGAGGAAAAAATTGGTGCAACTGAACTTTCACTAAGCGACCCTTAAATTTTAAGCTCGCCTTAGTTATTCTTAGCTTATGCTTTTATTGGTGCAAACGGCCATTAGTGTATTAATTAATGGGAAAAATGTGATTGAAGGTGCGTAAGAATTTGAATTTTAATGCTACGGTTTGAAGCGACATCTTACGGAGTACATACATATTTTGCTGACTGACTCTCGCCTTGTTTAACGCTTGGATTTTAATCAGAGTCTGTCCTCCAAATTTCGAAGCTTTCCAATCCTACGCGGGTAAATCAGAGCGCATTGGCTCTTAAATATAGTTTGCTGATTAATTGAAATCCGAATAAGCTGACTTTTTTTACATTACAGAGACTTATCATGAAACACTGACAAAATCGGCAATTGCTGAATATAACAGTGATTTAACAGATGTCGATGAGTCTCGAGAGAATAGAAAAATGAGGAAAAAAAGAACTGTTGCCGAAAGTTCTCCAGAAGATGATCACTCTGAAGATAACTTGAACATATCCCAGCTTCCAAGGAGAAATAAACCAGTCCCTGTTGTGAAAGGTTTGAATAAACAAATTCTGCAAGATATGAAAATGGAAGTAAATTAGTAACATTTGACCACAACAATTTTTTATTTCAAACTTCAGCCCACCAAAGGATGCAAAATGTCCAACAATCCCAGTCTTCAATTTCACTTGAAAATGCAGATATTATAATTGAAGAAGTATTCACAGGGGAGCCTGCTAGGAATAATTTCTTGGAACTGAGATCAGAACGGGATTTTACCGAGTGCAAGTGCTGCTCAGTACATCAGATTGGTTAGTTATACATGTATAATTAAAATTTCAGTACATACCGGGTGGTGACTCGACCTTAGGACCATAGGATTTTAACATGGGAAATCAGAAAATCCTAAATATTTGCTGACCAGCAAAAGATAACCCAACGAAATTTTGTGTGGGCGTAAAGTACATTACTTCTGACAATATTGTCATAAAATAATCACTGTTTAATAGCAAATGAGTTTAAAAATTGGGATAATAAATTTAAAAACACAACCTGTCATTCAAGTACTTGAATTTGACAACTACTGCCGAAGTCGGTTATAGCGCAGAGATAGGAGTGGTTGGTTTATACGCGGATGGCCCGGGTTCGAAACCAGCATAATATTACTTTTTTTTAATTCTTAATAAAAATTTGCTTTTTATCGTTTTTTAAATAAAATAATTTTATAAGTTCTTAAAATTTTAAAACGATAAAATAAATTATGTTAAAGTCCTATGGTCCTAAGGTCGAGTCACCACCCGGTATATAAACATGTTTTTCTTATGCAGTCAATATTTGTTTCTTTATTAACATGACCTATTTTTGTAGACATCCACAAAATCATTGAGAACATGGCAAATATAATGGTCATTCTTCATACACTGTTCTTTTCTTTTCAGGGAGTCTACAAAATACAGAATTTATCGATATGAAAAACTCCGAGGAAGCCATTAAAAAGTATTTAAGGCGAGCACGCGAGAGAAATGCCCATGGAAACAAATAATTATATTTTAGTTATTTATTTAATGAATCCATATAGATGATCAATACCTCTTTTTATTCACAATGTAAATACAGTGTGTAAAAGCCAAATGGAATAAATTCATTATTTCGGTTACTGTACATATTTATAAAAAATCCCGAAACACGTCAAATTTAAATTATAACTTGACATTCTTTAACGTGAAAATGCAACCCCTACCTTCAACCCCCTTAGAATGACAGGTACAACCCCCAATTTTTTAAATGGGAAGTATAGGCTTGTGATATATCATTTGAAAGGTCTCTTCATTCTCTATTCAAAAATGTTATTGTTTTTAAATTTAATGCGAAAATTAACATAAAAAAATTAATATCATGTTGTTACCGAAATTCGCTAAAATATACCCGGAACTTATTACAATATTACTTAAAACTTATTTCCCGTTTAGGTCTTGATAATGAGAAAGTGAACAAAAACCGTAGCAATGTGGTTTTTAGATGGTAACCATTAAAAAACTTAAGAATTTCCGTGGCAACGCTATTTTAACAAGCAGTAGTAAATTGTTTTATTTAAGTTGTCATTGTTGTAATTTAAGTATAAAGTTTGTTCAATTCAATTCTGAAAAATGGTTAGATTAACGGAAATGCATAAAATAACAGTTTTACAAATGATTGGTTACGGAGATAACATCCGAACACAACAGGAAGTAACTCGCCTATTTCATGAGAAATTTCCTAATTTACCGCCTATATCCCAAGGAACAATAAGTAAAATAGAAAAGCAGTTTCGCGAGTTTGGTCATGTAAGGCAGATAAAAAAAGCAGCTGCTAATGCACTGAGTGATGAACTCAAATTAGATGTGTTGCTTGAGTTTCAGGAAAACCCACATACATCGAGTAGACAGGCATCCACTACATTCAATGCTAGCCATACATCGATAGCAAACATATTAAAAGAAAATAAATTGCATCCGTATAAGATGATACCTACTCAGGAGCTCATGGAAGACGATTTTGATAGGAGAACTTTTTTTTGTTAGCAAATGATGGACATGTTGGATAACAATATTATCCAATTAGAAGACGTTATGTTTTCTGATGAGTGTACTTTTTTACTTAACGGTCATGCTAATCGGCAAAATTGCCGCTACTGGTCCACGGAAAATCCTCACTGGATGAGAGAAGAACACACTCAATACCCTCAAAAGGTTAATGTTTGGGCAGGGATTGTAGGGAACAATATAATTGGTCCCTTTTTTATTGAGGGCAACTTGAATGGCAACAATTATTTGGCACTACTTCAAAATGATGTCATTCCAACGTTGGCAAATTTATATCCTGATCCAGGTAATCCTCAAGTTCCAGCGAATACGATATGGTTTCAGCAGGATGGAGCACCACCACATTACCAACTTAATGTCCGGCAGTAGCTCGATACAATATTTCCCAATCGGTGGATAGGGAGGCGAGGATCGATTGAATGGCCAGCGCGATCACCTGATCTTACATTATTAGATTTCTTTTTATGGGGATATGTGAAGAGCCATGTGTACAAAACTAAACCTTCTGATTTAAATGACTTAAAAGAACGAATAACCTTTGCGATTAGGTCGATCACGCCTGATATGTTAAATAATGTTAGAAGACAGTTTTATTTGAGATTAGGATGTTGCCAAGACGTTCGCGGAGAACATTTTGAACATCTACTTCATTAACATTCATAGTTCTTTTTCGTGTTCTACATTTTATTACGTTTTGCATTACATTTTAGTTTTTGATTGTATTGTAGCGAATTTCGGTAACAACATGATATTAATTTTTTTTATGTTAATTTTTGCATTAAATTTAAAAACAATAACATTTTTGAATAGAGAATGAAGAGACCTTTCAAATGATATATCACAAGCCTATACTTCCCATTTAAAAAATTGGGGGTTGTACCTGTCATTCTAAGGGGGTTGAAGGTAGGGGTTGCATTTTCACGTTAAAGAATGTCAAGTTATAATTTAAATTTGACGTGTTTCGGGATTTTTTATAAATATGTACAGTAACCGAAATAATGAATTTATTCCATTTGGCTTTTACACACTGTATATGAGTATAATATAAATTAATAACACTATTAGTGTGGAAGATCGTCATAAAATTTCCAAAACTGCTTATCTAGGACCGTTTTTAAAGACTGTAAGTGATTGTACTTTTCGGTCCTAATTTTTGGACGAGTTTTATACAGCTGAGTAACTGTATAATTTCCACTCCTTGGTCTTTTAGGAAACTCTGTCCAGATATCATTATAATTAATTTTATATTTTATTTCACCGGCAGGAAGGTACATTAAACCATGAAGTTCCGAAACTTTAGGATCTCCGGCTTTGTAACCAGGTCTTATAGATGAATAATAACCAATTTTAGAAAAATCTTTAAAATCATCATAATGCATGTATTTTACGTTG
The DNA here is from genome assembly GCA_963978555.1 of Galerucella nymphaeae. NCBI lineage: Eukaryota > Metazoa > Arthropoda > Insecta > Coleoptera > Chrysomelidae > Galerucella > Galerucella nymphaeae. The sequence continues at coordinate 3,036,037 of OZ021706.1, read as the reverse complement.
TATGGATTTTTAAGCTGAAGACACAATAAAGAATACAAGATACAGGAGACAAATAACAAAATACAAAATACGGGCTTTAAACTTATTTAAAACACAACCAACGTTTAGTCACTAGTATCTACCAATTAAAAACGAACATTTTACCAAGGGGGTGTGACAGTGAAGAACTTAACCTAACATTTTAAAATTTGTTTTGGTTGGTTTGTCATTAAAATTTGTTTAGGTTGTTGAAATTTGTATAATCCTGAAATATTTTTTTTGTTTGCTAAATACTTATAAGTAATGGATAATTTAGAAGCAAGGGATATAATAAAGGTACTTTCAACTCTTCAAAACAGTGACAACTATGGCAATAAACAACGATTCCGATTGGTCAGATACAAGAATAAGATACAAAATACCAAATTTCCGAAATTCTGTATCCATGACATGTATTTTGTTTCCTATAACTTTTTATTTTGGGTTACAGCATTGATTTACATGTATCAAGTTTTTGTCGCTTGTCACTTGTACTTTGTATTTTTTATTGTGTCTTCAGCTTTATGACGAGCTTCGCGACAAACATTTATATAATCGGTAGGCAAATAAATGTCTCTGTTTTTTAGTTTTCTGTCCAACGTGCTGTGAACCGAGTCCACTTCCATCTGACTATGCCCTTTTTCAAAAAACTTGATATATTATTATTTGGTTTTCAATTGAAAATTTAAGAAGAGCATTCGATAATATACAGTTCTTGTTTTGGCCTCAAGTCCTCCATGGCTCTCATCCCATAAATAACACGTCACTTCTCCATCAAATAAGTTGTAAATGGTATAATTATGCACACAGAGTTTTGTTTTATAGTATATTGCACTTGCTTTAAGTACAGGGGCTAGCTTAACAGCTTGTACGTCGACTGTTAATACTAATAACTTTCTATCACTTTCTTGACAAGCCTTTTTGTCTTCTTCCTTGGAAGAACGTGCCATATCCTTTCTTTGCAAATGAGAACTATAGATGTCATCAGCTATATTACCAACTTTATGTCCAATGCAAACGTCGCATTGATCTTTCCTTGGGCGGTATAACTTAATGTTTTTTTCCTTGAGGGAGTCAAATAATATTTTTTCTGAAAAAGACTGTTGTCCTTGCTTTTCACAATACTTCACATATTCTCGGTATAGGTCCATTTTGCTTTGAAACAGAGGCTCTAAGTATAATTTTGTGGTGGAGGCGCGGCAATAATGCGATGACATTTTTGGCAAAACATCTAAATAATTCTCAAGGACCTTCTTTTTTTCTTTAGTAGAATGTCTAGTTCGTGCGTCATTTGACTTTTCTTCAACAGCTACATGCATTCCAAATGCCTTCCTACTATACTCTCTCACATTCCATTCCTTTATTCCCAATGTGGAAAGAAACATTTTCTTGCACACTCTTAGTTCCCTTTTTAAGACTGTAAATTAATGTTTCATTTCTTCTTGAATCTGCTTTCTTTCTCTTTGCTGGGACTGTATCTACAAGAGAGCTAATATAAGTCCTTTTCATATCCCACGTTAAATCTTCCCAGAACGTTTTAAACATTTCTTCCCTTTCTCCTTCTGTAAATATCCCACATTTCAGTACCTTTGATTTTTGACACTTTTGTGAAGTACAAGTTGGGCCAATACTTCGTGGAGCAACTGCATTTATCAGTTTATATTTACCATCTGTGTCTTTCTTAAGTCCTTTGTATGACTTTCCACGCATTCGCAAATATTTGTTTTTTGTTCTTTCTTCTCTGGTAACCAGTTTACTTTTTTTCTTCAAAGGTTCCTCCGTTTCTTCTTGAGTTCTATCTTCATTTTCTAATTCATCGTCTTCTATATCACTATCTGAGTTATTTTTGTTATATTTTCGTTTATTTGTGTTATTTTCGTTATCATTCTTCTGGGATCCCACTGGGTTATCCTGCAGTTCTTCTTGGGTGATGTCGTTTTCATCTTCTAGTTGAATATATTCAGGATCATTTTTTGGGTCACTCTCGTCGTCGTCACTGTTTTTGTCACTGTCGTTGTTGTCACTCTCTTCATCATGAAGGGGAATATTTTTGGGGTGACATGTATTTCCATTATCTTCATTGTTATCTAGGTTTTCAATGTCGTCTTCGTTGTTTGAATTCTTGTCTTGATTCTGTTCAATGTCTTTGTCGGATTCAACTACTGTTGAATTGTTTAACGCCACAATCTCTTCTATTATTACATTGTTGTCAATGTAAAAGTTAGGAATGTCTATATCTGGTAAAATTTCGTTAATGGGTGAACACTTTTCGCAAGCAAAGGTATTTTCAGGCATCTGGCACTCTTGATCATGAATTTGTTCTAATGCTTTAAGCACCATAACTTTTCCCCTTGGTAAGGACATCTTCTGAAAATAATAGTTTATTATAAACCTCTAGACTAAAGTGTAACTTTTTATCCCGAAAGTTTGTATCCTGACCGAATGGAGGAATACAATTCGTCAAGCGATAAAAAAATAAGCGCCCCTATAGTAAGGTCATTGACAAAATAAATGTCAAAATAACATTATTTAGGCAGACACTGAAAGTTAGTCCAGATAAAGTATACAAGTAAACAAAAAATACAAAAATATTCAAATAATTAAGTCAAGTGGTATAAAAATGAGACATTTTATACAACTTTTAATTTTTAAACGGTGTCCTTCTTGAAATAAGTTTTGTTTAAATGGTGATAATATGCAGATTTTGATGCTGAATAACATAGAAACGACGAGTTGAAGAAAATCTTAATGGGTTTAAAGGAAAAAAATGAAACTTGTGTCTTATTTTTACCCGCCACTTCGGGAAAAAATGAGACAAGGGGTGGGTAAAAATGAGACATACCAATTTTCAGCGTTTATTTTGTTGTTGGTGGTCTGGAACAATTATAAGATGGCCTGGTTGAAAAATGAGACAAAATTTGATATGATTTTTTTCAGATTTATTTAAAAATGAAGTGAGAACTAAAAATTGATACAAAAAAAAAAACATTATTTGGGTCATTTTTACCCATTACCAATTCAATAAATGTAAAAACAGTTGTAAAGCAAACTCAAATCGCATTTCACGAACAAATTAAAAAACATAAAATAAAATCTAAATAGTTACATTAACATAAAAAATAATAATACAGATTAACACAGTTAATAGGAACTTAAATTGCAGTCTACATATAAAAGTAAAAATAAAAAATTAACTCGTAAGTGTAGGCATTAGTTAACATTAAATTTATTCATATCTATATTAAACACGAATTTCTTTGATACCCTAGCAGTACCTCCATGCGTTGTTGGAGGAGGTAGTTTCATGACTACGTCATCCTTTGGTACTTCATATTTCTCTGGTATTTGAGGAAATATAAAATTTTCACCCTTTCGACGCAAATACGATACAGAAAACTCGTCAGTCCCAACAAATTCTACTAGCGCAACGTAATGCATTTCTTTTTTTTTTTGTACAAAACTTGACCAAAATATAGTCCCCAATATTTATTTCACTAGTTGTATAATTAAATTCTTCGACTGCATGATTTTCTCTTTCTTCTTCCAAAACTTCGTTTAATGTCATATTTTCTATGTCACTTTCTTCTTGGTAAGTAACACTTTCTTCGTCTGAAGAGGACTCCGTTACTTTTGTCACCTTTTTCTTTGATTCTTTTTTCTTTTTTTGTAACAACTCCTTTTCCTTAATACTCTCTAAATATTCGGCGCTCGTTAAAACAGCACAACCGGAATTAACTTTCCTCCTTCTTTTTATTTCAGGATTTGTTTTGTTGTTCTTACGTAACAAAATATGCTCAAATGAAGTAGACGAAGTTGGTTGTGGCTCAGCATTATTAGCTTTAAATGTCTCAGTTTCATTAGTATTATTTCCTGTTTCTTCTTCAGTTTCCCGTTCGATATTGTTTGCTTCAACCTCATCATTTTCCTCTTCTTGGTTTAATTCACAAATATCTAATGGATTAGGGTTTCGGACACTTTGGCTGTATTTTTGCAATTTAATTTCATTAAGACGTTCAACTGGATATTTTTCTCTAGAGCAAGGAAATATGCCAGTCGATTCAAAAGACTTTTTTATTATAGTCTCTGTAATACCTTCATTCCATAACTCACAGATCATATCAGCAAATTCGCTTTTGGTGAGACGTCTTTGATTTAATCTCTGCCATTCTGTAAGCTTTTGATTCCATTTTAGCTTTAGTGGTCCAAAGCAACACTTGTCCAATGGTTGCAAAATATCTGTAGCATGAGGTGGTAGTTTAAACAATGTGATGTTGTTTTGCATGGCAAGTTCAATGGTTCCCCTATCCAGATGTGAGACGTGACCATCCATAATAAGTAACAGCGGCCTTTCTGAAACCATTGAACAAAATTTGGAAAACCAACTATTAAATACAGCAGTGGTCATCCAGCCTTTATCAGAGACAGCGTAGCAGGTTCCTTTTAAATCGTTTGATCCCCTCCATGTGCTCCATAAGTTTTGTCCCTGATATATAATTAGCGGGGGTAATAATACGCCACTGGCAGAAATACATGCCATTGTCGTAATATTTTCTTTACCAGAACCTTCTATGCTTCTGTGAACTTTTTGGCCCACCGCGGCAACTACCTGGATCCATGTTAAACCCAGTTTCATCCAAGTTGAATATGTGCGAAGGCTTTTCTTGCAAACCAAGTTGTTGTATTGTTTCCCCCAGGCGATCATAGAAAGAGTATATTATGAACGGGTCGCTAGTAGCTGTTCTCCTACACTTTTCCAGCTGTTCCATTTTCTTCTGGCTCAGTCGATTCCTCTTACAGAACGAACGAAACCAGTCATCACCAGGTTTGCCGTCCTTAAATGTAGTTTTTAAAGCATTTTCATTAACATATGTTTGTACAGCTGACTGAATTTCTTTTTTGGACAAGGCAAATCCCCATTTTGCCATAATTTTGATTTTTTCTGTCAAATCTTTTTCTTGTTCATCGGACAGCGCTTGTTTTCGGCCACGTTTTGAAATATTTTTTTGATGAATAGCTCGAAATAATTTGGATTTATCAATTCGGTATTTTTTTGACGCAGCTCGAATAGACAACTTAACCTTCTTTTACTAAGGTAAGCGCCTGCTTCAGATCGTCGTCTGTGTAGGGTTTAGCCTTTGGGACGTAATTCCTAGGCATTGTGAGTTTGAGGTACGTTAACCTAAAAATTGTATATACTTAAGTAAATGTATTATTTTTACCCCAGGATGTGTCTCATATTTACCCAAACAGCCGTCTCAAATTTGCCCCTGCAAAACAACACGTACCTACTCATTAACTGGCAGCAACAGACTAGCCTACTCGTTTGCAGAGAGCCGCGACACATCAGTCTTCGCATTCCGACTTTAACCGAGCGCGCCCGATGGACCGCTTTTGTATGGTAACAAAAGTTTGCGATCTTATTTTAAAAGTTTTTATCACTGAAATTTTAATAAATTAAGTTGCATTAAATAATTTATGTTTACGTTAATATTATTGTTTAAATTAATATGCCTTCTGGTTTTACAGTATGTGGGTTTAATAACGTCTTGTTTTCGTGTTAATAAAACTATTTATAGTGGCAAAAAATAGAATGTCTCATTTTTACCCAAAATTTTCGGTGTCTCATTTTTACACCACTTGACCCTATTTTGTAGTTTTTTTTTAATCTTAAATGAAAACCTGTCACAACTGCCCATAAAATCATAATGTATAACGCATACATAAATAGGCTTTATTGACTTTGTATTGTGTAAAATCAAGTATCTGCAATGTAAACCAAAAACATTTTCGGTCAAAAACTCGTATATGATGCAATAATTTGAAACGGGAATAAAACTGTATAAAAAGCATAAAACCGAGTTTGTTTACTACTGCACGCATATACGGCCTTAAGATTCCCTCTAATCATTGAATTGTAATATTTAATACTTACCAGTCTATTGATTTTAACACAAAACACCGGCAAACACCTGTCACTATTAAGCTACCATGTGGAACTGCGTCAAATACGAGGTTATGTTCGCTATATTCAAATACGTGGTTAACAACCGAGTATATTTTGCGTTATAGGAATATCGGAGCGCTTCGAGATTTTGCACACATACGCGTTTCAGCCTTGGAATTCCAATTTATTAAAAATATTATTATATATTTTGCAGTCCGAACGACGATATGTACCGGGTGGTCCAATAAGCCGATCTCTCGGCTATATATAAGAAACTATTCATGTTATAACTTCAGGAGAAAAATTCCTTAGTAAAAGTGGCCAAGAGAAATTGCTGGAAATTACTTTCAAAATTCTAGGTTGACCGCTAGGGGGCGTAATCTGTAAAGAAAAATTTAAAAACCAGTTTTCTGTGGAATGTGCCCAATTAAACCAAGTGTTAAATAAGAAAAATAGAAAAAGGACTGAATTCCGCACAAATCTGTTCAAGTGCTTTTTTCTCTATTTCTCAAAATAAAGGGTGGGGGAAAGTGGGAAAGTGTTTCTGCATAAACAGATATAACTTTGGTTTGAATCAACCGATTTTAACGAAATTAGTGTCATTAGAAAGAGGGTGGATGCATTAATAACATCTACTATGAAACAATTGCAATTCGTTTTAATTGTCATAGGTATGGGGTAATTTCGAATGAAAAAAATTGAAATTTGTTTTTCTTGGAAATGTTTGATGGAAACACCTAATTATTGTGAATTGTAATGAAACTGTATTGAATTCTTAACAAAATGGCGCAAACCGCATGTTGATAGCTTTTGTCGAAATCGAGATATAAATAAAAACGCATAAACATAAGTATCTAAGTATAGTATTGACTCAACCTGTATTATAACTTGAATTAAATGATAAGACAGTACTTTCAAATGTTTTCATAGCTAAAGAATCTTAGTGTCGATATCCATTTTGACCATTGTTATTTCATACTATTCAAAATAGTTTTTTTCCAAAATAAGTGGGCCAGGACTATAAATTTGACGGGACTTTATATTGTTTATTTGTTGACAGCAGTCAAAACATTGCATTCTATTTAAGTAGTATTATATTAAAATTCAAATTGAAGGCTGCACTTTTCTCAATAAGAATTGATATTGCTAATATTGGTACTCGATACGCGATGAATATATCGAATGCAGAATTGTATGATATGATGGAGACGAGGAGGACGAGGCAACGTTTAATAGTGCGGGTAGTATTAATATGCATAATACGCATTATTGGGCTGAAGAAAATCCGCACTGGATGGAGGAAGTGCAGCTACAAGGTAGATAGAGTATCAATGTTTGGTGTGGTATAGTTGATGGAAAGATCGTAGGTCCATATTTCTTCGATGGAACTTTAAATGGCAATACATATTTGGTTTTTCTGGAAAATCAGTTGCCCGTTTTATTAGAAGATATTTCCTTACAAACAAGAAGATGTATGATATTTTAACATGACGGGTGTCCCGCGCATTTCTCCAGTCAAGTTGTAGTCTATTTAAATGTAAATTATCCAAATAAATGGATTGGAAGGGGGAGTATATTTCAATGGCCAGCTAGATCTCCAGACTTAACATGTCTGGACTTTTATCTGTGGGTGAGATTGGAGGATTTAGTGTACCGAACTCGACCAACCACGAGAGACGACATGAAACAGCGCATTAGAAACGCAATAAATACTATATCAACAGCTGAGATTGAAGCAGCTGTTATGTCTAAGCGCGATAGATTGCAGCTTTGTGTAGACAATGATGGAAAACAGTTTGAACATTTAGTTGGACATTGAGTTCTAATGATAAATATATCTGTATGGTCTTCCTTCCACATATCTAATTTTAAGTTACAATACCAGGGGGTCTATTCACTAACTTGTGCGAGTGGTCGTGTAGGAACTCTCTCTCAAAATTTAACATAACTGCGCATGTTACTCTCCTAAAATTATAAAATTCCTATTCAGGAAAGGTGATAGAATGCTCATACACTTCTATACGAGTACTCTACTGGGTAAAACCAAGAGAGTTGATAGATTTTGAGAGAGTGGACTTGCGCACATTGTCTTTGTTCATAGAATTAGAAGATAGATAAAGGAAGGTTAATGTTTTGTGAAGGTTGTAATGTCCCATGTGCCTATTTACTTTTTCTAAATATTAGGTGCATTTTTAGTTTTTCGAGTTTAATTGTTAAGTTTTTGTAGTTTGATTGTTGGGTTTTTTTAGTTTAATTTTGAGTTTTTGTTGTTTGTTTGGTTTTTGCAGTTGAATCGTTGCACTTGGAGTTGAATTGTTTACTTAGTTTTTGGAGTTTATTAATTGTTTTTAAAATGGATGATGATGATGAAAATAAATAAAATCGAACTCTTTACCACAACACATCTAAATATCTAATCGAAAACATTCATGCTGGGACCAGATGGTGGTTGTCCTTATCAGTTTATATTTTCAAACTTTTCAAATTAAAACCTACTAAAACAGTACATTAGAACTAATAATAGTTCAAATATAGTCGCGCCACTTGGCAACGCTGGACAAAATGTAGTAGATTAGTCGGATAATCGTGAATAGGGTTTTTATGGTCCATGTGAGTGATGAATGAGAGAGTACTCACATCGATGAGTTGTCGTGCACGAGCACTCTCACATGTTACAGAATAGACCCCCAGGGTGAGTCAATACCATACTTAGGTATTTATGTTTGTGCGTTTTTATTTATATCTCGATTTCGACAAAAGCTATCAACATGCGGTTTGCGCCATTTTGTTGAGAATTTAATACAGTTTTATTACAATTCACAATAATTAGGTGTTTCCATAAAACATTTCCAAGAAAAACAAATTTCAATTTTTTTCATTCGAAAGTACCCTATACCTATGACAATTAAAACGAATTACAATTGTTTTATAGTAGATGTAATTAATGCATCCACCCTCTTTCTAATGACACTAATTTCGTTAAATTCGGTTGATTCAAAGCAAAGTTATATCTGTTTATCCAAAAACACTTTCCCACTTTCCCCCACCCTTTATTTGGAAAAATTGAGAAAAAAGCACTTGAACAGATTTGTGCGGAATTCAGTCCTCTTTCTTTTTTTCTTATTCAACACTTGGTTTAATTTGGCACATTCCACATAAAACTGGTTTTTAAATTTTTCTTTACAGGTTACGCCCCCTAGCGGTTAACCTAGAAACTTGAAAGTAATTTCCAGCAATTTCTCTTGGCCACTTTTACTAAAGAATATTTTCTCCTGAAGTTATAACATGAATAGTTTTTGATATATAGCCGAGAGATCGGCTTATTGGACCACCCGGTACATTACTTGATCCTTCTGTCAAGGTTTCCCAAGTACTTTTTTTCATTTGGTACAATATAGTATGTACACTAGACTTCCATAAGCTGTACGATTCACATCCAATTTTGGTCATGATGGCTGTCCAATGGATATACAGTATGGATATCCAATTTGATGGCCTGCGGTTGTACAATGGATGTCCAATAGACACAGGATGGACATAAGTGGTTATCCAATGGATGTGCAGGATGTCCACATACACATTTCCAATGTACGTCCACTGGATAACTTTGTGTTATTAGGGTTGGAGAAGAGGATACCTACCACTCCCACACCTTTTAGACCTATCCGTAAACGGGGCAGACCAAAGAAAAATATTGCTCAGGATCCACAAGAAGATTGCCACACCCGTAACACAGTTTTCGCCGAACCGTTATCTAAGAATACTGGTTCCTCATCAAGAAGATCGAGAAACCAGAGGGGCAGATTGTTACAGTTCGTCTCCTTAAACCGTCCCTGTATCGCATTCCTCATTTACCAGGCCATAGTCGCTTGCAGCTCTGCCTCCCCACTACCACAGGCGAGACACCGCGCATTACCAGAAATTCTCAGGGTCGACCTCGACAAGAGACGAGAAGCGGAGAAGACCAATTTCTTTTCATCATTCTTATTCTCACTTCGGTAGAAGACAGACGTGCTTATCGTGCCTCGAAAAGACTATTTTATTTTGTGTTGTACTATTCGTTATATTTTTTCTAATTATTATTCAGTAAAGTTGAACATATCCATAAAATATTATTGCATCATTGCCGCCCTGCTAGCCGTCAAATAAATACCAATGTTACAAATTTTATTTTAAAGTGTGTGTTTGTTGAAAGAATATTGGAATTTTTTTAGGTTTTATGAAAAATATCAATTCCCTGGAATCGCGGGTGTTATAGACTGTACCCATGTGGCACTTACAGCACCTCATACTATTGATCCTCTTTATCCAGAATATATCTATGTCTTTATCCAGAATATATCTATGTGAATCGAAAAAACTACCACTCCTTTAATGTTCAACTAGTAAGTAATCCAAATATTAACTATGAAATAGTATTTAGCATAATATTGAAAGTAATAAATTAGAAATGAATTAACTTCTTTAAAGAGTTAGTGGTTATAAACTACATAGATATTTGGTGAATATTAATTCTAAATAGTTTCTTAATTCGTATTATGGTAATAATTTAACCTCTTGACAATGATTTGGTTATTTTTATTCAAATTCAATAATTTTACAGATATGTGATGAAAATTTAAAAGTTTTAAATGTAAATGCCACCTTTCCTGGAAGTACACATGATATGCATATTTGGAGACAGTCTGATGTAAGTCAGATAATGGAGCAAATTTTAGGAGAAACCCCCAAAATCCATTATTTCTAATTTCTATTTCTAATTGGTGATTCAGGTAATAAATACTTACTGTTATTTTCAAAGAATACACATTGTTGTGTATTCTTTAGTTATTATAATTATTGCATCATTAACCAGTTTGCGCCAATAAGTTCAATGCCTTCTACCTGACTTCCCTTAGATGAAATATAAATATCACAAATTAAATATTATGTACAAACTGCAAATATCACTCTAATATTTGTTTCCTTTGTAGGCTACTATTTACGGCCATGGTTGTTAACTCCGCTTCCCAATGCAGTCAGACCAGAAGAAGTAAGATTCAATAATGCTTTCAAGTCGACAAGAAGCACTGTAGAGAGGTGCAATGGGGTACTAAAAAATAGATTCCGCTGTTTGCTAAAGCACAGGGTTTAATTGTCAATACTTGCATTGTTTTACACAATATGTGTGTGTGGAAAATAATATCCCAGAACCAGATGAAATTGCAGAGGAAGTGGACTATGGAATGTATGCCAATTTGCCTAATGATAACATAGACGTCGGAGTGGATCCTGATTTAGCAGCAGCAAGGCACCTTCAAAGGAGAATAATTAATTCAAAATCATTTTGCTTGAACTGGATTTTTATTTATTGATTACTTAATAACATTGTTTTTATTTCTTTCAATTCCTGTGATATATTTTCGTGTAAATCAAGTTTTCTTTTCATATATTTTTCTTTGTTGTTTATTTCCCTTTCGAACAATTCTATTTTTCTTTCTTTGTAGTGTTCTTCTATCTTCAACCTTTTACAAGTTCTGCACTGTTTTGCAGAGATTTTGTAAGTCTTGTACTTTTGCTTACAAATTTATTTTAGAATGGCTTTTGTTTCCTGATTCAAGCTCACTCTTTGGTTTAGCAGCATATTGGTGTTCGTAAGTCTAAAAGATTATCATGAATAAGTATAATATAAATAACACTTCAACAGTTGCAATTGAAAAACTAAATTATTCAATTACTACCATCTTGTGACCTTTAAATTCTGCAAATCAGTCTTTGGTAATTTTAAATTACAGATACTACTAACATAATTATACCAAAAATATACATATACATAGTTCCAATAATGAATATTTTTTGTTCAATAAATATAACACTGTTTAGATATTATATACTAGATGTTCCAAAATTATCCAAAAACATTGTATGCTATTATTGTCAGTCTAGGGGTGGAATTAAATTCAGTTTGGGAGTGTTTGAAACAAAACTCACAAACTAGTATCATTATTATTTCATTAATGCACTTATACGTAGTGGTATTTTAATGTTTTATTACTCACTCCATCTCCTATTATTTCGATCAATGGTGTAGCTTCATCCTGTAAATGAGAAAAAAGTGAAAAAATTATGTTAGACAAGAAAAAAAATGGTTACATATGGACCGTAAAACAAACTATATTTTTCTAATTGCTTTTTTGATAAACTGATATCATTGTTCCTATTTTTGGATCAAGTATACTAAATATAGGTTTCATAAAATAGAATTTAAAAGTGTTGTCTTCATCACTTACATCATTTTCAATTATTGCGTTTGTGGCCTCTACTTGTGTGAATTCACCTGTAAATGGGAGAAAAATTGTAACTGTGGACTAGACTAATAATAGTTACTAAAAATAACAGAAGAACAATTTTCTAACACTCTACATGAAGTTTTGTTTTTAGTCACTAGTGAGTGAAGTAAAATTTGTTTATTCTACTTGCAATATTTATGATAAAGAAAAAGTATTGCATACAATTCTTGTGTAAAGGCCTATTTTTGACTTGCGATTCAACATTCACACCACTCAAATGAAAATACTTTTCACATATAAATAACCATTTCGATGAAAATATATGATACCTACATAATTGAAAACAGTTTACCTCAATATTATTAAAATTAAATTCTACCAACGGAGTGGCAATTCTACCATCGCCATGAATTGCTGTTGGTGTTACAATAGGGAACTTGCCAAAAAAAAATAAAATCATTTAAAAACAATTAAAGTCGTAAGATATTATCATGAGGAACTTCGTAGAATAAGAAAAATTCCAATAACGATTAAATTACCTGAGAAATGAAGAGTTGAAATGTGAATGATTTGAACTGCTTTTAAAACGCGCTGCCATTGGTTGTGACGTCAGACCGCACTTTTCGAGTCAGGCGATCGTGAATCGACAATTCAAACAACACGTAAAGAGCGTTGAACATGGTGTTTGGTTGTTTTCGGAGTTTTGTTTAATTTTGCTTGATTTGGTGTTTGTGATTTTGTTTGAAGACTGAAAATGGTTGATGCGAGTTTTATAAAAGGACAGTCATACAATTTACCCAGAGTAGTTCACTCAAATAAGGATTTTGGATCGGAATAATTCAAAGTGAGCTGAATGTTGGTATACACCTTTATTTTGTGTTCTCAAACAACATTCGAAAAGTACCCGTGATTTGACCTTGAGCTTCGCGAGCTACAAGGCGCAAATGTAGCAAAAATTTGGTTTTTCGCTTATATCTTCTTTTCTATTGACTCTGGGTCGAAAACAGTGAAAAGAGAAATTGAAGAGCACAAAATTTTCTACAAAAAAGTATATGATTAGTTTTTCCGTAGGACCAACCATTTGAACACAGTACATGCGTGAAGTCCAGGTGTGAGTTCAATACAAAGTACCCTATTCCGCACCACCTTTGAGGTTGAGTACGAGGCGCGTTTTTTTAATGTGGTATCCCCTCTAGGCCTAATCCACCGTCTCAGTCGGTCAAAATATTCTCTCAATACTTCTTGAAACAGTCAAAATAGAGATCCAAGTTTCTTCACCCTTCTCTTATTCTCCTTCTATGTCGCGTTCTTCTAGATAATCCGTAATTTTACTTATCAATTTTGTGAAACATATGTAACGGTATTGATCCCATTAGAAAGAATCAATTCGTGTGAGGAATTTCTTTGCGTGAAAACTTGAGCTGCAGCTTGCAAATCTTTGCGTTTTTCCAACAGTCTCAAAAGTGTCGTCTTACCTTTACTAAAAAGAGCTGATGTGTCACACCCGGAGCATGTAAAAATAAAAAATGTTGTTCACTAGATTCATGTTGGTAAAAACTTCAGCATGAGTGAATTCTTTGCGGAACTTTTCCTCTGCCTGGCTTCATAAAATAAATTTCTTCATTAGTCGACGTACGAACTATCAGGAGTACCAACAGTTTTATTCTTTCAGAACTGTTTCAATGATCAAAACATCGGCATCATCTTCAGATTGCTCGACACAGATATTATGAACCTCAAAATGCTTAGCCAACATGGAAATAAATCTAGTTTTGTTGCTGTTATCACCAAGAAACTTATCTTGGCTTACCGTTGCGTTCATTGTCTTATCGAATAAGATTCCGGCCGATGACATTTTAGAAGATCTACGGATTGTTCCATACCTTTCACACTTTTGCTACTGTTTGAACATCCATCGAAGACAATGATAGTATTTGGGCCAAAATGCTTTTGTACAGATATAATTAAAAGGAACATTTTGATGCCATACAACTCTGTGTAAAAGAGAGCCACCGTCAATTATATAAGTTGCATTTTCAAAGTCAGGTTGAGATGTCAATGGTTCAAAGTTGACAAAGACATATGACTTCTTAGTTTTACGGATACCAGTGTCATCAAAAAGTGATACCGGAGCCAATTCATACTGAAAATATTCTTGGTGGATTTATTCATGGCACTCATTCTTTGAAACAATAGTAACGGATTCGACGGGTACTGTACGATCATCCATATCTCATCCATATCTCAAATGTGGTTGTATGAAATTAAACCAATGGTTCAATAAAACTCAAAGTCCAAACCACAAAAATTTTAATAAAAGTTCCTCAAAAAGGACCCTTATAATGTGTGCTACTAGTTTCGGTACAATATTACCATCATCAGGCTACAATATAAAGAGAAAAGGTACACTTAATAGATGAAGATCTTACAAGATTATGTTAAAATAATTAAGCAAATTGTCAATAGAAATACAAATGAATAAGAAAATTTAATAAAGTTAACAAGACAAAGCTTGAGAATATTACAATTGTTGTAATGTATATTTAAATATACTAATATAGTTAATAGGTTAATGAGAATCATAAATTATAACTTAGATAACACAAATTATAAAAAATTTTTTTTAGGTAGTCAAATTGAAATGAAATAAAATCAATCATAGTTACCTGTGTGAAATATGAAATCCAGAGACCAACGAGTTGTTGCCAAAAGTTTTAAATGTCAAAACATGTCTTAGACAAATAAATTACAATTTGAGTGGTGAGGAAAGAAAATAAAAGAAAATGGAACACATTGGAAATAAGATATTTAAAGTTACTTAAAAAATTAAATTGTTGACCTAATGGTCTATGCCAAAAGGAGGGAAATGTTCAAAGAAATTTAATTTATTTAAATTTACATTTGATTTTCCTCAAAGGAATGTTTGAAATTAAATGAAGAGAAATAACTTTAGTCAATTTTATGTAATGGAGTAGTATAAAATTGACGAATAATAATCTCAAATAGCTAGAACTAGCCACTGAAAACATTTGAACGGTTAAAAGAACCATTATCAAAATAATTATTAATAAGTTCATAATGAATATTGTTATCCATTAGGTATCAAATATTAAATATTTTAAACCAAACTATTAGCTGTAGCACATGGACTGAACTAACCACAATGGTGACCGGAAATCAAAATCAAATGAAAACATGACATTGACAGATGTCAAATGATATAAAATTATAATATTTAAAACTGGTATATTTCTATGAGAGATTGGCAAACAACTAGTGATCAATGAAATTATTACATTTCATTTACAAAAAGAAGAAGAAAATGAGTTAGTATATAATGACAATAATGACATTAAGCATCAAAAACAATAAACAATACAATACAAAATTCAAATACTAAATACTTATAGATCTATTAAAAAATATTACTAACAACTTATATATGTTAGGGGGGTGAATGTAAGAAAATGTAATTTTCTGTAGAAGAAATCTGTTCGTTAAGGCAAGTGACACTTTTATCAAAAGAAGCTCTATGAATTTCTTAGCTTTCAAGTAAATTCATTCTAATTCCTTTATTACAAGAATGTAGCATTTCAACTTTAAACTTATCTGGAGAATGATGTTCATTTAAAATGTGATTAGCAAAAGCAGAAGGGGAATTATTGAAATCAAAACTGGAATATTTTTTAATACAATTTCTATGCTCCACAATACGGTATTCAAGTCTACGACCACTCTGACCTATATATACAGCATCACAATCATAACAAGATATTTTGTAAACACCTGATTTATGTAACATAGGAACTACATCTTTATTCTTTACAAATATATGTTTCAAAGAAAATTCACTTTTTAATGCTACTGAAATATTGTATTTTTTGAAAATTTTAGCAATTCTATATGAGATATCTCCTAAATAAACTAAAGAACCTATGAAATTATTATTATCAATCTCAAAATTGTTAATTGTAGGAAAAGAAAGTTTAAATTTGTAAAAATGTTTAAGATAAATTTTTTGTATAATCTCTAATGGAAAGTTATTATTAATTGCTAATTGCTTAATTACATTAATTTCATTTTCAAAAGCTTGATCAGAGAGCGGTAATGAAAAACACCTATGGAATAAACTGTTAAAGGATGATAATTTATGTGACAATGGGTGACAAGAATAATAATCTATTAAACAATCAGTTGTAGTGGGTTTCCTATAAATGTCAAAATAAAGTGACTGATAAGTTAGATCTCTACAAATTAATATATCAAGAAAAGGGATTTTACCTTTTTCTTCAAACTCAATAGTGAACTTGATTCTAGGATGTAAAGTATTAATGAAAGAAAGAAAGTAATTTATATCAGAAGTTGTACCTTCAAATAATAAGATACAATCATCTACATATCTGTAATAAAATATGATATTATTTTTATAAATAGAGTTCAAATATATTTTCTCAAGATTATTCATAAAAATTTCTGCAAGAAAGGGGGACAAACTTGAACCCATTGTAAGACCAGAATTCTGTGAATAAAATTTATCATTGAATTTAAAAAAATTTTGTTCTAAAGCAAGACCTAATAAAGAACATACATCTAATATAGTATGTGTTGGGATATTATTATTAAACATCATATCTCTAACTAAATTTATACATTCGGCAGGGGGAATACTAGGAAATAGATTGGAAACATCAAGTGATAGCAAGATTGAATTGTTTGGTACTTTAGTATTAAGTATATTATTACATAAATGTAATGAATTAACAACAGAGTGGGTATTGACAAAATTAGTTAAATCTTTCAATAGATTACAAAGAAATTTAGAAAGTTTATAAACTGGTGAATTAATAAAACTTACAACAGGTCTAATTGGACAATTTAATTTATGAATTTTAGGTAAACCATATAAAAGAGGAGTAACAGAAACCATTGGGCAAATCTTAAAGTGGTTCTGATTGAAAGGTGACAAAAAGTTATTGAAATCTTTTCTAATTGTAGACTTGAAATAATTGTAAAATTTAACTGTAGGATCAGAATTAATTTGAACTATAGATGAATCAGAAGTAAGGAATTCTTCAACTTTAGATAAATATTCTGTTTTGTTCAAAATCACTAAGCAATTGCCTTTATCAGCTTTAGTAACAATCAATTTTTCTGAAGAAATTTTTTGTGATAGTAATTTTATATCATTCATTGAAAAATTTAATTTGTTATGTTCAAATGACAAATGAGATTGTGATAAATTCTTTTTTCTATTATAGCAAAAATTGATTTCATGTAGTATATCTGATCTAACTGAATCTTTATCAAGTAAATCACAATTTCCTAAAATACTATCACAATCGATAAATTTTTTATAATTTTTGTTATCTAAGTTATAATTTATGATTCTCATTAACCTATTAACTATATTAGTATATTTAAATATACATTACAACAATTGTAATATTCTCAAGCTTTGTCTTGTTAACTTTATTAAATTTTCTTATTCATTTGTATATCTATTGACAATTTGCTTAATTATTTTAACATAATCTTGTAAGATCTTCATCTATTAAGTGTACCTTTTCTCTTTATATTGTAGCCTGATGATGGTAATATTGTACCGAAACCAGTAGCACACATTATAAGGGTCCTTTTTGAGGAACTTTTATTAAAATTTTTGTGGTTTGGACTTTGAGTTTTATTGAACCATTGGTTTAATTTCATACAACCACATTTGAGATATGGATGAGCTCTTAGAGTTGAAGACAGCTAGTCTAGCATCTATCATCCACCATTACAACAAAAACATGGTACTTAGGAAGAGGATCTTATTGAAGATTTGGTTTTTACAAAAATGCAAACGTTTTAACGTCTTTCCGAAGTCAATTTCACTACACACCAGAATCAACACTAGAACTTCCACACATACATTACTTAAAGCGAAGAAGATTTGGATGAATTGTGAGATAAAGAGTCATTATAGTAATTTAAATTTCATTAATATTAAATTGAAATTTCTTTATTTTTTATTAACTACACAGTTAGATCATTTAGAATTTCTTACATTAGATTCGTACGTTAGGGATTGGGTTGAAGATATTGGTCGTGACATTTTTATCAATCTAAAAAACAAATTGAATTGTTTACGTAATGATAATTCTCAATTTTCAAACAATACTAACAGTAATTTCAACAAATTTTCAAATTTCAAATTCCACGATAGAGTTCTGAATCTGAGTTCTTCAGTTTTTTCAGAAAATGAAATGAATATTTTAAACAAAGGTTTAAAGTTTAACCCTCCAAGTTATAAGAATTTTAATAGAAATAAACATAACTTGAGACAGTTATCTATCGATTGTGATAGTATTTTAGGAAATTGTGATTTACTTGATAAAGATTCAGTTAGATCAGATATACTACATGAAATCAATTTTTGCTATAATAGAAAAAAGAATTTATCACAATCTCATTTGTCATTTGAACATAACAAATTAAATTTTTCAATGAATGATATAAAATTACTATCACAAAAAATTTCTTCAGAAAAATTGATTGTTACTAAAGCTGATAAAGGCAATTGCTTAGTGATTTTGAACAAAACAGAATATTTATCTAAAGTTGAAGAATTACTTACTTCTGATTCATCTATAGTTCTAATTAATTCTGATCCTACAGTTAAATTTTACAATTATTTTAAGTCTACAATTAGAAAAGATTTCAATAACTTTTTGTCACCTTTCAATCAGAACCACTTTAAGATTTGCCCAATGGTTTCTGTTACTCCTCTTTTATATGGTTTACCTAAAATTCATAAATTAAATTGTCCAATTAGACCTGTTGTAAGTTTTATTAATTCACCAGTTTATAAACTTTCTAAATTTCTTTGTAATCTATTGAAAGATTTAACTAATTTTGTCAATACCCACTCTGTTGTTAATTCATTACATTTATGTAATAATATACTTAATACTAAAGTACCAAACAATTCAATCTTGCTATCACTTGATGTTTCCAATCTATTTCCTAGTATTCCCCCTGCCGAATGTATAAATTTAGTTAGAGATATGATGTTTAATAATAATATCCCAACACATACTATATTAGATGTATGTTCTTTATTAGGTCTTGCTTTAGAACAAAATTTTTTCAAATTCAATGATAAATTTTATTCACAGAATTCTGGTCTTACAATGGGTTCAAGTTTGTCCCCCTTTCTTGCAGAAATTTTTATGAATAATCTTGAGAAAATATATTTGAACTCTATTTATAAAAATAATATCATATTTTATTACAGATATGTAGATGATTGTATCTTATTATTTGAAGGTACAACTTCTGATATAAATTACTTTCTTTCTGTGGTGTATCCACTTAACTTAAACATCGTGCACTAATAAAACTCACGTGTTTTCTATATGCTTTAATACTTATGATTTAAAGTGGTTTTACATTACATTCACTTATTTAACTATCATGCTAAATTTATATCTATACCGAGTCCGTGGTATATATGGTGGAGGTTGAGAGCAGACTGTCTATTCGACGTTACAATGAGCCCTGTGCTCCTTGACTTGACACCGTTGCCAACTTTCCAATATGTCCGACATTACACCCCCCTTTGTTAGCCTAGCTCCTGTGAGTGCAATTTTTTAGACTTATGCTTCAATATACCTACAGTATGATTACGATTTACTATGTTTGTACAATATAAATTATCTTTACCTACGATAAGTACAGTGAAACATTTAACAATTATTTTAGAAAACAACATTCAATTTTATTATCTACCAAACTTAAATTCGTATTATTCGTAAGTAATATTAGTACCTAAGCTCTCTCTTCCGCCATTCGACTCTGTCATTTCCTAAAAACACATACATAAATACAATTTTAAAACCACGTCATTTTTGACTATCCACACATTTTACAAATATTTTAACAATAAATACATATTTCAGTCGATTTCTAATGCATAATCTTTAAATTTTGCTGGCGTTTTTGTAGTTCTTGAACTACGTCGTACAACCTTCTCTAAATTACAATGTTTTGCAACATTTGTCTTACTTCCGGTTTCCGATGATTCCGGGGGTTGGCCTGGATCACTCGGAATGAATGGTTCTGTCTGTTGTGGTTTGGAGTGTTCAGTTCGGATTGGTGGTTCAGCTGCGTTGTTAATTGCAATATGGTCTTGCCCTACTGCTTCATCTGTAAAAACAAAATCATCATTATTTACAAATTCATTATTGTCTGTCGTTTGATTTGCCGTTTCAGGCATATTTTCCCAACAATATCGTTCCATATTGTTTTGTTTGTTTCTTACATCGGTATTTCGTTTTACTTGACCCTGTTCCTTCTCTCTCTCTCTTCTGTGTATCTGGTTCGCATGTCTTTTCCATAACCTCTCATCTTCTAGTCTGCACAGGTATGTCGTTTTACCTATTATCTTTTCAATGACTGCTTTAGTCCAACTTCTTGTGACGCGTTTTCTCTCCAACACTTGGCTCTTACCAAATTGGTACGTCACTTTTGACACCTCTGAAACCTTACACTTTCTCGGGCGCCAGATTTTTAACGTGGTTGACTCCACGGCCCCTTGACCTCAACCGTCAAGAGTTCCAGATAGCCTCAGATGGAGGTACGGTACGTTCCAGGGGTCTAGTTGTATCCCGTGCGGTCGGGTTATATCTTGAAGACACTCGTACTAGTCCTGTAATAGAAGTTATTCTCCTGGCCTACACTAAGGGAAAAGCTAAGTTCATGCAGCAACACAACTACTTTACCTTAGGGGTACTCTACACTACTACTAAAGTAGGTCAGTAAAACACAAAAGTTCGGTTAGGGTTTATTACAAGTACTAAAAAAAATATATGTACAGGATCTATAGCTGTTTATATTCTTACAATAAAGGAAACAAATTTACAAAAGAAAGTCATTATCTGGTATAAAAAAAACTTAATAAATATGAGCAGTATACCGTAAAACTACCAAAGTATTTAATTAAGCAAACATTAAGCATGCGTTAACAGCCATATTAGAGACGAAGCGGGCAGGATATAAGCGAGAGAGGTCTGATAAGCATAGGCGATATTTTTTTTTTAATAAGAAGCGGTAAAAGCATAAAGCAAACTTTACAATTCAGGGGTCTTCTCATTAAAATCGGTTACTAAAATACAATAATCGCGCGGAAGAAAAGGCGGAAAGGGCTTTAGTCCTCGGATTAAAATACCAAAGAGCCCTGGCTTAGACGCCTGGCACTCCTCAAAATTTTATTCGGAACGTAAATTTGGAATGAAAAAAAATAATCTCACTCAAGAATCTTTGGCCTCGAACTACAATACCAAAAAGCCCTGGCTTAGACGCCTGGTACTCCTCAATATTCCAATTGGACCTTTTAAAGAGGGATCGGAATTAAAATTTACGGGATTCTGGTACTCGGATTAAAATACCAAAGAGTCCTGGCTTAGACGCCTGGCACTCCTCAATATTCCAATTGGACCTTTTAAACAGGGATCGGAATTAAAGTTACGGGAATCTGGTACTCCGATTAAAATACCCAAGAGCCCTGGCTTAGACGCCTGGCACTCCTCAATATTCCAATTGGACCTTTTAAACAGGGATCGGAATTAAAGTTACGGGACTCTGGTACTCGGATTAAAATACCAAAGAGCCCTGGCTTAGACGCCTGGCACTCCTCAATATTCCAATGGGAGCTTCAATCGGGAATCGGAATTAAAGTTAAGGGATTCTGATACTCAGATTAAAATATCAAAGAGCCCTAGCTTAGACGCCTGGCACTCCTCAAGATTTCAATCGGAAATTAAATTTGGAATTGGGAATACTTAAGATTTCATTGAGAGTCAACTTTTGTATCAAACGGAAATACGGCACTAGGATTTAAAATAAATTTTATTATTTCGCATAAAATTTCGTTCATTTATTATTGAAAAGACCACCTGTTTTCTACTATTATTATTTCCAAAATTAATCTTACCTACGCAGCAACTACTGTTAACTTCAGCAAAAAAAAAGAAAAATAGATACTAAAAAAAATTACACAAGAAATTAATAAATCGGAAGACGGAGCGTTGGTCGGTAACTATCTCGACTCGTGGTCAGACAAGAACTCCCTTTCCGTCGCTCTAGTCTTCCCGGACTCAGTATCGCTATCCACCTCTCTTGACTAGTTCGACCTGCGCGCTACTCATTCTATGATAGTGGGAAAACATGAATTTTGTCGTTGCAGCGCGGTCGACTTGAAAATCGAAAACTAATTCTTATCACTAACATAATTTTTATTATTTCTACACAAAGTCTGAGGGTATAACGGATTATAACAACATTGAAGGAAAATATTAGATTCAAAACAAAAACAAAATTTCTCAAAAAAAAAACCTCGTTACACTCCCCCCTTACTTCGGTAAAAAAAAATTTAAAGGACGTAAGCATCGCTTTCGTGCTTTATATTTTTTTTTCATCACTTATCACCTAGGAAATAAATTTCAACAAAATTCACAATTATCTCATAACTAAAACTAAATGCAGTCTTTTTCCATAATCCAGATGTGTCTTATGTAGTGGTCTGCTGTTCAGAGTCTGTGGCCTCTCCTGCGGATCCTGGAGCTGGGCCAAAATCCTCGTACACCGATATTCCGGCGCAGGCGGGAGTAGCTTTCATGGAGGCGGTTGGTTGTCGGCAGGGGTGATATGGAACATGTACACATGTCACATTGTACACCCTTCTCCTGGGTTGTGCATTGTTGACGGTCATGGGAACGGGATACGATGTGTGCCTGGACGGCTACTGACTTCTTTTCTCCATCAGTCCGTGAACGGTCTGTGGCTCTTTCACATGGACAATCACGGGACATTTTTCCCATTCTTCCACATCTGGAGCAGAATAGGATAGCTTTACGGTTACAATCATGTCGGTTGTGACCAGTGGATCCACATCTCCAACAAAGATCATCGGTTATGCAAATGAAACGCTCAGATTGTGGGTAGCTCCGCTTCCTGGAGGTTTTTCCGGAAGGAACATATATCTGGGAACGGCAATCTTTTTGCTTTGGATGTATTGGAGGAACTTCAACTGCTTTCTCAATTTTTTCTGGTCCACTTGTGGAAGGGTTACATCCAGCGAAGCGCTGGGATAGATCTTCTGTTTCATCCAATAGGCTCTCGGCGGTGTCATAAAGGCTCAATATTTCATAGGACGAATCTGAGTCGTGGTCCATTTTGCCTCTTTCGGTCCTGGTCTTAAATCAACTATAACAGAACAAACAAAAATAAAATAGTCATTCTGTTGTCACATAATAAAATAAATAAACAATCCTGGACACTTGGAAAAACTTAAACGAGGTTAGTTTAAACGGAGGCGGAGGGACGTACGCACAAACAAAAAAACTCTGATGCAATAAACTTAGAATACATTCTTAATCAAGAAAAAAAAAACATAGTATTTTATCACGGTGGCAAAGGGGGTATTGACACGTTGTGCCTTTGGCCATCTGGTCCTCTTATTTTAACTGTGCACCATCGCATAGGTGGCGAATTACGAGGTCGCAGGAAAGCAGCTCGTTCCGCCCACTTTTTTTTGCCAAGGCTGTGAGCGCGGATGCTGCAGCGCGAACTCCAGAACTTCAAGGCTTCTGGTTCGGCGGTCTCTTTTCTCTGGTGCCGTTCCCTCTTCAACAACTTCGGCTTCCTTGACTGCCAGAACTACTCTGGG
The DNA here is from genome assembly GCA_963978555.1 of Galerucella nymphaeae. Lineage (NCBI taxonomy): Eukaryota > Metazoa > Arthropoda > Insecta > Coleoptera > Chrysomelidae > Galerucella > Galerucella nymphaeae. Next base: position 3,012,099 of record OZ021706.1, on the reverse strand, counting down.
TGGTTCGCGAACATTAGTTTCCGGGGTGAAAGTGTGGTGAAGCCCGGAGTGGTATTGAGAAACGGTTTCGCTGATTTCTTCGGAGAACTGACACTCTTCGTTTATGGTATGTACCGTCTTCCTTTCGTATAAAGTGCAAACCAGGTAGGACTCCCGATGTACTCCAATCTCTGGTGGTGGAGGTGATGGTGGAGGAGTGGCGCCTGGTATATAGCGGTCGATTCCGAACACATCAGGGTCAAATTCTTGTTCAATCTCTTCCTCCGTTGGAAGATTGAAATCCAGGTCCTCGAGGAAGTCGAAAGTGAATTCCGGAAATTCATCGGTCTCGGGTTCGGGAGCTCCGGTGGCAGATGGTGAAGCAGTTAGGTCTATGACCTCAAAGTCGTCGAGGGTTGGCGACTTCCTTAATTTTCGGGCGGCTTCCTTGGCTTTGGCTGTCCGGACTTGTTCCATCCTCTGCCGTGCCAACAGGTCTTCATACGGATTGTGACATGGAAGTGGCTCACTTCCTGGGGGTGGTGCGTCGCACCGCGGTTTCATCCTGAAATAAACTAATTATCTAAAGGTTTTAAATCCTTAATGTGAATTCGGTTATATCGCTTGCCGTTTTCGTCTCTTAAATCATATACTACAGGAGAAATGACGCGGACAACTTCATATGGTCCAGAGTATTTCGGGGCTAATTTCGCAGCTATATGATCGACGGCAGAAGACAAGGTATTCTCCTTTTTCATAACTTTATCCCCCAAGGTGCATCTCCAGTCACGGCGACGTAAATTGTAATAATGACTTTGACTGGTGAATGCTCTAGACAAATTTAAACGCACAAGATCAAAACATTCTTGTAATTTATTAAGTCGCAGCAGATGCGACTTTGCATCTTCTTCGACAGGGTTTTCCGTCTCGCCATCTTGACATGCATTGGCTTCAGGTGTATCTTCAGTTTCCCTCTTGAGGGATTTCGGAATGTCGGGGTCTCGTCCAAAGTTTAAAAAGGCAGGTGAAAATCCGGTGGAATCATGTTTGGAGTTGTTCATTGCAAACTTCAAATCGGCTAATCTTATATCCCAGTCCCGGTGATCTTGTTCGCAATATTGTGCAATCATTGTCTTCAAAGTGCGATTTGCTCTTTCAACCGGATTTGCTTGAGGGGTGTACGGTGGTGTGAAACGATGTCGAATTCCCAGTTCTTTTAACATACTTTTAAACAATGTACTGTTATACTGAGTTCCATTATCGGTTAACACTGTACGGGTACATCCAAATATTGTTAGTATTTCTTCATGGAATGCAGTACTAATGCTACTGGCAGTAGCATTTCTTAATGGTTTGCATTGCACCCACTTGGTAAATCGGTCTTGGAACATCACAATATAGCAGTTCCCTTTTTTACTTCGCGGCAATGGTCCAATTATATCGGAACTAACAGTTTCCCATGGTCGTTGGTTTTGAGATGACTGCATCTTCCCTGCAGGTTTTTGTTGTGATGGTTTATACTTCTGGCATTGCAAACACCGGCGAACGTACTTGGTGATATCTCTAAACATTCCAGGCCAATAGTATGATCTAGCAATGCGTGTAATGGTCTTTGCGATTCCTAGATGTCCGGCATTTGGAGCATCATGGTTTTCTTCGAGAACACGAGTTCTGTCGGGTTTGGCTAAGCACAGCTTCCATGGATCGGACAACTCTGGTTCTCTGAGGTCATTGATGTCCCAGAAATGACGGTACAAACGGCCTTCTTTGATGCAATAGTCAGGGAATTTGTCTGGTTCCCTCAGGACTTCTTCCTTTTTATTTCGGTACCATGAACATTCGAAAGGTACATCGGCCAAACAGAGCGCAGCTGGTTGATCGACTTCCGGGCTGGTGGGTAATGGGTTTCTAGATAAAGCGTCAGCCACACGGTTTAGAGCACCTTTACGGTACTGAATCTCAAAGTCATACTGCTGCAGGAAAATACTCCACCGAGCTAATCGTCCGGACGGACTAGATATGGAATGAAGCCATCTAAGAGATTGATGATCGGTGATGACCGTGAAATGGTAGCCCTCTAAATAAGGATGCATCTTTTCAATTCCCCAAACAATGGCAAGACATTCTTTTTCGGTAACAGAGTCATTGTTCTCGGCAGGGCTTAGAGTGCGGCTGGCATACGCTACGACGTGTTCATTTCCATCTTTTTGTTGTGTTAGGGCTATTCCCAATCCATATTCGGAGGCATCGGTTTGTAGGGTAAATGGTATATGTTATTGTGTCGATGTTTCAAGGGTTGTAAATAAATAACTCAAGCGGACTGTATAACTATGTTGATCACAACCTTTAATGATAAACTATGTTGAAAATACGTTCACAATCGTAAAACTAATAAACGTAATAATATAAAAGAAAAATTGATAACAACTTTCAAAATGCTAATTAACTGACAATTCTCATAATTTTTTTGTAATGTCACTACTGACATATTTTATTACACTTTTGATAATTAACAAATTTTGTGTTGTTGCTACATTCACAATTCCAACCATACCGCTCGCCTTGAAAGCTGACGGCTTTCGAAATCGTAATTTAGTTCGTAATTTAAGAGTCAAGTGGTAATATCGAAAGTTTTGAAAATGCTCTTTTTTTAACGCCATCACTAGCCTTCACACTGGCTACTCGTACTACGCCATCCTCGCCTGGATGCACATTTATGACTCGTCCAATTTTCCATAATAAAGGATTAACGTTATCTTCTCTTATTAAAACCATAAGACCGGGTTTTAAAACTTGTGAGTTGTTCCACATCCATTTGGTACGCTGTTGGAGATTATGCAAGTATTCTTGAGACCATCGACGCCAAAATGTTTGTGTTATTTGTTGAACTTGCTGAAACTTGGATAATCGGTTAACTGGAACATCTTCAATGTTTTCTTCGGGGAGTGTATCCAATCTTGCACCGATCAAGAAATGCCCAGGAGTGAGGGGGTTTAAATCGGTGGGATCATTTGACAAGGGACTTATTGGACGTGAATTCAGAATTGATTCTATCTGTGTTAGAACAGTGTAGAAATTTTCATATGATAAATGTGACATACCAATTGTACGAGTTATGTGATACTTCATGAGTTTTACCGCTGATTCCCAGAGTCCTCCGAAATGTGGCGCTCTGGGAGAAATAAAATGCCATGTTATATGGTTCTCCAAAAGATAATTTTGAAAGCCTTTATTTTCATATAAATTTTTCATAATTTCATAAACCTCATTTATTTTATTGGCTGCTCCTATGAAATTGGAGCCATTATCGGTCCAAAAATATTATTAGAAAACCCGCGGCGAGCAAAAAACCGCTTTAATGCATTCAAAAAAGCATCAGTGGACATGTCTCCCACCAATTCTAAATGAATAGCTTTGGTTGAAAAGCAGATAAAAAGACACACATACACCTTTACCAATTTCCTATTTCTTAAGGTGCCGTCTTTTACAAGGAAAGGACCAGCATAATCAATTCCACATGACTGAAAAGGTCGAGAAGGGCTTACACGCGAGGTTGGTAGTTGCCCCATTATAGGATTAAAACCAGTAGGCTTAGCCCTGAAGCATAGCACACACTTCCTAACAATCTGTTTAATCGAATTTTTTGCGTTTATTGGCCAAAACCTTGTTCTTATAGACGATAAAATTGTTTGAACCCCACCATGTAAGGTTCTTCTATGTTCATGAGCAATTACTAGATCAGTAAAATGATGCTTACTCGGCAATAACATGGGAAATTTCTGATCATATGATACCTTTGCGTTATTAAGCCTCCCTCCCACACGTAAAACTTCATTTTTGTCCAAGAAGGGATTTAAGCTAATTATTGAACTACCTTTTGCTATCCCCTTTGAGTTTTTCAGATCAGATATTTCCTTATGGAATTCGATATTTTGAATTAATTTAACTAAAACTGTTAAAGCATTTTGTATTTCTCCGACACTTAGATTAGTCGTTATAATATTTTTATTTTGTTTTCTCAACTTTAAATTGGTAAGGAATCTTAAGCAAAGAGCTGTCACCCGTTGCAGTTTGTTCAAATCTGAATAATTCTGAAAGAAATTGAAATTATTTGTAGAAACCAAGCACGATACCTTTTTAGTATTTCTTTGTTCAGGAATGTTTTCTAAATTAAAATTGTATATTGCAGATTCACTTGGCCAAAATCTGCAATCATCACTTAGCCATTTCGGTCCTGACCACCATAAACTAGAGTTTATTAATGTAAGCGGATCGCATCCCCTTGAAATTATGTCAGCAGGATTATCTGCAGAACATACGTGATGCCAATCCTTTATTGCTGAAAGGCCCTGTATCTCTGATACTCTGTTCGAAATAAATGTTTTCCATCGTGTAGGCTCTTGTGATAACCAAGCTAAGACTATTTTTGAATCAGTCCAAAAGAACCTCAAAGTAATTTGTATATGTAGTGATTGTAAACAGCTGTTGAGTAATCGCGCCAGTAATAAAGCCCCACATAATTCTAACTTTGGTAGTGAGATAACCTTTAAGGGTGCTACCCGTGACTTAGAGCATAATAGCTGTGTGTATACCCTACCATAAGAATCACTACTTCTTAAATAGATACAAACTCCATATGCAGATTCGGATGCATCCGTGAACCCGTGGATTTGTATTTCCACGTAAGTGGACAAGAGTACATGTCTAGGTGTAGATATTTTGCTAAGATTGGCTAAACTATGAAAAAATTCTAGAAAGTGTGAGCTAAAACCATCAGGAATAACGTCGTCCCAACCTATTTTCAGTTTCCAAAGTTGCTGTAAAATGCATTTAGCCTTGATGATGACCGGCCCCAAAATACCAATTGGGTCAAACACTTGACTTATGATTGACAAAACTGCTCTCTTAGTTAACTTGTTTGTGGGAATTTTAATATCGACTGAAAACTGAAATTCATCTTTATTGGGATTCCATAATACTCCAAGTGTTTTGACAGCTTTGTCAGTATCACAAATGTGAAAGCTCTCTTGAGATTTGTCTAATCCCAAAATATCCGTTGAATTTGACATAAATTGTGTTAAAACAAAACCGCCAGATTTTAAAATGTTATAAATTTCGGTTTTTAATTTTAATAAATTATCAATTGAATCATCTTCCGTTATCAAGTCGTCTACATAAAAATCGTTCAAAACTTTTTCACATGCCTGTGGAAACTGCCTTTGATTAAGAATTGCAACTTGATTCATTGATCTTATAGCCAAAAATGCAGCAGAAGCCACACCGTAGGTGACAGTATTAAGCACATAATGAGCCAACTCCTGATCTGGACTATCACGCCACAATATCCTTTGAAAGTTACGTTGGTCATCTTTAACAAGAACTTGGCGATACATCTTACATATATCCCCTTTAAGTACATAGTTGTACGTTCTGAACCTTAACAAAATAGAAAATAAGCTGCACTGTACAGTTGGACCTACATATGAGACATCGTTAAGAGAAACACCCGAAGAACCTTTAGCGCTGGCATCAAAAACCACATGCAGCTTAGTAGTGACGCTACTTTCCTTTAATACTCCATGATGAGGTAGGTAGAAAACTACATCATTAACTTTGATTTGAGAATCCTTTAATTTGGTCATATGACCCAATGACTCATATTCGTGAATAAAATCTGAATACAATTTCGAAAATTTCGAATTTTTTGCCAATTTGTTTTCTAAACTCAAGAAACGGCGCCTAGCTATTTCAAAAGTTTCCCCAATGTCTTTGTAGTTTTCCTTTAATGGTAAAGCGACTGTGAAGCGCCCCGATCTGTCCCTGGAGTAATTTTGTAAAAAGTGATCCTCACAATATTGTTCTTCTTTTGTAAATTTAGTTGTTTTTTGCGCATTAGGCAAGTCTTCTAAAACCCAAAATTTCTCAAGTTGATCTTGTACATTTAAATTGCTTATGGAAAACAAACAAATTTCTGAATTTAGATTATTTTTAAACTGCAATGGACCTGTAACTAGCCAACCTAATTTTGAACTTTGTAATATTGGTTGATTTTTTCCTAATGTAATCTTCCCTGATGATAGAAGCTCATAAAAAATAGATGCACCTAGTAAGACGTCCACAGTGTGAGACTCATTAAATTCAGGATCAGCAAGCACAATACCGTCTGGTATATTTAATTCTGAAAGATCAAATGATTCACTTGGTATTTGTCCGGTGATGTTGTTAAGTACAAGAAATGATAGATTTTTGCTAAAATTTCCATGTAAAGATTTTATTGATGTATGAACCTTCTGTGATATATTAGAAACCATTTGATTAATTCCAGTAATTGGGAAATGTATTTTCTCAGGTTGGAGTTTTAATCGTTTAACTAAATCTGAAGTTATGAAATTGCTTTGAGAACCTCCATCAAGCAAACATCTGCAAGGAACATATTTGTTATTTTTGTCCAAAATACCAATTGTAGCTGTAGCCAAAAGAATCAATGAGTTATTCATTTGACTGCAATGTGCATTAACATTGACATGATTTTCAGATTTATTTTCAAAATCAATCATTGATTTTTGTACATTTTCCTGAGACGCAGCATTTGCCTGCTTATACGACGTGCCAGAATCCCTGTCCCTATGTAATAGAGTATTGTGCCTCTTACTTTTACAAATTTTACAAAACCCTGTGCACTCGTGATTCTTTGAATAAGGTCGTAGACAGTTGACACATAAATTAAGACCTTTGACCTTATCAAAACGCTCTGTAGAAGAAAGTTTTAAGAAATCTTTACAATAAAACAAGCAATGATCTTGTTTGCAGTAAAAACATTTTAATTGTTTATCTAATGAAGTAGCTAAATGACTCATTGCTTTATGGATGTTTGGTTTTCCGCCATAATTAAAAACCCTATTTTTCTCAAAGTTTTTATTCATTGAATCGCTACTGCTGTTACGGTTGTATAAAGTTTCTAGCAACTGGCTTCTAGTGTTTAAGAAATTTGAAAAATCTTCGAGTGTCGGCAAAACACCAGAAGGTATCTTACTCTCCCACTCTCTCTTGCTAACAAAATCTAATTTAGAAACAAATAGATATATAAGAATTGTGTCCCATGATTCAACAGGCTGACCTAAACTCTTTAGTGACCTAATGTTTTTGTTGAAACAATCTAAAACGTTTCGTAGCCCTGCTGTTGTTTCCTTTGTTAAAGACGGAAGCTCAAAAATATTTTTTAAATGTGTGTTAATTATAACACGTTTGTTTTCGTAGCGTTGCTTTAGTAGATCCCAAGCGATACAATAATTACTATCTGTAACTTCCAATGACTGAACGAGACCCAAAGCTTCACCTTTTAAGGAAGACAATAAATAATGAAATTTCTGTATTTCACTGAGAGACGCGTTTTTGTTAATGAGCGAGTTAAAAGTATCATGAAAATGCATGTATTCGTGGTACGACCCATCAAAAGTAGGCAGGTTTATCATAGGTAAGTTTACACGAGAAGCCGTTGGAATATTTGCATTTTCAATCATACCACTGATTGCTACATTTGAATTTGACTTATCTATAATTGTTTGCCCTTGTGAAATCACCTCATAATAAAAGGTTTCAAAATTATCTCTCTGTTGATTTTGCTCTTCACTGTTGTCAATTCTTTCTATTAGATTTTGCACGGTTTCAAATTCATCTAGTAAGAACTCTGCTCTATGTAGCCTTTTTGATAACTCAATTATATTTTTTGAGATGGGAAATTTTGAATCTATGAAAGTTTTAAAACGGGTTAACTTCCCTTTTATGCAACCTCTATCTATCTTTAACTGTTCTAATTGCTCTGTTAATGTAATTTGTTCTCTTCTTGCCTCCGTAGGAACAGGAGGATCGTTATTAGACATTTTGAAGTGTTTCTATGAAAAAACTAGTGAAAAATATAGGTATTCAAATGGACAAGGAATCTAAGGGGAAAGTAAAAGGATTGAGCACACCTGATAGAAGTTCAGCTTCTGAATTCCGCCAAGCCGCTCGCCATGCAATTCTTACGGCTCGACTCTTTACCAATGCTTTTATTTCTTCAGCAGGCTGTTTTGCCTCTGTACCAATGATTTGTTTCTTCACCAGGATCTTCTTGAACGTAAATATGACAATGACTTATTCTTTACGTGGCTGCCGGTATCCAATGTCACACCAAATCCGGTTCGAAGTGCACCAATGATATTGTGTCGATGTTTCAAGGGTTGTAAATAAATAACTCAAGCGGACTGTATAACTATGTTGATCACAACCTTTAATGATAAACTATGTTGAAAATACGTTCACAATCGTAAAACTAATAAACGTAATAATATAAAAGAAAAATTGATATCAACTTTCAAAATGCTAATTAACTGACAATTCTCATAATTTTTTTGTAATGTCACTACTGACATATTTTATTACACTTTTGATAATTAACAAATTTTGTGTTGTTGCTACATTCACAATTCCAACCAGTATACTGAAATCGGGACAGCTCAATACAGGGGCTTCCGACAGACAAGTTTTGATTTTCGTGAAAGCGGCTTCTTGCTCTTCAGTCCATTTCCATCGCTGAGACTTCCTTAGTAACTTTGTTAATGGAGCAACATTTTGTGAAAAAGACGGAACATGAGGCAACTCCCAAAAATCTCCTCAACTCCCGGATATTCTTTGGGGCTGCAAATTTTATTATACTTTCTACTTTTTCTGGATCGGTACGGATTCCATCTCCAGTAATGACGTGGCCCAAATAATTCATAGTCGGTAGACAAAAATGACATTTCTCCGGATTTAATTTTAGTTGCGCCCCTCGCAATCGACGGAATACTTCGGATAAATTTTCCAAGTGCTGATCAAACGTTTCCCCCAGAACAATGATGTCATCCAGATAAGCAAATGCATATGGGTCTAAATCTGGACCTATTAATTGATCCACCAATCGCTGGAATGTGGCGGGTGCAGAGTGTAAACCAAATGGTAGAACCGTGAATTGGAATAATCCACGTCCTGGTACGGTGAAGGCTGTGATAGGCTTACTTTCCGGTGTCAACGGGACCTGCCAATACCCACTCTTCAAATCTAAACTGGAAATAAACTTGGCTTTTCGCAACTTATCCAGGATAGCATTGATAAATGGAAGAGGGTAGGCATCCTTCATGGTAACTTCATTTACTTTGCGGAAGTCAATGCAAAACCGGTTTTTCCCATCTTTTTTCTTCACTATCACAATCGGGGAGGAACTCCACGGACTGGTGGAAGGTTCTATCACTCCTTCTTTCAACATCATGTCTACCTCGGCATTACAAATTTCTTGCATTTTTGGGTTCTGGGGTCGATATCTCTGTTTGATCGGACGGGGTTGAAGCAATCGGATTTCGTGTTCTACTAACGTTGTTGGACCTTGAATCTTTTCAAACCTCGGCAATTCACGGCTAAGGAAAAGGTTCAGTCTTTCTTCCTGATTTTCGGTCAAATTTCTGTCTTTGATAGGCGTTATGGTTTCCAACGGACATCCTATATAAACATAATTCTCGTCGTTCCCCAAATCTTCCAGGGAGAACGCAGATAATTCAGAAACGGTCGGCTCTTTATCAACCCCTAACACCAGAGAAGACGCAGAGACTTCAGAAACAAACTGCTCTTTGTCAACTCCTAACTCCAGAGAAGACGCAGAGACTTCAGAAACAAATTGCTCTTTGTTAACTCCTAACTCCAGAGAAGACGCAGAGACTTCAGAAACAAATTGCTCCTTGTCATCCCCTAACACCAGGGAGGACGCAGAGACTTCAGAAACAAACTGCTCTTTGTCAACTCCCAACTCCAGAGAAGACGCAAAGACTTCAGAAACAAATTGCTCCTTGTCATCCCCTAACATCAGGGAGGACGCAGAGACTTCAAAGACAGACAGTTTTTGGAAACAATTTTTCCCACCAATCCCAGGGTTTGTATCTTTCTTACAGATCATTGGGACATCGGCATCAGATTCTTCTAGTTTTGTTCCAATTACTTCCAATATTTCTATCGGACTGGCTAATTCTGAGCGGTTTATCAATTCATTATTTATGTATATATTTCCGGCTCCTAGCTCCAAACGGAAATTATACTTTTGGAGAACGTCGTGTCCTAACACAATATCAGTAATCAGACCAGGAAAATGTTCGAACGGACCTTCCACAAGGACGTCATGGATCTTCAGTTTTAGCTCATAGGTGTCAGTGATAGAGACTAAATTTCCATTAGCTAAACGGGCCCTCGTAACTTGGCGGGTTTTGGTTTGCTTTCTTTGGGAAAATGTCCTAGCTATTTGATCACCAATGTATGATTTAGCAGCACCAGTATCCAACAAAGCTGTGAACTTACAGTTTTCAATTTTGACGTCGATGTGCGGTCGGAAATCGGTCATTTCTTCTAGCGTTTCAGCATGAGAGACAAATATTTGCGGAAGCTGTGTCGGCCTCTCTTCGGGACAGCTTCGAATTAGTTTTCCTGCCTCCTGCAGGAACAGTCTCTAGAGAATACTCCTTCCTTATGACAACGAGAACAGAATATTTTCTGAGGGTTCTGACAGTTGTTTCGGTAGTGTCCAGATTCCCCACAGCGGAAACAGATTGGTTGGCGAGGTAATGATCCAGACGGTAATTGAATTGTATCGCGCGGCGTATCGTTCGAAGATGGGCGGCTGGTACCTGTAATGGCTTCTCTAGATGGACCAGGTGTCGTGTTCTGGGACGGTCCAAATCTGGTTGTACTTATCGGCTGCGGACGGGGATTTTGTCCACGGTTCGGTCCACTGGTGGTCGGAACGTTCTGGAGCTCTTTTCTGAGAAGCTCATATTCCCTTACCACTTGACAAAACGTAGAAAAATCCTTAAAGTCTCCTTTTCGGATCTGCAGCCGGTACTCAGGTAACAGGTTACGGTATAACCATGCTAACTGTTGTTCAGAAGATAGCTTCCCATGTCTCCTCATCAGAGTCTGCAGCTCGGTTATGTACGTAGCGGCGGACTCATTTCTCCTTTGTAGACGTCTACCTATTTCGGCTTCTAAGTCTACTTCATAATTAACAGGATAAAAGAAAATTCGGAAATCTGTTTCAAATTCCTCCCAGGTCGTGTACCTGCTCCGGTTGTTACGGTACCAAAATGCGGGTTCACCCGATAGTAGTTCTGGTAATACCGGAAGCAAATGGTCTTTCTGAACGTTCTTTGCAGTACATATTTCTTCGATTCTTTCTATAAACGAAGCCGGATCACCTCGGTTTCCAAACGACACTTTCCAGTCGTGTACATTTATCGGAGAAGTTGCCATAACGGTCGGATAATCAACAGGGTCTTCTTGGTCTATATCGGGTTGCGGAGAAGTATTTCTTCGTCTTAAAAAGTTAACAAGTCTTTTCCGTTTTTCAGGGACGGTTCCAGCAATCGATAAATTCCTCTGTTTTAGCTGTGTAGTAAGACCCTCGTTTCTCAGTAGATATACCCAGTTAACGCGATGGTCGGTGGTTTCTTCCACGGAACTTACGGTCGGTAGCTGGGCGGCCGGTACTGAAATGGCAGATTCGGATCTTCCAGGTCCTTCTTGATCGATCAATCGGGTTAAGTCGATGTCTTCAGAGTTTTCCTTAGACATGAAACTCTTTCCGTTATTCAACGGTAATCGTCAGGTCCTTGTCGTTTCCTCTTCGCAATCTTCACAGTTTTCACAATATTCCAAAAAAAATTAACAACAAAAGAAAAACAGCCTAAAAAAAAACTCTCAACGAAAAAAAATTAACAAGTTACATATGCGAAGCAGTTCCTGTTCAAACAACAATCAAAAATACTATATAAAAAAAATACCTTCACAGAATAAAACGGTCCTGTTCTAAAAAAAAATTAAAATAAACAGACAGGTTATATTTAACAATACAGTTCCTGCTAAAAAAAATAAAAAAAAATAAAATTAACAGTCTAATAAATCAACAAATGGGTAAAACGGTCTCTGCTCAAATCAGCAAACAACTAAGAAAACGGTCCCTGCTCGGGCGCCAAATTTGTGACGCGTTTTCTCTCCAACACTTGGCTCTTACCAAATTGGTACGTCACTTTTGACACCTCTGAAACCTTACACTTTCTCGGGCGCCAGATTTTTAACGTGGTTGACTCCACGGCCCCTTGACCTCAACCGTCAAGAGTTCCAGATAGCCTCAGATGGAGGTACGGTACGTTCCAGGGGTCTAGTTGTATCCCGTGCGGTCGGGTTATATCTTGAAGACACTCGTACTAGTCCTGTAATAGAAGTTATTCTCCTGGCCTACACTAAGGGAAAAGCTAAGTTCATGCAGCAACACAACTACTTTACCTTAGGGGTACTCTACACTACTACTACAGTAGGTCAGTAAAACACAAAAGTTCGGTTAGGGTTTATTACAAGTACTAAAAAAAATATATGTACAGGATCTATAGCTGTTTATATTCTTACAATAAAGGAAACAAATTTACAAAAGAAAGTCATTATCTGGTATAAAAAAAACTTAATAAATATGAGCAGTATACCGTAAAACTACCAAAGTATTTAATTAAGCAAACATTAAGCATGCGTTAACAGCCATATTAGAGACGAAGCGGGCAGGATATAAGCGAGAGAGGTCTGATAAGCATAGGCGATATTTTTTTTTTAATAAGAAGCGGTAAAAGCATAAAGCAAACTTTACAATTCAGGGGTCTTCTCATTAAAATCGGTTACTAAAATACAATAATCGCGCGGAAGAAAAGGCGGAAAGGGCTTTAGTCCTCGGATTAAAATACCAAAGAGCCCTGGCTTAGACGCCTGGCACTCCTCAAAATTTTATTCGGAACGTAAATTTGGAATGAAAAAAAATAATCTCACTCAAGAATCTTTGGCCTCGAACTACAATACCAAAAAGCCCTGGCTTAGACGCCTGGCACTCCTCAATATTCCAATTGGACCTTTTAAACAGGGATCGGAATTAAAGTTACGGGACTCTGGTACTCCGATTAAAATACCCAAGAGCCCTGGCTTAGACGCCTGGCACTCCTCAATATTCCAATTGGACCTTTTAAACAGGGATCGGAATTAAAGTTACGGGACTCTGGTACTCGGATTAAAATACCAAAGAGCCCTGGCTTAGACGCCTGGCACTCCTCAATATTCCAATGGGAGCTTCAATCGGGAATCGGAATTAAAGTTAAGGGATTCTGATACTCAGATTAAAATATCAAAGAGCCCTAGCTTAGACGCCTGGCACTCCTCAAGATTTCAATCGGAAATTAAATTTGGAATTGGGAATACTTAAGATTTCATTGAGATTCAACTTTTGTATCAAACGGAAATACGGCACTAGGATTTAAAATAAATTTTATTATTTCGCATAAAATTTCGTTCATTTATTATTGAAAAGACCACCTGTTTTCTACTATTATTATTTCCAAAATTAATCTTACCTACGCAGCAACTACTGTTAACTTCAGCAAAAAAAAAGAAAAATAGATACTAAAAAAAATTACACAAGAAATTAATAAATCGGAAGACGGAGCGTTGGTCGGTAACTATCTCGACTCGTGGTCAGACAAGAACTCCCTTTCCGTCGCTCTAGTCTTCCCGGACTCAGTATCGCTATCCACCTCTCTTGACTAGTTCGACCTGCGCGCTACTCATTCTATGATAGTGGGAAAACATGAATTTTGTCGTTGCAGCGCGGTCGACTTGAAAATCGAAAACTTATTCTTATCACTAACATAATTTTTATTATTTCTACACAAAGTCTGAGGGTATAACGGATTATAACAACATTGAAGGAAAATATTAGATTCAAAACAAAAACAAAATTTCTCAAAAAAAAACCTCGTTACATTCTTTGGTTAGGATTACTATAATCTGCTACCGCTACCGTTTCTCCTATTACAAATTCTCTCTTTTTTCCTTTGAAATACTTAATCTGTCGCTCTTGAGCTTTCTGGTGGTTATTTTCTGCTCCAGTTTCCTCTTCTTCCCTACTTACTCTCCATTCTATGGACTCTTTCAGTATGGATGCTCTATTTCTGAGTTGTCTACCCATCATCAGCTTGGCTGGTGTTTCTTTCGTTACGACATGCGATGTTGTCCTATATGAAAATAGAAATTCTGAAATTATCAAATCAAGACTCTTACCCTTGTTTCTTATATCAATTGCTCTGGCTTTGACATTGTTTTTGAATGTTTTTACGATGTTCTCTGCTGCTCCATTCGACTGTGGATGACCCGGGGGTGATGTGATATGTCGAATGTCATTTCTTTTGAAAAATTCTTGCATCGTTTCTGCTGTAAATTGTGTGCCGTTGTCTGTTACTACAGTTTTAGGAATGCCGAATCTGGCAAATGTCCTCTTAATTTTCTCTTCCGTTTCTTTTGCTGTTATATGGCTCATAATGTGTGCTTCTGGCCATTTGCTATATGCGTCCACTATTATTAATACCATTTTACCTCTTATAGGTCCCAGAAAGTCCATGCTCACTCGTGTCCAAGGCTCGGTTTCAACATCCCACGGTGTTAGTATCGCTCTTGGTGGAGCTGGCTTGTTTTCCATACAGCACATACACTTTCTACATGTTTCTTCGATCTGTTGGTCTATTTTAGGCCAATACACATACGATCTTGCAATACTTTTTGTCTTTACCATTCCGAAATGGTGTTGGTGAAGTTCATCCAGCATTTTTCTTTGGAGTGACTTCGGAATAACGATTCTATGTCCCCATACTAAAATTCCTTTGTCCACAATCATCTCGTGCTTTCTGTGATAGTATAGTTTCATCTCTTCTGACGTCTCTGGCCATTTTTCTTCTCGTATATATTCCATTACATTTTTCAAAATAACATCCTTTTTGGTTTCTCGCCTTATTTCTTCAATACTGATCGTTTGTTCCTTTAGTGTGCTTACAAAATTTACATAGTTACCTAAACCTTCAAATTCATCTGTAATGTAATTAATATTTAAGGGTGCTATACTCAAATAATCAGCTACAATATTATTTTTTTCTTTTATATATTCAATATCATAATTAAAACTTGATAAAAATGCTGCCCAGCGTTGCATACGGCTGGCATGCATTTGTGGTATACCTTTCTCAGGGTGAAATAAGGATATTAATGGTTTATGATCAGTTCTAATTTTAAATTTTTTTCCATATAAATATTGGTAAAATTTAATTAAACCCCAGTAAATGCTTAAACTTTCTAAATGAATTATTGGGTAATTTTTTTCGCTCGGTTGCAGAGTTCTAGAAACACAAGTTATTATTCTCTCAGTTTTATCTGGCATCTCATGTGCTAATACTGCTGAAATCCCTAGCATACTAGCATCACAAGTTAATACAATTGGCAAATTTGGATTAAAATGGGTTAGTACTAGTTTTGATGACAATATCTCTTTAATTTTTAAAAACGCAATATTGCATTGTTCATCCCACTCCCATTTAGTGTTTTTATTCAATAAATTATAAATTGGTTTTAATATCATTGATGCGTTTGGTATAAATTTTGAATAATAATTTACCATCCCCAGGAAAGATCTCACTTCTGTTAGATTTTCTGGTCTGGGTGCCTCTTTAATCGCTTGTATTTTCTTTTCGCTTGTCTTCAATCCATCACTTCCAATCACGTGACCTAAATATTCAACTTCTGACTTGAAAAACTCACATTTATCCAATTTTACGGTTAGTCCAGCTTTCTTTAGCTGTTCTAATACTAGGATCAATGTCTTCAGATGTTCTTCTTCATTTTCACCTGTTAGAATAATATCATCTAAATAACACACACATGATGGTATCTCTTTTAACAGTTGCTCCAAATGCCTCTGAAATATAAAACTAGCAACCTTTATTCCAAATGGAAGTCTGTTAACCGTGTATAAGCCTTGATGGGTACTCCACGTTAAAACTTTACTTGATTCTAAATCTACTTCAAATTGATTATAAGCTCTACACAAATCCAATTTGGTATAATATTTTCCTTTATGAAGCTTAGAGAAAATTTCTTCAGCTCTTGGTAAAGGATACTCCATATTCTCGAGGTATTTATTTACAGTTACGCTGTAATCCCCACACAATCTTACTGTACCGTCTTCTTTTAAAACTGGAACTAAAGGTGTAGCCCACTCTGATGTTCCAGTCTTAGATATAATACCTTCTTTTTCTAACTTTTCTAATTCTTCAGTAACTCCTTGCTTAAATGCAAGAGGTACTGGACGTGCTTTACGAAATATTGGCATAGCATTATCTTTAAGATATATTTTAATTTTATCTAAAGTAAACTTACCGATTTTTTTGCTAAAAACTTCTGGAAATCTAGAAACAATATCATTTATTCTTTTATTTACGTAATCCAGCTGATTAACCACTCCGAACTGAATTCCACATGCTTCTAACCAATCCATCCCCAGAATCTTCGGACCGCCGTTAGCTATAACATACAATTTGATTTGCTTTATTTCGTCTTTATATTTGACATTAACATTTATATACCCTAAAGGCATAAAAGTACTATTATTATAACTTTTTAAAACAATCTCAGCTTCCTTTAATTTAAAATGTCTAAAATACCTATTAAAATGTTCTGCATTTATCGCTGATATCATGCTACCGCTATCTATTTGAAATAGATGCTCTGTACATTCTATTAAAACTTTGACAATAAATTTTTTATCAACATTATTGATATTAAAATTTTCTAACTCTAATGGACAATCACTAAACACATTAAAATTTTTGTCTGCTTCCTCCGCTTGATTGTTTTGTTCCGCGAACCAACAATCTTGGCATTTATTTTGGTTATTTTCAGTATTTGAAAAATCTACATAATTAAAATTTTTATTTGCACATGCTCTAGCAAGATGTCCTTTTCTTTTACACTTAGAACAATAAAAATTTACATACCGACAAACTCCTTTATGACAATTATTACAAACTTTACATTTTATCGTCTTGTAATTTTGTTTTCCTTCCGCCATGTTGACATTTCTTTCAGATGTCATCCTTCTGCGTGGAAGTGTAGCTAGATTCGTAGACGTCGGTCTATCCATGCGCTGTCTTGAACTGCTCTGTGAATCTGCGCCGTGCCATCGGCGTTGTGGTTGGTCAAAATTTGGTCGTTGCCGCGCACCTTGATTTGAAATTCCTCTTGCCGCTCGATATTTTTGATTCGATGACCTTGTAGTGTCGTTTACAAAGTTTATGTTCACCTCTTTATCGATGCTATCGTTTTCTTTTTTTATTGCCAATTCCACTAGTTTTTTTAGATCTGCGGTTTCCTCCTCCTCGCATAATCTGTCTAATATCGGGCCGTTTCTCATCCCGGATATGAATTTTTCTCTCAAAAGCAATTGTAAATCATTTCCAAACTTACAGTTTACAGATAGGCTTCTTACTCTGGCATTCCATTCTGCCATCGTTTCTTCACGTGTCTGTTGAGCTAGGTGAAATTTCCTTCGCTCTCGCCATACAACTGTTCTTGGACAATACTGTTGACTTAGTAAATCTGCTTAAATGTCTTGGAATTTGGTGGATCTGGGTGACACAGGTCTCGTAGAAGTTTATAAATTTCACTAGGAATATTACTTAATAACGTAGCTACTTTATTTTCTTCCTTCGTACCGTTTGCTTTAAAATATTCTGATAATTGCTCACTGTATATGATCCAATCGTCAGTTTCGCAGTTAAATTGATGGAACACGATGCCGGTTGATGCCATCTTTTTTTCTTTTACTTTTTTTACTTTTCTTCTTATATTTCTTTTATCCTCGTCGCCATTTTGTGGTGTATCCACTTAACTTAAACATCGTGCACTAATAAAACTCACGTGTTTTCTATATGCTTTAATACTTATGATTTAAAGTGGTTTTACATTACATTCACTTATTTAACTATCATGCTAAATTTATATCTATACCGAGTCCGTGGTATATATGGTGGAGGTTGAGAGCAGACTGTCTATTCGACGTTACAATGAGCCCTGTGCTCCTTGACTTGACACCGTTGCCAACTTTCCAATATGTCCGACATTACACTTTCTTTCATTAATACTTTACGTCCTAGAATCAAGTTCACTATTGAGTTTGAAGAAAAAGGTAAAATCCCTTTTCTTGATATATTAATTTGTAGAGATCTAACTAATCAGTCACTTTATTTTGACATTCATAGGAAACCCACTACAACTGATTGTTTAATAGATTATTATTCTTGTCACCCATTGTCACATAAATTATCATCCTTTAACAGTTTATACCATAGGTGTTTTTCATTACCGCTCTCTGATCAAGCTTTTGAAAATGAAATTAATGTAATTAAGCAGTTAGCAATTAATAATAACTTTCCATTAGAGATTATACAAAAAATTTATCTTAAACATTTTTACAAATTTAAACTTTCTTTTCCTACAATTAACAATTTTGAGATTGACAATAATAATTTCATAGGTTCTTTAGTTTATTTAGGAGATATCTCATATAGAATTGTTAAAATTTTCAAAAAATACAATATTTCAGTAGCATTAAAAAGTGAATTTCCTTTGAAACATATATTTGTAAAGAATAAATATAGTTCCTATGTTACATAAATCAGGTGTTTACAAAATATCTTGTTATGATTGTGATGCTGTATATATAGGTCAGAGTGGTCGTAGACTTGAATACCGTATTGTGGAGCATAGAAATTGTATTAAAAAATATTCCAGTTTTGATTTTAATAATTCCCCTTCTGCTTTTGCTAATCACATTTTAAATGAACATCATTCTCCAGATAATTTTGAAGTTGAAATGCTACATTCTTGTAATAAAGGAATTAGAATGAATTTACTTGAGAGCTATGAGATTCATAAAGCTTCTTTTGATAAAAGTGTCACTTGCCTTAATGAACAGATTTCTTCTACAGAAAATTACATTTTCTTACATTTACCCCCCTAACATATATAAGTTGTTAGTAATGTTTTTTAATAGATTTATAAGTATTTAGTATTTGAATTTTATATTGTATTGTTTATTGTTTTTGATGCTTAATGTCATTATTGTAATTTATATACTAACTCATTTTCTTCTTCTTTTTGTAAATGAAATGTTAATAATTTCATTGATCACTAGTTGTTTGCCAATCTCCCATAGAAATATACCAGTTTTAAATATTATATATCATTTGACATCTGTCAATGTCATGTTTTCATTTTGTTTTTGATTTCCGGTCACCATTGTGGTTAGTTCAGTCCATGTGCTACAGCTAATTAGTTTGTTTAAAATATTTAATATTTGATATCTAATGGATAATATTCATTATGAACTTATTAATACTTATTTTGATAATAGTTCTTTCAACCGTTCAAATGTTTTCAGTGGCTAGTTCTGGCTATTTGAGATTATTATTTGTCAATTTTAGACTATTTCATTACATAAAATTGACAAAAGTTATTTTTCTTCATTTAATTTCAAACATTCCTTTAAAGAAAATCAAATGTAAATTTAAATAAATTAAAATTCTTTGAACATTTCCCCCCTTTTGGCATAGACCATTAGGTCAACAATTTAATTTTTAAGTAATTTTAAATATCTTATTTCCAATGTTTTCCATTTTCTTTTATTTTCTTTCCTCACCACTCAAATTATAATTTATTTGTCTAAAACGTGTTTTGACATTTAAAAACTTTTGGCAATAACTCGTTGGTCTTTGGATTTCATATTTCACACAGGTAACTATGATTGATTTCATTTCATTTCAATTTGACTACCAAATTTTTTATAATTTATGTTATCAAAGTTATAATTTATGATTCTCATTAACCTATTAATTATATTAATAAATTTAAATATACATTACAACAATTGTAATATTCTCAAGCTTTGTCTTATTAACTTTATTAAATTTTCATATTCATTTGTATATCTATTGACAATTCGCTAAATTATTTTAACATAATCTTGTAAGATCTTCATCTATTAAGTGTACCTTTTCTCTTTATATTGTAGCCTGATGATGGTAATATTGTACCGAAACTAGTAGCACACATTATAAGTGTCCTTTTTGAGGAACTTTCATTAAAAAAATTTTTTGTGGTTTGGACTTTGAGTTTTATTGAACCATTGGCTTTATTATTCTTCTTCTTATTCTTCTTACTTTATCCATTTGGTTCTTTCTTTTCTTACTTCCTTGGGTTGGTTCCATTTTATCGAGGCTGCTACTGGACATTAACTAGTATAGTTGTACGTAGTACTCTACCTCCAACAGCCACTACCACATTGTAGCTACTTTTCCATCTCAGCTTCACCTACAGCTACTACTCCGTCAGCAGGCCAGGGTACCATTTCAATAGGTAAAACCGTACAAGGATTTGGAGATGTAAAACACAAGTAAGACCTTTCCGAATTATAATTTAGTGTTTGTATAGCCTAGAGTTCATCCTTCTACCTCATAAACAGTGACAGTCTTACAGATTAATATTTAGAAGTGTAGTTTACCTCAAAAGTTACATTGACAGATATTATAATATCTTCTACCACCTTAGATAGGTCCATATGAGGGTATTCATAGTATATCTTGTATAGTTCTTCCTATAGTATTAAATTTAAGTAACATTTTAGTACCTAAAACAAGGACATTATCACTTAAAATAATCAATTCAACCCTAATGTAATTAGTATTAGTTTAGCTAAGTAACCATAATATATCTATGTATAAAATAATACTTACAAGGAAACGCGTGTAATCCCAGAAGTATACTTTTGTGGAATTTTTCCATAATATTATAATAACTGTTCTTTGTAAAAATCACCATTTCAATCAATTATTTTTTTTTGTTTGAAGGCAAGCCAAGCGCTGTCAAGTGTCAACTATGTCATTGTCATTTTTGTAAGAGTAAGACCACAGAACGTATAAAATAGACAAATAGATCTTTATTAAACCCAGCGTCTGGCGAATTGTTTATTAACAACCCTTTCTCCCATCGCACCCTTTTGTCTGTGGTCTAGAGATCTCGGAATACCACTGCACAAGGTAAAGATTGAGGTGAACTATTTTCCCCGCTGTATATTTTACCCACCCACTCACCGCAACCGAGAATCCCGGGAAGAAATACCTTTTTTTTGTATACACATCAGGCTACCTTCTTTTAATTAACAATAGGAAAGGGGGAAGGTAGCAACCCATTAAACAATGATAAAAATATATGTCTGCAGATGCTCTCCATCTATTTAAAATATTAAATCTATGCTAGTGTCCAATAAAATCATCTGGCTACCAAGGAATATTGTTCTGAAGAAGTACTACACTCTGACATTTTTCTCAAATGAAAGTGTCAACTTCAACTAATGTTGTTAGTCACTCAGTTAGTGACGCTCTCAAATTTTTAGCTGACCAACTCAATAAACCAGAATATTTAACAACTGCATGGTTTATTGGCCAAGTAGAAAAATGGTTTTACTCAATGACTTCGAGACATCCATCTTGTGCTCTAAGCAAATTCAAGAGGGGCCTCTACATAGGTATACAAACCTCAAAACGTACACAAAGCTTGCCACTAACCTAGTAATTTTTAAGTTCAATATATTCAAGATAGATGTCATCAGTAGTTCCAAATCGGCTTTTATTCATGCAAAATCATGAAAATTCCTACGTTTGGGTTTTCGGATACGATCTTTTAAACTAAAATATTTTCAAAGATGACCGACTTCCGGTTCTGTAACTTTTGTTATTTTGAATGAAACACCATGTATATTAATACATTTTTGAAATCGACGTGAAATTTTAGTATACCTACTTTTGTATGAGAACTTTTTCAAAAAATGCACACTTTTTGTGTTATCAATTTTTTTTTGTAGAAAGTTTGACCGTTGAAAACCCTTATAAATTAGTTTTTTACAAGGAGACTTTTCAAGATATGGAAATGATTTCTGTTCGGTTGTTTCTACCAAGATCAAACGTATTTGAATCTATGTTGAAAATTTTTCCATTTTATAGAGGGTGTGTATTAAAAGTGTTCAAAGTTTAGCTTCATAAATATCAAATTTCTTCATTTTTTTTAATAGAACCACCCTGTTTCTTTTATTTTAATGCCTTCAAGGGGAAAAAGAAGGTAAGTTCATGTATAATTTCCTATGGGTACCTTAACCTTACGGTTATCCAGATATTATATGTTTTCTGTAAATTTTTAGATGCAGGTGTGGTCTAAATTTTGATACAAGCACTAAGAAATAAAAAATATTATGTGAATTTACTTTTAATACATGATAAATATGACAAAGTTATTACAAGAACATGAGCTTTATTTGCAGTAAGATATTCATATTCAACTGCCTTTATTCTGCTCTTCTGTGTTTGGCTTAGCACCCACGTTTCGCATCCATAGAAACCCTCCATTATTTTCAATAAAAAATCATAACACAAATTATGGTTACAACTCACCTGTTTCTAGAGGTTTAAGATGGTTTAATAAATATAATATTGACCCATTTGTTAAATCTACGTGCGGAAGTCCAAAATGATAATATTTTCATTAACAATAATGGGTCTTAGTCTGCTCCTTACTGAGGTACAGGTTGTTAAAGCGGAAAAAATAAAATAGATTTTTGTTAATAGATCATCTATTCTTCTACATATTGACTTGAAAATTGGGTATGAGCTAGTTTTTGTAAGGGTAAACAAGAATGTGTGAGAGGATTTGAGCGATATTACTTTATTGTTTATAAATGTTTTATTCATCGCATAGTATAGTTTCATTGTTTGTTTCTATTCTTTTATTGATTTCTGCTTCTTGTGTTCCGTGTTGATTGATTGTTATTCCCAAGTATTGAAATGTTGTCACTTGTTCAATAACTTCAATTCAACGAACCAGTATCAAACCAGAGCTTTCATTAATCTATCGACATTTATACTAACATATAAAATGAATCGTTCAAGATATTGAGGGATGGAAAAATTTATATGGTTCACGCCAGTCGACTGCTTATTTGGTTCACTTCTGTAATACATTATTGAAACTATATACTTTATACCAAGGCTACAATCCAATTTCCCTGAAATAAATTTTGGCCTAGAATTGTTTAAGGGGAAAATTTTAAATTGAAATGTTTCAATATTCAACCAAAACAAAATCATACTTAGCATTTTCAATTATTTCTCTAGCGGAAATAACTACACGCAATCGTAGAGACATCGAAATGAACACGATTAATGCGATCTTGAGGAATTGCGTGATATTCAGCTTGAAACCAAACCAACCTCAGTTCATCAAGTGTTTTGGGTAATATAGGACGACGACGAATGTTTCTTTGAATTTAATGAGATGTTCTATCGGCTTCAGATCCGGGCTACAAGCAGGCCATTCTAATCGTTGGATATTAACATCATCCAAATATTGGTTAACAATATTTGCTACATGCGGTATTGTATTATCGTGCATTGAAAAATAAATTCACCAAAGCGTAGGAAACTATAGCTTCCTGAAAGAAATGCAAATTTAGATATAAGAAGAAGAAAAACCCATGAAAACCTTTCACAAGATAAATAAGATAGACCCTAACGATAAATGGACAATCAAAGAAAAAAACACAATTTCCTCAGTGTATAATTTTCCCCAAATTTGTTACCATGATAAATAATTTGACATGTTTGTCAACAGCTTATTGAATTTCTAAACACTGTAAATTTGTGTTGTTCTCGAAAAACTGTCAACCTAAAAACGCTCCACCTTCGGTGTCGCGTTTTTAATAGTTGACAGTTGTTCTCGTCTAATTGCTAGGAAACAGTTTCTCATTAAACAATCCAAATTTACCCGATAAAATACAAACCTCTTGTGCAATTATAAGTGATAAAAATTTTTGCTTGTGCTGAAATTACATGAAATGAAATAAAAGTTTTTAAAAAACCGTCTCTTTTCATAGCTCATTTTATGAAAACCGTATGAATTTTTAAACTATAAGTTCGAAAATAATGTATTAATCTATTGAGTGACGTTTACGATGTACCAATTATCTGTAATTTTTTATAAATAATTTCCAAATTGCCATTCTTTGATAAATATTTGACAACATTCAACAAAAAGAAGGTACTCTATAGAGCATGGATGGCCGACTGAGGGCCCGCGGTTATGTTTTATGCGGCCCCGAACAACTTTTTAAAAGTATTACGGTAGATATTTTTTGACAGAAATATAAAATACAAAATTTTCTACAAGAGTCCAGGTTAAGTTCAAATTGTATATAATTACGACCTGATAATAATTTTTTCAACAAATAGCAAAATAACGGTTTAATTACTTTAAGAGAATCAGTAGGAAGTATACTTTGAGTAGGCCTATAAGGCAAACACGCCAGTTTGATGTCGCACGGTGTGGCAACTACGCTTACCGAAAAGACTGACTGCACGGTTTGGCAACCGCGCGTTCGGAACCAAACAAAACACTCAGTGACTCTGAGATACTAAGACTGTGCGCACGCGAGGTTAGCTACTGTCAAACTGCTGGTGCTTCATCACTGTGTTTAGTTTCAACTTACAAACCTAATTGCGTTATTTCACGATGAGTAAGAAAAGAAAAGTTTCAGAAGAAAACAGAGTGTTCCAAGACAAGTGGGAAATCGAGTATCTGTTTGTAAATAACAAGGACAATAAACACCAGTGTTTAGTGTGTTTGCTTGTACTGTCTGTCCATAAAGAATATAACCTCAATCGGCACTACACTCAGCACCATGCAGCTAAGTTCAAAGATTACACTGGACAAGCTAGGCTTACTATTGTATCTGACTTGAAGAAGAAGGTTAGTGCTCAAAAAAACCTATTTAATAAATCCACAACTTTGCAAAAAAATGCACTCTTGGCTTCTTATATTGTAAGTGCAGAGATAGCTAAAGCCACTGATGGTGAGTTTGTAAAGAAATGCTGTATAGAAGTGGCTCAAGTTTTTGGTCAAGAAAAATTTAGTAATGAGTTGAAAAACGTCTCACTTTCAAAACAGACTGTCACAAGAAGAATTGAAGAAATAAGTAAACATGTTTCCAGTGATATGAGTAATATTGTTTCTGAGTCTTCCTACTTTTCTCTAGCCTTGGATGAGTCCACTGATTTAACAGACACTGCTCAACTGTTAATTTTTATCAGAACAGTAGACAATAATTTCATGATAAATGAAGAATCACTGGCTCTAGAGTCACTGCATGTTCATACTAAAGGTCAAGACATTTTTGATGCACTTATGAAAGCCCTCAACAGCTGTGAAGGAACAAAAAAGTTGTCAGCAATTGTAACAGATGGGGCCAAAGCTATGGTTGGCTCTCAACTAGGCCTAGTGGGCTTGTTAAGAAAGGCTGGTATCAGCTGTCCATCATTTCACTGTATTATACACCAGGAAGCACTTTGTGGGAAAATGCTGGAAATGGAAGACACAATGAAAACAGTTATGAAATGTGTCAACATGATCAAAGGAGGAAATAGGTCATTGACTCATAGAAAGTTCATGGCTTTTCTAACAGAACTCAAGCAGAGTATGGAGACTTGACACTCTTCACAGAAGTACGCTGGCAAAGTAAAGGGAACTGCTTAAAACGATTCTTCGCTTTAAAAAAAGAGGTAGCTGAGTTTCTTAATGCGCATATAAATATGCCTATCTCCAAAGAAGTTCAAGAAAAACTACTAGATTCTAAGTTTTTATGCAATATGGCTTTCTTAACCGAAATGAGTCACCACATGAATGAACTTAACTTGAAATTGCACGGTCGAAATCAAACAGTACCTCAGTTAGTTGACACTTAGATGGATTTGTAAATAAACTTAAGGTTTTCATATCAAGCCTAGAAAAAGCTAATCTAGTACATTTCCCATCGTGCAAAGAAATTAGGGAAGAAATTCCAACCAGTGATTTCAGTTTCTGCTACCGAAATTTAATATGCTTTTGGAGTCATTCAATGAACGATTTTTGGATTTTAATGAACTGCGACCACATCTCTTCTTATTCAACAATCCCATGACACGTGACATTTCCCAGCAAGATGACGACCTACAGCTGGAGCTCTGTGATTTGCAAAGTGACCCAGTTTTCCAGAAAAGACCAGAAACTGGTGTCGAATTCTGGAGTAGGCTGCCTGAGGACAAATATCCCAAACTACGTGATTTTGGTAAAAAAATTGTTACAATGTTTGGAAGCACCTACATTTGTGAGAGCACTTTTTCTTCGAAGAAATTCATAAAATCAACTCACCTTCCTCGAAGTAGCATAACCACTATTAGTAGACTTAAATTTGGTCACGCCTGCTATCCTGCCCACCTCAGTAAAATAAATGTACTTGATTCGAACTTGTGCGACAGTTGCAATTGTATATGTGATTTGGATCACATTTTCTTTGAGTGTAAAAAATTTGTACAGCATAGAGAAAAAATGTATGGGGAACTAATAAAAATCAATATTCTTCCTCCTTTCAACTTAATGCATCTGTTAGCATTAAACAAGCTGACTGTATATAACATATTACTAGGATTTATCAAAGCGTATAATTTAAAACTGTAGTGCTAAGAAAAAATGATTCCTCTGTTACTCAACCCTAAGTTAATATTCCCTTACCATCCGTGGTCTACCTTTTCTTGTGAGTTAATCACCTTGAAAGACCCCTGGGTGTGAAATGTGTACCTTTATCCTACCCAAAAAACAATAAACTTAATACTTAAGCTACTGGCTAAATGGACAACAGTCCCTCGGCCAAAAACAAAAAAACAAACTCACCGTAACAGACTTACAGACAACCATCTTCAAGATTTGCTAAAAGTGGCCACCACCTCGACAAGAATTGATTTTGACAAACTTGTGAACGATTGTGCCCGCCCTCAGTGTTCTCACTAGTGTTTTTTTTTCAGTAAAATTGTTGATTTTGTTCTGCTCAACTCTTGTATGATTAGTATATATTATTTCTACATTAAAGTATGTTCAATATCCATAGCATTTGTTTATAAATTAATTTATATAGCCTAAATTTCCCTTTCAGTTCTTGTGCGGCCCCTGCTTTTAGCGAAAGTATGGAAGTGGCCCTTTGGGCAAAAGAAGTTGGCCATCCCTGCTATAAAGGACAAGCCTCCAATCACACCACATATGAGCACTGGCACACCACAAATGGGAAGGTTGTGAGGATTTTGGAGATAAGAGAACCGATAATATAGCAAACCACGCACAGATGCTTCTTTTTCTAAATAAATTGTTTCCTCGGTATTAGAGGCATAAAGCGCAAGTGGAAACAACCAGTTTATTACAATTTTGTGAATGGCAGTACAAAAAGGAAAAAAAAAGAGATTTTGAAAAAAATATTAATGAAGGGGTCATAGAATTGGGTTTTAGCCACAGTGGCAGTAATCAAGGTGTTATAAATGATTTACTTATAAAAACACAAGACTCATCTAAGAGTGGAGTATTTAGCCACCCTGTGGCCTTCAGCAATAAATGTCTCTGCATTCACTGGTAAGCTAGTATGTAAACTAAAGAGGGATGTCTTAAGATGGAAAAGAGAGCAAAGGACACTATCTCTCTGTTGAAAATTTAAGACTTACTGTATGACAGCCTTGGTTTCAATCAAATCCAGGAAAAACATTCAGAGTAGCTATAACCAATCGTTCAGGGCATATAAGATTCTGGAACGATGCTATGAATAAATTAATAACCTTTAAATTCAATGAAAATGGTAAATTATTTATCCAATTAAGTCTAAAAAATCGTATGAAAAACTTCAAAGATCTTTGTCAGTCGTTACAACCAGGACCTTCTTGAAAATTCAATACCAAGATTATTAAAATCATGTTTATTAAATACAGGTGTCACGCACGGAAACTGCCAATAGACAACTCGGGTTAAGATCGCAGCGCCATGACGGTGACAGCTGAAAGCTAGCTAAGTACCATTGAAGTATTGTTTGTGTTGTGTTATAAAATTGGTCTCTTTTAGTGCTTTTTTTAGATATTTTTCCAGCAACATTTGTATTATTTCATTAAATTTAGATAATTTAAAGGACGTTTACATTTTTATTTTCTTGTAGGTAGTTTAGTAGTGTCAGGTAAGCGACTAAATAAAAAGTGGAAATCATAACTCTTTTCAAAAAATACTTATTTTTAGAAATGAAGCTAAGCATTTTGGAAAACGAGATATTTGGATGGCTCCACAACTTCTAAATGCGTGGTAGAAGGTGAAAATGTGATTAATGCAGGACATTTAATTTTGGCAGGAAAATTGGAAGATAATTGTGATAGTATTCATTTGAATGGTCTGTGTTTGCAATCTAGTTCCTTGGATTCTAATCCTCACGAGATATCAGGAAAAATATCAATTTCCAGTGGCATCAAAATTGATTCCATGTTATGTTCCTGCAAAGCTGGAAAGAGTGGCAGACGTAAACATGTGTATGCCTTACTTATCAAAAAGTGTATATTGGGCAAACGCAATCGTGCAAGAGTGATTTTGAACAATAGCATTATGAATAATTTATTAATTTAGTTCTTCTTGTTTCTGCTTTCATTTTTCTGTTCTAGGGAGGATATTGAGTCACTGGAGTATGTATCCATAACGGATAAAAAGTGTATTTGGTAAAAAATTTGTGACAAAAGACAAATACAAACCAGTACCTGTGGATGGAAAACCATGTTTTCAAGATGCACAAGATGCATCAAGATGATGACGTCAGAAACTATTTTTGCAACTTACTGTCAGATTCAGCTATTGTCATGCACAGGTTTGTTATTATTTAAGATTTTGAATTCAATTTAATCACTATTTTATTGTTTTAAATCGGTAAATAATGTGGATTATTTCATATTCTGTCAGTTGTTGATGTGTGCACAGTTTATACTGAAATAGTGAAATCTTTGTCAAAAACTCTTCCTAATGATGATCGGGTACGGGAATATTAGCAGAAGTGAAGTTGAGGTGGTAAACTTATGTAATCAAAGGTATCCCGAATTACTTAATATCTCACAGAGTACTTTGTCTGAAATTCATGCACAATTCAGATAGCTTGGGCTTGTCACACCATTGAAAAGAAAACCACACTTCGTTGAAGATGATGTGAAAGTGGATATTTT
Organism: Galerucella nymphaeae; assembly: GCA_963978555.1. NCBI lineage: Eukaryota > Metazoa > Arthropoda > Insecta > Coleoptera > Chrysomelidae > Galerucella > Galerucella nymphaeae. The sequence continues at coordinate 2,983,066 of OZ021706.1, read as the reverse complement.
GTCAAGTGTCGAAGAGAATCCAACTTAATGTACACGTTAAATTGCCCGTGAAAATAATGTTAGTCATTCACATTCACATTGAATGTAAAGGTGAACCGACAAAACTGTAGATATTGGTCAGCAGATAATCCCAATTGGGTACGTGAGACACATACTCAGTACCCTCAAAAAGTGAACGTTTGGCGACCATATTGTTCCTATATTTATAGATGGAAATTTGACAGCTGAAAATTATTTAAATATACTTGAAAATGAAGTTATTTCTGCGTTGTCAAACTTATATCCCAACGCAATAGATCCTAGCTTACCGAATGAAAATGTTTGGGTCCAGCAAGACGGGGCAACACCCCATTTTGCTTTAATGGTAAGAACTTATTTAGATGAAATTTTCCCCAATAAATGGATTGAGTGGCCAGCTAGATCCCCAGACCTTACGCCGTTAGATTTTTTCTGTGGGTTGACTCAAGAACAAAGTATAGATATGCAACACAACCAACTAGCATTGTAGACCACAAAGACAGGATAACTACAGAAATACGGAATATCCCACTTCAAACTCTAAACAAAGTTGAGAAGCAGTTCTATAGGAGACTGTGCTATTGCCAAAAACTAGGTGGAGAACATTTTGAGCATTTATTTTAACTCTGACTGTCATGTCAGTCGTTTTCGACTGATGAGCACTAGTCGGCTGAGGCCGCGACCTGCTCGCGCACTTCCGGGCCGCGCGCTTTTTTTGATGCATATTCAGTGTTTATTTAACACTAAGCCCGTTAATTTCATGTTTATTTACGTGTCCAAAAACGACTGACACGGCGTGGAGCTACAAATTTTTTTTTATTACAGTTTGTAAACATTGCTTGTCCCTGATTATTATAATGTAAGTATTTTTTAGGTATTTATGAGTGTGTCTTAGTAGTTTGTAGGTGTGTATTAAGCACATTAGGTAACAATTAAAAGTAAAATGGAAATAAAATTATTCATTTTATTTGTTTTTTCATAGGAATTGGAATTTGAGAAAGCCGCTCTCTTCTCAAGAGCTCCAACAAGAAGTGCAAAATCTGTCCGAAGAGGAGTTCAGGGATTTTTCGGACTTCTCTGACATTGATCCTGATTATAATATTTCTGACAGCGACTTGGGTAAAGTATCCAGTAATGAATCTAATGAGGAGCTTAGCTCATCAGAGAATGAAGATGATACAATTCAGACTACACTAGGCCCCTCAAATGATCAATTTAAATTTTCTTGGTATGACTATCCTGGAAATCGCCAATCATTTCGATTTACCAGAATTGCAGGTATTCAACTAGATTTAGCACAGAACCTTACACCCGTCGATGCATTTGATCTATTTTTCCCCTGCGCTAATCGATCTTATAGTGGAAGAAACCAATCGCTATGCGGTATATATAATTTCCAATACAAATGTAACTCGCAAATCAAGACTAAACCAATGGTACCCTACAAATGTACAGGAAATACGTAAATTTGTTGGTTTTTATATTTGCATGGGATTAAATAGTCGTCCAAATATTGCATCATATTGGTCTACTGATCAGGTATCTCAAGCACTATCAAGAAATCGTTTTGAAATACTTTTAAGGATGATTCAATTTAGTGATCGGGAAAACGAGACAATTAATACTTTACAAGATCAGGCCTGTTCTTGATATGTTGAATAATTCTTTTCAGCAGACTTATACCGTGGGACAAGAAATGGTCATAGACGAAAGTATGATACCATGGAGGGGCCGACTCAAATTTCGGCAGTACATACCATCTAAGAGTCACAAATATGGGGTAAAACTTTTTAAGTTATGCAGTCCAAACGGCTACATATGGAAATGCCAAATTTATACTGGTCGTACTGAAGAACAGCGCCCTGCTGGACTTAGAATAGGTGAATCCGTCGTACTGACATTGACTGAAGGATTGTTAAATGAAGGAAGAACCCTTTATACGGACACCTTTTATACTAGTTGTCCATTAGCTAGGATCCTTCTAACAAAAAGCACACATCTAGTAGGTACACTTAGACGATCAAGAAAACATTTGTCAAAAGATGTCACGACGAAAAAGCTAAAAAAACATGAGTACATTGGGCGAGGGACTGATGATGGGATAGTTGTCTCTAAATGGAAAGGTGCTAGTGATTTACTAATGCTATCCACAGTACACGGACTTGAGATGAGAATTCCTCCGCCTTCAAGTAAGCGAAGTAGAGCACTGTCACCAACGGCTAATAACGATGAGCCCACCCGCAAAAAGAAAAAAGCAAACGAAACACCAAAATTGAAGCCTGAAGCTATTATTGCTTATAATAATGGAAAGTGTGGCATTGACAAGTCTGACCAAATGGCGTCATACAGTAGTTGTAATCGTCGAGGCGTCAAGTGGTACCGAAAGGTTTTCTTTGAGTTGGTGACAGGCATGTCCATGGTTAATGCATTCAACATATACAAAGAAATTTCTAATTCCAAAATAAGCATAAATACATTCAGAGAAGATGTAGCTAGAAGTTTATTATATGGAAATGACGCCAAAAGGTTGAGTGTAGTGACAGCAAAAGTTGTACATTTATTGAAAAAAACTGAAGAAAAAACTCGAAAGCAATGTAAACCTTGCTACATCAACCTAACAAAAGAAATGACAAGAGCAGAAGCAAGAAAAAAATAAGGAAAGTGCGAACATATTGCGATGGATGCGATGGAAAACCTGCTATGTGCCAATAATGCCATATTAAAACTCACAGTTCATGTTACTTTTTTTTATCATTGTAAACGATTTAAAATAAACAGTTTTTCACAATTATTTTAATAGATATTTTTTAACTTAGGCGCCGTGAAATTTTGTAGACCTATAAAATCCATCGCCGCGATTCTGATAGGCATACAAAACTCAATATAAAGTAAGTCGAATAAGCCTGACACGGCCGTAAATGATACTGGTGCTGTCGGACATAAATGACTGACAACGCAAAATTATGCATATTGGTCGGTCAGTCTTATACGACTGACAAAACAAAATAAAACTATCAAAAATTAGTATGCCGGCAGTCAGAGTGTTAATGTATTAAAATCAAATGTGTTCAATAACTGTAAAAATAAAAGTTTCACCCTGTATAATTCATAATTGACCATACAATATATAGTTTGTTGAAATCGGTTCATTAAGGGGATTTCAAAAATATGCAAAAATACAGGGTGCTTCATTAAAAATAAACAACACCGACTATGGCATACTTATGTGAATCACCCTGTAAATTTAAATTTATGTTTACATAACGCACAACTTAATTCAAAAGTTGACGTGCCTCGGCATTTTTTATAATTCTATAAAACAATGACAAAGAATTTTATTCCATAAGTGGTTTCCACATGGTATATTATGCATCTTATGATGACAGTATTTCAATTATGGAAATCGAGTTTAATTTTGATTTTACTTTAAATATGTTAACCACTGTAAAAAAGAACTATTTCCAAAAAATGTTGCATTTTTGTTGTGACCAATAAACTAGCAAATCTTTTCATTTGTTTTTGTTTCATCCATGAAGTTTTGCTTTAAAATAATAGGTAACTGAAGAAAGTAACTGAAAAATGACTGTCTATAAGTAAACCACAAAGAATAGATGTAACATGTAACAAATTTAAATTGGATACTTTCGTATTATATTAAAAATGTATGATATATGTACAGTGTGTCCGCGTAAGTTGGCTACATATGGAAAACTTTTTTATTATTGGTTTTAGGAAAAAAAGTTATTCTTCATAAAAAGCTCTGCATTATCTAAAACCTAAAATGCAATCATTAGATATCACTTTTTTTCAGTCGTGTACGAGGTATGTCAAAAAATATGAATTTTACTCAGGAGTAAAGTACCTTAATTTTTCACAATACAGAAAAATTGTAGAAAGTAAAGTTGTTTAAAATTGGAAGTTATATCCAAATATGCAATTACAGCTATTTAGCATGAAAATTAAGATTTGGTGATTATTTACGTTTTACATGATTTTTGTTCAAGAGTAAAGTACCTTCATTTTTGACCATATCGAAAAAGTTTGATAAGAAAAGATGTTGAGGATTAAATAATTTTGAAATATTGTTTATTTATTATCAAAAAATATTAATTTTACATTTTCTCTGCGTTAACATTAAAAGTTCAAGTTTGAAAATTAATGCATTACATTTAATAACTCATAAATTTAATCAAATAAATCTTAAACAATAATAATTTACAAATGTACTTTTATCAAAACAAACATATCCCCCTTTTTTATTGAACGCTGATGACCTTCCAATCACTAATTTTGTAATATTTGAACTATGCATTTAAACGAATACAAAATTGTATAATTATGTTGTTATCAGTACTAATAAAAAATCTGTTTCCTCAATTTGCTAATGCTTCCACATATCCTCCATCTCTGGTCATACATGTAACAGTTCTATTAACAAATTCTTTTAAGACGCTCCTAATCATACGGGGCGTTATACTACGTACCGCGTCTGTAATTACTTCCTCCAAATGGTCAATATTTCGAAAGGGCTTTTGAAGATATACCTTTTGCTTCAAGTAACCCCACAAGAAAAAATCGAGTGGGGTTAAATCTGGAGACCGCGGAGGCCAAGGAATTTCCGAATAACGATGAATAATTTTTCCATTGAACAGATTTTCAATGTATTGACGTACATCTAACCTGCTGTGACATGGGGCACCATCCTGTTGGAACCATACCTGCTGACGTTCAGTTAGGGGAAGGTTATCAAGAAAATCACTTATTTTATCGTTTAAAAAACACAAATAACGATCCGCATTCAAGTTTTCTCGAAAAAAGAAAGGTCCAATCATTAGATTATTATAAATTGCGCACCAGACATTCGTTTTGAATGAAGTCTGGTCCCGCGATTTCAATGTGAAATTTGGATTAGTATCACTCCACCAACGGCAATTTTGGCTTGAAACTGTCCCATTTGATGAGAATGTTGCTTCATCTGAAAAAATAATTTGTCTCGACATAAATTGATTATCATCCAAGTGTCCCTGTATGTCACAACAGAATTCAAATCGTCTATCATAATCTCCTGGTTTTAACGTATGGATGAATTGGGGTTTGTACGGGAGAAATTTGTTCTTCCTTAGGATCTTTGCAACTGTAGTTTTTTTTACGACATTTGTCATTGAAGATGCTCTTTGTCGCAAAGAATATTCAGGATGTTCAATTGTCGAGAGAATTACTTCTAATGCAATGTCATCATTATCTGCTTTGTTTTGATGTTTTTTGCTAAATTTATTATGTACATCTCCATAAGTCCTAAATTTATTATAAATTTTTCGTACTGTTGTAAAATGAACATTTTTATCTGGATGTCGGGTATTGAATATTTCTGCAGCTTCTCGATATGTTTTATACTTATCACCCACTATTAACACAATTTCAATTTTATCGTCCATACTTAATGTTGCTGGCATTTCTACCTTTTCATAAACAAATACTTTCAAAAATAAAACTTTACAACAATATCACAAGGTATTACGTTTTGACGTTCACTGACAAGTGCCTCCTAGATTAATAATGTATTAATTTTCAAACTTGAACTTTTAATGTTAACGCAGAGAAAATGTAAAAATAATATTTTTTGATAATAAATAAACAATATTTCAAAATTATTTAATCCTCATCATCTTTTCTTATTAAACTTTTTCGATATGGTCAAAAATGAAGGTACTTTACTCTTGAACAAAAATCATGTAAAACGTAAATAATCACCAAATCTTAATTTTCATGCTAAATAGCTGTAATTGCATATTTGGATATAACTTCCAATTTTAAACAACTTTACTCCTTACAATTTTTCTGTATTGTGAAAAATAAAGGTACTTTACTCCTGAGTAAAATTCATATTTTTTGACATACCTCGTACACGACTGAAAAAAAGTGATATCTAATGATTGCATTTTAGGTTTTAGATAATGCAGAGCTTTTTATGAAGAATAACTTTTTTTCCTAAAACCAATAATAAAAAAGTTTTCCATATGTAGCCAACTTACGCGGACACACTGTATATTGTGCTTCAAAATATGGGTATTATGTTGTCTAGTGGTGCTAAATTCTGTGTCAGTTTCAAAAATGGAGAAACCTGAGAAAAACTTTAGAAAAACCTGCTAATCCTTATTAGTCTCCACTTAAGCTAAGAAAAAAGCAACTTTATCATACAATGAATGATAGGTATTATGGAACTTCTATACTTACTAAAAATTACCTAAAATTATATATTAGATAGAAACCTTCAGCCATTATCTCGAATTGACAAATTCCCAGTTGTTTTTGTATTGCATTCATTCATATATTTGGATTGGGCTCAACAGACCAGGCACTTAAACTGAATTTTTGTACCATTATCCATGTTATCTACCTACTTCCATTCCAGAAGCTTCGTGTCTTTTATATAGACCACCAGTTTATCTAGAGGGATCTTCATTAGTTGTGATGGTTGTTTTATTTCCACTCCAAACTGCTTCCGTCTGAGTCCTTGTAGGTTCTCACAGAAGCAGAGTATGTGAGTAGGTGTTTCATCATAGAGCTAACATTTCCTGCACATGGGTTCACCAACTTTGCCCATCTTGTGCAAATGCCTCCTCAGGGTACAATGTCCACTCACCAGGTTGGTAACTGTCTTCAAATTTTTCTTACCCAGTTTCGGAAGCCTGGACGAGAGTTTCTTGTCTAACTTATTCAGTAGACTCTTAGTATGGAAGTATCATTGTGTCAGCCTCCATTCAATTTGTGTTCCTAGTTCCCGAATTGTCCTCTCATGTAATCCTTTGTTATTCCACAAAACGGTTCCTTTAGAGCCTTCTTTAGCTAGCTGGTCTGCCATTCCATTCCCTGCGATCCCTTCATATTAGAGATACTTTGTTGTCTCTTGTTTATATTATCATTGAACCAAAAAGCATTCATAACATGTAAAAAATGAAAAAATTATGATAGCTTAATGCCCATCCAATAGTATGGAATAGTATCCTAAAAATGTTTCATTGGAATAATTAAGAAATTATTTCTCATTTATTATTCGTGGTGGAATAAACTAGTAGACCAAAAATCTATATTTTTGATGTATTTTACCGCGAAATTCAAAATTTTGAACTGTCTATAAATAAGAATGAGAAAGGTTCCGGCAAGTCTTCTCTTATCGTCTGCAGACAATACTACAACTGTGCAATAATCCACTTAAGACTTAGTTTGTTGAAAATAAAATAATTGCTGCTTGAGTATCTGGATTACTGTTGCTGGAAAACAGTTCCTGATTTTCTGGTAGTACCTGGTATTCAAACAGTTCCTGGGAGACAATAATCTCAGCCTGAAAGCACAGTTCCTGTTCCTGGCTGAGTGACATTACCTGGTATTTCAACAGTTCCGTATTGTCCCTTTGGTGGTAACATCACCTGAGAGTGAAAGTTCCTGAGAGAATTACCTACATCTGCTATTCGCTGTATTATCATATATTGGTTTATTTATGAGTATTTTTTTACTAACACTTTTTTTGTGCTTATTTCTGATCATTATATACATTTTTTTACTTCTTCAGTTTTATTCACTATACAGAAACTTCTTTTATTTCTCTCAACAGATTAAAGTTAGCTAGCCATTTAAATTAGTGTTTCAATAATTAGTATATTTATCCTAGCATTATCATACGCTGCTTAAATATCTAAAAAAAACCGCAAATACCTTGTAACGAAGTTTTTTTTTTCAAGTAATGATTATTGCAAGTCACCGAATATATTTTTATTTCAGTATGCTTATAACCGTTATAACCCCTGACTTCTGTGTTGAAATTATTATAGTTATACAGGGTGTTTCATTGGGAAATGGGCATACGGTAAGGGTAGGTAGAGGTCGCCTAGGTGGTTCTAAAAAACCCCCATATGATGGGTCTAGCGCTCTTCATAACCGAGATACAGGGTGTTTTATAAATTTATCCTATTTCTTTCGAACCTCATAACTTCCGAGTTACCCTGTGTATTATTTTGAGATTTGGTACACGTAATAACCATTACCTAGAGACTCCATCAAAAGCATCTCCAAAAAGATAGTGCAGGTCCGGCTTAATAAAAAATTTCAAAACTCGTCTTTCCTAAAAACAACACCCTGTATATGGATTTTTTTTAAATTGCTCTTCATAATTGGAAAGGGTATAAAAAATCGAATCTACTTATTTCGTTTTTATTTTTCCGCAGACAATTTTACTACCAAAAATTTACCGTCAAAGTTATAATTTATGCACGTTTTGGGGGTTTACAATGGTATCGGAGAGGTTTTTTTTTATTTTTTAGCTTGAAATGAAATCCATTTAATGCATCTAGAGAAGCATCCTAGAAATTCAATTGAGTTTGTATGTTTACGAGTACAGACCACTAAAAAATGTGATTACAGAGCCGTACTTAGGACATACCCATATGTTTCGAATATCTCGAACACCCTGTATAAGGATATGTATCTGGAAACTATGCACTTCCACATTTAGAATAACAAGAGTAAAATACGAGAAATGAATTTATACTTAAAAAAATGTTAAAAGTACTCGTTTGGACAATGTTGTTAGAATTTCTTGTTTTCTGTTCATGCCAATTAATAAAATTAATAAAAATCTCTCCGTTTTCTTAAGTATAAATTCATTTCTCGTATTTTACTCTTGTTATTCTAAATGAAGAAGTGCATAGTTTCCAGATACATATTCTTATACAGGGTGTTCGAAATATTCGAAACATACTGAGTGAGTATGTTCTAAGTACGGCCCTGTAATCACATTTTTTAGTGGTCTGTACTCGTAAACATACAAACTCAATTGAATTTCTAGGATGCTTCTCTAGATGCATTAAATGGATTTCATTTCAAGCTAAAAAATAAAAAAAACCTCTCCGATACCATTGTAAACCCCCAAAACGTGCATAAATTATAACTTTGACGGTAAATTTTTGGTAGTAAAATTGTCTGCGGAAAAATAAAAACGGAATAAGTAGATTCGATTTTTTATACCCTTTCCAATTATAAAGAGCAATTTAAAAAAAAATCATATACAGGGTGTTGTTTTTAGGAAAGACGAGTTTTGAAATTTTTTATTAAGCCGGACCTACACTATCTTTTTGGAGATGCTTTTGATGGAGTCTCTAGGTAATGGTTATTACGTGTACCAAATCTCAAAATAAAATACAGGGTAACTCGGAAGTTATGAGGTTCGAAAGAAATAGGATAAATGTATAAAACACCCTGTATCTCGGTTATAAAGAGCGCTAGACCCATCATACGGGGGTTTTTTAGAACCACCTAGGCGACCTCTACCTACCCTTACCGTATGCCCATTTCCCAATGAAACACCCTGTATAAAATATTCATTCCTGTTTCTGTACTTAAAATATTAAAATGCACCGAAGTGTATAAAAGTTATGCCTCCCAGTGAAGTAGGTAGCGCGCAAGTCGAACTAACCGAGAGAGGTGGAAAGATAGACTGAATCGAGGTAGAGTTGAAGCCTGGTTGAAGCGTTATCTATGGTTGAAGCCGGAGAGTGGCAGTTGGTTTTCAGTAAGCTCTGGTATTAAGTAGGATTATCACCTGGCCGTTGTGACCAGTTGGTACCGACCATCGCTCGGTTGAACGATTAATTTTGTTGTTTACAATTTTTTGTATAGTCTTTTTTTTTTTAATAAATAAATTTATTTTTTCCCGAATTAAAAATTCAAGTAGTTGCTGTGAAGGTGAGACTTTATGGAAATATAATTTTAAATAAAAGGTGGTCTTTTAAATCATCGTTAGGCGAAAGTTTATTCAATATAATTAATATTCCATTTTCACAATAATCGGTATACTAATTTTATAGTGTCATTGTCATTAATTCTGAATAATATTCCTTCGGTATTCATTCCCGTTTTTCAAATTCCCTTCCGGTTGAAATATTGAAGTTTTCCAGGCTCGTTAGTATTTCAATTCCAGAACATAGAAAACCGCTGAATCAAAATATTAACGTTTTTCAGGCGTCCTGCCAGGGCTCAATAATATTTTTATTCTCGGACCGAACCCTTGCATACTCTTCCGATCCCCTGACCGTTTTAACTGAATATTCCCGTTCAGTTGGTATACTTTGCTATCTTCCAAAAATCCGTTTTTCTGTTTTCAATTATTATCAACCTGCTTATTGAAAAGACTTATTTTTTAGAAAACTGGCTTTTACCGCTTTTCTTTTGCATATAAAGGCATTGCTTATGCTTATAAACCTCTCTCGCTTATATCCTGCCCGCTTCGTCTCTAATAAACGCATGGTGATTGGATAAGTAGTTTCATATTTTGCTTATATAGTTGCTTTTTTTTTGTAAAAACCAGGGTATTGTTACCTGCTACGCAGGATATTTTTTTTGTTGTTGTTGATTGTTCATTTTTTCTGTAACGATTTAGTCAGCTACCGACCTTCTAAAAATTTACTATATCCCTATATCCCTTGATTTCCCAATTGCATACATTTTAAATAATATTCCTCCCAATTAATATTTGTAGTATCATATTTTTTTATTCTAAATTAATTTTTTCATATTTATATTATGTTTATATTCTCCCCCAACTCAAAATCAATTCTAAATGGAAAATGATCACTGTCTCCCTTGTCTTGAGGATATACCTCCCATCTTCCTACTATCCCTAGACTACTAGAACAAAAGGAAAAGTGACACTTTTATTTTGTCCCGGCAGTCCAATTCTCGTTGCTCTACTCATTCAAAACCATAAACCCCGATTCTAATAGTACCTCTACTAAGATATTGCCATTTCTATTATTAGTATGGTTACCAAACACTAAGTTTTTGGAATTAAAATCCCCAGAAAAAAGTAATTTAAACAAAATTATTTATTTCTTGACTTATATATTTTAAGAAATTCCTTTTGATTTTGATATCTACAGGGAAATAAGTATTAATAACTAGCATTATTTTTACTACAATTGCCTGTATAATTAAACCGTAAGGTTGATTTCTTAAATTTAACTCATATGATCGAGATAAAAATTTATTACTTATTAAAATTGCAGTTCCATTATGCCCTTCTGATCGATATATATTATAACCTTTTACTCTTCATTTCATTCTGTGATTTAGAAATGTTTCTTGTAATATAATAACACTTGGATCGTCCCTATTAATTTGATATTCAAGGTTTATATTGTTAGATCTCACGCTTCTTAAGTTCTATTGTAGTACTCTGAATTTTATATATTATAAAACATACAATATCATGTCACAAACCATATTTAGTTAACTTCAACTCTTACCACTCATCTTCTTCCATATCTATTCCAGATATGTACTTCCCATTATCCTCTCTTCCTCACTTTTTATTATTCATATCTACTACTTCTATCTGGGATGGTTTCTACATAAGAATTATCCTCATTTCTCCTCGGTACTTGTTTTGCAGCATCATAATATGCCAGATTCTGAAAGCTCATAATCTCATTGATTTTCCTCCGTCTTGAGAGTAATTAAGTGGTTTTCACTAGAATAAATGCATCTTATTGATTTAAATTCTGTGCATCTCTTCTTGTCATGATCCTCTTCCCAACACATTTCACATCTCTCTATACTATACTATTGCCTTTTTTCGCAGAGTGATTGAATCTAAAGCAGTTAAAACAAAGTGTAATAGGTCTAATATAGGTAGCTACCTTCAATTTATTATTATATATACTAACATCCCGTGGAAAACTTTTACCAACGAATGTAAAAATATATGATCCTGTAGGAACATATTGTTATGGTATTTTTTTTATTTTATTTAATTTTATATATTTCATTTTATGTGTAATGAATTTATTATTATGTGTGATTTAAATTTATTAAGTTATGTTGAGCGCCAATTGATAATGTTTTATTAAGTGTGATGTGAATTTATTATAGTGTATGAGTTGTATTGTGTTGTTTATGCATGTACTATGATTATTTAATTTTGCTCCAGCTAACAATGAAAGTATTTTGCTCAGTCGGTTTTCATGAAATGTCTTAGAACCGTTTTACACGTATGAGAATTATTGCGAAATTTACTCTGAAAATTACTCTGGTAATTTTCATAAGAATTTTGGAAACATTCCACTACTTGACTGTTTTACACATAATATTTTTACTACTATAAATTTCATAAGAATTCATGCCATACGACTGCGCAGTGAGATTGTTTTTGGGATAAGTTGTCATGGTTACGATTTACATATTGAAATTTCTGAATAATCAGCTGTATTGGAACCGTTTATTTGATTGATTATTTATTTTATTGAATGAGATTTGCGTTTATGCCAAGGTTTTGGCTTTCCTAAATGAAAAAAACGACAACAAATAATGACACATTGACGCCATTATTGTTTTTATTCTATTTTTGGCTTCTGCGTCGATTCTCACGCACTTTCTAAAAATATAGAACATGTCAATATTTTCACTCCGAAAATTTTGGCAATAATTCTTTGACGTGTAAAACAGCAAAAATTATTCTTATGAAAATTTTCAGAGTAAATTTCGCAATAATTCTCGTACGTGTAAAACGGTTCTTAATTAAGGGAGAGTTCAAAATAGGCAACCACCATCACCAATAGTTGTCTCTTGAAATGTTACTCAAGAGAAAAACTTGTTTTTAATTTTGAATTAATAAACGTCTAAACTTTTATTTCTTATAATTGATGCAACAAAATAATAGTATATTATATACCGCGGGACTGAAGTAGTACATTTAATCCTGAAGGTAAAGTTTATGGCCCGACCGCAGGGAGGGCCATAATTTACCTGAAGGATTAAATGTACTTCAGTCGCAAGGTATATACGATACTTTTCGTACTTCCGGTATGAATTTATTAATTATTTCAATAATTTCAATCAGTTTTTTCTCTCTTCAACTCATTTAATAAACTGTCTTTAAAATAAGTTACCATAGTAACATTGCGTTGTGACAGTTATAATTTAGAAACATTGTCATTACTAGTGTCATTGTAAAGAAACATTGTTATTGATAATTATTGGTATCATGAGTGAAGAAGGTGTATCTGATATTGATAAAAGAGCAGCCGAAGTAGGTGAAGAATTGTTACCACCGAAATCTAGAAAACTATACGAGCAGCAGTACGATGCTTTTAAAAAGTGATTTAATCGTTCCGGGAGTTTCGTCAATATTTAATCCCGGAGGGATTAAATGTGACACTTTAGTACCTGTCACAAGGGAGTGAAGTTGTCACTTTAGGCCAGGAAGTACGAAAAAATATAATCAATACGTCTGTTATTAATATTTGAAAAAATTTTACAATGGCAATAATGTGAAGAGAAATCTCGTTTCTTCTGCAATGTGGCAATAATGTAAGTTTTGTGAAATTATATATAAAATGGCGAAAATGGTATTAAGTAAAAGAACGAAAATTAAACGTGAACGAAATTTCTATAAGTATCGAAGAATGACGTCACCCTTTATAAGGTAAATAAATAATTATGCTAATTTAACAACCTAAAATCTATCTTATTTAATCACTGGTTTTATTTACGCAAGATAACCTTTAAAAACACTTATAACATAACCTATTCGAACCTTGTTGTCGCACTCTTTCAAAATATCGTTTTATCCTCTCTGCATTCCAGGAAAATTACCGGTGGTGGACTAAATTTTGTTTTTAATGATATCAAAATATTATACACGTACTGCTGTTTATAAAATATTCATAAATATACCACATCTGGTTCAAATTTCACTCGTTCAGGTAAGTTTCATAAATTTATGTCAATTTGACTTACCAATTCTTGTAATATTTGTTATAGAATCACTGGAAATATGGACCAATTATTCTACAGTCCTTCCTAATGACTCAAGCACTACTTTTTTAACTATTTTTCAGTTTATTTTTGCATATCAAATTTTTATCTTTATTTTATATCTTCTCACCATTCGGCATTTTTTTTTAATCAACAACCCCTTAGTTTCCTCTTAGTTACCATCATCCAATCCTGATCGTTTATTTTCTTTTGTCACATTAACAAATTTCTATTGGATATCAATGTTTTTCATAATTTGACACATTGAAATAGTTTTACTTAAATTAAACTTATTATGTTAAAATATGTACAGGAAATTGGAAATATTAATAACAGAGTAATTTTTAAAATCGATAATTAATAATAAATGGCATTTGTGTTTATATTTTCCAATACATTTGACAGTCACATCTTTTGATTGGTTGAAATAATTTTTAAGATTGTTTGACGTTTTTGTTTTAATGTTATTAAGAAACTTCTATGAAATTATATTTTACAGGGTGTGTTAAATAAGTTTATGGAACAATAAAATGAGTAATAATAAAACTGTATTTATTTATGGTTGTATTGCTCTATGACTATTTTTGAATAATTTATTTTGGGTTATGTTCATACCATAACAATATGTTATCTCTTGAGTGACCTTATCCTATACTCTTCCATTCATTCTACAAGCTTCTAAAACCTTATACATTCCTCCGGATTCCTCATTTGCTCTGTCCAATACTTCCTTTTCATCCAATCTACTTCCAACTTCTTTCACCACTCCTTTGCTAGTGAGCAAAGATGATATGATATCCCTTCTTTCCCAACTCCTAATTTTTCTCAAAGTTATTTGCATCAATAGGCAGGCGAAATGTAACACATACTCTATTTCTTCCTTCTTTACTACATTTTTAATTCCTCAATTATGCATAATTCTAACAAACTCCACCGGATGGAGATTCCCTACATTTTGGTCTTTATACTCTACCATTACATTAAAAGGGCCAGAATCATACACTGAATACATCAAATTCTCATATATTGACTTTTTTTCAGTTTCTTGAGGTTTTTTCCGCATTACTTTTTACCGCTCTGATTATAACCGTATTATGTGTTGTATCCCTCCCGCCCTGATCGGGCGGCAGATCACTCTCGTCCATGTGCCTTACTCAAGTTTTAGGTTTAATGTAGCTAAAATGCAGTAATTCAATCACTACTTATAAAATATTACCACTAATGTCTATTTCAGTATCTCAAACCACTTTTATTAACTTTTCCTGGACTGATGTTTTGTATTTTTACTAGATTTAACACAAACCAAATCAATCACTCGAAATCGTCTCAACGAAAGCACTGGAAGTCTTGTGACTATGTGGGTTAATCTAACCTCCACATAACCCTCAACGCTGTTGGTAGTTTTTCTGGATATTGCACGCATGGCTCACATTGTCGTTTCACGCCATTTTACGGTTCATGTACTGTGATGTACTTCGTTCTTCAAGTTTGTTGTGGAAATGTGAATTAGTTATTATCTATGATTAATCATTATCAAAAAAGACAATGTCCAAATTTATCGTGAAGGAATATAACAGATAGTGCACTTGGTTGATTCACTTCAAGTGAAATTAAACAAAACCTCTTCCATTATACAGGGTTTCCCAAATTAGAGTGACATAAATGCCAACTTATCAATTGCTCCAAAGAAATGGGGTTTCCACTAGTTCATCAAAAAGATTTCGAATATCTTTGTTGTTTATGAAACAAATCAAATGAGATTAAAAATTATAGGGTATTCCATTTAAAATAATACATATATCCCTATTCCTCTCTGTGATAAACAAGTGGAACTAGTGAAACCCCATCTCTTTGGAGCAATTAATAAGCTGGGTATTTATGTTTCAAATCAGTCACTCTTATTTGGGACACCCTGTATAACGAGTGACATATTTCTGAAGTAGTTTTTCTTTCAGCTTAACACAAGTTTAGTTAACACAAGAACGTACTACACCAGATTTTACTTTTTACAGGGGTTAACTATGTTCAGTCTCACTATCGAAAATGTCGAAAAAAATACAATTCCGACTATTACGAACCCTTGCTGAAGCCCTGTGGAGTAACGTTCAATTAATCGTTACAATGTTTTTCGCGGTCAATGTGTGGTAATACTATATAAACAAAAAAAAACATGTTTTTCTGGCTATATATATATATATATATATATATATGTTTGTAAAACGTCAACTTCGGGATCTTTTTTTGGTAGAAGACGTCAAGTTCGGGCTCCGACTGTCAAGTTCGGCTACGTAGCCAAAGTTACACTCAGATTTAGTTTAATAAGTGTAAAGTTCGGCTACGCAAGTTTGACTACACTAATATATAATCTTTATATATTTACTGACGCCGAAGTTACAGGTTTAGGACGGAGATCTGGGTGGGTGAATAGGGTATCTATAAAATGAATGAAAATTAATGTTTTTTTGTATAATATACCGTTTGATACAATTGTTAGGTGATTTTGCTAAGTTGTTGAGATATAATTATTAGTTGTTGAGATATAATTAGTGTAAATTTTTTGCTTTTTAAATTGGGGGTATCTATAGAGTAGGGAGGGTGAGTGTAAGCGATTTGCGTTATTAGGTTATGATTAGGTATTTGACGTTTTAAAAGAGACGATTTGATGTATTCATTTTAATTCATTTTAGCGTGAATTTTGATAATAATAGAATGTGATTGGATATAGCGGGAGTGAAATATTTTTCGTTATTCACTGGTGTGAAAAATTAATATCATTGTGCAGCTAAATATGTAAAAATAATTTGTGTATTATTTAGTCGTGAAGAAAAAAACATTACAATCAAAAATAAGAGCTAAGAACATTGTCAATACATTTATCATCTCAAACTCAAATATGACTGGTAACCATGCAGTGACTTGATTATTTTATATAATATACCTATGTGGGTATGATGTTGTGTTTATTTCTTAAGCTTTATACTAAGGTTCTTTCTGCTCTGTGAAAATACAATTTCAGATTGTACTTTTCATAACAGATTAAAATATTCCTTCCAGTTTAACAATATACATTTGAGAAAACCCACTTTTACTAAAATCTAGGTAAGTACCTAACTAATTGTGTGAAATTATGTTCTGTGCACTGTATAACAAATTTTTGCTTGTTAGTAAATAAATAAAATTTATATTTATTTATATTTGTTTCATTCACTTCAGTAACAGTTGATATAGAATGTACCCAGTTATCACAATAAGTAAAGTAATTCTGAAATGGAACTACACATTACACAAGCGGTTTATATTCTAATTCAAAAAGATTTTATACCCTACCTATTAATGTGACAAAAGTATACCCAAATACTTAATTTGGTAGAGGTAGTTGTGATCAAGTGTTCTAGATATCTCCAATATAGCAGCTACTAATGGAAAATTTGTTTAAATTATAAATAAGTACCTATAATTATTTTGAATTGTTGGGGGTATTCAAGACCAAAGCGTTACATCACACCACCTGCTGATGTCTTAAGAATTAAAGATTATCCTGTATGACTAGCTATTTTCATTTAAATATAGTTACATCAAACAATCTGTAATTGACTCCAGGCATAAAGAAATGAAAAATTTCTATCAGGTATTGTGAAAATTAATATCGTGTAAAAGAATTTAGACAAGTGCACACCCAATATGAATGATCAAATATATATTTGGCATAGGTACCAATAATATCTTCAAATGAATATTTTTAAAGTATTGAGTAAGTATGTATATGTCCTACCTATGTTTTAGTTTGTTCTCCTATGACATGTAGGTACTTATTATCTCTTGATTTGAGATGTGAAATCTGAGAAAAAAATAAAATTCAGTAGAAGGTAAGTTGGTTGGTGTTCTTTTGTAATTATCCAACTTTCATTTTATTATGCGGCCCATTGTTTTTTGTTGTAATACAATACCTTAATCCTACATTTTTGTATGGGTACCCAAATTCTTCAAAAAATAAAATTTATAGGTAGGTACCTACGAATTGTTTTGTTGACTTAAATAACCTGCAAATGTTTAATAAACTGAGAATCTTCTGCTACACGTAATGTCACTTTTACTATTGTATTAAATGTAGGTATTATTTAAGTATGTACTTGAAAAAAGTTAGTTTATTTTGTTTGTGATGTATCATGAAAATTTTATGATTTTTGACCATAGGTAATGTTCTTGTATTACCTATTTTATCAAATAAATTTTGTCTTACAAACTATTACTAGGGATATCATTTTCATTGTCACCCATTTTAAAGTGAAACAATTTGTACAAAACAAAACAAAATTTATTGTATATATATATAAAATCAGCATACATTACATCCTACGAATGTAGATAAGCATTTCATAAATAATTATGTAGATAGTGTTATATTAATTTTCTGCCTCTTTTTCAACTATTTTGGAGACCACAGGGATAAATTATATTTTAAGCTCATCTACTTTTCTTGTATTCTCAATTATTCTCATTTATGCAGCCAATTTTGTGTATATCTAAAATAATGATGTAATGAAAATTTTATTATAGATAGGTAATTGATGTTTGTTTTGGAAACCAATCTAAAAGCAAATAATATTTATGAATTCTTTATTTGTATCGATTTAACAAATTTTACTTACAAAGCATAATGCTACAAAATTATCCACTTCTTCAGTGTATTGGGACCTTAAAGCTTTCGTGACATCTCCCAGTAAATTTTCAACTTATATATCTTTGTCTAAAGATTTTCTTTTCTTACCAATTGGCTCGGTAGAGGCTGACGATTAAGGGAGAATCAAATTCTCCAGTTGATCTTGATCAGGGTTTGTTGAGGTACATCAGAGAAAAAACTAAAGGTGTAATACATCACTCTGGCTCAGTTCTAGAAGACTAGAAGCACGTAGCACGAAACTTTTGATACCTAGGTATTGCTATATATATTTTCCAAAAGATACAGGAGAGTATTTCATTTTCCTTTTATCTAACCTGAAAAATGCTTCAAAAATTCTGCAAATTTGATTCTCTTCGCTGGATAGGATTGTTTATTATCAAACACATTAGGGTTTGGACATAGAGAAATAATAAATAATGGGTTTTGGATTCAAAACACCACCAGCTTGGTTTGTACTTTGTAAATAAATTCTGGAAGGTCAACTTTTGGTTTGACAGTTCTGACCTTCTCCTTATTTTAGAAAAAGCTGTTATAGATATGAAGACAAGTGATATTTTAATGCTAAAGTTACCCTGACTAAAAAAATTAACCTCTAAAGATGTTTATAATGCCGACCCCTGAAACAATAAAATAAACAATCAGTTTTATAAAAATATAAAATTTATTCAAGAACCAAACTAAATATTTGTTTTCAAACTGGCTAGGGTTGAGATGTCATAATCATAGGAGAAGAAACTGGTTAAATTAAATCGTATTGTCATGTAAATATATAATAATTAATTTTCTTCTACAAAATTCAGGTAGAGCATTATGACATTGTGAATAAAATATTACATAAAGTATAATTTATACTAGATTAGATTTTTGTAGTTATTGGGGTATTGATCAGACCGTGTTGCCAGATGCTGAAGATGGAATTATGGATCATAGTAGAGAAAATTTTCGAATTAACCACAAAATTATGTTACACGCGTATTTTGATTTTTTTAAGCCATGTGCATTTTTCTCTCTTACGTTTGTTTATTTAAAATTAAAAACTGTATAACAAAAAACTTTAATTTTTAAAAAAGAGACACTTCTCTGATAAGTTTTTACACGTATCCATATTTTAGAGTTACTTTGACGTAAAAAAATTGCCAAGAAAACCTTTTAAGCAGAAAACGCTATTTCAGTGCCGTTGGCAGTGACGTCTCATCATTAGAAGTTTTTAATTTTATCCTATAACTAACTAAATAATTTATTTATTATCACGAAAATATTTTGCATAATTTCTAAAAACCTAAATTATGCGAGATAACCAAATTATGTTACAGTTATCGATTATGGTACAGAAATTTTTTGTGAAAATCACTAACAATTCGATAATTATGTTACATCTGGCAACACTGTAACTACAACCTTAAAAAATATATTGTACTCTAATATCCTTGGGCCCACTGACCTATATAAAATGTTTATTCATAGGTCAGTGGGGTTTGGATTACACGGTAATGAATTTCATACGGCGTTGCCGGTTTGTAGGAAACCAACAACATTATTGGAAAAATGTTTAACAAAACAAATGCAGAAGTACATAAAACACTAACGTAGAGTCATTATTAATATATTGTTGATGATCACAATTCTATTTTCAAATAATTATTATTACATATTCAGCACCTTGAGATTTTTAATATTTAAAGGTGTCAGTATAGAATGTGCTTCAGATAACTTTGTCAAAGTATTAAAAGTATACCTCTTTTGTAACAATAAATCCAATGTTCAATCTAATTTCTAATTATAATAGATATTTACGATATGTGTCGTAAAGATTCATATTAGGTACAAGATGACGATGAGAGAATATCGTAAGTGAATTTACGATTCGAATATAGTACAATATATTTTACCTACTACCAATAATATTAATTATTTACTCAAAATTAGTCAATATTCCTGAAATTGATGATATATTAGAATCATATGTAACAAGCAAGCAGCGCTCATTGTTGATTTTGCGAACTGTTAATTTTGACGTGTTCACTTCAATTTGGTATAATTGTATCGACATGAGCTCTGACTGTGAAAGTGTGGATTCTGATATAGAACTTGCTGCAAATTACGCAATACAAACCCTAGTACCCGCTAAATCCAGCAATAGATACGAAATAGTTATTTACGTAATTAGTGGGATATGGATATTATTAACGCACGCATGTGAAGTTTGCAAGACAAGGCCGTAGGCCAAGTCGTGTAATCACATATAAGTGCGTTAATAATTTCTATCACACGTGTTACGTACAAAATTTTGTCTACTAAATTGTTTATTAATATTATCAACAGTACCTATATTATAAAATTTTTTAAAATTCGAATCCAACGTATTTTTAATAATATTGACTGTAAACATAAGGTACTGTGTATCATATTTTGTGACCATATCATCAAAGACAAACAAGGATGTGGAAATAAAATTAGTTATGTCATCAAATTTTCAAATTTGAAACAATCTTCTTTCGGAAATTGAAAATGCAGCTTCCAGTGTTATTTTAAATATTTAATTCTGGTATTAATATGTTTCTATTAGATCCTCATTACCGCACTAGTGCGGTAATATACTTCATTATGACACTAAAAATAGTGTCAAATCGTACTCGTTACATGACAGTTCAAAAAAAGTCCATCAATTATCATTACGGAACTCATATCAGTATCGTAATATGATATATTATATATTGGTATTATAGTAGGTAAATGTAGGAAATAAACGTCGTAAGGTAAAAGGTAGACATTATAGATTTCAAACTTAATACTGCTTAAAATTCAACAAACACAGTTGGTAAATTAACAAGTTTTACAAGTTATCCTGGCGAGGTAGTATGTCATATATACCTACTTATTGCAGATAAGAATTGTTATTTGAATAAGAAAATATTCATTTTAGATAGACTTGGCAACACTGACAAAAATTAAAAGTGTAAACCAGGTGTAAACTGGTGTCACGGAATAATAACAATAACAAATACTAACAATACTATAACAATAACAAATACTAACAATACTATAACAATAGTATTCTGTGCTGGTGTGAACTGTAGGGGGTAAAAACGGTTATTTGCACAGCATGTTATGTTATGTTGAAATGTAGGATACTTCCTGGTTAACAAGGTAATATTGAGCAAAATACGGTGATATTCTGGAATGGCACCAAAACCTTCCCAATGGTAAGTTTTATAATACGTTAATTATTGTCCATCCATTCTATTTACTAGATGTTTTTTTTTTCAAATAGTTTGAGTAAGTTGCATTTGCATACCTACATGTTCTCTAGATTCTATACCACACTTTATGCAGTAGGAACTAAAATTTTTGTTGAATAATGTTGAATAATCATTGATTTAACACAGAGCCACTATTTTACTTGCTGAAATTTTAAAAATTGGCTAGGATGCTTGAGATGTTTCAAGATTCGTACCCACGTGGGCCACGTGTCTCGTGTCACCAGTTGCTGCATTTAAATCTAAAAAAAATTCTAATTTTTGAATAAGTGATCAATTATTGTTTTGAGAAGAAATGAATCATTTTGTTGATTAAAATTTGAAATATTTGCTAATTTTTTCCGCCCTGATGGAAATTGGAACGTAGGAACATGAAATTTACTTAGATTTCGAGATACAGCTTATTCAAATTATAAAAATGAAGTAATATTTTTGTATTATCTCGTGAACTGCTTGAATTCCTCAAATTTACTTTTGAAAACTCTAAGATATGACAAATATAAACTCTAGTGAAACTTGGCCTTCATTTCGAAGAAAAAAATTCCACAAGATACAAGAAAAGGTATTTGTCAAATTGTGGATTTTACAAAACCTATAAATAGAACATTCAGATTAATCTAAGAATGAAAGATAACCATTACAAAATAGCCATAATTGATTATTATAATATTGCAACCAATAGGTACTACATTGATTTTTTTAATCATTACTTTTTAGGTGCCTGAAGTATAAAAGACAATCAACAGCCAATGAAATACCAACTATGGTAAATATTTTGAGTAAAGCTATGGTGGATGTTGAACAGGAAAAAGAGTGCACTGAGTGTATGAATTAAAAATCCTCCTCCTCAAATAAAGTCGTTTGTTGCCTATCAGTCCAAAAAACTTCATCGTAAAGGTTACTCTACCTGCTCATTTTAAAGCTAATTTTATATGAATAATTTCATTAGAATTACTTGAGTGTAAACACTATATATCAGAAATCAAAATATTAACAAGGTTAGTAGTTGCAATTATTTTAAACATGCAAATTATGAAGAATCGGGTGGTTATTTCTAAATTTTTTTTGTAACTAGGATTTCGGAACACTAATATGAACACTATATTGTGATATATTTTTTTTTACCTAAAATGAAATTTTTGTAAATGATTTAGACCGGCACGTTCCTACTCAGAATCATTATTTTACTTTTAGTAGTGCAATTTTTTTTTATATTTACTTTTTTTAATATAAGATTTTTGTAGTTGTCAAAGGTATGGAACTCTAAATAGACATACCTTGCATTGAATTTGATTTTTGTTATCTGATAAGTTGGATTTTTAGTTTTGTTGTTTTTTTTTTAGTATGGTAGAATAAGTTTGTTTTTTTTTGTTATGAAATAGCTTATGGTCAAAAATTGTTAGTAGTTTTAAAGGAAAATGACTGAATTTACATTCAATTTTCTTGTATAGTCGAAATAAAACTCTATTGAAAGTTGTATTTTATGAAATGTGTTACTCATTTATTTATTTTAAATAAGAAAATACCTTCAATAATTACAAATGTGTTTTAAATATTCATCTCCTCGATATTTAAGTTAACACTAGTTCTTCAATACCAGCATACCTGTCTGTCTAGAAATTGTTCTCATTGTAGAACCTTGGTCAAGGCTTTGAAAATACTCTTAAAAGCAAGTGACATTGAATATGTACTGGGAAAAAATTACCCATTATGTTGAACATAACTATGGGAATGAATCGATAAGAGGAATGAAGTTTCCAAATATTTTTATCTTCACTATTTAAAAATACATTATAAATTTCAAAATCAACTTTAGCAATTATGAATAATTTTTAATAATATAGTTGAGCATCTCAACTTATCCATAACAATAATTCATATGCTTGATTTTCATCTTGGGAGATGATTTTAATTAAGGGGTTAAAATTTTGCAGTTACAATTTAAGAAAATTAACAATAACTTTATATTTGGGAGTAAAGTGCCACTACTCTTACTGAGTGCAGGGCAGTGAACATCCAACATATATTTTTCCTCCTGCCCACTTGAACTGTTTATCTTGTCTTTAGCACATTTTCTTTTCTTATCTCTATAGAGGCTGAGAGTCGATAGATAATTAAATTCTTTAGTAGAGCTTGGTCCGGGGCAGAGACAACCCTCCAGTGTTTGTTAAGGTACATCAGGAAAAAATGAGAGCTGTTACGTTATGTATAACGACATAACTCTGGCACATACCACAAAACTTTTTATATTGCAAATATTTGGAAACTACATTGGTATTAAGTATACCTGTTATATATTTTCCAAAAGATGCAGGGAAGTATGTCATTTTACTTTAATCTCACCTGAAAATGCTTCAGAAAGGTAAAAGTCTAGTTTAGTGGTACAACGCGGATTTTGATGAAATATTTTTTCTTAGATTAATTCGAGGTCGCTGAACACGAAAATGAAGAAAAAAACGTGCGCTCTCTTACCAAAAACGAGTTATGAATTTTTGAAAATTTGTTAAAATGAGTACTGCACTGGCTTTATTGACACATTACAACTTTTAAAATGATCTGTTATAATTGATATTTAATGTTGGTAATACACTATATTTGATTTTTAAGATATTAATCTTACACACACATTAAAAAACCACAATAATATTGATATAAGTATTATATTCCTTGTAAATTTTTTTTCAATTCAACAATTATATATTATGACGTTTTTGTCTAATATGACTGACACATGCTTCGTCTGTTCCCTTTTAGTTGTAAAACTTGTACCTACTAGCATATTCAGCCATCATTAGTTACTTAGGTTATGTTTGTAAGAAGCATTGTCTAATATATTAGTCTAATATATCAGACAATGCTTAAAGTTAGGTTGAGTTCGTTTTGGCATGGTTTAGCTAGATTAGGTTTATTGAGATTAATAAAAGTGTGTTCAATTAACTGGAAGAATACTAAGTTTTCTTTAATCGCATGTGATAGCTGATCGAAACAGATACTATTCATTGATCTGTGTCAGGGGTCGGGGAGCGATGTTAGAAACACTACGTCAGCCAGTCAACACTTAGTCATTTAAGGTGGAGAGATGAAGAACGGGGAAGGGACATACATATGTATTCCCTTCCCCTTCTCGAAAATGTGTCTAATAATTTGTATTCCACATGAATGAGCTCAGGGTCGACATTTCGCAATTCGCGCAATTCTATGTTAAAATGTCTTTAGCTGGCTGAATATGCTAGTAGGTACAAGTTTTACGCCTATAAGGAAACAGACGAAGCTTGTGTGTCAGTCATGATTTTAGACAGAAACGTCAAAGTATATAATTGTTTATTGTGGAATTGAAAAAAGAATTTACAAGAGATAAGTATCAATATCACAGTGTTTTTTGATGTGCGTGTAAAATTAATATCGTAAAAAGCAAATATAGTGTATCACCAACATTGTTTATAAGTTATAACAGATCATTTTAAAAGTTATAATGTGTCAATAAAACCAGTGCAGTACTCATTTTAACAAATTTTCAAAAATTCATAACTCGTTTTTGGTAAGAGAGCGCACGTTTTTTTCTTCATTTTCGTGTTCAGCGACCGCGAATTAATCTAAGAAAAAATATTTCATCAAAATCCGCGTTGTACCACTAAACTAGACTTTTTCCTTCAGAAATTCTGCAAAAAACTTAGGAACACAAAGGTACTTAATAGTGAGATTATGCTGATTTATAATGATCTAAGATAATGGTAGATCGTGTTTGAGTTTAGTTGGTTTTGCTTTCAATTTTTTTTAAGTTATTTTAATTCCTGAGCCTGCATATTTAATAATATATAATATAGATTGATAGTGGTTTGTTGTTTGATACTTATTGATCGTGTTTATTTGTTTTTTGTTTTACCACTAAATTGACAATTGACTGAATTATTGTCAAGTGTCAACTGTCGTGGACATGCCCCCTTTTGGCTTTCTTCTTATTTTAGAAATCCTACTTTTATAAAACCATTAGACAAGATAAAACTGATATTCTAACGCTGAAGTTTACTTGACAAAATTAACCTTTACAAATGTTTATAATGCCGACTATTAAACAATTACTTTTATAAAAATATACAATTAATTAATAATCAAAATTAGTTTTCAAACTGGCTAGAGATGCTAGATGTCATAATAACAATCCAGAAGAAGAAACTGGAAATTAAAAATTTAATTTTTGTTTAAAAAATAAACAATAAAAATAGCAAAAGCTGCTTATTCCCAAAGAAGAATCCAGAAAGTATTTTATATTTTTTCATGCTTTGGAACGTTTAATAGTTTATAACATTTTGTTCGAAGGTGAAAAGTCTAATGAAATGAAAATTCCACGAGTGAAGTATGTCCATTATAATTCAAATAGAATGTAAATTCCACCACATTCAAACTTCATCAATAATATTGTTTTATAGCCAGTCTCCAGGATAGACAAGATAGAAGAGATATAGTAGAATTTCAAGTTATGTTTTGTATGTTTGATTCATATAATTTAAACTTTATTTTCAGTAAACACCATCTTCCTATTAGTGTAAGTATCCAATAAACAGCAGACTTTTATTCAATGTTCGAGGATAAATGTTAGTTTAGTTTTTAATAGATAATATACAATTGAATCACTTTCTATTGTAATCCAAATTATTCTACTTTATATTCATGTTACTATTTTTGTGAGAAACAAATAAAATTGTTGGTAGGTATATCCAGTAAACTTTTTATTTTATTCACCTATTCTGAAAATCTACTCTATTGCAAAATAGTTGATGTAATTAAATCATCCACCTGTAATTGAAATATTTATAGGGAAAATTTGCGGTTTAATTGCACATATTTTGGTATTTTACGAGCTTTTAAAGCATAGGTAATTATGATCGGAAATCAATAGTTTCATAGGGAACATTCAACGAGGTCTGCTAATATACAAACAAGAAATGTCAAATGTTAATTATTATGAAACAGTTTTCAACTATACTGTTCAGTTTTTAATACTAAAGCTGCAGACATTTTGGTCATTGTGTAGAACAGGTATTTTTGATTTCGAGAGTTTAGGATTGATTTCATAAGTTTCGTTCTTACAATAAAAACCAATTAGCATCAGTACCATAATGAAAGTTAGCTGATTGCAAAAGAAAACTAACCAGCAGTAGGACACTGGCAATGGATACATGTTTATACTTACAATTTGTATTGTTAAAAACCCCATAGGTTGAGTTTACCATGATTTAATGAATAGTTTATGTTATATAAAAACAAGCTAAAACATAATATGATATTCCTATTTCTATGTGAAAACTAAATATCAATTTTTTCCTTTATTAGATACTTTCAATATTCGCTCTGTTATAGGTTAGAATAATTGGTTTAAATTCTTATGTTTGATGTAAGTTTTGATTTATAAAGATTTTTTATCACATTTTGAACAGAATCAATGAAAAAGTATTTCAGTAAAGTAGCTGTTGTAAAATGAAATATATATTTTAATACCCCCAACATAAACAAACAATTTGGTACCTATTCAATATTTAAAAAAATTAAGAACCGCAATTACCTATTTATATTATTAGACACACCCATATTTGGAAATATTATTACATGTATGTACCTACCTACTTATATCTAGGTACATACATTGATTTAGAAAAAATAAAGATCATAAAAAATGTCTGATACAGAATTACATTCAGCTAATTCTGCAATTTTATTTAGGCATCCAATTTTCCTCTATTTTAGCTGTTGTTGACTTTATAATCAGAGCATAATAACAGTCTTTTACTTATTTAATCCACTACAATATGATTATAATATGTAACCATATAATAAATAAAACAAAAATTACCTATATTTCATTTATGTACCATATGAAGGATGAATTGGTTCCACAGAACAAAATTTCACACAATTACCTACATATATACTAGTAAAGAATATTACTCGTAGGTAGCATTTCAAAACTGACTGGAATATTTTTAATTTGTATTATACCTGAATAAATAGCAAATACAAAGTCTGAAATCGAACACTTGTTTCCACATCAGAAATTGATAAAAAAGCTAAATGATACTTAATCAGTTTTTTAACTATTAGTTATCATTATAATGTTTTAATAGTAAATCATTAGTTATATATATAGGTACTTACCTACCCTACCAACTTACTATCTTTCAAATTTATTTTTTCATATCTGCATTTACCTTTCAAAAGAATTTTTGTGATAAAAATGGTTTATTATACATATATATCATTGAAAAACATCCAGATAGTTTACTAGCGATTAACCCATTAGCAACCTTATGTCTAACATTATATTGTAAAAAAAATGAAAACCTTGAACTTTTTGTTAATATTGTGTAATGAGCTACATCAATGGTATAATAGAGAACACTTGTGAAATTTTACTACTTAAACTTTCATAGTTAGTACTTTTTTGTTGTTAAATTCAAATATCCATCTTTGAGAAGTATATATCAGTTAAAATATTGATTACTTATGTCTTGAAAGTTTAAGACAATTCTAAAAAACAAAACAGCTAATTACATTATTATTGTTTATTGTTTGTGTACCTATTGTAAAGAAAATTGCAATAATATGTTGTTTGTCCTAGATCCCATCACTTTCATTAACTCTTTTTCAACCACTATTTTTTAATGTTTTCAATACTAGCCCAATATTTCTTAAAGCAACTGCATCAACTTTTTTTGTAAGTTTATACATGCTTCATCCATTTTTAACTTTGCTTCCTGATAAAAGGTGTTGTAACTATGGTGTAATTTAACATTAATTCCCTATTAAGTTTTCTTCTCCAAATGGTCATTTATATTACTTGGTTTATCCATAAAAAATACCTCACACCTTTCTTGGAATTTTTCATATTATAAATAGATTTTCTGTGCTTGTCTTTCATATATCGTTCAATTATATTTCTCAATTCTATTGTTTATATAATATATTCTCGAAAAACTAAGCAAAAGGATACTGTCAAATTTCAATTAAAGATTTTGCAAATATATACTTCTTCACTTTTAAAAATGTCTGTACCCTTTACCTATCAGGCAGCCTAGCCAGTTTTCATAAAAATACATTTCAAATGAAACTAAAAGTTTTGAACTGATTCTACTTTAATAATATAAACTATCAGTATGAAAATTACAAATTGACAATTATTTCGATATATAGGTACACCTAACCTAACCCCTTTAAAAATTTAAATGTACGTACGCCCTACGTAGTCGAACTTGACAGTATATGATGAAGACATGTGACGCCAAACTCACCACTCTACATCATTATATATACCGATGATATACCGGTATATGATATACCGGTATATCATATACTGGACGTCGAACTTGACGTTTAATAAACATATATATATATATATATATATATATATATATATATATATAGTTAGGCTTTAATATAATAAGTTAGTCCCAAGAATTTTCAAAACACCATGGCTGATTACCTAGTTCGTTGCTTGATTTTTTCTGCAGGTATTGATGACCAACCGTTAATGTGTCATGATGTGAGAGTGGTCGAGGAAGACGGATCTCTATGCATTAATCTGCTGTTGAGACGCGTCAACTATTCACAACATATACCTATTTATATGTTTGAATTCACCTTACCTCTAGAAGATCGAAGTGAGGGTTCCATTGTTAGCATCCATTTTTATTTGGATAACCAGTTAATGATGTATTACACATACTACCTTCAGAACCCTCAAGATGGTGGTTTTCTAGAGACATTTTATGACCACGGGGAGAGAAAGTTTTCTATGGTTGGGGATAAAAATAATTGGATCCCTCCTAACGACCGTGAAGAATAACCTCTAACCCATAGTAAGTATCTATAAACAGCAGTAAATAATACATCTTGTGAGACGATCACATGATCTTTTCATGAGGTGTTTTTCAACGTCACTGATGTTTCTCTTCACAATATTGATATTTTGAAAATCAACTCTGTGAACGAGGTGTACAATGTCTTCGTCACTGGTTTTCTATTGTTGTAATACCATTATATATAAAGTTTTTAAAAAACATGGGTTTTATTGAAACACTCTGTATATTTTTCGACTTTTGTATTGCAATTTGAATTTACGTATTACAATTTGAAAAAATATATGCTACATAATGTTCTCTCTCTCTTCTGTGACAATATCGAACAGAAAATCTAAAATGTATAGTTCCTTTTTTTTTCATCTTACAAATATAATTATTATTGTTGTGTTTCTTAACTTACTGCTTGTATGATTTACATTAATGACAACTTGCCTTTCGACAAAACTTTCGATATTTTGGGGAAATTCACTTTTTATCTACAATTCAACGTATGTTTCCCGATAATTTACGTGATAAGTAACATTATGGTTCAAAGGTAAAAATATTTTACCGTTGTAAAAATATTAACTTTTCAATTTAAAATTTAACTTAATACTTGCACGATTTACATTGATGATAACTTAATACTTGTTTCTTGACAAAACTTTCAATATTTTGAGGAAATTTACTTTTTTTTACTCAACGTGTATCTTTTGAACGTATTTTTAACGCTCATGAAACTTTAAATATTAATTTCAATATAACATTGCTTGTTTTATAATTTCCATTGATAATAAGTGGTTCGAAGGTTAAAAATATTTTACTATTGAAAAAACTTTTTTTCAATTCGAAGGTAAAAAATATTTTTCTATTGAAAAAACTTTTTTCAATTTACCATTTAACTAACTGCTTGCATGATTTGCGTTATTGATAATTTGAGGAAATGGTCCAGAAGAAAAATATTTTGCTATTGGAAAAATATTCCACTTACATGATTTTCGGCAATATAATTTTCTTCAAACTTTCAATATTTTACTATTGGACATACAAAATATAAAGTTTTTATTTACAATTTTATCAATAGAACAGTACCGTCCACACCTAACTTCTTAGTACAGACCTGTACATGCATTTTTCCATATCTTTTCCATTCCCGATATTACTACAAGATTGCAAAGTTCTAAAAAGTGATTCAGTGTGACTGATAAACAGTTTATCGTAAAAGTGAGGTTATCTAACCACACACACACATTATCGTAATAATTGTGGAAAATAACACCTATATATTTATAAAGGATTCACAACAGTAATTCCATGATGAAATATTTTTAAAACATATGTTACTTTGAATAAACTCGAACTAATTACCTTAAAAGAATGTTTTCTCCTGACAATATCAATAAGCCACTCCCCCTTTTCGACCCTATTTAAAGAGCTTCTCGGAGCGGCAGAATCATAATCTTTCCAGCTCTCGTTATCTACAGACGTTATCAGTTGCTCTTGTGGTAAGTCTAGAAACATACTTTTTTTTTGATTTTCCTCGGAGTGGCATAATCTCTCCAGCTCTCGTTATCTTCAGACGTTATCAGTTGCTCTTGTGCCTAGAAACATACTTTTTTTATTTCAAAAATTTTGGAAATTTTTCAACACAAGATGGAAAAGTTTTTGATAACTAAAGATGTTATTAAAAAAGTTCGAAAATTCAACCTAACTGGTAGAACGGTGGAATTTAAAATCCGCCCAATTCCCGAAGGGGCAGATCCACTAAAATGGGTACGCTCCGGCATGGAGGATGTTATCAATAAGGTGACCGAGGGGACGGAGTCGAGTGATTAAATTGGTTTTACTTTTTGCTCGAAAGAGTTTAGCCGTGG
Source organism: Galerucella nymphaeae (assembly GCA_963978555.1). Taxonomy (NCBI): domain Eukaryota; kingdom Metazoa; phylum Arthropoda; class Insecta; order Coleoptera; family Chrysomelidae; genus Galerucella; species Galerucella nymphaeae. Next base: position 2,951,598 of record OZ021706.1, on the reverse strand, counting down.
TGATGGTTGGTTGCGGTTTAATCCTGCATCCGAGGTGAAATTTGAAGACATATGGTCGATGATATGTGCTGTCTACCAATCTAATTCGGCAGGTTTTGATACTGAGACGTTTTGTCTAGTAGCCACAACCGTAAAAATGCCTAAAGGTAAAGGACGAGGTCGTAAGTACAACAACTTTGACGAAGAGTGTGCTAAACGTGGTGGTATTATAGTAATAAATAATACAGACAATTTATGCCTGGCTAGAGCAGTGGTTGTAGCTAAAGCGTACGCCGACAATGCCCCTGACAAAAACAAGATAAGAGTAACGAAGGGTCTCCAGACTCAGAAAACTTTGGAATTATTAACAGCCAGTGGTACCGAACTACCCAAAGAGGGCGGTGGTCTGGAGGAGTTGAAAAAATTCCAAGAATATTTGACTGACTATACAATAACGGTATACAAGTACGGTACAAAGGAGGGCGATGTCTTGTATAAAGGAGTAGGGGGAAGCAAGTAAATCAATCTTCTTTATAACGAAAATCATTATAACGTGATTATATCGTTGACGTCTGCTTTTTGCTGTACATATTTCTGTGAACATTGCAACACACCCCACGAAAATATGCACCGCTGTGGAAAAACATGTCCAGCATGTGAACAATCAGCCCCATGTAAAGCAAGTGTGAAAATCGTATGTGATGGGTGTAATCGGTATTTCAGAGGACAGATCTGCTTCGATTACCATAAACAAAGTAAACTATGTGAACGGTTAATCTCTTGCAAAATATGCCTTAAAACGATTCCCAGAAAGCGGGAACATATATGTGGCGAAGTTTTCTGTAAAATATGTAACGGATTCAAAGCTTCTCCACACAATTGTTTCATGCCCGTCGACACACGTAAGCCTTCAATGCACGGGGTACTATTTATATTTTATGACCTCGAGTGTACTCAAGAAGAAGTTATGTCTGACGGCTCTTTACTACACAAAGCCAACTTATGTGTGTTTGAGCAACACTGTGCACTATGTATACTGTATAGGTACAGACAAAAGATGGTGGGATTGTGGTGTTAGATTTCAAGTTTTAACAATTGACGCTGTAGCTCGTTTTATGGAGTATGTAATGAACCAAAGGGGTCTGTTTGAGGAAATAATTGTAGTCGGACATGCAGGAGGTCTATATGATAACCAGTTTATGTTAAACCACCTTATAACAAAGACAGGTCTAACACCCGAACTAATAACTAGAGGTACGAAGCTAATACAGATGAAAGTGGGCAATGTGAGTTTTATCGACTCTTTAAACTACTTCCCAATGCCTCTGGCGAAATTGCCTAAAGTATTCGGACTAAAGATATAAAAAAAGGTTACTTCCCCCACTTGTTCAACAAAGTCGGTAACTGGGATTACATCGGACAACTACCTGCCCTAGAATATTACGATCCTGAAAATCTGAAATACTCCCCTTCACTCGACGAAAAGAACGACGCCAGAAATCAGCTAATCGTTTGGCATAAAAAACTCTCTGACCAAGGGTATGTCTTCAACTTTGAATCAGAAATTATTTCCTACTGTATAAGTGACGTGTCCATACTTGCTCAGTCTTGCTTAAGTTTCAGAGAGTTGCTTTTAAAAGAAGGAGGGGTCGACCCGTTCACAGAAGCCATCACGCTACCTGGTGCATGTAATAAAATATTTAGGAGAAACTTTTTACAACCGAATACCATCGGGTTAATTCCAAAGAACGGATATAGATGTCGCGATAAACAATCTAGGATTGCTACTCAATGGTTAATATATGAAGAACACCAAAGAGGTATCAGAATAGAACATGCAGCCAGGGGTCAAGAAGTTGTATTGAATGGTCTTAAGGTTGATGGATACTGCAAAAGCACAGGACAGGTCTTTGAATTTGAGGGCTGTTACTTCCACAGTTGTCCAAAATGTATGAAATATAGACGTAACAAACCGACACATGACAACCCATCACTTACATACGAGCAACGGTACGAGGCAACGTTGGCGAATAATGAAAAATTAAGATCTCTCGGGTACGAGGTAATTGTAAAATGGGAGTGCGATTTTCGTCGTGAAATGAATCCCAAAATTGAAGCTATTACCGAAAAACATCCTCTCCTCGAACAGCTACCATTGGAACCTCGTGACGCCTTCTACGGGGGACGAACAGAGCTTTATTATTCTTGTAAAAATGGAGAGAAAATAAAATATACTGACATCTGCTCCCTATATCCGTGGGTCAATAAATATGGAAAATATCCAATTGGTCACCCGGAAGTTTTTGTAGGAGAAGAATGCTACGCTCTTGATTTAAAACAAACCGAAGGACTAATAAAGTGTCGAGTGTTACCGCCAACAAATCTCTACCACCCCGTACTACCTCATAAATGTAATAGTAAAATAATGTTTTCACTTTGTCGTACATGTTGTGAATCTAACATGTCTAATGAATGTTTACATAAAGATGAAGAAAGAAGCTTTACCGGTACATGGGTAATGGACGAAGTTCTAAAAGCTCAAGAAAAAGGATACAAAATTTTAAATATTTACGAAATTTGGAAATATCAAGTGGTACAATACGATAAAACTACAAAGTCTGGTGGCCTATTTGCCGAATATATTTAAAAATAAAACAACAGACAAGCGGTTGGCCCACCGAATGTAAAACCCCAAAAGAAAAAGATCTCTATATAAAGGAATATTTTGATCGTGAGGGTGTAGAATTGTCCTGCGATGAAATTGAATTCAATCCAGGTCGAAGACAGGTTGGTAAGTCCATGATAACAAGTTTTTGTGGCAAGCTTGGACAATGTGAAAACCTGTCTAAGACGTCTATAGTCAACACACCTGCAGAAGTATTTGACATTTTATCGCGGCCATGCAAAGAAGTAAACAATATTTCTCCGGTTAACGAAAACACCCTCATTGTTAACTGGTCCTTTAAAGAAGAGGCATATGCCACACTTCCAACTGTGAATGTCGTACTAGCGGCCTACACCACTGCACAAGCTAGACTAAAACTATACACGTATTTAGAAAAACTCGACGATAGAGTAATATATCATGACACAGACTCTGTCATTTACGTCTCTCGACCTTGTACCTACGAAGTACCTTTAGGTAGTTTTCTCGGTGATATGACAGACGAACTATGTGAATATGGGGAGGGAAGCTACATAACAGATTTTGTAGCCGGTGGTCCAAAAATATATGCCTACAGGGTTTATTCAACCGATAAAAATAAAACGTTCGATATTATTGAAGCGAAAGGCATAACCTTGAACTATAATACGAGCCAGAAAGTAAATTTCGACACCCTAAGAGACATGGTCCTGAATGAAGCCCCCGACGAATTCATAACTACTCGTAACATATCAAGGAACTCCGATCATTCAGTTGTCACAAAAAACGTGACTAAAGTCTTCCGAACCAGCTTCACTAAAAGAATACGAATAGAAAACTTCGACGCCAATGCTACTAGTTAGAAATCAGCCGTTTTCACGGCTACTTCCCTTCCCCCCCAACCCCATCCCCAATATTCGCGAAAATTTTACAAAGCAATGGGAACATTTTTCTTCTTGAATGTTTGTGTAAAGGTAAGAAGGGCACCTCCTAATTAACTTTGGGAATCTGTGTGTCCCCTCCTTTTGTGTGTAAAGGTAAGAAGGGTACCTCCTAATTAACTTTGGGAATCTGTGTACCCCCTCCTTTTGTGTGTAAAGAAGGGCACCTCCTAATTAACTTTGGGAATCTGTGTGCCCCCTCCTTTTGTGTGTTAATAAGGGCACCTCCTAATTAACTTTGGGAATCTGTGTGCCCCCTCCGTTGTGTGAAGGTAAGAAGGGTACCTCCTAATTAACTTTGGGAATCTGTGCCCCCTCTTTAAAATGTCTCCCAGAATATTGTATGGGAGGATACCTACTGTGTCCCCAATTTTTCGCGAATATTCCTTTTTTCCTGAGGAAGAAGTAGTCATTATATGACGAAATTAAGTGCCTACCTCCTCGCTTGGTCTCCCTTGGACAGCGTTTTTGCTGACAAACAGTCACATTTCCTATGAACCAACCTTTCAAACATACTAAAGATCTGACAATTGAAAGACATTCAGTGGTAATAAAAAATAACTTACCTCACTTGACGTGAGCAGACATGATGACTGTTACAGATACCGGTCGGGAGTACGTCAAGCTCAACCCAATTAAGTGTTGTATTGAGCAGGAATTTATTCGAGCAAATTATTGTGGTGTGTGTCTAGCTGGAAGTTTAATTTTCCACGAAGTGGCTGCAAAATATGGAATAGCTACCAAACTATGTCTGGGTACAAAGGTCTATTCGAATGGTGTGAAAATTACACCACATTTCTGGATAGAACACAATGATATAATCTATGACCCCACCCTAGCTGTTACGCAACACCACATACCCCATAATCTAGAAGTTACTCATAGGAAAGATGAATTTGGGTGCAAAACCCTCGAAGATATAGTCATCGTTGATATTTTTGAAAAATTTATGGTGAACGAGTCTACGATTGAATACTTTGCTAAAGCTCCGAAACATCTATCGAAAGTGCGTGAAAATATTCATGAAACTGTAGCTAAAATATTTACGTAATATAATATCAATTATAGTCTGTGTTTTTTTTCACATTCCGCAAAATATTTCGATCCTAATTGATATCGTGTGTAGCTAAAATATCTACGTAATACCTATAATATCTTATACCTTATTATAGTATCAGATTGCCACAACGACCGTGCCACCGCACCCGGTACTGATCCGCTGTCTGCCGTCTGAAGCATTTCACTTTTACCTTGAGATTTTCGTAAGGCCTTTCGTGCAGGCATGTTACGATCCACCCTGTAATAGACGTTACTTTTTATCCACCCTGTATATGATTTATGTAAGACGTTAAGGCCTTTTGAGCAGGCATGTTACGATCCACCCTGTAATAGACGTTACTTTTTATCCACCCTATGATTTATGTAAGCCGTTAAGGCCTTTCGAGCATGTTTTCATCCACCCTGTATATAATAGATGTTACTTTTTATTCACCCTTGGGTCTCACTTTTTATCCGTCCTGTATACCTTTCAGCCCGAGCTGATAAGAGCTGATAAGCGGCTCCTGATAAGAGCTGATAAGCGGCCGGCGGGCTGTCTGCCTGAAGTGCAGTTATGCCTACTGGAAATAATAAGCTTTGATTTAAATAAGTCTGGATATAACAAATCTAAAATGAAATGACATAAAGCGGAGAAATTTACGAAAAACTTATGATAAAGTGAGGACAGAAATCAATATAACTGGAAACTCGAGAATAACGTGGAAGTTTTTTGGAGATTTTCAGGAAATTTACTGGGATGACCCCTACTTTGTTCCAGTTGCTACTGCCTCCAGTACTGCAGAATTAGTTGAAAGAAAACTTGCCAACAATATTGCTGGAGAAAAAAAAGATGGTAGTACCATGAGGAAAAATTTATCACCTGGGGAAAAACGGAAAACCGGACCATTATGCACTGCATCAGATATAGAAATAAGGAAACAAAAAAGGCACGAAGGAAAAATGAAACTAAATTATGAAATATTTGAGAGAACAATAAAAAAAAAGGTTAAGATTGACGACTATTTTGGACGAATCTCTTTTTTATAATTTATTGTTTTACTTTTGAGGATTAATTTTACACATTTTTCATCATTTTAAAGACTATCCAAAGAGCTTATGAATATCTTATAAGGCTCATCTGTCAAGAATACTTTGTTTAGTTATGTTGTCTTAAATCATATACATTTATTTTGTTTTCGAGAATGTGGGTACTTATTTATTTTAAAGATGTATTTATTTAGGTGAATATCTTGAGTTCTCATTATACTTTAAATCATTCCTTTTTCTCAGTGCGGAGAATGAGTTATTCTTTCTGAGAGATTACCAAATGACAGATCTTATTGTTTGAAATTGTTCTTTGATATTGTCAATAGTTTGGAATTTCTGGGGACTTGTATGTAAATTATCTGTTATTGAATAAGAGTTAGCAAGGGGTACTCATTAGACCTTCATTTTTTTTCAGCTTATTGTTTTTTGAAAAATGGGGTACTCATTAGACCTTATTATCAGATCTATTTTATAATTTATTCAGGAACTTTACCTATTAGTATGACTTAATTACCGGGTCACATTTCTGGAATGATTTCTATAACTTGAAATAAATTCCTTAAAATTTTACATTTACACCTCACTGGTAATATGTTAGTTCTATGCTCACTTTAGATAACTTTAACTCTGTGTTTATTTAGACTGCCACTTGTCACAGTTCCATGTAGGTTTCTTGTTAATTTCGAATTAACGATTATTGCAGTGTCACTTCAATTTCCGTTACACTAACAGGTGTACCTGATTATCAACTATGATAAAAAATGCATATTAGATAACGACAGTACCCTAAATAAGGGAAAAATTTTATAGAACTTTCATGTGTTTTAAATTTGAAAAAGTTTCAATTGTTTTTAAAAATGTGTTGTGAATTTTTTACTGGATATGGGTTTTTTGTAGTTACCTGACGAGTAAGTAATTCTTCACAATTTCCCAACTTATCAACTTATAACAACTATTACTTACTTGCAGGTTATGCTCTGATGATGGCGTAACAGCCGAAAGCGCAGAATACAAAAAACTGTTTTCTTGAATGTATTTATTTAGTTTTTGGGAAATAATTTATTTTAATTTGATTAATTCATTTCCTTCGTATGTTTTCAAGAATGTTACTTATTCAAAAAATGTATTCATTCACTTCCAGGTAGCCTACGAGTGCACAAGCATATTGTTCTATCTGAATAATTATCGTTATCTTCGTGGTAATTTCATATTGATCGATTCATATTCGGTTGTGAATTTGTTAAAAACCAAATACCAACATGTGATCATTAACTTCCAATTTACCAACATTTATTTTATTACTGTGAAACTATTATCATCAAGTAAATCAAGAAATCATCCAGTGCTGTAGAAATACAAAAGATAACTGTTATTTTCCTACTATCCTATCACAGGGTCCTTCTCTGGACTCCTGTTCCTTTATGAACCAGAAGCTTGTGGCTTTGGCATCCAGGGCTACTCGCAAAAATGTCCACAATGAATAATCAAACTCAATCATCCCCATCTAATCAAAACTCACCTCATGGCACAAAATCATATGCTGATGCAACTTCAACAAGACCCCCTCCTCTCACTTTCCCTAAACGCGAGCAAGCAATTATCTTGCACTCCATCCCAAACATCGTTTTATTCGAGTACATAAAAGCTATAGGAGATATTTTTTTCCCCAAAAATATCACATTTGCATCCAGAATTTCCAATAATCGTATTTGCATATATCTAGCCTCAACTGCAATTCTAGATGATCTTCTTAAAACACACCAGAACATTTGCATCAACTCCACAATAATACCTATACGAAGACTTATTTCGCCAGCTAGCATTCTAATTTCAAATGTATCCCCTACTATCTCTCACTCCGTTATCGAAAAAGCTCTCAAGGACATCGGCCTGCAAACAGCCTCACCTGTTTCATTTGTTAAATGCGGCACGCAAGGAGATGAATACTCTCATATAATGAGAATTACTTACGTTATCCCTGATAATGATAACTTTAGCATAGAAACCTCGATTCTAATTACTCACGAAGACACCCCATATCGTATATTTATCTCTACTGACAAATTGGTATGTTTCCTCTGTACTGCAGACTCCTGTAACAATCCTACACTGTCAGAAACACAAAATGAAGTAACCTCCACCCACCTCAACCATCACAATTCCCTGCATCTACTTCACTTAGTGGTACCTCGTCCTCTGAACCCCTGTCGAATCTGTCAACAGCTGACCAAACTGATGCTGAACCACCAACCAACCTTACTCCTTCCCCATTATTCCATGGCCAAAAAAGAGGTATTTCCTCTGACAGTAATGATACCCCTGATACCCCCAGCCAACTATCTCCCACAGAATCCCCATTACCAACAGACAATCAAATGCCTCCTCCGTTATTTAAACCATCACACAGCACATCTAAGCCCTGTAAGAAAAAACCCAAAACTCTAGTCACTGAAAACCCTAAACTAATCCCCAATTCTCAAATCTCTATACAGAATCTCTATAAGAACAACCCATCCAAACTCACGCTCTCTGAAATCCAGTTTACGGCATTCTTAGAAAATACACAAGGTAGTTCTGATCCGCTCAACGATGCCTTAGAATGCACTCCTAATATCCAGGGACTGTTAAATGATTTGTCACTACTTCACACAGAAACAAAAGAACGATCAGCGTTCCTCCTGATAATCAAACCGGTGATGAACATAATCCTCCTCACTCAGAATGCAAACACCTTAAATCTGCATTCAAAATAATTCAATGGAATTGTGATGGATTCTTCCCTCGTCTGGAGAAAATCCAACAATTAATATCAGACGAACGCCCTGATATCTTGTGTTTACAAGAAACCAATTCTAAAATTGACAAACTCCCTTATCTAAAAAATTATGAAGGATATCATTATGTTCGCACCAACTGCGCAAGGGCTAGCGGGGGCACCTCAATTTTCATTTCTAGTGAACTATTTTCCTCTCCTCTCCAAATCACTACAGATCTTGAGGCTATTGCAGTTTCCACATGGTGCCCAAATAATCTCAATATCTGCAGCTTATATATTCCTCCTAATTACCCTTTAAAAGAAATTGAACTTCTCAACCTAATTTATCAACTTCCCCAACCATACATTCTTGTGGGTGATTTTAACGCCCACAATACAATGTAGGGTTCCAATCTTACCATGGGCAAAGGTAAAACTATCGAAAACGTGATCAATTGTACCGGCTCCTGCTTACTAAATACGGGAATTTTTCCTCCGGTACCTTTTCATGTATTGATCTTAGTTTTAGTGATCCCAAGCTTGCCACTTCACTAAATTGGCATACTACTAATGATCTTTATGATAGTAACCACTTTTCTATTATCATATCCTCCAGTATCCCTAATCATAATGAGACTTCTCCCAGATTATATTGGCGCTTGAACACTGCCGACTGGACTAGTTATACGTCTGAAACAGAGACTAACTTTTCGTCATTATCTTTCTCAGACGATATGAACAATAACATACAGATGATAACAAATACTATACTTTCAGCTGCCAATCAGCACATTGGTAAAAATATTATCTCTCACAAACAAAAAACTGTCCCTTCCAGCTGTTCAAACGCTGTAAACCAACAAAAAATAGCACTAAAATTGTATCGTAGTAATAAAACACAAGAAAATCTGATTAGCCTTAAAAGAACCAGAGCCAAGGCTAGATATGTTATAAAGCAAAGTAAAAAATGTTCCTGGAGAAATTATGTGTCATCGATAAATGTGAATACAAGTCCCACCCAACTCTAGAATAAAATTAGACAAATCCAAGGAAACAATTCGAATTTAAAAATTTCCTTTCTCTTCTACAATACATTAGTTAGTGATAATTATGAAATCAGTAATATTCTGGCAAAAACCAGAATCAAAATTTAAATGTTAAGTTAATTTCACACCTCTCCCTTTCGATAAATCTCCCTCTCCATGCTCTATGTCTAAATCGCAAGATATTACTTCCTTTAACTGCTCATTGTCCTTCTTAGAACTTACCGCAGCTCTAAATAGCTGCAAAAATACCGCCTCCGGTCCTGATGACATCCCGTATATATTTCATAAAAAACTCTCCAATATAGGTTTACACAAGCTTCTAGATATTTACAATTTTATATGGACCACCAACCAATTTCCTGACCAATGGCGTACTTCTACGATAATTCCTATTAAAAAACCTGAACAAACTGCTACATCGCCGAACTCTTTCCGTCCCATATCACGCACCTGCACCATGTGCAAATTATTAGAGAAGATGGTTAATAAGCGGCTGATATGGTTTCTCGATAAACATAATTTAATCTCAAAAATAGATCGACCCAAGACAATCTGGTTCTTCTCCAATCCCATATCTCTAGTGCTTTTAATAAAAAACAAGAAGTCATTGCAGCTATATTGGATATCAACGGTGCATATGATTCTGTTAGCAGACAATCAATTCTAAATGAACTAATTTCTCTAAATATCTCCGGACACATATTTCATTTTATTCAGAATTTCCTAACTTCAAGGACATACAAAGTTTTCACTAATGGAGTTTTTTCATCAACCTACAGTCAGATAGATGGAGTTCCCCAAGGGTCGGTTATAAGCCCCACTCTATTCAACCTTGCTTTAAACGATATTTGCACTAATCTTCTTGCTCCCATCAAGTTTTCTTTATATGGTGATGATTTGGTTATTTACTGTCATGGCACGACTATTACCACTACAACTAATCTAATTCAGTCAGCAATAAACACCCTGAGTAAAAATATAAGCCACTTAGAATTAACTTTCTCAGAAACAAAATCCAAGATCATTAAGTTTAGTAGACGACCACCTACAGTACCCCCTACTATCCTCATTAACAATGACCGCCTTCCCGTCGTTGATAAATGTAAAATACTTGGTCTAACATTCGATTCTCGGCTCACCTGGAAACAACATATTCGAGAAATCAAAGGCGACTGCTACAAAAGACTGAACATTATTAAAATCCTCTCGCATTACCACTGGGAGCAGACGAAAACTCTCTCATTAAAATATACAGGTCCATTATTCGCTCAAAATTGGATTTTGGATGTCACATATATATCTCAGCCGCAAATCCTGACCTCAATCTCTTGAACTCGGTACATAATACAGCGCTACGCCTCTGTTTAGGTGCTTTCCGATCTAGCCCTGCAGAAATCATTTACTGCGAAGCAAATGAGCCCCTTCTCTGGATCAGACGGCAGCAGCTTCTGCTTTCTTATGCTGCCTCCGTATCGGCGAACCCCCTTAATCCTGTCTACCCACTTTTCACATCAACTTCCAACAAATCCCACAACTTCTCAACCATACAATTATTGAAACCGGTCCCTATGATTTTATCCCAGCTAATTGACGGTATTAACTTCCAACAAACTAGTCTCCTTCCTATTAACTCTTCCCCCCCATGGACTACCAACCTTCCTAAATTTAACACATCCCTTATGAGATATGATAAGCACAAAACTCCCAAACAATTAATTAAAAATGTATTTAACGACATAATAAATCGTAACCAATATGACTTAGTATTATACACTGATGCATCCAAAAATGAAACAGGCGTAGGCTTTTCAATAGAAAGGCCAGGCACCTCAAAAAAATAAAAACTAATTAGCCCTGACACACCATCCAGAAGCAGAAGAAAAAAATGTGGTAAGCATATTATTTGTTCTCACCTATTCATAATAAAAACTTATTTCAATAGATTCACCTTACATAAGGCATTATTACTTCTGTTTTAGATTAAGCTGATCAACCGCTAATGGAAATTTTAAAACAGCCAGCTCCTACGCAAAGCACTCCTTCAATTAGTCCTGCTTTGATGACAGTACAGGGAGTGCTCAACAAACTGCCTCAGAGAATTAGGATGGAGACAGAAATAGATATAACTTAAATTACGAAGGGCCGTAAGGTGCTTTTAAAAAAAAGTTTTATTTAAAAAGATACATGTCAAGACTTTCGATTAGTAAAACAATTGATTACAGACTGAAGGTAGAAATACAAAGTTGAATGAAGTAATAAAAATGCAGAGTGAACAGTCTAAAGTACAATTACACTATCCGGTTCAAAGTTCTATGGTGACACCTTAATAATCTAGCAAGCCAAGGGCTATTGACACTATAACATATATTAAACCAGCTATACGCGCAACATTCATCAAATTGATGAATGAAACTATTTTTTCACTATTCATAGTATTTTATAAAAAATAAATAAACCCAAATTCTTATAACAAATGTGTTTATTTAAACCATTGCACATCAATTGGAGCTAAGTCTACAAAATCTGCCAATACAGAGCGCATATCACTTGCTTTTTGGGCATATGCATTCCCCCCATTCTTGGTACACTTTCCAATCTATTCTGAACTGCAGATCTCTATTCCCCTTCAATAACTTATCCTGTTTCACTTTCTGCATCAACATAATTGGGAGGACAGTATTTTCTGCAAACAGCTTTTTCCATACCACGCTTTTTAAAGAATTTGTGTAAGCAAACCAATGCTCCTACTATGCTTTCAAATGTTTGCAGTTTTGCAATAATGGGACGTTCTAGTATCCTCCATTTAGCAACAAAAATACCAAATGTATTCTCAATTATCCTTCTTGCACATATTTGAGTATTATTAATATAATCCTTCAATACTCAACATACTTATAGGTATTCTGAAATTCATAGCAGTCTATAATAATGTAACCTATAATAGCTCACCTATAGATGAAAATTCTTCCCTTTTGTGGAAGGAAACTACCTGAATATGGTCTCATTAAATTGTTACTAAATGGAAATGCTGCATCAGCAATAAAACAGTATGACACTGATTCACTTTCTTCCCATAGTTTTCTTGGAGCAGGCAAGTTTCCGTCATATTATTTATCTACTAACTAGAATATGTCGATACATGAAATAAATATAGTAAATACAATTTTGAGTGCTACTTCTACACCCTCACTCAATCAAAATTTTCTTAACTCGTGAAACAACAAACTAATACTATAACATGATGTTCCTAAGTTTTTCAAAAGCTGCTTTATTTGAAGTTTTAGTTAATATGTCTGTTATTTGTTCCCCGCTTGGAATCAATCATCAATTGTTTAATATTTTCTCTTTGACAAAATTATACTTGATATCTAGATGTTTAATTCTTTTTAACTGTTCAACTGAACGACTAACTTATACCTGAGTGTTCAAATTATAAAGGTAAGTAAATTTTAAGGTAAGGTAAGTAAAGATCAGAACTATTTATGAATGATTTTTATTTTTAGAATATGCCTGGAAAGAGGTTGAATTCGCAAGCACAGGAGCTGGTCCTAAAAGTGTTGGAGTATTTTGAGTTAAAAGAAAGAAATGGAGGACCTTTGGAGCCACTTTCATGTGTTCAAGAGGTGATATAAATACTTGAGTGCATGCTTGTTTAGAAATTTACTTATTATTAATAATTTTTACCATGTTAGAGGGTAGCTGCTGCTTTGAAAATATCTCGGCGAACAGTATAAGCTATTGAAACAAGAAAAGAAAATAATCCAATACTTTCAAGCCCAGGCAAAACCAGAACTCGTTCTAAATCTAAAACAACTGATCTACCTGGGGGAGCTGAGATGGCAGTACGGAATACATCATATGATATGTACCAACAAAGTAAATATTTATTTATTATTGAATTGAAATTTTTTGGTAAAATGTAGGAGTAGGTATTTTGTAATGAGTATATTCAAATTATAATATATTAAAGAAAACTTTAGGAAGGTATTTGTATAGATTTTAGTAGTTTTGCGACTACATTACAAATTCAATTCAACTATTGGATTTATCTTATTTTTGAACAGTCAGGGCTGAAATATTGATAAAATGAACAATCAGAATATCATTAAAAGTATATTATATATATATATATATATATATATATATATATATATATATAGTATTTGTTCAAATTGAATCTACTATAATTTTTGTTTTTGTTTTGGAGAAGCATGTTACTTTGACTACATTAAATTGTGAATTAAGGGAAAGAGAAATTTTATCTATTGTCAAAACATCTCTAAGCATTTCGTTGAAATCATTGGGATTCAAGTGTAACAAAGATGACAATCGAAGAGCTTTAATGGAGCGGACCAGTATTGCAGCCTTGAGAGCCAATTTTCTGCGTGAATATATGGAAAACCTCTCAAGTACTCACCCAAGAGAACTTGTATTTTTGGATAAGACATGGATCTATTCAAAAGGAAATAAAACATATTCTTGGCAAGACAACAGCACTAAAAGTGTACGTAAACCAGATGATTATGATGGAAAACGTTTTATAATTGTTCATGCTGGTTCTAGCAAAGGTTATGTCTCTGAAGCAAGTCTATTATTCTGTTCAAAATCTAAAGTAGCTGACTACCATGGAGAAATGAACAATGAACTTTTTATGGAATGGATGATAACTCAATTAATTCCCAACCTAGAAGAGCCATCTCTTATTGTTGTGGATAATGCTCCATATCATAGTGTCCTTTTAGAATAGCAACCTTCTACTAATTCGACAAAACATGAGATTGTTACATGGTTGACAACAAACAACATCAAGTTTGATACAAAACTTACAAAACCTGTATTACCACAAATTGCAAAAATGAATAGAAAAATAAACGTGTATGAAATTGATGAGTTACTACGAGAACATGGTCATGAAGTGCTGAGACTACCGCCATATCATTGTGAATTCAACGCTATTAAATTAATTTGGGCAAATTGCAAGTCATATTACAATAGATATATTGGTAGAGTTGGGTATTCAGATAAATCTGTTATAAATATGTGGATAGAGGCACTGGAACAATGTGATCAACAAATTTGGGAAAAATGTGTTAGACATACTGTTCAGGAAATACTACTCTACGTGGCAACGGCGCAATAAAAGAAGAGCAGGGGTTGCCGATCGAAGCGACACCACGTGGGTGCCACTACTTCGAGAGTCGAATACCAGAACGCTACGCCAATTGAAATATTATAATAATTATAAATTGAATTAAACCAACATTTTTTTATATAAATAAACTATAATCAAACAAAATAAATTTTTCATGTGAATCTACATGTATTAAACATGGTCCTTCGAAACGGATAATACCAAATAAATGGTTATTGTTGAGTGGTGCAAGACAAGCCCGGCTGCCATTTTGATCCAAAAACTGAAAGCGACGCGGAGAGAAGCACACACTACTAGAAAACAGCCAGCAATAACTAATTATCGAGGTGAACAAACAGCAGAAAAATAGATATCAGGTTAGTGCTTTCCTATTTCCTTCCTAAAATGAACCTCACATGCTCCAACTGTTGATTTACATACTTGAATAAGACAAAACTTCAATTATTTGATTTATCAGTTAATATTAGGAATTTATTACTGTCAATATTGAAAAACCAAATACAATAATGGCTGAGACGGAAATTCAAATTTTTAAAAATAATAAACGAAACACTAAGGGTCAATTAACCCGTTTCAAAACATTTGTTGAACAAAATGCCCTAAGCGAAGGAGTGCAAATAGAGGAGTTAGAACTGAGAATTCGAAATATTGAGCCTTAATTAGATACATTTTACACCATATGCAATAAAATAGAAACTTTAAATTTGGAAGAAGGTCATATCTCTCTTGAAACTGAAATAACTGAATTTGAAAATACATATTTTAATATTATATCTGAAGCCAAAACCTTGGTTAAGGAAACATTGGTAACAAATCAGGTTCAAGGGATTGATAATCAGTCAAGAAGTAGTAATTTACAACCAAGTGAATATACAGGTGCAAATATAAAATAAGCCCATACCTCTTCCAACCTTTGATGGTGCTTATGATCAGTGGCTCTTCTTTAAAGACACATTCACGTCACTAATACATGATAATACAACTATACCAAAGGTACAAAAATTGCATTATCTTAGGTTAGCAATAATCGGTACAGCCGCTAATTTATTAAAATCTCTAGAAGGTTCTGCGGATAATTATGACGTAGCCTGGAATCTTCTCGTAAAGCGATATGAAAACAAGCAGCTTTTAATTAGAAATCACGTTAAAGCTTTATTTGATATCGAATCGGTACAATCTGAGTGTTACAAAGGCTTAAGATCTCTGGTAGACGGTGTTAACAAACATTTACGAGCATTAGAGGTGTTAAAACAACCTGTAAATACTTGGGATTCTTTAATAATTCATATGATTTCTTTGAAAATCGATCAAACAACGAGAAGAGAATGGGAATCAGAATATTCAAAGCATGAGCAAATATCCCTTGAAATATTTACAATTTTTTTAAGTGAAAAATGTAGACTTCTCGAATCTTTAGAAATAAATAGCAAACAAGATACACAGAAGCATAAGAAAAATAACTCATTTGTTAAGCCGGGTACTGACTAGAGCATTTTTACTCGCACGAACGACTTACGCGTAAAAATGATCAGATGAGGACGCCACGCACATGCGTACGCGTAGCAATTCTACGCGCACAAACACGATCCGGCGGCTGTCGGTCTTTCGAGAAGATCAAAAGGTTTTCGTGCGCATAAAATGCTCAATGTGGACGTAGTTGTCGTTGTGTTTTGTTGTTCGTATCGTGAACTGTATGAAAATGGAATGGAACAATGAATTATCACTGAAATTGATAGATGAGTACGAAAAATGTCGTCTTTTATGGGGTCCAAAAAATACTTTGCATTTTAATAGACAGAAGAAGCAGGATGCTTGGATTACCATAGCTACAAATTTAAACATTAGTGTTTTGGATGTAAAACAAAAAATAAGCAGTCTGATGGGTTCTTTCCGCAGAGAAAAAGCTAAAGTGATACAGACTACTGGAACAGGTAAAGGTGAGTAAATACTGAAAGTATAAATAACATTCTATTAATAGATAATGGTATATAAATTGCTTATTTATTACTGCCGCTTCAACTTCATAACCTTCTTATTTCAGGTGCTGACGAAGTTTATGTATCAAAGTGGTTCGCATTTAAAAGGTTTCACTTTCTATTGGATAAAGACGAGCCCAAAGACACAGCTGACACACAGGTAAACAGTTGGATACAATATTCTTATACAAATTAAGCATATTCATCAAGCCAAGGCACACGGCCATTGGTTGAAAAGTAGGTTTTATATTCATCACGAATTTCTTGAGCAGGTAAACTTGATTTTCGAGGTATATTTCTAATAGGTATTAGCGATGTCATAGTGTCATTCTGCATTCTCCAACTACCCGCTATAAACTGTCCATTAACTTCATTGTCGAATGTTCCTGGTGGCGTATATACATCTGTAGAGCGATGATTTCGTCTTAGAAAATTGTGTAAAAAAAGTATCGCCAATACTATATACTTCGCTTTTTCTGGCTGGAGTAGCATAGGTTTTCTCAATACCCGAAACACAGCAGACAAAATTCCAAATGCATTTTCTACCAATCTACGAGCTCGACTAAGTCTATAATTAAAAATACGTTCAGGAGATCCTGGTTGAAACTGTCCTGAGAACGGTCTCATGACATTTCGAGATAAAGCAAATGCTTCATCGCCAAGAAAAACATACGGTATTTTCTTCTCACGATCGGGCAAATTAGAGTCTTCTGGTAGTTTCAACCCGTTCCGGGCCAATTTCTTATAGAGCTCACTATGTTTAAATACTCCGCCGTCCGAGATTCTTCCTTGGCATCCAACATCAGCATATAGGAAATTATAGTCGGCATCAACCACCGCGAATAGCACAATACTGAAAAAACCCTTATAATTGTAATATTCGCTCCCACTATTAAATGGCGCTTGTAAAGCAACATGCTTGCCATCTATTGCCCCAACGCAATTTGGAAAATTCCATAATTCTGCGTATCTTTTTGAAATTTCAAGCCATTCTTCAGGGGTTTATGGCATCTGAAAATAAAAATTGAAAATAGAAATTGTTTCGATCCTTACTTGAGGAAAATCCATGTTTACACCTTTATAATAGACTATACTAGCACACTCTCAGAACACTTCATGTTCAAAATAAGTCAGAAATTGAATGTTTTAAAATAATTAATAGATACAAAAAAGAGAATATTGTTTCAAATGATCAAATTGAAAACAACAATTCCCACTGTTAAATAGCTTTTTCAACGTTTAAAATGTGTCGGAATATCCTTTGTGGCACCCTAACGCCTCGACCACTCTCATTACCTAGATGTTTTATTTTGTATATTTTCTGAAGAATTTACAGTCTTTGCCAAATAATTGTTAAAATAAATTATCAAATTAGTGAAAATCAAACAAATAGTTTGCTTGCATAGTTTATTATGAAGGTTTGAATGAAATATTTTTATATTTTCAGTGCGAAAATGAGAGTGATAATGAGACTGGTGGCAATGCTTCATCTATTATAGAAAACCCTGCTTCCGTAAATAATGAAACGGATGAGTGCCATACATTCCAATCGCCCAAACCAAAAAGAAACAAAATAACTACAAAGAACACCCACTCAAGAGCTGAAGAAGCTTATCGCATTTTGAAAGAGACCGTTGCTTGTCCGCAAGAACCTGCAGATCCATGCTCTGTTTATGGCGCACATGTCGGAAACAAATTGAAAACATACAGCACAAGGACACGTGTTGAAGTTGAGCATGCAATAAACCAAATTTTATATGCAGCAGACAGAGGAAATTATGAAACTTCTCCCATGAATGCGTATGCAAGTATGGACTTGACCTATCGAACACCTTCTCCTGGAAGTATTTCCCAACCAAAATCAAGTTCCTAATGCCCTACACCCAGTTCTTCGCATTCCTCACTGCCAGATGTAAATGCTGTTTTTCTAGATCTATAAACTTGTAAACTTACGAAATACGAATATTTCCTTTTATATAAATTTTCTTGTCTATCCTATTTAATGTTATTCTCATTTTTGTTTTGGTTCGAGTTTATTTTTTATTTAAGAATTATACATTACATTACGTTTATTAATAAATGAATATGTTTTCATACTCACCCGTACATGTTCTTTTAGCACATCAATCAGCGCCTTGCAGACTTCAGGAATAATTGTAGAAATTACCTGCTTCGAAATTTTAAATAAATACTGTAGACTCGTGTAGGAATCTCCGGTGGCAAAGAAACGCAAGGTAATAGCTAACCGTTCTTGTACACTAATACATCTTCTAAATTTAGTATCAGTTTTACCAATGTTTGGACCAATCGCATTCATTAGAAAGATAAAATCTTCAGATGACATACGATTAAAATTTTTAAAGTGACCACTGTTCTCTTGTAGCCTCATATCTGTTAATAAATTATACCCACTGTATGCCTGCCTGCTCTCAAATAATTTTGTAATCCACCATCTCTTACGGTTTTTCCTATTTTTCTCTACCTCTTGCAATAGTATAAAGGCAGCACTTGCAATAATCACATTACGTCTTCTCGGCGACATTTCAACAATATCACTGGAACGACAATTTAACGCGCACTAATTTTAAGCTAAAAATAATTTTCGCGAACAATATATTCGCTTTTGTGTGTGCACGCAATTCGTGCGAGTAAAAATGCTCTAGTCAGTACCCACCTTTAGCGTAAACAAAAATTTACCAATTTGTTCATTTTGTGAAAAAGGTCATACAGTTTATAATTGCAGAACATTTGTCAATTTTAATATTAATAAACGAATAGAAGAAGCAAAGCGGCGTAAATGGTGTCTAAATTTTTTACGAACTAATCATATAACTAATCAATGTAGATCTCCGCCATGTAAAAAATGTTCTACGAGACATAATACTTTGTTACACGTTAATAGTGTAAATAGTCAAAACAATACCACTAGGGCTCCTCAACCGGAAGGCGTCATATCGAATATTTCAAGTAACTTAGCCGAGGCTGCACCTGCTTTCGTTAACGGCGCAAATGCTATCAATCACGGTAGTTATCTTTCGGCGTTGCCGGCTCAACGAAAAGACGTAGATATTACAGAATATTCGTTCGGAATAACAACTCTTTAACCAGTTACAATAATAATAACAAATCGGATCAAAAAATATTATTATCTACTGCTGTAGTAAATGTTTGTGACGAACATGGAAATATACATTTTTGCAGAGTGATGTTAGATAGTGGTAGCGAATCATCATTTATAACGGAAAACATGTGTGATCAATTGGGTTTAAGTACAAAAAATGCAAATATTTCTGTGTCAGGGATTGGTCAAACCTATTCTAAAGTATTAAAACAAACGCAAATTAAAATACAAGCACGGCATAGTGCTTATGAAACCGAGCTAAAATGTTTAGTTTTGCCAAAAATCACAAATAAAATTCCCTCATTGTCCATAGATATATCACATTTAAAAATTCCATCTAACATTGTACTAGCTGATCCGGGTTTTGATGAGCCTGGACCAATTATTGATATTTTAATCGGTTGTGAAAAATTTTGGGATTTATTAGCTTTATTTATTGGCCAAATTGAATTAGGAAACAATTTACCAACTATTCAGAAAACTCAACTGGGTTGGATAATTTCAGGTGAAATACTATGCAATCAATTATTCAAATCTCAAATTTCATGTCATGTTAGTACTAATAATTTTCTGGATCAATCTCTTCAAAAATTTTGAGAAATTGAAGAAAAACCTTATAAGGAAACCTTGACTCGTGAAGATCAGCAATGTGAAGATCTTTTCCAATCTTCTACTACGCGTAATAATGAAGGAAGGTTTATAGTGAGGTTACCTTTAAAATTATCTCCCACTTCTTTAGGAGAATCATTAGAAATGGCTACTAAACGTTTCCTTAGTCTAGAAACAAAACTCCAAAGAAATCCAGAACTAAAAAGGGACTACGCACGTTTTTTGGAAGAATATGAATTTCTTGGTCATATGACAAAAACAAATTTCAACCGAGTATCAAAAAATTCTTACTTCTTGCCACACCATGGGGTGATTAATGATTCAAGCACAACTACAAAACTGCGGGTGGTTTTCGATGGCTCCGCCAAGACGACCACAGGATATTCTCTCAATGATATTTTACTAGTTGGACCAACTATTCAAGACAATTTATTTTCCATACTTCTAAGGTCCCGGCAACACCAAGTCATCCTGACTGGTGACATTACTGAAATGTATAGGCAAGTATTAGTGGCGGAAGATCAACGAGATTTACAACTTATCCCACGCTTATACAATTGCATGGTTTCTCGGACGCTAGCGAGCAAGCATACGGGGCTTGTATTTATGTTCGCTCTGTCGATAAATTTGGAAACATTCATACTGTGTTACTATGTGCAAAAACGCGAGTGGCTCCTATTAAAACGGTAACGATTCCACGGCTGGAGCTATGGGGTTTTACTAGCTGAGCTTGTAAATACAGTAAAAAGGTCTCTAAACATAGTATTTGATCAAACTTACTTATGGTGTGATAATACGATAGTGCTATCCTGGATAAAGGAAGAATCGCAAAACTTTAAAATTTTTGTTGCAAATAGAATATCACAGATTCAAGGTTTAACTGACAGACAATGTTGGCATTATGTTAAGTCTCATGAAAATCCAGCAGATATCCTTTCTAGAGGGGTTAGTCCTGGGCTGCTCCTTTGCAATCAATTATGGTGGAAGGGTCCATCCTGGTTGTCATTAGAGCAACAACATTGGCCCCAATCAGATACAAAAATTATAAATCTACAAAATCTACCAGAGATTAAAGCGAAACCTATAAGCTTGTTGATTTCTAACAACAGAAATGTCTTGGACATATTTGATAAATTTTCCTCTTTGAATAAATTAATTCACGTTTGGGCTTATTGCCATAGATTTGTAAACAAAAAACAAAATACTTCAAAGAAAACCGGGAATCTTAGCGCGGAAGAAATTAACCACAGTTTATGGTCCTTGGTGAAGGTCGTCCAAAACAGTGAATTTGAAACAGAAATAACCAATTTAAGGTCAAATAAAACAGTCGATGCGAAAAGCAAAATATTAAACCTTAACCCGTTTATTGATCTTAAGGGTTGGAGGTAGAATCAAACATTCAGATTTTCCCTACGAAAAGAAATATCCAGCAATATTACCAGCTAAACAAAAATTAACGTTATTAATAGTGCAAAGGGAACATCTTAGGCTTCTTCATGCCGGCCCTCAAAGTTTACTTGCATCTCTACGTGAAACCTTCTGGCCCCTTTCAGGTAGAAATTTAGTCAAAGGAGTAGTTAGGTCATGTACTAAATGTTTTCGGTTTAATGCGTCAAAAACTAAATACTTGATGGGTGATTTACCAAAACATCGCGTATTAGTTAGCAGACCATTTTTAAACGTAGGAATTGATTATATGGGTCCTATTTTATTGAAAGATAGGTTAACCAGAAATTTTAAGCAAATTAAGGGTTGGGTCTGTCTGTTTATTTGCCTCGCTACACGAGCAA
Organism: Galerucella nymphaeae; assembly: GCA_963978555.1. Lineage (NCBI taxonomy): Eukaryota > Metazoa > Arthropoda > Insecta > Coleoptera > Chrysomelidae > Galerucella > Galerucella nymphaeae. The sequence goes on along the minus strand of OZ021706.1, from coordinate 2,929,500 downwards.
TCCATTCGGAACTTGTGGGCGATTTGAGTACAAATTCTTTCATTGCCGCATTAAAAAGATTTTTTGCAAGAAGAGGTATGAGCGCTAATATTTATTCAGATCATGGTACCAACTTCATCGGTGCTAAAAATGAAATTTATAAATTTTTATCTAAACATAAACATAGCATTATTTCGAATTTGAGTTCTATTAATATAAATTGGCACTTCATCCCACCCAAATCTCCACATTTTGGTGGCATATGGGAAAGTGGCGTGAAGTCCACTAAATATCATTTGAAAAGAGTAATTGGTAATACTCCATTAACCTTTGAGGAGTATACCACAGTATTATCACAAATTGAAGCTTGTCTTAATTCTAGACCTTTATCTCCACTCAGTTCCGATCCTTCTGATCCCCAGCCTCTCACTCCTGCACACTTCCTGATAGAAGAACATTTAACATCCTTACCGGAAGAAGAATATATCAGTGTTCCAGAGAATCGCTTGTCTAAATTCAAAAGACTTCAGCAAATGGTGCAACACTTCTGGAGGAGATGGTCAAAAGAGTACATATCTGAAATGCAGCAACGAACTAAGTGGAAGAAAGCTTATCCCACGAAGCTTAAACCAGGTATCATAGTGCTGGTGAAAGAAGATGGATTGCCTCCATTGAAATGGCAAATTGGCATTGTTTCTGCGGTGCATCCAGGTTCTGATGGCGTCGTTCGGACAGCAACTATCAAAACAGCAACTAGTGAGATCCAAAGACTATGAGGAGGATTAAATAAAATTTATTGTATATATATTATTGTAACAGAATGTATCTACAAACAAAAATATTGTATAAATAATTGGTTATAAAGACAGCTTCAACAGTTAATACAATTAGATTGTAAAAATATAACTAAGTTCATAACATCCTGTAGATAACATTCTGTCACAAGTAAATATTTTTAAAATTAATTTATAGATACATTAAATTTGAGGGTTCTATTGAAATCTATGAAGGGTAGAAAATAGACATTGTATAGTAAAAAACTTACCAATGGAAATTGTTGCAATCCAATCCAGAACTTTTTAGTGTTGTTACCATGGGAGAAATAATTAATGAGGGTTGTTGAGTTGGGAAGCTGAAGAGGGAAAGGTTGGTGTTTTTTGAAAGTGGAAAGAAAATTTTTCGAAAGGAGTTTTTCCTTGGTATTACCAAGGAAAAGTAGCAGAGTTGCTTAAGAAAAATTCTATAAGTTTAAACAAACTTGTACTTGGTAAATATACCCACTTTTATTATATTTTGGTCGTTTATATCCAGTTCCAAGAAGTGCTGTTGTCTGTTTTTGGTTATTGGAATAATGGAATAACCAAAGTGGATATAAAAATCGTCTTCATATTGTTGTGAGCCTTGGAGGCTTTTTCATAATTTTCCCTGGTTCGTCTGCTGTTGCTGGTGAGGATTTTCTCACTGAGTGTTATAGCTCTCAAAGGTATTAAGCTTCAGGCCAGAAGTACACCATAACATTCAGGGGTGTTTCATGAAACTATACCACTCTTGGATGTACGTCCAGCTATTACTCAGGGGAGTAGGTTTCGTACCCTTGAGCAGATTTCACAAAGAGCTTAGATAGGAGGAGAACAACTGTTACGTCGCTGTCCTCCCGTATTTATATATTCAAATGATGAATTAGCTGAAATAATATGAGCTGTAAAAAAAACAAGGTTCCGAAATATTGGGCGCCACCTATCTAAACTCAATGCTCGTTGATTAGAGGTTGTAAAAAAAGGATAATGCAGAATAAAAAAAAATAGAAAGAAAAATAAATGTATATCACAGTTTATTTATTTCCTAATTTCCCCCTCCTTTTTTTTCCTTTAACTATTTTTGTTACAATATTTCCAATTTTGAAGTTAGCTTACAATTTGGATCATATATAAAAAAAAATACAAAGTTGAGTTTTACAAATGTAGATATCTAACAAACTTTTAAAATTTTGGTCTACAGTATGAATAAATTCTGGCTGTTAAATTGTTAAAGAGCCTCTAATTTGGTGACTATTCAAATCATTTGTACTTATCTTTGGAGTGTTCTCTTCCGTGCTATTCCTCCTTGATGGGATCAGATTGGCTCCTGTGTTTTCGGCCACACTTCCGTGGTCTTTAGGATCTTATAGGGACTATTTTCGAGGATGAGCCTATTTCAGCTCACGGAGCTCCGTCAGGTTAGGACTACTTCTAGGTGCCAGAGGGTAAATGTGCCTAAAACACCACACACGAGGAGAATCTGATATGCCCTAAAGAATACTATAAATGATAGCAACGTTCTGGTAAAAATGCTTGAACTTGTCCCAAACTTAGGCCATGTTACAAGTGGATTAGACTATAAATTTTAATATTCTATACAGAAATCAAGATTGACGAGGTTGAATATAATTTGTATGTCAAAGGTGGGCTGAATGAATTTGGATTAAGAAACTGTGTGTGAATCAATAATTTAAAATAAAATTGACAAATAAAGATGAGAAAAAAAATTAGTCAATTTACTAGAATAAAAATTTATTTAGTTTAATTCTTATTACCAGATGATTACCAGAACCAAGCTTCCGTAAAATATGCCTTCTCTTTATTCAACAAAGAGCAAGCATCAAAAGAAGTAAAAAAACTGAGTTTTATTACAAAAGAATGACAACTGAACTATTATTTTTCAATTAATCAGTTGGCAAACAGCGAGTATTCCTCAGATATATCAAGTTAGCGGGCCAACTAGTGCAAAAATAACTTTTGACAAGCTGAAAAATTGCCGTTTTTATGCCGTTTTTTTACCGTGAAATTTTAAGAATTTGCCGTTAATTATTTGAAAAAAAATGGTATGTCCCGCTAACTAGCGTATCAAGCTAGCGGACCACCCCCTGGAATATTGCTTTCCTTTGCGTGGTAATTTAAATTCAAGACATTGATAATTGCCGCTCTAATAGCCGCTCAAGAAAATATCATCTACGGCATTGGGGCACGATGGCATGGGGTGCAAAACATATTTCTGCGTATCAAGAATACGTATCGACTTCCAAATATTTTTTTACTTGTCTTCCGTCAAATAGCATTAGAATTAATGTTGATCATTTTTACCAATAAGCTGGAATATTCAATTGAAATCATAATTTTTATTTTGACATAATATTAACAAGAAAAACCAAGCGTAACATCAATTATTTAGATTGTTTTAGGTTTAGGTTTACCCTGCGAGCCCTACCCCGATCAGTCCGAACTTGATTTCAGTGAAAGGGTCCCGTCGGAATTATTTTTCCATTTTTTTATCAGTAGTTGAAAGCATGAACATTTGAGGAATTTGAGGAATGCCGTAGATGATATTTTCTTGAACGGCAATTAGAGCGGCAATTATATTTGTCTTGAATTTGAATTACTACGCAAAGGAAAGCAATATTCCAGAGGGTGGTCCGCTAGCTTGTTACGCCAGTTAGCGGGCCATAGCATTTTTTTTTAAATAATTAACGGCAAATTCTAAAAATTTCACGGCAAAAAAACGGCATAAAAACGGCAATTTTTCAGCTTGTCAAAAGTTATTTTTGCACTAGTTGGCCCGCTAACTTGATGTATCTGTATTCCTCGTGAATTTTATCCACTACATCTAATTTTAACTAATCAAATTTTATATCTTGAGGATATAAAATTACCAATGCCTTAGGGCAACTGAGTATCTGAATTTACCGATTTATTTCTCGTATAAATTCCCAAAGAAAATATCAATCAGCAATATTCTTTATCAAACAAAAATATCTCGTTACTTTAAAATATAACAAAAAAACTTGTATTTCTAAATAAAATACTGTTGTAAGACTAAATGTATCATACGATAATCATTACCATTTTTTTTATTTAGGCAGGAGTAGGGCCCTCCAACTTCCACACATTCGACCGAAAAGTATGTGTCCCACAAAAAAAATGTTTTCTCTATACCAAAAAAAAAATGGGCTCAAAAAAAACTGTATCCTTCGATTCCAACAAAGCAAACTCGATATAATTGTAATATTACGACATAGAAATTAGCATACCTTGATACTTAATAATTATGTTCTGCTTCTCTAGGTAGTAATTTCCATTTTCTTCAGACACATGCTTCTTGTTCAAAGTTGGAGGTTCGAGAGAGAGCCCAACAAACATTTTCATTTTCAAAAACTAACACTTGGAATTATTTGACCAAAACTTATATACCTGTCTCTCTTTTATTAATATGTTATCATGAATCTTTCTCACTTCTAAGAAAATCAATAATTGATATACCTGTTGGACGTATTGCAAATTAAGCTAGAGGTGGGAACTAAATTTAAAAACTTATAATTATAAATAACGTGAATTTTTATTTATATAAAAAAAACCCAGAGAAATGCCAATTAATTTTAAAACATTGTTACGGACACGACATGACCGTAACATGAGCCCTTGTAAGGTTGATAGTGCTGCGTAGGTACATTTTATTGGTGATTGTATTTTTTTGATTATTTGTATAAACATATTAATTCTTTTTGTTATTATAACCCATACTTAAGGCGATTTCGTCCCGTTTTGGTTGGTAGGGACTATGGTTAACCAGTTGGTAGGTCCTACGTCACCGCTATGACGTAAGCTACCAATAACAGGCGAAATCGTTTGGTCCCCAGCATACCCAGCTGGTACAGCTGATTGATGAAATTGACATAGAACAATACAGGGTGTCCCACGACAAGTGAAAACTATCTGTATATGGCAAAATACTTATAGTAAAATCATGAAAATTCCTACATCTGGGTTTTCGGATAAGATCTTTTCAACTAAAATATTTTCAAAGATGGCCGACTTCCGGTTATACCGGAAGTCGACTGTAACTTTGTTATTTTGAATGGAACACCTTGTATATTAATACATTTTTGAAATCGACGTAATGTTTTAGTTTACTTTTGTTTGAAAACTTTTTTCGAAAAACGCACAGTTTTTGAGTTATTGATTTTTTTGTAGAAAATTTAACCGTTGAAGACCCTTATAAATTATTTTTTTACGAGGAGACCCTTGAAGATATGAAAACGGTTTCTGTTCGGTTGCCTTAAGCAAGGTCAAACGTAATCGAATCTATGTTGAAAAATTTTCCATTTTAGACAGGGTGTCAATAAAAAGTGTCCAAAGTTTAACTTCATAAATATGAAATTTCTTCATTTTTTCGAATAGAACCACCCTGTTTTTTCTATTTTAATGCATTCAGGGGAAAAATATAAGGCAAGTTCATGTATACTTTCCTATACCTAAACCTTACCGTTATCCAGATATTAAATAATTTCTGTAAATTTTTAGAGATGCAGGTGTGGTCTAAATTTTGTTACAAGCACTAAGAAATAAAAATTATTATGTGAATTAACTTTCAATACATGGTATATATAACAAAGTTTTTACAAAAAAATGTGCTTCATTTGCAGTAAGATATCCAGATTGACCGCGATCGAAATCGCACATTGTTAAAAGAATACTTAATAATTTGGAGCTATTCGGTTCATTTTAAGCAAAAGTTAATCGAGTTAAACCATTTGTGAGAATAAGATATGCTGCAAAATTTTATGGAAATTTAAAAGCCAAAGAAAAATAGTCTGATGTTTTAAAGTGAATGTTCAAAATTGCTCCCTTGAACTTCAATGCATTTTTCAACCCTTCTCAGTATAACCTTCATTAGTCGCACGGCTAATCATAATTTCAGAAAGGGATTTGAAGGAATTTCGAACTCTTAGCGCACAATCTTCTCTAGATGTTAACTAATGTCAGTTAAATAAGTGTCACTTATTACAAAGCCTACTAAAAGTATACATGAAAAATTTAAACTTGTTAAAAAATGTAACAATTTAAAACCTCAAATATCTCTGCATGGAGCAGCAGAACTAGTCTATTGACAACGAGAGAAAACCTCTCCAAAATTCAAAGACTAGCTTGTATATGCATTACAGGAGCAATGAGAACATGCCCAACGGCAGCAATGGAAGTAATTCTCAACCTCACCCCTCTACACATGGTGGTGGAGAGTGTTGCAGAAAAAACAAGATACAGACTAAGTAGAGAAGGAATCATTAAAAGAAAAACCACCTCTTCACTTCTTAGATATCAGACAACCTGGGACATGCCACAAGACGGTATGATGAGAAAGTACAACTTTTCGAAGAAATTCGTTACAGAATTCACCAACAAGAAGGAATGGGATCCGAATACCATTTCCAGAATTGGGAAGAATGCCATTCAATGGTACACAGATGGCTCAAAAGCAATAGGAGGAACTGGGATAGGAGTGTTCGGGCCAGGAACCAAACACTCCGAAAGGTTGGGAAAAACCCCAAGTATCTTTCAAGCGGAAATCCACGCCATAAGAAAGTGCGCCCAGTTCAATCTTGATAAAGGATACAGAGGACAACTACTACTACTACTACTAAGTTTGCAGGCGAACCTTGTCCTGGACAAACTCAAGCCAAGGTTCCGGCACTGAGGCCACTGGCGGGCCCATTGTGCCATTCCTGCTACCTAGACATCCATAAAGCCGAGCCCTTCAATAAAGGCCACAACCTTTTTCAATGGATGCCTGCTTGTGTCTCCAGGGGCCAAAACAGGGACTCCGAAGATTCGTCTGCGTAGTACAGCCCAGTGTGGACACTCTAGGAGAACATGGACTGACGTTTCATCAGTCATGCCGCAACCCCTGCATAGGGAACTTTCCTCTACTCCTAAGTTGTGGAGGTGTTTCATCATACAGCAGTGCCCCGTTAGGAGTCCTGCTATCTTCCTTAGCCTACTTCTTGGTAGTTCAGTAGCTGCTCTAGTGTGTCCATCAGTCCATCCCTTCAGTAAAAGTTTGGATTGCCTAGGACCCTGCAGAGCATTCCAATGAGCGAGGTGCTGATTCTTCAGCCACTTCTTCGACTCCTTGCGTATTCTTTGTTTTGTTAGGCCCAAGGTCGGGCCCGGGCCGCAGAAGGGAGCTGCCGCCCCCTCCGCAGCCAGTGCATCCGCCATCTCGTTGCCTTCAAAACCAGAGTGGGCTGGAATCCATTCTAGCCGCACCACATTGCGCCTTGCAAGATTAGCAAGTCGTTCTCGACATTCATTAGCGAGTCCTGAGTTGCTGGTGCACCCACTCAGGGCTTTAATTGCTGCCTGACTGTCGGAGTATATGGTTATGCGTCGATCCACATAACCTCTGTCTAGGTTTATCTGCGCACATTCCAAGATAGCATATAACTCGGCCTGATATGCAGATACACCATCACCCAATGGTACACGAACTTGTGTTCTTGGGTTCCTAGAGTAAATTCCAGCCCCTGCTCTATCACCGGAGCATGAGCCATCTGTGTACCAGACAGTCCCATTAGGCTGTGTATTCCTCTCTTTTTCCCAGGATTCTCTATCCCGGATCATGGTCCTGTACGGAGTTGCGAAGTAGTACTTTCGCAGGCATTCGTCAGGTGCTCGAGCCAGAACTGGAATATCTTCCAGAAGCCGGAGCTTCTTGACGTGCCTGCACTCTTCCCCTCTTCGCACGTATCCCAGCTGTTTTAAGCGCAGAAAAGCCCTCCCCGCCTCAGCCTCGATCACATGGTGAAGAGGCCGAAGACCAAGGATCACTTCCATCGCAGCAGTTGGTGTAGTTCTCATGCAGCCAGTTGCCCCCAAACTGACCACCCTTTGAAGGCGTGTCAGTTGCGATCTAGCCGTCACCAAGGTTACCCTCGGCCACCAGACCAGAGCCGCATATGTGAGCATAGGCAGCATGATCACTCTATAAAACCATATGATCGTTTTGGGGGTCAGTCCCCACTTCGGACCAATGGCTCTCCTACAGGCCCAATACGTGTTTGTCACCTTGCTTAGGCGACTGTCAAGATGAGCCTTCCATGTCAGTGATTTATCAAGGATCACTCCCAGATACTTCACCTGCTCAACCACAGGCAGTGGTACTCCATCAAGATTCAGACCCTCAGGTCTTACACCTCTTTTTTTGGTGAAAGCAACTATCTCAGCCTTGGCAGGATTTACTGCAAGTCCGTGTTCGTTACACCACCCATGTACCCTATTCAGAGCCCTTTGCATGAGGTCCCTGAGAACGGTAATATGCCTTCCAACAACAAGGACAACGATATCATCGGCATACCCTATCGTTAGAAAGCCTTCACCGTTTAAAAGAGTTATTAGCTCGTCAATGACTAGGTTCCACAATGTGGGCGAGAGAACACCCCCTTGCGGACATCCTCTAGCGACGATCACTTTTGCCACATGGTCCTTCCATGTGGCCTCTACTGTACGATTGCCCAACATGGCCCCAAGCCAGTGAGTGATCATTGGCTCTATTCCATGATTTGTCGCAGCCCTACAAATAGATTCTACAGGGGTGCTGTCAAACGCCCCCTGTATATCCAAAAATGCTCCCAGGGCGATCATGCCATTTTCCAGCGCCTTCTCCACCTGGGTTACCAGTTGGTGTAAGGCACTTTCAGTTGACTTGCCACACCTGAACGCATGTTGATTGTTGTGCAAGGGATACCTTAGCCCAACCTTTTCCTTTATGTACCGATCAGCCACCCTCTCCAATGTTTTTAACACAAAGGATGTTAGGCTAATGGGTCTAAAGGATTTAGCCACCGTATATGTGGCACGACCCGGTTTGGGTATGAAGACGACTCTCACCTGCCTCCACTGTTCAGGGACATACCTGCGTGCCAGACAGGCCCGAAAGATATGCACCAAGATTGTGCCAATTGCATCCCAGCCCTGTTGAAGCAGAGCCGGGAAGATTTGGTCTTTTCCTGGAGACTTGTACGGTCTGAATGACCGTATCGCCCAAGTACACCGCTCGTATGTGACTATTTCTTTTGCTAGAAGATAGTCCTCTTTACATGGTCGCTGTATGTTCACATATTCCATGTCAGGACACTCCCGCTCGATTCCTTCACAACCGGGGAAGTGTGTCTCTAGTAGATGCCGCAAGGTATCCACCGGGGTTTCGGTGAAAACACCCGGTTCGACTTCCATGCTGCCTATAGCGCTGTCCGGTGATTTCGTTAAGATCCGGCGCAGCCTTGACATTTGAGGTACCGATACGATATCCTCGCAGAAGGCCCGCCAGGCATCTCTCCGAGCCAACCTAACAGCACTCTTGTACTCATTCCGTTTCCGGCGGTATTGCTCCCAGTCCAGATCCGACTTCGTCTTCCTAGCCCTATTAAATAGGCGCCGGGTATGTTCCCGTAGCGAGTCTAGAGACTTGTTCCACCATTTGTGGCCCTTACTTCCCTTCCTCGTTTTTTCGGCGCAATTTTCTTCATAAGACGAAACAATAATCGAGCCCAGCTCCGCTATGGCCCAATCGATCTCATCATTATTGCTCAAGTTCCTAGGGAAACCACCAAGTCTCCTTCCGAGATCCAGTTTATACTGTTCCCAGTTGGTAGTCTTGGGGTCCCTATACTTGATTGATTGTTCCTCAACAGCAACCCTGTAACTGAAACAAATGTAGCTGTGATCCGACAATGACGGATCATCATTAACATGCCAGTCCTTTACCATACTTACAACGGTACTTGACGCAAGCGTCACATCCAGGACTTCAGCCCTAATCCTATTTCGGAATGTTGGTTTCGTCCCTCGGTTGAGTAGTTGCAGGTCAGTACAGAGGACAAAGGATTATCATAACGACAGATAGTCAAGCAGCCATCAAAGCACTGAGCTCTTGCGTAATCAGTTCTAAGATGGTTTGGGAATGCCTAGACAAACTAAATGAATTAGGCGAGAACAATATAGTTACTCTACTATGGATTCCAGGACACACTGGAATAGAAGGAAATGAAATAGCAGATGAACTAGCAAAGAGGGGGTCGGAAATACCCTTCTGGGGGCCTGAACCTTTTTGCGGAATCAGCCCCAATGTAATATTGGAAGAAATAGGCGAAGCCGAAAGAAAGAGAAGATCTGAACATTGGAAAGATCTAGTAGGGCTTAGACAATCAAAGATTCTCCTGGGTGACTACAACCAAAGGAGATCAAATGAATGCATAAGTCAAAGCAAGACCGCACTAAGAGTTTTAACAGGGATCCTAACGGGACATTGTCGCCTGAATGGGCACCTGAAAAAGCTCAAATTAGTGGAGGAAGAAGAATGCAGATACTGTGGCATGGAAGAAGAAACCTCCATCCATCTACTTTCCAACTGCACAGCACTCCAGAATCCTAGAGCACAGTACCTGGGAGATTACTGGATAGAAGAGGAACATTTACCTAAGCTGAAGCCTGCAGATATCCTAAAATTCCTCCGGGAAATAGGACTAAAGGAACTACTAGTTTCAGAGACTCCCCTTTTAGGTCTCAGTGAATGTTACCCCAAACAAACACACATACATACACACATCTCTGAAACGACTAAAAGTTGGAATATGATTAATAAAAACAATTTAATTTGATTTTTTTTCAGAGACAGATGGAGAAAAAGGCTTTTTTATTTCTTAGTGCTTGTATTAAAATTTAGACCACACCTGCATCTCTAGAAATTTACAGAAAACATTTAATATCTGGATAACGGTAAAATTTAGGTATAAGAAAGTATACATGAGCTTGCCTTATTTTTTCCTCCTGAATGCATTAAAATAGAAAAAACAGGGTGGTTCTATTTAAAAAAATGAAGAAATTTCATATTCATGAAGTTAAACTTTGAACACTTTTTATTCACTTCCTGTATAAAATGGAAAATTTTTCAACATAGATTCGATTACGTTTGACCTTGCTCAAGGCAACCGAACAGAAACCATTTTCATATCTTCAAGGGTCTCCTCGTAAAAAAATAATTTATAAGGGTCTTCAACGGTCTAATTTTCTACAAAAAAATCAATAACTCAAAAAGTGTGCGTTTTTCGAAAAAAGTTTTCAAACAAAAGTAAACTAAAACATTACGTAGATTTCAAAAATGTATTAATATACAAGGTGTTCCATTTAAAATAACAAAGTTACAGTCGACTTTCGGTAGAACTGGAAGTCGGCCATCTTTGAAAATATTTTAGTTGAAAAGATCGTATCCGAAAGCTCAAACGTAGAAATTTTCATGATTTTACTATAAGTATTTTGCCATATACAGATAGTTTTCACTCGTCGTGGGACACCCTGTATATTTACAAATAAAAAGAAAGACAGAAACTACTTTAGACAAGGATAGAAAGCTACCAATTTCAGTAACCGTGCTGCACACCTCGGTATATGATTGGACAGACCAAAAATTTTAAAAATAAAAACTATTTAAAAGGGAAATTTCTCTTATCAATAAACAAAAATAAATCAAACTAGAGAAGACAGTTTCAAATTTGTAATGTAACTAATATAAAATAAACTAAAATTTGAATTAAACTTGACAAAATAAAAATAAACAAATCACCTGAAATATATTTGAACTTTAATCCGAACTTTAAACAGAAATATGGATAACTTCTTTCTAAATTATTAAAATCCTTTTCATATGAATTTTTCAGAATCTTCAATCTTCAAAAGCTTTATAAATGGTTTCTTGGCTAATATTAATCTAAAAAGAAAGAACCTGAAAAATGAAAAATATTAGTTTTGTTTGACATCATTTAGACATTTATTTTTTTTTTAAATTCAAATCAAAATTATTGTTAGATGTATTTACCATATAAAACAACTTTTGTGATATAATCTCAAATACTATCCTTGAAAATGGAAATAAAGATATTCCGAAAGCTTGGAAATTAGTGTAGTTTACAATTTTGCCGCTTCCCCAATATGCTTCCCAATATCCTATATATATATATATATATATATATATATATATATATATATATATATATATATATATATATATATATATATATATATATATATCAATGGGACGGCCATGTGCTTTGGACGGCCGTATACGGCCGTCGTATTGGAGATCATGTTATTTGGTACTGTCCCTTCACTATGAACCATTTCTCAAATTTTGTGTGGGCCGTCAAAATGATGAAATACTTGCGAAAAACGTATAAATGTGTATACTTTTAGTTGTCCAATACAGTTAGAAAAAAGAGGGCGCTATTTAGACGTATATTCTCCAAGTTGTGCATTTTTCACTATACAGATTTTAGGACGGCCTATTTTCGCGGCAACACTGCATCTTTATTTCACTATTGAAGTACATATTTTTGTAAGTGGCCTTGCTATTCATCTTCTTCATTTTAAGAACGATTTTGTTTAACACAGTCATTTGGAACGTTCAAATTGTGTATATATATTTGGTTCAAATTGAGAGATTTCGACGACCACTTTAGTTATACGCTGTACATAGTGAAGTTGGTAAACTTCTAGTGCTGATTTTTTACCCTCTGTTTTGTGTATCGTGTAGGACGAATAATTTTCCAAATCAAGGTGAGTTATTCAATTAATCAATAATACATGCATTTTATTTTTAAAGTTTCTGGCTGTTCAGTAAATAAATATCAACTCAATAGATAATGTTTAATGCTCTATATCTTAAAATCAGTCATCAAATTATGTTCATACAACGATATGTTTTTATCAGAAAATGTGAAAAAACATAATACAATTTCATGAAAATTTACCATAGACTAATTCATAAGCAGGGTCACCGTACTTGAACTTCTTTATTTATTTGATACGTGATTAAAAAAAGATGTTATTATTTGATGCTCTAATTTTTTAGGTGTCGTTTCCCAAAATGGAGAGGACACAACGCCTTGTAGCTCTAGCCCTTTCTGGAAAAGATAAAGAACGTCTCTCGCTATTGAATATCAAAATTCCTTGCTACGAAACCACAGAGACTTCAGAACGATACCTACGTAGTGGAATAATGGATATAACAACTTTACGTGAAGTTTTTCTTAACAATAGTGATCAATTTGATATTCAGAATCGTCAAGTATCTTCTTCGTCCTCCAAATATGCTACCAACATTAGAGAGCTAGTGCCTAGGAAAGTCAATGATGTTAAAAGAAATATCTTTAAAAACTCTGATTGCGATATAGATGTAAGTAGATATGTGCTACCAGAAAAAAAATGTATAAAGATATTTGATGTAATTTATTTCAATTGGGAAATCTCCCTCTTAAGAAGCTGTTTTTTTAAAATAACAATGTATTTATAAATTCCAGATTACATCGACGCAAAAAGGGTATTCTGAATCTATACTCTCAGACGAGGATTCCGATTACGTTCCTTCTAGCCCAAATGGTGAATCCGTGGTAAGTGCGTAGAGCGGTTAGAAAAGTAGAAAATTCTAGCTAGACGCAAAGCAAAATTCAAAAAGTGCATTTCATTCATTTTTATGAATTGTTTGCGCTCGTAAACTAACATGATATTATAACATATAGCTAAAGTTTATTATTTTCCGCGCTGTTCTTAATAAGTGCGGAAATTTTAAGGAGTGTTGTTATTTGTTTATGTTTTTTTTTGTAAACTGAAAAATAAAATATGTTATAGTCCACGGCGAGCAAATTAAATTTTATAATTGACTTTTGATTTGTTGAAATCTACATTATATTTAAACTTAAAGTTGTGATGCGTTTCACTAACACAGTAGCTTTTTAAACGAATGGAGGTATAATGACAAATTCTCAATTGATACTAAATTATATGGATATTAACAATAAAATTATAATCTATTTACATCGAAATAAAAAAAAAAGAATTTGTCTAAATATGGGATTAATTAAAGTGTTCAACAAGTTTACCTGGAAACTCATTTACAACAATCCTACAATCATTTATAACAATCCTTTAGGTAAAAAGGTTTAATAAGGAAGAATTGTTAATATCAAGTTGGTCGTTAAGATTATCTGAATGTTTGTTTCTATTTATCTCTAGGGCTTCTGAACGATTTAATTTGAAGGATTTAGGTTCTATATGTAAAATTTCAAAATTTAAGTCGAAATAGTGTTGGTTTGCTAATAAATGATTTGAATAATTGGAATCTGATTTTTTCATTTATTTAGGTTTTAGGTATTTCCTTTCAGAACACAAACGTAGCTATGATAACCAAAAATCAGATTCCAACTACTCACTCTTTCGATTCAAATTTTTCAATTTTGCATATAGAACCTAAATTTTTCAAATTTTAGAAGCCCTTGAGATATATAAAAACAAATATTCAAATAATCTTCTAAACGACCAAATAGATATCAACAATTCTCCCAATTATTGAACCTTTTTACCTAGAAAGGTTCCTGTAGGATTGTTGTGACGGGATCGCCGAGTTGTACCACAAGATATCAGGTAGGTATAATCCTACCGTCGAGTTGTACCGCCGAATTTCCTGGGAGGATTAACTATTTGAAAATAAAGTCTAATTACTAATGACCTTAACAATTTTATATAAACTAGGTTTAAGATCAAAACATCCATATATAACAATTTCGACATACAAAAATAAAGATGAGGCCTTTCTCACTAATGTTTTAGATCAAAATATCCATATGTAAGTGAATAAAAACAAATATGCGCCTAAATACATTTTATTATTAGTATGGGATTTTCACGATAAAAAGACGATGACGTTGCAAAACAAAATATTGTGATGTTGCCAAGCTGTAGTTTTTTTCTTCACTTTACGAAAACTAGAAAAGTCAATTTGATGTTAGATTGACAATTCTTCTTTTTTATTGGTCCGTGCCTCGTGGAGCCAAAGTCAAAAATATTTATTTAAAAAAATTAAAGGCTTGCGTATTTAATATAAATATTTATTTATGAAAAACTATGGATAAGATACAAGAAGAAATAGTAACCAATCATTCTATATTCGAATTAACATTTGATTTTACATAGAAGAGGGTTATATGAAAAACATTCTATGCTCTAGAGCCTCTAGAACACTGCACGAGTTTATGGTAAAAGGAATCCAATATCCATACAGCTGTAATCATCTTCATATACTAATGGTGGTTTATTCCTACAAAAATATTAAAGTATACATATTTTCAAACAAAATAAGTTAGCTCAGTATTACCATAATATATTGAAAAATGTTTATATCAACTTACTGTTGTACTAAATTCAATAATTGGGTTTTGAAGAAAGTATTTTCAAACGGAATATCATTTTGTATCAACCAGTTCTGCATATCAGCCGTTTTGGTAGCTGTTGTTGGTACTTTATTGATCACCGTACTGTGATAACTTGCATTGGGGTCTATTCTGTAACTAGTCCTTTAAAATTTAGAGGCCGTTAAAAATTTAACAGGCCCTGAAATCACATCTACAAGCAGGTAGATGTGATTTTAGCGCCTTTAGATTTTTAACGGCCTCTAAATTTTAAAGGATTGGTTACAGAATAGACCCCATTATCCATTACGATTATGGCAGGCTCTTCCAAGTTCACTAAAAGCTGGCATTCAAACCAATGCACTGTTTCCATACATTTCATATATAAGATTTCGGAAAGCATTTTGGTCAAAGTTATCAATTTCAACAGTAGGTTTTATGCGTTGTCTCTTTTTAGGTGGGCTTTTAGGCATTTCACCTCTATTATGATTGGCGGTAATACGGTTAACAGTAGTAAGGCTAAGTTATAATGCTTCTGCAAATCTCTACAACATAATTATTTCAATTTATGAAAGAGTAATATATCAAGTTTAATCAACCTTCACATTTAAATATGTAACAATAATATTAATAATAATGAATACAAATAACTAATACTATTAATTGCGTCTCTTACAGCAGTTAGCGGGAGCAGCGGGCCCCCGTTTCGGCATTCTCGTTCAAAATGGCTTAACAAAGATGTTACTGTTCAGCTGCTTCGGCATTTTATTAACTACACGTAAATAATTAGTTATGAAAATAACTGTTTTTTCAATCTCAAAGAAACAATGAAATTGAAAGCACTAAAAAAACTTTTAAATATTAGACGATGATCGAATATCAATAAACGTCAAAACAGACTGGGGAATTTCACCAGTTTATCTGACAACGTCTTGAAGTTTTGCCAACCCGTTAGCTGTAAATTGCACTGGCTGTTAAGGATAAATTGTATTTACGGTTGGTAAATTATTATTTATTCTGATAAGCAGGAAAGTAACTAAATGTGACGTCATCGTCTTTTTATCGTAAAAATCCCATAGTACTGGGTATTTCCTCATTAAATACGGTCTATGTGTAATTTCGTAATGATCCACCTCGATGGTCAGTATAATCCCCAATAAAGGCGGAAATAGATTAACTCAGGTAGTCGTGGTACAACTCGGTAGTCCCCTGTTGTGAATGGGTTTCCAGGTAAACTTTTTAAATACTTTAGTTAATCCCATATTTAGATAAATTCTTTTTTCTGTTTTATTTCATTTCCACGTAAATAGATAATAGATAATTTTATTGGTAATAACTGATATCCGTATCATTTAATATTAAGGCACTGTATAAATTGAAAATTTCTCATTATACCTCCATTCGTTTGAAAAAGATACTGTGTTAGCGAAACGCGTCACTAAGTTTAAATAATATGTAGGTTTTAACAAAATAAAATTGTTTCACTTAATAATTCAGTATGGATCATTTAATCAATTTCTAGATTTGAAAATTAACAAAAAACAAAGAAAATTAAAAGTTATATTCCCTTAAATTCATGATAATTTGTAAAAATCGGCCAAAACTATCAAGGATGATAAGAGAAAAACACAAATCAAGCACCAATCGCCGCGCTGCAAAATTCTCTTTAATAGACAATATAATAAGTTCTTTATCGAGGAAAATAATAAACATATTGCTAAGAGTAAATTTTAATATAATATTGTTGTCATAGGAACTCAACAGCTTCTGATGTAAGTAGCATAAATATACATTTCCTTTCTCTTTCCAGATTTCCAATGACAATGAAAGTAGCACCGACGAGGTAATTCAAATAAATCACAATTCAGAAGAAATTATATCTACATCGTCCGCATCACTTTTGAATGATGAAAACCAAGTTGATTCCCAATCGCAGTTGTTTTATGGAAAAAGACGTCGTCAAAAGGACTTCTGCTTTTATTGTGAAAGTCTAGTGCAATGTTTTGCTAGGCATATTATAAGGAATCACAGTGTAGAAATAGACGTTCAAAAATTACTTTCATATCCACCGCAAAAGGCCGAAAGAAAGAAACTGATAACAGCCTTACGAAAAAAGGAAATTATATAAACTCAGGGAGAGTACAAAAGACCGTGAAAAAAGGAATACATAATAGAGAATTACTTCCATGTCCAGATTGTTTCGGCTACTACACAAGAACTCAGTTATGGCGACACCGAAAAACCTGCAATGGCAACACTTCCACAAAACATTCCCAAAGCGAAGCACAAAATTTTTTGGTTAGAAACCTCAAAATTGACGAAGATTTGAAAAATAAGGTGTTTCCCAGAATGCGAGCGGACATGATTTCGATGGTTGCAAAAACCGATTCCTTAGTGTGTGCATTTGGAGCTCGGTACTTAAAAATTCATAGAGAGGCACACTTTGTGAATGTAGTATCCAGAAAGATGAGGGAAATTGCTAGACTTATTATTGAAATTAGAAAAATTGAACCTAAATTGAAAAATCTGTTTGAAATTTTAAGACCCGAAAATTTTGATGTTATAGTTCAAGCCACAAAAATAGTTGGAGATTTTGATACTAGCACTGACCTTTATAAATCTCCAACATATGCCTTGAACATTGGAACAACCATAAAACAGTGTTGTGATATTGCTATAATACATGCTTTGAAGAAGAAAGATGTTTATGCCAACACTTCGACAGCTGAAACCGAAGCTGCTCTGAAAACACTTATACATTTGATCAACGAAAACTGGAAATTTGAAATCTCAAGTAAAGCAGGGAGTGACCTGAATATGAGAAAATGGAACAAAATAACGATAATACCTTTGGCAACGGATCTACAGTTGTTGAAAAAATATTTAACTGAGAAGGGAAACGCGTCCTCATCTAGATTAACAAGTGCTTCTGGCAATCGTGAAGATTATAAAATACTTCTTGAAACAGTGTATTGTAGAATAATACTATTAAACAGACGAAGACCAGGTGAACTTCAGAGACTTTTATTAGCTGCTTATGATGATATCTCTAAGCACACCAATCAAAATTATGAAGAATTTGAAGATGCAATTTCGCCCACTGAAAAAATATTACTGAAAAGTTTCAAGCGTATTGTTATACGTGGGAAAAGAGGCCAAGGCGTTCCAATTCTTTTCAGTCGTGATATTCAAAGTCACATTGATTTACTTTTAAAATACAGAACGAATTTTGTCAAAAAGGATAATCCGTACCTGTTTCCAAACCTAAATTCATCAGAACCAATTAGCGGTTATAAAGTTTTGAAAAAATATGCACACTCCTGTGGTGCCAAAAACCCCGAAGGTATTACCTGTACGAGGCTACGTAAACATCTGGCAACTTTGTCACAGGTCTTTAATATGAGTGAGTCAGATCTCGAACAGCTCGCTACCTTCATGGGTCATACCTTGGGTATCCATCGAGATTCCTATAGACTCCCGGATGATGTTTATCAAACATCAAAAATAGCAAAAATATTACTTTTGATGGAAAAAGGAAACGTTGGAAAATTTAAAGGAAAGACCTTGGAAGAAATAAATATTGATATGGATGAAGATCTCTTAGAGGAGGCAGAGGAAGTTATTGAAACAAATTTGGAAAGAATTGAACCAGTCTTATCTGAATCTATTGAGCACAAAGCAAGTGAAACGGGCAATTTAAAAGAAAACAAGAGCGGGAAATGCCCAAAAAAGGAAGAGTTTTAACAAAGTGGACACCTGAACAAAAAAAAGTAGTTTCAGAATATTTCAAAGACCATATAAACACAAAAAACCACCAAAAAAAACGGAATGCGAAGTTTTAAGGGATAATTATCCAGAATTATTAAAAACGAAGGATTGGCTAAAAATTAAAGTCTACATTCAAAATAAGTACAGTGGGAAGTGTAAATAATTTTTATTTCTATAGTTATATGCTTACCCTATTAGTCCAGGAGAAATCGGCGCATTAGTACCGAAAACTATTCCACCTCAATTTTTTTTTTTTGCGATTCTCTTCAAATTACCCTACGGATGATATGAATGCATGTTGCCAGGGGGCAACTCCGTGCCATATTGTTTAAACCGAAATTTTTAAACAATTGCGAGGAATTGTTATTTTTCAACCGGACAAATTTTTTTTGTATTCTTTGTTAAAATATAATTAATCGTGCTAACCAGTTACAGTTGTCAGAAGACATTTGGTTCCAGCAAGATGGTGCTCCACCTCATTATGCTGCTAGGGTTAGGGAATACCTCAACACAGTATTTCCGCAGAGATGGGTGGGCCGAAGAGGATATGTTGAGTGGCCGGCGAGGTCACCGGATTTATCTCCACTGGACTTTTTTCTTTGGGGGCATTTGAAGTCTATAATTTATAAGGATCTACCTCAATCTCTCCAAGAACTAGAAGATCGAATCAGAGCTGCGGTTCAAAATATAACGCCTGAAATTATTCAAAATTCGCTTAGGTCATTTGTTGACAGATAAGGATACTGTCAGGTAGCCGAAGGCTTTCAATTTGAACACCTACTGTAAATAAATGTGGAATTTTCAATTATCGTTAACTTTGTATTAGATAAATGTTTACTATTAAATATTATTTTTTTCTTATGAGACCGTAAGTCATAGACCCACTAAACCTTGTATTGGTAAATTCAGAAAAATCATATCTACTCGAAAAAAAATATAAATACAGGGTGATGCATTTAAAATATTATCCGATGACGTCATATCTTGAAAAATATGATATAAACGGAAAATCTGCAAACACCACTAAATATAACATAAAATCTACAAAAACTTTTATTTAGGTCAAATTTTCGTAAATGCCATAATTAAGCCATAAATCAGGTGTTCCGCTCATTTTGCCCAACCCTGTATATATATATATATATATATATATATACTAAATTATTGGGGATTCCGTCACAATCTGGACTGGTTAAGAAATTAAACTCTTTTTTACTACTTCCAAGCTTTCGGATTTATTTAATCCTTTATCAAGGCTAAAATATGAACAAGTTCTTATTACAGGTAAAAATTAGAATAAATTTGAACTTACGTGCAAAGTGAGTTTGTACAAATCAAGTAAAACATCATTAAAAAACATGAATAGATTTTCCACTATACGTGGTAGATAAAAAAGGTTACATTTTGAGAAGTAAATTATAAATCTGATTGGAGTCGAACATGAAGACAAAACTTTTGTAATTGAAATTCTTAAGTTTCTTATATCTATAAAATAATATTTCTTTTCTTTATTGACCTGTGTACCACTAATATTTACTAAACAATCATCATTAGTTGTATTGGTCTATGAAAGTTATTTACGAGAGTTTGTGAAATTTTTAGTATGAAGATATTTTCAAATGTATAAAATTTTCATTTTTTTTAAATTTAAAGAAAAAATATAGAAAACCTTTTTTTCTAACTTACGTTACCTACTTAACTTTATCAATGACAGATTGTTAAAGAGACAGTACATTACCATCATTACCATATATAATTCATTATTATAATTCTATGCATTATAAAATATTCAAAAGTTCAAAATACAGTCCACTTATTGTCACCCAGTGATCCAATTTACAACATAATTTGGTCCGACGAGACGGATAAACAGTAGGTGCTTCCGGAAAGTGTGATCCGATTAAACGGTTCGATCGGTTTTGTGATCTCATCATTCGGAAAATGATCCGAAGTCGAGTACCTGCGTTCGGTGAGTGATCTTGTTGACTCGGTTTTCTCATATGTTTGTGATCCCGTTGACCCTGCTCTTGATGTGGGTAGAAAATTAATTTGATATCAGCTGTTTTTGATTTTTTGGTTATTGTTTAAATAGTTATGTGAATTTTTATATATCGTTACAGATCAAGTTTGTAGTTAAAAAATAAATGCCACTTTTGACAGACACAATTTTTGTAAAATGATATAACAAGTTGGAAATAAATTTTCATCCAGTCAATGTGTACAGTCCACTCATTCCTTCGAGCCGGATTCAAGAAGAAACAGTATCCAATTCAAGTTAAACACAATTTAAGCAAAACACAAAACACAGACACAATTTTTGTAAAATGATATAACAAGTTTGAAATAAATTCTCATCCAGTCAATGTGTACAGTCCACTCATTTTAATATCATTCAATTAACTATATACATAATTTTGGTCCTTCGAGCCGGATTCAAGAAGAAACAGTATCCAATTCAAGTTAAACACAATTTAAGCAAAACACAAAACACAAAAACAAAACACAAAACAAAACACAATATTGAAACTTATAATAATTTTGAAGGTGCCCTTCAAGGTGGGGGCTATGTTTAAATAGTTATGTGAATTTTTATATATCGTTACAGATCAAGTTTGTAGTTAAAAAAATAAATGTCACTTTTGACAGACACAATTTTTGTAAAATGATATAACAAGTTTGAAATAAATTCTCATCCAGTCAATGTGTACAGTCCACTCATTTTAATATTATTCAATTAACTATATACAGTTATGTTTTATTTTAATTTTCTTGTAAAGCAAATCTTTTGATTTGTTTTGTTTGTTGTGCTTTTTTTGGTGAAACAAAGTCTTTTCTTGCTGCGAATTATGGAGACAATTGAAGAGGAAATGCAAGTAATTACGTTACTAGATGGAGATGGGGAGGAAGAACATAATTGTTTAGTAACAAGGGGTGAATTACATAGGATAAATAATGGAGGTATTTTTTTGAACTTTTTGATTTAAGAGCAGTATGTATGATGATGCTTTCTTACTTTCTCATTATTTTAGATCTTAAATTGGCGACATCAATTTTACGAAAATCCATTGAAAGAAAAAATCGAATGCTTGCATTTAGGCTAATAAAAGGAAATCCACAAGTTGTTGGCTGCTCAAGTGGTGCGAGTACTGCAAATAATTCAAATTGCATTGCTAGCTCTAGCTCAACTCTCCCAAATTTTTCAGAACCTGATGTTGAAGAACAACCTGAGGATACTTTTGATGAAATGGAAACAATTAAGGAAATAACATCTGATCCAACTGATAAGTCTGGTAAGTTCTAGCCGAGGTTCGAATTTCTAATTTTACAGGTCATACAACAATTTTTATTTATCTTGGTGCTCTCAAATAGATGGTCTGATAAGGAAGTAAAACTACTAATTGAATTATATAGGGTAAATTTACCAAAATTGAAAGAAAAAAGTTTAGTCCAAAGGCAATTTTTACTTAAATATCAAAACAGTTATTTATAGAAATTAGGCCATCTAACACTCTGCATATGACATCATAAGCAGTACTTTTAGTGATGTTGAACCTATCAGCAATTGATCTGCAATTTACAAAAAAACATCTTTTTTACTAAAAATAATATGAAAAATTTAAAATACTCAGGGTAGTTGTATAAAAGTACAAAAGAAAGAAACATTGGAAGAAACTGATAAACAACTATTACTTTTGACTTACCTAAACACTTCTTGATTTACAAGGTACCAAAGGGTTATTGAAATTTGTTTTTCCAACGGTAAAGAAGGTTTTCCCATTACTTTTTGTATATGTCCCAAGTTTTTAATTAAAAATGCAATTGTGGTTCGTTCCATTCGAAAGTGGCATTTAAAATCTAAAAAAATATGTTTTTCTAACTATAAACTTTTTACAAAATGCAATTAACTGAACTGACCATCACTCAAGTACATGGGTATAATTTCTTCATGATATTTAGAGATTTTATTTCTTTTATTTTTCTCTAGTAACCTTGAGCAAAGTCTTGAGACGGACTCTTCCTCATCTTCAAGTTCTTCATGAAATAAAATATTTTGAAACAAAAAAGTAATTACATGTTTTTCCATATTTAAATTTAATAATTCAGAAATTATTAAGGTCAAGAACTTGTGCAAGATATATAACCTAACCTCAAACGCTGAACGCAAATCAGTAAACAAAAACAAACGGCAGGGACCGCCTATACCGCCATCCCATCCATCCGAAACGTTCGGTAACGTTGTTTAATCCACTCTGAAAACGAGCTGATCTGCGAACAGCTGATATTGACCAAGCTGATCGAGGATTTACATTTCCAAAAGCACCTAGTGACAACAATTGAAATCGATATCATATTGTGGCCGGTGGTTACGAAGCAACCATTTACGCCATTGTGCAGCAGATAGCCTCCAAGCGGGAACCTACCTACTTTTTTTGTCAATTTTAACGTCGGCCTATTTCTGCGACTAGGCTAATCACCGACGCCGGGAGCACTCTACCTCCAACCGGAAATTTTGGCGAACCCACTGGTGTTCCAACCAGTGGTAGCGTTCTTTAACGAGCCCAACATCCATGGACTCGGGACCTCGGTTTTACGTCTCCTCCGAAAGACGGCATATCTACATTATACCTCGTGCTCATTGGTATAATGCCTGCGAGCTGTGATATGCTACTACGCTGCCGGCTGTACGGGCCCTATACTATGGTTTTCCCTGACAGTCACCCATCCAAGTACTAACCAAAGCCGACATAGCTTGACTGTAATTATCGCATCGAGATGCGTTCCACTACAGTGCTGGGTCGTCGCCCACGAACCTACCTATTAACTACTGAAAGTGAATCGCCAAGATTTGCACCTTGTGTGAAGACTAGATGATCAGAAAAAGGTTGTAAGTCGTCCTTCATATAGTTTTTCCTATTTTTTACAATTACATTGCATGAATTGCCTAGAATTCTAGTGTAATTACTAAACAAAACAATCACTTTCTATTTATGCATGACAATTCGTTCACAATCAATCAATTTCAATAACTATTTCATTTCAAATTAATAAAAAAGTGGTGTTTTATTTGTTTACTGCCCATCCAGTAACAATATTGATTATTTTGACACAAATATTTCAAAATTACTTATCTTATAATTCATTTAACATAAATTCAAATCAATTAGTCATTTTATTGGTAGAACTGGAAGATTTTGGTCTGTTGAAACAGTTCAATGAAGTATTCAATACTCTCATTAAGCAAAATGTCGCAAGATTTAAAAGAAGAGAAACGCATTCGTCCTTCACTTGAACAAAAACTAACTAATTTAAGTAAATATGTTGATTCTATTAAAGTTGCACCACCTAATCTAAAACCTTCAATAAGTGAAATCAATGTTGAAAAACAAAATTACTGTAATCTGTATGAAGACTTTGGGAATATTCAATTGGAAATAGAAACTTCTGTGGCGAAACGCATTTGCCAGATCAATACAGTGAAAGAACAATTTGAATCAAAGTACACTGAGGTTCTGGCTTTTTTGCAGGAGATATTCACATCCCTCTCAATCTAATTCTCAAAATAATAATCAAAGCAATATCTTCAACATTGATCAGTCACATCATTACACAATTTATCGATTCCCAAAATGAAAATGCCCAGTTTCAAAGGTGAATATGAAAACTGGACTGAGTTTGAAATTTCTTTTGTTTCAAATTTGACATCCTCTAACCTCAGTAGTGGACATCAATTTCAACTTCTACGGAATTCACTTGAAGGTTATGCTAAACGATTAATCAGCTCAGTACAAATTGATGAAGCCGATCCATTTGGCCGAGCTTGACAAATACTTATTGACAAATTTGACACAAAAACGATTGTTAGTGAATAAACATATAAAAGGTTTATTCAATAATGATACAATTCGTGAAGAAACTTCAACTTCAATTTCTTCAAAGTATTTATATACAAGGTTTATAGCCATATAACTGCTTTAGAAAACACCAAAATATATTAAGAAAACTTATGTGATGCCCTGTTAATTTACATCATTTCAAACAAACTAAATGATCGCACCATGCGAGACTGGAAAAATAAAGATGTAAGTGGATTTCCTACTATAAATGAATTTCTAGACTTTCTCAATAGAAGAATGGATCTTTCGGAAGATATAAATGACCAAAGAACAAGTTCTTCAAATCCTACCAAACAAGAGTCTATTAATAAATTTCATATCTCTAATCACAAATATTCACGTCCTCCTCTACAAGTACACTCAACCTTCAAAGGAGGGAAGTGTAATTTTTGTCACAATGACCATTTAATATATTCCAGCCATGAGTTTATTGAATTAGATATAGCAAGCAGACAAGCAGCTGCTGCAAAATTATCACTATGTGTGGATTTATGCGACACAATTAACAATTATCAATTAGCATTTAACAATTAACAATTATCAATTATAAGTTGAACTACTCATTCCACTATGCACACAATTAACAATTATCATTTATCAATTAACAATTGCGAAGTTGGCCAACTTTTATCTTGTTAAATTAATTGTACCGAATTTTCATCTAGTGCGCAACTAATACGCAGATCCTGAAATTTATCTCACTTTTTTCATAAAAAAGTGGTTGATTTAGGGTTATGTTGTGTATTAAAAGCAAAAAAGTCTCATATTTCTCAAAATTGTTCCAATAGACATGAAAATGTAGGGTTATTGTAAATGTAAATAACCAGAATTTCGGGCTTGTTCGCGTGCTTACTATTTTCTACTGATTTATAATTGTGTCTGCATAAACTATGGCAGTTTTACTAATTGTTAAATGATAATCTTCAATTGTTCATTGCTAATTGATAATTGTTAATTGTGTCTGCATAAATCCACACTATGTAAAAATTGCCTTAGAATAGGTCATGCTGAAGACGCATGCGCTTTAGGTCCTGCAAAAAATGCCAATTGAAACACAATTCATTATAAAACTTGGATATAAATCCAGGAGCAATAGTTCCACTAACCCAGTTGTGAAAAACAGTGAACCTATTCACTCAACTTTTCTTGTAAATCCTTCCAATGATCAAGAAAGCTGCTACCAAATATTGTTATTTATCTACAGTTACCTTTTTTGTTCAAAATGCAAGTGGTGAAAAATTCAATGTAGAGCAGTACTTGACAGTGGTTCACAAATCACTTTATTAACAGAACAATTTGCCAAAAAATTGTTTCGAATAAACCAGTCATTGCCTAGCATAAAAAAATGCCCACTCAACATCTACTCTAAGTTCTCTGACTTTAACATTCCAACTACTTGCTACATTGTTCCCACAATTTCCAACAATACACCTTTACACAAAATATCGATAGATAATTATAATATCCCTCCCAACATCCAATTAGCAGATGAAGAATTCTACAAACCTCAAGAGATATATGCTATTATTGGTTCTACGCTATTTTGGAATCTAATCCTAGAATGTAAATTGATATTAAGTATTAAATAGATGAGCCTTCTTCTAGATGTAGATCCATACTAAATTATGAAATCAAACAATTTTAATTTGTTGAATCTAAATTATATTCAAACTTAAAGTGACGCCTTTCGCTAACACAGTAGCTTTGTCAAACGAATGGAGGTATAATGAGAACTTTTCAATTTATACAGTGCCTTAATACTAAATTATACGGATATTTCAAAATAAAATTATAATCTATTTACAAGGAAATGAAATAAAAAAAGCAAAAAGAATATATCTAAATATGGGATAAACTGAAGTATTTAACAAGTTTACCTGGGAACTCATTCACAACAATCCTATAGGAACCTGTCTAGGTGAAAAGGTTTGGTAAGGGAGAATTGCTAATATCAAGTTTGTCGTTAGGAAGATTATCTGAATATTTGTTTTTATTTATCTCTAGGGCTTCTCAAAGATTTAATTTGAAGGATTTAAGTTCTATATGCAAAATTTCAAAATTTGAATCGAAAGAGTGTTGGTTTGCTAATAAATGATCTGAATAGTTGGAATCTGATTTTTGGTTGTGTTCTGAAATTCTGGTTTTAAAATTCCTAAAAGTTCTATCTATATAAATATTATCACAGTTTTTATTACCACATTTTAATTTATAAACACCTGATTTAATTAGTTTTGAAGATTTGGATTTGTTGTTTTCAATGAATTTGGATAAATTGTTGTCGCTTTTGAAGCAAATATTCAAGTCTAAAGTTTCTAAAAATGATTTAATTTTTAAGGATGGTATTCCAAAGTAAGTTGAACTTATAAATTGGTTATTTTTGTTTTTATCAGGAGGAAATACTTCTATGCTCTAGAGTATGTTTTCGTATCTTTTTATTCATGATGTCAATTAAATTTGGATCGTAATTATTATTAACAGCTATTTGTTTTATTATATTTAGTTCTTTATTGTAATTGTCTATAATCCAGAAAATCCTGAAAATAAAACAGCATCAGACCATGTATATCAAGAAATTAATAACGAAATTAACAGCGACCAACCAGTACAATTAAGTATTCCATCAGACCAAGAAGTTTTAGAGGTGAGAGAAAATGGAAAGATTTTTCTGAAGCAATACTAGAAAATCTAGATGACGACACTGCATCATTTTATCCAGCTGTCAAAGTTTTCTTAGAAAACCGAAACAAATATGCTCAGTCCTCAGAATCGTTGTTGTCAGGACTTTACACAGTTTTTAAATATTCTGGTAAGTTTGCAAATTATTTAATTACCTCTATATTGATATTTTCCCAATATTTTCAGGCCTGCCATCAAAAGCTCAAAAAACAAGATGCCAAAGGAAAGGGAGAAAAATTTCCGTCCAACCAGCTTCAGTTTCTCGAAGGAAAAGTAAATTTTCAGGGAAAAGATCTCAACAGGGTGGTCGGAAAATTAATATGTTGGACAAAAAGAAAAGAAAAGTACCTCATGCCCTAAATAAATGTGTTGAAGTGAATGTTCTTCTAGGGGATAATAAATATAAAAAATAATGTACCTCATGTTTTTTAAACAGTATTTTTTTTGTTTTGTATTTTGGAAAATAAAAGTGACAATGCTCTCTACTGTTTACTTGATATAAAAAAAAAATGATGTTAATTGCAGACGATATAGTTGAAAAGTTTGTCTATATCGTCTGCAGTTAACAAGGCAACGTTCGGATTTCCGAATGGTGCATGGGTGCAGTTAACGAATATGCAGCCTGGAGCACCGGCGTACAATTTATGTTAAACACAGACCTGCTCTTGTACGCCGGCTGGCATGACAATGATATAGACAGTTGGCCGCCGGCTGTACAGGATGTCATCTTGACAATTCCTATAAATTCCTTGCGGCAGTTAACGTGTTAAATCCCGATCTTGAGAAGGTATTTGAAAATGAAAAAAGAAAAGGAATTGAGAGAAAAGTGGGGCTATCTAATAAGGGAATATTAGGAAATAAAGACAATAATAAAATTGTTGAAAACTGATAGATCCACACTTATAAATGGGAAATAATTTAAAATTGAAAAAGAGAAACAAACTAGGGAAATAAATCAGCTTAATGGAGGAATATTTAGCTAATAAAGATAATTATGAAACTTTTGGAGAAGTGTTGACTACTGATAATAAAATAGACAGTTCATGGTCGGACTTTTCAAATTCGGATTTGAATCCCGATTATTACACATCAGATATTGAGGTTGGTGAAATTGATTCATTGAATGTAATGCAAACTACCCAAGCAGCGTCGATGATAAGTCATTTGAAGACCTTGACGTCGATCGACCTTAAAACGATATCGATTAGAAGTTAATTTGTAGCCGTATTTTCGACTTCATAATGAAGACGTTGATTTGACGTTGGTAGGTTTTCCCAATAATTGATCGTATACGAATTAACGTTGAAAATACGTTATCAAAGTGACTTTATCGTAACGAATGTATCAAGTATAAAGTATATATACTTATTTGTACGAATAAGTTTCATCCAAAGCATAACAGTACTATTTTAATCAATATAGACTTATCAAAGTTAATTAAAGTATTATTAATAAATAGTTCATTCTTTAAATCGAATGACAAAAACCTTTTTGTTAATAAATATGCAGTTGTATGTAAAATCAGCAAAAGATTTGAATTGCAAGTCGATCTTCAGAAATTGTTTCCAAAAATATATTCCATTTCAGTTTTTTAACCAATCACAAATTAGTAATTTGGTTCTCTATACGAATACTATTGTGTGATTGGTTAGTCAGACCGAGTATGACATTTGACATCAACGTCACTTAAAATGGTGCTTCTGGCTTCCGTGTTGTAACGTGATTGTAACAGAAACGTTTTAGTTAATTTATGTTTCACTTGTTGTACTCCTTTGCATATACATTATTTAAAACCTTACTTGCTTCACTAGCGGTGGTGTGTTGTGTGTTTTTGGAATCAGATCACAGCAACAATAAGTTTTCTTTCCGTTCCGCAAATTGGTCGATAGATGCACGTGGATGCACGGCAGGTAAGTTCCTTTTGTTTATGGGATGGGAAAGTAGGTACAATTTTTGAAAACGAAATAAAGCCTAAAAAGTATATAACACTTTTTCTTACGTACTTTGCCACCCTGGAAGATATGTGTGGGATAAAAGAAAACTTTTCACAGAAGATGCATCCAAGAGTTTAGTTAAAGAGAGTGACACATACTTGTCTTGAGAAAATTGAATTCACCTGTAATCTTTTTGAAATGTCTCATATTTCTTGTTTATTCAATTCAATTTAATAACAGAGTGAAAGAAAGTATAGGTAGTAGAGAAAAACTGAAGTACAATTTCTTTAGATACCCACACAATGTATTCTGTAATGGAATTCAAACAAGGAGCAGATGGTGGCGGACTCTCTATAGTTAATACTGCTTGGTAAACTCCTAGAAAAACTGAAGTGTATTGGCCTCCCATAAAAGATAACCTACAATTTAAAAAAGTACTGAGGAAAATTGAATCAGAAATAGATGACGAGAACTGGAAATTATATGAGGTGCAGAGAATTTTCTACTCAACAGGTAATATTAATACTCATTTAAACCATAGAGTAATAAATAAAAGAGAGGTTTTAAAACATATGGAAGATACTGGCACAAAGTTTGTGCGCAGCCAGTTGAGTATGGCGCATCAAATCGACTAACTGAACTAACAAACCCCACCTCTTACCACATGAAAATTGTCAATATTATTTTAATGTGAGGTTAATAATACATTTACTTATAGTAACTTTTGATATCTATATTTATTATCATCATAGGTAGATTAGATTAGATTAGATTAAAATTGGAGTGGCTCTTTGTCCTATCCCACTGCGACCTTTGCAGATCTATTGTGGTCCTCCCTATATTAGAGCTCGATATCCAGCTTTATTCTTTTTATTAGACTTAATAGCCTGGTTACCGCCTCCTTTGCGTAGCTCTCTGCCTTCGGTTTTTCTTCTCCGAATAAGTGAAACCGCAACCTTGCTAGGCCTTCACACTCACAAAGTACGTGCTCCGCGGTTTCTTCTTCTTCCTGGCAGAACCTGCATAGGCTGTCTTCTGCTAGTCCAATTGTATGCATATGTTTCCTCAGCCTACAGTGCCCTGTGAGCATTCCCACTATTATCCTCGTCGTTTCTCGACTTTGGCGTAGTAGGTCGTGTGACAGTTTGGCCGAAGGGCTTTTAAGGAATAATTTAGCGTGTCTTTGTCCTGGGGTTCCATACCACCAGTTCAACGCCTGGTTGTTTATCAATGTGTGGATGCTTCCTCTACTTAGGCATTTGGCAATTCCACAGGAAGGTTCTGGCCCTATCATGACCTCCGCTGCTCCCTGCTTGGCTAATTCATCGGCCTTTTCATTGCCTTTTATTCCTTGGTGGCCTGGTACCCAGGCTAGGGTTACTTTATTATGACTACCTAGTCTGTTGAGGGCCTTGCGACATTCCCACACCAGGTTTGATGTTATCTTATATGAGCGTATCGCTTTTAGTGCTGCTTGGCTGTCAGAATAGATGACGATTCTTATCATCATAGGTAAGTTAAAAAAGTAAAATAATGAAAACAACAATGTTTTTAATTTTATCGTTTGTTTTTGCAGACAATCAAATTTGCTAAAAGTGAAAAAGTGTGAAAAAGTCGAGGACAAAGTGGTATTTCAGTGTGTGCTTGAAGATGCCTCCAGGTAGTGGTAGATTAGTGTATAAGTGTTTTGGATTATTTGTTTTTCTATTTTTTCATTTTTATTGAATGTTTTTGTTTTATTTTGAATATTTTATTGTATGAAAAATGAAGACTGAATTCGTGATTCATTTGATAACTTGTTCAAGGCTGTTTTGTATGTATTAGATTTATTTTATGTGAACTGTTTGTTAAATGGATTATTTGTTTGTGTTTTTTTTATTTACTATGTTTGTGTTATTATTTTCAATATTTTATTTTTTATTGTATGAAAAATGTTGTTTTAATATAGTAATTTCTCACTAGCAGAGGTTTTTTTATTCTCCTACTCCTAATAATACAATATTACGCGTATGCTGAAAACTTGCAAATTCAAAAAGCGCGCGTCTTGTATGTTAGTTCATGCCAGTCGACAAGGTAGGCGCTAGTGGTAACTTTGTGCCACAGAACGCTACTCGTTCAACATCTCTCTTTTATTTATAACTCTATGATTTAAACTCAGTTATTTCAAACCATATGTAGTGACCTGTGACGGCCCTGTGCCTGTGTTGTCCTTATTACTTTATTTCCTGTTATGTATCTTTGGTTGCCTATTCCATTTACTGGGGACCTTCAATATTCGCTGGTTAGTGTACCTTCGAGTTTGCTAGTTACAACTGCAATTAATGTGGCTTCTATAAAAAAAAGAATCCGGTAACTGATCTAAAAAATGACTAAAATAAAATGCATTTTGCGTTTTTATTGGTAGGGATACAATTTGAAGAGAGTAATTTTAGTAGGGTCTTCGTTATATTACGAGGTTGTTTTCACATGAAAAGTTTTTAGTATTTATGCATCACATGTCATTTTGCCTATGATAGCCCCAGGCGAGTATTCCTACGATGGCCCGGGGCCGTCACTTAATAAAAATAATTCCTCTCAATTTCAGAATAAATCAAAAATTAGGCAGCAGTGGGATGAGCAACAAGCATTACAAAATAAAACAATGGGCTATACAACTGCCGTAAAAACGTTCAAAGTACCACGAACGACACTGCGTGGGAGGTTTGAGACTGACCAGGGCAGTAGCAAAGGATATTTAGGTGGACATAAGCCTACATTTGATGCTGATGCTGAAGCTGAAGCTGAAATTGCAAAGCATGTTATTAATTTAGAAACCAGGCTTTTTGGACTTACCAGTACAGAGATAAGGAAGCTTGTTTTCCAAATAGCCGAGAAGTATAAAATTAACCACCGATTTAATAGAGAAAAGGGTATGGTTGGAAGAAATTGGCTGAAAGGGTTTCTTGCAAGGAACCGAACGATAGCTGTAAGAGCTCCTGAGCACACATCTATCGCAAGAGCACAGGCATTCAATAAAAAAAATATCAAGTTGTTTTTCCGTTCCATTGGAGGAGTTATGGATAAATATAACAGAGAAACAAAACTGATTATTGTTATCAACAAGAAGATTTAATATCCTTTATAAATATAAATTCTCTCCTGAAAATATTTTTAATGTTGACGAAACAGGGATGAGCACAGTTCATACGAAGTCTACCAAAATTCTTGCGGAAACAAATTGGAATTATAAGCAGTGCTGAGCGTGGACAAAATTATACCGCTAAAATTTTTAGAATGGTTGTAGAAGACCTTGTTTCTCGCAGTGATTTGCAATATTATCATCCCAAATATTTAAAAAAATTAAACCGTCAATTAGAACTAATAGTAAATGGATATAAAGGAACAGGACAAGGGGCTTCTAGTTCCAACTCCCAACAATGTGAAGAAGTAATTGTTTTAAGCGATTGTGAAGAAGTAATTGTTTTAAGCGGAACGGAATAACGGAACATGTTTGAATTTTATGACTGTTCTTGGAACTAGATGAAGGTCCTCACACTTACAGATCTAATAAATAAAATCTATGAACAATTGTTCTTAAAATCTGAATTTTGAAGTTCATTCCAGAACCCCTTTCCAAAGCATGTAATGATTGGGTTGGAACAATGTTCCCTAGAATTGTAAGATCATTTGTACTGTACTTTATTACAGAATCGATCGTTTATATATTTGTAAAAAAAGAGTTTCAATATGTTGTTTTATACTTATATTTATTAAAAAGCGTATCATAATAAGGGATTATTTCATTGGGCAGTGATTAGTTTGTTTTTTAACATTTTATTTTACTTTATATGTGGATGTAGTATTCTTATTGTACTAATTTTTAGACATAAGCTTATGTGCACCTACCTATATATTCTAAAGTAAATTGTTTCAAATGTTCTGAGTTATTTTTATTTTAAATTTGCTAAATAAATGATACTCAGTTGTAATTGTAGAAGGTCTTGGTGTAGTAGGAAATGGTTCCATAGCTGTCTGGGTCATTAAAATCTACAGAGTAAATCGGGAGATTTATATATATATATATATATATATATATATATATATATATATATATATATATATATATATATATATTGTTTAATGGTATGTTGGTCAGCCCGGTATATGGACGGGTCGTTCGTCCACCCGGTATTTTCAATACAGTATCTGGTGTATATATTACGTAATGGTGAATAGCTAGTTATATTGTACTATAAGACACAAAGAGGGGTAAACTAATTTGACAAATTAAAGAAATATATACCAACAGTACTTACAGCAGCCCGAAAAAGCTAACAGGCTGTTGGTGAGCCCACGTCTGATACATTTCCATATCATACGGCTGCTCGTCAGCCCAGCTGCGTTGCCACATTCTATCCTTCCATGATTTATACCAAGCTTAGATTACTTGTCCGTTATTTATTAATTTGCTAAACAGCGGTGTTCTGTGTGTTGTGTTTTAATATTGTGGAATCATGCTGAATAGAAGTAAGCAAATGGTCGAAATGGCAAGAAAAAAGTATAGTTTCCGCAAGAAAAAGCCTGTAAGTATTTATAAACATATATTTTTTTGTTTGTAAGGTTCATTTTTCTCTACCAATTCAACAGTTCAGTATATTTTCGTTTTGTTTTCAAAAGTACAGTATAATCTGTCACATAGGTATTTCATTCTCAATAGTTATAATGACTAAATTCGTATATCTAACTAGAGTGGCAAAGCATGAGATTTTTTGTTTGAGTAGACATTGGGACTGGGAATAAAAATGAAAGTTGTCTGACTTTTATTGTATGAATTTATGTAAAGAACATATCTACCGGCACGCTTCGCCACCACGTGATTATGGACTGTGAATAATTTTTGACTATTTTCTACTTTGCAAACGGAATTTCCCTGCTACGAAGAGAAACTAGAATTATTGAAAGTTCATTGAAAGAAATTTAATATTTGGGAAAATTTTACCTATCATTCGTTTTGGGAAGTTTCCTGCAACTAATCTAGTGACGCAGGTTATGAAATGTTATGCCAAGATTATTTACAAAAACTTTTTAGATATTCTCCGTACAATGTATATAAGGTGATCTAGTAACACTATTTTCATTATGTCGACTATACACTTTGTCCACTTAAGTTCGCACCATATGGGAAACTTTTTTATTATCAATTTTAGGAAAAAAGTTATTCCTCATAAAAATCTCTGCATGCTCTAACATCTGAAATACAATTATCAGATATCAATTTTTTGAGTATTATACGAGGTTCGTCAAAAAATATGGATTTAACTAAAAAGTAAAGAACCTTTAACTTCGACAATATCGAAAAATGCTATTAAAAAAAGTTGATCAGAACTGAAAACTACGTTCAAATATACGATTATATTCATTTATATTGAAAAAATGTATTCATTTTTGAAATTTATTTCTAGGTAGGTACAATACAATGCAAATTTAGTTACGTGTAATATAGGAAGCGCTGACAAACTACTCAATGTTTGACAGTATAGTCTAGTCAACAAGTGCCTTTTTGGCCAACTTTTTTCAGCAGTCTCCGAAAATTATGATCGAGGTGTCATTCGATTCGGGATGGCATCTAGATGATTTTTGAAAAAAATGAAGTTCCGCAAACATAAATTGCGAAAGAGGAGGAAATTTCTTTAAAAAAACCCGACTCCCGGAACTGTAGGACCATTATTCATAATTTTCCCAGAGGGATGGAAATACGGCCGAGAACGGGTGTTCTGGCTTCCGTAAGCCTCTCGTGGAGCAATTCTTGAGAAAAAAAATCTCAAATTTATAGTTTAACAATTATCACACTTGCAATGTTCATGTTCAAGCAGAAAAAAATTATTAGCTAACAATTGAATAACTAATTGAAAAATTGTGATAAAAATTTTTTTCAGGCGGATTATTGTTCACTTATCTATCCAGTAAGCCGCTGAATTTTTTCATTTCTTAAATTTCCTATTTAATATGTTTAAGTAATTTTTATTAATAAATTGTCCAAAGTAGGCGTGGCTAACGGAAGCCAGAACACCCGTTCTCGGCCGTATTTTCATCCCTCTGGGAAAATTATAAATATTGGTCCTACACAGTTCCGGGAGTCGGGTTTTTTTTTGGAAATATCCTCCTCTTTTCAAATCTTTTTTTTTTATTTGAAAAATCTTTATTAGTTTTTGAGATATTTGCAAAAAACTAAATCCCCTTTTTTTTAGTTAATTGTTAATAACTTTTGCAATTTTTGTTTGAGGAACTTCATTTTTTTCAAAAATCATCTGGGAAATCGCATGGGAAAAGATCCAACGAACCAACTGTATATAAACATTGTCGAACGCTTTACTGCATATTTAAAGGTATTTTCAGGTCAATTACCATTTACAAGGGTCCCCAAGTCTCACTGATTTATCTTTGGAGTCATCTGACGGTGTAACAACGCTGGATCTATCTTCCGCGTCATATAGCTCCTTCTCGACTTCTGGAGCAGACAATGGATTCTTGGAAGTTTCTGTAGAAAAACTTAAAAATAAGAAAACCGAATTGAACCATAGCAATTGTATCGAGTCAGTTGCTAGTAATTATATGGAAATATGCACAGAAATGATTCCTAACAGCACAAATGAGTGCGAAGAGGTACATAGTTCGATAGGAGGTTTTGAGGATTCAATCTGTTCAGATTCCTACTCTCAGTCACTAGATTCCAGCAGTGTCTCTATCATTGCACCGGTAAAGTAGATACGATGATTTTATTATATTCATGATTGTTTACTGTCCCATAAGTTTACTACTATTTTCCTGTCCCTACCCTTTTATACTGAAATACTAAAACTGTGACTTTGCTAATATAAAACGAACAAATGGCTTAACCATTACATTTTTGGAAACAAAATAAGTTCAATGTCATTTTGTAGATGTAGGTCCGCAATACTTCTACCTTCAAATATACGAATTATTAAAATTGGTATTGTACTAGGCATGTACTGATTTGTGCCGCAAAAAATGTTTACTTGTAATAGTAAAAATTTTTACGTGTTTCAAAATGGGGTGCCGAAGCCATTGCCGTATTCCCACTAGTAGATTTTTAAAACTTTATAATATGATTAGTTTGTACTTATTAGTACTGCAAAAATGATAGTTTATACTCAATTTGTAAGTGTTCCAGCCATTTTCAAAATTGAGGATGCTCAACACATGGCCGCATCCCTTCCTACAAATTTGTCAAAACCTACGTTGTCATGTTTTATTTTGGCACTGGCACTGGTGGAGCCAACGGGTCAGCTATAACAATTTGATGCGTAATCATTGATTTACAATCATAGCTGAAGGCTAGTGACAGATAAATACCGTGTGAATAATTTTTCATTTGTTCCTGGCTAGGTCATAAAATAAGGGTCACGCTCAGCAATAATTTTTATTAATATTGGATGATAGTAAATTGGAAACTTCATTTAATAATTTGAGGAAACTCGAGTATTTCCATTGCACATTGAAAACATATTGTGAACTATTATAGTGATATTAGTAAACTATTATGTAATACTTCATTTGCAGTTTGCGAACTAAGAACACTTTTTTGGGTGAAGACGATAATTTTTGAGGTACAAATAAGTCCAAAAAATCATATGATGAGTTTTCAAAAATCTTCAAGTGGAGTGCGGCCACAAACCTGGTACAATCAATAGCAATAATAATAAATCATATATTCCAAGGTGGGAGTGTTGGAAACAACAGCAAATTTAATATAGATCACTTTTGAGATTTCCTAAACTGTTGAAGATATGGTGTTGGTTAAATAAGAACCAGAGAACCTATTTTCAAAGCCAATTCAGTGGAGTATCGAGATTGAAAATGTCAGGGTTGATTGAGACATCATTTAAAAGAAGCGAAAACCGGTGCTTTATGTTGGTACGAGTAACCGCAGTCCAATTTATTTATTTTTTGGTAATAATGAAAATATTTTACTTTTTATTGCACTCAGCTGTATTGAACTCGCCATGATTAATTATTTGTTAGGTAGGGTCACCATCAACTACTGCTGAAACATACATTGAATTTTCTAACAGAACCCGTCAATAAATTAGTCTTGAATAATATTTTTCGCTTAATTAACCGAAACGTATCTTCAATACTTATCTTAAATAGAAACAACAATAGTAATTTGCTTAACCCTGTAGAAAGGTTCTTATACCACCAAATTAGAATGAATAACTGAAACAATCTTCAAAGAAATTTAAATAATTTTTATTTTAAAGACAACTATCAGTGCCGCGGTGGAAAGTCCTGAAATTTCATACCCGAACGAAGAAATGCGTAATTTGACGTATACACAATTAATAAGTTGTTTTGAACAAAATGAAACGGAGTCAGTGGTAAGTGAAAAAATGATTAAGTAATGAAAAAGACTCAAGACTTTGAAATATATTTTGGTAGAACAACACGTAACATGTATTCTTATAATAGTTATATTGACAATTCCTCAACTTGGAATATCATGGATGCTACCCAAACTTTTGGCCATGGCGTTCTTACATAAATATGTTGGAAATTTTCAACTGAATGGATTAAATATTATTTCCGACACCTCACGCAATTTGAAGAATTAATATCATTGCCGTTTAATGAAGGAGATAACTAAGCTCCGGACTATATGCATTGACGAGCATATGATAGATCATAGACCCTCTTTTTCGTGATGCTCAATTCAATGCATGTCGGGTGATATAGCCCGGAGTGTAACTGTTATTGTTCCGATTTTTCAAACTGCGAAATATGTCAAAAATAGTATTTAATATATTCAATTGATAATAATTTCCATTTATATATTGGATATCGTTTTAGCAACAACGCAACGCTGAGAATATGTTGATATATCCGGAGGATGAAAGTATTTCACCGAAGGTACTTTTTTTTCAAATTTTTGATTCCACCTTGATGTAAATTATGTTACAGAATATAAAGCTTCCTGATACCTCTACCACAGGTACACTTTCAAAACAAGAAAAAAAATCTGAGAATATGGACAGGGTTCTAGCTAATTTCGGAAACATAATTCAAGTAATATGAACAATTCGTTTACTGAGCTTTAACTAATTTTTTGGATATTACAGGATCGTGAACTGTCTAATATAGGACGCATAGAAAATTGTAGGCGCTGGACAAAAAAAAATAATTGTCCTTACTGTTTTATGGAAGTTACTCATTTTCCGAGACATCTTGAAAGAAACCACACAGATGAAGGAGCGGTCAAAGAAATTTTTGGAATGGATAAACAAAATCCCAAGCGAAGAATTTTGTTAAACTCTCTCCGCAGACAAGGAAACTTTATCTTGAGAACTCAAGGAGAAAAGACTCGTCCAATAAGGAGACCGAGGCAGGCTGTTGAAAATAAGGACTATGTAACGTGCAACTTTTGTCTCGGTATTTTTAAGAAACAATATTTACGGAAACATAGAAAAAAATGTACACTAAATACTAATCCTAAAAACCACAGAGAAAACCATTTATCAGAAGCACAATCTTTTTTAATTTGCTCAGGATCCAATAAAGACTTTTACGACTCGTTAAGACTAAAAAAAGAAGTATTGAACAAAATGCGCGCCGACGACATTTCAAAAATCGTGATGGGTGATGTTTTAATATGCAGCTATGGTGAGAGTCAGTTGAAGAGACATAAGCGGGTTCAACTAGCGACAATGGTCTCCAACAAAATAAGAGAACTTGGAAGACTTCTAATTACATTACAACAGATGACCGGTGTTAAAAGATTCATAGATGTCCTTAAGCCGGAATTCTTTGACAACATTGTAACAGCCACAAAAATTATTAGTGGTTACGATGAAGAGAAGCGTTCGTTCAAGGCAGCTAGTCTAGCGTTGCATATGAGTACCAGGCTGGTTCAAGTTTGTGATATTGCTACTAAGTTAATAATAAAGAAAAGTCCTTTCTTAAAATGCGGTGATCCAGAGCCAACATTAAAAAATATTAAACGTTTACGATCTTTAATTTCTAGTCATTGGAACTCAGAAATATCCAGCCTAGCTCTTAAAGATCTCAATGAAAAACAATGGGAGAAACCAAAACTATTGCCCATTACTAGTGATATTATGAATTTCGAGAAATTTGTCATTGCTGAAAGTAATAACGCATGTGAGTATATCAAGGTTGCAGTCAAAAACACACATACGAATACTAAAGAAAATGGTAAACTTCGTTTACACTATCGCAAACTGTCAGAGTGCATCTTAGCCTTGACCCTACTTCTTAACAGAAAACGAATAGGAGAGATACAGTTCTTAAAGCTAAAAACTTACCAAGCCGATATTACATCCAATTATCAAGAAGAGATAAGAGAATCCCTTTCAGAAAACGAAAAAATTTTAACACAAAATTTTAAGCGGGTTGTGACCGGTGGTAAAGGCAGTAAACCCATAGTTGTTCTGTTCCCAAAAAAAATTCAATTGCTTATTGACGTTTTGCTATCTGTTAGAGAGAAGTGTGTTCCAGCCTGTAATGAATACTTGTTCGCGAATCCAAATACCGAAAGTCGTTGGCTTAGTGGTTATCACGTTATAAAGAAGTTAGCTGACCAGTCAGGAGTAGTAAACAAAGATCTTTTCACTTCAACCAGACTACGAAAGCAAATTGCCACTGTTCTTCAAGTCATGAATATAACTGAGTCCGAAATGGAACAGTTTGCGAACTTTATGGGTCACACCAAAAAGACTCATGAAGAGTATTACAGGTACTGTAACTTTGCAGTGTTTTTTTATTCTATATCTTATTTGTCATTGCTTTGCAGAAACAGATTTTATTTATCACTTTATCGCGCAATCATACGTGTTTTAAGTTCTTCTGGTTTTATCAAAAACTAGACTATCATATTTTTAGGTTACCCCAGGACGTTTATCAGACTGCAAAAATTTCGAAAATATTAATTGCCATAAATAAAGGCAAAGGTGCTTTATATAAAGGTAAAAATCTTGATGAGATACAGTTATCTGACGACGTTGATTCCGATGATTCAGATGATCAATGCAAAATAAGTATTAGAAAAAAGAACATTGAGAACCCACCAAAACAACAAAATATATTCAAGGAATTGCATAATATAGCTTGTTCCGAAGAAAAATCTGATGTTCCACAGCTGCCTTGTAAAAGTTACCATGATTCTGACTCCAGCTCTAATGAAGGTAAGCTATATTTATAATTTTTTATGAGTTCGATTTAACTTTACCGAACATTTCATCATACTCGATTGAATTTTCGAATCGCCTCTAAAAACAAAGCACGTTGTAAGTAATAAAATATGATTGAATAGATGAGGCTTGATGAAGATCCATGGTAAGTTATGAAATAACAATAAGTCTAAATGATAATAGAAATATTTAATACTTCATACCATTGCTTATATCTCACTGCGAGTAATATAAAAAGGATACTTCAAACTATTTAAAAAAAGAAAAATCTTAGTTAAATATCTGCTATGATAAGACTATCAGTACCGATATTAAAAGTCTTAAACTAAGTACTATATTATGTTATAAAGACGAACATTGTAGTTTTTAGGACGATTCGCATAGTCTGAATAACATTTTCCATTCGTATTACCTACCTACGTTATTTTCAATCCAATTGTAAGTTATGAGGATGAAAATAAAGTAAACCAATATTTAATTGTACATGGTAATTAATTGATCTTAATATTTGTCAGTTAACTAGAAAGCCAGTAACTTGCGTATCCATGATTTTAAAAAATGAGGAAATTAATATTAACGGACTGTGTCAAAAAATGTTAGTGTCGCAATCGTAAAATTCTGTTATCTGATTATGTCACCTGATTATGTTACCTTTTTGTCCAAATGCCTAATTTATAGGACGACATTTTTTGACTTCATTGGATAAAAATATGTTAGATTTGGATTGGACTGGACTATCAGTTTCATTATTTAAACTTGACGATGGATGTTTATATCCAGTTGAATACTACACGTTGCCACTTAATCGTAACGGGTTAAATTGTCGTGGTTTATTTTCAAATAATATTTGCTAACACTACCTTAATAATAATATTGAATAATTTCCACAATGATAAGGTACTTTACTAATTTTTTCACGAT
Source organism: Galerucella nymphaeae (assembly GCA_963978555.1). NCBI lineage: Eukaryota > Metazoa > Arthropoda > Insecta > Coleoptera > Chrysomelidae > Galerucella > Galerucella nymphaeae. Next base: position 2,888,081 of record OZ021706.1, on the reverse strand, counting down.
ACAAAAATTTTACCCTCACGTGAGGGGGTATAGGGTATAATATACTGGTATAATTACTGGCACAATGTAAAAAGTAATATCTAATTATGTTATAATGCCTGCAAAAATTTTGTAGTATTATTTAAGTCAGCTTTACCACAATATATGCAGTGTTTATATTAGTTTATACCTAAACAAAATTATGTTCACCAAGTGAAGGATTCACCTTACATATTGTATGATTTGAGAACTAAACTTTTTTGTAGATCAGCCAATGCAAAAACCTGCAAAGAAAAAAATTCAAAGAACGCCGTGGACGACCGAACAGAGTAGGGAAATAAGATCTTTTTTTTCGGAGCATATTAAAAAAAAGAAGGCTCCAAAAAAACATGAAGTGCAATTATTAATGGACCAACAGAAATCTCTTTTTAAGAATAGAAATTGGATCACAATCAAGGCATATGTTTATAACTGCTATAAAAATAAATAAATGATAAACTTTTTCCGAACACTCTTTCGTGTTTTAATTACTTTCAGGATATTACCTTTGATAAGGACGTGCCAAGCTATAAAACCGCATTGGTGCAAAATATAATTTTATAAACTTTTTAAAGCTACTATTACCTATCGATATATAAATAAAATGAAATAGATAGATGCGACCACCTACGTGCAATTTTATAATTCCTTATTAACTACACTTTTTACTAAACATAATTAGTAAATATTAATGGGTTAACAGGTGAGTTTTCTGAGGGAATATAAATGCGGCTTAATATCAGCTACACGCGGTAATAAAAACAAAATCTCGACGGAATAACAGAGGGTTATTGAATTTATTTCGGTCTGACCAACGTACTGTCCACATCCCAATGTACATATACTATCGGTCGAAGCGACGTTGCAAAACTTAGGGCAGACCAAGATGCTTTTTGTATCGCGCAGATATACGCGAATCTGTATGTATAAACAGCGCGCCCTACATGGTATTTTTCGGAACTAACTAGTGTATATGCTATATGATTTCGGTACAAAAGAGAGCCCAGATGAAATTTTGTCAAAGTGCTTCTGGGGTTACTCTTATCCAGTATACAGCGTGATTCCTTGGTGAGCCCGGTATTGGGACGACCAACGTAAAAATGGGCTCACCTGGAGACGTATCATATATTCAACGGGCTTACTAATGACCATAAACATATATATATATATATATATATATATATATATATACATAATATTGGTATGTGATTGTTTCAGTAAGTTAACGTTACTTTTTTCGTTAAGATCGGCAACGGCTAAAGTAGTCACGAAAACTTTAGAGGAACAAGTTATTCTGGTGTATGGAGCTCCCAATGAAACTATATTGGATAATGGAGTTCAATTCCGAAGTGCCGAATTTCAGAAGAAAGCGGAAGATTATGGGATTAAATTAGCCTTTACGGCCAATTACCATCCTCAGGCGAATCCTGTAGAAGGCGTTCACTGGGTAGTGAAAACTATGCTAAGCGCTTATGTGTCAAACAAACATTCTGACTGGGATAGATATCTACCCCAGGTTGCCTGGGCATTGCGTTCTCCAAAACATGAAGTTACAGGACTAACACTTAATTTCATTGTCTTCGGAAGAGAACTACCGATACACGGTAATTTAAAGACTTCAGAAGAGGATAAATCTCCTATTAAGGCTGCAATACGAGCTGAGGCATTAAAGCAAGTTTTTGCCGATGTTAAGATACGTTTCTAGAGAAATCATATAGTAAGGCGAACCTTAGGCAAGGCACACATCAAGGAAACTAGAAACGTGAAATGTGAAACGAGAAACATGAAACACGTTTCATAAAATAAGTATACATTGCCGCAAATGAGAATATGCACATCAGCGAAATGTATTTCATGTGACGTCATAGCGAAGCAAATCTTGTAGAAACGTGTTTACATGAAATAGGTTCTGTTCTATATTTTTGTTTCTTGTTGCTCGTTATTTCGCGTTGCAGGCAATATTTAATCAGTTTCAAAATGAAAGACGACGAAGAATTTAATGTAGAGTTTGTGTCAGTTATAGAAAAACATGAGGTTCTATATAATTACAAGTTGGAAAAGTATTCTAATAGAAACTTCAAAGAAAAAGCGTGGCAACAGGTGGCTGCTGAAGTAAAATGTACAGGTGAGTTTGAAATACTGAATATAATAAAAAGAATATGGAAAATAATGAAATACTATTTATTAAAATACTGCCTAAACATATTTCGAATACATTTTAACTGAAAAATCTGTATTAAACGCATACTGTATTTTGCCATGGTAAAGCCACTTCTGGTTTTACAAAGTATTGACATAATCTATCTCTTAATTGAAGTGCTGCGGCTGTTGGTCGACCACATAATTGTGGTGGATTATTAAGGTTTTGTGGTAATTACAAGGAAGTATCTGATGATATTAAAACTCCATCATGTTTTCTAATAAAGTACACATGCAGCTTTTACAATATTTTCAGCTTTGTCAACATTGCATGCTATTGGTGAATAAAATACTCTAAATTTTGAACAGAGAATGCCAAAAGCACACTCAACACTTTTTCTCGCTCTTGAAAGACGATAGTTAAAAATTCTTCTCTCATTATTTAAGGTTCGTTGTGGATATGGCTTCATTAATTCTTGTCTTAATGCAAATGCTTCGTCTGCAACGAAAAACATTGGAAAAGGACCGCCACTATCGCAAGGGAGTGATCTGGCCGGTGGAATATGTAACTTATTTTCATTGAGTAGGCCACCAATCCGTGAATTTGTAAACACTGCACCGTCGCTGTTTCTTCCATAATCGCCTACAGATATCATAGTAAACATAGAATCAGCATCAACAATTGCCATTAAAACAATTGAATTATAGGATTTATAATTGTAGTAAGCAGAGCCACATTTCGGTGGAGCTTGGATCCGTATATGTTTGCCGTCTATGCTACCTATACAGTTGGGCATATTCCATAGTTCTTCATATCTCCTAGCAATTTCCAACCACATATTTTCTGATGGTAAAGGCATATATTCTTTTCTGAGATATTTCCAAATAGCTTTACATGTTTCGTTTACTACATATCCTATGGTAGTTTCTCCTCTCATAAAGTAAAAGGATAGCGTTCGAAATGAAGAACCGGTAGCAAGATATCTGTAACAGAAAAAAATATTATTATTTTTTTTCCATGCAGAAGTTTTATCACTGTTTATAACTAAATTCTACTATATTTTTGTCTATCTATTAAATTTTTTTTGTTTTGTTTCAGTGGACGAATGTAAAAAGAGATGGAGAATGTTACGAATTAGCCTCTTAAGATATCTAAGAGAAAGCAAGAAACCAAGCGGCAGTTCTGGAAGAAAGAAGAAACCCTTCTATTTAGAAGACGCAATGAAGTATTTGATACCATATACGAAAAGTCGACATCAAACTGGAACGGCGGATTCTGATGAAGCTGAGGTATCTGACAGTGATTTTCAACTGGGGGAAAGTCAAACTGTTACTGAAAAAGAGGATAATGTAATAATTTCGAATATTTCACAGAAGAATATTGAACAAAGTCAAATTCAAAAAGTTAATGAAGCATCAACTTCAGACTTACTGGAAAGTAATAGTGTTCCCTCCGTGTCATTCGAGTTGTCAGAAGAAACTCCGCAGGGATCCTCTTCCAAAAAACGCAAAATACAAAAACATACTGAAAATTGGGAAAACTCAGCTGTACAATGTCTGACTGCCTTGAGTAACAAATATAATGCAAACACAAAAAAGAAAGAATCGTCTGACGAAGAAGATGCCGACTTACTTTTCCTGAGAAGCTTACTCCCCGACTTAAAAAAACTAAATGATGCTCAGAAAAGACGATACAAACAAAGAGTTTTTGCACTTTTTGATGACATTCTAAATGAAGACTCTGTACATAATACTGTACAACAAGTCCCGCTTACTTTTCCATCCCCATATTCTTCTTCAGTATCCGAGGCAATATCAGTGTCTTCCCATGACAGCAACTTGCAGTATTCAAATAATAATGATAAACAATATACGGATCTTGATCGTGCTGTTGTTTATGAATGAAGTATTATTTTAAGTTTTGTAACCTAGTTATATAATATAATATGGAACAATTTTAGTTTTTACTTACCTCAGTGTAATTAACAACTTTTCTTCAACTCCCAAAGCCAGTCTAAAATTTGTATCCTTTTTAATTATGTGAGGTCCGACAAGGGAAACTAATCTACTAAATGTCTGTACAGACATTCTATAGAAAGACTGAAATTTGTCAGGATGCTCACTTAATTCTTTTGACACTATATAAGAACCATGTTTAAGATTTATGTGGTTATACGGATGTACCCAGTAACGTCGTTTCTTTAGTTTTGATTTCTTTTTGTGTTTTGATAATAATAATGTGGTAACAACCCCAACTACTGCGTCGTCATCGGTGTCCATTGCTAACTGAAACAAATTAATTTAATTTGGTTTGTTTCGTATTTCATATTTCATGTTTCATGTTTCTCGTTTCACATTTCACGTTTCTAGTTTCCTTGATGTGTGGCTTGCCTTAGACCTAGGGACGACAAATTTCAATTAGGACAGTTGGTGTGGAGAAAGAACTATGCTATCTCAGATGCGGCGAAGAAGTATACCTCTAAGCTTGCTCCAAAATATATGATCAAAATATATCATCTTTCATACAAAACGAGCAAGAAAGAAATATCGTTATAGCTAAAACTACAAATGTTTTAACTACTCATATTCACGAACCTAAACAATCTTCTATATTTAGAGAACTTCTACATAAAACAAAAAAATTTTCAAAAGAAAATCCAAACTTAATAGTCATACCATCTGACAAAGGAAATGTTACAGATATAATGGAAAATCAACAATATTCAGAACTATCTAAAGAACTAATTGATAATAACACGTCATATAAAGAACTTACTCATGACCCAACTAGAGATTCGCTTATAGAGTACCGATAATCAAGGATAGCGATTCTTTCCGTTTGCTTATTCTTTATCTTTTTCCTCAAAATACCAATTACAGAGTGCCATTCCTGGAAACTTGTGGTGGAAGCGACGCTAGGGGGTGTTGCATCGTCATCGAGATTGCCCATGCCCGAAGCGTATGGTATTCGCTCACAGTTGATTGTGCAGTTAATTGAGTTTGACAGTTTAATTTGTACGAATTTCAATTAAAATTCGCACAAAGCGGGTCCGTACGGCCCTGACAATATTTTATCCTCACCCTTCCGCTACCACGTCCAAAGATCCCTGTTGGCGCGAAAATTAGGCGATGTTAGCCGATTCTCTTGAAAACCGCTGAAAACAATAACCTAAAAATGAGTCGTTACTCGTAAGTGTAGTAGTCGTTAGTAAGGCAATCTGCCGGGTGGTACCTACTCAGTGCTTCTTTTTCATATTTTCTCACCCTAGAAAATGGGTTTATTCAATTTTCTTTAATTGTTTAAATTAGTGACAATTTTGAGGATTACTGTAAGTACAGTTATTTAAAGGTTAATATATTTTTCTGGATTTAATTATCAAATTTTCACGTGGTTACAAACAGAAGCCATATATCTGGCACAGTTGCCAAATCATTCAAATCGATTATTGTATCTTCGCTGATCACTTCAGACTATTTGTTTAAAATAATATTTGTTTAAAATAATATCAATAGTGAACTGTAAATTGTGCGGTTGGTTTGTTTAATTCAGTGAAAACTTTAGCTAATATCGGTCATGAGCTTTAATACCCTTACGGACATCAATAATTTGTGTAAATAAGCCTCTAAAACTCTTCATAAACTTTATATCTAATATAGACTTCAATAACTTGTGTACAAATTACTCTCTTAGTGTTAATTTAGGAATATGGTTTTTACCGTTGTTCATCTAAATAAATAGAGACCTGCTGGAAGCCTGGATTTTCATTCACCGGATTTATTTCGACTGAAACATTTATTTAGTAGAGTCATTTCTCTGGCTTAAGCCAAGAATGACAAGGTCCGATACCTCATTATCGGTGGTCCTTCGATTGCTAAAAGTTATGGAGATTATCAAATCTACAGTCCATTAAAAAATTCTTAAAATTTCATTTATTTCCCTCCATAATTTTATTGGTCCTTCGAGCCGGACATTTCTACGAACCTGTCAATTTGACATTTCTACGAACCTGTCAATTTGACATTTCATATAATACCTGTCTTATTGTGTTATTTCATCTATACTTTGCCTAGATTCCAGAAAAAGTTTAATTTCTTGGTCTTGTATATCTACTATCTTGTCCTTTTTTCTCTACTTCCAGCAGGTTATCTATATAGACTCTGTGACTTTATTTTCGAGTGCGAAAGATAATTTGTTAATAGATTAAATTCTGATATACGTTGAAATCGGTGAGTGATTGGCAACGCTGTCAATTGGAATTTCGAATCGTCGTCGAATGTTGTTTGGAAGGTGGATAAAAACAAAAGCTGCCGCCGCCAGCTTGCCGGTAGCCTGTTTTTATGTGTTATGGTAGGAAAGCTACTTGTTTGTCTCGAAGAAGCGAGGCATGCATCGTCACCCGGTATCGGGGGTGAATTATCAACTATAACTTGTTTTTAATGTTTCTGTATTTTATGTTGCAATTACCTATTTCTCTGATTATTATTGTGTTTTTTGAATTTTACAAGCTCTATTATGTGTATAATATCGGTACTGTTGCCGACAATTAATAGCTTGTGAATTTATTTTGAATATATTTTCATTTATAGCTCTTGTTGATACTAATATGATCGGTTCAGGATTTATTTTTAATATTTAAAAATTTTTTTAGTAGGATCATAATTATTTCTGCAGTTCTCATTTGATTTATTTGGTAGTCGTACCTACTTAATTGTCTCAATTTATACTCTATAATAAATTGGTTCATAAATTTTAATATTATAAACGAAAAAATTGTCGTAATATTCTATGGCTATTTCTCTGTTCACGCATTTATGAATTTTATTTGTATGAACTTGGTTTAAATTTTCGATATCGGTATAAAATATGTTACACTGTTAAAAATCATTGTGTATTATGAATTTGTCAATTTAATTTCTTGATAGCTTGTATACCTTTAGGGAATTGGTTTCATGTACTTAACAACTTTTTATAAACGTTAAATTTGTCATTCTTAAAATCTATCAACGATGGCTTTGGTCAATTTGAAAAATAAACGTCGCGGATGTAAAAGTCAATTAACTCGAATTGAGAGATTTGTTAAAGAACTCAATGGTGAAGAAGAAACCTATCTTTTAAAAGTCAAGCTTGATAATTTAACTGCTCATTATGAAACATATCAGCAGGTTCAATTGGAAATTTCTGCTCTTACTAAAGTCGATAACGACATTTTATCTTCAGACGGTATTGGTGAAAACATTGTTGCTGATCGGTTTGAATATGCTATTGCTAGACTCACGGCCATTGTTGAGAAGAAAACTGCTTCTCAAAATAATGATATTTCCAACGTTGTATTACCTAAAATAAACATTAAACCTTTCACAGGGTTGGCCCAAGAATGGCCTGCTTTTTTTGATTTGTTCTCAGCCGTCGTTTTAAAAAATTCTAAATTAAAATCCGACGGGGAGAAATTTTATTATCTAAAAAGTCTATTGCGCGGACAGCCTTTACAGTTGATAGATTCTTTAAGTCTGACAAATCAAAATCTAGATGTCGCACTTAAAATACTACAAGAAGCGTATGATGACAAGTACAAACTTTTAAATACTCTATTTCAAGGTTTAGTGGAATTGAAGTCATTGGCGAAGGGCACCGCGGTAGACTTGAAAGAATTTTATATATCGGCTCAAAAATCATTTGAATTAATAAATAATCTTAACTTAACCTCTAAAGAAAACTTTGAATCTTTGGTAGTATACTTATTGGAGCAGAAGCTCGATTTTAATTCTAGAAAAGCGTTTGAAAGCGAAAGAGAATCGGGTAAGATACCTTGCGCAGAAGCTTTTTTTGATTTCTTAAAGAGAAGACAGTCAGTTCTCGAAAATTTGAATCTCTTTGACCCCCATAACTCTAAATCTCATGCGAAAGAAAATTCTCGTAGGAATAATGTTACGCTCATATCTACAAATAAATCCAGCTGTTATTGTTGTTCTGCAAATGGACACTCTATCTATGGATGTTCCAAATTTATCTCACTGAATCCTCGGGACAGATATCAACTTGTTAAAGCCAAAAAAGGTTGTTTAAACTGTCTAAGTTTAAATCACAGTCTTTCTGATTGCAAGTCTTTAAAGCGGTGTTTATCATGCAATAAATCTCACCACTCCTACTTACAGTTTGAAAATTCAGCTAGGCCAGGCAACGTTATCCCCAATAGAAATGTCCCTGGCACTTCTCAAAATAGAAGTTCTTCTAGTAATGATTCTCCTGTAAATAATAATGTCCCTGGCACTTCTCAAAATAGAAGTCCCCCCCGTAGAAATGATTCTCATGTAAATAATAATCAAAATTATTCTACTGCTAATGTAAATAATCCAACTACCTCTACTTTTGTAAATACTCATGTTAATAGTGTAAATAATAGGTCTTTTGATAATCTGGAACATGTTTCGTCTAATCCTGCTACGTTGGCGACCTTGTCTACTGCACATAAAGTTGTTCTTTTACCCACAGCCTTAGTGGAAATTGAATGTCCAAATGGCCGTCGGATCATTGGTAGAGCATTGCTTGATTCTGCTAGCCAAATGAGTTTGGTGACTCGTTCATTTGCGCGAAACCTTAATTTATCTTCCAAACGTCAAACTTTGAACATATCCGGGTTAGGTAACAATAATTGTACTCAGAGCACCGAAGTAATAAACCTTCACTTCAAATCACTTGTTTCACCCAATGAGACCTTCAGTATTGTTTGCTCCATTATAGAGAAGATCACTAATAATCTTCCTCAGTTTTCTATTTCTCCTGAGGCATTTAAACTGCCTACTAATGTCAAACTTGACTTAGCTGATCCGTACTTTTTCGAGAGTGGCCCAATCGACCTGCTTATCGGAGCCGATCTCTACTTCAATTTACTCAAACCCAATGTTATAAATTTAGGGGCAAATTTACCCTCATTCGTAGATACCAAACTGGGATACGTTGTTGCGGGCCCAGTTACTCCAGACTCGGTACATGTACATTCATCTAATAATAATTTTGTTTCTACTTTCCTAACCGTTGTTGATGAACAAGCTGATTATGAAAAATTGCATAATGTGATTGAAAAATTTTGGGAGAGGGAAGAACTACCAAACATGGAAAAATCCCTTTCCGACGAACACTTTGTAGAGAAAAAATTCTTGGATACAACCATTATCCTTCCTTCAGGGAGGCTATTCTTGAACTCGGACGATGTGAACTTTCCCGTAAGAGAACGGAATCATCACATCTCTCGATCGTTCTCTTGGCGCTCAAACGCTGTATTCTCGAAAGTGGTAGATTATGTTCTAGTGAGAGAAACCTTTGTACAGCGTTGCCAGAAGTTTTCGGACATTTAGCCGGGTAGTTCGAAGTTAAAAAGAAGAAGAACTGTCTTTTTTCATTGGGTTGGGATACCTTATTTTGATTTTGTAATAACTGTAACTAGAAGCATTTCGATATACGATATATTTGAGGAATAAAATGGAGAGCAAACAACGAAATGGTCCAATAATATAAATACAAAAGGAGATGCTCACTGAATTTGTAAAAAAACATGAAAATTTGCAAACTGGAAAATTCTCAAAGGATTTTTCCTTCAAGAAAGCCCAAAATTTATGGGAAGAAATATCATTCCAGCTGAATAGCATTCCTGAAGGTGCCAAAAAGGACTGGAGACACTGGAGAAAGGTGGGTACCACTAAGATTAGAGGAAAAAAATGTTTGTTTTTTAAATATTAAATTACTTTCACACTTAAAAAATTGTTTTATATTGTAGACTTGGCAAGATTTAAAAAAAAATGTCAAAGCTAAAGCTGTAAAGGAAAAAACATATAGTTACGGCACAGGTGGTGGACCAGCAGCTGTTAAAGACAAAATGGATGAAGTGGAAAATTCTATTTTAGAAATGTTTTCTCCAAAAGTTACCTTTGGAGATTCTACTGTAGCTCTGTCGAGTGTACAGTTCGAGTTTGAAGAGGTTTGTACCTAACTACAAAAAAAATATTTTCCAAGTAAAAGCTTCTCATTTATTATAGGACATTCAGCAGCAAAGTGGAAGGTGCTCGACCCCAAACAATGTAGAAACACCCACTGTTATAAATTGTCTCAATAACAGTAATACAGTTGATACACCTGCTGCAGTAAGTTTTTTAGAAAGTATTATTGTTCTCAGAAGACTTATAATTACACCAAGTTAATAAGCAATTTTGAAAAGTTGTCCCAATATTGACAGGGCTCAATTTCATTGCACTTGGTGCAAAAAAATGAATTGTTTTTCTTTTCTTCACTGCAAAGAAAATACTTGGAAAATAGGGATAGATATACACAGAGTGCAAAAGTGCTGTCAAACTGAAATCAACATAAATTGTAGAAATTTCTGAGATTTATTTGAAAGAAAACTGTATATTGTAACTATTAGGTACCTAAATATATTTTTCTAGTACCGAAAAGATCATGAATACCACATGAAGCCGATTGATAATGTGCTTAAGAAAGTCACTAAGACAAGACGCCTTGAAAACTCTTTGAAAATTTCTCAAGAATTGGTAAGGGTTGAAGAGGAAAAGAAAAATATAATGGATAACTATTATAAAGAAAAGATCAGTTTCCTTCAACACAGGAAAACCTACCACAAGGAGAAACTAGAAGCTCTTAAAACTGCCAATTTGTTGAACCAAGAAATTCTGAAAGGAATAACAGAACTGAAAAATAATTTTATGTGATACGGAAAATAAATGAACCTCACAATAACCAAAGAATACCATATTATGTTCTATTTTTTTATATTGTAGATGTACCTACTTATGTGCAATAAATAAAACACTTTTGTGAACAAAGTATTTTAGTTTAATCTTACAGAAACCATATTTTTTTCTAACACAAAACGGAGAAAATATGATGATTCTAAAAATACATAGTAATATTAATCATCTGTTATTGAAATGGTTGGCAGCTATTTCAGTTCGAATTCTACGAGCGGCAGCAAGGTCAGGATTTACTACTCCTATTGGATCTCCTCTTATTTGTTCATTTTCATCGTCGTACATTCCATAATCTACAACTGCATTGGGATCTATTTCTGGTTCAGGAATATTAGTGTCTAAACACATGTTGTGAAGTACCACACAAGCATTTATGATGCTAGACGCTCTTGCAGGTAAATAATGCAGTACTCGATGCTTCAAAAGACAGCGAAATCTATTTTTTAGGACTCCATTGCAGCGTTCTATCGTACTTCTAATGCTCTTAAACCTATTGTTAAACACTTCTTCAGCACGATTTACTGGCTCATTTTGTAATGGTATTAAAATCCATGGTCTTAAAGGATAACCTGAGAAAAAATATATACTTATTTGTGTTATTTAATCAGAGTAAATGCCTAACCTGAATCACCCAAAAGAAAAAATAAATTTTGGGGGTTATTTCGGTAGAGTCTCTCCATTACTGGGGCCACATTCGACTGTCTCCAAATATGAGCATCATGGCAGCTACCAGGAAATCGAGCATCAACACTCAAAATGCGTAAATTTTCATCACATATCTTAAAACAAAGTCAAACAAAATTGTTTACTTATGTCAGCAATAACTGAATCTATCTATTTCAAAAGTAACTTACCAACTGTACATTTATAGAATGGTAATTCTTTCTGTTAACATATATGTGTTCTGGATATTCTTGACCATAAGGAGGAGCTATTGCAATGTGAGTACAATCAATAATGCCCACTATTCCTGGGAACTGATATTTTCTATAAAACCCAAGGACACAGAAATGTGTAATATTAATTTCATAACATATCTTGTTGCACACTTTTTCACCTATTTCTCATATCTTGCATTTCCTCCAAATTTCTTGGAAAACGAATCCAATGATTCATAATTTCATCTCTATTCAATGCATCGCAAACTTCTTTTATACACCTAGAGACACTAGATTGGCTTATTCCAACCAACAAAGAGTTGCCTGTTATTTCTTGGTAGCTTCCAAAGCCAAAAAATCGTAATGCAACTAGTACCTAAAAGTAATATCATACCAAATGAAAACTTCACATATCTACTTAATTGAGGATTTGAGGTTATTATCTTATACCTATCTAAATTTGTATTTGTATAGCTAATGCACTTCTCACCTTTACTTCAATACTTAAAGCTGATAATCTAGTTGGAGCCTCCAGAAAAGGTGTCAATAAATGAATCAAATTTTGAGCAAGCTCTTTACTCAATCTAAACAGTTTAATAAATTTTTCATTTGTTAACTGAAAAGCATCCTCTCTTGCATAAAATCTTCTAATTGGTCTACCTTCCTGTTCTTCAGCATCAACGAGATCATTTAACACAACTAATCTGCCAAATCCAGCTTCCATTATTTTTTAACAAATTTTTAATATAACAAAAATATTGTTTTATGAAATCCCAATATCGCAAACAAACAAAATCAATTCTAAAATTTGATTGGTATAAACATAATATCAAAGCAAACCATAGGAGAACAATTCTTTCTCTCGGAAACAAGCAGTAAAAATAAATTCGCTTGACTTTTATAGGAAGTGAACGCCGTCTAGTTTCGAGAATACAACATAATCATATTTAGGAGAACCACGCCCACTTTTCCTATGAGAACAGCGCTCTCACAATTCGAGAATCGGCTCCCAGGGCGATACCAAGTCGATATGCCGTTCCTTGAAACTAATGAGAAATTGGCCAATCTTTCTGCATGGCACGCCAGAGATTTCTTTCTCTTGAGAAAAAGTTCTCTAATAATAATGATTTTTTTAATGATTATAAGTTAGTGGTTGATGAATATCTTTCGCTTAACCATGCGAAAGTTGTCCCATTTTCGCTTTACAATTATCAATTTAATGAATTTAATTATTTCATCCCTCATCGGGCAGTGTTGCGTGAAGATGCCACTTCTACTAAGACGCGAGTCGTAATGGATTTCTCTGCCAAGACCGACTCCGGCTACTCTTTAAATGATTTAACGTCCAAGGGATATCAGGTACAGGACAACCTGTTTGATATCCTTTGTAGATTCCGATGCTTTAAGTTTGTGATCTGTGCAGATATCAAAATGATGTATCGTTACATTGATATTAACCCGTCACAACGTCATTTTCAAAATATCCTTTGGAGGGATCATCCGTCCCAACCTTTCAAATGTCTTCAGTTATCGAGTCTCAGTTTTGGGCAGAATTGCGCTCCTTTTTTAGCTACCCGAGTTTTGAAGGATATAGCGTTGAAGAATGATCAGTTTCCTAATGCTCAAAATGCTCTGTTATTCCAAACGTATATGGATGACATATTAACGGGTACTAATACCCATAGTGATTTGCAGCTAATGTACTCAGAATTAAAAATAGTCCTAGGTAAACATGGATTCCATCTCCATAAGTGGCAATCCAACTCTTCCAATTTTTTACGTTCCATTTCATCTGCTTCCAATAGCGAACTTGATCTAAACCTCGATGGTACTCCTAGTAAAATTCTAGGTCTAAAATGGAACCCTGTTTCCGATTTTCTACTTATTCGCATAACTAATTTGCAAAACCCCGCTGTTTTGACCAAACGAATAATTCTCTCAATCATTTGTAGCGTCTTCGATCCTCAGGGCTTAGTAAATCCTTCAATTGTTTCAGGAAAACTAATTATGCAAACCCTTTGGCAAACTAAAATTTCTTGGGACGCACCCATTGTGGATTCAAATATTTTCCTAGCTTGGAAAAAATTTTTTGTAACCCTTTCTGAAATTTCAAATCTTTCTATTCCCAGATATTTACATTGCAATAAAGAAGTAGTCTCTATCTCCATGCATGGGTTCTGTGATGCAAGTCAATTGGCATACGGAGGCTGTTTGTATATTGTTACTTCCTACGCAGATAATTCATTCTCCTCTCGACTCCTAGCTGCTAAATCGCGAGTAAATCCCTTGAAAAGCAAACTAACCATTCCTAAATTGGAGCTCTGCGCTATGGAACTCCTTGCAAAGTTTTCCTCTCGAGTTTTACATATTTTGAGTAACTGTATCTGTATTGACTCTGTTAATTTATGGTCAGATTCCCTCGTTGCCTTAAGTTGGGTCAAGCGTAACACTAGTGATTTTTCCTCTTTTGTCTCAAGGCGAGTAGGCACTATCCAAGATCACAGTAAAGGTTCAACTTGGAGACACATAAGATCCATCTTGAATCCTGCGGATTTGTTATCACGGGGAAATTTTTCTGCTGATAGCCGTCCCTTCTGGTTTGAAGGTCCCAAATTCTTGTGTGAAGGAAAAGACTTTGATTCCCTCGATACTTTTGAGTTCGTTGACCAGTTACCTGAATGTAAACAGGTCAAAATATCTTTGGTGTCAGTAGAAACCAATTTTTGGGATACCTACTTCTCTAGGTTCTCGAAGTTCCGAACACTTCAAGGCTCAGTTGCGTATATATTTAGATTTGTTAATAAATTGCTCAAAAGACCTTCAGAACAATTTACCCCTTTAACGGTAGAGGAACTTCATTCCTCTCATGACTTCATTATAAAACAGATACAAACTTCTCACTTCAGTAAAGATATTAGTTTATTAAAACAAAATAAACCCATCCTTGACAAACAATTACTTCCTTTGAACGTCTTTCTTGATGACAAGGGACTGCTTCGTATTGGTGGTCGTTTAGAATTGTCCAATTTACATTTCGATAAAAAGTTTCCTATATTACTGCCACAAAACAATCACGTTGTAGATTTACTTTTACTCCAAGAGCATAGACGACTTGGTCATACAGGTGCTCAAAACGTACTTGGTAACTTTCGACAAAGATATTGGCCCCTTAACGGTGTTAGAAAAATTAAGCAATTAATAAAAAAATGTACTGTCTGTTTTCGATTTAATGCTCAATTTGCATCACAAATAATGGCCCCTTTACCGCTTGATAGAATACAAGAATGCCGTCCATTTTCAAAGACTGGTGTTGATTTTGCCGGACCAGTTACAATCCGATCTTCCCGTTTGAGAAAAGCTCCAAATTTGAAATCTTATATATCTATATTTGTTTGTATGGTCACCAAAGCCATACACCTCGAGTTGGTGTCAGACTTGTCCACCGAGGCTTTCATTGCCGCGTTGAAGAGATTCGTGAGTCGACGAGGCAATCCAGAAACTATATTTTCGGACAATGGGTCTAACTTCGTCGGTGCCCGAAATCAGTTGAAGGATCTTTCTGCCTTTTTCAAAAGTAATGATAATTTCCAACATATCAATTCATTCCTAGCCTCTACGGAAATACGGTGGAAGTTCATCCCCCCTCGATCCCCACATTGGGGCGGTATTTGGGAAGCTGCCGTAAAAAGCGTTAAATCCCATTTGGTAAAAGTTCTAGGTAATTCGTGCTTAACCTTTGAAGAGCTTGCTACGATCTTGACCCAAATAGAGGCTATTCTAAATAGTCGTCTTCTATTTCCGTTATCGAACGACCCTAACGATCTCCTACCCCTCACTCCTGGTCATTTCCTGATCGGAGCCCCCCTCACAGCATACCCTGGAAGAGATGTCTTGGCAGTCCCATTAAATCGACTTACCTTTTGGAAGCACTGTTCTAAACTGCAGCAAGAGTTTTGGAGAAGGTGGTCGCTGGACTACCTTCACCAGCTGCAACACCGCCCTAAATGGCAACGCCCCTGTGAAAACATATCTCTTAATCAACTCGTCCTTATTCGATCCGAAGACCGCCCCCCATTGAACTGGCCCCTAGGCAGGGTGATTGAGTTACTTCCAGGCAAAGATGGAAAAGTTCGTGCTGCCAGAGTCAAAACTGCCGATGGTGAGTATACTCGCCCAATCGTTAAACTAGCACCTCTTCCAACTTCGGAATAGATTTATACATTGTTACTGTACTGACTGCACAATTTTCATATCCGATTTCCCCCCCTCTTCCCAGTATGTACGAATTTCAATTAAAATTCGCACAAAGCGGGTCCGTACGGCCCTGACAATATTTTATCCTCACCCTTCCGCTACCACGTCCAAAGATCCCTGTTGGCGCGAAAATTAGGCGATGTTAGCCGATTCTCTTGAAAACCGCTGAAAACAATAACCTAAAAATGAGTCGTTACTCGTAAGTGTAGTAGTCGTTAGTAAGACAATCTGCCGGGTGGTACCTACTCAGTGCTTCTTTTTCATATTTTCTCACCCTAGAAAATGGGTTTATTCAATTTTCTTTAATTGTTTAAATTAGTGACAATTTTGAGGATTACTGTAAGTACAGTTATTTAAAGGTTAATATATTTTTCTGGATTTAATTATCAAATTTTCACGTGGTTACAAACAGAAGCCATATATCTGGCACAGTTGCCAAATCATTCAAATCGATTATTGTATCTTCGCTGATCACTTCAGACTATTTGTTTAAAATAATATTTGTTTAAAATAATATCAATAGTGAACTGTAAATTGTGCGGTTGGTTTGTTTAATTCAGTGAAAACTTTAGCTAATATCGGTCATGAGCTTTAATACCCTTACGGACATCAATAATTTGTGTAAATAAGCCTCTAAAACTCTTCATAAACTTTATATCTAATATAGACTTCAATAACTTGTGTACAAATTACTCTCTTAGTGTTAATTTAGGAATATGGTTTTTACCGTTGTTCATCTAAATAAATAGAGACCTGCTGGAAGCCTGGATTTTCATTCACCGGATTTATTTCGACTGAAACATTTATTTAGTAGAGTCATTTCTCTGGCTTAAGCCAAGAATGACAAGGTCCGATACCTCATTATCGGTGGTCCTTCGATTGCTAAAAGTTATGGAGATTATCAAATCTACAGTCCATTAAAAAATTCTTAAAATTTCATTTATTTCCCTCCATAATTGTTGTGTTTTGTATTCTTTTTTGGTAGTGTTTTATTTTTTAATTAATAATATATTGAACTGTTTATAAAGAAACGCTGTAAGCGTAAGCTTGTTTTTGTAGGTGTAATATTTTATTGTAGTTTGTAAAAAGGACAAGGGCTATTTTGTTTTTAAAGTAAAGGTAAGTTCCAACAAATCATTTTCTTTTTGATCATTCATGTATTACGATTTTATTCTTTATAGGCAGCAGCAATGCCGGGAGGAATAGTTTGTAGCGTGGCTACATGTAAAAATAATACAAAAAAAGCAAAGGACAGGTGAGAATTTATTTTTCACATTCCCTGAAGATCCCAAAATTTGCAAAGAATGGGAAAGAAAATGTCTACGTAAGGATATGGTCTTCTAAAAATGAAAGGATTTGTAGCAAACATTTTAAGCCAGATGATTAGGAAGATGAAATGCAAGCAATGCTGATGAACTTGACTGCTAAGAAGCTTAATGAATATGGTGAAAATATTATTTAAGTATGAAAGTAGTAACAGATACATAGTTTTTCAATTTTTAAGCTATTCCTTCACTGTTTTTGATGTCGTCGGAAGATTCAAACCTTCTGAAATCACTAGTAGGGCTACGAGAGCATTAAAAAAAAAAGAGAAACTGTGGTTGATGAACTATTGAACAATAGTGTGACAGAGCCTCTCTTATACAATATGCGAAATCTGCTTTGTAACCTGGTCTCGAATTACACAAGTACGACAAGGATATATGAAAGAGAGAGGAAGAATAATTGTGCACAATCATCACTTTGTTTCACCTTAAGCTTGTTTCCGAGAGTTACCGACTGCTCATTGCCCTCCTATTTTAACTAGTTGGTGGTGGTAAATGATAATTCAGTATGCTCCCAACACGGAAGGAGTGAGGGCGTTAAAGGAATATAAAAATACAATCGTTATTATGTAACCTGTACATCTTAAAATTCATTTTTGTCAACATGATCATTTGAGACCAAGTTGACAATTTCTAACTACAGCATTTCTTGATAGAAGCACAATTAATAAATTAAAAATCCCTTCCATTAATAAATTAAATTGAAAAAATAAAATAAGTACCTAGGTAGGTACCTACACCTATTCTAAACATAAAATATAAACTTCCTGAAAAAATAAAAATCCATTCTAAAGGTAAGCATAATTTTAATGAATTAAGAGCTCAAATAAACCACCTTGCTGTGCCAGACAATAACCAAATCTGTGATAAAGATTTGATCTCATATCTCTAAGATTATTTGTCAACGAAAACGAGAGAAAAATATCATTTGTACAAATTAATCTGCGCTTCTGGCAATAGCGGTTGAAATAGTAGGGCAATGAGCCACTATCGGAAATAAAACCACACCCTAGCTGGAATTAAATACACGCCTCGATGACCGCGCATAATTATCTTACTCTCTCTTTCAGCTGTTTTTCTGTCGTACTTGTGTAATGCGGAGGATCGAGAGCAATTTTCGTGATCTGTATAACATTCCGCACACACAGTCAGTAATCGACTGAAGTACGATTAATCAGGTTCCTATAATTACATTATAATCGTAATCATACACAGTTCAATACATCACACGAGGAACTACCGACACGGAAGTGTATCGAAAAGCAGCTGAAGAGCATTTTAAGGATGATGCCGAAAATAAGATTCCTGGCAAAAAAATATAATGTTTGTCACGTAACATTATACAGATTTATTAAAAAATTAAGAGCAGGAAATAGTAGCGCAGTTTTGGGCCAGCGTTGCATTAACAGAGTTTTCAGTATGTTGAAATAGAGGGGCAATGAGCAGTCGGTAACACTCGGGATTTAAATTCACTCCCCAGCTGGAATCAAATACACGCCTCGATGACCGCGCATAATTATCTTTCTCTCTCTTTTAGCTGTTTTTCTGTCGCTCTTGTGTATACAACGATGGATCGTTAAGGATTTACGCAATCTGTATATATGGAAACAGACGAGAATGTTGATATATCCAATATTCCATCCACTATAGCTATGAAGCAAACGAGGGATGTAAGGAATATGAAATTTTAAGATGCAAGCTTTGAGCTCTGCAAAATGAAAATGTTATGCTCAAACAAAAAATTCCAGCACAAGAAAATGTGGGAAAACTTCGCCTCTCTGAACTAAAAAATCAAATAAAGAAAGGTAAGAGGGACTTCTCTGACAGAGCTAAAGTTGCATTTAATGTAGAAGTGCAAAGTCTAGTTGAGCAGTTTCTAGAAGATGATCCTAACAGCCGCCAAGCAGCAGGAAAAAAAGAATTTGTGACTCGTGAACTGAACATTATGAAAAATCTGCATGAGAAGTTCTTGAAAACCATTCCATTTGGTTATTGCCTATTCACCCGACTCCGACCCTTTTGGGTGGTTCCCACTAAATTATCAAACCGTGAAACTTGTGCTTGCATGGTCCACGAAAACATGGACCCTAAACTTGCTACTCTAAAAAAGGCACATATTCTGACAACAGTGGATAATCATCAAAGTATGTACATCCAATTAGTGTTCTTTGGAAAGTTTGACTTATACAGAATTCGATAACTCAAAACCGATTTTCATGCAACAGTGAGTGATTAAAAAGTGCCCATATATGATCTCAAAACCAAGAAAGCATGATTTGTGATGAAGTGTGAAAAAACCCACCTGCAAATCTAATAGAAAAAACCTGAGAATAACATAGCCAAGTTTTTCCGGCATTTTTTCAACGTAGTACATCAGTATAATGTTATTAAACGACTCGTCCTGTAACACAATATAGGAAGAAATCTATGTTTTATGCATAGGGCTGTCATCTACATAACATATACCCTAATATTTAGGGATATTCCTAGAACTTCCATGAAGCCGGATACGGCAGAGGGACGCCCGATGGTGTAGGGGCCACATGTAAACGGACAGCTAATCAAGTGATTGCTTTGGGAGGTGATATAACTAGAGTTTGCTTCTGTTATCTGCGAGAGATGTCCAGGTATAAAAGTGACGGTGATTGAAGGCTATGATATCGAGCAGATGAGCACCTTTATTAACGAAAAGTCGTCTGAAATAGTCGCATTTGAGGGGACGTTCAGCTTACATTCCCAATCATCTTACAATGAAGTCACTGAGTTGTTTCTGTGACGATGACGCATGCAATCTTTTCAAGCTAGGATCTATTCATTATCAGACAGAGATGGTGGCTAAACAGGATATACGTTAATAATGTTCAGACTCCGAAGATGACGATACTCCAATATCCACTTACGTGAGAGACATGGATTACCAGTCCATATTGGGAAGCAATCTATCAGGAGAGTTCAAACAAATTTAATTGTAAAATTATCCAAAAATATGCATATGTTATCGAACATTGTTTTGGGATTTTAAAACAATAATTTAGACAACTCGAGTGTGCGCATTTTATAAGGGCATGTTTTGTACTACATAACTTGGCACTAAATGATGAGTTACTGACTTGAATAAATAATGAATGTATTACTTGTTTACACAAAGGTTAGATGGTTGTCACGAGGCACGATCCTAGCTCGTTTATTTGAAGTGAGGTCAGAAGTCTTTAGGTTTTCAAGTGAACAAAATCACGACATGAAAGATTTGTTCAATGATGAAGAATGGCTATCCCGATTGGCGTATTTGGATGATATTTTTGATAGGCTCAATATCTTGAACATGGGACTTCAAGGGTCGAGTACAACAGTGTTCACCACCAACGATAAAATATCATCCTTCAAGACAAAGTTGGTTCTGTTTCGCTCTCAAGCACAGGACAAGGATTTCTCTGCATTCCCTACTCTTGCATCATTTTTGGAAGAAAATGATATTTCTCTGAAGCCAGAAGTGACTGATGATATCACTAGTCATATGGAAGCCCTTCAAACGAGTTTTGATAACTATTTTAATCAAGATTTTTCTAAATATGAGTGGATTAGAAATCCATTTTCAGGGAAATTTCCTAGTCACTCAAAAGAGTGTTTCATCGACCTTATAAGTGACAGCTCTATGAAAGATGCGTTTAAAGAAAAATCTTTAATAGACTTTTGGATGGGGACAAAAACTGAATATCCATCAGTGTTCAAGCAAGCAATAATCTTTTTACTTCCATTTGTAACCTCGTACTTATGTGAATCGGGCTTTTCAGAACTGCTGACATAAAAAATAAATACAGAAACCGCATTAGTGTTGAAGAGGACTTAAGAAATTTGCGCAATTGGAAATATTTATACGGGGAATATAGGAAGATTCCAGATTTGAGTTATTATAATTGGAAGTAGAAGAGGTATTGTTTTCAAACCAACATCCAATTGATTCCACAATTTTTTGCGCCGTATCCATCTTGTTTTTCAGGAAATCGTGAAGTGCAGTTAAAGTCGTTTTCACTTTCTGTATCCATTCTAATGAAAAGTCAGCTCTAAATCACCTTCGGTAGTATTAAAGTCAAATTATGACATTTCATGGCGAATCTGATTCAAACATTGCACTGCACATAGTCGTGTGTAATGGCATTCTTTGACGGTGATCATTACACACGGGGCGTGGCTTGTTTTGTGTAATGCATTCAGTTACTCAACAAAAATGTTACATAAAAAAGTCCATTCTTCAACAGTCATAAAAAAACAGTTACTTTCAACCAACTCGGTCTCAGGTCACCAGTCCGCTCCCTTCCTTTTCTCACGCAGCATGTAATCTACCTTTCTTCGCAACATGCCATGAGAGCTCATGGCATGGTGTGTTGTGCTTTGCTATGGACGAGTAGATTCTGGGTTAGAAACTAACTGAAGTTTTTTACTTCGGATTTGTGAAATTACAACTGGCGGACTGAAAATAGCTGCCTTTTTGATTTAAAACCTCGGGTCCACTATCAATTAAATTCTCCTGGAGTACTCTCAAAAGTCACTTGCAATACGTGTTAACAGTAGCGCTGGAGGAAGTTTGCTGGAAGTTTACTCTCGGTCCAAGTACTTGCCGACTTCTCAATGGATGGTGATTTGTTTTTTGTCCTATCAATTTCAATTACTTCTTTTTCGAATGAACATATTTTCCCAATATTTTGTTGTAAAATGTGAGTGTTGAATTCTGAAACGCTTCTACCTGACTCACCATTAATTTCTGGAGTTTTTTTGCGATCTGATTGCTCCTACAACTTTGGATTCTTTTCCCTTGCACAAATGTTGAATCTTTTGGTTTTTCATCCTCTGAATTCTGTACTGCTATGTAGGATTGAGGGGTCCAGCTCATTTACCTTTCGAAATACGGGGTGTTGAAGTTATAAAAATTCAAATGTTTCTATTTGGTAACTTTAAAATGGACGAATAAATTGACTTGATATTTGGCAGGTGGTTTTAAATATAAAAAGGAATATTCTGATAAAAAACATTCATCAATTTTTGATCCAGTGATGTAGATTTGGAAAAATATATCACTTTTCTCCTCCCATTTTCCACGCCATTGGCATTTGTGACTATTTTCAATTAATTTTGTATTCCTTGATGTTTTTCACGTAAAAACCACATAACCTTTACATAAAAAAATGTGTAGTTTACAAGATGTTTTACAAATTTACTAAAGCCATGTTCCGATATTGCTAGTATTACTGGCAAGCAATTTCGGAACGCAAGCAGCAGCAGTAATTTCAAACTGCTGAAAATTTTCGGAACGTATTGGTCAGTAACAGTCGTTTGAGAAATATACTTAGTTGTTAGTATCACTAGAATTTCATTTAAACCCGCTTTCCCTGATTACAGGGTGGTCCTTCGAATATCTTATGATTAATTAAACCGCGATTCAACATGTGTAGGATCCTTTGTTGAACCTAGCCAATTCTCCATTTTCAAAATTAATAACATTAAAGTCCACTCTATCAATTTAATTCTGCACACTATGTTTGGACTCGAATCTTAAAGATGATAAATGCTTCAGAGGTCCAGCTTTTTCAATAATATAAGGATAATGTTTTTCAAGAAGAGATTTCAGTAACAGACATTTTTCAACAGAAGCATATGATGACAAAATTATTTTTAATAGGAAATGTATAACTCCCAATATTCATTTCAAACAGGTACCAAGTCTCCAAACATAATTCCAAAATACAGAATGAAACATTTTGCCTCAGAACAAGACATGCTAATTTTTTTTCTTTTTTAAATTATCCGTGGATATTAAGGGTGGTTTATTAACGTTTCCACCATATTTGAAAAACTCAATTCGTTTGTTCATTTCATCAAGAGTACATTTTTTTTTATTGATATTGTGGAGGAATGCAAGGAATTGAAATATAGACTACCCCAATTTTATGAATTCCAGCATGTGAACCAAGCGGGTTTCCACATTCAAATTCATCAAAGTATATGAACAAAGGAATTACAGGACTATTTTGAGACATTTTTTCCACTTTGTTTTTCCAAAATTCAGCTTGAATAATTTCATTGAAGACTTCAATTTGTAAAAACATTTGCAATACTGCACTAGCAGGTATGAATTGAGCCTTATATGATACAGGAAAAACATCTCGTATGTGATTTCAGTGGAACTCACCCCGGTAATAAATTCGACAGGTTTAATGAAATAATTGAAATTTTGTAAATGTTTGAATCTAAAATATTCAGTATGCAAACCTGTGGAAATATTCTCTACTTCTTCAAAATATTTATTAATCATACATTTTACATCCTAGTCGATGTCAGATATGTGATTCAAAATCTTTGATAGGTTAAATTGGAAAAAATTCATTGAGTAATGCAGCAATGAATTCACTGATTCAACAACAGTTCGAATATTTTTCCCATTAAATGAAGAATCTCCATATAAATTAGTAACAAATAAAGAGGCATTTTCAGCTAATGATTGTAGTATATACACTTTTACTTAGTCTTAGATTATTGTTACTAGGATATTTTTGCTTTGTTTATTTTAGTAGTCATGTTCAATTTTGTTCATTAAAACCTATCTTGAGGTTTCCTAATTTTATTTCAATTTAATGAACAAAAATTTTGTGAAGAGTGAAGATGGATCGCTTGCTTCGTCCTGAAAAATTTACCAGTGATCCAAACTCTCCCACAGCTTCCAAAGAATGGAAACATTGGATCCATACTTTTCAAAACTTTTTGGCATCTGCTGTCACTTTGACGGAAGAATCCTCTGGAAACGAGGCAAGTACCATAAAATTAAATATCCTTATCAATTACATTGGTACTAATGTGTATGAACACATATCTGAGTGTTCTTCTTATGAGGAGGCACTGAACATTCTAGGAAACATTTATATTAAAGAAGTGAATCAAATATACTCTAGACACGTACTTGCAACTCGTAAGCAGCAGCATGGTGAAACTGTAGATGTATACGCTCAAGTTTTAAATTCCCTTAGTAAAGACTGTTCATTTAAAGCTGTTACTGCCGACGAATATCGCAACGAGTATATTCGAGATTCTTTCATTCGTGGCTTAATATCTCCACATATAAGACAAAGACTACTGGAAAATAAAACATTAACTTTACATCAAACTCTTAATCAAGCGAAATCTTTGGAAGCGGCTCAGCTTCACTCAAATGCCTACGAAGAAATATCTTGTCCACCTTCGTTAAATGCTTCTACATCTAACCATCCGTCAGAAAATAAGCAAGAAATTGAGGACCCTCAACCAAGTGCCACACAAACTCGCTTCAAATCCACTAATATGTGCTTCTTTTGCGGACATAGATGGCATCCTCGAGTTAAATGTCCTGCTAAAGATTCTTCTTGCTCTGCCTGTAAGAAAAAAGGACACTGGGTCTCCGTATGCCAATCATCGAAAATAAAACAGTCCAACAAAGATACGATTACATCTGCTATAGGAAATTCAATTATAGCTGCTTTTCACCCTAGTCTATCTAAGTCCACTATTAAAATTTTAGTCGATGGCTTTCATGTTGATGCTTTGGTGGATACTGGAAGTTCAGAGAGTTTTATAAGTTCTAACATCGTTCGATCCAGGAATATTAAGACTTTTCCTCTCACTGGTTTCGTTTCTATGGCCTCTTCTTCATTTACTTCTAAAATACTGGGATACTCTTCAGTCAACCTTAAATTCTATGGGCACAACCATGATAAAGTTAAGCTATTAATTCTTGACAATCTTTGTTCGGATGTTATATTAGGTCATGGTATTTTAAGTCAACACTCGTCTTTGGAGTTGAAGTTAGGTGGGAATAGATCTCCTATTCGTATTTCTAGTTTAGTGGCTGCTAAAGTTCCCGAAGCCAGTATTTTCGAAAATATGTCTCGTGATTGCCGTCCAATTGCTACCAAATCTAGAAGATATTCACAGGCTGATGAAAAATTCATTGAATCTGAAATCAAAAATCTTTTACAGGAAGGTATTATTGAAAGGGAAGGGAAGTTCGGTCCTGGCAATAATGTGAAAAGTGGCTTATATTGACACTCCGTATTAAAACTCAAATTTTGGAGATAATACGAGTAATTCAAATTTAAAAAGTGAATAATATAGTATATAAGACCTCAAAGTGCGTTTAGATAATAAGAAATCGAAGAACAACATCAAAACAAGTAAGAAAACCTAAAATATTCATCCAAATAGACAGTAACCAGTATAAAATTTATGAGAATAGAACATAAAAACAACAAATTAATCCATTAACAAACTGATAAGAAAAATATTAGTGGTCAGACAACCAGCATTTTGGGACCATAGGAAAGACAGGATCGGATTTTAATAAAAATGGAAAGTGAAGATGAAGTTGTGAAGAAAAGAAAAAGTGATTGGGAAGATGAGGAAGACCAACATGATGATGAGCTCAAGAGAAGCAGATTCGACAGTAAATCACCAAAAAAAGGCTATAGAAAAATAGAAGAAAACATGGATTCTTTGATGAGAATGATAGAAAAAATGGGAGATTCTTTAAATGTACTATCGAAAGAAATAAAACAAATGAGAATAGAGCAGAAAGAATATAAACAGGAAATATTACAGCTGAAAACCGAAAATGAAAAACTTGTGAATGATAATATAAAAATGGAAAAAATAGTCATGGAGATGGAAGACAGACTGGATAGATTAGAAAATGAGAAAAGACGTAATAATATAGTAATACAAGGTATGAAGACAGATACTAAAAACCAAAAAGAATTAACAGATGCGATGGAAGACTTTTTGGAACAAGAATTGGGAGTGAAAATTAAAGTATACGAAGCTGTTAAACTAGGAGAGAAAACGTGTCTAATAAAATTAAATAACGCAGATAACAAAAGGAAAGTTATGCAAAACAAATTCAAATTAAGGAATAAAGAAGGACATAAAATATTCATTCAAGATGATATGTCACCAAAGGACAGAGAAATACAGAAGATACTTAGAATAAGAGCGAATGAAGAAAAGAAAAAAGGAACTTCAACCAAAATTGGATATAGAAAAATGTATATTGGAACAGAAGAGTGGAGATGGAGATACAAAGAAAACGATTTGATAAAAGTTAGAAATGATGGGGGGTCAAAAAACTGAATAGAAAAGAAGACAAAGATGAAAAAAGAAGAGAAGAAAGAAGATCATCGAATATTAATTTAGATAATAAATTTAGTTGTAAGGGTATTTTTAAAATTAGTAATAGTAATGGTAATGGTAATGAATACAATAATTGTAGTAATGATAATAGGTATAGTAACAATATTATTTTGAAAAATCGAAATATAAGTAAAAATGAGAATAATAATAGTATTAACCAACATAATAATGATAGAAAGAACAATAACATAGACATTAGTAGAGACAAAGACAATGACGAAAACAATTACAATAACAGTGACAAGCATATGAGTAACAATATTGAAAAGTATAATAAAAATAATATTACAAACAGTAAGAAGAATAATGAAATAGACTTGAAAACAAAAAACTCTTCGATATGGAAACTAGCGACATGAAATATAAAAAGCATAAAAGGAAAAGAAATAGAGCTAGAGGAAGAATTTGAAAAAATGGATATTGACATATTAGGAATAACAGAAACAAAGAAAAAAGGACAAGGAATACAAAAACTAGCAAAAGATAATATACTTATATACAGCGGAGTACCACAAGAAAGAAGAGCAGTGGCAGGAGTAGGATTTTTAATACACAAGAAATTAGAAGCACAGATACAAAGCTGGAAAGCGTGGTCAGAGAGGATACTGACAATAGAAATTAAAACGAACGAAAACCAGAAGAGAACAATAATCGTAGTGTACGGACCAAATGAAGATGATAAAGCTGATAATAAGCAGGAATTTTGGGATGAATTGACAGAAACAATAGAAAAATCCGAAGGAAGATTATACATAATAGGTGATTTTAACAGTAGAGTTGGTCTGAAAGATGAGGAATATAAAACCGTCATTGGAAACTACGGAGAAAATTTTAGAAATAACAATGGAAAAAGAATGATCGATTTTTGTTTAATAAACAACTTGATAATAACTAATACATGGTTCAAGCATAAGGATATCCACAAATACACAAGGGAAGTAAAGAGTAGAAATGAAAAGTCGATAATAGATTATATAGTAATAGAAAGACAATATCAATATACAATAAAAGACACAAGAGTTAAGAGAGGACCAGAAATCGGTAGTGACCATTATGTAGTAGAAGCCAAATTTAAAGACGATGAAAAAATAAGTCAACCACCTACATTAAGAGAGAAGCTGCAATATGAATCTATAAAAACCTATAAATTAAGAGATAAAGTAATTGCATTGGAATATGGACAGGAAATAGACAAAAAACTTGATTATGAAGAAGTAGAAAACGGAAGTATAGAGGATAAATGGAACTACTTCAAAAATACAATCCTAAGTATAGCAAAAAAGGTGTGTGGAATACATAGAAAACAAAATAATATGAAAAAAACTTCATGGTGGACAATAGAAATAAAAAATCAAGTGAAACAAAAGAAAATGGCATGGAAAAACTACTTATCGAATAGAACACAAGAGAAATATAATAAATATAAGGATGAGAGGAAGAAAACAAAAGAACTAATTAAAACATCGAAAAACGAACAATGGAGAAAGTCTGGAGAGAAAATAGAAGAAGACTGCAAAGCAAATCAGAAACTCTTTTATAAAGCATTAAAGAATATGAAAACAGAACAAAAGCGGGATACATACTTTATAAAAAATAAGAACGGAGAAATACTAACAGAAGACGAAGAAATTATGCAAAGATGGAAAGAATATTATCAGGAACTACTTAATGAAACAAAAGATAAAGAGAGACATGTACAGATTGGTATACAAGAAGATGCAGAAATGAAAATAAGTGAAGAGGAAATAGAACAGGTTATAACAGAACTTAAAAACGGAAAAGCCCCTGGATACGACAAAATCACATCAGAAATGATTAAAAACGTTGGACAAAAAGGGAAAGATATGATGTTACAAATTTTTAATCAAATAATAGAAGAAGAAACACTACCAAGAGACTGGCAAAAAGCACTAATTGTACCAATTTACAAGAAAGGTGATATGAAAGACTGTAATAACTATCGTGGAATAACATTAATTAGCACTGCGATGAAAATGTTGGAGAAGATACTGGAGAAAAGAATCAGATCGACAATAGAAAATACTCTAGAGGAGTCACAGAGTGGGTTTAGAAGTGGTAGGAGTACCCAAGACCACATATTTACCATCAAACAGTTGACAGAAAAAGCGGTACAGGAAAAAAAGAAATTATTCGTAGCTTTCCTGGATTTAGAAAAAGCCTTTGATAGAGTACCTAGAGAAAAAATGTGGAAAATATTAACAGAAAGGGGATTGGATAGAAAAATGATAAGAATAATACAGAATATCTATGAGAAAAATGAGAACGCAGTCATAAGAAATAACAATATGTCAGAAAATTTCACTACAAATATGGGACTAAGACAGGGAGGGAGCCTAAGCCCTTTGTTATTTATTATCTACATGGATGAGATCATAAAGAAATGCACAAAACTAAGTAAAAAAGTATGTGTGGGACATTTACAATTGTGCAGGGTATACATCAGTGAAGGAGCATTTGCAGACGATGTCATATTAATAGCAAAAAATGAAAGAGAGCTACAAGAAAACATAAATGTGTGGAATAAAACAATGATGGACATGGGAATGAAAATAAACAAAAACAAGACAAAAGTTATGGTCATTGGAGACGACAAAGAGGAAATAAATGTAAGAATAGATACAGACAAAATAGAGCAAGTTGAACATTTTCAGTACCTTGGAACAATAGTAGACGAAAACGGAACACAAGAAGCAGATATTAATAATAGAATAGTTAAAACTAACAAACTTTACTATGCCATGAATACAAAATTTATCAACAAAAAAGAAATTTCTAAAGAAACGAAATTGAAAGTATTCAAAACAATATATCGACCAATACTTACATATGGATGTGAAACATGGGTGTTAACAGGACAACAAAAAAGTAAAATACAGGCGACAGAGATGAAATATTTGAGAAGAGTAAGAGGTGTAACAAAAGAGGATAGACTGAAAAACATAGATATCAGAAAAGACCTGGGTATACAATCAACTTTAGAATTTGTAGAAGAAAGACAACTACAATGGTGGGGACATTTACAACGTATGGATGAACGAAGACCAGTAAAGAAAATATGGAAAGCAAAAATTGAAAAAAATAAAAAAAGGGGCAGACCAAGAAAAACTTGGGATAAAGTAATTGCTGGATTACTGGATAAAAGAGGAAGAAGTTGGAAAGAAGCGAAGGACTTAGCTCAAAATAGAAAAGAATGGAAAAAATTCGTGACGAGAGAATAGCTGCAACACACCCTACACCACTAAGTGGTAGAATGGTTTTAAGATTATATATATATATTATTGAAAAAAGTTGTTCCCCTTGGAGAGCGCAAGTCTTGATTACTTCCAACAGCAATCATAAAAAAAGAATGGTAGTTGATTACTCTCAAACTGTAAATAAATTCACGTTCCTAGATGCATTTCCACTTCCTAGAATAGATCAAATGATTCAAAGTATATCTCAATACACATTTTTCAGCGCTGTTGATCTTCAGAGCGCATATCATCAAATTCCCATCAAGTCTTCTGATAAACAATTCACTGCCTTTGAAGCTTGTGGTCAGCTTTACCAGTATACTAGAATACCATTTGGAGTAACAAATGGAGTTGCTGGATTTCAACGAGTGATCAATAACATTATACAGTTAGAGGATCTTAAAGATACATTTGCTTACTTAGACGACATTACCATTTGTGGCAAAACTCAGGAGGAGCATGATTTTAATTTGGACAAATTTATCAAAATTGCACAAAAGTACAGGCTTACCATCAATGATTCTAAATCGAAATTTTCTACAAAAACAATTAAACTTTTAGGTCACATTATTGAAAATGGCACCATTAAGCCTGACCCAGATCGTATCAAGCCTCTTATGGAGCTTTCAGAACCCAATGATCTTCCATCTTTACGTAGGGTACTAGGATTGTTTTCTCACTATTCTCAGTGGATACCATGTTTTTCAGAGAAAGTGCATCCTTTAACACACTCAGAATTGCCCTTGTCCGAAACAGCAAGAAAATCGTTCAATCTTCTCAAGCAAGATTTAGCTTCAGCAATGCTAACGTCCATAAATGAAAATAAAATGTTAACTGTGGAGACTGACGCTTCCGATTTTGCAATAGCTGCTACTCTTTCCCAATCTGGTAAGCCAGTGGCTTTCTTTTCAAGGACTCTTACCGGTAGTGAAAAGAACCATTCATCTGTCGAAAAGGAAGCTTATGCAATCGTCGAATCTATCCGCAAATGGAGACATCTATTATTGCCTAACTATTTTCAATTGATCACTGATCAAAGGAGCGTATCTTTCATGTTCGATAACAGGGCGCATGGAAAGGTTAAAAATGATAAAATCCTACGCTGGCGTCTAGAATTGGCTCCCTTCAAATATGATATTATCTTTCGTCCTGGTGTTTTAAATCGAGCTGCTGACGCCTTAAGTCGTGTTAGTTCTTCCACGAGTAATCTAATAAAGCTCTCCGAAATGCATGTATCTTTATGTCATCCTGGTATTACCCGTATGTACCACTGGCTCAGGTCAAAGAATTTGCCTTTTTCACTTGAAGAAGTTCGCAAAACAACTAGTTCTTGCCGCATTTGCAATGAAATTAAACCCAAATTTTATAAAGCACAGAGTACACTCATCAAATCTACAATACCTTTCGAGAGACTTAATATAGATTTCAAAGGCCCCCTTCCAACTTCTTCTGGAAAACCTTATATGCTAACGGTTGTAGACGAATTCTCCAGATTCCCGTTTGCATTTCCATGTTCTAGTACTACTTCTTCTGAAGTTATAAAGCATCTCAAACAACTCTTCTTTCTATTCGGTACACCTTCTTATATACATACTGATCAAGGTTCATCCTTCATGTCCCGTGAAATTAAGTCTTTTTTTCAACTTCTGGGAGTAGCTACGAGCAGAACTACTCCATACAATCCCCGCGGAAATGGCCAGTGCGAACGCTACAATGGTGTTATATGGAAAACGATTAGATTGGCTCTTCAGTCCCGTAATCTTCAAATCAATCAATGGGAACAAGTACTGCCTGAGGCTCTTCACTCTATCCGATCATTACTATGCACAACCACTAACTCTACACCTCACGAAAGAATGTTTACCCATCCGAGACGCTCAATGAACGGAACTTCTCTTCCGACTTGGCTGAGTACTGGTCCCGTTTTAATGAGAAATTTTAATCGAACTAGCAAGAATGATCCCTTAGTTGAAAAAGTAGAACTTGTTCATGTGAATCCTCAATATGCTCAAGTACGTTTATCTGATGGAAGAGAAACCACCGTATCTTTGAGACATCTAGCCCCTCTTCAAGAGTATGACGCCCTACAAGTTTCAGAAGAAGATTTTCATTCGGCCGCTCAAGATGAGCAGAAATTTGCTGAAAATGAACCACTCCCAAAAAGGTCCACTATTATTCAAGATCCACGGACTAGTGTTGACGATGCTGTAACACCTTCTAATCATTCAGTTGACCATCAAATACCCGAAACGGATATTATACCTTCCGTGCAAGATTACGATAACGGTAGACCTACTAGAGTAAGAAGACCTCCTGCTTTCCTGGAGGATTACATTCGTTAACTCAGGCGGGAAGAATGTAGTATATACACTTTTACTTAGTCTTAGATTATTGTTACTAGGATATTTTTGCTTTGTTTATTTTAGTAGTCATGTTCAATTTTGTTCATTAAAACCTATCTTGAGGTTTCCTAATTTTAAAAACTCGAAATCATAATTTAGCACATTTGCTTGATCTGATACATTTTCTATATCAGAAATATCACAATTTTTATTTGTGAATTCTACAAACTTTTCACCGCTTTTCAAATTTTTATGTGAATTGCATTTGTTGTTGTTTCAATATATTAGATATTTTTCTATCTGCTGTTTCAAAGTTAGTACTTTCATTCACGTGTACTTTCAAGTGTCTTTTATAAGAATTTGAAGACAAAAATTGTCTGAACTAGGCTCTTTTCAATTATAAACTGAATGTTCTTCCATATGATGAAAATATTCCAAGTGAGTTAAAAGTGACTTAAAATTAAGAAACATGGTAGGGCACTCACCACACTGGCGGCATATTACAATTGAAAATTTCGAAATCGAAACTAGAATAATGCTGCTTAAAACTTGATAGTTGTTGATAAATAAAAAATGAAAAAATAAAAAATAAACGAAATTGCCAAATTACCGATTTAAACAATGGTAGATAAAAAAATCTTATTAGCTGCCCATACACGAAACGATCTGGCATACCAAGACCGCCGACTTGGTCTGTGAGCGATCTGATTTGTCGTGTCTACACACGACCATACTTGGTCCGCGAGTTGTCGAAGGATCGGTTCCTGCACATACGCGGTCTTTACATTAGTTGGTAGATATTTGAAAATTCGACATACTGGGTC
The DNA here is from genome assembly GCA_963978555.1 of Galerucella nymphaeae. Classification (NCBI taxonomy): domain Eukaryota; kingdom Metazoa; phylum Arthropoda; class Insecta; order Coleoptera; family Chrysomelidae; genus Galerucella; species Galerucella nymphaeae. The sequence goes on along the minus strand of OZ021706.1, from coordinate 2,855,083 downwards.
GTGCGACTCCGTATTTTAAGCTGGTCTAAAATATCTCGTCAGTCGGTGTAATCTTTTTTGTACAAAATGGGGTGTAGAATTTTCATCCTGAAGTATTTTTACCAGCTCCTATCAGGTGACAGCATGATAGTAGATATAGACGATCCACAATTATTAGAAATTTTCAATAACACCTCAGAGAGCGCTGAAGTCCAGAGTGAAAACGAAAATCCATCACCAGCAAAAATTCAAAAAATAAGCTCTCTTCACAAATACAAGTAAATTTACTCACTAAAAACATACATATCATTAAAATCTAGCAGTTTCTTGCACATAGATAAAATGTGAATATAAACCTCTGTCTTGAATAATTTAATTGCTCATGAATTTTAGGGATTAGGAGAGCTTTTTAAAACATGCTTGGAAGGACGAATTATTTTAGCCTAAAAATCCAAATTAAACAATGATAATAGACAAAAATTGGCAAAAATAGTAATAAATTATTTGTTGTCCAGGGCACATGGAGTTTCTGAGTGAGTACATATATATGCACATATATATAAAATTAGAATACTATACGATATGTAAAAAGTAATAGTTTACTAAACTGCTAATTTATTCACAGGAAGCTGTAAGGTAGATAACTTTAACATGTTTTTTTATAGGTTAAAACGGGAAGAATTGGTACAGGCAGCAGAGGAAATCAAAAAGCCGTTTCCCGAGGAAGAGAAAGAAACCTATTATATACCATACTCCTCGAAATCAAAGGGATTAAGACTTCCTGCCAGGGGAAAGTTATGGTCACGGTATGTCAATGTAAAGGCTGCCTTAAGATTGACTAATAGTCAAATTGTAAAGAATATACCAGAGCCGGTAGTTGAAAAAAATGAAGAGACAGAAAGAGAAATAATTTTCTTGAGAACTGCCATTGAACCTTACACTAGAATCATGAGATCATGGGATATGACTAATGAATCAAGATATAAACAATATATATCCAACAAGGAAGTGAATGATAGTTTATTCGACATTTTTCCCTGTCTACGCCAAAGATGGGGTCTTGAACTTGTTAGTGATTTTTATATTTGACATTAATACTACAAAATAATTCAATTGACCTGGTTACTTAATAATCAACAACAAAAAATTTAAAATAATAGTTTGAAATTGGATTCATTGAAGTGAAGAAGAGAATTATAGTTTAACTGATTTTGTATTAAAGATGAAGATGGATTTCAATCACATGTATCCAGACAAAATAGATTTAATATATTCCAATTCGCCCAAAGTTGCAAATGCAATAAAGTTGGAGGCAATTGAGAGGATGATAGAATATATCAATGAGTCCAACTTAGGTAAATATCTTCAGGAAATCTGCTTTGCTTAACTATTACACTTACTGTCATATATGTCTTGGCTACAGTTACTTATGAACTCTTTCGATTTCAGATCAAGTTACCAACTGCCTATTGATTTTACCATACTTATTTAGTCCAGTGACATTGAAAAAAAAAACTCCAAAGACCCCAAAAAAACTGGCATCCTACTCGAAAAGAAATACGGAATAGTTTTTTTTCTGTGTCAGGGTAAACAATTCATATTACTTTGAAAATATATTAAAGTTGACCTAGATTAATTTAGTCTAAACAATACTTCTCACAAAATACAGGTTCTTCTCCTTCTTTCCATTTTTTGTTAGTGTTCCTGGAAAGCTGAAGGAAAAAAATATCTACTATTTTTTCATTTTTTTTCATCTTCATAGGATTCTGAAGATTTGGAGGACATTATAACCAGAAAGAACGCCGTTTTGAGCACCCTAAATATACCCCTGCAGCCATTTGCGTATGTTTTGGAAAAAGAATATTATGTTTCGATATATGACACAAATTTTAAAGTGGAGTCCTGTGTCAGGTGTTTAGCAACACTTTTTAAGGCTATTCATGCTTTAAATTTAGAGTATGCTGCTGAGGCCAATCATATTTGGCATTTTATACAAGAGGTAGTATTTCAAATTCCAGAGCAGCATAAATCTAGTAACACCACAGCTGTAATTACTGACATAAAACACCATTTGAAAAAAAGAGGAATAATTTGAAAGTGGTAAATTTGTATCAGACTGTACTCTTGTGTATATAATAGCTGCCCATACACGGAGCGATATTTTGAGCGACGCGGTATGTGACAGACAGTGTCTGTTTAATTTGGCATATTGGGAACGCACGTTAGTGCTGAACGACGGATCTGGTCGGTGAAATACGTCATCCGTGAAGGATCAAGTCGTTAAAGTCAAATTTTGTACTTGCAACTAACGAAAAGATCCGGTCGTTGAGCTCGTCTGTTGGTATGGAGTGGACAAAGGAAATAGTAGCAGAGTTTATAGAATTATATAGGGAAAGGCCATGTTTGTGGAAAATTAAAGATCCTGATTACATAAATAAGAATTTAAAAAGAGAAGCATACGAAGATTTGATACAATTTTTAAAAAGCAAACATTATAATGATGTGAATGTGAAAGATGTGAAAACAAAGATCCAAAATATGAGAAATGCTTTTCGGAGAGAACGTAAGAAAATTGAGAATGCTAATAGAAGTGGATCAGGAACAGAAGATGTTTATATACCAACGTTATGGTAAGTGATTGACTAAAATTTTGCTGATTTTGTATTAAATATTTATTGAAATTTAAGGTACTATAAGTTACTTTTATTCACAAAAGATCAGGATGTACCATTGGCATCCATTGACTCGCAATCTGGAAACTCGCAGGCAATAATTGATGATACTAAAACCCAAAACGACACTATTAGTGATGAGTTGAATCAATCTATTGTAGATGAAGCTACGACGAATGCAAATGGTCAAGAATCTGTTGAGAAGGTAAGTTAACTTCTTCCTGCTCTTAACATTTCTTCTTGCCAGGATACTTTTCCGGTGCCATTGAAATAATTCATGTATAGTTCCCGATTTGCCTTTGCAGTATTAGTTGCATTTCTTATGATTGTTTCTTCCAATGGCGTTATTATTTCACTTTTACGTGCTATTTCATTATCAAGTAATGGTGTTTTAGTGTATGTTGGACTAGTTCTTCTCAAAAATTATGCAAATAACAAATGGCTAGCACAATATACCTAATTTTTTCTGGAGCAATGCTGATAGGAGTGTGTAAGATGCGAAACACTGCTGAAATCAATCCAAATGTATTTTCCACGACGTTTCTTGCTCGTGAAATTCTATAATTGTATATCCTCTTCTCTTTAGTTAAATTTGTTTGTGGAAATGGCTTGACAAGATTGTTATGAAGAGGGAAAGCGTCATCGGCAACAAATACAAAGTTCAATCCTTCATCATTTTCATCTGCATCAGGCAGGTTTAAAGAGTTATTTTTCAACCATTGACCAAACAAGGTTGCATCAAATACACCTCCATCAGATATTCTGCCTTGCTTCCCTACATCCACGTAAATAAACTCAGAATTATGGTTCACAACTGCCATTAAAACAATACTGTAGAAGTGTTTGTAATTGCGATAAAGAGCTCTAGAGTGAGGAGGCGGAGTTATTCTTATGTGTTTCCCGTCTATGGCTCCTCCACAGTGAATCATGTCCCAACGATCTTTGAAGCCTGAAGCTATCTGCTTCCATTCTTCCTTTGTTGCAGGCATCTACAACAAAATTAGTCATTTATTTTTGCACTATGTCACATTACCAAAAAATATTGTTTTGCATATAACCGTTGTTTCAGGTATTTAAACAACCACCTGAACAAAAGATTAAAAAGAAAAGAACATCCAATACGGATATAGATGAATTTTTGAAAGTATGCACCAAGACTTTATCTAATCCGGACAAACCCGATGAATTCGAATCCATGTGTATGTCTTTCGCAGCTAAATTAAGAAAAATGAACACAAATCAACAAATATTTGCAGAAAGTCTAATGCACAACGTTTGTACATTGGGATTATTGAACAAGCTTAATGAAAATTATAGCATAACAGATAGCAATAGGATGCTAACACACTTCCATTCATCAAATATCTTGCAAAATGACTATCAACATTCAGCTCAAAGACAAGTGCCATTCTACTTCATCAAATATGTGGGAAACTGATTATCCAGGAGTTCAACCTCCACTAACATCTCCGGACGACTCCACCCAGTCATCTGCTGCATCTACATATTAATATATAACAGATTACTATAATAATGTTCCAATTACTAGTGAGTTACAATTGTTAAAGTAGTGTACTTTTGCTATATTTATTATTCAATTTGGAAAAACATAAGAGTTGGCATTATTTTGTGAAATTACTTTGTAAAATTAGTTAAATATATGAATAAATTATGTTTGTACTTACCTGTATATAATTTTTCAAATTCCTACATATAGCCATGCACGTTTCCGGTATAATATTATATCTTAAAGTTTGGGGTGCTATACCTGTTGAAAACTTCAAACTTTCATAAGACTGTCCTGTAGCTAAATAACGCAAAGTAGCAATTAGCCGCTCTTCAGGAGAAATTGATTCACGCATAACAGTATCTTGTTTCTTTAAGTCTTGAAATAATAAACCTAAAATATTTGTGGTACCATTTCTTTCAAACAATCTTTTACATTACACTTCAACTTACTTAGCAACTCATCAAAAATTGGACCTGTCATTCTTAAGTAATTGCTTAAGTCATCTTGTTCGGTTTGTCTCAATTCCCTTATTAAAACCATATGACCATATTTTGATCGTTCTGAAAGCCATTTCTTAACCCATTTTGTCCTTTTCTTTCTTCTATTATCCTTTTGACAGATTTTTAAAATACCTAAGCCCATGAGAGCAATTTGTACATTTTGTACAGGGTGAATCATGATTCACCCTGTATAGTACAAAACTAAGTATAAATTAAAACAAACACTGATGTACCCACACATTTAAAAGTTCATAAAAAATGTCATAGTCATCTAAAATTAAAGTGGATGAATGGTTTATTTCCACTATATTATTAATTAGGTAACAACAATTCATTTAGTCTGAACAAAGCTATACTATAATAGGCGAGTGGAACTCACTCTCCCAGATAGACTTTGTAGTGACCAAGGAGTACTAATCGCTAAAACAGTGAAAACATTTTTATTTCTCGTGTTTGAGGTCGCTGAATAGAAATAATCTAAAATTATTTTTTCATGAAAATGGGGGAACAAGAGAGTGCCGCCGAGTCTTTTCATATCATACCAGTTTACTTGGCCTGTTTTTCTCGGTGTGAAAAGCTACTTGTCGTAGTAATGTTATCTTCTATAATATCATATAATACACACTCCATAAAATTATATGAAAAGCCTGTATAATAATTCCATTTGATATCATTGCTAGTATCGTCTCTGAGTACAAATGGTGATTTTTCCATTTTTCCTATAGTTTGCGAAGCAAAACTTAACCAATCAAATTTTATAGATACCTAATTCTTCTATGGTGATTTCGGTGTGACATGCAACCCCAGTATCTGAGTTTTTACCATGGTCTGGGTGGGCCTCTGAATTCAGTTCGACATCAAGATCTGCCTGTTCAGCCTGCAGAAAAAATAAGACTTCTTTTCAATTGCAAATTAAGAACAGAGGTATACTTCAATTGAAATATATCAACATGGTATTCTTTTTAAAACTTGTTGATTTCAACTATGTCACTAACCAGTAATAAAAGGATAACTGCAAACTCTCTGATTCTTTAGTTTCAATTCACTAAGATCGTCTCGCTTTATTGCTGCTATCCATAGTGCCCTACGCCTTTCAGATAATTCATTTTTAACAATAACAAATCTGTGGCTTAAAACCGCTGACACTGAAAAGAATTTTTTCTACGAGCGGGCGGAAAATTGAATTTTCCACACACATTTTAGCGTGGAAAATATTCTCCGCACCAATATGTCAAATTAATAATAAGCCAGTATTATGGTGGTTCGAAAAGCTTTAGTAACTAACCAGATTTCTGTTTGTTTATTGTCAGAAAACTGTCAGTACATTTCTAAAATTATTTTGCTGGTGAATATGCTAACACTTGCGGAAAATGTTTTTCCGCACTCGGTACACTGGTGCGGAAAAATTGGGTGAATAGCTATTACAGCATCGCTGTTGGAACGACTTCCACAACCAACCACAAGGCACGTAGTGGATCTTTGGAAGATTTCATGAACGTAATTCCAATTATTGACAAGATTCGAGGTCCAATTGAAAGAATACCAAAAATAGAGGGTTATATTCAAAATGTAGTTGGTTCTTACAGCCTAGAGATTTTCAAACAACTGTAACATGTCTATCGACCTGTTTCGATTTAAACGAAGTAATTTCAATTTTAGCGCTTGCCGTCATAGTAACCACTTCCAATTTAGTTCTGTGATCTGAATTTCTCTGATCGTTGATCGTTACGACAATTGACATATGGACCCTTATTCTCTAACTCAAGCGAGAGCTCGTGCACGACGATTCATTGGTATGAGTACTCTCTCACTCCTCACTCACATAATTCTTAAAACCGTATTCACGATCTATCGGCGACTCCCCTACATTTGTCTCAGTGTTGCCAAATTGAACGGCCAATTTTGACCTACTATCTAGTAGTTTAAATGTACTTTAGGTGTGCTTTAGGTAATATGAGGATAAGAAACGAAGAAATATTTTTAGATTCTGTTGTTGTCCAAGGTTATTAGTTATTATTGTGGGTGGTTTGAGATTGTGTATATTTCAACTTTGTTTTTAGTTATTTACTATATTATTGAAAAAAGACAATAATAATGTTGTGTAAAGCACAAAAAACATTGTTAGTAGAATTTATGAACAATCATCCAGAGTTGCGTAATGGAAAATTTACGCCAAATTTTACCATTAAAGCAGCCCAGCAACTTTGGGAAGAAGTAACTTGCATGTTAAATAGCGTCCCAAATGGACAAATCAAAGATTGGAAGAAATGGAGGAAAAAAGTAAGTATATTTTGTTTTTTATTATTTCACAATAAGAGGTAATCACGGTTAATTTCGTTTTTTCTTTCATTACAGACATGGCAAGATTTCAAAAAAAACACCAAAGCAAAAAAAGCCGCTATTAATAAACACAGTAATATGACGGGAGGGGGCCCATCTTGCTCCCAGAGTCTTGATGAGACGGAAATGGAGGTGCTAGATATGATGAACCCTGTGCAAATAGAGGGTTTAGGAAGTGGAGAAACACCACTTCAGTTTTCATTTAATGACATAGATGAAGTAAGTACTTTTTATGATTCAACAAGCAGTTTTGTTTTAAGTAACTCCTGTTCTTATTAGAAAAAAATATTTTTAATTTACTGTAACATTCAGCCACTTCCTGGAACTTTATCTAGTCAGAAGTATTTTTCAGTTAAAATTAAACTGAGAAATTCTGGAAATGATATTTTGGTAGTATACAACATGTAGCCAAATTAAATGTACACCATTGCAAGCCAAAATAAGAATTCATCAGTAAATTTAGTCTTCTAAAGAAGCAACTTTTTTCCTATCACAATATTATATATTCAAATTGTCCATAGGCTGTGTAACATTTTTAACAAATTTAACAAAAACTGATTTTATGAAGAAATAAATCAAACTCAGTTTTGACTAAGATTGTTAAAATATATTCTTTCAGTAAGACCAGGTTTATTCTTGAAATCAGGCTTTACTATAATAATGACATTATTTTATAACTAATTTTTCCTCAAATGTGTTTTAGAACACACCTTTGGAGAATAATGAGAATGATGTTCCACCCAAAATGGAAAGAGTCCAAAAGGTAACAGGTTTTCAGGTTTTTTAAAACAACTCTTAATAAAATATTACTTTTTTGTTTCAGGTTTTAGTAGACAATACTATAAATGAAGATTTAGACCAACCAAGTGAAACAGAGGAACAACAATATAGGGTGTAACTGTCTATTCAAGTAAAAAAATAGGTGCCAGGTTTTTAACAATTTCTTATTATTTCAGATGGATGAACACAACTATAATATGAAATTTCCTAATTCCCAAGTGAAAAACGGTCGGGCTCCCAAAAAGATGTCAAAAACATCTAGGCTACAAACATCTGTGGCTTTGAGCCAAAAGCATTTGGCCTCTATTAATCAACGAAATAGTACACAGGAAGAATACTACAAAATGAAAAATTTTATAGAAGGCAGAAAATTAAGGACCCAGATGAGGTCTGAAAGGCTTCAAAATGTGTGGTGGAAAAACTTGAAAAATTAATTGTTTTGTGCAATTGCATTATTTGATATTTTATCAAATGATAAACAATTGTTACTTGGAAACTTTACTTATAATCAACTGTATTAACATTATACTTTATGAATTTTCCTGGTAACCACATTTTACACATATTACTGTAATATATTTTTTGACCTTCAATAAAGTTTAATTTTCTAGTTTTTGTGTTTTTATCATAGAACTGTTTGTTACTTATTTTATTTGTTCGATATTAATTGTTTACCATTGAATACTTACTTCCATTAATCTAATTATATAGGACATTGGGTGGTAAAAATCATGTTAATCTAAATATATTAAGCTGGGAACATTTTTTATTATTAACATTAGTAAAAAACATATAATATATAATAACAAGAAACTACGAAAGCCGAAAAATTGGATATAATGATACTACTGCTAACACCACTAGTTTTTAAATCATTTTAATTGTAATTTCAATTATTAATTGCCTCAACTGTCTTCCAGCTTCTAAGTCATGTTGTGCTGCTATATTATTCATTGCTGGAACCTCGTTGTGTTCAATTATGCCAAGATCTGCATTCAAAAATTCAAGATCCCTGTCTGGCTCTGGAATTCTGTTTTGTGTGCAAATATTGTGTAGCACACAACACGCTATGGTGATTTTGGCAGCTCTTATCGGTTGGTAGTGGAGAACCCTATGTTTTAGAAGACACCGAAACCTGTTTTTCAACACACCATTACATCTTTCAACAGTGCTTCTCACGCTAATAAAATCATTATTAAATTGCTCTTCTGCACCTGGAGCAGGATCTCTTAATGGTGTCAGCAACCAAGGCCTCAGAGGATAGCCTTTAAGAAATAATAGTAAAGATCATGACTAAGATTTTGTGTTCATTAGATTTTTTTTACCTGAATCAGCCAGCAAAAAAAAGTTGTTTTGGGGTTCTCGACGATATACTCTTTCAAGAGCATTTGATATATTTGATTGCCCCCAAATAAAAGCATCATGTGTACTGCCTGGAAAATTGGCATTTACATTAATAATTGCCAAGTGTTCGTCGCATATCTGAAATAATAACATTATAGAAAAGAAGCGAAAATGTAGAATAGTTTACCAGTTGTACATTTAAGGAATGGTAGCCTTTCCTATTAACATATATATGTTCATCTTCAGGTGGTGGAACAATTGCTACATGGGTGCAATCAATGATCCCAATTCCCCCAGGAATGCCAGTAGAATTAAAAAATCTAAAAAAATGCAATATGAGTTAAAAATTTTCAAAATCATCATGTTCCATTTATTTATACCTTGCTCTGCGCTGCGTTAGCTCATCAATATTTCCTGCAAAACGAATCCATCTACTCAAGATTTCAGGCCTATTCAAAGCATTGGTGACCTCTGCAATGCACCTACTAACACTGCTTTGGCTCATTCCGCAAAAATAATTTGATCCTGTCACAGCTTGATAGCTACCTTGGCCAAAAAATAATAGAGTCACCAACAACTGAAAATAATTTTTTTTTGTCACTTGGAAACATATAATGTACAGATATATAAACACCTAACTCACCGTTATTCGGTAGGTACCTAACATTGTTGCTTAATTATCTAAAAACATGATAAGATGCAATGAAACTAATGTTCTTACCTTTGTTTTACAGCTTAGACCAGATGTTCTTTCGGGAGCTTTCAAAAACGGCGTTAGCTCATCCAAAAGAGCTGTAAAAGTTTCTTTATTGAAACGAAAATGTTTAATGAAGTTACGATTAGACAAAACCAAGATAGTCCAGGGTAGAAGCCTTTAAAAATAATGAAAAGTGAAAAAAAATTATAATAGAATGAAACCCATTAGAAAAGGAGGGAAATATGATAAAAATGAAAGGAAAAATAATTTACGGGCGATCTGAGGTTGGGAAGGGGATGGGGGTGAGTTTTTAAGGGTGAAAAACGGTTTTTCTCGATTTCCAGCAAAACTAAAAGTCCTATCGAAAAAAGTCAAATGGAAAAGTTGTAGATAATAAAAAGATCTAAAACTTTTGTATTCACACTTTTTTCACATAACCTCAAAATTTATGTGAAAAATTCAAAAAACCAAGTTTTTGGTTTTTTATTTTTATCTTTTACAAAAATTTTTTTTTTTTAACGAAATTTTGTGAAAACTTACCTTTTTATGTCCCAAATACGCTGTAATTTATTTAATTGAAAATATTTATTTTTTCACCTTATTTTGAATTAATATCGAAAAAACACCCTAATTTTCAATCGAAAATTCACCCGTCAAAATATCAGCTTTTTTCAAAAAGTTGGTGTGGTTTCTGTTCGTTGAAATCTCTACTTTCCGATGGTGAAAAAAAATATATATTGTTATGATTCATTCCGACCATAAAATAAATACCATTTTATTATACCATAAAGTTATTTTGATACACCTTGTATCATCAAATCAACAAATTATTTGATTTATAAAAGTTATTTAATTAATAAATAAAATACACCCTGTAGAGTACAATTTAATTGAAATCTCTTGACAACACTATAACAAAATAGCATCAATAATCCTAACTATAATATCAACCAATCAGATGATGTGACTGTCGAATGTATTGTGAATTGTTAACACAAATGCAATTTAATATTAATTACTTATTTTAAAAAAAATTACTCTGTTATTAATATTTCCAACATCCTGTACATATTTTAACATAATAAGTTTAATTTAAGTATAATTATTTCAAAGTGTCAAAATTTGATAGCCAATAGAAATTTGTTAATTTAACAAAAGAAAATAAACAATCAGGATTGGAGGACGGTAACCAAGAGGAAACTAAGGGGGTTGTTGATTTCGGAATTGCGAGGGGTGACAAGAAAAAATAAAATGAAAAATGTTATGGAGAAATTAAACTGCCAAGTAAGAAATATTAGTGCTTGAATCATTAGGAAGGACTGTAGAATAGTCGGTCCATATTTCCAATGAATCTATAACAAAGTATTACAAGAATTGGTAAGTCAAATTTATACAAAATTAACGAAACTTACCTGTACGAGTGTAGCAGCCATTTGTGAAAGCAGAAGTTTATACACAAATTTTATAATCAGCAGTACCTACGTGTAACTATTTTTGATTCCCATTTAATACAAAATTTAGTCCACCACCGATTTCTTTTCCTGGAAGGCAGAAAGGACAAAACAATTCTATGAAGAGTGCAACAAGTTGTTAACAGGTTATAAAGTGATTTTAAAGGTTATTTTTCATAAATATAACATCAGTGATTAGATAAGATAGATTTAGGTTGTTCATTTAGTATAATTGTTTCTTTACCTTATAAAGGGTGACGTCATTCTTCGATATTTGTGGAAATTTCGTTCACATTTCATATTCATCATACCTGAGACCGTTTTCGCCATTTTAGATAATTTCTTTCACATAAATTACACTATTGCCACTTCGTAGAAGAAACGAGATTTCTTTTAACATTGTTGCCATTGTTAAAGGTAACATGAGAATATTCTTTCTTAATATTAATAACAGACGTGTTGAGTATAATTTTATTTTGTCGAGTCAATTATAATTAATAAAAGTTTAACGTTCATTAATCAATACAAGTCTTTGTGTAATAATTCAAGAAACAACACTATTGGTGATGTTGGTTGCCTGTTTTTGAACTCTCCCTAAGTTTGAGACGTTTCATGCAATCCGACTGAGCGTAGTAATTATTTACATAATAAAATTAGGAGAAACAAAGGTAAATTAAAAAATATTTATATCATTGTTAGCCGGAGCAATAAAAAAAAAATACATGCATAGACAAAACACAATACACACATACTATGAAATAAACAATACACACAACACTTTTTATAAATACACACGCAAAATAAAAGCATATCAATATGTTACTATGGTAAATCTTCTCAGAAAACGCAAAAATTAAAAAAACTCGAATCCGTTTTTTGAATCATTATGTATAATTTTGAGCAATTTATTAAAATTTTCACATTAATTACTAGGAAAATGTTATAATCTAGGAAAATGTAAGATTTCATGTTATAATCTTACGTTTTTCTAGTAATTAAAGTGTAAATTTTAATAAATTGCTCAAAATTTTACATAATGATTCAAAAAACGGATTCGAGTTTTTTTTAATTTTTGCGTTTTCTGAGAAGATTTACCATAGTAACATATATTTTTTTTTTCACCATCGGAAAGTAGAGATTTCAACGAACAGAAACCACACCAACTTTTTGAAAAAAGCTGATATTTTGACGGGTGAATTTTCGATTGAAAATTAGGGTGTTTTTTCGATATTAATTCAAAATAAGGTGAAAAAATAAATATTTTTAATTAAATAAATTACAGCGTATTTGGGACATAAAAAGGTAAGTTTTCACAAAATTTCGTTAAAAAAAAAAATTTTTGTAAAAGATAAAAATAAAAAACCAAAAACTTGGTTTTTTGAATTTTTCACATAAATTTTGAGGTTATGTGAAAAAAGTGTAAATACAAAAGTTTTAGATCTTTTTATTATCTACAACTTTTCCATTTGACTTTTTTCGATAGGACTTTTATTTTTGCTGGAAATCGAGAAAAACCGTTTTTTACCCTTAAAAACTCACCCCCATCCCCTTCCCAACCTCAGATCGCCCGTAAATTATTTTTCCTTTCATTTTTATCATATTCCCCTCCTTTTCTAATGGGTTTCATCCTATTATGATTTTTTTTGGTTTTAAAAATTATCGACCCTGGACTAAGAAAGGGTCTTGACGCTGGAAATATAATCGAGGTATGACCTCTGCAGCCTGTTCTTCCGCATCTTCAACATTGTCTATCAACATTTGCATCACAAAATCTTCATCTTCCATTTTAAATACTTAATAAACAATCAACTTAAAAAACTACAAAAACTAATCGTGTTAACTCCTCTAAAAATAAAGAACAACTAAAAACTAAATGTGTACTGTGGACTAAACCACTTGTTCAATTAAAATTAAACCTTTTTACAGTTTGAATAACAACAATCCAACAACCGTTGATTATGATTAATAATCTTTGATTTTTGAGGTTAAGTTTGGTTAAAGCACAAAAATAAAACGGTCCTTGTCATCATTTTATTGGGAGATATTCTGTGACTAAAGACATTATGCGCAAGTCCATTCTCTTACTCTCCTGCTTTTACCCAGTAGAGTAGTCGCATAGGAGTATGTGAGCACTCTCTTAACTCAGAGAATACGGATTTATAATTTTTAGGAGAGTTACATGCGCAGTAACGCTAAATTGTGAGAGAGAACCCGTGCACGAGCTCTCGCTTGAGTTACAGAATAGGGGTCATGATGTCAACGCTCGATTCTCATTCTCGATTTTCCTTCTTTTCGTTACCGACCCTTGAGAAGCAAGGACCTATCTCTTTACCGTCTCTTTTAATTTTTAATAGTTTTTACCTTAAATTGCTGTGGTAAGTCGAAAATTATAATTTATATTCATCAAGCTTTTTCTAAAGTAGTGGCAGATATAATTTTTTTGTGCATTTCTTATTTTTTACAGAGATAAACGAATACACACATACCACGTGGTCAACTACATTTCTTTTCTTTTTATACTTGTACATTACTTTTAAACTTAATCTTTTATCGTAAATAGCTGTTACCTTTTTTTTTAATGCAAATATTTGCTAGATTTTCTTTTGTAGAATACCTAGTTATTTTCAAAGATAGATAACTTTTACATTTAACCTTTTCAAATATTCTGCCAGTGCTTGCTTCACATTTCATTTTATTCTTTTAGAAATGGTTTATTCATAACTTTTTACTTTAATTAATATTTAATCATTATTTCAAGGTCATTAGTACTTTTAATTTTTACTGTTTTAAATGGGACATATATGTTGGAAAGCTTTCAGTAAATTTAAATTTCATTATTTCAAACAACTGCCTTCCTTTTTTACCTGAAAGCTAAACCAACATTATGTGCCCCATTACATTCAAATTCCTACATATCCCTAATCCACCTGAACTTCTAGGTAAGCACAGCGGCCAGGATACCCCTGCCAGTTTATCGTTACTGCTAAGTTACCATTGCCAGGATACCCCTGTCAGGTTACCGTTACAGCAAGTTTTTCACTGCCAGGATACTCCTGACAGGTTTACTGCCAATTTACCGTTTACTGCCAGGTTAACCCTGCAAGACATCTCTACTTCAACTGCAAGACATCTCTACTTCGACTTCTAGACATCTCTACTTCAACTTCTAGACATCTCTACTTCAACTTCAAGACATCTCTACTTCAACTTCCAGACATCTCTTCTTCAACTTCGACAGCTCATTCTACCACTCCGACAAGCTAAGTACCTTTAAAGAAGTACAGTTTTTTTTTTACATTCTTTCACTTTCTTACCTTTTCATATTGGCAGAATAAATTTAATATTTGAACTTCTTCTTTTTTATTTCTTTATACCCGGCTGTAAGAGCTATAGGGACTGTGTCCGGGTTTATGTAAATTTGTTATTTTTTTATTTTTAATTTCAGTCAATTCTACAAGGTGTTTCTACCTTTCTCACCTTAGTTCTTTTTCTTAAAATTAGATTATTTTTTGTCGACGTCTAAAAAGGTAGTGGCGCCCTTAAGTTCTTATAGTCTGTCAACCCTCTGGCATACCTAGTGTGGCATCAACATGGAGTCGATCCACCCTTGAGAGAGTCTCTAGCCGGGATCTGTCTCTTGAGGAGAGAACCAGTGTTACACAACATTTCAGGTAAGTAGAGACAGCTCGCACAATACAACCATCTTGAAAATAATACCTGCAGGGTGTTCACTCTTACATATCAGTATTTGGTACAGTGTTTAAGGAAGAGAATAAGAAATCCAGATGGTCCAGGAAGATCTCAGATTCCCTTAGAACACCAAGTGCTATTTGCTCTGTGGTTTTTTGCTACACCAGATTCTTACAGGTAAGTAAATACACACTAATTGTCAATATTATACATTTACCAATCAATTTCTCTGTAGATATATATGAGGAAAATGTTGGAAAATACACTGGATTCCGTATAGTCAGAAAGGTAGTGAAAAGCATATGTGAACTGGCTCCCAGTTTTATTGAATGGCCTACCAACAGGGATGATGCAGAAATCATTTGAAATGGGTTCAGAGAAAAAGGACCTATTCCAAAAGTTGTAGGAGCAATAGAGTTGCTATATTAATATCACGAAACCACCTGAAGATAGAAATTCCTTCATTAATAGGTACCATAGGGTCTCAATTCAATTTCAGGTGAACATGAGAATAATAATTTCTTATCAAATTTTTTATATATTTAATTTTAGGCTGTTTGTAATCATAAATGCATGTTCACCCATGTTTATATTGGAAACTGTGGGTATGTTCATAACCAGAGAGTTTTGCGTTTATCTGAGGTATCTGACTAATTGAATATTCAAGACACTTACTTCCCAGAAGATGGCCATTTGGTTGGTGATAGTGTATATATCATCCATGGACATTTATTGGTACCTTTTCCAAATAATGGGCATTAAACTGAGCAACAAATGCATTTCAACACCAGTCTATTATCAGTACGTGTCAATATCTGTACCCCAGAGGCAAACTATGTTAAGCCCAAAATAGGTCAAAATGAGTTAACTCACTCAATAAAGCATGTTTTATAAACTACGTTAAGTCCATATCTAGCTTAGAGCCAAAAAATGTTAAGTCCTGATGACATAGTTCGCTTCTGGCAGCACTGTTTAGTTAGGTAGGTATGTCAAGTCACAACATAACCTTATTTATTATTTTACCTCGCATATTTGAAGAGAACGCTGTGATAGTGCGATAGTAAAAATAATGCATTCTAAAACGCATAAAATATTTGCATATCTAAAGAAAAATCAAAAGTCTTAAACTGGAGGTAAGTAAACTGGAGGTAAGTAAACTGGAGGTAAGTAAAATTCAATAATGATTAGTTAACCATTTAGTTCTGATTTCATATAATTTGTACTGAAGAGTTTGTGTATGAATTATGCGTTTATGTGTGAAGATGGGATGTTTGATAGGTATTCCTACGTATATTTTAGCATAAATCTGAAACCATACGTTTTTAAATCGAATTTATCTCATTCCATATGGACTTAACATAGTTTGGGTTCTAGTAATTAATGTAATTTTCAATGTCAGGTGTAACTTGACATTAAAAAAAATTATTTTCTTCAAATTTTGTAGTAGTCAATATCCTCGTTAAATTACAGACTATGACAAAATCCTAGAGTATTTTTTCTTTTTCAGAAAATGTACCTTCAAAAGTAACAGAATGGTACCAAATAAAATGTATTTCAAATAATTCTCCAAAATATTTAGGAGAATCCCTTTTAAATACGGTAGATACAACTGAAGGGGTCGTATCTCAAGAAGTAGCAGTAGTTGGTTCAATAATTAATTTTTCTAACAATTCTCCTGAATATTTGGAGGAATGCAGTAAGGCACTTGGACATAACTGATGACTCTGAACTTCCAAAAGTAACAGCAGTTGGTCCAGCAAAGGTTATTCCAAAGAATTCGCCGATATATTTGGGGGAATCCAATTCGAATACTGAATGTCAATTGAACGCACTTACAGAAGTAGCAGTAATCGGACCATTAGAGGTTATTTCTAACAATTCTCCAATATATTTTGGAGGATCCCATTCAAATACTCCAAGCTACATGGAAGTAACTGATGGATTTGTAGAACCGGACAGATCTCCTGGCAATAGTTCTACGTTCCAAAAAATCTCTGATGAGAGAGTTTCGAAAGTAAAAAAAAACTGTTAATAACAAGATATGTGTCGGCCGAAAACCATCTAGAAGAAAATATTAATAGCGATGATAGTATTGCAGATCCAGATTATCTGGAGAATGAAGACTCAGATCTAGAAAATTATAATGAACAGAACATGGGAGAGAATAGTGATTCTAAACAGAAAACAAAAAAGAAGAAACCAAATCCAAAAAAGTGGAAAAGAAACGTTGAAAGGGTCAATAGACACTCTGGTACGGAATATGTGTCAAAAAATAATAGAGTAATCCCAAAGGAAGGCCTTAAGCCACCATGTTCAAATACCTGTAAGCTCAAGTGTTCAGAAAAATTACCAGAAGATGTAAGAGAAAGAATACATAATCAATACTGGATGGACCAAAAATCTGTTGA
The DNA here is from genome assembly GCA_963978555.1 of Galerucella nymphaeae. Taxonomy (NCBI): domain Eukaryota; kingdom Metazoa; phylum Arthropoda; class Insecta; order Coleoptera; family Chrysomelidae; genus Galerucella; species Galerucella nymphaeae. The sequence goes on along the minus strand of OZ021706.1, from coordinate 2,837,712 downwards.
TATGAAAAGACAATACATTGCTTCTCATGTGCAGCAAGTTAGCGTTCAACGAAGAAGAGAACGAAATCATCAGCGAGATGTCAAAAGGCAACACACCAACAACTCTCGTGAAAACATTACGAAGTTTGAAGATAATTTGGTCACTTCGTGTATCGCGCATGCCACTTTTTGTAGGTACTTGTCCCATAGTCGATGGTTATCGGACACATACGCACTAAGCATAGTTTTTAAGACACGATGGTAACGTTCGACAGCATTACCCTGGGGTGAAAAATTAGCCAAGAACCTCTTCTCTACATCGTACTTCGCTAGAATAGATGTGAACTGGTGGCTCCGAAATTGCTTACCATTATCGAGTATCACTTTTTCAGGAACACCAAATAACAGGAAAACTTGATCTTCGACGATCTCAGCAATTTTTGGAGCTGTCGCATTCCTCAAGGGGAAAAACAAAACAAACTTACTAAAAACATCGTTAATGGTAAAAATATACGAATAACCATTAGACGATCGAGGAAGAGGACCAACTAAGTCCATGCTCAGAATCTGCCATGGTCGGGTCGTCGTAGGGGAGAGGCTTAACATTAACCCTCTTGGTGGTTTTTGCTCGGGTTTCGTTTTCAAGCAGGTTTCACAACGCCCTATATAACGAGCTACATCTGCTTTCATCTTCGGCCAGTAGTAGTGGAGGTTCACTCGATTCAGCGTTTTGTAGATTCCCAAATGTCCACAGGTTGGAGGATCATGATGCTCTCGTATGATGGCTGTACGGTTTTCTTTAGGAACTACCAATAACCATTCCCTGTTCGGAGATTGCAAGTCGGGATACACTACTTTAGCTAACTTGAATAACTGACCATTTTCAACTCTCCAATCAGGATACTTGTCGGGTTTTTCGGTGACTTTATTGTATTGACCTTTATACCAAGGATCTCTGACAGAATCTATAGAGACGATGGTGTCTACGGCCTCAATACGGGGAACAGATCGTGATAAGGTATCAGACACAACATGATCAGCTCCTTTCCGGTGAACGATCACAAAATCGTGCTGCTGGAGTCGTAGTGCCCAACGGGCTACACGTCCAGCTTGGTCTTTGAAATTAAAGAGCCATTTTAGGCTATAGTGGTCAGTCACTACCGTGAAATGGGTACCCTCCACATAAGGTCGAAATTTTTCCACTGCATGTAATACTGCTAAGCATTCTTTCTCGGTGGTACTGAATTTTCGCTCTGCTTTCGTCAAGGATCGACTCAGGTAAGCAATGACTCTCTCGCCATCATCATACATTTGAGAGAGAGTAGCACCAATGCCAAAATCACTAGCATCCGTCTGGATGACAAACGGCAAATCGAAGTTTGGACAAGTGAGAATGGGAGCTGAGATAAGGTGCTCCTTAATTTTTACCATAGCGGTTGCACACTCATCATCCCATTCGAACTTGGAATTTTTATTCAAAAGAGCTGTAAGTGGAGCAATTAGGCTTGAGAAGTTTGGAACAAACCTCCTATACCATGAAGCCAAGCCTACTGTTACTTCGTTTTCGGTTTACTGGTAGCGAAAATTACGGTATAATCTTATTAAATTTGATACTTACAAATCGAGGTCCCAAATGAGCACGTGGGATGTGACCTATGAAATAAAAAGGAATCACGAAGAACTATCCGCTATGTTTAAAAGTTGCAACAGTAAACCTCACGAAAACTCAAATAATGTAGATCTTAGGGATGGGTTGAAAATATGCACAAGTTCCCTTTCGATTATATTGGTATATTGAACAGTCCTAAATCTATCATATATTATGAAGCAGATAAGTTATATAAACAAATATTATCAAAATTAACGTGTTGAAGATCTTTAAAAAGTAGATAAATACAAATTACTTGACTGGAATAAAAATTACTTAAATGGAATAAAGAAAAAAATACTTAGATGGACGTTATTCTACAAACTACAAACCTGAGTCAATGAAGTATATAAATACGTATTTATATGTACAAGAGTTTAGACCAGTATTTAGCTAGTCTGTGAACTAATGAATGAGTTAGATTATTAAATGAAAGGTAGGTAGGATGTTAATTGAGATTCAAAATATGTATATATTAAATATAAGTCACTATGCTAATCTTATCTGTTAGTTATTCCAGGAGACTGTCAGCAGGGTGGTGGTTTTCCAACTTCTGTTTTTAGGTTCCGTTAGTTAGAGACCATCATCACAAAACACCAGCCACAGAGGTTCCACTGAGAATACCAATAGTATTCCTTAGAATAAAGTAGGAGTCCGTTCCAGCGAATATGGAGTTAGTGGAAAAAGGAAGATAGCTCCCAAGGTAAGTAGTACATCAGCGTACACTCTCTCAAGACGCTTCGATAATTAATAAATAGTGGAACAAAGGAAGCAAAAGAAAAGATATTAAACTAAACTAAAATAAAAGGCCTAAAACAATAAACGGACGTTATTATCACCTTAATAGTAGGGCACAACAAGAACTTACCGCAGATGGTAGGGGGCCTAAAAGTGGCTTCAACCGAAGTTTCAACAAATCCAATATCCACCAAGGTGCTAATTGTCAATGAGTCCACAATTAGATTGGATTTTTATAAAATTTCACCACTATGGTAATAAATCCGCAGAATGCGTTGTTCTGTAAGCTTTCTTGGCTTATCAAAAAAAACGTGAACCAAAGGTCATTTTTTTTTAAGCCCAAATTACCGCGTTTTGCCGGGTAAAATCTAGTGCCAATTTAATATTTACAAATGGTACTCCTGAGGAGGTCAAGGTCATGTCACTTTGTCACAAAATTTGCTAGCAGAAGATGAAACTGTTCAAGGTTATATTTATTATTATATATTTTTTTCCTTGTTATAATACGTGATACTAATATAATTTTATATTTCAGAAAATGGAACCAAAAAAATGAAATTGAAAGTGCAGTAGCAACATTTTCTTGATTAAGAGAGCTGACTAGCTTTTGTCCCAATTTTATTACCAGTGAATAAAATATTGTATAACAAACCTGACGACTTTCATTCTGTCCAATAAAACCGCAATATCCTTTTTTTTACTAACTTACAACAAATATAAAGGTGAGTCAATTTAGAACCGTAACACACCCCCTCTTCCCGAGAAAAAGCTTTTTTTTTCCAAACAACCACAAAAAAAAAGGTTTTTACTTTCCTAACATCCAGAAAACTAATTGTTGTCTCCACCTAATGACTATAAAACAAAAAATATTCCTATCTACTAATTACACTATACTAACTATTGAATGCTATAATGACTGAATACGCAACCTAATCAAATTGTGCCCTCATCATCCGGAGGATGAGCCTTGAGGTCTTTAGCATGCCACGTTCCGCAGTCTTTACCTGACTCATCTGCTAGGACATACGTCCATGGAGAAACCACTCTACTAACTAAGTACGGTCCTACAAACTTAGGTGCCAATTTAGCTGTAAAATTCTTTGAGGCATCTGAAATGACGTGATTTTTCTTCCAAACCCTTTGGCCTACGGTAAACCTTTCATCACGATGTCGAAGGTTGTAAGTGTTACGACTATGTTCATACGCTTTATGGAGTCTATAAGCCACATCTTCAAAAATGTCTGCTAACTTTCGATTGCGCAGTTTCAAGTCAGCAGTTCGGTCAATGTTAGGTATATCTGGTAATGGAGGTCCATCGCTGCCTGAGATGGATAGTTCTCGTCCAAAAATGATGAAATTTGGTGAGAAACCGGTAACTTCATGACGTGCAGATCTAACTGCCCAAGATACCTTTGGAAGGAACTTATCCCATACCTTCTGATTCTCCTTTACATATGCTGTTAACATAGTCTTAAGAACCCTATGTATTCTCTCAACTGGGTTGGCTTGTGGATGGTAGTTTGCCGTGAAAGAGTGAGATATATTATATTCCAGCATTAAGTCTTTGAAGAGGCGACTTTTGAATTGAGCTCCATTATCCGTCAATAGTTTCGTTGGTGCTCCAAATACCAGGATTACCTTCTCTTCCAACAACCTAGTAACGTTAGCGGCAGTAATGGTTTTCAAAGGAAATAACAAACAATACTTACTAAAACAATCACTTACAGAAACAATATATACAAATCCCGATGAACTGCGGGGTAACGGACCTACAATATCTACCGAAAGCAATTGCCAAGGACGAGATAGAGAAGGAGTCTTACTCAACATAAGGCCTATCGGTTTCTTTTGTTCAGGTTTTGTTTCCAGACAGGTCCGGCAACTACGAATGTATTTACTGACGTCACATTTCATCTTTGGCCAGTAATATTTTTGACAAAGACGGCCCATAGTTTTATAGACACCCAGATGCCCACAGGTTGGAGGGTCATGGTGTTCTCTAATTAGTCGAATTCGATCATCCTTGGGTACCACAATCTTCCAAGTTTGGTCGAAATTCTCCTCCATATTATACCGTTCCTTTATCTTCTTATAAAGGATATCACCTTCTACACGCCACATGGGGTACTTAGATGGGTTTTCTAGAGTTAACTGTTTTTGACGAATGTACCATTTATCAACCGTAGGATGAACAATTGGTACTGGTGAAATGGAAGTATCATCTACTACCTCTATTCTTGGAACTGAGCGGGAGAGTGTATCAGGTAAAATATGCTCTTTCCCTTTCCTGTGTATAATGTCAAAGTCGTATTGTTGTAAGCGGATTGCCCATCTGGCAATACGACCCACGGGATCTTTAATGCTAAATAACCACTTTAAACTGTAGTGGTCTGTTATCACAGTAAATTTTGCTCCCTCGACATAGGGTCGGAGCTTTTCCACTGCAAACAATACCGCCAGGCACTCTTTTTCGGTGGTGGTATACTTACGCTCTGCCTTAGTCAGCGAGCGACTAAGGTAGCTTATAACATGTTCACCATCCTCATATTGTTGCGTCAAAACAGCGCCTAAACCAAAATCTGATGCATCAGCTTGAATAATGAATGGACGAGTGAAATCGGGACAAGACAAAACTGGAGCCGATACAAGATAATCTTTAATCTGTTGGAGAGCTTTCTCACAGGGTTCACTCCAGTGGAATTTAACATTTTTCCTAAGTAGGGCAGTTAATGGTGCGGTTAGGGTTGAAAAATCTGGAACAAAACGTCTATACCAACTTGCCAGACCCACGATGCGCCTTACTTCTGATACATTTTTGGGGCTAGGAATACTCAAGATGGCGTCAACCTTCTCAGGATCCACCAGCAATCCAGAACTATTGATAACATATCCCAGATATTTTAATTCTGGCTTACAGAAACAACATTTTTCTTTATTTAGAGTTAGCCCCGCTTCCTTAATTCTTTTAAGAACTTCTCGGAGAACGTCAATGTGAACCTCGAATGTGGGAGTACAAATCACGATGTCGTCAAGATAGACAAAAACAAATTTCTCGAGGTCTACTCCGATGACACGATCAATAAATCGTTGCCACACGGCAGGAGCATTGTGTGGCCCAAAAGGCATACGTTTAAATTGATAGAGTCCTCTCGTTGGAACCACAAAGGCGGTGAGAGGTTTTGATGCTTCGGCCATGGGAATCTGCCAGTAAGCAGACTTAATGTCAAGCGTCGTCAAATATCGGGCCTCTCTTAGCTTATCTAAGGTAGCACTCACAAAGGGAATAGGATAAGCATCAGGGAGACTGACCTCATTCAACCTCTTGTAATTTACACAAAACCGAAACTTTCCGTCCGGTTTTTTGATTAACACTATAGGGGAAGCCCATGCAGACGTAGATGGCTCGATAATATCATCAGCTAACATCTTCTCCAGTTCACAATTAACTTGCTGTTGAAGGGCAGGTGAAAGAGGGTAATGGCGTTGTTTAATTGGAGCTGAGTCTGTTCGAATGACATGCTCTACGATGTGAGTACATCCTGGTTTATCACCCATATCCTTAAATGTATCAAAAATGAGTCTCTCTATCACTGAGTGTTGTGCAGGAGTTAAATGATCGCTATCATGGATTGCGTAAACCTCTGAACTGGTTTCGTCCGCTTCTGTTTTAAAAACCCAGTCTCCAGAATAAAGATCTGGTACTAGTCTCATAGCTAACCAAAAATCAATGCCAAGTATCAAATAGTGTGGAAGAGTTGGTACAACTAAAATATCAAACACCTTCACCTTATTCTGTAATCGAATAGGAACAACAAGTTTTCCCAAAACTGAACATTCTTCTCCATTCGCCACAGTACAGGCTCTCTGTTCCGTTTCCTCTACATGGCAAATAGTTTTAAATAAATTCCACCCCGGGCCTCCGAGAACCGTGCGTGTACATCCGGAATCCAGAAGCGCCAAAATTTTCTTGCCATATATCTCAACTTGAAGGTAAGGTCTGGTATCATTTTTGGCATGAGAAATTACAAAGTCGATGATAGTTTTGGTTGAGGATTCAGCCGTCGAATACTCGGGAGTAGACAACATCCGACCTAATGTTGTCTTCCCCTTCCATTTTTTGATCGGCACTGAGGGCAATCAGTAGCAATTACATTATCTTTTCCACAACGGAAACAGAATTTTCTTCGAGGCTTAGAGCACTTATTGAACCGATGGCCAGCTTCCTGACAGTTCCAGCACTGCGGAAGATTAGAAGATGCCAAAGCGATATCAGAAACTAAGGAATCAGTATGAGGTCTGGAATTACTCGTATTATCTTTTTCTTTAGCTGACACAGCTGATACGTTGGTAGTATGATAGGAAGTAGGCTTATGGTAAGCTAAATCGGGCTCCAATAGTTGTCTATAGTTAGTTGGTGGGGGAACTAAACGTTCCGCTCTTACGGAGGTCTCCTCTATGGCGCGACCAAGTCGTATCAGTTCGGGAATGTTGGTGATTGGTTGAAGCGCAAGAAGTGATTGAATGTGTGGAAGTAAATTCCGACGAATCATTTGAACTCTTACTTCTTCTAGAGGTTTATTGGTACCCAGCTTATTGAAAAGATTTTCCATAGCAGACACATAAGCTATAAGTTTTTCTTTTCCACCTTGCGTTCTTCTTCGTATTTCTTCCATAAGGTCAATCTCATAGTCATAGGGTAAGTAGTCCTCCCTAAGTCGTCCCATTAAGTGATCCCATGAATGGAATGTCTGAGTTCTGTACCAGTACAAAGCTTCTTTACAAAAAATTTCCGGCGCTGATCTAAATAATACTTCCTTAGATATTCCCCTCGAGATGCGTAATTCCTCGATTCTTTCGATAAAATTAGTTACGCTAGAGCTACCATCGAATTGAAGTTTTAATCTTGAAATATCAAAGTATGAATGGGCCGAATTGTAGCTACTTGAAATTCCTGGACCTCCAATAGGCTCCAACTGCCTCAGTCTAGCAGCTAAGTCTTGCGTAGAGTTCATCATGGCTGAATTTCTATCAGTCTGATCATTAGACACTCTAACTGGACTAAGTTCCACGTTATCCGGTTGCCTGTTACTTGGTTCCGGTTGGAACTCATTAGGTTTCCTCACAACTCCCCCCTTCTCAAAAAAATGAACCCGTTCCCTAACAGAACTACTAAATAGAGGAGCCGGTTGCACCGTCGCACCCAAACTTTGCCTGATAACACTAGCTACATTTTGAATATTTGAAGGAGTATGTTGCACCAATCTACTTTCTCTAACTTGTGACTCTATCCTTGCGTGACAATCTGACTCGTGAACAATTTCTGGAATCAAAGGATTCTTCTCATCTATCAACGAACCTTCAACCGGGTCGGCTCTATCTAAAATAGAAGCATCCGTTTGTCCGGAAAGCTGAAGACTATGTTGCAAAACTGCATAATTTTCATTAAGTCTTTCAACCGCTACCATCAATTGTTGACACCTGTCTAACAAAAGCTTACGATTTGATTCTACATCTGAATCACCCTGTATTCTATTCAGCCTAAGAGTAATATGATTTAATCTAGATGCTATCCTTCTAAATTCATTCTCCCTGTTGCAAATATCAAAATTATCTATATCAACTGACAAATCTACTAATTTCTTTGAACAAATATTGATTTCTTCTGATGCTTTAAATTTAGATACATTATTCGCACAAACAGTCGTTCCTTCCCTTTCTCGACGAAAAGCATCTCGAAGCGTTGATCTATTTTCCACAACCGTCCTCTCTACAGGTAAATCCCTGATTATTAACTCATACATAATTTCGTCACCAAGTAATCTGTTCACCTCCATTATAACGCAATACAAACAAATGAAAGTAACCGAAATAAAAAAATATCAATCAAATGTTCTACCTAACTTAACTAATTATGTAGTAAAAGTAAAAAAAACTTATTCTAATTCTATCCTAAACTCTAGCTAAATGACTGTATATTTCACAACTCATACAGGAATCTCCTATACCAAAAACTATAACAATGCTATAACTATATTCACTCAACGGTGTATTGAAGCTGCATTGAAGTATCAACAAACAACAAACGCCGAATCAACCTTGCTTATCTATTAACCTTGCTGTCAGTAGCAATCGATGAGTATAGATCTATAATATAGTTGAAACCATAAAAATAAAATTTTTATAGTAGAGATCTATGGTTCAACAGTTGGTAGTACTATGGAACTATGGTGTTTTGTGATCAGATGTAACTTGTCAAATGCAATGTCAATTTTTATACTTATAACCAAACAAAAAAATGAAAGAAACAAAAAATAACTCACCACGAAAAATGGAAAAAAATAATGAGGAAACTTGTGCTATATTCCCTGTTGTTGGGCGCCAATTTGTTACTTCGTTTTCGGTTTACTGGTAGCGAAAATTACGGTATAATCTTATTAAATTTGATACTTACAAATCGAGGTCCCAAATGAGCACGTGGGATGTGACCTATGAAATAAAAAGGAATCACGAAGAACTATCCGCTATGTTTAAAAGTTGCAACAGTAAACCTCACGAAAACTCAAATAATGTAGATCTTAGGGATGGGTTGAAAATATGCACAAGTTCCCTTTCGATTATATTGGTATATTGAACAGTCCTAAATCTATCATATATTATGAAGCAGATAAGTTATATAAACAAATATTATCAAAATTAACGTGTTGAAGATCTTTAAAAAGTAGATAAATACAAATTACTTGACTGGAATAAAAATTACTTAAATGGAATAAAGAAAAAAATACTTAGATGGACGTTATTCTACAAACTACAAACCTGAGTCAATGAAGTATATAAATACGTATTTATATGTACAAGAGTTTAGACCAGTATTTAGCTAGTCTGTGAACTAATGAATGAGTTAGATTATTAAATGAAAGGTAGGTAGGATGTTAATTGAGATTCAAAATATGTATATATTAAATATAAGTCACTATGCTAATCTTATCTGTTAGTTATTCCAGGAGACTGTCAGCAGGGTGGTGGTTTTCCAACTTCTGTTTTTAGGTTCCGTTAGTTAGAGACCATCATCACAAAACACCAGCCACAGAGGTTCCACTGAGAATACCAATAGTATTCCTTAGAATAAAGTAGGAGTCCGTTCCAGCGAATATGGAGTTAGTGGAAAAAGGAAGATAGCTCCCAAGGTAAGTAGTACATCAGCGTACACTCTCTCAAGACGCTTCGATAATTAATAAATAGTGGAACAAAGGAAGCAAAAGAAAAGATATTAAACTAAACTAAAATAAAAGGCCTAAAACAATAAACGGACGTTATTATCACCTTAATAGTAGGGCACAACAAGAACTTACCGCAGATGGTAGGGGGCCTAAAAGTGGCTTCAACCGAAGTTTCAACAAATCCAATATCCACCAAGGTGCTAATTGTCAATGAGTCCACAATTAGATTGGATTTTTATAAAATTTCACCACTATGGTAATAAATCCGCAGAATGCGTTGTTCTGTAAGCTTTCTTGGCTTATCAAAAAAAACGTGAACCAAAGGTCATTTTTTTTTAAGCCCAAATTACCGCGTTTTGCCGGGTAAAATCTAGTGCCAATTTAATATTTACAAATGGTACTCCTGAGGAGGTCAAGGTCATGTCACTTTGTCACAAAATTTGCTAGCAGAAGATGAAACTGTTCAAGGTTATATTTATTATTATATATTTTTTTCCTTGTTATAATACGTGATACTAATATAATTTTATATTTCAGAAAATGGAACCAAAAAAATGAAATTGAAAGTGCAGTAGCAACATTTTCTTGATTAAGAGAGCTGACTAGCTTTTGTCCCAATTTTATTACCAGTGAATAAAATATTGTATAACAAACCTGACGACTTTCATTCTGTCCAATAAAACCGCAATATCCTTTTTTTTACTAACTTACAACAAATATAAAGGTGAGTCAATTTAGAACCGTAACACTACCACTCTCCGAACGTCAGAGACCGTCTTTGGATCCGGAATATTGATGATGGCCTCCACCTTTTCTGGATCAACCAATAAGCCAGAGGAGTTCACAACATAGCCGAGATATTTTAATTCAGGCTTACAAAAATGGCATTTTTCTCTATTGAGTGTTAAATTCGCGTGAGAAATCTTGTCTAGAACCTTGCGTAATACTTCCAAATGCTGTTCAAACGTGGGGGTACAGATGATTATATCATCAAGATAAACGAAAACGAACGGTTCCAGGTCAACACCTATGACACGGTCAATAAACCGCTGCCATGTTGCCGGCGCATTATGTAGCCCAAACGGCATGCGTTTAAATTGGAACAGTCCCCTCGTTGGAACAACAAATGCGGTAAGGGGTCGAGACGCTTCCGCCACCTTGATCTGCCAATAGGCTGATTTTATGTCCAGCGTGGTGAGGTACTTCGCGTCCCTTAGTTTGTCCAGAGTGGCACTGACAAACGGAATAGGGTACGCATCATTTCGCTAACCTCGTTTAATTTTTTATAATTAACGCAAAATCGGTAGGTTCCATCTGATTTTCTCACGAGAACTATAGGTGAAGCCCAAGGTGAGGTTGAAGGTTCAACTATGTCATTCGCCAGCATATGATCTAGGTCAGAGTTCACTTGACGTTGAAGGGCAGGTGAGATGGGATAATGGCGTTGTTTGATTGGTTGAGCCTTTGTATGGATCTCGTGTTCGACGAGGTGAGTACACCCTAACCGGTTTCCTATGGCCTTGAACGTAGGCTCTATCAAGTCATCAAGCTGCGCCTTTTAAGCTACCGTCAGGTGTTCTACGGACTGGATCGCCGCCACTTGGGTACAAGGTAGGTCACTATCCGACCTGAAAGACCATTGTCCGGAATAGAGATCAGGTACAATACCCATACTCCTCCAGAAATCAATCCCCAGTATGATAGTTTGTGGGAGGCTAGGTACTACCATAAGCTCCAACACTCTCACCCTATCTTGTAATTGGACGGGTACAGTTACGGATCCAATTATCTTGCACTTCCCACCGTTTGCGACCACGCATTCTCTAGAAGAAAAGGAAGTGTTGAGGGAGCAAACCGATTCAAGTAGGTTCCATCCTAAGCTACCAACCACAGTTACCGAACATCCACTATCCAAAAGGGCTAGGAAATTTTGACCTAAAATATTAATAGATAGATATGGTCTTGTGTCCTGTTTAGCGTGACTAATAACAAAATCCAAAAGAAATGGTAATGACGGAGGACACGAATTGGAGGAGGTCGGATTCTCAACAGCAAGTCCCAACCGACCTATTGAGGACTTGTCTTCATGTTTTTTGTACATGATGGGCAGTTCTTCACCATCACTCCTTCGTAACCGCACTTGAAACAAAATTTGTTTTTAGGTTCGGGACAGGTGCGGAATTTGTGATCATCCTTCCCGCAATTCCAGCATTTTGGACGCTGTTCCTGTGAGGAGCTTTGTCGATTTTGGGTAGCTGTACTTGCCGGAGTCGAAGAAGTATTCTGATTTCTTCTTGGTTGGGTGGTTGAGTGAACTGCAGAAACGTTAGTGACTTGAGCGGGTCGATGATATGCCATTCCTGGCTCCAACAACGTTCTGTAAGAGGTTGGAGGTGGCACAAACCTTTTCACCCTCTCTTCCGTCTCTTCGATTGTCCTACCTAAACGTAGCAACTCTCGAACCGAATTGACAGGTTGGATAGACAATTGTGTTTGTATATAAGGAAGGAGATTCCTCCTTATTATATTCACTCTCCCCTCTTCCGAAGGAGGCTGATCTAATCGCCGAAACAGGTTTTCCATAGCCGTAACGAAAGTAAGTACCTTCTCCTGGGATCCTTGAGTACGTCGGCGGATTTCATCCCAGAGGCTATACTCATAGTCATAGGGTCGAAATGCTTCCCTTAACTGAGAGACCAAATCGTCCCATGAAGCGAAAGAACTGGTCCTGAACCATAGCAACGCATCCTGTACGAAGAGTTCTGGGGCAGAACGGAGAAGCTGTTGTTTGCTAATCCCACGGGACATTCGTATCTCTTCCACACGTTCCAAAAAATCATTGACGCTGGTACGTCCGTTGTATTTCAAATTCCATTTGTGAATATGAGGGTAATTATCGTACTCTGGTCTAGTCGATCTGTTAGTCGGAATCGGTGAGATGTGAAGATCATCTAACGGATGAGCATTTCCACTGAATGGGTCCGGAGTCTGGTACGCAAATCGACTGGATTCTCCAACTGTGGCTAGTCTAGACATCTCAGATGCAAACCGAACTTTGGAAACGTTTCTAGAATATTCATCTTCTTGCGAAGGGACTGGGTCCTCCTTATACATGTTGGGGTGACATCGATGATTGACTTGAGCTGAGACGGTTATTGGAGAATCTTCGTCAAGTTCTCGATGGCATGAGTCTCCATCTTCGATATCTATAAGATCTCCCACAATAGGTAAACTCCTCGAAATTCTTGGGACTGGCGGATTTGGTTCGTCCAAGAGGGATCTATTTGTTTCTCTCCCGGGGAGAGGAAAAGAGTAATTGTGCTGGACTCTTCTGCCATCTGCCAAATTAACGGAGCTGGCTCGGTGGATCCAATCTTCGTTCCCTTGAATACGATCAGCTTGAGACTGTGTTCTTCTGTTTACCGGGGCGGCTACGCCGGCCCAATAGTCAACTGGCTGGACTACGTCAGTTCTATATTCTGAAGGGAGAAACCTCTTTGGTCGATTTTCCCTTTCATGTGGTCTACGATCTTCATATGCCAAATTAAGGTTCCCATATAGTTCACGACACTGGGATGCCAATATGGATATTTTTGCTTCTTCTTCTTTGTTCGATCCAATACTTCTCTCTAATCGTCTCGATAGATGTTCCAAACGTGAGTAAATTCGTCGAAAGTCATTCTCAGCATTTTCGGAGTCGAATAGTTCAATCTCTTGCGCCATTTCATCAACTTTCTTCTTACATATATCCAATTCTTCCTCAGATGCTACCCTTGGTTCTATTTCAGGTCTAAACCCCATTTCTTTTTCTTTGCGCAACGCTTGTCGCAAAGCTGCTCGTTTTTCATCGACTGTGGGATAAACCGGTAGACCTCTAATATGTAACTCATACGCCAATTCATCACTTTTCAAACGATTAACCTCCATTTTTATTTATACAGGGATATATGGAAATAACAAATCCCTCCCCCCTTTCCAGGAGAAAAAAAAAACTTCCTGCCAACAATGTAAAAAAAATTGTAATTTTTTTTTCTAGGCTAAGTGTAGGTTAAGTTGTACATAAGTTAAGTAGTTATAAGTTTTGTATATATCTCGGAGTTTCTTTTGTTTTTTTTTCTTATATTTTTAGAATTTTTCTTTTTATTTCGGATTTTTAGAATTTACCTTTTTATTTTCAATTTTTAGAATTAGTTTGATTTAACAACCTAATGTAAACCCCAAAAAACAAATATTGAATAAAAATATGTACCTAACAACTTGAATAATTCTTCCTAAGTAAAACCAGCTAATAATAAATGAAATAACCTATTGTTATCCTAATAAATCCCACTTGCTGAATATTTAGACCCAAAAGTACTCAGCTTCAAGTTAATTGCGCAAAAACCAAATTTAATACAACACCAGTTATATCTATCCCTTGAGAATCAAGGTTCATTAGATCTCAATTAACAACATTGGCAAATATATAATTTATATCAACAAAAATTTCAAGCACATGTACTAATTTATTTGTTCAAGTACTGGCCTATTACAAATAACTACCTACCTGTGGCTTCGTATATTTCTAAAAAAAAAGCCGCACAATATGTACACTTCCTAAAATTAAGATTGGACTGTTTATTTCGACAGTCCGAAATAAAAATTCATAAGCAAATTGTAAATCTAAAAATCTTAACGTATAGATTGGATGCATAAAAGATGTAAAATTCTGTATGACGTTAAAAATTAAGTACAAGGTGCAGAACCAGGAATCTGTGTTATGAGTGAGGAAACTAACCTACCCCTAATCACATCAAAAATTGAAAATAGTGGTAACAATAAACAATATAACTCCTATACACACGTATGGGCGCCAATTTGTTACGCCTCCTATTTCCCAGCAGGGTTAAAGGAGGGTAACTACAACGGGTAGTTAACAACAGTCAACTACACCCTACGAGAAATATTGTGGTGTCCCGACTTCTCGTCCGCGGAGAGTGGGTGGGTAAATAGTTTGGGTAGTCTGTGGTTATTTGCTTTATGGTTGGTAGGACAAACGAACTACTCGGTAGGCGTAAAAGGATATATATTTTTGATTGACAGACTTATGACAGCGCTTGGCTTGCCTTTTTAATTGACTACAAAGAATGTGGAATGATTTTATGTTTATCCAATCATAACTATAATATGCCTGCTATTCAGCTTAATTATTATTTAGAATTCAAAGAAAGTTTCCGCAGAAGTATACTTCGGGGATTACATGGACTTTCTGGTAAATATAAAGTTTAACTAATTTATTGTTAACCTACTACCTAGTTTGAATTGTTACTAACTAATTACCTTACTTAAACTACAACTTAATATCTATTTTAGGCATTCCAATAAGTATTATTGAGAAGAATTATACGTTAAGTAGAGATGTTCATGTGTCCTTCAATAATTGGTTAAAAAGGATGTACATATATTGGGGAGATAGTCAATCTGTAGCACACTCCTCACACCACTAGTGAACCGGTATATAACAAGTTGGAAAGATCTTACTTGAGTGCTATTCCTCCTTATGATGGTACCTACAAATTCCTTCTCGAACTGGGTACGTACTGATGCGAAGTTGAGTTGGGGAGGCGTATAGAACAAGCTGGGTAGGAGAAGAGTTGAAGGCTTCCCTGGAGTACTATAGGTAGAGCTTACTTCCAAGCAGCCAGCCAATATCGACGACGTAAAGCATGTACAGATGAAGATAGTAGCAGAATAGTAGTAGAAGATGCACAAGAAGAAGAAAAGAGGAAAAAGAAGGTCTGAAAAGAAAATAGAGTTCAAAGACACTGCTGGTAACTATGCCAGCCCTATGAAAAGAGGTATTACTTACCCTAGATGGCATGTGACCTTTAGGTGAGTTTGTTTTTCAATCAGGAGCTATATCCATAAATTTATGAACTCTTACAACTGGATTGTACAAGAGAATCCTGATTATGGTTAATTTTCCTGGTTCACTAAAGCCGCAAAATGCGAAAGTTAACCAACCATGTATATCCAGGAAATAACCAAAACAAAATGGAGGTCAAAAGTCAATGCCTTCTCTCCATGGCCTTGAAAGATCAACCGAGGTCTTGTGCCTTGTGGCAAAGGGGTCAAGATCAATGATGGTTATCTGAATACTTGAGGAATCCAGACTCCTTTGGCTTTTGTCAAAGACTAAGAGATTCAAGGTTACCATCAGAACCAGTTATCCAGTGTCAACAATAATTAATTGTTATAATGTAAATAGTTGTTAATATTATATTATTGTATTAAGGTAACAATTAAATCATTTATGCATCCAAGCCACAGCTGTTTATTGACTATTTATCTAATTAATGTTTATATTTTAGGGTGAACCGTAACAACTCCCCCCTTACCAGGAAAGAAAAAAAAATTTTATTTGTTTTCTCGACAACGAGAGAAACCGGTAGTGAATGATTAGCATCATCTAAGGACTAAACTTACAACTAACTATACATGATAAAGAAGACAAATAAGAAAAAAACCAGAAATCAAGTACTTAAATCATTTGAATGTCTACTACTATCTACTAATTTCAATCCGATTCTGACTCAGAATGGTCAGGGTCGGGAGGATGACTCTTCAGATCCTTGGCGTGCCAAACCTCTTTAGGGCGACCGTTTGTATCCATGAGCTCGTAGGACCAAGGCGAAAGAACTTCAACAATGGTGTAGGGTCCTTCAAATTTGTTAGCCAATTTCGCGGTTATACCCTTAGATTTGTCAGAGTGGTTATATACTCGTTTCCAGACCCGTTGGTCGAGGGTAAATCTTTCATCTCTTCGACGTAGATTATACCGTATGCGAGAATTGTTATGGGATTTCTTGATCCGATCGGCCACATCCTTAAAAACTTCTTGTATAGCTTTCGTTCTAGCCAGAGGATCATAAAGATCATCAAAGTCTGTCGGAGGAGTAGTTCCGCGTCCTCGTAGGTCTAACTCTCGTGAAAACATTACGAAGTTTGAAGATAATTTGGTCACTTCGTGTATCGCGCATGCCACTTTTTGTAGGTACTTGTCCCATAGTCGATGGTTATCGGACACATACGCACTAAGCATAGTTTTTAAGACACGATGGTAACGTTCGACAGCATTACCCTGGGGTGAAAAATTAGCCAAGAACCTCTTCTCTACATCGTACTTCGCTAGAATAGATGTGAACTGGTGGCTCCGAAATTGCTTACCATTATCGAGTATCACTTTTTCAGGAACACCAAATAACAGGAAAACTTGATCTTCGACGATCTCAGCAATTTTTGGAGCTGTCGCATTCCTCAAGGGGAAAAACAAAACAAACTTACTAAAAACATCGTTAATGGTAAAAATATACGAATAACCATTAGACGATCGAGGAAGAGGACCAACTAAGTCCATGCTCAGAATCTGCCATGGTCGGGTCGTCGTAGGGGAGAGGCTTAACATTAACCCTCTTGGTGGTTTTTGCTCGGGTTTCGTTTTCAAGCAGGTTTCACAACGCCCTATATAACGAGCTACATCTGCTTTCATCTTCGGCCAGTAGTAGTGGAGGTTCACTCGATTCAGCGTTTTGTAGATTCCCAAATGTCCACAGGTTGGAGGATCATGATGCTCTCGTATGATGGCTGTACGGTTTTCTTTAGGAACTACCAATAACCATTCCCTGTTCGGAGATTGCAAGTCGGGATACACTACTTTAGCTAACTTGAATAACTGACCATTTTCAACTCTCCAATCAGGATACTTGTCGGGTTTTTCGGTGACTTTATTGTATTGACCTTTATACCAAGGATCTCTGACAGAATCTATAGAGACGATGGTGTCTACGGCCTCAATACGGGGAACAGATCGTGATAAGGTATCAGACACAACATGATCAGCTCCTTTCCGGTGAACGATCACAAAATCGTGCTGCTGGAGTCGTAGTGCCCAACGGGCTACACGTCCAGCTTGGTCTTTGAAATTAAAGAGCCATTTTAGGCTATAGTGGTCAGTCACTACCGTGAAATGGGTACCCTCCACATAAGGTCGAAATTTTTCCACTGCATGTAATACTGCTAAGCATTCTTTCTCGGTGGTACTGAATTTTCGCTCTGCTTTCGTCAAGGATCGACTCAGGTAAGCAATGACTCTCTCGCCATCATCATACATTTGAGAGAGAGTAGCACCAATGCCAAAATCACTAGCATCCGTCTGGATGACAAACGGCAAATCGAAGTTTGGACAAGTGAGAATGGGAGCTGAGATAAGGTGCTCCTTAATTTTTACCATAGCGGTTGCACACTCATCATCCCATTCGAACTTGGAATTTTTATTCAAAAGAGCTGTAAGTGGAGCAATTAGGCTTGAGAAGTTTGGAACAAACCTCCTATACCATGAAGCCAAGCCTACCACTCTCCGAACGTCAGAGACCGTCTTTGGATCCGGAATATTGATGATGGCCTCCACCTTTTCTGGATCAACCAATAAGCCAGAGGAGTTCACAACATAGCCGAGATATTTTAATTCAGGCTTACAAAAATGGCATTTTTCTCTATTGAGTGTTAAATTCGCGTGAGAAATCTTGTCTAGAACCTTGCGTAATACTTCCAAATGCTGTTCAAACGTGGGGGTACAGATGATTATATCATCAAGATAAACGAAAACAAACGGTTCCAGGTCAACACCTATGACACGGTCAATAAACCGCTGCCATGTTGCCGGCGCATTATGTAGCCCAAACGGCATGCGTTTAAATTGGAACAGTCCCCTCGTTGGAACAACAAATGCGGTAAGGGGTCGAGACGCTTCCGCCACCTTGATCTGCCAATAGGCTGATTTTATGTCCAGCGTGGTGAGGTACTTCGCGTCCCTTAGTTTGTCCAGAGTGGCACTGACAAACGGAATAGGGTACGCATCATTTCGCTAACCTCGTTTAATTTTTTATAATTAACGCAAAATCGGTAGGTTCCATCTGATTTTCTCACGAGAACTATAGGTGAAGCCCAAGGTGAGGTTGAAGGTTCAACTATGTCATTCGCCAGCATATGATCTAGGTCAGAGTTCACTTGACGTTGAAGGGCAGGTGAGATGGGATAATGGCGTTGTTTGATTGGTTGAGCCTTTGTATGGATCTCGTGTTCGACGAGGTGAGTACACCCTAACCGGTTTCCTATGGCCTTGAACGTAGGCTCTATCAAGTCATCAAGCTGCGCCTTTTAAGCTACCGTCAGGTGTTCTACGGACTGGATCGCCGCCACTTGGGTACAAGGTAGGTCACTATCCGACCTGAAAGACCATTGTCCGGAATAGAGATCAGGTACAATACCCATACTCCTCCAGAAATCAATCCCCAGTATGATAGTTTGTGGGAGGCTAGGTACTACCATAAGCTCCAACACTCTCACCCTATCTTGTAATTGGACGGGTACAGTTACGGATCCAATTATCTTGCACTTCCCACCGTTTGCGACCACGCATTCTCTAGAAGAAAAGGAAGTGTTGAGGGAGCAAACCGATTCAAGTAGGTTCCATCCTAAGCTACCAACCACAGTTACCGAACATCCACTATCCAAAAGGGCTAGGAAATTTTGACCTAAAATATTAATAGATAGATATGGTCTTGTGTCCTGTTTAGCGTGACTAATAACAAAATCCAAAAGAAATGGTAATGACGGAGGACACGAATTGGAGGAGGTCGGATTCTCAACAGCAAGTCCCAACCGACCTATTGAGGACTTGTCTTCATGTTTTTTGTACATGATGGGCAGTTCTTCACCATCACTCCTTCGTAACCGCACTTGAAACAAAATTTGTTTTTAGGTTCGGGACAGGTGCGGAATTTGTGATCATCCTTCCCGCAATTCCAGCATTTTGGACGCTGTTCCTGTGAGGAGCTTTGTCGATTTTGGGTAGCTGTACTTGCCGGAGTCGAAGAAGTATTCTGATTTCTTCTTGGTTGGGTGGTTGAGTGAACTGCAGAAACGTTAGTGACTTGAGCGGGTCGATGATATGCCATTCCTGGCTCCAACAACGTTCTGTAAGAGGTTGGAGGTGGCACAAACCTTTTCACCCTCTCTTCCGTCTCTTCGATTGTCCTACCTAAACGTAGCAACTCTCGAACCGAATTGACAGGTTGGATAGACAATTGTGTTTGTATATAAGGAAGGAGATTCCTCCTTATTATATTCACTCTCCCCTCTTCCGAAGGAGGCTGATCTAATCGCCGAAACAGGTTTTCCATAGCCGTAACGAAAGTAAGTACCTTCTCCTGGGATCCTTGAGTACGTCGGCGGATTTCATCCCAGAGGCTATACTCATAGTCATAGGGTCGAAATGCTTCCCTTAACTGAGAGACCAAATCGTCCCATGAAGCGAAAGAACTGGTCCTGAACCATAGCAACGCATCCTGTACGAAGAGTTCTGGGGCAGAACGGAGAAGCTGTTGTTTGCTAATCCCACGGGACATTCGTATCTCTTCCACACGTTCCAAAAAATCATTGACGCTGGTACGTCCGTTGTATTTCAAATTCCATTTGTGAATATGAGGGTAATTATCGTACTCTGGTCTAGTCGATCTGTTAGTCGGAATCGGTGAGATGTGAAGATCATCTAACGGATGAGCATTTCCACTGAATGGGTCCGGAGTCTGGTACGCAAATCGACTGGATTCTCCAACTGTGGCTAGTCTAGACATCTCAGATGCAAACCGAACTTTGGAAACGTTTCTAGAATATTCATCTTCTTGCGAAGGGACTGGGTCCTCCTTATACATGTTGGGGTGACATCGATGATTGACTTGAGCTGAGACGGTTATTGGAGAATCTTCGTCAAGTTCTCGATGGCATGAGTCTCCATCTTCGATATCTATAAGATCTCCCACAATAGGTAAACTCCTCGAAATTCTTGGGACTGGCGGATTTGGTTCGTCCAAGAGGGATCTATTTGTTTCTCTCCCGGGGAGAGGAAAAGAGTAATTGTGCTGGACTCTTCTGCCATCTGCCAAATTAACGGAGCTGGCTCGGTGGATCCAATCTTCGTTCCCTTGAATACGATCAGCTTGAGACTGTGTTCTTCTGTTTACCGGGGCGGCTACGCCGGCCCAATAGTCAACTGGCTGGACTACGTCAGTTCTATATTCTGAAGGGAGAAACCTCTTTGGTCGATTTTCCCTTTCATGTGGTCTACGATCTTCATATGCCAAATTAAGGTTCCCATATAGTTCACGACACTGGGATGCCAATATGGATATTTTTGCTTCTTCTTCTTTGTTCGATCCAATACTTCTCTCTAATCGTCTCGATAGATGTTCCAAACGTGAGTAAATTCGTCGAAAGTCATTCTCAGCATTTTCGGAGTCGAATAGTTCAATCTCTTGCGCCATTTCATCAACTTTCTTCTTACATATATCCAATTCTTCCTCAGATGCTACCCTTGGTTCTATTTCAGGTCTAAACCCCATTTCTTTTTCTTTGCGCAACGCTTGTCGCAAAGCTGCTCGTTTTTCATCGACTGTGGGATAAACCGGTAGACCTCTAATATGTAACTCATACGCCAATTCATCACTTTTCAAACGATTAACCTCCATTTTTATTTATACAGGGATATATGGAAATAACAAATCCCTCCCCCCTTTCCAGGAGAAAAAAAAAACTTCCTGCCAACAATGTAAAAAAAATTGTAATTTTTTTTTCTAGGCTAAGTGTAGGTTAAGTTGTACATAAGTTAAGTAGTTATAAGTTTTGTATATATCTCGGAGTTTCTTTTGTTTTTTTTTCTTATATTTTTAGAATTTTTCTTTTTATTTCGGATTTTTAGAATTTACCTTTTTATTTTCAATTTTTAGAATTAGTTTGATTTAACAACCTAATGTAAACCCCAAAAAACAAATATTGAATAAAAATATGTACCTAACAACTTGAATAATTCTTCCTAAGTAAAACCAGCTAATAATAAATGAAATAACCTATTGTTATCCTAATAAATCCCACTTGCTGAATATTTAGACCCAAAAGTACTCAGCTTCAAGTTAATTGCGCAAAAACCAAATTTAATACAACACCAGTTATATCTATCCCTTGAGAATCAAGGTTCATTAGATCTCAATTAACAACATTGGCAAATATATAATTTATATCAACAAAAATTTCAAGCACATGTACTAATTTATTTGTTCAAGTACTGGCCTATTACAAATAACTACCTACCTGTGGCTTCGTATATTTCTAAAAAAAAAGCCGCACAATATGTACACTTCCTAAAATTAAGATTGGACTGTTTATTTCGACAGTCCGAAATAAAAATTCATAAGCAAATTGTAAATCTAAAAATCTTAACGTATAGATTGGATGCATAAAAGATGTAAAATTCTGTATGACGTTAAAAATTAAGTACAAGGTGCAGAACCAGGAATCTGTGTTATGAGTGAGGAAACTAACCTACCCCTAATCACATCAAAAATTGAAAATAGTGGTAACAATAAACAATATAACTCCTATACACACGTATGGGCGCCAATTTGTTACGCCTCCTATTTCCCAGCAGGGTTAAAGGAGGGTAACTACAACGGGTAGTTAACAACAGTCAACTACACCCTACGAGAAATATTGTGGTGTCCCGACTTCTCGTCCGCGGAGAGTGGGTGGGTAAATAGTTTGGGTAGTCTGTGGTTATTTGCTTTATGGTTGGTAGGACAAACGAACTACTCGGTAGGCGTAAAAGGATATATATTTTTGATTGACAGACTTATGACAGCGCTTGGCTTGCCTTTTTAATTGACTACAAAGAATGTGGAATGATTTTATGTTTATCCAATCATAACTATAATATGCCTGCTATTCAGCTTAATTATTATTTAGAATTCAAAGAAAGTTTCCGCAGAAGTATACTTCGGGGATTACATGGACTTTCTGGTAAATATAAAGTTTAACTAATTTATTGTTAACCTACTACCTAGTTTGAATTGTTACTAACTAATTACCTTACTTAAACTACAACTTAATATCTATTTTAGGCATTCCAATAAGTATTATTGAGAAGAATTATACGTTAAGTAGAGATGTTCATGTGTCCTTCAATAATTGGTTAAAAAGGATGTACATATATTGGGGAGATAGTCAATCTGTAGCACACTCCTCACACCACTAGTGAACCGGTATATAACAAGTTGGAAAGATCTTACTTGAGTGCTATTCCTCCTTATGATGGTACCTACAAATTCCTTCTCGAACTGGGTACGTACTGATGCGAAGTTGAGTTGGGGAGGCGTATAGAACAAGCTGGGTAGGAGAAGAGTTGAAGGCTTCCCTGGAGTACTATAGGTAGAGCTTACTTCCAAGCAGCCAGCCAATATCGACGACGTAAAGCATGTACAGATGAAGATAGTAGCAGAATAGTAGTAGAAGATGCACAAGAAGAAGAAAAGAGGAAAAAGAAGGTCTGAAAAGAAAATAGAGTTCAAAGACACTGCTGGTAACTATGCCAGCCCTATGAAAAGAGGTATTACTTACCCTAGATGGCATGTGACCTTTAGGTGAGTTTGTTTTTCAATCAGGAGCTATATCCATAAATTTATGAACTCTTACAACTGGATTGTACAAGAGAATCCTGATTATGGTTAATTTTCCTGGTTCACTAAAGCCGCAAAATGCGAAAGTTAACCAACCATGTATATCCAGGAAATAACCAAAACAAAATGGAGGTCAAAAGTCAATGCCTTCTCTCCATGGCCTTGAAAGATCAACCGAGGTCTTGTGCCTTGTGGCAAAGGGGTCAAGATCAATGATGGTTATCTGAATACTTGAGGAATCCAGACTCCTTTGGCTTTTGTCAAAGACTAAGAGATTCAAGGTTACCATCAGAACCAGTTATCCAGTGTCAACAATAATTAATTGTTATAATGTAAATAGTTGTTAATATTATATTATTGTATTAAGGTAACAATTAAATCATTTATGCATCCAAGCCACAGCTGTTTATTGACTATTTATCTAATTAATGTTTATATTTTAGGGTGAACCGTAACAATATCCCAAAACGTTGAAGATTTGGTAATATGGTCTGACAATTGCCCTTCTCAAAATAGAAACAGTCAAATCGTGATGTGGTATTTTTATCTTCTTAAATTGAAACCAAATTTGAAAACGATCACTCATAAGTTTCTGGCTAAAGGGCATACTCATTTAGAAGCAGATGCAGATCACTCTCTCATTGAACGGGAAAGAAAGAAACTTTCTCAACTGAAGATAATCATGCCCTGGGACTGGCAGCAACTTGCAAGATTGTGTGGTAGAAATAAATCTTTTCATGTAACAGGAATGGATACAGATAATTTTTTAAACTTTAAAAGCCTATACGAAAGTAAGTCATCACCATTTATCGTAAGAAATAAAAAACGACACTGGAGGAAATTTCTTAATATCACAAGTTTGTCAGTTACAAGTGAGGCAAGACACACCTGGAGTTCTATTTTATAAAAACACGTTTAGTGACGATTTCTACTCTTACGCTGCCACTAGAAATACAAGGAGAAGTAACAACTTACCAGAATCTTTGACACAGATAAGAACCGGACTAAGGAAAATTTCTACAAAAAAATATCAGCACCTTCAGAAGCTTATAAAATTTATTCCCAAACAATTTCACAATTATTATCAAAATCTTCCTCACAGCGAAGAAAGAGACGAGGAAGACGACTGATTTTGTTATTTGAGTTTTTTATTTCTTTTTGAACCATTTGATTGTAAAGTAATATTAATATTAAAACATTTGTGTACTTAAACTTGTTTAGCTCAATCAAAATTTACAGACTGAGCGACTTAATATAGGTTAAGTCCATGAAACTTGTTTTTTTTGTAGCCGAAGTATGTTACATACTTAGAAAAAAAAACAACCATATTTTTTGTTAACATAGTGCTTCAGCATTTTTGTTCAGGTAATAAGACTGTTTAAATTGCTTACAAAAACATAAACAGGAACAGTGTAACCAAACGTGATATATTGAATGAAAAAATCTTTAAATTGAATTTTCTCAAAATGCTCGTTTTGGACTTAACATAGTTTACCTCTGGAGTACAGATATAGAAAGGGCACTTGGTCTCCTGAAGAATAGATTTCGAAGAATTTTAAATTGCTGTCCCTAAACAGATATTCAGCTAATCCCAACTTACGCATCGGCCTGTTGTGTCCTACACAATATTTGTTTGATGGGGAATGACTTATTTGATGTGGAGTTCATAAATGCAGACAATGTTAGAATTGACTTCATAAATAGGCATAGACATATTAATGATTTTTGGACAGTGGGAGGTCAACAGAAAAGGTAATGGATTACTAGAGATATTTGGCCAGAAGAACTATGGAATAAATGTTTTGGATCAATTGATTTATTATTTGCAGCCCCACAGATATGTAGTTCCCATTTTTTATTGCCAGCCTTTTAGGATCAGCACAGAAAATTTGTTTGTTGAAAAAGGTATTGTATCTAATTTACGAATTTCAGAGATTTGATTACAAAAATATTGGAAAGGTATATAATAGGCATGATGATAATAGGCATAAGAATCACTAAAATATTGATTTGATATAATTATTCAAGATACAGAGGTTCTACAGAAATCTTATTTTTCATTTTCATGTGTGATTACATTTATTTTAGTAAAAATATAAGCACAAAATTTAACCATCCGCCATCTTATCTCAAACTCCAATCAGAAGAGAGTGACGTCATATTTTCGCAAATATCTATGATCCGACCCGAACCAAATCCGAACATCTGTTTTGTCGTCTTTATATTATCTATGGTTTTGTATTTCCTTTGTTGCTGTTGGCTTTGCAATAATTAATGCAGATACATACAGAATAGTGATAGGAGAAGCTTCTGTTTTAGATTGACTATCTCTAATTATTTTGAAATGGCGTTTCAATGTGACCATCTTGGAGGAACATTGCTGAGACGACACTTGGTGAGCGTTGTGGAAATCAATTTCCATCCCTGTTTAAATTGCCCACTTACATTCATATTCTTTGTACAAGTCTACTAACAAAAGAATGGCTTCATGATCTCACATGAATTTTTTTGGAGATGCTGCAAATTTCATATCAAATTTTGAGTTGTTATTTATCTATAAGTTATACTGACTTTTATTGCTTCACCTGATATTAAATCATCCCTTACTGGATCCGACGGGTCAGAATCGTTTTGGTTTCTACATTGAGGGCCTGCAAATAGCGTCTAGCATAATCTGGATCTGAAAAGTTCATGATTCAAGTGCGAAGTAGCTATATAAAAATAAAGAACGAACCTTCTAAATTAGTAGCGGTCTCAGCATCAACCTCTACACTAAATCCATCCAGTTCAACACGATACATTTTTTTATAGATTGCACTGATTGTTGATAGAAATAAGGTTATCTACATAGATTGCCAATAAAAAAATCTGTCTCAACGCTCTAAACCACAGATCGCCTACTCTCAACAAATACATAACCTAACTTATTCCAATTTGGGCAAGGGATACTGGGAGTACATGACCACTTCTCTAACAGTAGTATCAGTGAAAAAAATATGCGATCTCTTACTAAAAACGAGTTATGAATTTTCGAAAATTTTGAAAATGTGTTCAGATGAGTACTGCTCTGGTTTTATTGACACATTATAATTTTCATAATGATTTGTTATAACTGATATATAATGTTAGTGAAACACCATATTTGCTTTTTACGATATTAATTTAAAAAAACACAATGATATTGATATATGTATATCTCTTGTAAATTCTTTTTTCAATTCCACAAAAATATATGTATTTTGACGTTTTCGTCTAATATGACTGACACAGTTTCGTCTGTTGCCTTGTAGCTCAGCCCTTGTAGTCGTGAAACTTGTACCTGTAACATATTATTGACTACAATATGATGGGTAGATATTTTATGGATTATTAAATAATTACTACAACTGCTCATTTCAGAGATTTATTATTCCATACTCGTCTATAATTAAGGACTGGTACAACAGAACACAAATAAAAAATGAAAGAACCACCTTTTTAGTTTAGTTCCAAAACTGAATTAAATATAAAATACCTATACAGGGTGTAATACAAATATCCATTTGTATACATACATCACAGTACCTACATATTTAGAGAATTGCGAAACGTCGACCCGTCGCGTCTCCATGTGAAATACAAAGGGGAATGGAATACATATGTATGTCCCTCTCCCGCTCTTCATCTCTCCACCTTAAATGACTTGGTGTTGACTGACAGACGTAGTGATTCTAGCATAGCTACCCAACCCCTGACACAGATCAGAGAATAATATCTGTTTCGATAAGCTATTACATGTGATTTAAGAAAAATTAGTATTCTTCCAGTTAGTTGAACATACTTTTATTAATCTCAACAAACCCAACCTAGCTAAGCCATGCCAAAACAAACTTAACCTAACTTCAAGCCATTAGAAACATAACCTATGTAACTAATTAAGCAATCCAAACCACGCGGTAGAAATGCCACCAAATTGACGTTGGTTGGCACACTAAGTGACAGGCTTCATAACCAAAGTATCGATTTCGTTTGTGTTGCCGTGTTGAATCGTGTTTTCAAATATTTTGGTGTGTTTTTTCTATTAAATAAACTGAATTTATTTATAATAGACAGTAAATATCTTCAAAAATTATCAGCGGAGAATCCAGATGTTGGTGACAGGTAGGTTTAACTGCAATTTATTCTGTTGTTTACCTGTGTAACCATTGTTTTGTTTTTAGGTATCGACTGAAATTGAAATTAATAAGCGGCTTGGACCGGTTTATGATTAATTCTCAGGATCTTAACTATACTATTAATGGAGTTCCACCTATCACAAACATGGATATAATTTCTTAATTGGTTTTTACCCATAGTTTTTATTCGGACAACAAATGAAGGCATTCAAAAGTTTGCAGGCATATAAATATTTTGAGTCTGGATTTTTTTCACAAAAAAGAACCAAGATAGTTGATGGTTTTCACATTTTAATTGGAAAAGTAAGATTTTTGGTTTATTTCCTAATAATAATTATAATGTAATTGAATTAATTTTACTAAAATACATTTTCAATTTCAGGTGAAACACTTTGAAACCATTAGAAGCCTGGGCAATTATTGCAAAAGGTGGAAGTGTGTGCACTGCCCACTGTACTTGCATGGCGGGGAACAGTGAGGTTTGCAGCCATATAGATTTATCACTTTTTGCTGCAAAGTATACTTACTCCGGGAAACAAGCATTGTCTTGCACAGATATGCAGGCATCGTGGCCAATGCCAAGTTTGTCTAGCCAAGTGTCAACGGTGCGTGTTGGAGAAATGGTCTGGGAAAAAGAATCTGTTCAGGAAGCAAATTGTGATATACCTCCCGTGTCAAATGAAGAACTAAACTCCATGCTGGAAAACTTTTCTAAGATGGGCAAAAGTTCTACTCTTATGAGGATCGTGGAGCAAAAGAAATCTCAAAGCGATCAAACAAAAAGATTGCTTCGATTTTGAATACATTTAAAGAAAAATATATCTTTAAATCATATGTTGGTCTAATGTAGATTTGCAAAGCAACTGATTTATCTATAAACAGGGTACAGATAAATCAAATTGAACAGGCTACTAGAAGCCAGAGCGAAAATCAAAACTGGTATGCTCAAAGGGCAGGCAAAATAACTGCTCCTAAATTTAAGTTGGTTTGTTCCACAAATAAAAGTGAACCTTCTCTGTTACTTATAAAATCTATTTGCTATCCAGTGAAGCTACTTTTTACCACCAAGGCCACTTCTTGGGGTTTGGTCCATGAGAAAGATGGTGTAAATGCATATCGAAATTCAATGGAAGAAGAAAAACATGAGAATATTGTGGTGAACGAAGTTGGACTTTTACTAAGAAAAGGTGGCCACAGTTAGCCGCCACTCCTGATAAATTAGTATTTTGTGAGTGACTTCATGTTTGGCGAAAAAAAATGAAAAGATTTTTTTAAGGAAAAATCATGCATATTATTATCAGGTGCAAATGCAACTTTTTGTCACAGAATTGAACTATTGTGATTTTGTTATTTGGTCTCCCAGTATCTTCTTTAGGGAGAGAATATTGCCAGTGGCCTTGAAATTTTATGCCGAAGTAATAATGTCAGAGCTATTGGGAAGGTTCTTTACCAGAGAGAAAGGTATGGCCAGAATTATCCATTGACATAAATGTAAGGAAGTTGATGATGGGAGACCAATGATAAAATGCGATGGAGATGAATGTAAAACACAATGGTTTCATTTCCAGTGTGTGGGACTTGACGATGTTCCCACTTCTTCATGGTTATGTGGGGAATGCTGTAAAAAACAAAATCTTACTACCCACTAAACTTCATAACAAATTACTTTATTGAAAAAAAAATCATAAAAATGTATTAAGAGACTAAAACCACTAAAATTTCCTTTTAAAAACACCGAAGCAAGTTACTTTTCCATAAAGTTTTAGAAACTCACCAGTTAGAAAATGTTTGCTGCAGACTCTCTGATATTTTAGCTTTGATTCGGTTAAACCATCACGCTTTATGGCAGCTCTCCACAAGGCCCTGCGTGTTTTCTATAACTCATTTTTATGTGGCTAATTGGGTAAACTGAATATGCTGGGAATTCTATAAAACGACACATTGTCACGATCGCCTCGACATCCGCAGTTAACAATAATACAAGTCACTGGCTTAAAAATAATAAATTTCTCTAAAAACACTGGAGAAATAACAAACAACAAAACTAGCTGGAAGATACAAATAGAAAAACACTCTTTTCACGCAAGCCCAAACGGTTGTTTACATACATGTGTGCCAGCCACTGTCATTCGTAATTAAATTTGACAGATCGTTGGATTGCCTGATGATGGCTGCATAAGCTTGTTAGAAATACCTACCATTATGTTCACTTTTTGTTCACTATGGCTACGTTCATAAACATACTCCAGTGAGGAGAGAAGAGTATGATCTCGTGAATAGAAAAGTGTGTTTGATGGTTATTCGGAGTAACCGTTCAGAGGCTACATCGGCCGGTGGCAAATCAAATGTCATTGTGTTGTGTATGAGCTTTGGGTTTTATTTTTCATTTCGAAAATAGAATAATAAAAATAAAAATCAACTCTGATATGTTCACATTAGACCCCAATGAACTATGTAATATTGAACTATGTAATAAGCAGGTACATAAAATTTCAACAAAATTATCATCAATCAAGAGGACTTTGGAGAATATGTGTGGTCCTCTCCAGGATAATTTCTCTTTGAAAGAGCAGTAATATTCTTCAACTGGACTAAGAATTCTCTTTGCAGACTCCATTTTTCCTGGTGGCGTTTAGTTCTAGCTGATCTAATGCGATAATTTCTTGATTGCAGCTTTGGTATTGCCTTCGACTAGTAAGTCGCCTGCATTTGAAGCTCCCCCACGGAAAAAGAGTAAAGTAGCTGAAGCACAGGAAATTAAAGACAAAATGGATAATGCGTATTCTTTATTACAACGTGTAACTAACAAACCGGCCAAAGAACGAAATGTGTGTTCCATATATGGAGAACTAGTAGCTGCAAAACTACAGGAAATGGAGGAGCACACTAGGGAAGTTTGTATGCATCATATTGATAACATATTGTTTGAAATGAAAATGAAGTCTCGTACGTCACATGCTAATAATGAGATAAATCCTACTCGCCAGCTGAATATTAATTTATCTACACATGACTATCAACAAAGCTCACCATCACCTAGCTCCCTGTCTTCAAGGTCCAACCATACTTTATCACCACAAAATGTAACTCAGAATAAAAATACGAATTCTACTTGGCAATTGGAAAATGGATCTAGACACAGCTCACCATCACCTAGCTCTCACCTTTCATTAAGTTCGAACCATACTGTTTCACAATATCCGCAGTCACTCTCACATCGAGCAGCATTCCACTCATCTCAAGAAACTTTACCATCACAGAATGCCATTCAAAATGCTGATATTCCTGCTGATGAGGATGCGGACGGGACTTTGGTAACCTTCTTTACTAATTTCCAATAATGTTACTTTTAATTTCTTGAATAAACAGTGTTAAAAAGTTTTCCTCGAAGTTTTCTTTAATCTAAAAATAATTACTTACCTTAACATAATCCTGTAAAACAGCAATGATAGCACTACAAACTTCTGGGACTATTTCGGAAATAAGCTGTGGTGAAACTTTGAACAAATAGTGAAGACTTTTAAAACTGTCTCCTGTTGCAAGGAATCGTAGAGTTATGGCAAGGCGCTCATTTGCTGGAATCGCTTTTCTCCACTTGGTATCTTTGGTCCCACTTTTGAAAGTAAATAATTAAAATCATCGCTCGCCATTCGACAAAAATTTTCAAATTTTCCGGATGGTTCCTTGAGCAGTTCTGTCACTAGGTTTGTGGCACTATAGTTAAAAGAAAAACATTTTAAACAACCGGAATATCTTCAAAAGGCATATAAAAATTGAAGAATGATGTTATATTTCAAAAGACACATTGAAAACAACAAATTATTTACAGCTTCATTACCAACGTTTTTCTGCTTTTATTCAGTGAAACCATCCACCATCTCCTTCTTCTGGGCTTTTTCTTTATTTTGTTTATTAGCACACTACCACAAGACATTACTACAAAAGCAGCCAAGCTAATGACGAGCTCTGTATCATTATCCATTGCAGCTGTAAACACAACCTATACTGAATATTCGTTATTCCCAAACAGATTTCGTTGCCTAACGAATGGCGATTATCTGGTTTAGGTGCTTGCCATTTGGTGATTACTCCGCGCACACCTTGCCGAGTAACTCAACTACTTGCCACTCTGCGAGCAGTCGCTCGGTACTCGCCGAATGCCGCATGTCTGGCGCCGCCTTTACATGGAAATCGGCAAGCTACTTGTATTTGCCGTACGCAGTCGGTAAATTAAACAAGTCAAAGGCAACAAGTAGCGAGTCAAGTAGCAGCACCACACTAATCGACAAGTTTGTACAAGTAAAAAACTAGTACATAGTGAATGTTGTTGTTGTTTGGTTCTCAAATATGGAGTAGTCCAATGAAATTACTATAGAATTTTTAAATTTATATGAAAATGAAAATATTATTTGGGACCCCAGTCACAAACAACATAAAAACCGAAATGAAGTTCATGACGCATGGAAGAGAATACAATCTAAGTTTTCTTTGAAAGTATCTGTGGCAGAGTTGAAGAAAAAAAAAGAGTCGTTAATGGCAACGTTTAGAAATTGTATGAGCAAAATTAAAGCAAGTGAGAAGAGTGGCTCAGGTACTGACGAGATATACAAACCTACCTGGTTTGCGTTCACAATAATGGCCAGGTTTTTAACTCATCATGATACGCCAAGAAAAACGATTAATTCTGATGTAAGTAATAATTTTATTATCCATTTTTACAATTGAGTACATTAACAATATTTATCTTCAGAACCTGTTAACTGCAGTACCATCAGCAGGCCATACGACAGACTCAACAGTTACTCCATCACCGACAAATTCAGAAACACATTCACAATATTCCAATCCACCATCGGTTCCTTCAGAAAACGTCAATAATGCAAAAAATTATTACGAATGTTTTCATTCATAACTTTTTTCTAATTATTTTAGTTACAGAATGTAAATTACTTTTTGTCAATCTTTTTTTTTAAATTGTGTTAAGTAAATAAATACATGAAAAAAATAAATAATTTACCTTAATGAGATGTTGCAATTCTTGAATTAACGCTTTGCATACTTCTGGTATAATTTTTGATATCAACTGTGCGGAAACTTTAAAAAGATAATGGAGACTTTGGTAGCTATCACCAGAAGCTAAAAATCGCAATGTTATTGTCAGTCGTTCCTTTGCTGGAATAGCTTCTCTTAACTTTGTATCTTGCTTAGAGATGTGACATTCAACTTTATTTAACAAATATTCGAAATCTTCGAAAGACATTCGACAAAAGTTCTCGAATAAGTCAGGTTCCTTTAGAATATCCGCCATCATGTCTGTACCACAATATCTACGAAATTAAATGCAAATGAAGAAATGAAGGTATTTATTTAAATGATTCAACATACCTTTCTCTGCTTCTGTTAAAAGATGAAACCCACCACCTTCGTTTTTTTCGTTTTGGTTTCATTAAAATATATGCACCGCTTATTACAACAATTGCTGCTGCTGCCTCTGTGTCACTATCAATCTCCATGATTGTACTAATTATCTTTCACAAGTACTTGTGGTATCCGCAAAAATTGGCATTTGCCAAGTAGCCGCGTAGTGTATCGACCATACTTGAACTTGTACATGTACATGATCAAGTACAAGTACTTGCCAAGTATCGCGTAGTGAGTAGCCGGCTTTACACTAATAGCAACAGCTGCTGTTATCCTACCCGACCGATTCCGGAGATGGATTTCCGTGCACGAGGTGAGGGAATTTAGGAATTATGTTGTAAATAATTTCTTCCATTATAGTCAATCACGCCTGACTTCTTTTATTAATAAATTTTAAACGGCTGTATCATTGATTAAAATTAAAGTATTTGTGTACAGTTTCGAAATAAAATTTATATTGTTGGCTTCACTTTTTGGGAAAAGAGATATATTTGAGAAATTCCAAGGATTGTCGTTGCCAGAGCAGGTAGATTCTGCCTTAGCAGGTGCTAACATTTCGAGGAATTTCATAGGCGTTGAGCGAAATAATCTCACGAGTGTTCGCTTCATAAGCAGGATCACAAATGAGAGGTTTTCGGATTCAATTGTCTAGCTTTCATTCAAGTGAGTAATTTAGCACCAACGGCTGTGATAACGTCAATCTAAAAACAGGTTCCGACAACCGTGATAACCTGAAATAATCTCGTACATGTACGCTGCCAAAGTAGGTACAACATTCGGGAGGTTTCCAGACAAATTGATTAAATTTCCGTTTTGGGTATCGACAACCGAAGGTTTTTCATAAATAATTAATTTTGTTTTGATTGAATCTCTACACATACATTAAGAAACGCTTAATTAGACCCCGCTAATACCTTAATAATGCTTTCTTTGTGTATTTATCATCTGACCGCTAGTTAAGATTCACTATTTCACCTGCATCTAGTCATACCAGTAAGCCTTGCACCTCAGCTTGTACGTATCTTGTAAAGCGAATTGAACTAATTTATTGCTTGGTGTTGTGGTTTTTGGTTTAAGTAATAACGTAGTTAGTTATTGTGATATACTATTAAATTTCACCTAACTTTGTTATCAAATTTCATTCATAGTGGATCGTATCTCTGGCAAAATGTGTAATGGAATATTTCATTTCATGACATTCCAACGGTATGATAGTCTACTAGAAATGGAATCCAGTAACGTGCACGTTCCAGGAACGGTTTTTATTAAGATAGCGCGTTTTTTTCGCTTTTATTAGAAATGTTGTTAATGGAACGCGTTTGTTGTTAATCTTTTGTGTATGATTATTCATCTTCTGAAAACATGTATAGGTACTCAGTTTTGTGATTTTGTGCTATCCTGATAACGCAGGTAAGTAATTGATTATTGGAAATTACAATAATAACAATCATATAGTCATGTCAAAGAATGGACCATATAACGCCTGAAGTAGGAAAAATGAAGCAATTACCACTAAGTTTATAAATTTTATTTGAAATAAGAAGTACACAGCAAATAAAACATAACATCTATTAATGACAAACAGGAAGAACAATAAATGTAGTGAATCATTTTGAGTTGCATAGGTACAATGTGAGGTGAAACGATTTTTTGAGGGGGTAAGAAGCATTAAAAGGTTTATAATTGTAAATAGTGATTAGGTAACGACGCTAAGTACAAAAAATAGTGAAACAGTCACCCTCTCACCGTTATTATTGAAATACAGAAAAATATGCATAATGTGGAGTACAAAAATAATTAAATATAATATTGAAAAGTAAATAGGCTATGGGCATTTCCACAACAAACTTGAAGAACGAAGTACATCACAGTACATGAACCATAAAATGGCGTGAAACAGCGTGTAAAACGACAATGTGAGACATGCGTGCAATATCTAGAATAACTACCAACAGCGTTACAGATTTCATTAAATTATAAATTTCATTAGTGTGTTTAGAACTGATCCAGCAATCTAGGTGGCTTTACTCTCGGATCTTCAGAGTTCCCATACCCTGAAGGTTACCTAGACCCGTGGTGGGGAGAAGCGGTGCATGTAGAACTACCAAAGTGACAGACATTTCAAAACTTTCACTATTTCGCTATAAACCTCCGTCCCAATGGTCGTGATTCACCCTGTAAAATACAAGATTTATTATTATTTTATTCACCTTTTTTCCTGATATATACAGGGTTTCCCGTGAATAAGTACCGTAAATTGGAGGCATGATGGAGCGTTCAGAAATATTCAAAATACCCGAATGCAACATTTCTTTAACCTTCCTAGTTTGTGAGATACAAGCTGTTAAAGGTGCAGAAGAAATACACATTATTTAATTCCACATCTTCCTTGGAAAATAATGTATAGCTAGAATAAAAGTTGAATTTTTTAATATAGAGCGGCTTGTAGATTGAAATTTAAGGAAAATCACCAAGCCTGAAAACAGATTAGTTATTGAATTTAGTTTTAAATTTTATGCTTATTTTAGATTGTATCGTTTGATTTATAAATTAAACCTGAATATCCCATAGGTTATAGGAAGCAGGCATATATTGTAAGAATGATTCTTCTACTAACGAATTCTTTTGGATGATTACGTCTACACAACAAATTATTCAATTCGATTCATTAACACTGGGTTTATTTCTTTGGATCAACCACTGAACAGCATTACTCGTGTAGAAAATGATGGAATGTGAGTACTTATAATCACACCTTTGTGCCTGAAATATACATAATTTGATATTCTTAATAACAAAATACCCATTTGAAATAGAAGGAATATTGATATTATTTTTTCTCTTTTAGTGAATCTCTTATACAGGGTGGGGCAATCTTCTGACATCGGAGGATTACATCATTGTGGTACGAGATAAAACTTTGAGGTTTTGTGTGAGCTGATACAGTTACTGAGGGCTCATTTTGAAAATACTTTCGATTCTACAGGGTGTTCCAAAACCACGTAGCAGCACAAACTTACATTTTTTCAAATGGAACATACTATATTTTGTTCAAGAATCGAAAAGATCTGACCGAGAGCGTTACAGAAATATAGCATTCTAATATATTATATAGGGGCTTTAAAAAGATATGGCCAATTATTGGTAAAAAAGACCTCCTTTTTAACATTCTGTTGAACAGTAAATCAAAATAAATCAAAAGTTCTTTATATTCCATTGTCATTCACATATCATTGGCTGTGCTCAGTATTGATTACTTTTTTTATCTGTGGCTTTTTTAATACAGGGTGAAACAAAACGCAAATCAAGCCATATCTCAAAATTTTAAATGAATCACCCTATAAGTATTTTCACAATTTGTTAGCACAATTAATAATCTTTCAAACGATATAGCACACTTAGGGTGTAAGTTAATGGAAAACCCCAAATACTTCATGATAATGGTCAAAAACAAGTATTTTACTTACACAATTAAATGGTATTAAATTTTTACATGCAACGTCTGAGGCATAAATTTCAATCGTAATTTTGGATGCATTTACAATATTTAATCACTGAAATAAAATGTTTGTTGATACCGTAGGTACCTGGAATTACCAAAATTTTTATGTTTATGCATGTTTTACTTTCAAGAATTGTTATTATAGGCTTGTTTGAGAAAGGGCGAAACATAATCAAGCCATATTTCAGATTATATCAAGTGGGCTACTGTCAAAATAGTATCAACTAATAAATGTCAAAGAAATATTGCTAAATATTTTCCGTTTGTGTTCTTAGGTTTAAATAATATCAAACTATAATGAATTTTCCGCAGGAAGACATGATCAATATGATTTACGTGTTAGGAGAATGTTCAAAAAATTGTTTACTTGCTTCAAGAGTATATCGTGAAAGATATCCCAATCGAAGACACCCAAATGAAAGTGCTTTCTTAAGACTCAAGGAAAGATTCGACACATCAGGTAATGTTTCCTATCAACCTCAAGCTCTTCCAAAACGTGTTTTCAATGAGGACAACGAATTTCTAGTAATGACAAATTTGGTTGAGAATCCTTATACAAGTACTAGAAAACTTAGTACTGAATTAGACATTAGTAGACGAACAATAGGAAGAATCATAAAAAAGAATAAATTTCACCCGTACAAAATACAGATGCACCAAGAGATTTTAGAAAGAGATTTTCCAATTAGAATAAATATTTGCGAGTGGTTCAGTGGATTAATTAATGGATATCCAGATTTTTTAAGAAATATTTTACATTACATTCGTTGTGTACGTCAGTGGTTAAACAGACATTTTACCGACAGGTGGATAGGACGTGGTGGATCAATTTCGTGGCCTCCTCGATCTCCAGATCTCACACCGATGGATTTCTTTTTATGGGGATACATCAAGCAGCTTGTGTATCAAACAGAACCTACTACCAGAGAAGACATGAAAGAAAGGATTCGTAACGCATTTTCCACAATAACTCCAGCTATGTTAGAAAGAGTAAGATCCTCGTTTTTGAAAAGAATTGAGAAATGTATGGAAGTAAATGGTCGCCATTTTGAACACTTAGTATGAACTATACTTTTTATGAAATTTCAATGTTTATTTATGTAAATGTAAGTGTTTTTATAATGTTGGTTTCCATAATTATAAGTTTTTTAAAATTGGAAAAAGTTGGGGAATAAATACAATCTTGCATCTAAAATAACTAAGATATACTATTTGTGATGACATATTATTATCGTAAAGACTTCAAACTGCTTTTATATGTATTGGTACTATAATGACATTAGCCTACTCACAGTAAACAAAAATATTGCTTCAAACATAATTCCGATTAAGTCTTTCTTTCCTTTAATGGTAAGAGTAGAAGTGAAAGATATTCAAGATGCATCCAGCATTACGAATAAAATTGATGCCTTAGAGGTTGCCTCTAAAAAGGTACCATTCAATTTGTGTACGTAAAATACTTGTTTTTGATCATTATCATGAAATATTTACGGTTTTCCATAAACTTACACCCTAAGTGTGCTATATCGTTTGAAAGATTATTAATTGTGCTAACAAATTGTGCAAATACATATGGGGTGATTCATTTAAAAATTTTGAGATATGGCTTGATTTGCGTTTTGTTTCACCCTGTATTAAAAAAGCCACAGATAAAAAAAGTAATCAATACTGAGCACAGCCAATGATATGTGAATGACAATGGAATACAAAGAACTTTTGATTTATTTTGATTTACTGTTTAACAAAGTGTTAAAGAGGAGGTCTTTTTTACCAATAATTGGCCATATCTTTTTAAAGCCCCTATATAATAGAATGCTATATTTTTGTAACGCTCTTGGTGAGATCTTTTCGATTCTTGAACAAAATATAGTATGTTTCATTTGAAAAAATGTAAGTTTGTGCTGCTACGTGGTTTTGGAACACCCTGTAGAATCGAGAGTATTTTCAAAATGTGCCCTCAGTAACTGTATCAGCTCACACAAAACCTCAAATTTTTATCTCGTACCACAACGATGTAATCCTCCGATGTCAGAAGATTGCCCCACCCTGTATATCCAAGATTCTTTCTTTCTCCTTTTCCTTATACCCTTTCAGGCGTCGGATTTGGGTTGGTTATGGGTTTTCATTAACCCATTTCTTCTTCATTTCCTCTAATGTCTTCTTTCTTAAATTACCCGCTTCTGCTATTTGTTGCATCGATTTTTTTCTAGGTCGTCCTCTTTTTCTTTTAGCAATATTTTTTGTTTCATGTACTCTTCTTGTTAATCTGTCTGGTTGCATTCTCATTAGGTGTCCAAACCAGTTTAATTGTCTTTTCTCTATTTTACTCAATATTGGTTCCTGGTTTATCATATATCTTATTACCTCATTACTTATCCTGTCCCATTTCGTTTTTCCTGCTATCTTTCTTAAATGCCTCATCTCCATCGCATTTATTTTACTGTTGTGCTTTTTCTAAATTGTCCAGTTTTCATTTGCATATAACACTGTAGGTATCACTATGGCATTGTAAATTCTTGTCTTGGTTTCTTGTGATAATTCTCTTTTTCCTAGTATCGGGGATAATGCGTAGTACAGTTTGTTTGATTTTTTTTTCCCCAATTTGTTAGTTCTAAATCTATTTTTCCTCGTTGGTGATTATATTTCCCAGGTATTCATTCATATGTTGTAACAGTTTCCAGTTTTCAATTTTTGTATTAAATTTTTGTTGTATCGTTTTTCTTTCCGTTAATTATCATTATTTTACTCTTTTCCACGTTAATTTTCATTTTTAAGATCTCTTTTTGTTCCACCCATACATTAAATAACTTTTGCATTTTGTTCTCCGAATCTGCTATCAGGACTATGTCATCCGCGTACACCAATGCTTCTATCTTTACCATTTGTAATCTATGATATCCTATTGTTGTCTGTAGTTGGTTGGTTTTCGTTCTAGTATTCCTTATCAATTCCTTCATTACTATTATAAATAGTAATGGACTGAGACTGTCTCCCTGCTTAATACCTTTTTCCCATTCAAACTCTTCCGATCTTTCCCCTGCTATTTGTACTCTTCCTCTAACTACTTCATATACACTTTTTATTATTTTTATCAACGTGATCGGGACTTTCAATTTTCTTAGGACCTTCCATACTATCTTCCTTTCTATTGAATCGAATGCTGCTCTAAGGTCTATAAATGTTAATAAAAGATTCATCTTAAATGATATTGAGAAACCTGCCAGTGAACGAGACAATTCATTGGTGACTTTAAGTGAATCTCAATGGGATAATAAAGAAATATCCAGTAAGTTTCGACAAGAAATTTTCATAGTTTTGTTCCAGCAAGAAGAGAAAGCATCAGTCATTGTTAAATTAAACATATACGGTCTTGTAACGATATCCCACCGAAACATCGTTCTAGAGACGACTATGGATCGATACGAAACTTTTTACCAAGCCAGTGTAGATATAAAAGGACGACCGAGAATCTTAGCAGTCAGTCTAGCGAGGTTTATTCTTTTTAAATATATTGCTTTTTTTTGGGTGAAAGATTGATTTCCTTTCCCTCCAATTTCATTGACATTTTTTAGTATCGAATTGAAATTGATTTTATTCTTATCATGGTATGAAATATTTATTTCATTTTTAGAAATGGATGATGGGTTGCGGAGCATTTTTACTCGCTGGGGTTTGCTGTCGAACAAATCGTACTTATGTACACGATTTTCTGTACTGCAGACAGCAACATTCAATTTGCCGAGGGAATAAGGGGTTGCAATTTCATTTGAATCCACAGAAAATGGATGAATTGAGAAAATTTCAAAGATCATTCACTGAGAAAGTAAATAGGGAGGCAGTTAGAATTGGATACACACTAAAAGAGCAGTATCCTTCACAGGTCGCCTTTGCCATGTTGCAACTAGGCCATGCAAGTATATATCTCCACTTGTTAACTCTTGGTTTAAAGAAAACGGAAGCGATGAAGAAATGCAATGGTAATTTGGAAAGCAGAAAAAAACAATACCTCAAGAGAAAGAAAATCCATCAGTGAAGAAGACAAGAATTATCTGCTAAGGATACAAAACCCAAAAAACCGTTCCCGGCTAGGAGTCATCCGGTTAATGTTGTTGATGTTAATAGTTTTGGAGTACCAAAAAAAGTATTAGTATATAGTGCAGCGCTAACAAATGATACGTTCAAGATAATAACTCGAAGGAGAGTGAAATCAATACTAGGTAGACCAACGAGTGATGTTGTAATGTCGTGGTATGGAAATACTGATCCTACGGATGATGAGGTAAGCAATATCTTTCCGGCCTTTAATATAGTAAAGAGAGTGCGAATAATCAAGTTAACGAGGATATAAGTCATGAAATTTTTGGTACCGTTTTCAATTCAAGAAATTCAAGAAGTTTTTTGCATGGAAATAGATATATGTCTGCCAATTATGTTCGTAGTTAGCTGAAGAGAGCGATTGACTTACCTACTCTTACGTTAGAAGCATATGAGAACAAATTTGAGACTTGTGCATGTACTAGATTACGTAACGTTTTTGATTGTCATATGAAAATCAATGGTCATTTTATGAATGTAAATGTATTTATTGGTGATGTAGGTGAACATATTGTAGGGCTACGTAGCCTACTTGAAGCTGAGGTTAAATATTCTGGGAAGATCTTAGAGTTAGGGCATTTATATACGGTTGATATTCAGGATCAGACGATTGCCCCTATGTTAGATGTTGTTCGAATAATTAGATGTTCTCATCGGTGTGTACGGGACGTTCTTTTACAAGTCCCAGAGAATGATCAACCTTCATCATGCTATTTTTGACCATGTTGTGCATGCGATCGATTGGCAGGAGAAATCTGAAAGTATGTTGTATAAAATTCTTAATTGTAGATATGAAATTGACAAAATTGTATTGCCAGATTCTCAGGTATTACATTCGTATGCAGCTTTTGTTCCTTGGATAAATGTCGTGTTTTCAAAAGAAAATGAGAAAACACGAAAAAGTGTTTACAGCCGATCAATATAGTGATATAATGAAATCGGCAAGCAAGAAAAATAGTGCGTTCATAAACATGGCAGATCATTCTAAGGATTTGGGTGAAATCCCCAACAAGTTACATCTTTTCAACAGAAAAAAAAACACATTGAATGAAAAAATTTCAATAAGAGACAACATTAAATGGATCCGCGTTGCAAAATACGGCGAATTCTTGTATAAAGACACCCTTGATCCAAACACACCATTCTTACAGGTTGATAATATGAAGTATGAAAGTAAACCAATCGATAGCAATGACTACACAATGATTCCAATTTCAAATGAGAAAAACCAGCTATCGGAAGAAAAAATTAATAACTTAAAACAACAAATACCTCACATCGATGAAGCATTTCACCATTTTTTTGGACTAAAAATATAGAACCAGATAATAAAAAGAACAAAAATGATAAAAAAAGAAAGACTCTTTAGAATATCATAATAGAATGTATTTAATTATCAAAATCAATAAAGTATACCTACTAACTTATCATTTATCTAATGATGTTTTCTTGTATTTTTGTATACTAGCCCATGTTATGATTTCTTTGTATTTCTAACAACAAGAAACTTTTTGCTAGTAAATATCCAGTGTTTTTCCCATCTCGGTGTGGCAAAATGTATAGATCTTGCATACTTAGACCCTTTATTCACTTACACTAATACATCTTTTGTTCAATTTTTAATTGATAAATGGTCCAAGTAATCCAGTAACCCAGATCCCGCATATTCTTGATTAGTCACTTTGCTGATTCCATAAAAAATTTTATCTAAATATAGCCATTTTTTTTTGTCTAGGGAGGAGCTCCATTAGCCGATAAATATAGCCAATATATACCATCAAATTTCGTTTTTGTATTTATTATAACAAAAAAGTTCCAAAGTAGAAAATTTAAAATTGATTATCTAGGAATAATCTAAATGTTACATAGACCCTTTATCAACTCGTGTCTTCAATTGGCAATGTAGACCCATTCATTCAACTTCCCAAGAGTTATGTTATAATATTGCGGGAGTACCACATGTAACTAATATCGATATTGTGGCATGTTCAGTGTCAAGTCACAGCTTCTACACCAAAGAACAAATGAAAGCCTTCAAAAGTCTTGAAGCTTACAAATATTTTGAGAGTGGCTTCGATGTCAAAATAAGAACCAAAATAATAAATGGTTTCTACGTCCCAGTTGCCAAGGTAAGGTAAGGTAAGTCACATGGCCTATGCCATCATCATCTACCTCAGTACATGCCATTCGTGAAATAGATTGGGGGAAAGTGACTCATTCTGGCATTTCAAACGTAAATATACCACCCATTCCAAGTGACGAAGTGAATACAGTGCTTAACAAAATTGTTGAATCGGGACTTACTTGTGTTTTAATGCGCATCCTAGAACCATTTGCATCTCAAATGGCCGTAGAAGCTATAAAAACGCTTCCTCTAATGTTTGATATTTTTCAGGAGAATAATATTAACACGAGTTAAAGTGAACTCATGCAAGATACAAACAAAATACAATTTTCAATAAGTGACGAACAGGGAGAACAAATTGAAAAACAAACACGAGAACAATCCTTCACTCAAAACTGGTTTTTATAGAGAGCTAGAAGAATAACCGCTTCCAAATTCAAATTGGTTTGTGAAACCGACAAGTTCACACTATCATTGTCATTGATAAAATCAATTTTTAATCAGACGAAAACGTTTAG
Source organism: Galerucella nymphaeae (assembly GCA_963978555.1). Taxonomy (NCBI): domain Eukaryota; kingdom Metazoa; phylum Arthropoda; class Insecta; order Coleoptera; family Chrysomelidae; genus Galerucella; species Galerucella nymphaeae. The sequence continues at coordinate 2,794,771 of OZ021706.1, read as the reverse complement.
TATAAAAGCAACGGCCTGGGGTATCAACAATGGAAAAAAGTTTCAGCATAAGAAAAGTATATGTTGGAAGAAAACCATATGTCATTTGTAATGAAAAAAGTGTAAATTTGTTGTAAATTTAGAATGGCCACAGTTAGCTGCCTTTCCTGATAGGATAGTTTATTGTGAATGTTGTTTAGGAGGAGTTCTCGAAGTGAGGTGTCCATATTTATTATATACAAATAACATAAAAAACATTAATGAATACATAAATATGAAAAGCTCATGTTTAGTGTCAGAAAAGACAATGAAATTTCTATTGAAAAAAGCCACAGCTACTACCACCAAGTACAGATACACATGCAAATTTTTGTTGCAAATTTAAAATATTGTGATTTTGTAATTTGGTCCCCCAATTCTTTTTCAAATTACGGGCTTTCCCCGATTTTCTTTTTTGGGAAAAAGAAAGCAAAATTGAATTACAATTTCATGCACATGTGATAATGCCAGAGTTGCTAGTAAAATTTTTTTCTCTGCAGTCAGGAGATGCCAAACTTGAGTACCTGTTATTTTAAAACGGTGTTTGTAATTGGTTGCTCGTGTTTTATATTTATGTTGTATAGATTTGTTAAATTTATCAAGTAATTGTTCAAATGAGCAAAAAATCATATTACGATTTCTTTTGTCCATCTGTACAATCCGACCTGAAGAAAAAAGTATGTCCAGCCTGTGGAATCTATTTCACATCACAAGAGTGTTCAAATGCACTGTTGTTACGTGCATGGCAAGACTGTCCAAGAGTCAAGACCATTGTGAAACTAGAGTACAGCCACAGCGCCTTGCTGCCAGAAGGGCGAATGAGCTTCTCTGCATTGTGCGTCGTTATGAAACATCGTCTGAAGGCGCGTTTACACCGGAGCTGACAACATTGCTGCCAGCAAAAGCTGACAACATTTACAAAAATCGTACTTTTAATTCCGTCAACATTTGCTGCCAACAATGCTGTCAGCACCGAAAAGTGTTGGCAGCATTTACCCACCAGTAGTCGGTAAAGATCAAAGAATGTTGTCCAACATATGCTGGCAGCAATGTTGACGGGACTAAAAGCGACCGTCAACAATGTTGGCAACACTTACCTTAGCGCACGTGGTTGGCCGCCATGTCGTTCCGACAGCGTCAGTACTCTAGTTGCGACTGTTGATGGTAGTACGTCTGTGTTGTTTGGTGTCCGTGTTTCTCAACTCAATATGAACAGCGACAGCATTGATAGTGAAATTGATTGGTCGCGTGAAACAGTCATGCAATTGATTGACCTATATCGAGAGCAACCAGTTCTTTGGAATCCGATGGGCCCTGATTATAAAAATAAAAACCTAAAGAACTATGCATGGAATGACATTTCGCGGGAGATAAAAGCCAGTAATTCGGAAGTACAGGCAAAAGTGAAAACATTGTTGGCACAGTTTCAAAGAGAACTTAAGAAGAAGATTGGTTCGGGGGCAGACGAGTATAAAAGCAAGTGGTGTTATTTTAAAGCGATGCTGTTTTTAAAGGATAAAACTACTGCACGGAAGATTAAAGAAGCTGGGATTGCCACTGACGACAAAGAGGCTGCCGATGAAACAGTGCAGGCAAGTAGTTAACAACTTAAGATTATTTTATCAAATTGTCACATATTTTAATGTCACTTTTATAGGTTAAAAAAGTTAAACATAAACACAACGGTCTAAAATTTGTTACAAAATATATAATGTAATTAACACTACTTTAATTGTTACTTTGTTATTGTTGTTAATTCAACTATACGTTATAATATGTGCAAACGTCCTTATGTACATTTGTATCTTAGGCCTAGTAGTTGTTTTGCCATGGCACTGAACCCTCTTCACTTTGAAAGTAAACACTGATTTCATCACGTATTTGTTTGGCCAGCTGGGAAGGTTTTTTTGGAATCTTCTTTAAACGAAGTAGAGTTTCTCTAGGCATTCCATCAACTCTCCATTGTCCTGGCACTAATGATCCTGTAGCTAGGTCCTCGACATCAAAAGCTCTGGGAGGTGTATACGTTGAAGCTGATGACATACTTCTTCGCAAAAAGTTATGCAGGTGACAGCAGGCTAAAACAACTGTGTCTGCCCGCTCTGGTTCCAATAACATTGGTTTCCTCAACACACGGAAAACCACACTCATTATTCCGAATACATTTTCCACTACTCTACGGCCCCTGCAGTGGCGATAGTTGAAGACACGTTTTACACTTGCCTTATCATGCAATCCAGGAAACGCCTTCATGATGTTAATTTTTAAAGGAAAGGCATCGTCAGCCAGGAAAAAGTAGGGTACCGGTAAGTACTCCCTTCCTGGAAGGAAACTTGGGTCGGGAAGATTCAAAGTCTTATTTTGAAGGTGTTGTTTTAAGGTACTATTGTCAAACACTCCACCATCAGATAACCGTCCTTGGCAACCAACAGAGACGTAAGTAAAGCAATAATTTGCATCAACAACAGCCAGGAGGACAATGCTGAAATAACCTTTATAATTGAAATATTCACTTGATGTGTTGATGGGTGCCTGTAGCATCACATGTTTCCCATCCATGCTTCCAATGCAATGCGGAAAATTCCATTGCGAGTTGTACTCTTTGGCATGATGTAGCCATTCTTCTTTAGTATTCGGCAACTGCAAAATGAAATGTATTTTAAAGGGGTCAGTGATCCATACAGTCAAGATATAAGTGCCAATATACCATAATCTTATGAAAAATAATCGTTTATTTCAGCAAAAGATTTAAAACTAGTGATTTTTACCTACTCTGTCAATTCAAGGTAATGTCAACTGTAATGTAATGTGGTTTTATTTTTAGGAGGACATTGCAGAGGAGGGCAATGACACATCAATCACAACTGCCGACAACACACCTAAAACAGGAACGGATCCTCCTCGAAAATTGACGAAGAAGAGGAAAGCTCCAATGGTGGATGAAGCTTATCAAGTAATGAAAAAAGTGTCTAGCCAGTTAAATCAGCCAGGAATTGAAGACGAGTTTGATATCTTTGGAAAAAACGTTGCGTGTCAATTACGAAAAATTATAAACTCTCGGGACCAAGCACTTGCAAAACACAGGATTAATACCATTTTGTTCGAAATGGAACTTAATCAGTTACCGATGGGTCCAGAGCCATCAAGATCAACCAGTGCATCTTCCTACATTCAGTCATACGATCCATCAACATCTAATGAAATCCATTCATCCATCAACGCTGCAAGTCCCATTTCTGCTCAGTGGGCTCCTCAACATGACGAGTGCAATGATGCTTATTGTGATAAAATTATTCAATCTATCGGTTTATCATCAAATAGTAACTAAATTTCTATGGAAATAAAGCTGTTTTGATTTGATATATATTATTTATGTATGTCATTAAACTTTGAGTGAAATATTCACTAAGTTTCTTTAAACCAACCAATTTCCCAAACAACTATTATTAGCCTACTAACAGCATAATATAACCAATCACATATGTATTTGATTTTTGGATATGGAGGGAGGCAATCATGGGACACTTGGTTATATACAAGTATTCACTTACCTTTATATTATCCTTCAACTCATCAATCAAAGCTGCACAAACTTCAGGTATTATTCCAGAAATTGTAGATTTTGACACTTTAAACAGGTAACTGAGACTAGAGTAAGAGTCTCCACTGGCCAAGTATCTCAAGGTCACTGCAAGTCTTTCTCGTGCAGGTATTGCTAGCCTGTAATTGGTGTCTTGTCTCGCAATTTTAGGTCCAATAGCTGTGAGAAGGTTTTCAAAGTAGTTACTTGTCATCCTCAAGAAGTTTTTAACGCTGCCGTCACACCTCAACTCTCTTGACAATGGATTAATATCGTCCTGATTTAAATCTGAAAGTAAGTCACTTCCACTATACACAGATCTGGCCCTAAGGGAAGGCCTTACCCAATATCTCTTTGGTCTTTTCTTTTTACCTATGATGACGCACGCTGCTGCTACCGCCGCAAGTTGCTCGAGTGTTGACATCTCGGAATGTCGAATGCAACTAAACGCACCAAAGCGCTAAAACGTTGTCAACACATGTTGATCAGTCTAGGGAATTCGCCAACATTTGCTGCCAGCATGTGCTGCCAGCATTTGTTGATAGCAATGCTGCCAACAAAAGCTGGCCAACATTTGCTGACAGCATTTGGTGTAAACGCGTCTTTAGTGAAGATGGAGTAGCAATATTGCCGCGCCTCGTCGACGAAATTATGTTTGGAACCACTCTGGCAAAGTAAAAGAGAGCTGCATCGTTTTTAGGAGGATTCATGGTGCACAGAACAACAAGTTGAACCTGTTACTCTTACAACATTTTATTCAGTTTTTGAGCAACAAAATTTATCCCTGCACAGACCAAATAAGGATCAATGCGTTGTTTGCGTGGGGCATAAAAGTAAGAATATCAGTGAAGAGGAATATAGGGAACCTTTAAAATTAGAAAAAGAAGCAAGGAACGAAAAGGAACATGACAAAATGTCAGGCAATTACAATTAAATCCCAACAATGGACTTGCAGTCAGTGTTACTCGCATCCTGTTCGAAAGTTTCCCTGATGTTGTAACGAGTTATTTTTTTTGTTATAGATATAGGGTTAATTTTCACCACTTTAGATATATTATAACTCGTTACTTAAATTCCAACTCTCTTTTCTTTTATTAAATTGATTTTTCATTTATTGTTAGGTATATTGTTGTTTTGTATTTTTTTTAGTATAAGACCGGAGGTACGTAAATGAATTCTACCATAAAATTTAGTAGTTTCTAAAGTTAAAATTTTTCAATCGATAAGGACATTTGGTATATATACCATTTATTTAATTCCGAAAGACGTCTGGTATATGACAAATTTTTTGTGGTATCTAAATTTTACTATCGAAAATGAGGATATAAATAGCAGAAGAATTGATTCTTGAGAGCTAACGAGAGACAGCTGATGACTGACCGTACAAAGAGACCGACCGCTGAATCACCTTTTACCTTTACCGTTTACTGCTGCTAATTTTTGTACGTAAAGTGTGTGTCCCAAGTTTGTGCTATTCCGATCCGGTTACCGGAATATATTTTCAATTAAAGACAGTAATTATTTTCAAAGTGGTGACAAAAGTGAACTACGACACAGAAACCGACTTAAGAAGGTGAACATATTTTTATCACCGTTTATTTGAAAATTTTCGACCTCCGTAAAATAGTAAGTTTGATATTTTCATGGAAATTTCCGTACCAGTTATTTTTTTTTCTGTTAGAAAAGTTGTTTTGTTTGAGATTTGGATAAATAAATGTAACTTTGTTTTGGAAAAAGTGTTTTTGATTTCTATTGCGAAGTTAATTGGTTTTTAATTATTCGCCGGGTTTATATTGAGTTTACATTTTATTTTCTCACAAGTCATTAATAGACAATTAAGATTTATATGAATTGGTGCATTTTAATTATATACAGGATCTTTTGTTTCTACACTGTGTGTCAAAACTAGTGGTACCGTTTATAATTTTTTTTTGACCCGCTCTGACCGTGCGTTCTTTCTCCCGTTTTTTTTACTCGCTCCTGTAAAATTATTCATAACAGACCACAAGGTAGTAATAAACAAAGTTCCTGATTTCTCCGCTATTTACCGTAACATATTTTAATTTAAAAATCGATATTCAATTGAGTCGTGTTAAAGATTCGATAAAGAATTGGTTGAAATAATTTAACAAGACCCCTGGAATTTTCCGTAACCTCCATCTGAGGCTATCTGGAACTCTTGACGCTAATGGTCAAGGGGCCGTGGAGCAAACCACGTTAAAAATCTGGCGCCCGAGTACTCCGACGAAAGATTTTCAGTCAAGGGTGTCCATAGTGACGTGTTAGTGTGGTAGAAGGCCACGTATAGCAGGAAAGCACGTTACAAATTTGGCGCCCGAGCAGGGACTCATTTGTTGATTTATTAGGAACCGTTATTATTTTTTTTCTTGTTTTCCGTATAGTGTATTAGAGCAGGAACCTATTTGTTGATTTATTAGAAACCGTTATTATTCCTTTTCTTGTTTCCGTACAGCGATTGCAGAAAACTCATTTGTTGATTTGAACAAGGACCGTTATTCCGTTTTAGATTTTTTTTTGGTGTTGTTTGTTGTTTTAGGCAGAGATTTTTTTATTCCGTTTCGCCGATTGTTGATTATAGTAGGAACCGTTTTATACCGTTTTTGATTTTTTTTGTTGTTCTGGAATAACCTTGCTGTATTATTGTCATTCTGATTTCGACTGTCTTCCGTTATATGTCAAGGAGAAACTCCGAAGATCTTGACTTGCCCGTTTTGTTCGCTCAGGACGAAACTAAGGAATCCGAATCCGTTCCTGGAGGACCTGCCCAGCTACCGACCGTAACTTCCGTGGAAGAAGGAACAGACAATCGAGTGAGCTGGGTATATTTACTGAGAAACGAGGGTCTTAATACCGAATTAGCAAAGAGAAATCTCTCAGTTACTGGAACCGTTCCGGAAAAAAGAAGGAGACTTGTGAAGTTTTTAAGGCAAGAGAATATTCCTACACGACCCGTTTCAGACCGACCCGATACCGATATCGCTATGGCAACTCCTCCAATAAATGTACACGACTGGAAGGTGTGCTTCGGAAACCGAGGGGATCCTGTCGCTTTCATGGAAAGGATAGAGGAGATCTGTACGGCTAAGAGTATTTTGAAAGATAATTTGCTAACGGTGCTACCTGAATTACTGTCCGGTGAACCCGCATTATGGTACCGGAATAATCGAAACAGATACACCAACTGGAAAGAGTTTGAAACCGATTTTCGAATTTTCTTCTATCCTGTAAATCACGAAGACGACTTAGAAGCCGAGATAAGTCGTCGTCTACAGCGAAGAAATGAGTCTACCGCTACTTACATGACCGATCTCCAAACTCTTATGCGACGACATGGAAAGCTAACTTTCGAACAACAGTTAGCATGGCTGTACCGCAACCTGTTGCCGGAATACCGTCTACATGTCAAAAAAAGGGATTTTGATGATTTTTCCACATTTTGTCAGGTTGTGAGAGAATATGAGCTCCTTAGGAAGGAACTCCAAAATGTACCCAGCCACAGTAGACCGAATCGTGGGCCCGTCAGACCGCAGCAGATAGGACCAAGATATGGACCGTCTCACAACTCTACTCCTGGTCCGACCAGAGTACTCGTCGCAAGTTCTAGTCAACCGTCTGGATCGTCTTCCCGTTCACCCATCTTTTTTGAGTTTGCCGGTTTTCTTTAGATTGAAGGGATAATCAGATTTGGAAGTGGCCTAGCCATAATTTATTTGATTACCTGGCAGCGTTGTTTTCCAGTTCCGTGGTACCTTTCTGATATAATTTTTTTTTCTTAACAATAGTTTGCCGATTTTCTTTAGATTCAAGGGATAATCAGATTTGGAAGTGGCCTAGCCATAATTTATTTGATTACCCCGGCAGATTCAGACATTTTTTTTTCAGCTCTCAGGTACAAATCTTTTACACATTTTGTTTGTTTGTCGAAAAATATTTTGCCGGTTAAATTTAGATTCAAGGGATAATCAAATCTGGAAGTGGCCTAGCCATAATTTATTTGATTCCCCTGCAGATCTAATACGTTTACGTCTCGTGTGTCAAGACCAATATTTAATTTCCCCAAGTAAAATATATTTACAATATTTGGCTTTCAGGTTCAATATTTCTCCAGAGAATATTAAAATTACATCTCATTACCTGAAATATATTTTTTCACATTTAGCTCCTCGGTAACGTTTTGTATCACCATTAGTAGATGAAATTTATTTTGACAGTTTTTTGAGTTATAAAAGTCAAAACATAGTTGGGTTTGCTGAAAACAGTAATGAACACTTAGCGAAAACAGTTCAGTTTTATGATAGCCTCAAGATTTGGTTACTTTAGGGAAACTGTCAAATCTATAACTTGTTCTGAATTGAAAAACATGATTTTAAAAACAATAAAATTTGTTAAGCAATGTGGTTTTACAGTTGTTACAGTGATTACTGATGATAATAGAATAAACCAGAAAATGTTTAATGTACTTCTGTTTGAGACAATGAAAAACCCAGTAAATGAAATCTCGGTAATATTTTCAACTTATGATTTTGTTTGTGTTTTCGAAAATCTTCGCAATAATTGGATAAATTTAAAACTTCATATGAAAACATTTGTATTTCCTGTCTTTGAAAATAATGAAATTACATTTGCCTCTTTTCAACACTTGCGAATTTTATACAATGAAGAAAAGATCAGTCTTGTTGGTGAAGCTTTTAAATTGAATAAAAAATTAGTTTATAATTTGGTTAAAAAAGTGGCATTCTCGTTAAGGAGACTTTGTTGGAAAATTAAGTAATGATACTATTCAAGCAATGTATCGGTGTATCTCAGTTCTAATTAAACTATGTGTATATTCTTCAACTGAATCATAGATAAATTACATTTTGCCTGGTAAATTGCAAACTGATAACATGGAAAAAAGATTTGGGAAATACAGAGGTCTTTCCGGTTGTAATTATAATGTATCTTTTAGGCAAGAGTTAAAATCTGAAAAGAAAATTGGTGTTAACGAGTTACTTCATCATATAAAAGACAATAATTCACTTGATAACATAAATGACATTTGAAATGAAAGTGAATATAATTATTCTAATGTTGATGTAGTTGATGATTCCTATTTTCATTTAGTATTTTCAAAACTAAAAACCGAAAAAATTGGAAAAGCTTTATAAGCATTTAGTTTAGTTGTGGACCCATACCCTAACACCAATTATTTGGTAAATAGGGTTTCCGATTATATATATATATATATATATATATATATATATATATATATATATATATATATATATATATATATATATATATATATATATATATATATATATATATATATATATATATATATATATATATATATATATATATATATATATATATATATATATATATATATATATATATATATATATATATATATATATATATATATATATATATATATATATATATATATATATATATATATATATATATATATATATATATATATATATATATATATATATATATATATATATATATATATATATATATATATATATATATATATATATATATATATATATATTTTCAAAACTCGAATTAGAATTCAGGGAAATCGACAATTCTGTCGACACACATCTGATGAAATTCTCAAATTGTCCGATGTGTCTACCTATTCTTGTAGAATCGAAAGATCAAAATTTAATGATGAGTATAATGACCACCTGCAAAGAGGAGCATTATATGAGGCTAATTTTTATGTTTAGACAGTTTTCTTTCACACATGTTGTATCTTCCAAACAATACTTGACAATCCTGATTTTGAAAATAACTTTTTCAAATATGACAATCAACATGTTATATTAGTCAATCTAACATAAATAAGTCTGGAGGCAAGTTATTTTGTTGAAGAATTTTTTCTACGACAACCTCGATAAATGTTCATTTTATAACAGTAACCTCAATCATAAACCAGCACATTTTGTACAAAATTTCATTTTTGCATCGGTTGCTAGGCAAGTTGCTAAGCAACGAATGCGAGAAAAAATATTATGTGTTAGTTTTAGGTTCACTTTAAAATCAGGACGACTACGGCTTGTCAGATTATGACTGAAACGTGAAGTTTCACACTCGCCTTTGTTATTCCTCCGGTTGCTTTGCCGTGTCGTATAACCAGGGACTTCATGTTAATTATTGTCACATATATCGTCCTAAGTGGAGGTGGTTAACTGTGAATCGAAAACAGCCATCTTGCTTTCCGATCTAAGTTGTCGAATAAAACAGACACGTTAGCATTTCAACCGCTGTGGGATTTATCTTCTAATATCATACTGAATTTTCAAGAATCAAATTATTTTTTTAATTATGATATTCCTACAGGTAAGATTCCATATTTATATTCTAATAGTTTTATTGTTTATTAACGGATTTTGTATAAAATCTCTGTGGAATTTATTTAACATTTTAGACACGTGACCTCGTGTTACCTTCACATTCCCTAAATTATTTCCTTCCCTTTCTTGAACAATTCTTCATAATTTGTTCCCTTTCTCAACAATTCTCTGGTGGAGTTATTTGATTTTAATATTACTTTAGCTAATTTCATGAGCTCTAAAAAAAAAACAAAAAAAAATGTACTTTTTCTTAAAGATAGATGAATTAACTTTACAGAGAGTTGATGATGTAATCATTGTAATATTGATTTTAATTTATTATGTATTATTTTAGCGGTTGACTTTATAGTTTTGTTAATAAAGAATACCAGACTACCTTTAAACCGAATTGATGGTTTCCGCTATTTAACTAATAATTAATAGCTGATGGATAATAATAAAGGAAATACCTCCACTGAATAAATACCTCCACTGAATAAATATCTCCACTGAATAAGTATCTCCACTGAATAAGTATCATTTTGGCCTGATACCCAAGAAGGCAGGGAGGCTACCAAACTAGTATCTCAGTAAAGATAAGTACCTTTATATTCAAAGAAGTTTTCACCAAAATCAACATTTCAAGCTTGAAATTCTTATTTCGCATCCTTTGTAAATCGAAATGGCTTCACCCACTGTAATTCTTTTCATATAATTTGTAAACTTAAGGGCTTCACCCACTGACATTGTTAATATAAGTATATTTTTTTAGAATAGATTTAACATAATTTTATATTTTTACACTTAGAACTCATTAAATCCATATTTATTGTTATTGCTTAACTTGTGGAATTTTATTTCAACTTCCTTTCAAGATAAAGCTAAATTACTATATTGCGATACTGATAGCCTTATTCACCATTTTTTTGTTGATGATATTTATGAACATATGAAGGAAGATATTCACAAATTTGACACATCAGACTATTCAGATAATAATATGCATAGGAAAAACAAAAAAGTATTAGGATTAATGAAGGATGAAAATAAAGTATATATTATGTCACATTTTGTTGGTTTACGATATAAAATGTATTCGTTAAAAGTGCAGTCTGATCATAATAAGGAAAATACTGTTATAAAAAAGGCAAAAGGAATTCAAAAATCAGCTTTAAGAAAATTACATTCGAGGATTATTATAGGTGTTTGTTTCACAATACACAAGTGGAGATACAACAAAATTTAATCATGTGCAAAAAACATGATGTTTACACTGTGCGACAAAATAAACTTGCTTTTCGTCCTTTTGATAATAAGAGAATGGTGAATTATATATATAGTGATGGGCAAATGTGTGGAACCAAGTTAATATCTCTGGAATTATTAAAGATATCAAAATGAAATTTGGAAGGTGGATACTACAGTAGATTGCCTATTTGTTTTCATATTTTTTAACAATTTTGACCTTCCGGTTTTACGGGAAGTAATGTCAATATTAAAATATTATTTCAGTTTCTGATGAAACATTTTATTACGAATATAAAAATATCGGGCTCGATATTTTTTATTTCAATAATTACCGAGATATTAACAGAAAAGTAACAAAGGAAAGGAAAAATCTAATATCCATTAAGGAAACATTCATAATTATTAACTGAAACTAAGTGATTTTCAAAACATTGAGACTCAACTAAACTAAAATTAATGTATTAGATGTTCAAACTGAGCACCGTTTACTTCTTGACAATAGGCAAGTCGGTTTGTAAATTCTCTAGTAACATTAGCTATTACTTCTGGTGGAATTCTCTGGATCTCTTGAGTTATTCTTGCAAATTATTTGGCCTATCAACATAAACCTTAGACTTTAAATAACCCCAAATAGTCCAGTGGATTGAGGTCGGGACTTCGTGCAGGCTATTCATAAGTACCCCTTCTACAAATCCATCTGTGATGAAATGTCCTATCTAAATGATCTCGAACAATGCGAGTGTAATGGGGTGGTGCTCCATGCTGCTGAAACCAGATATTATTTGGTAATTGTCCATTCACCTCCAATGCCGGAAATCACTTAGTTTAAGTTAATAATTATGAATGTTGAATGGAATGAATGATATTAGATTTTTACTTTCCTTAGTTACTTTTCTGTTAATATGTCAGTAGATATTGAAATAAAAAATATCGAACCTGATATTTTTGTATTCGTAATAAAATGTTCCATCAGAAACTAAAATAATATACAGGGTGTTCCATTGCGAATTTTAATATCGACACGAGTTCAAAGTTGTTAAAAAATATAAAAACAAATAGGCAATCTACTGTAGTATCCACCTTCCAAATTTCATTTTGATATCTTTAATAATTCCAGAGATATTTACTTGGTTCCACACATTTGCCCATCACTGTATACAGACACTTTTCCTCGGGGATTCAAAAATACTATCGTTTGATTCTTTTTTTTTCACAATGCATCAGTTTATGTTTTGTTTCCTAATCTCTCACAATCACCTTGGTTGGTCATTGTTTTACTACAAAAAGTGAGTTAATTGAAAAAATAGTTTGGTTTCATTGTTTCATTTTATTTATTGTTCTTCAGTTAAAACGGAAGAAGTCAATTATTGACTATGAATCCAAACGTCAGAAATTGGAGCAAAGAATGACTGTACCTCCACAAGAAAAATATAATACTAAGACACGGAAAAGAATGATTCCAATAGAAGGAACTAGATAGTGTGGCGAGTGTGAAGAAATATTTTGCTTTTGCGTGAAGTCACAAGAAATACATTACTACACAACATCATCATCCATGGATTTGAAAAGCTACGAGTCTCTACCACCTAGTAAATAAGGTGTTACGTTTTTTTGTTGGTCTAAACCTTTAGCATAATAGACAACGTTCATGTAGTTTTGTTCATAATTAAGTAAACATTCCTACCTTAAAGTTAAGTTAAAGTAGCTTTTAAGTCCCCAATTTTTAGTTTTATTGGTAACTAATCGATTCAATTCCATAGTAGTCAATTCATACCTCTCCAATTTTATCAATATAAATAGAAAATAACGACTTTCAATAGAATTACTTTCATTAGCCATTTAGTAAACAAAAGTTCCGAACAGCTGATCCTACTTCTGTCACCCGCATAATGATTCTTCTTTTACGAACTTTCAGGGGACTGTGGTCCGATACGCAAAGTTATCTATGGTCGTGGTATTCGTGGGTAAATAGTATAGTGTAACATTTCGTCAATAGTTATAGGAAACTTGGGGATAGTGTAGGATAGGGTTTAATTTGTGTTTGGACAATAGATGTAAGTACGGGATTTTAGTACGCTATGATCAGGTAATTCATACCCGAGATCACGGAACATGTCTGCTCCGTACAGCTCGAATGAGGGTGATCCTCGAACAGAGTTTTGTTCTGACGGTTGTCGAAAATTGTAGACGTGGCCTTTTTGGTTTGGTGTGTTAGGAGTGGCGAGAAGTGTGCCGGAGCCCCTTTGAAAAAAAATATACCAATATGAATGATCCACATTCATCCCGTAGGGGGATATAGTTTTAGGGGGTAGTTTGGTTTGAGGGAGAAGGGAATAGAGTGCAGGAAGTAGGTGGAATAGTATTTGCTCCCCAAACCTCATCTGTGAGAGGCAGATGGAGTATTAATCCCAGGCACACGCCATTTTGTTGAAGGTAGGTCACTTTACTTTTAAACTGGATATATCAGCCCCGTTGTGGCATGGTTGCAGATAGTGATGTTAGATTATCGTTTGTAGATCTTGCTAAGGCCTTAATCACCAGTAGCAGCACAAGGAAGACACCCTATTTTGGCCCAATAGGTAAGACATATTGTGTTTCGGATTCATTTTGCCTATTAAAGTTCAGCATAATTGTGCGGAGGAGGTTACTTCACCTGATTATGCGTTGAAGCGTTACTTGTATATAATTTGTTGGGGAAAATATTTCCTTTTAAGAGGTAGTTAAATTAAGGGTTTGGGTTATGGATTTTATGGGTTTCATATTAGAGCCACTATCGTACAGATAGTGCAACAGAAGTTAGTTTGATTCTTTTAATTGGGCAGATAAAAGAAGGTATCATTCTATTCAGGTAGAAAGGGAAGTAATAGGGGTGTATGAATATTGAACCCAAGTTACAACACTAATTAGTGTCTTTTATAGGGTTTGGCTTAGATTTTGTTATTGGCTCAGCAGTTTTGACGTCGTCTCACTCGGCTAGGTTTCGGTACTTGGATCCTGGCTTCCTAATGGATTAATTTGGCTTTGGGAGTCTCCAGTTCCAGTTTTATCCGGTTATATGGATTATTGAGGTTCTGGTTATGCTGGAATTCCGTTTATTGATGGTTGCGTAGATGCTGTCCCAACTAATCATCTGAAGGCTTAAGTTTTGAGTCAATGAGGGTCATCAAGGAGTGACTACCAGACCGGACATTGAAATAACTACTTGTGGATGGTCAAGTATTATCACCAGCGGGTGAAGACACGCAAGTTTTAGTTTAAGTTAATTCTTTTCCAGGTTTCTACCAGACCGGACATTGAAATAACTACTTGTGGATGGTCAAGTATTATCACCAGCGGGTGAAGACACGCAAGTTTTAGTTTAAGTTAATTCTTTTCCAGGTTTTTTTTTTATTGTATTATAGATAGATTTTTTGCTAGACCATTTGTGAACGTACAAGTGGCTTGTAATTTCTTTTATTAAGATCGCGGATGTTCATTATTCTCGGCGAAGGTAGAACGTTGCGTCTGAGCTCAAACGGATCGTGTCCTTAACGCTATTTGGTAAAATCTCAATAGTTGGTAAGATTTCCCACATCATTATTACATGTATATGTATATTATTTTATAAGCCACGGTATGGATATTTGCTAAAGGTAAATTTGTGTGATATAAACAAACAGGTTTTCATTTTCATAATTTTCAGAAGGTACTTACATTTAAACCGGGTTCTGGTTCAAATCCTTCTAAGCATTGTATCAATAAAGTTTGGGGTTAACGGGGCATAAGGATTTATATATTTTTTTTGTTGTGTAGGATAATTCAAGATTAGCCTATTATTATTGTTGTATTGGATACATATTGTATTTTCACGTTGGGTTAGGGGTATTTCGGGATTTTAAAGTTGTTGAGTAGTATATAAGTAGATTTGTAGGACTTGCGCAAGCGTCCTCTATCGAAGACTATAACTGAGACTACTGTAGTCTCCATTTCAATCTCTGTCAAACCAAACCACCAACTAGTAGATAATTATATATATATTTTTTTTACTTGAGTTATTGTGTTTGATTTATTTAGTATACTCCTAACTGGGGGTAAACTACGGTTAGGGACGTAATCATTGGTATTTTCTCGGGTATGGTTTACCTGGCGCCTTGGGTTTAGATAACTTTTATTGATTGTTCGTTACCAGCATACGAACCTCCCTTCTTCGACTTAGAGTCTAGCGGGTAAAATACCTTGTGGCACAGATCGGCCTAACGATCAGCTGGTAACTTTAGTGTTTTATAGTAAATTTTGTTGCGAGCCACAAGTTCGATCTATCCGTCAATGATAGGTCGCTAATGTAATATTGGTGAGTGCTGTCGTGCACGAAGTTCGATTTTACGTTACATTTTTGGCGCCCAACGTGGGGCATTGCGTCGCGAAGTTTTTCGGTCATAGCATTTTTTTTGTTGGTGGTTTGACTAACTTAGTTAAAGTTCTTTTAAAACAACTTACGGATTCGTAGTAGATTTAGATTTTGAAAGATAAATTTTGTCAGCTAGTTGGATTTGACCAGAACAGGTTCTGAGATTTGTTTATAGTTTGAGATATCCGGAACTTAGTCCTTGACAAATCGATAATTTAATCAGATTGTGGTAAATAATTAGTAAATAAGGATACTTGTATATTATTGTATTTAGTGAACTAGGTAGAGGATACTCAGGGAACGTGTATTAGAATACGTTACTCCACTGACACTAATAGGCATTGACAGCTTGAGACACTGATTTTAGTTGTAAAGCGGGTATATACTATTACGTGATGGCTTCGTATAACTTTAATATAAATAGACTCAGTCAAGATGAATTGATTTATGAGGTGAAAATAAGGGGGGTAGCTACCGGAACTGTCGATGAAATGAGGAAGAGTTTGGCTATGGCTCGACGGTTAGAGAAGACAGGCGAAAGTTTCACGCATCCAGCTTATCCCTACAAACCTGAAGAGGACATACAGGCTGTACAAGCGAAATTGGATGAATTGACACCGCTGGTCGCCGATTTTAATGACACAATATCGAGTGGAACCTTCAAGAAGTATGAGTCAAAATTACATCATGCACTCTACAGGATGGATCACATTCCGGAAGACAAGACCGAGCGTCCGATTCTAAGGTCGAGAGCATTGACATTATTGAACGACCTATACCAGAAGGCAGCAGATCCCAGGATTTCGGAAGACGTGCCACCACAACTTAGCTTACTGCAACAAACTAGTTTCGACGCGAACATTGATCCCCGTAGGAGGTCATCGGGCACATCATTGAGTCCCGCTCGTAACGAACATACTGTAGCACCTCGTGCCTCTACTTATGTTACACCGTTGTTACCCAATAAATGGGATTGTAAGTTTTCTGGAGATAAGAAAGGTTTATCGTTGAGCGCATTTTTAGAACGCGTGGAGGAATTGCGTATTGCTCGCCATGTTGAAAAAGAAACGTTGTTAGAATCGGGAATAGATTTGTTTACTGGTAGGGCTTATCAATTTTATCTGGCTTATAGGGGTGAAGTTTCATCATGGGATGAATTGGTCGTTTTACTGCGAGAGGAGTATCTGTCTCCATCTTATAACGAGAAGCTTTTCGAGGAGATCCGAAGGCGGACACAAGGCCCGGATGAATCTATCGGACTTTATTTAGCTGTAATGTCTGGGTATTTTAATAGGTTAACTTGTACGGTGTCTGAGGAGGTTAAGCTCAAGATATTGCTCAGAAATATAGCTCCGTTCTACCAGAACCAGTTAGCGTTAGTGGACGTCACCTCAGTGTCACAGTTACGAGAATTAGGTAGAAAACTTGAGGCCAGAAAGGAGGCGGTAGAGAACTTCGTTCCACCTTCTCGTAAATTGCATGTTTTAGAACCAGATTTAGCTTATGTTCAAGTGACGGAAGCGGTAGAAAATCTTGCGATAGCTAGTACATCTTCAGTAGCAGTCCCGAGAAGTGATGTGAAACAGGTCATCTGTTATCATTGTAAGCAACCAGGTCACTATGCTAGGGGATGTCTTAAGAAGTTTTGTTATAAATGTAAGTTGGAAGGAGTGACAATTAAGTCGTGCCCAAGATGTAATAAAAAAGAGGGAAACGACAACCGACATGCGTAGGTGATCGAGGTAGGCATGTCGATCAATCCTTCTCGGTCGATAGATTCAAGGTCTTAGTGGATTATGTTATTGAGCATGCGTCGGCAGATGAAAGGCCATACATCACTGTAAATGTTTTAGGTAAGTCTCTATTAGGATTGCTTGATTCCGGAGCATCTCGTTCTTTAATAGGTGGAAAGGGTTTAGCTCTCATTCATGAGTTAGGATTAAAGATAGATAAGAGTCGTCAGACAGCTTGTATAGTAGGTAATGGGAACCGTTGCAGTGTTGCTGGAGTTGTGGAGCTGCCGATTACACTCAAGGGTCGGTTCAGGGTGATTGAAGCCATTGTAGTACCGGAGATTCTATTAGGGATAGATTTTTGGAAAATCATGGATATTGTGCCAGATTTGCGTCATGACGAATGGAAATTTTCCAGCGAGCCAGTGGTTTTGAATTCAGTGGTTCATGTTAATGGTCAAACACAGTTGTCATCTTTGGAAAGATCCAGGTTGCAAGCCGTTGTAGATAGGTATAGAACTTTGATGGGTGAAACCTTAGGATGTACTAATCGGGCAGAACACGTCATCGTTACCAATAGTGCTCCAATTAAACAACGCTACTATCGTGTCAATCCGGTGGTTCAGAAGCAGATTGACCAAGAACTGGATGAAATGCTGAGGCAGGGTATCGTTGAACCTAGTAATAGTCCCTGGGCGTCACCGATTTTACTTGTGAAAAAGAAAGATGGTAGGTTCAGATTTTGTGTAGATTTTAGGAAGTTGAATTCAGTAACCGTCAGAGATAGCTATCCGCTACCATTAGTTTCAGATACATTAGACAAATTGAGAGATGCAAAGTATTTATCTAGTATAGATGTTAAGAGTGCTTATTGGCAGGTGCCAATGGCAGAAGAGTCGAAACAATATACGGCTTTTACAGTTCCTAATCGGGGGTTATTCCAGTTTCGTCGACTTCCGTTTGGTCTTCATAACGCCCCTGCTACGTGGCAGCGCTTAATTGATAATGTGTTGGGTCATGATCTAGAGCCCCATGTTTTTGTATATCTGGATGATGTCGTCATTGTTAGTCAAACTTTTGAACAGCATTTGCAGATTTTAGAAGAGGTTTTCCGCCGCCTTCGGGAGGCGAATATTACCATCAGTTCAGAGAAATGTCAGTTTTGTAGACCAGAGATGAAGTACTTAGGTTTCGTTGTTGACCGTAATGGTATTCATGTTGATATTGATAAGGTGAAGTCCATGTTTGATTTACCAACACCCAAAAGTGTTACCGAGGTTCGTCGTTTGGTAGGTACATTTTCGTGGTACAGGCGTTTTATTCCGGAGTTTTCGTCTATCATCACTCCGATAACTAGTCTACTTCGTAAGGGGGCTAAATTTGAATGGACAGAGGCATGCGCCGAGTCGTTTAGGGTTATCAAGGAAAGGTTAGTAGCGGCACCCGTGCTTAGTTGTCCGGATTATTCATTGCCTTTTGTTGTACAAACTGATGCTTCAGGTCACGGAATTGGTGCAGTGCTTTCCCAACCCCACCCTGATGGAGAACGTGTCATTTCGTATTTAAGCAGGTCGTTGACGCGTCAAGAGCGTAATTATTCTACGACGGAACGAGAATGCTTGGCAGTGTTGTGGGCTGTCGAGAAGTTGAGACCCTATGTCGAAGGAGTACAGTTTACAGTCGTAACTGATCATTATAGTTTATTGTGGCTTCAGAATTTGAAGGATTTGAGTGGACGTTTATGTCGATGGTCGGTTCGTCTCCAACAGTACGATTTTAAGGTGGTCCATCGTAAGGGTAAATTGAATGTCGTACCTGATATGTTATCTAGAGCCGTACCTATAGTTGATAGTGTCAAAAATGTTTTAGTAGATCTTAGTTCTGACGAAAATGTAGTTAATACCTGGAAAGTGGAAGATGACAAGTGGTACCAGCTGATGATGGATAGGGTGTGTAAATCTCCAAAGAAGTTCAGTAATTGGCGGTTGGCTAATGGACGTCTATGGAAGTATGTAGAACCGTTGTATTCAGAGTTGTCTCCTCCGTCTGATTCATGGAAATTAGTTGTCCCCAGAGTCGAGCGTAAATCAATTATTTTAAAGGCCCACGAGCCAGCTACTGCGGGTCACCCCGGTGTTTTTAAAACCTTTTGTAGGGTAGCCGAGAAATTCTATTGGCCAAAGATGCGGAGCGACGTTGCTAAGGTTGTTAGACGCTGTCGAATCTGTGCCGAACACAAGGTGCCACAGTCCATGCCAGTCGATAAGATTGCCTCCCATCCTAAAGTAGGGCGGCCATGGGAAATGATCTGTACGGATCTCATGGGACCCCTTCCTCGGTCAAAACAGGGAAATAGCTATATTCTAGTTGTTACTGACTATTTGAGTAAATTCACGTTAATGTGGCCTCTTAAGAAAGCTACAGGTGTAGCAATTTGTCGTAAAATCGAACAAGAAGTATTTTTAGTATTCGGGGTACCGCGTACCATCATTTGTGATAATGGTGTACAGTATCGTAGTAAGGATTTTAGTAATTTAGTTAGTAAATATAATGTTAACGTTAAGTTTAGCGCACTTTATAATCCACGGGCAAACCCGACGGAGCGGGTTAATAGAGTTATTAAGAACATGATTTCCATGTATGTATCAGACAATCACAGGACTTGGGATGTAAGGTTACCGGAAATAGGCAGTGCACTACGTACGAGTACTCACGAGGGTATTAGTTTAACTCCGTATTTTGTTAATTTTGGGCGTAACATGATGTTGTCGGGAAAGGATTACGAGGAGAAAGATCTAGTGGGTGTTGAGGATGGTACACAGAAAGGAACGTTGAGTCGTAATGTACATTTCAAACAGATGTTTTCAGACATTAGGGAACGTTTGGAGTTGGCGGCAGAGAAGAGTTGTGATAGATATAATCTCCGTCGACGTCACATCGAGTATTTACCCAACCAGTTGGTTTGGCGCAAGAATTATGTTCTCTCTGATGCCACTAAATATTTTTCGAAGAAATTAGCGCCGAAGTACGTAGGACCATTTTACATCAAGAAGAGGATTTCACCATGGACTTATGAATTGAGGGATGACAAGGGAGTCTCGAAGGGTATCTGGCAAGTTAAGGATTTGAAGACAGGTCCAGATTTGGATGAGTCCCTATCGTTTAGTCAATAGTAAGAATTTTTGCGCACTTTATGAACGCCGTAGTACTGTATCATAATAATATCGCCGTTGTACATAGTACTGAGTAATAAGATCAACAGGTCGGTGAATATAAGATCGCTGTCTCAAGCTGTACGGTGTCATAGTGGTTAATTTAAAGGATCGGTTTAAGGTGGTACAAGGGAACGTCTCTAAGCTAGTGTAATAAGTGTGGAAGGAACGTCGCGTTGGTTGAGATACACATTGTGTGTCCGTGGGTTGGGGACTTTCGGTTGGACAAGTCCAAATCAGGACTCAGATATGGGTTGGTTGCCTTACGAAAATCGAAGTCCGTTGGATATGGTTAGAATTCCACATAGTTCACCTAAGTTGGTACGTTCTAAAAGTTAACCTGGTAGATCACTGGACCATTGACAGAGGAGTAGTTTTAGAGTCGTGAAGTCTCTCATGGATAAACTTTTCAATAAGTGGTAAGCATAGTTTTCTTGAAAGTGTGGAAGGAACGTCGCGTTGGTTAGGTTACACGTTGTGTTTCTGTGGGTTGGGGACTTTCGGTTGGACAAGTCCAAATCAGGACTCAGATATGGGTTGGTTGGCTTACGAAAATCGAAGTCCGTTGGATTTGGTTAGAATTCCACATAGTTCACATAATGTGAACGTAAAGTTAACTTTGTAAATAACGAGTTGTGAAGTTTCCCATGGGTAAACTTCTTCAAGTAGGGGGGGATTTGTTACGTTTTTTTGTTGGTCTAAACCTTTAGCATAATAGACAACGTTCATGTAGTTTTGTTCATAATTAAGTAAACATTCCTACCTTAAAGTTAAGTTAAAGTAGCTTTTAAGTCCCCAATTTTTAGTTTTATTGGTAACTAATCGATTCAATTCCATAGTAGTCAATTCATACCTCTCCAATTTTATCAATATAAATAGAAAATAACGACTTTCAATAGAATTACTTTCATTAGCCATTTAGTAAACAAAAGTTCCGAACAGCTGATCCTACTTCTGTCACCCGCATAATGATTCTTCTTTTACGAACTTTCAGGGGACTGTGGTCCGATACGCAAAGTTATCTATGGTCGTGGTATTCGTGGGTAAATAGTATAGTGTAACATTTCGTCAATAGTTATAGGAAACTTGGGGATAGTGTAGGATAGGGTTTAATTTGTGTTTGGACAATAGATGTAAGTACGGGATTTTAGTACGCTATGATCAGGTAATTCATACCCGAGATCACGGAACATGTCTGCTCCGTACAGCTCGAATGAGGGTGATCCTCGAACAGAGTTTTGTTCTGACGGTTGTCGAAAATTGTAGACGTGGCCTTTTTGGTTTGGTGTGTTAGGAGTGGCGAGAAGTGTGCCGGAGCCCCTTTGAAAAAAAATATACCAATATGAATGATCCACATTCATCCCGTAGGGGGATATAGTTTTAGGGGGTAGTTTGGTTTGAGGGAGAAGGGAATAGAGTGCAGGAAGTAGGTGGAATAGTATTTGCTCCCCAAACCTCATCTGTGAGAGGCAGATGGAGTATTAATCCCAGGCACACGCCATTTTGTTGAAGGTAGGTCACTTTACTTTTAAACTGGATATATCAGCCCCGTTGTGGCATGGTTGCAGATAGTGATGTTAGATTATCGTTTGTAGATCTTGCTAAGGCCTTAATCACCAGTAGCAGCACAAGGAAGACACCCTATTTTGGCCCAATAGGTAAGACATATTGTGTTTCGGATTCATTTTGCCTATTAAAGTTCAGCATAATTGTGCGGAGGAGGTTACTTCACCTGATTATGCGTTGAAGCGTTACTTGTATATAATTTGTTGGGGAAAATATTTCCTTTTAAGAGGTAGTTAAATTAAGGGTTTGGGTTATGGATTTTATGGGTTTCATATTAGAGCCACTATCGTACAGATAGTGCAACAGAAGTTAGTTTGATTCTTTTAATTGGGCAGATAAAAGAAGGTATCATTCTATTCAGGTAGAAAGGGAAGTAATAGGGGTGTATAAATATTGAACCCAAGTTACAACACTAATTAGTGTCTTTTATAGGGTTTGGCTTAGATTTTGTTATTGGCTCAGCAGTTTTGACGTCGTCTCACTCGGCTAGGTTTCGGTACTTGGATCCTGGCTTCCTAATGGATTAATTTGGCTTTGGGAGTCTCCAGTTCCAGTTTTATCCGGTTATATGGATTATTGAGGTTCTGGTTATGCTGGAATTCCGTTTATTGATGGTTGCGTAGATGCTGTCCCAACTAATCATCTGAAGGCTTAAGTTTTGAGTCAATGAGGGTCATCAAGGAGTGACTACCAGACCGGACATTGAAATAACTACTTGTGGATGGTCAAGTATTATCACCAGCGGGTGAAGACACGCAAGTTTTAGTTTAAGTTAATTCTTTTCCAGGTTTTTTTTTATTGTATTATAGATAGATTTTTTGCTAGACCATTTGTGAACGTACAAGTGGCTTGTAATTTCTTTTATTAAGATCGCGGATGTTCATTATTCTCGGCGAAGGTAGAACGTTGCGTCTGAGCTCAAACGGATCGTGTCCTTAACGCTATTTGGTAAAATCTCAATAGTTGGTAAGATTTCCCACATCATTATTACATGTATATGTATATTATTTTATAAGCCACGGTATGGATATTTGCTAAAGGTAAATTTGTGTGATATAAACAAACAGGTTTTCATTTTCATAATTTTCAGAAGGTACTTACATTTAAACCGGGTTCTGGTTCAAATCCTTCTAAGCATTGTATCAATAAAGTTTGGGGTTAACGGGGCATAAGGATTTATATATTTTTTTTGTTGTGTAGGATAATTCAAGATTAGCCTATTATTATTGTTGTATTGGATACATATTGTATTTTCACGTTGGGTTAGGGGTATTTCGGGATTTTAAAGTTGTTGAGTAGTATATAAGTAGATTTGTAGGACTTGCGCAAGCGTCCTCTATCGAAGACTATAACTGAGACTACTGTAGTCTCCATTTCAATCTCTGTCAAACCAAACCACCAACTAGTAGATAATTATATATATATTTTTTTTACTTGAGTTATTGTGTTTGATTTATTTAGTATACTCCTAACTGGGGGTAAACTACGGTTAGGGACGTAATCATTGGTATTTTCTCGGGTATGGTTTACCTGGCGCCTTGGGTTTAGATAACTTTTATTGATTGTTCGTTACCAGCATACGAACCTCCCTTCTTCGACTTAGAGTCTAGCGGGTAAAATACCTTGTGGCACAGATCGGCCTAACGATCAGCTGGTAACTTTAGTGTTTTATAGTAAATTTTGTTGCGAGCCACAAGTTCGATCTATCCGTCAATGATAGGTCGCTAATGTAATATTGGTGAGTGCTGTCGTGCACGAAGTTCGATTTTACGTTACAAAGGATTCCGACGAACTTCAGCTTAACCTAATTAACATTATAAAATTCTACGATGAACAGTTGAAGTTCAATAAAATTCTTAAAAGTCTATATTTTTAATTAAGAGGCCAAGGTTGAAAGGTTATCTCATTGACGTCATAATCTTAGACAAACAACTAGATGAATTTGTGTTGCTATAATATATTCAGTTAAAGTTTAATAAGATTCTTAAAAGTCTATATTTGTTTTATTAAGAGGCCAGGCAAGGCTACTCGGCTCGGCTTCGGCTCATATACTACAGGGGCAAACACTTCGTCCTCATAAGCTTTCAGAGAACTCAATAAACCTGGCCCGGGACCATATTAAATCATTTAAAGGGCGTAAGACGCACTATAGCCTAAGCAAAACCACCAAAGTTTATCTGCCTGAAAACTTAAACGTTAAAGAGATGTTTAAAATGTTTGAAGAAAAGTTTGCCCTAATAAAAGTTTATGTAACATATCGGTTTGGTTCAGAATTTGATATAGCTTCCGGCTTTCCAAGGTCAGACACCTGCAGTGAGTGTGACAAACATTTGGCGAAAATAAAAGGATTGGAAGCTAGTAAACAAAGCATAGAAGACAAAATATCTCTAAAATATAAACAAAGAGAGAGAGAGACATGAAAAAACTTGGAAAAGAAAACAAGTTACACAAATCAAAAGCAGAAGCATTTTACCAGAGGAAACGCGATGCAAATAAAAACAACCAGAAGAGCATTTCTACAGAAGCTATCTGTTTAGATTAAGCAAAAAATGTGTCAGTTCCTAATATAACAACGAATGATGTTTATTACGAAAGACAACTTTCCATCTATTCATTCAACATTCATGTTTTATCCAAATTTCATTCAGTGTTTTACATGTATCCAGAAATGAAGGAAATAAAGGTTTTGACTTCGTCTGTTTCTCCTTTGAAAGTGCACCCTTTCAAGGGGAGGTGCATGTTGGGGGTGATATTTGTCAAAGTTGTTATTTCTTCGGCATTTATTCACCCCCAATTTTTTATTTTTTTTCCTTTTTTTATTTATTTTATTTTGTTTGTCTGTCCATCGAAGAAACGGAGTGCGTTTGTATATATTTTGGAAACTTGCTCGCTTTATATTTTTTTGTATTAGATCAAGAACCCTTGAAGGGAGTCAAGTACCTGCTCGTGTAGAAGACTATCTTTGTAAAACCAGTTACTATCCAAACCTCTAGCGAAACACCGCTTTCAATAAAGCTTATAAGTTAGTGTTGACGTGTGTGCATCGTGCATTAACACCAACATCTTCAATCATGAGCAATTCTTAGCGAGTGGTTCACAGCCATAGTCGTGAAATAATATACAATGTATAAAAGTTCATGAAAGAAGAAAGGGAACAAGATGAACATTAACTTACCTTAAATCCATAAGTCATAATAAAGTAACCCTAGCCAGGGTACCAGGCCACCAAGGAATAAAAGGCAATGAAAAGGCCGATGAATTAGCCAAGCAGGGAGCAGCGGAGGTCATGATAGGGCTAGAACCTTCCTGTGGAATTGCTAAATGCCTAAGTAAAGGATGCATCCACAAATGGATAAACAACCAGGCGTTACACTGGTGGTATGGAACCCCAGGACAAAGACACGCTAAATTATTCCTTAAAAGCCCTTCGGCCAAACTGTCACACGACCTACTACGCCAAAGTCGAGAAACGACGAGGATAATAGTGGGAATGCTCACGGGGCACTGTAGGCTGAGGAAACATATGCATACAATTGGACTAGCAGAAGACAGCCTATGCAGGTTCTGCCAGGAAGAAGACGAAACCGCGGAGCACGTACTCTGTAAGTGTGAAGGCCTAGCAAGGTTGCGGTTTCACTTATTCGGAGAAGAAAAACCGAAGGCAGAGAGCTACGCAAAGGACGCGGTAACCAGGCTATTAAGTCTAATAAAAAGAATAAAGCTGGATATCGAGCTCTAATATAGGGAGGACCACAATAGATCTGCAAAGGTCGCAGTGGGATAGGACAAAGAGCCACTCCAATTTTAATCTAATCTAATCTACCCTAAATCGGTTACAAAAAAGAGTTGCAGGCGCTACTGGTGTTGGACATATTCAAAAATTATATGAAACTGATGTGGGAAATATTGATGGCTCAAGAGTATTGCTACATATAACAGATGAGCATTTATTTACAATGAAACAATGTGAAAAATGAAGGTAAGAAATGCAGCCCAGATATTAAGCCAAAGGTTCGCTGCCACTTTACTAATGGTTAGCTATATAGGTGAGTATTTCTTCAATTTAATTAAGGTATTCAATTTAATATAATACTGATTCAGATCAACAGGAACCTCTATAACCCGAGTGTCCTGGTATCCAGGTAATAACGACCTTGTTGAATCTGGCTAGCTCATTCAGTGCGTTTTTTGTCTTCCGAACGAGCTTTGACTTTGTGCATGGGTTTTCCAGAGCCATAATGGAGGCCTGGCTGTCCGTACATATGCAAATGCATCTGCTTTGGACTTCTGCCCTTACCAATTGCCTAGAACACGCCTCTATCGCAGCCATTTCTGCTTGAAAGACGGTGTTTTTCGGTCTTAGGCGACAGGCTACATCATCCCTTCGCCTCGGTGCACTGATTCCGAAACCGGTTCCTTCCCCGGTTTTGGAGCCATCTGTAATCATTTTAAGGTTACTTAACAAACATTTTTTTCATATTTACAGGTAGGTAATTGATACGAAACATGGCTGAATCTAAGAAGAAGTGTCGACAGTACAGTGTTGAATATTTGAAATTTGGTTTTCTTCCATCAAATACAGACAAGCGATTGCCCATGTGTCTTTTATGCAACAAAGTCTTGAGCAATGACTCTACGAAACCATCGAAGCTGGAAGATCATCTAAGAAGGTGTCATCCTGACAAAATAGGTAAGGATTTTATATATTTACAAACATTGAAGGAAAAGTATGAAAAGAGACCCACCATGCATAGTATGTTCGCTTCAACGCCTGAAAGCAACGACGATGGCTTGCGGGCATCTTACAACATTTCATTACATATAGCAAAATCTGGGAAGCCGCATACCATTGGAGAGGAGTTAATTTTGCCTGCTGTTGAAGAAGTCTTAAAAACTGTCCTGCACAAATCTTCATTTGACACTTAAAAGAATTCTTTTGAGTAACAACAGTGTACAAAGACGTATTGATGAAATGAGCTCTGATGTTGAAAGTTTCTTGTGTAATTATCTGCAAACAACTCATTTTTCTATACAACTGGACGAGTCAACTTTACCTGGCAATGAAGCATTATTATTGGCATATGTTCGATTTATCAAAGGCGAACAAATGTTTGAAGAGTTACTATTCGCGAAAACTTTTAGCTGCAGGCACAAATACCTGAAAAATATCCAGGACTGTGGGGAATTGTGCAAAAATTTCTCATAGCGTTTCCTTCGTCATATCTTGTCGAACGCAGTTTTAGTGCCGTAACAAACTTGTTGACAAAAAAACGGAGCAGATTAAATATTACAGAGCGAGGAGATTTACGGTTATACTTAGCTAAACTCAAGCCAAATATTGATAATTTGCTGTCAATTCACCAAGTACATCCCTCCCATTAAAATTATAACTTTTATTTCAGATTACTATGGTAATCTGAGATAAAAGTTAACATCAAAACTAATAATGGTTATTTTAAAAACAGTCGCAATATAATCAAAATTTTGATTATATTGCGACTGTTTTCAAAATAATAATCATTATTAGTTTTGATGTTAAATTTTGATTCTACTAAGACTGTTATAACAACATAATTAAAAGTGTAGTAATTATTGTGTTAGAATAAATAGCTACAAAACAAGAAAATATTTATTTTTACTTTTTACCACTCCGAAGTGGGAGCTTATTGGTTTCTTGTACTGTGAGTCAATACAAAAAAGTAAAGTAGGAATCCAACTGTTGGATGAAGACGCTTTTTAGACTGGCCTTGAAACTTAGCTTAAATGACCATACTCACAGCATAATCAAAGCAATATAAATTATCACCTTTTTTTCGAAAACTTTTAAGACATAGTTGATTGAAAAATAGCCACAACACAGATTTACATAGACATATACTTTTTTCGGGTTTTGGTCCACCAGATCCAGCAAAATGTTTAAAGTGGTCTATGAGAAAAAAAAGTATGGGAACCTCTGCTCTAGCGGAACACCGCTTTCAATAAAGCTTATAAGTTAGTGTTGACGTGTGCATTGTGCATTAACACTAACATCTTCAATCATGAGCAATTCTTAGCGAGTGGTTCACTGCCATAATCGTGAAATAATATGCAACGTATATAAGTTCATGAAAGAAGAAAAGGAACAAGATAAACGTAAACTTCCCCTAAATCGGTTTCAAAAAAGAGTTGCAGTAGCTACTGGTGTTGGACTGAGCACCGTAGGAAGGATAATTAAAGAAGCTGATTTGAGAAAAAATGGTGAAAAGTTCAAGTCACCAAGAAGAAATATTATCAAACCACACACCTTAAGAGTTTGAAGAGGAGAATATTTTATTCATATGCAGCTGTTCATAGACGAAGACTAACCATAAAAGCTGTATTTGAAAAAGTTGAAAAAAAGGGATTAATTTTACAGAGAAAATCGATTCATTTCGAGAATTGGTGCGAAAAAATGGAAATCCGATGGAAAAAGACTGGAGACAATCGAAAGGTTTTAGTCGTAAAATTTGATATAACATCCAAATAGGTCGAATATTCAAGAAAATTATAAAAATATAAACAAAAAAGGCAGGAGATTTTATACTGCGAGATATTCATGGTTCACATACTGTACTAATGGCATGGGACGATGGAACAAATAATTGTTTCAAGTCACCCGTGTCCAAAAGACAACAACTTTTAATTTTACACGCCGGGGGCGTATTAGGATTTGTACCCGGAGCTTTAACCATATTTAAATCGAGTCTTAACACGGGCGACCATCATGGAATTAATCATAATAATTTCAACAGGTGGCTTGAAAAAAAAATTCATGGTAAACGTCACAATGAAATCTGTTCTTGTGAAGGATAATATCTCTTACCATATTGTTTTGGTCTAACCAATTCCTTATTGTTCATGGAAGAAAACATCTATGCAAAAGTGCCAATTTACAAACAATATATTATGACATCGATAAAATTTCAGCAGAACGAGACATTCTGCAGCTTGTAGTCTTTGTAGTATAATATACAATAAGCTAGGAAATTGAATTTGTTCAGAATTGAAGACATTTGTCGAATTAATGTATATTGCTTACATCACTGATGTATTCAAACTACCTAAAGTTGTGAATTATCTTCTCAATATTGTGTTTGTAAAGACCGAACTTCTTGCAATAAGAATTGTGAATCCTTTCTCCACAACTAAATAATAACGCACAAATTAGTTTCACATATTTACCTGCATAATGATATAAATTCTTCACACCAGTGAATAATGAAAATATATTTGCCCTTTAGCCTAGTGATAGAAATGGGTGACACTGGCGCGGACGATCGGGGTTGGATCCTCACTGGAACTTTCTCTTTTTAGTCGTGTAGTAAGTATAGTCTTTCACTTGTGTAGAATGGCTATTCTTCACTTGGATGATTCCAAAACTTTAACCGCATAAATAATTGCTATCATTCTGCACTCGTTGAAGAATATACTATTTTGATAGAATAATCTTTATTACACCTAATAAAACAATAACAAGATATTTATCAAAATATAGAAACAAGCTAGACATACAGCAGCCACACGTCCTGCAATATTATAAGAGTGGGTGGGATCTGATATATCATATTTTGAATTATCGTATTGTTCTCCCATTTCATTTTAGACGTTCGATATGTGTATCACCTGGGCCGGTATTACCGACTCGCTCCTCTCAAAGCGAACGATCTATAAGGGGAGTGATTTGATTGGCAGCGATGTGGTATTTATAGATTCTCATGTACTACTGTACTCGCATGTACTACTGTACTCGTTGCCGACTAGTTACGGCAACACTGCGATTTCAACGTATTTTGACATTAATGTCAAGTTTTAGTTGTGTGTTTTGAATTTAAATTTAAATGATGAAGATTGGGAATGCAACAATTTCTTCTGCTTCTTCTAGACCTTCTAGTAGTCCAATATACATAAGATCATCCATTACTACAATCCCTTATATAATATGACAATTATAAATGATTTATATACAATTATAATTTTCAATACTGCTTCAAACAAAATTAAAGGTTAGAATTGTCTATTTACATGCGAATCATTGACATATAACGGTAAATTTCGATTCCAAATTGATGATTACAACCAATAAAAAGGAGCATTTTAGTTTTAACTATCAATCCAAGAGTATTGACGATGTAACTATTTTATTTTTGCAAAGTAGAAATGAACATTGTTTCGAAGTGAGAATCGAAATGATGCCTTCAAAAACGTGGAAAAAATATGTTCTAATTTACCCGTGCATATACTTGAACAAAAGCTTATATTTTGCTTAAGTGGATAAACCAAAGTATACACAGAGGCGAAACAACTTTTTTCTACTATCGCGCGGAAAGATCCAATTTTCCGCACTAAAAAGCGTGCGGAAAGTCACTTTTCCGCACTAGTGCGGAATGTAAATTTGTAGGGTTTTTGGGGAGTATACTGACATTTGAATATTTAAAATATGTATTTCTATGGTTGTAGCTTACCAAATGACTGAAAAATAAAAAAAATTTTAGAAATCTGCAATAATTTTTTGATGAAAAAAATATTTTTTTTTTCAAAAATTTTTCATGTCCCTGGTAAAAGCCTTATCAAATGGGTGCCAAATATAATAATTAAGTTGCTGATATGTATTTAATAATAAATGTTTCTTTATGTTAACTTTTGGGTTTTTTTCCGGATGCTAGTAGAAAAAATAGTGTACCTAACACGTGCGTGAAGTGACTTTTCCGCACGCTATTGCTGGCCGAACTCCGCTAGCGTCGTTCGGCCATCTGCAATAGCGTGCGGAAAAGTATCACTTTCCGCACTAGTTAGGTAAACTACTATTTTCTACGACCGTGCGTTTTAACCCACTTTCCCGCACGCATTTTAGTTTTGAAAGTGCGGGAAAATAAAATTATGCAAACTTTGACCTTATTAGATAGTTTTTTACTCACAGGTGAATTAATATTTACGAAATAGTCCCTCAAATAAAATCTAAACCTTTTCTAGTTTTTTGTAGCAGTTTTCATATATTGAGAATATGAAATAATCAAGATATTTTTTATATAACCATGAACATTCTTCAATGAAGTGTCACAAAACAACTATCAAACAACCCGGGTTTGATATCAATAACCAGGCGTTAATAAAACGTCAAAGCTGTTAAAAACGTTTTGGAAGTGACCGAATAA
Organism: Galerucella nymphaeae; assembly: GCA_963978555.1. Classification (NCBI taxonomy): domain Eukaryota; kingdom Metazoa; phylum Arthropoda; class Insecta; order Coleoptera; family Chrysomelidae; genus Galerucella; species Galerucella nymphaeae. The sequence continues at coordinate 2,763,504 of OZ021706.1, read as the reverse complement.
AAACAATTTTTTTATAAATTAAACCACATTAAACCGAATCCGATACAATAATATTAATGGATTCATCCGACGAAGAACTTCCTGAAGCAATTTTGAAGGCTGCAAATGAAGATAATTCCGAGCTATTACCTGCCAAATCCAGACTAAGGTATGAAAAGCGATACGACCATTTTGTTACATGGTGTGAGGAGAAAGGGGCCAAAACTTATAAGGAAAAGGTATTTCTGGCGTATTTTTCAGACCTAAGTAAGGTTTTGAAATCTAATACATTATGGTCCCGCTATTCTATGGTGAAAAGTTTGGTAAAAATGAAACAAAATTTGGATATAGGAAACTTCCATAAGCTAACGTCGTTTCTTAAACAAAAAAATATTGGTTTCCGAGCACAGAAAGCGCAAGTTTTTACCAAAGATATATCCAGGGATATGCTAGCTCCCGATGAGGTTTACCTGATGATTAAAGTGAGTACCATTTTTGCACTGGCTGGTGCTCTCCGCAGATCCAAGCTTGTAAATATCACTGTCGACGACATTCAAGACAAAGGCAACCTAATTGTTGTGAAAATTTCTGATTCCAAAAATCATTCGTCAAGATCATTTGTTTTATCTGAAGAAATAAATGATGGAACCTATTTGACGCTGTACAGAAAGTACGCAGATTTACGACCACCTACCACTCCACACCGCCGATTTTTTATTCATTATAAGAATGGAAAATGCTCAGTTCAATGCGTTGGCGTAAACACTTTTGGTAAGATGCCAGCAGAGATTGCTGCATATTTACGCCTACCTAATCCAGAACGTTATACAGGACACAGTTTCAGACGTTCTTCGGCAACGTTCCTAGCAGACTCTGGCGAAGAAATAACCAACATAAAGCGCCTTGGTGGCTGGAAGTCTACTACTGTCGCTGAGGGCTATTTGGAGGACTGCGAGAATCGGAACAAAACTATATAAAATAAAATTCTCTGTACTACAAATGACTTAAAACCGTTGCCGTCATCTTTTTGCGACTTGCAACCGATGCCATCCTCATCAACGTCATCTACCTTCCAGTTGAAACCAAATAACTCCACTGGACCGTCAATTCTTACTAGTCGACAGAATGCAACAAATTGTGTTTTCAATATTAATATTTATAACAATAAGTAGTTTTTAGTTAAAGTTTTGTATATTATGTTTGTTGGAATAAAATAATTTTTGAAACATGGGTTGGTATACTTTTTTGTATAAACAGCCGTAGAAAAAATAATGTTCCTAACTCATGCGTAAAGTGTCTTTTCCGCACTTGACCGCTTGCCTGAACTCCGCTTCGCGTCGTTCGGGCCAACTGCAGTCGCGTGCGGGAAAGTATCACTTTCCGCACTTGTTAGTAAAATAACTATTTCTTCACATGTCCATTACCAATATGGTTAACAAGTTGAATCGAATGTTAATATTCAGTAGAAGGAATTTTTTACACAAGAGTTGCATTACATCTAGCATCAGCTAATTCAAGAAAACTTACAGACATTCCAACACTTGTGGGGATTATTTGAAAATATTAGTGGAAATATAAAAACATAAGAGTATCTGGTAAAATAGTGAACAATTTCAAATGGATCCTAACTTGAATAAGCACATAAGAAAGCTGAAAATAGCGGAGAAAGTGGAAAGTATTTGGCATGGAAGAGGAAATCTTTATCCACATACTTGCGAATTGCACAGTAATTCAGAATCCTAGTGCACAACACCTGGGAGATTACTGGATAGACGAGAGACGTTCACCCAAGTTAAGTAATGCAGATATCCTGAAATTAATACGGAAAATAAATATATAATATAAGGTTGCTTTTGGAAATCTTATATGATCATGTATCGTTTCCATCAGTCATCAAATTCGGTTTTCAATACTTCTCCAATAATAACGACAGTTTACAAGCTGATCATTTAAAATGGTACCAGCATTGTAATTTTGAAAACCGTTAAAGCTACGAGGTAAGTCGAATGAGTGAAATTGCTTTCTAAGGCGACCAATGGTACTGAAACATAATCTAAAATTAGTTATTTTTGGTTATAATTATATGAGGGATACAATCCATATTTTTGGAAATATTAAAGAATAGTAAAGGAAAATATAATTTGGTTTGGCCGTGATTTTTGTTGTAAGTACGTCATTCACTACTGATCTGTGGTTCAAATGGGAGTTTACGTGAACGGTCTTTGAAGAGCGTTCAAAGGTGGTTCAAGAGGGTTTTGGCATTTGACGTTGAGTTGTTAACCTTAAAAAAGTGAGGTTGAATTGTCGTAGTATTTATTCTTATTATTAGTACCATTTTTATTTTGTATAATATATTATATTAGTAGTGTTTATGCTGCACGTGTGAAATTTTAAAATTTTTTATTGTAATATAATTTTCATTAAAATGTCATTTTTTTATTGTTTTCATTCATTTTTGTCATTGTATTATATTTCCATTACTGTATATGTAATTGTGGTTTGATCCACTATAGAATTGGTCTTGCTCGTAAAATAAATAAATAGATAAGTTTGACGATTGACATAACCGTTTAGTAGAAATGTAGCTTCATCCGAGAAAAGAACCTTCTTTAAAAACATCGGATCTCTGTTATTGTGTTCCTTCATAATTTCACAGAACTCAATTCGTCTGTCCAAATTATCTTCCATAAGCTCTTGTAATAAACTCACTTTGTAGGGATGCCACTTTTCCTTCTTCAGCTTTCTAAGAACTGTTGAATGGTCCATGTCATTATCTAATGTTACTTTCCGTGAACTGGTATGGGGATTATCTCTTCTTGGATCGAGATTTTTCCCACTGAACAGAAAAATTCAAACCTGTAAAAAAATCATCACTTTTTATTGACAGATTTACTTGATCATTTATATCACATGGAATATTATGGTTTCTTATAAATGTATGTGAATAATGTAAGATATTAATTATTATTTCTATACTGACATATCTTCAGAATGACAAAAGTCAAAACCAAGTTAGGTTAGGTTAACAAGATTATAATTTGTAAAAGTATGTACCGGGTGGTCCAATAATCCGATCTTTCGGTTATACAGGGTGATTCATTAGTGCGATAAAGTCCAATATCTTGTGAATGGTTGGAGATATTTGAATGAAGTTTTGAACGATTGTAGCCAGCTAAAAGGTTTATATTTTAAAATTAGTCGCAATTATACAGCGTGGTCCAGAACGCCGTGTCATATCAAAGTTATGCTTTTTTAAAATGGAACACCCTGTATTTTACTTCAAATTTGAATTCTGCTTGACTTCGCTATAATAATGATATAATATTGTAATGGGTTATAAGGCGAATTTAAAAAGTTCTGACAACTTATTCCTGTACATCATAATGACTTCAACGCCCTGTATACTTTAAACTGTACAATTTGAAATTAATCTTTTATAGCCACACGTCTGTGATAGTCGTCTAGTACTACAATTCAATCGAACTGATTCGATATCTAAGAAACCGTATATAGGGCGAGCCTAAACTCGAATACATTGGTTTCACAATGTTTTTAAATGGATCACCCTGTAAATGAAAGTTTCCTTACTACACTTCAAAATTTATTGAGTACTCTTTATACCCAGACTGAATGGTTTTTGTGTACAGGGTATCCCATTCAAGAAAATATAACTTTGATCTGGCATGGCATTCTGGAACACGCTGTACAATTGAGATATTGGACTTTATCGCACTAATGAATCACCCTGTATATCAGAAACCATTCATATTGTAGCTTTAGGAGAAAAAATGTCTAAGTGGCCAAGAGAAACCGCTGAAAATACCTTACAAGTTTCTAGGTTAACAGCTAGGGGGCATAACCTGTTCAGAAAACTTTGAAGACCAGTTTTTTGTGAAATATGCCCAATTATACAGTGTTAAATAAATGAACTGGAAAGAGGCATAAATTCTATACACAAATTTTTTTGACTACTTTTTTTTTATTTATTCAAATGTGCGGGGAAGGGTGGTTAAGTATTTGTGGATAAATACCTATAACTTTGGTTTGGATCGACCGATTTTATCGAAATTTCTGTCATTAGAAAGAGTGTAAATTAATAAATCACATCTACTTTAAAACAATTGCATTTAGTTTTAATTGTCATGGGTAGAGGATATACTCCATTTCAAATAAAAAGAGGCCACTTGAAGATTGCCAACTGTCTTGCGTAGGAATCAAAGTCGGTATTGTTTATCTATGTCGCCTCGTAACGACCGTTTATGCCATTGGCGCTACAAGCAAACATCGCCAATCGAAGTATTTACCAGTGTCTATTGTATGTAAAACTCTCTCGAAAAGCTTCAAATAATCCCCAAATATGTTATATGATATTTAAACAATACATACTGTTGTAATTTTGCCTTGTAGATTAAATGCAAGTAATTAAACAAAACTGATGATTCAATCTAATGTAATATTATTACAAGGTTAAACATAAATACAGGGTGTCTCAAAATTGACGCCCGTCCTTTCAGAATATTAATCGGGGGGATGAAACGAATGAAAAGGTAGGAATAAAAAAAATGCGTTATGTCCATGGTTACAGAGTTATTGACAAAAAACAAAGATCTAACATTCAATGTTTACACTTTATTAAACATATCATATCATATCTCCGGCAAAATGTGAAATGAAATATTTTATTTTATGACATTCCAACGATATAGTCTACTAGAAATGGAATCCAGTGAAGTGCACGTTCCAGGAACGGTTTTTTTTATTGGTAAACCCTTTTACCTATTTAAAGCACTTTAAAACACGCGCGTTTTTTAAAGTTACCTTGGCATCATTAACATCTCGAAAAACGAAGTGTAATGTCTAATGGTCTAAATGACAATTTTTTTCATTATTGATCTGACAGGAGTACTTTGTAACGTCAAAACCTTTATTTGAACAATATTTAACAATTTCAATTTTATCAATGTAAATGGAAAGTGCAGATGAGAGATACTAATATTTCGATTTTTCAAATCGGAGGAAATGGTATTTAATTTGATACTATCAACATATCCATGACAATGCAAGGTAAACTAATGTTATCACGAATTTAACCATTTTACATTATCAGTTATTTCCATTTCTTTTCCTTGTAGTAGTAATAGATATCAGTATTTATGATTTCAAAGTGCACCAATAAAAAAGAATAGCGTAAAGTATTCGTGGATAACTGGTCTCTAAAACACTTAAGCTCTATTTGCGCGTGTTTTAAAGACCATAATATCCATTTATTCTTCAATATATGATAGTCTACTAGAAATGGAATCCAGTGAAGTGCACGTTCCAGGAACGTTTTTATTGGGATAGCGCGTTTTTTTTCGCTAATATTGGAAATGTTGTTAATAAAACGCCTTTGTTGTTACTTTTTTTGTGTATGATTATTTTTGTTTTCAAAATATGTACTTATACTAAGTTTTGTGATTTTGTGTACTGAAATGTATATCGATTCACAACTATTCAAATGATAAATCATAAGAAAACCTGGATAAAAACTTATGTTGCTATCCTGATAACGCAGGTAATTGATTATTGGAATAGAATCCCATTGAATTTGATGACCCTCTTTCCAAGCATGTTTGCAAATAGCTGACTCAAAGAATTCCCTATGTTTGATATATTTTTTGTGTTCATTTATTCGTACTTTCAATGGTCTATATGTTTGACGCTACCTTGAAATAAATATTTCAAAAACATTGTGGTTTAATTCACCAAAAAATAAAAAAAAAGAATGAATAATATACCACCCAATTATTGTGAATTATAATGGAACTGTATTAAATTTGTGAGAAAATGGCGCAAACCGCATGTTGATAGCTTTTGTCGAGCTCGAGATATAAATAAAACCGCATAAACATAAGTATAGTATTGACTAGCCCTGTATTATGATTTATATTAAAAAATAAGTCATTATATGTGAATAGTAAAAAAAGATGTGCTATTACAAATATTAAAACTTGAATAGTATATTACAAGGAAATAGTTTTTTAAATGTAGTAAAAATTAAATTAAAAATTATTTGACACCATTCAAAAATGTGCAGGTTGCGTTGAACAAACATGTACATGTTAACTTCACGGGATCTGACATTGGACATGAAATAACATTTTCCAGTAATGAAATTTCAAATCATCAGGGAGATCTCTTAAATATTTCGGTTAAATCCTATAATAAGTCAAATATTACCATTAATTTTAATAAATAATATATGATAAATTATTTAAATGTTTGTTGTTAATTAATTGCCCTGTTGTTTCTATATAAGAATTTGTTCAATAAATATATTACTTGAATAAATATTTTGCTTTATTGAACGAGTGAGGGAAATGGAAGAGGGAAGTAGACGTAGGTAATGTGACACTTTCAAACCTTCAATGACATTAGTAATGTCAAAATTACAGGTATGGTTGTAAATAATAGTATATTATTCAACGAGCGTGTAATGATGGCTATTACTCATGAGAATGAAGTTTGCGACGTGAGCCGCAGGCGAACGTCGTAATCATTCGAGTGAGTAATAGCCATTACACGAAAGTAGAATACTATACTTTTTCTATGACTGAGTGTTCACCTATCAATTCAAACGAACGAGATATTTAGAGAATATTTTATTGAATAAACTTAATGCTTTATGTCAAACAATTCCATTTTGGAAGCTACAATGAAAATTCATTTATTGCTTACAATATTGATGGTGAAATTTGAGCAGTTGAATTCGTTATCACTTTCTGTATCCATTCTAATAAAAAGTCAGCTCTAAATCACCTTTGGTAGGTAGGTATAGGTACTGTCAAAGTTTAATTATGACATTTCATGGCGAGTCTGATTCAAACATTACACCGAACATAGTCGTGTGTAATGGCATTCTTAGACGGTGATTGGCCAGATAGTCGTGTGTAATGGATCATTACACACGGGGCGTGGCTTGTTTTGTGTAATGCATCCAGTTACTCAACAAAAATGTTACATAAAATGGGTCCATTACTCAACAGTCAGAGAAAAACTATATTTCCTGATTTTTACATTATTACGCAATAGCCCTATTGAGATATCCTGGTTATCTGTTTTCACATTTAGTATCAGTATAACTAATATTTACAATTGTTACTTAAGAAGACAGTTTAGTGAATAGCTCCCTAGATTTATCTGTTCATTTATATTGTGGGTCTCTAAAGTGTCTCCTGATTTCTAATTCTTTAGAAATCCAGTTATTTTTTCTTCAAGTTGTCTTGCATAATGGGATTAATCAGGTTGTTTTAATCTGTATGTTCGTATATGTTCATTGTGCCTAACTTCAAAGTTTCTTAGTTTGCCAGAACTACATTTTGGACATTGAAATTTATACATTCTAGACTTTTTCAACGGGTATATTGTTGTTTCAACATTCAACAATATTTTACTTACATTACTTACTGTTTCAAAAGAAATTATTCATATATTTTTTGCTGTAGAAATATTATTAGAAATAAAACCAGCATTTTTGATGATTTTGTAATTTTGTAATCTAGTTCCTATTTCTTATCACTGATATGTACTACTTCTAATTATGTGTTAATGAATGTTTTGTAGTTATGTATAATCAGAACTATAATACTTTTGACAACAAAGTATATATTGAAAATTATAGTTTACCAATGGAAAGCCCTATATCATTAATTTTGGCTAACATGTTATGGACAGTTTAGAAAGAAAAGTCTTCGAATGAAACATCTTATTTTGGTATATGTATTCAGAAGTCTTGTTTTGTCGGTAGTGAAGGACATATTTTTCAATCCTACTAATAATTTACACTCAAAAATTAAATTTACATTATTGTATTTATCAACATTTAATCAGATGGAAAATAAAATTGTAAATTCTAATGAAAATGTAAGCAATATTGCGACAGAACAAACTGTAAGTGTGTCAACGAAAATTATATATAGCAAAAAAAATTACTTATATAAAAAAAATGGAAAAAAAATAATAATTAATAACAAAATAGAAATTTAAAAAGAAAAAAAAATTTCATTATACAGAGCAACTACAGACACACAATACTAACCATTAACAAAACGATGTCAATGCTGTTAAAACTGTGTAACAATAAATTTTAAGACGTAAATAACTAAAAATTGATCTGGCTAATTGGTTTTTGCTAAAGCCATCTAACTGAAGAAAAAAAATGAGTTGAAGAAAATATATCTTAATACTAATGCCATCATCCCATGTCACATAAATTAGCAGTATATAATTTTATTACACATAGAGTTAATATGAACAAATAAAATTTTGATTAATACAAATGAACATATAGGTTGTTGTCCATTAGGTACATGTAAAAATGTAGCAGTTTCAATTAAGACAGAAAGCAATGTGAGTAAGAAAATTGTGAAATGTTATCCCCATTAATAAAGTTTGATATATATAAACTAACCAAAAATGTAATGCTGTCTATATTGTTCAAATCAGTAGAAATATTGAAATTAGACAAAATGGACTCTTAGGAGCATACAGATTTAAACAACCTGATAAATCCCATCATGCAAAACATCTACTAACATCAAACATTAACACCTAACATAGAACTGGATGAATTAGCAATCAGGAGACACTTAAGTCATCCACAATATAATCAAGTCATCAATGAATTTATGGAGCTCTCCACTATAAAAATGTCTTGTCAAGTAACAATTGTGAAGATCAGCAAATTAGTTTTCATTGGATATCATTGCAGTTATACTGATATTAAATCAAAAAAAAAAGATATCCAAGATATCCCCATACGCCTAATAATACCTGAGCTTCAATATTTGTAATAACATTTTTTTTTCCAGTTCACAAGTTACTATTTGGTCTAGCCAAAATATTACAGATCAGGTAGGCATCACATCAAATGTAACTTCTGTCATTCTAAGGATATGTCAGTATCGATAAGATAATTATTTTTTCATAATTGACATAATTTATTCAATAGTGAAGTTAATAGTGAAATAATAGAAATAATAATAAAAGTGAATTAATTGAATATTAGTTACATTTATAACAATAGTCTGAGTAGATTCCACAAGGTAAAGGGTCCAAACAGTGAATTCAATATAATATGCTTACATCTCACATCCACCTGCAAAAATTCTTTTAGGAATGTGTTTCATATAAGGTACGTATATTTCATGCCCTTATAGATGTATTTCACATGTCTGCTGACATCTATATTAGGTACATTACATTCATGTTGAGAATAATCATGGTCTCATGAATCTATAACAAAAATTAGGTTTTGAATTAATTCTAAGTTATTTAAACAATATACAATTCATTCCATCTGTTATCAAAAATTATTCTGAGATAACAATGGGGTTCACGACCCTCGGAATTTTTCAATCATTTTTTTTTATTGGAGACCCCATTGCTTTAAAACATTTTAATGGAAAAAAAATTCTTGGATAATCCACTTGGAAGAGAAAATCACAATTGTATATTACTAAAAATCCTCATTTTTTCAAATTTTCGACAATTAAATAAAACGTCGAAATAGCCGGGAATATTAGGATTCGGCGCATCAAAATGAATGTCACTTTTTTATCTATTATTGTAACTGTTACATGGTATGATTATAATTGTTATTTATGTACCTAAGTAATAAGTAACTGTTACATGGTATGTACTTTTATTATGCCTATTAATACAAAATACACTTTTAAAATATATGTTTTATTGTAGGGTCCCATTCCATCAAGTATATTGCCATACAAAAGGGTTCCGTCACCAAAAAAGATTGAGAACCACTGATCTACAGAAATGAAAACCAAAGCATCGTTAAATGTTTTAAAGAAAAACCTCAAACAACCTGATAAATCCCATTATGCAAAACATCTACTAACATCGAACAATAATTAACACCTAACATAGAACTAGATGAATTAGAAATTAGGAGACACTTAAGACACCCACAATATTATCAAGTCATCAATGAATAGATGACTTTTCATAAGTAAATAAATAGAATGTATAAGATTATGTAGATTGTTTTAAAATTACTTAATTTATATTAATTAGGTTAGATATTTTATGACACCCCCATGTGCCAGTTATGTTGTTAATCTAATAGTTAAGCAGATCTAAGAGGAATGTCCCTACTGTTGGAATCGAGTAAATATTACATTCATGTTTTATTTATTGTCATGTATTTATATTTAATTATGACATTAGTTAGTTGTCAAAATAATTAATAAAAGTCTGTCACTTAAATAAAGTTTATTATATACTTTAAATAAAAAAGAAAGATAAAACCACAACCTCTAACAGGTTATGGGCCTAGACTAACCAGACTAACCATTCTAACCAGTCTATAAAAAGAAACTAGCGAAGCAGTTAAAAAAAAAATATAATGGATGACATAAAATCATCAATAAGAAGGTTGAACAACCAAAACTATGAAACCTGGAAGTACAGAATGGAACTTCTACTTATGAAAGAAGAAGTATGGGATGTAGTTACAAAAGAGAAGCCCGAGATTACCAATGCTACTTGGGAAAACAAAAATAGCAAAGCCAAAGCCTTAATCGGTTTGTTAATTGAAGATTCGCAGTTGATGCACGTTAAAAAGCTGAAAACTGCATATGAATACTGGAAATCTCTACGAGAACATCATGAAAAATCATCTCTATCAAACAAGGTATCATTACTTAAAAAGCTATGTAGGCTACAACTTAATGAATTTGATAGTATGGAAAGTCATCTCATGAAAATAATTGAGCTAGTAGATAGACTCACAACTATGGGCGAAAATCTAGCCGAAAATTTAGTAGTAGCATTCATACTAAGTAGTTTACCAGAAAGCTACAACACCATTGTGATGGCATTAGAAACAAGGCCCGAAAAAGACTTAACAATAGAACTTGTCAAAGAAAAATTGATTCAAGAAAGTAAAAGACGAAATGAAACAAAACGAGATGAAAACCAAACAGCTATGAAAATAAAAAGTAATTTTCACAAAACAAACAAATCTTGTGAGTTCTGTAAAAGAAGAGGACATATTCAAGATGAATGTTGGTTCTACAATAAAAACAAAGATCGGTCCCAGAAAACAATATCACAGAAAAAATATCCAACACATAGAGCAAAGAAAATAGTCAACAAAAATGATGAAGAGGATCTTGAAGAGAAACCTGGAGATGAATATGAAGAAGACGGTAGAAATGACAAATACCATATATGTTTCATGATGACACCTTCATCAAGAAAGCAGTGGTATATTGATTCAGCCGCTACATGTCACATGGCTTGCGACAAAGATTTTTTTGAATATTTGGATGAAAACATTCATGAACCAGTATATCTAGCTGATGGAACAAAATTAAAATCCGAAGGAGTAGGTTATGGATGGATCAATGTAGATGCTGAAAACGGAAAGTCAAACAAATATAAAATCACAGATGTACTATATGTTCCAGATATAGATGGTAATTTATTATCTGTTAGGAAATTAACTGATAAAAATTTGACAGTTAATTTTAAAAATGATGAATGTCGAATAGAAAAGGGATCTAATCTGATTGCAAAAGCACATATGAAAGGAAATTTATATGAACTGGAAACGACAAATAAAATCATGTTAACAAAACAAAATACTGAAAAATGTGAAATAAATTTATTACATAGAAGACTAGGACATAGGGATATTCAAACTATTCATTTATTGGAGAAGAAACAGCTGGTGAATGACATAAAAATAATAGGCATTGAAGAAAAGACACCATGTGAAGTATGTATTCGAGGAAAAATGACTAGAAAAAGTTTTCCAAAAGTATCAGAAAATAGGGAGAATAATATTTTGGATTTGATACATTCAGACTTATGCGGTCCAATGAAAAATATAACTCCAAGTGGAAATAGATATATTTTAACATTCATAGATGATTACAGTAGATATACACATATTTATTTACTAAAACAGAAGAACGAAGTCTTCGAGAAATTTCAAGAATTCAATGAAATGATGCACACGAAGTTCAACAAATACATTAAAATATTAAGAAGCGATGGTGGGGGAGAATACTCGTCAAATTCAATGAAAGAATATATGAAGAAAAAAGGAATACGCCATGAATTAACAGCTCCATACTCACCAGAACAAAACGGTGTAGCAGAAAGGAAAAACCGATACTTGATTGAAATGACAAAATGTATGCTTTTAGAATCATCACTCGATAATAAATTTTGGGGGGAAGCTGTTATGACAGCCAACTATATTCAAAATCGATTACCAACAAAAGCTTGTCAGAAAACTCCATTTGAGCTATGGAATAATAAAAAACCAAATTTGGGGCAAACAAGAATATTTGGGTGTGATGCTTACGTTTTTATACCACATGAAAAAAGAAGAAAATTCGATGACAAATCGAGAAAAATGACATTTGTGGGGTACAGCGAAGAATCGAAAGCATATAGATTATTGGATATAAAAACATGCAAAATTACAATAAGCAGAAATGTGAAATTTATTGAATATGACCAATTTAATCGAAAGCAGAAAAATGAAAACGAAGAGAAAGAAAATGAAGAAGTGAAGATAAATATTTTGAACAAACAAGAAAAGCAAAGAGATGTACCAGAAAAGTCACAACAAAAAGAAATAGAAAATCAAGCGAAAAGTACCGTATAGTCCGTATATATCTTAGATCACTTTGGTTAGTAATTTGACGGTCCGTATATATTAGATTTCTGAATAAACGATACAGGTTTCTAACCGCTAGTAACGACACTCACAATTTTCGGCGATATACGGACCATACGGGTAATGAAACAGTTGGAATTGCTGAAGAAGTGATAAACAAAGAAGTTGATGATGATAAAGAGATAGAGACAAATAACTACATGAAACTAGAAGATGATAATGAACCCAAGACCTTTGAAGAAGCAATGAAAATGACAAATAGGAGAAAATGGATAGAAGCCATAGAAGATAAAATAGAATCTATGAAGGAATATCAAGCATGGGAGTTGGTAGATTGTCCAGAAGACATACGAATAGTTGATTGTAAATGGATATACAAAATAAAATTTGACCCGAGTAATGGAAATGTTAGATATAGGGCAAGACTTGTAGCGAGAGGATTTTCACAAAAATATGGAGAAGATTACAATGAAGTATTTGCTCCAGTTGTGAAGCAAGCAACAATCAGAGCTCTTCTCACAATAAGTGGACTGAAAAACAAGATAGTCAAGCACCTAGATATGAAAACAGCATACTTGAATGGAGACTTAGAGGAAACTGTTTACATGAGTCAACCGAAAGGTTTCCAGAATAAAGAGAATCCCCAACTAGTGTGCAAATTAAAAAAGAGTATCTACGGTCTAAAACAATCAGCCAGAGTTTGGAATAATAAAATAACAGAAGTGCTAATGAATAATGGTTTCAGAAGGGGAGTTGCAGATACATGTTTATTTTCAAAACAAATATCTGACAGATTTATTTACCTTCTTATCTATGTGGATGATGTTATTCTGGCTGCTGATTTAGAAATTGATATTCAAGAAGTAGAAAAAGTATTATCAGATAATTTCAAAATAAAAATGCTTGGAAATTTGAAGTTTTATCTAGGAATTGAAGTTGAAAGAAAAAAAAATGGGATATTTCACATACATCAGAGAAATTACATAGAAAAAATTATGAAAGTTTTCAACATGGAAGGAGCAAAAATAGGTCAAATAATAATGTAAGAGCCACACAATATAGTAATCATGTACATCTTAAAAAAAACAAGACAATACTTTTGAAACAAAGCAGATTCTAAGCAAAGCAGAGACTCTGAACAAACTAACAGTGATATCACCAAGTCAAATAAAAAAAAATTTGTCACATAAGAAAGGAATGCATCATCCGCATTTTATTTTGTCTTTGTATAAACAGCGATAAACACAAAAGACAAGATCACAAGAAGTATGGCTGGCTACATAGTTGAATTGAGTGAGAGCTCTCTAACTCTAGAGAGTAGTATCAACTGACACTAATATGCACAAATAAGGTTAGTAGAAATTGTCAATCAATACTTACCTATTGACTTATTGGTCGACGATTACATCTTAATGTGGAACAGCAAGTTCAACAAATTTCAGCACTACATCAGACTCTGGTCTGCTATACTGCAATGTTTTTTTATGTTTCCCATGGATGATGGAAACGCTAAAATTAGTTGTAACTCACTGAACATATGAAATATTATATATGATTATAATGATCTGTTATAACTGATACACAATATTACACTAGATTTGATTTTTAAGATATTAATCTTACACGCACATTTAAAAAAAAACATATATTGATATTGAATATATTGATATTATGTAATATCCATTGTAAATTATTTTTATATATTTTGACGTTTCTGTCTAATAATACATAATTGACAATTGACATATAAGTTTCCTCTGTTTCCTTTTAGTCATAAAACTTTTACCTACTAGCATATTCAGCCATCATTAGTTACTTAGGTTGTGTTTGTGTTATATAAATCCCATTTCATTGAGTTTAACTGTGACATCATTTCCGTTTGGGTACAGCTCCCCTACCTGCCTTTGGGTTTACCAGCTTCATAATAGGGTATAGGTGGTTAAAGTTGAACTCGTAGAGCATAAAGTAGTTGAGTATTTTCTGTCATTACAGAATCACTTTTCTATGGCTAAATTTGAAGACCATAGACAAAATATTTTATTATAATTCTCTATGTTGAACTGTTGAAGAATTTACAAAATAAGATAAAGAAATAAGTAAATATGGAAACATTCAAATTAGATATTAATGGAGTAGCAGTTGAAGTACAAGATACATCTATCAACATGTCTGCATCTGCACACAACTTAATTTTTTTTATGTTTCATTTTTATAGACATGAACAATAATTAGAATAACAAACAACAAATTTTTTTTCTCTCGGATTAAAAATTAATGTTGGGTAATATTTACATTGCAGTGGGTGAAAGAAATAGGATTTCAGAAATTGTTAATGTTGACGTCATTATGCTTCCCACATTATTGCTTCCCACCACCTTCACCGAGATACTTTAACCGGCTTTAACGGGTAATGTATAGTTTCATTATATTAGATTGGTGTTGACAGTTGGCATCACGAAGCGCACCCCGAAGGGGTGTTGGAACTAATTTTTGAACGCGGGATATTTAAATTGGTTAGATTGGATTGTGGCTAGGTAAATTTTACAATTTGTCTAAAAATTGTTTATTATATATAATTATTTCATTACAAAAAATAAAATTATATTTCATTTTTTGTAATGAAATGATTATAATTTATAAACAATTTCAGGACGCATTATTTAGATAAATGAAAAATCAACACAAATTTAAATTTTTTATTAAACTTCACATAATAATATGACAAATAATCTACATCTAAATGATCAATTTATGAAACATTTATAATTTTATTAATCTCAAAAGAACATACTTTTACTACTTACATTATATCCAGGAAAGTTTGAAACAATATCACATCCAATTGCACATTATTTCAAAATTATTCACAAAAACTGCAAAAATTTCAATAACAAAGGAGATAGAAAGTGTATTCTCCAGTCAGGAACAGTTCTGAAACAAAATAAATAAAATGCAGTAGGTACCTTAAGTTGCAAATAAAAAAAAAAATATTTTTGTTTACTAGTTCTCTTGCAAAGGTAAAACAAATCTGAAAAGTATTTTGCATAATGAACCTGTAAATGTATTACTATCAAAATGATCTATACACAACCTTTGATCCTTGGAGAAGGAAATCGTAAAATTATGAACCACTATTTACTTTGATTAATATAAGATGGAAGTTTGAAAAATGTGGCCAAAAATATTCACTGTTACAATTTTTTGCAATACATTTATGACGAGTCATATCTGGTGATGATATTTTGAAGGTTTACTTAATTTTATTTCCTTTATTAGAACCAAAATCCTAAATAAATCTATAAGTAAAATAGTCCTATGCTGGATTTATAAACTTAGCGTTCGCCGTTGGCGTTCGCGCTAGGCTCCCTAATTAAAAGTACAAAAACCTTTAAGACCTTCTATATCTACCGTTGGCGTTGCCGTCCTCCGTTGGCTGCCGTTCGACTTAAGTGAACTTTAAGTTTCGTCGTCGGCCGTTCGTAGCAAGTCTGAAGAGCCAATCAAAACCTGGTGTACGACATATGTGAAATGCCATTCATTGGCATTTGATTGTGTTTGTTTGAACAAGTAGTTTGTTAGTTTTATATGGATATGACACATTAAATTGAGGTTATGTTAGTTTTCATAACGGCCAACGGCAAGTTTATAAATGGCCAATGTCGTTGCTACGAACTGCAGACGGCGGGCGCCAGCGCGAACGCCAAGTTTATAAATCCAGCTTAACTCACCATTTTGTTGACACTTTCACTTTGACTTTGACAAGCAGAAGCTATAGGATATTTTCCCTTTTTAAGCACTCTAAAGTTGATATACTAGGATATTCCGTAATATTTATCGACATTAAAGGATAAATATTGCAGTGTAGTGTAATTTATAATATTTTAAACTATTTTATTCAATTTCCCTTATGTAACAATTTAAGTCTTGTAGTTCTCGCGACCGCAGCGACTCGATGCGCGGGTGGTTGCGCAGAAACGTTATGCCGTATACCACCTATGCTTCAATCCGTCTCTTTTTTATTTGTCTATTTTGTCTATGGTTAGTGTTTAGAACAGGCTTTAGTTTCCTATCGTTTACATAAGAGAGGTCAGCGTCAGAGTATAACTGGAGTGCGTTCATAAACGTTACAGAGTACACATTTCTCACACTGTTTTGACAACCATCGTTCATAAATGAAATTTTTTTTACTCTGTAACTACTTTCCTAGCGTTCATAAATATACTTTGACATTTCCAATGTACACATTTCTAGACCGCGGTATGGAGCGTGGTAATATTTTATCCGAGTTTGCACTCTCCAAAAATGTCAAATAAGTCGTAGTTTTTGTAACCGGTTAGAAATACAAAGTTTTTAAAAGAACTCAAGAATAATCAATATGGATCAATACATTTTTTTACTATATTCTCAGGATAATTCTTTATTAAAATATCTTAAAGAAAAAGCAACAAAAAGAGGAGAGGCAAGAAAGAAGAGACACGAAGAAATTATAGATGTAAGGAACAGATCCATTGAGGTATTTTCTGAAAAAATGGATAAACTAATAGAAAAATTCTAACATTTATTAGTTCAATATGTTCTACATTGTTTAAAGTATAAATAGTATAAAAATTTTGTTTTGTACATTTAAGATACTTCAACTGTTTATGCTCTTACATGGTTGAAATATAATATAATTTCGAGAGAATTTAACAAATTAATATAAAATTACCCAAGTTCTCACAATTTATTTTAATTAGTACTATTTATTTTTTCAAGAGAAACTATTAACATTTCTTCGTCGTCACTATCGCTCTCATCGTCAATATCATCAAATGAAAGATATTTTGCACCTAATGCAGCTGCCAATGTTACAATTTTACTTTGGTTTTGGTTCATCATCAAATTTTAAAACTCGACGACAGTTAAAATTTGACAGTAAATATGTTACCATAATGCGTTCATAAATCACGGGTTACAATGTGCTCCATTTCAAATGTCAACCAATTCCATTACAGAGTAAAGTGTTACTTTGTACATTCGTTTATGAACGCACCCCAGTAGGATACTCTGAAAGAGGGTGGGTGGAAGGTATATTTCCACAGCGCTGATCTAGAATGTTCTACACTTAAAGTGAAGAATTTAAACACCGAGAAAGTTTAAATCTTTTAATGTATCTACTTATGATAAATTGGCTAAAAACAAATATATAAAATATGATGGCAAAAAATAACATGCAAACACAAATGCTCAATATTACGGGACAATTATTTTATTTAACTAGGCCCAGTTATCTTCCGCGATATTAATTCTAATGAAAATAGTGTTATATTAAACAAAAAAGCATCCGCAAAATATTTAATATAAATAATAAAAAAAGGACAATAGAGTGAAACAGTTCGATACAATATGGATGATGTAGATTATCTAGGAATCAATAAGCATTGCTGGATGTGGTATGGAAAATTTCCACCATTGAACTATTGTGAGTAATCGAAAAAAATGGCTATAACTGTTGTACACTACTATTCCAACACTAAGGAAATAAATTAATTTTATAAGATTAAATACTTCTACCTATCGACACACAGAGTAAGAATAACTCGGGAAAGAAATTTAAATATCAGAGTCCTTGATAGTATCAAACGTATATAAATTAAACACATAAAATCGTACCCTCAATAGAGAGCCGGCTAATATTCAATAAATACCAATTACTTGTTTAGCAATAAATAAAAAAAAAACAATTTTTCTAGAACAAATTAACTTTTATTCAAAAAAACTAAACCGAGTTTCTATTCGACAGCGGTTAAATCAAGTTTCGGAAAACAAAGAAAATTAAATTTCTTCACCATTAAAATCTAATTCCTATAATGGAAACAAATTTTCTTAAAACAAATTACAATATTTTAATATTGCCGGTTATTTTCAAAAAAAAATACCAAAGTAAAAGTTTTCACCATAGAGAAATATAATATAACGAGAGTTGTCAACCCTGCAGTAACAGTTGGCATCACGTTGATCGAAGCGCACCCCGAAGGGGTGGTGGAACTAATTTTTTAAGGCAAGATATTTGAATTGGTTAGTTTGGATTGTGGGTAGGTAAATTTTACAATTTGTCTAAAAATTGATTATTACATATAATTATTTCATTACAAAAAATAAAATTATATTTCATTTTTTGTAATGAAATGATTATAATTAATAAACAATTTCAGGACAGGTAAATGAGAAATCAACACAAATTAAAATTTTTTATTAAACTGCACATATAACATGACAAATTATCTACATATATATTATCAATTTATGAAACATTTATATATTATTAATCTCAAAAGTACATACTTTTACTACTTACATTATATTTCGGAAATTTAATTCAATATTACATCAAATTGCACATTATTTCAAAACTATTCACAAAAACTGCAAAAATTTCAATAAAAAGGAGTTGGAAAGTAGATTCTCCAGACAGGACCAGGTCTGGAACAAAATAAATAAAATGCAGTACCATAAATTACAAATAAAAAAGAATTATTTTTGTTACTAGTTCTCTTGTAAAGGTAAAACAAATCTAATACGTATTTTGCATAATAAATCTATAAATGCATTATTATCAAAATGATCTTTACCCAACCTTTGATCCTTGGATTTAGAAGTAAATCCTAAAATTATGAACCACTGTTTACTTTGATTACTTTGATTAATATCAGATGGAAGTTTGAAAAATGTTTTATTTTTACTACGAAGTGGCCAAAAATATTTACTATTACAATTTTTTGCAATACATTCATGACGAGTAATATCCTGGTGGTGATATTTTGAAGGTTCACTTACTCTTATTTCCTTTATTTGAACTAAAATCCTAAAAAAATATATAAGTGAAATAATCCTACTCACCATTTTGTTGTCACTCTCACTTTGGACACTTTGACTTTGACAAGCAGAAGCTAGATTCACACCAGCCAATGTATGATTGATTTTGTATATTTTAATTTTTAATCACTCAAAAGTTGATATACTGTACTCGACGGTCGAAATTCTGTACAGTGACTCATCGCTCTTACTGTCCATAAAATCAGTTGCAGAAGCGAACTTCATGAGCGAATCATTTTTGAAGGGCTCTTAATAGTCCTGAATAAAAAGCATTTCTCTCTAGAATACATATGGCAACTGCGTTTTAACCAAAGTGTTGATTACATAGCTCTGACTCACTTTACAGAATTTCGACTATCGAGTATAGTATATTTATCGACATTGAAGGATAAATATTGCATTGTAATGTAATTTATAATATATTAAATTATTTATTCCATTTCCCTTATGTAAAAAGTCTTGTGGTTCTCGCGACCGCAGTGACTCGATGCGCGGGTGGTGGCGCAGAAACGTTTTGTCGTATACCACATATGCTTCAATCCGTCTCTTTATTATTTTGTCTATGGTTTTCACAAAAAACAAAATATCAATGGGTACGGAAAAAAAAATATCAAACTATTTTAAAAGTACGGATTACGGTGATTATTACAAATATTTTTACCTTCTTAAATCGGCTTCGGTCTTCACGCTTCAACAATTCTTAATTTTAAAATATAAATCGCATGGGACACACACTCTCGGATAAAATTATTGTTAACGGTAGCAGTTGACTACGAGTTGAGAATCACGAGCTGAGAGCTGAGAACTGAGAGCTGCGAGGAACCACGAATCAAACTCTTCCCTCCTTTTATATTCTGATTAGTAAAATTTTATTTAGGAACTACAAAAAAAGTTTGTCATATACTAGACGTCTTTCGGAATTAATTAAATTAAATTAAATTAAATGGTATATATACTAAATTTTATGATTCAATATAAATTTGTGTACCTCCGGACTAATACAAAAAATACTGAAACTAATATTACGGTAATAATAATAAAAAAAAATGATAATAAATCGGTCACAGAAGGTAATCGGAAAGTAAGTAACGAGTTATTTGAAATCAAGTGGCAAAATAAAAGTATGAAACGGAGAAAAAAACTTAAATCAGTGTCAAAAAAATAAACTAGTTACAATTTATTCACCAATAATCAATAAGTAATAGTTATTCATGCAACAAGTGAAAAGAGTGAGTCTTTTTTGCACGTGACGTGAAATTGTCCAGCGAGGCATTTAGGCCGAGTTGGACAACACGTCGATTGCAAAAAACACGTT
This sequence comes from Galerucella nymphaeae, assembly GCA_963978555.1. Taxonomy (NCBI): domain Eukaryota; kingdom Metazoa; phylum Arthropoda; class Insecta; order Coleoptera; family Chrysomelidae; genus Galerucella; species Galerucella nymphaeae. The sequence goes on along the minus strand of OZ021706.1, from coordinate 2,742,664 downwards.
TTGCATACAATATTTTTTCTACATTCATGCAAAAACTAGAAAATTAGAATATAATATGTTGGGAACTCATAGTACTCATAGTTGGTTTTCGCCTTGACCATTCAAATTTCAAATAATTGAAGATTTCTCTATTTCGAGCACTCCGGCTTCTTCGTCGAGCTCGAAAAATCGCGCGTGTTTTAAAGACCTTAATATCCACTTATACTTTAATATACTAATTGTTGTATTAGAGCAGGATCAGACACTTGCTCTGGATTTTTAATTCATTTAAATGTTTATGTTTGTCATAAATAATCACAGAACTGACAAAAGAATGACAACAATTTTGTTGCACTAGTGCAAAAAAGAACCACTTTTTTCATTAAATGTGTTTCACAAAAGTGTTGTTTTTTGCATAAATGTAGAAAAAAATAGTTTAGAATAGAATGTATGCACTGGTTGAGTTATTTGTTTTTACCATAACAAGCAATTGAGAAAATTGATTGAAAAAACATCAGAACTTAAATGACTTACCTGTTTTTGGAATAAGAAGTTCAGTAAATGGGCTATTTAATAAAACAAAAATAAGTTTAACATTTATCCATGACACCTATCAAATTAAAGATACAATCTCAGTAATAAATAAAATAACAGACAAATTGCCTCAACTTTCACTTGATATTTCGAAATTTATGATGCCGCTGAACATTAAATTAGCAGACCAAACTTTTTATAAAAGTGGTAACGTATTGTCGCTTTGTCTTCAAAATTCTGAGATTTTTTCATGACAATAGAGCTTATCTCTCTCTCTCTATTCTTCGACATTTTATTATCGGAAAAGATTGAAAACGACAATTATGCTCTTATTTTACAAAACACAAAACTCGGATGGATTATCGCTGGTGAAACTCAAGGGGTTAAGAGTACTCAGCCAGTTCTATGTAAACTCGCGACGATCCATGATGATTTACACGAACAAGTGAAAAGATTTTGGAGGTTAGAAGAGATTAACACATAACAATCATTTATACGAGGAGAAACTAAATGCAAAAATTATTTTTTCTACGACCGTGCGTTTTAACCCACCCAAAATGAGTGCGGGAAAGTGAAATTATGCAAATTTTGACCTTATTTGATAGTTTTTTACTTCGGAAATCATAACTATTGTGACTACAGGTGAATAAATATTCACATAATAATCCATAAAGAAAATCTTTTTTAGCTTTTTGTTGCATTTTTCATTTTTTGGAAATATAAAACAATGAAGATATTTTTATATAACCCTAACACCAAATAACTCCAGTGGACCGGCAATTTCAAGTAATTTACAGAATGCAAAAAATTGTGTTTTAATATTAATATTTATAATGATTAGTAGTTTTTAGTTAAAGTTTTGTATATGTATGTAGAAATGAAATAATATTTTTAAAAGGGTTGGTTTTTAGTAGGTATATACGGTCGTAGAAAAAATAATGTTCCTAACTCATGCGTAAAGTGTCTTTCCCGCACTTGACCGCTTGCCCGAACTCCGCTCCGCGTCGTTCGGGTCAACTGCAGTCGCGTGCGGGAAAGTATGACTTTCCGTTAGGAAAATAACTATTTTCTACACCCTCATGTATATTATCCATTTTCTGCACAGTTTACAGACTGGAAATGTAGGCCATATCAGTTAACTGAACGTATATGATTCACATACATCCTAGAACGTATATGAAATCCACTAATCAGCACTCGCGTCTAGTATTTGTCAACTACCATTTTTTCAATTTCAAAGAAACGTCAAAATAACTTGTCAAAAAAGTCTCTCCTAGAAGCACTGGATCATGAATATTTATTTACAATAATAAACATAAATAAAATAATCCGTATAAATTAACAACAAATACTGAAATGGGTATTTAAGAGGACTCTTGATAGACGTCAGTTTTTATAAAATTATGTAATGCAAGTGACGTTATAGATAGACATTTTGGACATTTCTCGGTAGTCGAGTGGTAATCGTACCAGATTCTCGCGCGCTAGGTCCAGGGTTCGATTCCCAATGAAGAATTTTTTTATTGTTGATTTTGTTTCTAAATAATCATTCTGCTTGATATGGATTGGTAAAATTATGAAAATTGCTTAAAATTGAAGTTATATTACAGTTTATTAAAATGTTTATTTTCAAGATTTTTGGAGTGGGTCGTAGAAAAAATATACTGTTCGACTCGTGTGGGTTGTTCATATCGCACTCGAACGATTGAGCTAATTAAGGGTTGGTTCACTAAAAGTTACTTTTTTAAAAGACTTTATTATAAATAATGAAAAACCCTGTTTTAATTACAAGTACGAACTAACTAGATATTGTATTACAACGTCGTTTATAAAGAAATATAATATGCTGATAAAATATTAATTGAAAACTATTTAATAAGCCAAATATTGTCGACTAGCCTAAATAAGGAATTAAGAGGATTGGTAATTTATATATTTAATAATTAAGAATTTACGAGTTTAACTTCTTCATCCCCCGAAGAAGTTTTCTAAGGGACGAACAAAACTGATTGTGGCTCTTCCTGGGAGGTATGTGGCTCTGTAGTTTGGTTAGTCCTTGATTTCTGGTATTTTTAGTATCCAAATAGTAGGCATATAGTCACCAATATGTATACGGGGGTCATCCAAAAGTGTGTGAAATCCATTGGCGGTTTTTCAGAAAAAAGAGGTTGCAGCTGCTGTTCATTATAATTCATTCATTATAATTAGCCATATTCAGATATGAAGATTTATTTCAGTAATTATGTTATATTGGTTATTCATTAGGGCAGAGATGGCTTGATTATATTTTTCAGCGTCTTCTTGATCTAAGTTTCCAGATATGCATTCAATGATACTTCCTAGTCCGTTAATAAGTCCTCTTTTTTGTTCAAAAGATGGATAAATAGATTGAAATTTTTTCGTTACTGCTGCTAATGTATATTCTAAATTTTGATCGAAGTTTTGTATATTTTCAAAATAATGGTGGCTAAGGCCTTTATGAATGGCTTTCGTAACTTCATGATATTGTGTCTGTAGAATTTCTATTTCTTCTGCGATGGGACAAAGCTGAATGTAGTGAATAAAGTCATGCGTGCTCGTCTGATCTCTGGCTACTCCTAGCTTGAGGGGTAGAATCCCTGGGTTTTCTTGGAGGTTCTGGATTCGGACCTCTTGAGCCATGCTGAAGGTACATCTGTAATATACGGTTGTGATTAGTTGTTTTACTAGGTTGATGTCTTATATTTTTTTTGTGTACAGTCGTGTTTGGTGTATCAATTGTTACGATATTGTCTTGTTCAATGGTTTTTGAGGATAATCTTGGGGGAAGTTTATTTTCTTTGTAGATATTCTGGAAGATGGTTTATATGTTAAAGGGGCTTGGCGTTTTTCGTTTCTTTTCTCGATAACCTTTTCTTTTTTATCTTGAATCTTTTTGTTGATTTCTTTGTAAATTTCAGTTATCTTCTTTTTGTGATCATGGGTGTAGCTATTTATAAGATTCCTATGAATATCGATGTCAAACGGATCTTGAGAGTTTAGATGGCCATTTAAAATTTCTATAGGTCGGTGTTGAGTAACGGATAGAACTGTTGTGGCCGAGTATAGCATATAGCATTTGTTCTCTGATGTTGAGAGATTTCTTCTTTTCTCTTAATATTCTCAAATGTTCTAATATTGTGGAGTGAAAACGCTCGATCATTCCATTTGACTGTGGATTGTCTGAAGTGGTGTAGTGGATACTGATTTTGTGTGTATCTATGAATTCTTGCATTAGCCCATTCTTGAATTCAGTTCCATTGTCTGCTACGATTAATTGTGGGAGTCCGTACTTCTTTTTTGGATCCAAGTATTCTTTAAATATCTTGAAAATGTTGTCTTCGAGATTTCCTTTGTCGAGCTGCACATGGAGTCTTTTCTTGTTGATAAATATTTCTTCTGTTATTGGTTTTGCTGGACTGTGGTTAACAAGACTAAAGATAATTTGGTTGTTATAATAGTTTAAAGGGTGCTCGCTTATAGGGATTCCCAATATAGGGTTTTCTTGTGCGGTGTGACTAGTTTCGGCATCTTCTCTATCGTTTAAGTTTTGATTTGTGTTTGCTTTACCTTTTTTATAAACGACTTCGTAGTCAAATTCTTCTAACTTCATTCGCCATCTTACGAGTTTGGAATTTGGATCTTTAAGAAAAAATAGCCATTGAAGTGGACGGTGATCTGATAGAATTTTGAATTTCCGTCCAAATAGATAAGGACGGAAATATTTGGTTGCCCATACGACTGCTAGCATCTCTTTTTCTGTCGTTGAGTATTTTGATTCTTTTTCGTTGAGAGTTATTGAAGCATATGCTATTAGCTTGTCGCTGCCTACTGGCCCTTGAGATAGTATGGCTCCTATAGCGATGTTGCTAGCATCTGTTGTAAGGTTGGATGGCTTTGTGAAGTCTGGGTATTGAAGCAGAGGCTCGTTTGTCAGGAGGTTCTTACAAATTTTGTCACAGCTGAGAAATTCAGGTGTGTGTTGTATTTTTTCGTATTTTTTCAGGCAAGAGGTGAGAGGTTTAGTTATTTTGGCAAAGTCCTTGATGAATTTCCGGTAGTATCCTAATAATCCAAGAAATCCTCTGATTGTTTTAATTTTGCTTGGATTGGGTTTTATTCCTTTTGCTGTGACGACGTGGCCTAGGAAGCCAACTTCTTTCTTTAGAAATTCACATTTATCTATTTGTATCTTAAAGTTTGTCTCTCTCAATCTCTGGAATATTTTAGTAAGATTGACCATATGTTCGTGAAGAGATGTAGAAAAAATGATTATATCGTCCATGTAGACCAGACATATTTCTCCTTGGAGGCACTTGAGTACATTATCCATTACTCGCTGGAAGGTTGCTGGAGCGTTCTTTAAACCAAACGGCATTCTAACATATTCGTAGTGGCCGTTCTCGACGTTGAAAGCTGTCTTCTGGGAGTCTTCTTCTGCCATCTCTATTTGATGGAATCCGCTTGCTAATTCAAAGGTTGAGAAATATTGACATCTTCCAAGTTTATCTAGGATATCTATTATATTTGGTATCGGATATCGGTCATCTATGGTCTTTTCATTGATTTTACGATAGTCAACAACGATTCTCCATTTTTTTTTCCAGAGGCGTCTGGTTTCTTCAACCCAAATTGATGATGACCAAGGTGATTGGCTTGGCCTGATTATTCCTTGGTCCAACATTGTTTCTGAACTTCTTCTTTGTTAATATGTGGATATCTATATGATTTTGTGTAGACTGGAATTCCATCTGTTGTTTTTATATGGTGTTCGACTTGGTTAGTAAAGGTTAGCGAAGCATCTGGGTAATGGAAACCATCGGAAAATTTTTTGCAAAGCTGTCTAATGTGTTTTTCTTCTTCTGGGTTCAGATGATCTATTCTCAGGAGTGAGTCGATATTCGAAGTTATTGTTTGCTCTTTAGGCAGGATGTCGGATGAGTAGATATGATACTCTTCAAGATATATAGGGTGGCTTTATATTGGTTCCGTTAATGCTGCTTGAATGGTTTCGTCTGTATTATTGATGACCTCTCCCTTAAGATTGCACCATCGATTTGTTGCCTTGGTAATAAGATAGTGCCTTCCGATTCTTTTACTGGTAGTCGAACTTGCGTTATTGTTGGTTTCATAATATTGGATGGGAAGTACTGCATTTTCAGTAGTCAACGTTGAATCTGGGAAATTTAGATTTGCCTTAAGTATTTTGAGGTTATCTAGGCCTATAAGGCCATCGAAGGTTTTGTGGAATTTAAAAAGGTAGAATTTGAGATCAATGTTTAAATTGAACTCTGAGAAGATAGGGATTTCTGCACAATAGTCTTGGGAGTGGTTTTGGAAAATTGAGGTGTCGACAAATGGCTCTCATTTTATTCGATTTTTGTAAAAGTTGAAAGCTATCTCTGGGTTAAGGAATGATTTTGTTGCTCCAGTGTCAATTAAGAGTTTGGGTGGAGGGTCAGAAATGGTATTATAAGGAAGCTCTTTTTTGTCGGCAAATGAATGGAGTTCGGCTATGTTTCTGTGTTTTGAAAGGGATCCTCGAGAAAATTCCCTTCGCCCTCATATTGAACGTCTGGGGTGTCTTCTGGTTGATCGCATGCGTAGTTGACTTGATTGTCTTGATTTTCAAAGTTCCCGCTTTCATATGTCTCGTTTATGTCATATCCATAGGCTTCATCGTACTGTTCGATATTGAATAATTCTTCGGTACTCATTAGCATCGGCTAATGTTGTTGGTCTCATGGCTCTTATCGTAGATCCAAGTGGTTCTCTTAGACCGGCTAAGAATGTCGTTAGGGCTTGTTGATGAAAGAATTGTTTTTTGCTTTGTTTAATATTTGCTCCATCATTATGTTATTCGATGTAGTTAGAAATCGTGTTCAGAAGTCCCATTACTTTTTCGTAAAATTGTTGCGGATTTTCGTTTGGTTGTTGGCGTAGATTTACTAGATCTTAAGTTAAGGGGTTCTCGTTACGTTGATCTGCGAAGTTTTGGATTAGTGTGTTTTTGATTGAAATCCATTCGGAACAACCATAAATGGATACAAATTCTTTTGCCCTTCCTTTGAGTTTGCTTGATATCCCAGTCGTAAGCATCTGGTTTTGGAAGCATTCCGGTGCGGCGACATTCCAGTAGTAGTTAAGTAGTCTGGTGGCAACATCTATGAAGTTATACAATTCATTCGGGTTTCCGTCGAATTCAGGGAGAACGGAAAGGTATTTGATATCGAATTCAGGCATTGCCATTGTATGGTTATCGGGGATTCGTCTTACAGGGGTGTTAGGAGTTGTTATCACAAGTCTAGGAATATTAGCTTTAAGGACTGGTGGTCGAAGAGTAGAGCGGTTGGTGGAAGCGGAAAAATTTACTCGTGGAATGGGAATGGGATGGTGTTGGAGATTCAGAGAATTCAGTCGTATTAGTAGATCTTCTTGTTGGTCTGAATTTGACATAAGTATGCTTACAGTGTGATGATAATGCTGAGTTGCATGCTGTTGGTCACTAGTTTCTTCTTAAAGTTGCACTCACTTAATTTTAGATTTAGTATTTGACTTTTATTATTTTTAGCACTGTATTCACTTTGTTTTAAGGATATCGATTGAACTATTCACTTGTTGTTAGTACTCACTTTATTTTAGAACTATTACGGCACTCAATTTTTATTATGTTTAGCACTGTATTCACTTTTGTTTTAAAAATATCACTTAAACTATTCACTTTTTTATTAATACTCACTTTTCTTTGTTTTTAACTTTAAAGTTAAATCACTTGAATTAACTATCTGTTATTTTATTCTTTTTCACAGAATGTATTCATTTACTTTTCTTACTTTTATTAAGCTGTAATGTACTTCGGATTCTTCTACACAAAATCTTCGGATAATTTTTATGTCGTTCGTTTCCAGTGGATGAATGCTTTAAAAAACGAAGAGGGACACTAAGGGCTCTTCCACATCCTACTGACTGCGCCAATTAAGGGTTGGTTCACTAAAAGTTACTTTTTAAAAAGACTTTATTATAAATAATGAAAAACCCTGTTTTAATTACAAGTACCAACTAACTAGATATTGTATTACAACGTCGTTTATTTAGAAATATAATATGTTGATAAAATATTAATTGAAAACTATTTAATAAGCTAAATATTGTCGACTAGCCTAAATAAAGAATTAAGAGGATTGGTAGTTTATATATTTAATAATTAAGAATTGACGAGTTTAACTAGCACTTCGCCTACGGCGTAGTGCTCAAACTTCGTCCTCGTGCGATATGGCCATCATATCCACACTAGTTGCACAAACTACTATTTTCTACACCCGCATGTATATTATCCATTTTCTTCACAGTTTACAGAATGGAAATGTAGGCCATATCAGTTAACTGAACGTATATGATTCATATACATCCTAGAACGTATATGAAATCCACCAATCAGCATTCGCGTCTAGTATTCGTCAACTCCCATTTTTTCAATTTCAAAGAAACGTCAAAATAACTTGTCAAAAAAGTCTCTCCTAGAAGCACTGGATCATGAATATTTATTCACAATAATAAACATAAATAAAATGATCCGTATGAATTAACAACAAATACTAAACACAGAATAAAATGGGTATTTAAGATGACTCTTGATAGACGTCAGTTTTTATGAAATTATGTAATGCAAGTGACGTTATAGATAGACAACTTGGACATTTCTCGGTAGTCGAGTGGTAAGCGTACCAGACTCTCGCGCGCTAGGTCCAGGGTTCGATTCCCAATGAAGAGTTTTTTTTATTGTTGATTTTATTTCTAAATAATTATTCTGCTTGATATTGAATGGTAAAATTATGAAAATTGTTTAAAATTTTAAGCTTGAAGTTATATTACAGTTAATTAAAATGTTTATTTTCTAGATTTTTTGAGTGGGTCGTAGAAAAAATATACTATTCGACTCGTGTGGATTGTCCATATCGCACTCGAACGATTGAGCACTCCGCCTACGGCGTCGTGCTTAAACTTCGTCCTCGTGCGATATGGCCATCATATCCACACTCGTTGCATAAACTACTATTATCTAGTCGGTAGAACGCGACAAATATGGTGGGTTTCAAGTAGGTTTGCATATCAAAGGTAATCATACCGATCTCGGCAACTCCTTAGAAATGGCCACTGAACGATTATTATTTGTCGAAAAACGGTTCGAGAGAGATTAGGCTTTGGAAAAAGTATACGTATATTTCATAAACGAGTATAATATCGAATTTGGGACATGCCTGGAGTAAAACCACCACAGCCCGGAGAAACGGTTGTTCATTTAGCACATCACGGAGTAAAAAAGAAAAGTAGTACTACAACAAAATTAAGGGTCGTGTCCAACGCCTCCGAAAAAAGGGACTCCGGGAATTTCTTTGTAGGACTGGTAGTACAAAACGATTTGTTTTCTATCTCTCTTAAGTTTAGAAGGCATAATGTCGCGTTCACCGGAGATATAGAAAAAATGTATAGGCAGTGCTGAATTAGACCGGGAGACAGGAATTTAGAAAGAATAGTTTGGGAGGAGAATTTGTAACAGAAAATAAAACATCTCACTTTTAATGCAATTTCGTACGGAACGGCTCTAGTGTCTTATTTAACATGTCGTACATTAATTCAATTGTCCAATGAACACGAAAAGAGTATTTCTGCGGCAAGTGAGTCCATAAAAAATGATTTTTATATGGAAGATTTAATAACTGGTACGGGGGCTGTCGAATACGTTTGATATTTCTAACATTTTAAAGTCGGTCGGTTTCCTTTTCCGGAATTAGGGCATCAAATCTCAACGAACCACGGACGCGAATCCAGAAACTTAGCACTTTATTGTTGAGGATGGAATTATTGAGGTTTTAGGTTTGATCTGGAATAATAAAAGTGACTGTTTTTTGTATGAGGTTAACTTACCGGAACCGAGTATCGTTTTGTGTTGTCTATCGTGGCTAGAATATTTGATTCGCTGTCTTTGATCGGTCCAATCATTGTACAGGCGAAGTAAATTTTACAACGATTATGGGAACTATAAACATAAATTGAGATGACGAGATCCCATGTGACTTACAGGAGATTTGGTGGGCGTTTTATTCGTCGTTGCCGGCATTAAGAAATTTTCAGATACCTTGACAGGTAACAATTTTTCAATATAGTGAAGTTCAGATCCACGGCTTCAGTGATGCGTCGCAACAAGCGTCTGGAGCGTGTATCTACATTCGAGTTTGAACATTTGACGGTGAACACAGTTGTAAATTACTATGCGCAAAAGCAAAAATCGCGCCTATGAAAAAGATACCTAGGATCGAACTAAGCGTGGCTTAACTCTTAGCTGAATTATATCAATTGGCGGTTGGAACGTCACCAATAAAATTTGATGAGCAAATATTATAGTCCGATTCTACTATTGTCATGAATTGGTTACTATCTGAGTCCAGTTTGTGGAACACTTACGTTGCCAATCGAGTTAACATTATACAAGGACTTCCATAATGCCGAGTGGCTACATATTCCTGATCAACTTTATCCAGCTGAAAATATTTCTAGGGATAGTAACGTAACTACCTTGTTAGATAATGATTTATTGTGGCACGGACTTGCATTCTTATGTAATGCAAAAAACACTTGATCGGTTTGTAGTCGGGTTAAATCGACAAATTTGCCAGAAAAACGTAATCCTTCAAAAATCACATCAACTGTCTATGAAGGTGATTTCTTATACAAGAAAGGGCAAGAAAATGTATAAATGAAAATGGAAGACATTTTGAACACCTATTATAAATTTTAACTTTCAATATTGTAGTTTTCTTACGATTAAACTTTGTAAAATTTTGTACTTATTAAAAATTGTGTAAAATATGTTATTTCTCATTTAACGTCAATTATTAAAGTAAATAGTAAAGTTAGATGTCCAAAACCCTATATTTTTTTAATGTGTATTAAGGAGAGCTTCTAACTTAAGAAAAATATACCGGGTGTCCCATTTGAAAAAATTAAGTTATTGCAATTTGAAAACTAGACTATTTGCACGCCATCGGCAAACACCCTGTGCAACAGGTGAAGATGTTGGGTAATTATTGTGGTAGGTGTATGTTTCATTTACATCATAGTAGCCTTTTGGAAGAATTTTTGAAAAAATGTGTTTATTGTGCTAATATTTCTGAAGTGCTGTTTTTTCATTGAATCTGCTTATAATAGGAATAACTTGTCAACGCCGCCTCGGATTTACAAATTCAAAAAACTACCGTGAAGCTAATATTAAGTAGAATCAGAAGACATAATCGTATACAGGGTGTTCAATTTAAAAAAAATCAAATTAATTTTCATTCCACAAAAATTAGCCACCCTGTATACATCAAAATATTTTACAATTGTAGTCCGAGTGACACCGTATAAACCTACAAGAAATCTTGTTGATACCTCTTTTAGTTTTGGTGCTAGAGATCGAGTGGAAATAATTGGCGCACCCTGTATAACAGATTTTTTGATTTTACAGCTCTACATCGGGTAGTTACTTACATGTTACGATTTATGAACAATTATAAAAGGCTAAGGACATAAGTAGGGGAAAATTAACTGTGAATGAATCGAATGTTGCTCCAAATAAACTTTCAAGTGATGATAGTGAGCCTTTATCTCTAAACGTCTTTCTAGACAGCAATAACTTAATAAGAGTAGGAGGGAGAATTAGTAATTCCACTGAAGTTTTGATAAAAAACATTCTATTGTTTCACCATCAACTTTTCTCACCATAACTAGCCCCGAAAAATCGTTTGTGACAATGAATCTCATCTAACTCGCCTCTTAAAAGATTCCATTTAACACTGATAGAAAAACTCTACAAAAACAGAATCCTCAATCAAGACCCCATTGACGATATTTATTGAAATATTGAACCCATGTTTTTCCCAGAACTTAAAATCGTTGAGGATATAATATGTAGTATAACATAAATTTTCTGGATTGGGCAGCAATCCAACGTTTGGCGAATATTGCATAGAATATATATAATCAACTCTAATGACTTCTATCCGTTAAACACATTCAACGGGTACAGCATCCACTGATTCCAGCATTGGACAGATGGTCCTATTCTACTTCTAGGTAATTGGGAAAATTACCAGATAAATATTGGTCTCTAACAACATAAAAATCCTTTATGGCGTTAACCTTGTCAGAGCTACAGAAGCATAAATCAATAAAGCTTTGTCCGAGTGGAGTAAACCATGCTGGTCTATCGAATATGTTATGTCCATTGATCGATAAAAGACTATTTCTGGAGGTGAAATCTAGTAAAGCGTGACCATGCTCATCTAATTTATTGTCACTACTTTCCATTTGAGGGAGTAGCCTCATGTTCTCCAGAATTTCGACAGGTATTCTACGAAGATCTCCAATTCTTGAGTTAATCTCACCAGTTAACCTAACCAAATACTCTTTATACATATCAAAAACGCTGTTAAACATTTCTTGAAGCCCTGCACTCGCGCGTCCTCGAGATTTATCCCTTTTGGCTTGAGAGAGGACAACATTATACTTCCCTGCATAATCAAAAGGAACTTCTATAACACCCAACTAATTACTTTTGAATTACCATATATTGTTTTTTTTTTCATCGTCCTGTATATCAAAAGAAATAAAATGATACTTCACGTAATTACCGCCAAGTAGTTTTGATTGTTGTACATAGAATATTTATATGTTCACATCCCATGAGTCACGATTGTCTACTTGCTATATTCCCTTAGTTTCAGTACAATATTGGAAACATGTCTTTTAATAACTCACGCAAGTTTGTGAATAAAAATGATACAATACCATGGTTATATGCTGTGGATTTTGAAGATGCAAATTGGGTTATTACTAGTTCCTTTATGATATTTACAATGCAAACTGGTGAGTATGCATTATGTTATCACAGAACAAGCCATAGGTAAGTATTGTTGACAAAAATTCCAATAGAAAACGGATGGTGAAATTATATAAAATACATGGTATGATGAATTTTGATATGTTTTGACACGTGAATGTTTTCAAGTGATTTGTTATATATTTTAAACGAAGAGAACGTATTTTTTTCTCCATAAAAGATGAAAAGTACTGGCGTAATCTCAATGGTTTGTCGAGGGAAAACAGGTGATTGGAATAAAAACAAATTGAGAGGGACTTGATCGGTTGATGCAGAACCAAGGATGGAACCACTGGATGCGTTATCAATGGTGCGATTTACAATTTTCAAACAGGATTATAGGAACAGATATGAAGCAGTATCTTTTAGTTGTAATAAAATTATCGGAAACAATGTTTTGTCCTGAGTTGTGGATTAGCTGACATATGAACTGCTCACTTAACGTGATGGATCATTAGTAACACTTGATGGGCCTTCCGGTTGCTTTCCAGCGTAAATTTCACGGTAAACGTTCCACGAAGTTTTGTCGTTTTAACCCACGTTACTTGGACTTTTGATTAACCAGTAAAAATCAGCTCAAGTGATTTATCCACAGATATTTCATCATTTAGCGCACTTTCAACGCAATCTTCGTCACTCTCTTCTTCATTAAGCAGTTCTTTCAGAATTTGACTTCGTAGAGGAGTAGAGGCCCTGGGGAGAATTCTGTGAGGACATGGAAGGTGTCCTCTACAGCGTCAGAATTAACAAAATTTTCAAAAAGGATACTTAGCACAATTTCGGTTCTATTCAGTCGTCGAACAGAAAGTATGCTAATACTGAGGCAGAGGTTCTAGAGCACTTTCCAGGCTAAGTGAAGATAGAGTGAAACTATGACAAGTGGCTGGTTGTCAAAACAAAGGCAACCGAAAAGGACTAGGAACTCACGGTAAAGACCTTCAGATTCCATCTTATCATAAGTCACTTGACCATTACAAAACTCCTGGATCAGATGGCTTAGGGGGGTACCAAACACCTAAACTCGGTTTAATGATAACTGATGTTTAGACTGTGTCTGATTGATGTATTTATTATCAACAATTACATCAGTCTAATCATCAGTTAACATTAAACCGAGTTTAGGCGTTTGGTACAATTCGCCCTTAGTCACCAAGCAACTGCAATAGGGATTGGACATCTTAATAGGTCCTTCAGTTCTGATACTTCAAACTTTTCGCTCATTTTGCATTGAATGGAACTTTTTCACGAAAATTTGAGATTATTTACCGCTTGAGTAGGCATGAGGGAGAATTTAAGTAGTCAGAAACTTTGTTTCCAGTTTTCAATGAAATTATCAATTGAATGTGATTTAATCCCATTGTCCACAACTTAGTTTATTTGAGATATTGAATAAACTCCAAAATTATTTTTTGTATGAAAACATTTTTAATTATAGCTCAATATATTACTCAAACTGGAAATATTTCTGGGTGAACTATTTTTCCTGTTTTGCCCAAGTTATCCTGTGTATTATTTTCGTATATTTTTCATCTGTTTCGCTGCTCTCTTCTGAGGCGTTAGCTGAATGTGAGTTTTTTTGTTTCCATATTGGTCTCTTCCTCGTCCACACTCTCACTTTGTGTTTCTATTATACTAAAATTGATTTGAATTTCATACTTATTTTTTCCTTTCCATTATTATTAATTTGGGCGAGGAGTGGTATTTTAGATACTCTTGCTTCTTGGTGATCTAGTTAAATTGTTCGGAATCAATCTTTCAAAAGGCAGCTCTTCGGAATCGATACTCGGAATCCAATTGTTAGAAAATATATTATACGAAATGCAGTTATTCGGAGTCAATTATTGTTCTGTAGATAATGGTATAAAATAAAATTCCTATAAAAATCATAGATAAGAAAATATTCCGAAGAGTAGTTGCTGTTCCCTCGAGCAAGAGTCGGCTTGCCTCCGACCTTCATATCATCCTTCGCAGGATATTCATGTTTTTCATGTTATTTTTATAAAGAATACACAGTTTTATTCTAGAACTGACTTTTTACTTTCTCAACGCCTTGTTTGATATTGATATTTTAGTTAATACCAAGAAAAGCATAAACTTGTACCTATGTTTCTAAAACTTGAGAGACTTTTCTGATTTTGTAAAAATGTCGGCAATATTATTCTGTGTACACAAATATTTCACAAAACCTCTCATTTTCTTATGAATAAAGAGAAACATAACGTCAACATGTTTAGATCTTATCTTTAACTGAACGTTCTTTACTTTACTGAATGACTTATTGATTGTCAATATTTAAAGTGATGTTTGAGTCTTGAAAAATCAAACTTCCCAATAGTACCTTAAAAAACAATGATTCTTTAACACATTCTATGGCTGCAATGAATTCAGCTTCAGTCGAGCTCAATGCTACTATAGGTTGTTTCCTGGAACACCAGCTTATTGGTCCACCAGCATAAAAAACAACCCTGTAGTACTCTTTCTCGTAGTTTTGTCACTAGCAAAATCACTATCGCTGTATGCCTCTAGTTTTGCTTTTTTGTCATCTTTCTTGTGAACTATACCATTGTTCTTCGCAGCTCCAAAATATCTTGAAATTCTTTTCACGTTATTGATGTCGAACATTGTTGGTTTTCCAAATTTCTGCTACAAAACCCAACTGCGTATGCTATGTCGGGTCTGGTTTTATTGGATAAGTATAAAAGGCTCCCAAATACCTCACGATAAGGGAATATTATCTCTTGTTTAGACTGCACATTTTTCATCATATTCTGTAATTGGTGTAGATATAGCTTTTGCATTTGTCATTTCAAATCTGTCTAAAACACTTTCAATGAAGTTTTCTTGATCTATTTTGATCCAATTGTCACCTTTTGTAATTCTAATGCCCAAGAAAGTTTCAACTTTGTTAAACATTTTGACTTCAAACTGTTCCGTTAATCTTTATTTCTTCAGAGCTTTCTCCCGCTATCAATCAATCGTCTACATAAATGGATAAAAGTAGAGTACCTTTGCTGTTTTTAGATATGCAATCATCAATACTTGAAATTTCCATATTATTTTGTTCCAAGAACTTCGTGAAATGTTCGATCCATCTCATAGGTGCTTGTTTCAGTCCATATAAAGATTTCTGCAATTTACAAACTTTGTCATCTTGCTTCTCATAACCTTCAGGTATCTTTATGTTCCAGGAGATATATTACGCAATAGTGTGTGCAATCATCCAATACTGTAAGTATTTTTCAATGTCTCATGTTGGTGGGTCGATTGGGCCACATGAATCGCTGTGTATAATTTCTGTCTATAATTTCTGGTACTTTGGTCTTGGTCCTCTCAGTGTTGAATGGAAGTCTTGACTGTTTTCCTCTCATACACACGTCACATGGCAGTTCAAACGGGTCACAATTTGTTGAGCTAATATCCATTTCTATCACTATTTCTTGTTCAATCATTTTCTTCATATTTTTGATGTCCATATGTCTAAGCTTACGGTGCCAGTTTATTACTTCTCCTACTTTTGTTTTGGTCAACCGGCTTTGTTCCATGCATTTTTACATGTATTCACTAATATAATAATAATAATAATAATAATAAAATGTCTTTATTTAACAAATATAAAAAATACAATATTTGTTCCAAGGAGGCGAAGATTAGCTCAGAGCTACTCTTTAACTCTTAACCTACTTGGTTAACACAACGTACAAAATGTTCTATATAATACAAAAAAAAAAATATACTACAGGTGTTGGTTACATAAGACACCTACAATAAAACTAAAATACGATAAGAAACACACAACATAAATGTAATACTATAATTTGCTAATCATTGCCCAGAAAAAAGGATGTCCTTAACAGTACGACGGAATCCAGTTAATGATGAAATTGACATAGTTGTGATGAAAGAATTATAATACTTGACCAAATTATAAGTAAAACAACGCTCAAACAAAACAGAAGAGTGAGGTGGCATTGTGAGAGTATTATGACGGATATTTATAGTGTGTGTAGTTTTTCTGAAAACAACTTTTTCATACAAATAAGATGGAGTCTCGGATTTAAGTAAGCGGTATATGAAAACTAAGAAATTCAATTGAAATAGATTATTCGTCTTCAACCAATTAATCTGTGTCAAACAAGGTGTTATATGGTCATACTTCCTTTTATTACATATAAATCTACAACATGTGTTCTGAACACGCTGTATTTGATTTTGGGAGTCTTGATCTAAACAAGGGTAATAAACTATGTTACAATAATTAAAAATTGAAAGCACCAAGGACTCACATAACTTTTTGCGTGTCTTAAAATTTAATATGTGTTTGTTTACATACAGCATACGCATGCTCATATAACACCTTTGAAGCAAACCGTTTATATGACTCTTAAATCTTAATGACTGATCTATGGTCAATCCTAAATTTTTTGCTTGCTCAGCTATGTTGATTCTAACACCATCCAGTTCAAGCCTCAAAGAATCCTCTATATCAACCCTTTTATATTTGTTACAAAATAAAATAGCCGTTGTTTTAGATGGATTTATAGTTAGGTTATGCGATTTAGAAAATTCAAGAATTAGACTTAAATCTCTATTTATGACATCATTTACATTTGGAAAATCAGTAGGGTCAAAAGAATGCAATAATTGAGTGTCATCTGCGTACTGTTGTATTTCACTGTTTATTTGTAATTTCGGTAAATCCGAGGAATATAGAAGAAACAATAAAGGACCCAAAATAGATCCTTGGGGCACACCCGAGACAATAGATTTGGATAATGACAACCTTTCAGCGACACGAACCCGTTGGCTGCGATTCCACAAATAAGTTTTAAAAAACGACAAAGCAGTATTATCACAACCATAATATTTAAGCTTGGCACATAGTAGATCATGGTCAATTAAATCAAATGCTTTAGAAAAATCTAAAGCAATCAGAATAACTCCAAGTTTCTTATCTTCTTTTATAAGTTCAATGGTGTAAAGTCCTTTCTCATTTTTCATTCCATCTGAAACTTCTTTATTTTCTTTCCTCACATATACTTCATTTCCCACAAATATCACTTTCCTATCATTTTGTGTAATAGCATTTACTGATAATAAATTTCTGCTAAGTTCTGGTTCATATATTACCTCATTCAGAATACATTCTTTTGTATCAATTGTTCCAATTTCTTCTGCAGTGATTTGAGTACCTTTCTTTGCTATGCATATGTCGGTTTGTTGTTCTGACAAGGTTTCAAACAATCCTATGTCATTTACCATATGAGATGTGCTTCCTGAATCAAATATAAACAGATTCTTTTCGGTTTCATCAAAATTTTCATTTTCTGTCAGAAAAGACTCTTTTTTATATGTGTTCAGTTTTATTTTTACTACTTGTGCTAGACTTGTCTCTGTAAAAACAACTGTTTTCGGTATGGTTAGTTTTCTTACAAACACTACATCTCTTGCAAGTTGTTGTGTTTTGACGGTTTTTGTTGTTATTAAGATTTTTATTTTCAACCTGCTGTCTTTCATTTTCATTGTAATTTCTATTTATATATTTGCAAAATCGAGCTATGTGATTGGGTTTCTTACAAATATGGCATAATTTTCCCCACTAGAACACTCGAATGCAATAGATCTTTATATCTTTATAACCTGTTGGTTTTTTTATGTTATTTTTTAAAGAATATACAGTTTTATTTTAGAACTGACTTTTTATATTTCACACTTTGATATTGACAAAATAGAATTATTAATTTTTTTATAAACTATTACCTACTTTCTCAACAAGGGAAGCCTAGCTCTGGAACATTTGAGTACATCTCATCGAAGCCCTAACAAAAGAAAACTACGATACTTGGAGTCTACAAGCACAAGCAGGGCTACCTAATCAAAAATTGGCTGTGGGAATACGCAAGTGGAGAGATATCCGAACCGATTTCAACCAGCGACAAAACGGAAAAGAGAATTTCTCAAAAAAGATCTACTAGGTCAGAATAATTACTTCTAATTCCACCATCAGAGTTGAAACAAATAAAAGGCTGCAGACTTCGCACGAACTTTTGCAGAAACTGAAAAGCATTTATCAAAGTACAGGCCCCGCAAGAAAAGCAGCACTGCTGAAGCATTTCACACTAAAAAAGTATGATAACGGCGACGTACGCGAACCTTTAAATGACTTCTTTGATACTGTCGATAAATTAGTAGATATGGACATTACTCTAAATTCAAATATGTTAAGTATAATGGTGCTATACAGCTTCCACGCTTCATATGGAAATTTCAGAATAGTGGTAGAATTTAGAGCCCGAAGAGCTGAAATTTAAAATTATAAAAGAAAGCGGAGCTAGATATAATTAAGATCTAAGAAAGGAAAGAAGAGAAGGTGCGTTCTATTCCAAAAAGAAGCTGAAATACTGCCAGGAATGTAAGAAACAGGGATATAATACTGATGAATGCTGGAGTGAAAAAAATAAGCGTCAACATTTTAAAAAAAGGAAGAGAAAAACTTCAATATAACGCCTACTTGTTTATCAATTACCTCTGCAGATACCTGGTGCCTTAACGAGAGTGGTTGCACGTCCCATACGTGTGCGTATGAAGAACATTTTGAAAACATGAATTCTGAAACTGGAACTTTGCGGTTAGCGTCTAAAAATCATCACACTACTAAAGCTGAAGGTAAAGGTAAAGTACGCATAAACATCCAAAATTAAACAATTATCCTTCTTGATACATTGTACGTACCTACTCTGGCAACAAACCTGATGTCAGTCGCAAAGATCAATGAAGAAGGAAGCACCATATTGTTTACAAAAGATAATGCATACATTAAAAACCAAAAGTGTGAAGTAACTCTAGCTGCTACTAAAGAAAACGGCCTGTGCTACACAAAGGGAGAAAAAGCAAATATAGCAAAAACTGTTAACATTATTGAAATTTGGCATCGTAAACTTGGACATATTAATGAGAATCACTTGAAGTTAGCTGCAATCAAGAACCTAACTTAAGGATTACAATTACAATAATTGAAGCAGCCATTGTCAAGTGCGAGTGATTATTTAGAACCTTTAGTACTGCAAGCGCCAAACATAATTGTCTAGAACGGGTTAAGTTATCGGCTTCGAATTTCTGATGTGTAATATGTTTAAGTACTTGCTTGTGTTTACCATGCTACCATTTTTTAAATTTTGTCTACATTCTACGTAACAAATTAATTGAAATAACTTATTTTACAAATTAATGATGTAATAACTTTGTCTTTGATGAATATTTCTCAATAAACTTTTGGTAGCATTAATCAATCATCAAAATTGGTAAACGCAAGGCAAGAGATGTTCTGGGTATGCTCACCGGACACTGCGAGCTGCGATGTTACACACACAAAACACAGGGACATAGCAACTTGTGTAGATGGTGTGGAGAGGAGGAAGAGACCCCGTGTCATTTCCTATGCAAGTGCCCCAACCTAATGGTACATAGACATAGATGGTTGGGAGCAGCGATCCTGGACTCAGAGTTATTCAAAGAGACTAGCATTGACAACATACTTGCATTTTTCAAGAGTGTTGGCTTTAGTGCACATCTCTCTGAAGCAGCCTAAGCATAGCTTAAGTACGAATCGGGGGGAAAGGGATACAATGGCGAAAGCTAAGTGTCCCTGAGCATTGCACCCCGAATCACTTTTAATAATAATGAATAATAAATTTGGTAGCATTTGTGATGATTCTGAATCCAGTGGTATAGTTATATTTGAGAAAAAAAATGCCTAATATACTTTCGTCTTTTTTGGCAAAGAAAAAATTAACATAGTGGTCTTTAAAATAGTTTTCATGCTTTGAAAATTTGTGCTAAAATACTTTTTTTGATAATGAATCTAACAAAATAAATGGATTCAAAATCGGTTGAGAAATGTGGATTCTACAGGAGTGCTTCCAAAACTAAAGGGGTCACACTGTATAAAGCCGATCGCCTTTTTGAATTCTTAAATTCTGGAAACACTCACTCGATTTGAAAGATTTCCTTTATATCTCCTCATTACCCCCTTGGTTTTCTTCGAATCCAATTTTATCATATAGGGTCCGGCCAACCTCTGTCGTAGCTTAATAACTTCTATTGAAATAGCTGTACTATACAGTTTCAAAAGTTTTTGTAAAACTCCCAGCCATCTCGGAGAAAACAAAATATTCCAAGAAAATTTGAATTTGCACGTCCCTTTTTAAGAAGCCGCAACTTTATAAAGTTTATAGCTAGAGCTTTAAAATGACCAATGTACAAAGACAAATCACTGAAGATTTTATTACACTCAGTTTGAAATTTCTATTCTGTACCTGATGGTCTTGAGTTAATTTTATATTCCAAAAACTTAAGTGGAAGTTGTTTTACGTGAACTTTGCCTTAAGCCTTTCAGTTTAAATTTTTATCGAAGAATTTCTTCAGAATTTCGATTTTTGGTGAAATAGTATATGAATATTTCCCAAAAATATTTCATTCAAATTTCACCACTTTCGTGGTGATTCATGGTGGAATCAACTAGTAGACCAAAAATCAATATTCTCAATGTATTCAACTGCGTAATTAAAAATGTTTAAGTCTTTTAAATACGAACAAGGAAGGTTCCGGCAGGTCTTCTCTCATCGTTCGTCGAAAATACTACATCTGTGCAATAATCCATTTAACTAAGTTATCATCTTAACTACAGTTGTAAAAAACTAGTAGCTGCCGTTCTCCCTATAGAATCTGGATTACTGGTATGTTTTTTCATATTATAGTTACCTTTATATTTTAATATTTCACAATGTTAAATTAATAGCCAATAAGTTTTTTTTTTGACAAATTGGCTACTCATTTTGGAAGCCACATGGGTATACCTTTCCTCTTCTATCTAGCTAAGTTTAATATTAGATATAGGTATACAATTGCTTCTCTTTTTTCTATATAAATCAGATATTTGTCCAGGATGAATCCACAAGTTAAATTAGAATATTGTATTTATTGAGCTGGATAGATATCCTATTAAGCTCAAATTTTTTTTTACATTTTTTCTCTTATACCGGTATATTTTTATAGCTCAGTGCCAGGTAGATTAATAGTTCCTGGTAGACTAATAGTTCATGGGAAACAACAATCCCTGGCAGACTTACTGTTCCTGTGAATAAAATAGTTACTGGGAGACAATTAGCCCCTAGAAATTCCTAGGAAACAAATGATGGTGCTGTGAGCCTACACTCACCCTCTCTACTCTACAGATACAGATAACCTTTCCATATACCTTTTTTCAATAAATATGTAAGTTATAAACGTAAGTGTGAGTTAGAGACCAGTGTATGGCTAGAAAATCTTGTGCTCTTGTTTCACTGATGTAAAAGACAGTAAGAATACACAAAAATTGCTTACCTGTATATAGTTAGTTAAGTAAGGCTTTTAAGCATACATCCTGATAAAAATCCAAACTCTCAGTAACAAATTTAAACATAATACATAGAAAACTAAATATCAAAACAACACAATTTCGTTCTTGAATATTCGATATCAGTAGATAAGAACTAGAAATCAAAACCGGTATTATTCGAGAAATAAAGGTGACCATACACGTAAAATGTCACAGCCAACAAACTCTCAGCTTTTAGACGAGATTAAAAAGCTAAGAAATTTTGTTGAAGCTAGCGAAGTAAGAATTTTGATGCAAATTGAATCGAAATTAACAGAAAAGATCAAGACATTAGAAAAGGAAAACTCAATTTTGCAGGAAAAAGTAGAGCTACTAGAGAGACAAAATAAAAAAAATAATATTATTATATTTGGCATCAAGAATACTTTACCGGATATATCAATTACAAACATATGCAATAAATTGAACATTCTTCTTAATCTACAATTGACAGTTGATCAGATAAATAACTCCTATAGCTTGGGCAACTCACCACAAGCACCAGTTAAAGTAGAATTTATATCGACGATCACAAAATTACTAGTTCTGAAAAATTGCTCAAAACTAAAGGGCACTAATATTAAAATCTCACACGATTTAACGACATCTCAACGTGAAGTAAACGACATACTTAGAAGACATTTAAAAAGAGTGAAAACTTCTGAAAATAGGTGTTATATAAAAGGTGCCAAACTATACGTCGATAACGAGATTCTTTCTGTTGAAGACATACTAGCCTATGAGGGGACTGAAACTGATAGCTATAATACTGTACATACAAACAGCGCTCCCAGTACACCCACTGTAAATAACTTTGAAAATCATTCAGCACCGATCTTGCAAACTCAACCAGTACCAAACTTAGAAAAACCCAAGAAAGGAGAAAATTCTAAAACCCAAACGAAGCAGCCAGACTCTACTCCTAAAGCAGAAGCATACAAAAATAACAGTGGTAAAGCCAGAACACGGTTTGGTTCTACAAACTCAAACAAATAATTTATTTTTAGTGTTTAGTGGAAAAATATAAATAAATAAAAAAAAAATAAATAAATAAAATGAATGCATATATTCAAAATTATAAGCATAATACTGTAGACACTAGGGTCATTAAAAATATCTCTGAATTCAATACAGTATATTTAGAAAAGACGGTTGGCAAATTTAATATAATTCATTTGAATATACGTAGTCTCAGTAAAAATTTTGATAGTTTATGTATATTTCTAAATAATTTTAAACTGGAGTTTGATATAATCGTTTTAACAGAAACCTTCCAACTTACTGATTCTTTAGATGTATTTTCACTGGATGGGTATGATATTCTATATAATAATGGAATAATAAATAGAAATGATGGTATAATTATTTATATCAAATCTTCATTAAATTATAAATTCGAAACCACATTAATCGCTGATCATAGAGCAGCTGAAATGCATATTTCTTTAAGAGATTGTAACCTTTTTTTAACTGCAATATACAGATCACCAAATTCATTTTCAGCGCCAGATCAGTTCAACTTGGAACTACTAAGATATTTAGAAAAAAACAAGAAACACCAGACACATGTTATAGTAGGTGATATGAACATAGATTTGCTAAGTAGTGAGGAACATGTTGAAAATTATAGAAACTATTTAAACACCTATAATTTCGAATCGTATATAAATAAAATTACAAGACCTGCTAGTAAGACATGTTTAGATCACTTCTTCTTTAAAACAGATAGAAATATAAAAGGACAGCATAGTTTTATTTTTGAGAACGATATAACGGATCACTTTCCAATAGGATTAACTATACGTATTGACCAAGGAACTCCAAATGAAGAAAAATTAAACTACAAAAGCTATTTAAATCATGTTAAACTAAAAACCGATTTACAAAATGAAAAATGGGAAGACATGTACAGGTTAAAGAATGTAAATGCAGCATTCGACTCTTTCGTAAATAAATTGAAGTATCATATAGATAAAAATACAAAATTGGTGAAAATAAAAGAAAATAAACAGTTGGTAAGAAAACCATGGATGACTAAAGGTCTAGCGAATTCCATTAGGGAAAAAACAATCTGTACTCATTAACTTTAGAAAACCCTGGAAATAAAAAATTGAAAGAAAGATATAATAGATATAAGAGTAAAATTAAATCCCTAATAAACATAAATAAGAGGAATTATGTAAATACTTTAATACAAAAAAGTGAAAACTCTTCTTCAGCTTTGTGGGACTGTGTGAACAAAATTTGTGGAAAGAAAAAACCTAAACCAAAAATCGAAAAATCAACAGGAAATGGGCAAGTATTAACAGCTGCTATTGATATAGCATATTAACTTCAATAGCTACTATACCGAATTGGGACAGAACTTGGCAAACAACATATTACCTCCAGATGACTTCGAAGAACATTTGGACAATATCGATAATACTATGTATATACATAATATAACTGAAGCCGAAGTAAAAAATGTAATATATACACTAAAATCTAAAAAAGCACCTGGTTGGGATAACATCAGAGTTGAAACCATTAAGGAAATAAAAGATGAAATTTCACAACCGTTAACTTATCTAATAAATAAGAGTTTTAATGACGAGTGCTTCCCAGAATGCCTCAAAATTGGAATTGTTAAGCCACTATATAAAACTGGCGACAAAACATTGACACAAAATTATAGGCCAATATCGCTGCTGTCAGTTTTTTCGAAAATTCTTGAAAAAATTCTAAAAAATAAAATAACCAAGTTTTTAAATAAGTTTCAAGTACTAAATGATAATCAATATGGGTTCAGAGAGAAAAAATCGACAGGGGATGCAATACACGCTTTAATCTCTCAACTATACAATGCTTTAGATACGAAAACACCTGCAATTTGTATCTTTATCGACCTCTCTAAAGCTTTTGATACGGTGTGTCACAAGCGTTTACTGGAAAAGATTCAAGTTTATGGACTACGTGGAAAAATATATCGTGTAATAGAAAGCTACCTAAAAAATAGAAAACAATATGTGGAAGTGGATGGAGTATTTAGTGAACCAAAAACAATCACCTATGGCGTACCACAAGGGACTGTACTTGGTCCTCTTCTCTTTACCCTATATATTAACAGCCTGATGGCAGTGAATACAAAAGGAGAAATAATAAGTTTCGCAGATGATACAGTCATAACATACAAGTCAAGAAACTGGCAAACGCTGGAAATGGAAGTTGAAGATGATTTTAAAACAGTTAAAAAATGGTTTCAACTAAATAAACTAACGTTAAATATAGAAAAAACTAAATATCTGCCATTTACATCTTACATAAATAATTTGCCGAATCTTGGTGCAATATATGTTGATGAAAATACTCAAATTCCCGAAGCCTCATCAATTAAGTACCTAGGTATTATTATAGATAGGCATCTGAAATGGGATCTACAAGTGAGAAATGTTACTAATAAACTCAGAGGGTTGCTACATAAATTTAAATATTTACGCGACTTTTTAGATGAAACCCAGTTGAAAACTTTATATTTGTCCCTGGTACAATCGCATCTTACGTACGGAATTATTGGTTGGGTTGATGTGGCAGATTGCCATTTGAAACAGTTGGAAAATATGCAGAAATGGATAATAAAGCTAATTTTAAAAAAACCAGTGTTTTACCCCAGCGATGCGCTTTTTATGGAGAGTACTTTTTTTGACATGAGACAGTTATACTGCCAAAACATTCCAATAAACATCTTCAAAAGAAATATAAATATACTTTTTCCACAACATGATTACCCTACTCGACGTAAATGTACCTATCTCACAATGAGCTCAAAGACCATTGGACAACGATGTACGACTTATTTTGCACCAAGACTCTTTAATATGCTACCAAATAATATTAAGGAAATAAATAAACTGCCACGCTACAAATATTCTGTAAAAAACTGGATATCTAGTAAAGACAGACATATTTTTGATGATTTCATTAATTTAAGGTATCTAAAATAATTTATTTATGTTTATTCAATTTTATTTTTGGAATATTACAAAATTTTATCCTAATTTCAAAATTAAACGCAAAGCAAAAACGCTTATTACCCGATTAAGACCTTAACTCCCGACTTTGACCACAAATCACTATCAAGACCTATCACTATATATTATATTATCACTAAATTATGTTGTTTCATGCTGTTTTAAATTATTTTATTTTTATATGTTTTAAACATGATATTACAATTCTTTTTTTAATTTCTTGGGAAATTAAACCACAATATTTTTGAATTCTTTATTTCAACGTTTCGGTAGCGTTCCAGCTACCGTTTTCAAGAAAAAATAAGTAAAAATTGATTTTTATTCCTAACTGACACAACGGAAAAAATTTGACAACTAGACAATCAAAAATATTTTGAAGTTTAAGACTGCAAAATTTTGTTATCAAATTTTTATTAAGGTCCATTCATAGTAGATCATATCCCCGGTAAAATGTCAAATGAAATATTTCATTTTATGACATTCCAACGATATGATAGTCTACTAGAAATGGAATCCAGTGAAGTGCACGTTCCAGGAACGGTTTTTTAAATTGGGATAGCGCGTTTTTTCGCTTATATTGGAAATGTTGTTAATAAAACGCGTTTCTTGATACTTTTTTTGTTTATGAATATTTAAGTTTTCAAAATATGTATGTATACTCAGTTTTGTGATTTTATGTATTGAATTGTGTATCGATTAACAACTATTCAAATTATAAATCATAAGAAAACCTGGATAAAAACTTATGATGCTATCCTGATAAAGCAGGTAATTGATTATTGGAAATTTCTCTTTCTAACATTGGTAACCAAATTTGACTACATTCGGCTGAAATACTAGCTACACATTTATCTGCATTTAGTTGTATTAAAGAAGATATGATATTACAAATTTTATAACTCGCGCACAGGCATTATTATGCCTCAGCGATGTATCAATGTTTATTCTGAAAGATTTGAAATTGTTTTTATCAGATTGTATTGTATTTTATGAATAAACATTATTATTATTATTATATATACAATATGAGCTATAGAGATACGACAGAGGTTTGCCGGACCCTGTATTAGAGATTGGGAAGAATACCTTCTACAATTTTAATTTCTACAAATTTTATATCACAAGCGTTAAATTTGAATAACTCCGTTTATCATTCCTATTTTCTTATAGGGTTTGGTATGCTTGAATCAGGATGCGTCTCTATTGAAAACGAGGTCAATATTATGATGAAGAACGTTGTTGATATTGTTCTTGGAGGTAAGATAGTATATAGTTTAGATACGTGGACTTTCAAGATGTTCCAAATATTTCAATGAACTGAAACTGATCAGTATTTCAACCTTTCACCACTATTTTTTTTTCAAATAAAGCTTTAGTGAAAACACTTTCAATCAATTCATATATCAAGTCCATTCACAACTAACTTGGATAACACAAACATATCTAGACAGGTTTGGTTTATGTTTCCATTAACAAAGTTACAATGAATTAGTCCAAATACACAGTCACTAACATCACAATCAAATAAACAAAACAAACAACTTTAACAGGAAACTTATCCTAAAAATAAAAACACCAATGTACTTTGTCTGTCCGAAGAATTTCGAGAGTGCACATGACAAAACTGGGCAGTTTCGTATTAAATTAGTACGTGGAGCTGGTATGTATGGTGGATGAAATGACTTCATCTATTCTGTGTACCTTATTTTCCTACTATTCACTTCACAATATTTATGTTAGGTTCATTAAGAATGATAATAAAAAGGATATTTTCCTATTTGGTAAAGTGTTAAATAAATCCCAAAATATTAACATGTGATTTCCTATCACGTGGTATGTAAAATTTGTGTGATATTGTTGGAAACTTTTACACATTCCAAACAACTTACAGGGTTCGTTTGGAATTTTCCTGTTTATCAATCTTTCACCATTGGAAGATCACAATCATACCGGTTTGTATATTATCGGCCTTAGACCCTGTGTAAATGTCGCAAAATTGGAAGAAATCGTCTACGTGGACTGTGATTGTCTGAATGCACATTGTTTACATAATAATATGGACCATATTAGGGAAGATAATCATCCAATTATAACGAAATTGATTGGTTAAGGGCGTAACCAAACTTTATGGGGATATATTACACGAAGATTTGATAGGTTTTATGTTTAAAATGAAAAAAGTCATGGTAGATATTTGTGCAAAATTGCATAAGAGTACTCTTTACACTATTTCCTAAGCTTTCGGAATATCTTTATTTCCATTTTAAAGGATAGCATTCGAGATTGTATTACAAGTTATTTTATATGGTTAATACATCTAAAAATAATTTTGATTTAAATTTTTTTTTAAATAAATGTCTAAATGATGTCAAGCGAAATCTTTTGCTGTTTGATATAAATATATATTTCCATATTTATCCCAAACAGCAGAATATGTCCAGTGTACGTACATTTAAAATTCTTTTTACGTTTTTACGTCCTTGTCCGATAGTAAAGAAAATATGTATAAAATAAGTAAGTACAGTGAAGGATATTGGATGTATGTACTCTACGAGTAGTAAGGACGTACTTAGGACAAACTCATTTCAACGTACTGTAACGTTTATTTTAATTTATATTTACAATAACTTAATTTATATTTACAGATTTATATATACTACTGTCCCTAATTAATAATTTATATCATACACTAACTATAATTTATATGAAAGTCACTTAATAAACACTTTATCGATGCGCGATTGCTTTCCAGTATAAACACTAATTGTCCATATGTCTATATGACGACTGATATCTGTGTGCAGCGATGCTGCCTATTTATATCGCCCGTGGGGTAGATTTCTAAAAATCTCTCGTTCTGTCGAAGGCGCTAGATAGACTAGAACTCTCTTTCTCTCGAGTGGGAGGGCAAGGGGTAGGTAATCTCTGGATTGTTGTCGGCTAGTGGCGGGGGAGTCAAGGGCAGATGGTCTCGATCATTCTGAGGAGTCATAGTCGTCTCATACGGGAATTTCACTGGGGCAGTCGCGTAACATTGCCCCCTCCTTAAGAGACAGTTTCTTCTGGAACTAACTAGGAAACTGAAACGGCAACTGGTTCCCTTGTTACATTTTCCAGTTGCATGGAAGTAACATGCGACCGTCTTCTCCGTGCCTCTCTCTGTGCCTCCTGTTCATAGCCGCAGACAAGTACCTGCACTTCGGTGTCTCGGAAGATTACTTCTACCATGTTACGAATTATCCGCCAATCTAAATGCCTACATTCAATCTTGGGCATGGCTAGCCTATGCACGTTCAATTCAAGCACATGCTTAAGCTTAGTAAAGCTTCCCAGACATTCTCGTACGTTGGTCTTTCGTCGAAGGTGTTCCTCGTCACCAGGTGGAAATTGTAATGGGACCCATCTTATAGCTTTAAAGCTCTACCTGGTACTGGTAATTGGTTTTCCAAACTTCGTGCGCCACTCTTCTTTATAAACAGAGATGGCAGTCCGTGTGCAGGGATGGCAGGGATGTTTATTGCCTGTGAGTATTCTTCCGGAACGTTGAGCAGATCTTGTCGTTTCTCCGTGGTGACGCCGTATCTTGCTTTTCCGGTACCACCATAAGCACCCATGATCTCTACAAAAGCAGGATCGGCTACTTCTTGGAGCTGTTTTATTTCCTCATCGTGGTCACCCTCGAATGTCGCTAATCGATTACGGTGTACCACCATTGGCTTTCCGTTTCGGATCTTGGTGATGCGATAAATGACGTCGTTGATTCTTTTCTTTACGAGGTACGGACCGTCCCAAGCTTTCTGCAACGTTGGAGAAGAACCCTTTTGCCTTCTTGAGTTATGCAGCCGAACTTTGTCTCCTTCGTGGAAACCTCCTTCTGTAGCTTGCGTATCGTACCTCTTCTTCATCCTATCGCTAGCGATCTGGAGATTCGATCGAACCAGCTCGTGGATGTCGTCCATTTTTTTTCTCAGTTGAGTTACGTAATCTTCACCAGCTATGTCTTCACCGGGTCGGCATCCGAATTCAAGGTCGCAGGGTAATCTCATTTCGCGTCCGAACAGAACTTTTGCTGGTGCTTGGCCGGTAGACTCATTGATGGCGTTTCTGTAGGCCATCGCGAATAGCGAGAGATACTGGTCCCAATCTCGCTGATGGTTGGATACTACTTTGGAACTTCGGAACTTCGGAACTGTGCATCCAGTAAAACCGTTCTCGCACCCTCTGGAGGGTCTTCTTAACACCTAGATTTCCTCCTGATGGACTGTCGTGTAATTTCCGCAGTACTGCTACTACCCTTGTTCTTGGAATCACCAACTGTCTTCTACTCTCGGAACCCTCATCGTTCTCGATTACTCGCTGTAGCAAACCGTTTTCCAGAACCAGCGAGTCCCACTGGGCCCAATACGATTTCATCGTTGGCGAGTATCTTGAAATCTCCTGCCAAGTAGGTCGACAGTTTTCCATTTTCCAATGTTGGATTTTCTTCAAGTCGGGATCGTTATCTCGTTCCTCTTCCAACTTTTCTGGTGTCCATTCGTCGCTGGATACCATGGTTCTTCGAATCGCAGCTTCCTTAGCTTCTGTTTTGCTGCAGTGTGTCTGCATTTCTGTGGCTTATTCCGGCTCTATGCTCAATAGTGAAATTATATTCTTGGAGCCGCTAGCCGGAGCCATCTAGAGATTTTACCTTCAGGGTTCTTAAAGTGCATGAGCCACACTTAAGTGCTGCATGATCGGTTCTAATCACAAATTTCTTGCCATACAGATACTGATAAAAGTGCTCCAAGGACTTCACTACTGCTAGAAGCTCTCTTTTTGTGACGCAGTAGTTTTGTTCTGGTTTGGAAAGGACTTTGCTAAAATATCCCAGAGCTTTCTCTTGTCCTCCTTGAACCTGTGATAGCACTCCTCCAATTCCAACATTGCTAGCATCAGTAGTGGATAGCCGAGTATAGGTGCAGTAGTCAAATGCTTCTTCAAGGTTTCGAATGAAGTTTGGCAATCTTCGTCCCAGCGAAACTCTTTTGCTTCCTCTGTAAGTCGTGTCAAAGGCTTATCGATATCTGCAAACTTCTTTATAAATCGCCTGTAGTATGTACAGAGTCCAAGGAAGCTTCTAACTTGGTGCTTGTCGGTGGGTCTTGGCCACTTTCGTACGGCAGCAGCTTTTTCTTCGTCTACAGCTACACCATCCTTGCTGACTACATGGCCTAGGTAATTGACTTCGTTTTGAAATAGTTGACATTTCTTAGGGTTGAGCATCAGTTGGGCAGCTTGCAACCTTTTGAAGATACCTTCCAAATTTTTTCGATGTTCTTCGAATGTCCTTCCCAAGACTATGATGTCATCAAGGTATACTGAGCAGGTCTTCCAGGACAACCCTCGCAATACGTTTTCCATCAGTCTTTCGAACGTCGCGGGGGCATTGCACTGCCCAAATGGCATAACGGTGAAATGCCATAGTCCAGATCCGGTGGTAAACGCTGTCTTTTTTTTATCTGCTGGATCCATTTCCACCTGCCAATATCCAGACTTCAGGTCCAAGGTAGAAAACAATTTGCTACCGGCCAGCGTATCCAGAGTGTCACACATAACTCACTTGATGAATTACAGCAAACATCATCTGCGTGAGTTATGACTCAAATGACCGCTCGTTACTAAATATATTATTATTGATAAATTTTTTTTGTTGCATAGAAAATATATTACATAACACGGGGAAAGCTCATTTTCCACAAGTATATAAACTATTAGACACTCATTAGCACAGTGATGGAATTTTAACGATTGAACGATTAATTAAACGCTATTTTGAAATTTGTATCTTTTTGTCATTGAATGGCAATGATATCCTTTTATATTATTTCACGGTTACATATTCAATATTTTCTCAAGATTACAGGATATATTTCTACTCGCCGTAAATACATTTTTCTCCGATCGTGGTAGAAGTTACACTATTTTGACCTGTTTTCCATGCGCAAAGCTCAACATTCCAGAATACTGGGCAGTTGCTAACCTAACCAAATAAGTTTTGTTATTTTGTTTATCAAAATGTGTATTAAGTGAAAATAATCACAATAATATATCTAAGAAACTCTAGATAATAACCCATGATACTTTCCTAATTAGACGGGTATTTGATTATCGGAAATGTCTCTTTCTCTAGCATTGGTAACTGAATTTAACCACTTCAATGCTATATAGCTACATATTTATGCTCATTTGATTGTCTTGGAGCATATACATAGGTGAAATACGGCGACCCACAGCGACCATGTGTTGAATTAATTAAATTCAAATATCTCGAAAACAATTGATATTTTTAAGATCAAAAAATAATAGCATGAATAAGGAAACTATCAAAATTTGATGAGAAAGTATAAAATGACAAAAGATGTGTAGTTGATTTCATATATTCCATATGGTGAAAAAACCCAATTTTCAATTTACTATCTAAAACATTGCTGATCTATTGAAAAGATTCTTTAACTTCAACATCTTCTATCCCAATTTATATATATTTTCTTTGGATTGCACAAGGATACTTTTCACGCTAAGGTGCCTTTCTTAACGACTTAACACACACAAAACGGGCAACGGATAGGAAGGAAATATATTAACACGAGGATAGACAAGAGGAGCTTAATTGATATTACCTATGCTAAACACATTTTTCCCGTCTTTTTATATAATATATACATATCATACATACTTCACATATTATTATTACATACATAAGATACGTATATGCTTAAATTCTTAAAACCAAATTGCGAATATGTTGATAAATCGATTAATAAATATCCACATTATTCGAGATTATTAATTCATATAGATTAATTGGTCGATCTAAAAATTTATATTTACTTATTTTATCCATAAATTGATCAATAATTCTTCGGTTTACTTCACATCCTAATATTTTGTGTTCTACTGTACCATGTTCGCCACATTCGCAATTTGATAATCTATGATATTAATTTTGCATAAATGAAATGGGACCAACGTCTGATTAAATCTAATTCTAGATATAGTTCTGATAAAATCTTTCGACAAGCTTAGCCCACTGAACCATGGTGCTGATGTAAGAGTTGGTTTTATTTCCTTATAAAATAAACCTTTGTTTGAATCTCTATATTTTACCATCCATTTAGCAATACTTTTATGTTTTGATATCAGAAAAAGATCTTCTAGAATATCTTCAATGGAATCAATATATTTTTAATAATTCAATAATTTTCAGGTTTGACATACTGGATGTTTGGTTACGCATTGTCTTTTGGAAGAAGTGAACTAAATAATGGTTTCATTGCACTTGGAGATTTTTTCATCGACCCTCCTCTAGAGGATCAATTGAAAGGATCGATATACACAGCGTTTTTGTTTCAGTTATCATTTGCAACTACTGCAACAACAATAGTAAGCGGTGCCATGGCTGAAAGGTGAATATTACTCAGTACTGTACTTTCATTTTCATATTTATTACAGTCTATAGATACCTACCTACTACATTTATATCAACATAAACTGTCGAAGCAAATCAACTTCAATCCAATTAACTTATTGTGATATAACCAATTAATAAACAAGTAGATATAGTACAGTCCAAATGAAAGGAATATAGTATATTATTAAACGAGCAATTTATGATAGCCATAATTCACGATGGGTGACGTTTGCGTCACGAGCCGCAGGCGAGGGGCGCAAGTCACCCAAGTGAATTATGGCCATAAATTGCGAGTAGAATACTATACTTTGTCCACGACACTTAATTTATTCATTAATAAATAAAAGTCAGTAACGATTTGGCATATTACTAACCTCAAAATGTTGTGGCAGCTACATAAAATATTTTGACATATATAGAGATGGGCGATACTGTAGAAAGTATCAATACAACGTACCGTTATAAATATATTGTTTTAAAATACTTAATATTAGAAAATATCGTTATGAAAAGTATCAATACTAAAAATTACAATATTTTATCGATACGATATATGTCAGAAACAAATTTCCTGAACAAAATACACATATTTAATAGTTTATTTCATATTGTACCCCCATCTTTAGTTCATAATACACGACAGTTGATATATGGGTACCATATACCTTTTGTTAGGAGGTAAAATATTGACTTATTATTAGGTGGTCGTGGACAAAATTATTTATTTCACCAACCAGTGATGGTGGTGCCGAGCCGAATTTCCATTTTCAAATCACTGTATATTTAAAGTGAATGAGATCTTTATATTCATCATTTGTTAGATAGGCATGGTCACGTTTTGCTTAATTTCACTCTCATTGATCAATGGACATATTTTATTCGATAGACCATCAATGTTTACAAGTCCACTTGGCCAAAGCGATATGTGGCTTAACGTCATGAAGAATTTTCATGTTGTTAGAGACCAAAATTCATGTGATGGTTTTCCCATTTACCTGGAGGTGAAATCGGACAATATCTGTCCAATACTGGACTAAGTTGATCTTGTGTGTACGTACGAAGAATTGATTATATGTATGTATGTATGAATTCTATGCAATATTCGCCAAACCTTGGATTGCTGCTTGTTCCAGAAAATATTATATCATATATATGCTTAACGATTTTAAATTCTGAGAAAAACATGGGCTTAACTTATAAAACAGTCAGGTACAATTTCTTTCCTAAAAAAAAAAGGGAATGAGATATTTGATATGAAACTGTGAGTAATACAACCAATAAATTAATGAGGCATGAAAAATAGACATATAGAAGTCATTATGGCGAAAGAAAACAGATATATGCAGTTTGGGAAAGTCGGAAAATATACCTAATGGCTCCAAGAAGTTGCCCACAATGGTTGGAATATTTCAAATCACCTCGATACTACCAGATACTCATATCGTCAGCATGAATTAGAAGTTATTTTAATTTGGCGTTGGTGTGCATATGCTGATGATTTAACCATAATAGCGAGAAACCGAAGGAGTCTTGAGGAAACACTAAAGAAAATAGTAGAAAAGGAGGGAGAAACAGGACTAAGAATAAATCAGGAAAAAACAAAATATATAAAGATGAAAATAGAAAGGAAAGTCTATCAACCAGAATCAGTGAAGTGGAGTGAAATGAATTTAGATGAGAATAACAGAATGAAGAGACATGAAGAGGAAAGATTACCTGCAAGACCAAAAGCTAGACGGGAAGATCAGATCGTGGAAGATATAAAAATTTTGGGAGTACAAGGCGGGATGAGACAGATGCAGAAGGGCGTGGAGAGTAATTGTCGAAACTGCAATAACATCTTACAAAATTTTGAGCACAAAATCCTTTTTTCGTTCACGGGAAAGCAACCAAAAACACAAACTAATATTACTTACTAAAGCGAACTTTTTCATACATTACCAAGCTTTTGGAAATCGTTGCTTCCATTTTCAAGGCTAGAATATTGCATTATCCTAATCCTTATCCTTACAAACCTCTAATTAATAATGCTAGAATTTATACAAAAAAAAAAAGAGTAATTAAGACTCGTTTAACTGAATTTAAAAACTATTTTGAGGGTATTAATACGAATGAATTATCTGACGGTATATGTAAGAGTCTACAGGATAGACTTGAAAAGTTCGAACCCGTCTATCATGAATTTTCAGAGATTGATACGAATATTCAAATACTCACGGAGGAGGAGATCGGGGAGGATTCTGAGGGAATCGAAGAATTTGGAGATAACTATTTCGAGTTAGTAGGTAACATAACGGCAGTAATAGATAAATATTTTGAGGATTCTAGTAGTTCCCATTCAGCAAATAAATCTTTAGCAGTAGGTGATAGACAATAGTAATAATAATGTGACATATCGAGAATCTATAAAATTGCCCCCGAAACAATTGCCGCGTTTTGATGGACAGTACAGCTCTTGGTATGAGTTTAGGGACGCGTTTGTGGGCGTAGTAGACAGTAATGTTCAATTAACGGATTCTCAAAAGTTTTATTACCTTCGTCAGGCTTTATTACCCGAAGCCCTCAAAATCACATTTAAGAAATTTTTGATTGTCCATGAATATCAAAAGAATCTTCCACCGCTTTGCGAAATTTGTACAAACAAATTACAAACAATTCATCTGCTCTTAAAGCATTAGGCGAGGAGGTAGAAGCATGGTACAGACTTATTATTTATATAGTCGTATCTAAATTTGACGTTGTTACGAAAATAGAGTGTGAATCTTACAAATTTGCGGGTACAAAAGCTACAATGCAGGATATAGAAACGTTTATAAAAAATAAATGTGAAATTTTAGAAAAGAAATTATATAATGATCCCGGCATCAAAAAAGATTATATAAAATTTATGGATGATTATGCCACACAAGGCTATATGTCAAAAATCACGGAAAATAACGACAACCATTCACAAAAGGTTTTTCATTTGCCGCATCACGCTGTAATGAAAACATCTAGTCTAACTACTAAGTTGCGAGTAGTTTTTGACGCCTCAGCGAATTCAGATACAAGGGTCAGTCTCAACGACGCTCGATATACAGTACCAAAACTTGCAGTATGGTTGTTTGTAAGCAAACAATCCGCAATGATGATGGGAACTTACCGGCTATGAGTTTTTTGTCTTCAATAACATGCAACTTATGAATCTTTTATGTAGGTATAAGCTTGAACTATATTCTAGTGTATGCTTCCAATCAATGATTTACACTTCTAAGATCATATTCGGCTAAGAATGGAAATAGGAATCTAAAATCTCAAATAACAGTTACTTAGGTAACTAACCCATGATACTTTCATTGAACGAGAACTATACTTCCATAAAGATTTAATTTTAAACTTTAAACTCATCGAACTAGGATTATTAATGACTTAGTTTGTGAATTTTTCTTTCTCACACACTTTTCAAGGGCATTTCCATTTTTTGACAAGTTAAGAAAAATCGTTAATAATATTCTTGTTGATTTTGGGTCATCTATGAAACGAGTTCCCTGTACGACGTCCAAAAACATACTGTCCAGCTAATTTTGGTTAAGGTTACCTCACTAATTATAGTAAAAATGAATAAATTTTCATAAAAACTAACATTAAACATATCTAAATTGAACATTCCGATCTATTATCTAACCCCCTTTCTTCCTAAAATTGATATTAAGTTCGAAATTAAGATAAAAAATATTACTTTGACTTTTATTATTGATAATAACTTTTGAGTTTTCATTACTGGAACACTTTCTACCCTATTTAGTTGTTTAGAACGAAACATTAGATCCTCACTTAACACTCCTAACTTCTTGCACCACGCACTTTTAATTTAATAAAATAGTTCATACTTGAACTACCTCAATTTAAACGTCTCAAATATACAACAAATTAACAACACTTTTCATCCTCATACCTGATATATTTGGATCCACCACATATGCAAGGTCCGTCAGAGGAATCTCAAACGAGTGTTACGAGCTAGATAACAATAACAAGATAGGAATGTTTGAATATATTATAGAAACAAACACAAGCTGAGTATCAAGAAAGGGAAGTACAACGAGGGTTGAAGGGGTCAGGTAGTTTAGTTATGAACAAGACGTGAAATAGAAACGATCGAAATATAGGAGATTGTTAGTTTTTGTAGCGAAAGATTAAAAATATAGTTTTGAATATAAGGAATATTTTATTTCTTACAAGCAGCGGTGGGATTGTGAACATTTTTTTTTTTATTTTTCATCTTTTTGAAATAGTATTGATAAAAATGGGAGAACGGAAAAGTCGTAGTCGTCAACGTGAGGAAAAACGTCGCCGCCGACAAAGTAGTAGTAGTTTGAATTCAACTACAACTTTGGCGAGTCGATACAAATGGGACGATCACTCGGTTGTTCGACTAATTTCAAGCCGTCTTCGGGGAAATGCAAGAAAATGGTTTGACGATTGTATTCAGATGGAAACCAGTTGGACGGTATTAAGACTAGTGTGATGGACCAATTTCGTAAGTGTGTTCCATTTGCTAATTTATTAAAAGACGCGGCTAATTATGAAACAAGGGTAGGACAGAAATTAGGTGATTATTGCTTTAAAAAACTTTCAAAATTGAGGGCCTTATAATCTCTTTATTTCATAACACTATTTTAAAAGAACAATCAAACCTTAAAGGTACATATTCCGGATGAATTCTTGATTGACGCTGTTATCAGTGGAATTACGGACGTACATATCGCTCGCATTGTACGTTCAGCTCAGCACACTAGCGCTAATGCACTATATGCTTATATGAATACACTGGGTTATGTTTCTAAACAAGAAACCCGTAATTTTTTTACTCCGAAGTTTCTCGAGAAGCCTGGTATCAGCGGTACCAATAATGGGACACAAAATAAGTTCAACTTTAAAGTGGAAGAGCCATCATTGTCACCGGCGCCGCGAGCAACTTGTTATAATTGTGGGCACCCGGGTTACCTCGCTAGAAAATGCAGGAAATGAGAGTAATAAGTGCCGTTTTCCTAAAAATATAAATACTGTTGAAATCGCTAAGTTACCTATGCATAATATGTACGTACTTAAAGTTTACATCAATGGTATTAAAAATGTTTGTTTAATTGACACGGGGAGTTCGAACACCTTAATAAGACAATCAGTAGCAAGTAAATTAAATGTTTCGACTAATATTATAAAAAATTGTGTAACACTCCGAAGTTTCATGGGGACCTCTGTACAAAGCAATATATCCATACGCCTCGGTATAAAAGTTATGGACATCCTACATAAAATCGGATCCTCGGAACTTGATATTGATACTTTTGACTCGGACACAATCAGCACTATCTTAGAAAAATTTGAGCAACATAGTTATATAGAAGATTGGAACAAAATACTTTTAAGTACACACTGCCCAATGTATAAGCACATTCTACAAGGCAAACATCCTTTCTATTGTACAAATCACTCAGATCTCTCCATAACTTTACACATTAAACGCTTAATTTCACAAATACGCACTCACAATAGTAATATAATTTACATGTATGTTAATAACAATGCATACACAATAAAAACCAATGAAGTATGTACTATTTGTAACTGCCTTGACTTAGAATCCCTACAACACATATTTTTTGTTTGTCTAGTGTATGAAGGAATTAGACCTCCCTTTCTTGAAATATATCAAGCCGTAACTGATATTGAATCCATAATAAATAATGAAACCGAACCACAAATTCTCTATCAAATATATGACATAATAAGAGAATATTAAAAATCAGATCTTCCATTGTAAACGAATAATATCACCTCACTCTTGTCAAGATATGTTATCCAAACCTAATCTGCTATAAAATTTATTATTAAAATATATATGTTTTGTATTAGCTAATATTGTTATAAATGTTGTCACCCTTGTTCATGTATCCTCATACGAAAGAACAATAAATATCTATCTATCTATCTATCTATCTATCTATAAAAGTTATGGAAGTTTATTGTATTGTAGATGCCATAGTTCTTAATCATAATTATTGGTCGAAAGGTAGAGGCTTTAGAACGTATGCCTCGACCTAACAATGTGAAATAGGTTAGACAATTTTTAGGACTATCAGGATTCCGTAAATTTATTAAAAATTATGCAAGTATGGTGGCACCTATAACAAATTTAATTAAAAAAGACTCGAAATGGAGTTGGTCAGAACTTCAAGAAAAAGCGTTTATCAATGTCAAAAAGAGCATTAATAGCTTCACCGATCTTAGCGATATTTAATCCAAACTTAAGAACCGAGCTTTACACTGATGCTAGTTCCATTGGCGTAGGTGGAATATTATTTCAATTTGGCAATAATGGGAAACAATACGTAGTTGCTTATTTCAGTAAAAAGAACACCGTTGATCAAAGACACTATCATTCCTACGAGCTAGAAACTATGGGCGAAGTCTTTTCCCTGATACACTTTAGAGTTTATCTATTGGGCATTAGTTTCAAAGTCGTTACTGATTGTAATGCTTTGAGAACAACATTATCAAAAAAAGAATTGTTAAAGTGTAACCAAAGTTAGTTTGAGGACCATAAAATAAAGCAATGTTGTCAGATATATTTTCTGAAATTGTTGTGCTCATTTTACATTACTTTCCCATTACTTCAATATACTGTTAGCTCATGATTTTCTTAGAAAACTAGTTTGGAAATATTTAATAAAAAAGACATAATATAAATTTATTTGTAAGAATTAAAAAAAGTCGCTCGAAACTGTTATAAGAAGAGAAATTAATTAGAACAACTTCATGTATGACCGATATATTATGAAAATCTGGCACCGCAGGTGCACCTGCCTGTTACCGAGTGAAATATTGCTCATAATATCGAAAAATTCGGGTAGCTACTAAGGTGGTCCACTATAACATAAAAAATTTAATGGGCTTAGGGTGCAATAGTTTCATAAGTCTCATAGGCGTGTGCAATTCTGTTTGTATATTTATATGTAGATCTATTTAAAATAATATAGTAGAATCTATTTCTTGGTTGAGTGAGTTTAGTGAAATAATAATACCTATATTGAGTGAATTGATATCAATATACAATAATATTTATTTGTTCGTAGACGTTAGGGTAAGTTTTGAGAATATAATTCATTTGTAATTAATTAGAATGGCATTTTGGAGACCATTTGAAACTACAGTCCAAGATGATGCGCGGGAATCTAATAATTTGGCGCCACAAGCAAATGACTTAGCAATAAATGATGATAGGACCGAATTTTAGGTTAATTTTATTCACTATATTCATTTGAATTACATTTGAAAAACATTATTTCACAATATTCGAATTTATAAAAAAAATTTATGCACGCCACTGGGCGGCTTCGTCCTTCAATGGGATTAAAAATATGGGTCTTCAAATTAACATTGGTTATACTTTACTCCGTATTGGTAGATGGTGGCTCGAAATACAAGAATTTACATTCGAGGTTGAATACAGACCAAATCACAAAATAACACACGCCAATGCTATCAGTAGATTTCCAACCGAAGGAGTTACAGTTTATCAGATTGACATTACAAAAGGTGATTGGGTATTAGCTACTCAGCTGGAAGATGAAGAGATATCGAGAATAAGACAAATATTGCAGACAAAACGAAACGACAGAGAAAGTAAACAATATTTTGAAGAATATATAGCTACGAGATGGTAAGATTTATAGAAAACTTGAAGAAGGATCTAGGAAATGGGTTATACCGAAACCTGCACGAATGCAAATATGTCGGCTATGTCATGACGATAGCGGTCACATGGGAGTGGAAAAAACAATTGATAGAATTCGAGCTAATTATTGGTTTGCAGGTATGAGAAAGTTTGTAACCAAATACGTGAATGCCTGTCTAAACTGTGCTTACTACAAAAACAAAACATCAACGGCTCAAAGAAAATTACATCCCATTGAGAAAGTCCCAGTGCCCTTTCATACCATTCACATAGACCATGTAGGGCTTCTAGTAATTGTAGATGTCTTTACGAAATTTACAATCATCGAGCCAGTAAAAAATCAAAAGACGCGTCACGCGTCAAAAATTCTTCAAGATTTGATTACTTTATTCGAAGTACCCAACAGAATTATTAGTGATAGAGGTACTGCTTTCACTTCCCGAGCGTTTAAAATATTTTGCGAAACCTATGGAATCAAACATATATTAAATGCAGTGGCAACACCTAGAGCTAATGGGCAATGCGAAAGATATAATTAGTTCATTGTCAACTACAGTAGCTGGAAAGGACCCAAAGTGGGACAGGTACATAAAACAGGTCCAAATAGCGTTAAAAGCAGTCAAGAATAAAGGTATAAATACAACCCCCATGGAAGCTTTAATTGGATGTAGTAAAGCGTATGCAGAAGGATTACTTTGGAATGAGTTAGATATTGACCTAAAAAGGCTTGATCTTAATACACTGAGGAATGATATTTCCAAGTATATAACAAAAGATCAAAAGTTGCAGAAAGAACGTTACGATAAGAAAAGAAAAGAAGGCAGTATCTTCAATGAAAACGAATTGGTCATGATAAGAATAACAAGTCAAGCTTCAACAGGAAGTTCACATAAACTTCACCCGAAATTTAAAGGTCCCTATCGGGTTTCAAAAAAATTAATTAATGATCGATATGAGGTAGAAGATTTACGAGATGGGCATCGTCGTGCGGTCGACCACATGAAAAAGTGGATTACTTTCCAAGAGTCATAAAGACATTTGAAGATACGTTTGACTTTATTACGGACATAGAATGTCAAATTACTATGTTATATTATGTTACGTTATTATATTTTCCTTTTTATAGTTGTCTTTACGTATATTGGTACAGATATTGTCAAATCAAAGCATTGATACGTTGTTATATTTTCCTTTTTAAAGTTGTCTTTACGTATATTGGGACAGATACAGACAGATATAAAAACATTGTATTATTACGTTAATTCATTTTCCTGTTTTAGTCGTCTTTGTATAATATTGTCAGTAACTAGATGGAGGCAAAAATGAAACGGACAGATAATGTCAAATGATAAGTAGCCTCATTTATCGTTAGAGCATATTTTGCTATTACTACGGACAGATACTGTCACATATAGCAATTCTTATACGCAAAAGGGAGTTGAAACCCACACATTCGATTTCATAAGGACAGATATTGTCACGTTTAAGATATTCGTTGTTATAAAATAATTCTTTAAGGGCAGATAATGCTATTACTCTTTATGAACGTTCTCATGAATCAGTTGATCGCGAAGGACAAATATTGTCACACGCACAAACCATTACTTGATAAAAGAGAATTGCACACGAGCAGATAATGCTATCCCACACATTCGATTTCATAAGGACAGATATTGTCACGTTTAAGATATTCGTTGTTATAAAATAATTCTTTAATGGCAGATAATGCTATTACTCTTTATGGATGTTCTCACGAATCAGTTGATCGCGAAGGACAGATATTATCACACGCTCAAACCATTACTTGATAAAAGAGAATTGCACACGAGCAGATAATGCTATTTCCAGCAACGACAGGTCTGAGGACAGACCTCTAGCACAGTGTAAGATATATTTGGATCCACACTATATGCAAGGTCAATAGTCGGACATTCGTTGAATGTATTCCACGATTGAGTACTAAACATCTCTTTACAGGGTGCTCAGAATTATCAGCTGAACTATTAGATCATTAAATGTGTTATAACGGGCTTATTTCAAATGGAACACCCTGTATTTCAATAATTCATCATATTCAAAAAAATGTCCTCTTTCGAATGATATGAGGGTGTCCTATACCTAGGTACTATACTTTTCGCGCAATTTACAATTTTTATAAAATTGTATGATAAATTGATTTTAAAACATCTGCAATTATCTCTAAATTTTATACTAATTATCTTGACAAAGCTATTGTGAAGGAAAACAGTGAAGCTGTTAATAAATATGCACATTTATTGTTCTTGAGGTACACTAACTCTTTTTTTACCGATAAGTATTTGAGTATTTTAGTTTTCGAAAAGGATCTAGAAGATATTTTCCGAAAAACTCAAAAATTTTCTTTTGTCCAGGTATCCGTCAAAAACATACGGGCCGATAACATATTAGCCTACAATCCCTCCCCAAACGTTTACACTCATCCGTGTTAGGGCTATTATAGTAATTTTTCATTTATTGCTTTCAATAATTTGTTGTTTGTTTCGTAGTTTTTATGTATTCGCTTTATGAGTTTTTGTTTTATTATGTACTCAAATACTTATCGGTAACAAAAGAGTTGGTGTACCACAGGAACTACAAGTGTCCATATTTATTAGCAGCTTCACTGTTTTTCTTCACAATAACTTATTCAAGATAATAAGTATAAACTTAAGGGTAACTGCACACAGTCGATTTTTAATTGTACAACAATTTAGTCGGCTTTCTAATCAAAAGGGTGCGACGACTGCTTTTGATTTAAAAATTGAGTTGGTCCCCGGTTGTACTGTGTGCGTACTTACATTACAGCTAATACCATTAGAAAGCCGACTAAATTGTTGTACAATTAAAAGTCGA
The DNA here is from genome assembly GCA_963978555.1 of Galerucella nymphaeae. NCBI lineage: Eukaryota > Metazoa > Arthropoda > Insecta > Coleoptera > Chrysomelidae > Galerucella > Galerucella nymphaeae. Next base: position 2,698,756 of record OZ021706.1, on the reverse strand, counting down.
CTGTGTGCGGTTACCCTAAGATAGAACTGCAGACGTTTCAAAATCGATTTAGCATACAATTATAAGAAAATTGTAAATTGCGCGAAAAGTATAGTACCTAGGTATAGGACATTCTTACATCATTCGAAAGAGGACATTTTTTTGAATATGATGAATTATTGAAATACAGGGTGTTCCATTTGAAATAAGCCCGTTATAACACATATAATGATCTAATAATTCAACTGATAATTCTGAACACCCTGTAAAGAGATGTTCAGTACTCAATCGTGGAATACATTCAACGAATGTCCGACTATTGAGCTGTAAGATGAAATTCGCTAGAATTTTTTATATTAATGAGTTATTAATTTTTTTCGAAATGTTCACATTTTTAAAGAAGTCAGCATAACTCGGAACCCTCTGTATTTAGGTATAGGGAACCATTATGAAACAGTACTTTATTTTTTGAGTGCAATCAGAAAATGCAATCAAATATAGGGTGTTCCATGAGAAAAAATATAACTTTGATACGCCACACTTTATTGGGACATCCTGTATATTTCAAAATAATTTTAAAATGTAGCCTATATGGATATGGATGTACAAACTACTAAGGTGACAAACATTTCAAATTTTTTACCATTTCGCCATAAACCTCCTTCCCGTTAGTCGTGATTCACCCTGTATATAAGGAATATTTTATTTCTTACATACCTTTCTTCAAGCGAATTCCATGGTAGTTTATATCTGTACTTATGTACACATATCTGTACTGATCCTCGATTAATTTGGCAGCTTCACCTGACAACGCCGATTGCAAAGAAAATAATTTTCCAGAAATCTAAAGATTTTTTTCATCATGAATAAGATATCGTAAAATAATGCCTAGCAATTGGCGTCACTGTAAAATGTAGACTTGGAAATTTTACGACTACTTCCATGGTTGTTGGATGTAATACATAAATTGTTATAAAGGTAATATAAGCGGCTGAAAAACTTCAGGATACACAAATTGACACCACCATTTTCCAATTTAATAAAGTATATTCACGAATATATATTTAATTATTGAACCGGCAATACTACAAAAATCAAGGATTTTTCTTTTCAATGCAAACCAGTTTGGTATGAAATCAAAACTATACTTAATTGTGTTCTGCTTCTAAAAAAAACGATAAGATTGTATGTAATTGCTGTAAAAACGTGTTGATTATTATAAAAAGACGTAAACATAAAAAACCGTTGAATTATCAGTTGTAATAAAGGAATTTATTTAAAAAAGCAAATTATAATACAGGGTGTATCAAATAAGAGTGACTGAATTCAAACATAAATGCACAGCTTTTTAATTGCTCCAAAGGGGTTTTCACTAGTTTATCATAGAGATTTTTTTAGGCTTGGCTGGCATTTCATTTCATCAACACAGGGTGTTTTAATAATGTTGGTCAAATTCAAAGGGAGAAATATGTAATATTTTAAATGGATCACCCTATAATTTTTGATCTCATTCGAAATAGCAATCATTATCCTTTCAAAAAATGTATAGTTTTCTATCTTTTGTTTCATTAACAACAAAGATATTCGAGGTTTCATGTAGTAGTACATTTTTAATTAGTAGTTTTATATGAACGTATTTTGATGTCTTATATCAATTCATGCTAAGCCTAACAATTTAGCAGAACTGAAAAATAATATCAGAAACATTATTGAAAACATTCCGCAAGAATTGCTAGAAAATGCATTTGAAAATTTAAAATTACGCTTGCAGCTATGCATAAACGAAGAGGATATGCATATGCAGCATTTATTGTAATTTCTTTTCTCTTCGTTCTCTACATGTATAGAATAATGTTATTATGTTTTCTTACCAAATAAACTGTTTGTCAGATTTTTTGGCAATTATTCACGGAATTAAAAATTCATACTTCATAAACCGACTTAAATGATTTTGTTATGCGTCTATTGGTCGCAGCATGAGTTGATTTTAGGCATCAAAATACCTTCATATGAAACTACCAATTAAAAATTTACTATACCTCATTTTAAAACCAGGAGGAGTAATTTGAAAAGCTTTATTCACATCACTAAAAGTTACCAGATTAGTTACTAAATGGCGTGTTCCGAAAAAGTAGTCAACAATCGTGTTCCAAATCTATTAAATATGCCTTGATTGATGAAACATCAGCCACGAATAGTCATAAGTCGACTTCTCGTCTTTCTAGTAGATTATTTCAAACCCAATAATTAATCAGACGGGTATTCTGTCATATGTAAAACTTTTTCCTGTTTCGTATCCAAACTGAAAGATTAGAACATACACATTCGATAACCTGTAACCTCCATATAGACAGATGCTGTCATGTTCAGTTTAAACAAAACGAAGTAAATTAATAAAATAACAATAGCGGATGCGATGACAAAATTCAATATATTTATCAAAAATTGAAATTATCAGCTGATGTCAATGCTAAAAAGTGTTGTGTGAAACTGGGTGGAATCTGACCAATCATAGGTCTACAGAATTGACATTTTAAATTCAAATTACTCCTCCTGGTTTTTAAATGAGATTATACTACATGGAACCTCGGATATAATTTTTGTGATTGGAACAAAATATAGAAAACTATACATATTGGAAGGAGAGTGATTGCACTTTCGAATGAGATCAAGAATTATAGGTTGTTCCATTTAAAATAATACATATTTTCCCCTTTGAATTTGACCAATATTAGTAAAACACCCTGTGTTGATGAGATGAAATGCCAGCCGAGCCTAAAAAAATCTCTTAGATAAACTAGTGAAACTAGTGAAAACCCCATCTCTTTGGAGCAATTAATAAGCTGGGCATTTATGTTTAAAACCAGTCACTCTTATTTGGGACACCCTGTATACAAAAGAATGAATCAATTGAGACCTACTCCCCTGTCTCATAGAATGTTCCGGACTGGTAACATGATGAAAAAATGATAATGAAACGGGCTTAAAAAGGTTTCCAGTAGCCTTCGAAAAAAAAACGGCATCTGCAGGTGCATAATCCGGCTCGAAGGAACAAAATATTTATTATTGAAGGTACAAGAAAATCGATGACTTTTTTGGCATTACAAAAACACGTGCTTCATGTTTCTAAGTGATACGTTCAAGTCTGTCTATAACCCTTGGTCACAAAATTAGTTTTCTACACACGAAACGGTTACAGAGCCATTATAGGCGCATCATCGGGGATTGTTTCCTAACATCGAGCAGCAGCATTTTGTTGGTTCCTAAGATATCTAAATTGAGTGAGTTGTCCATTGTTTTCAGTGCATTAATATTCCTATTCCCAATGACCGAATTCTTCACTAATAGCAAAAAATGTATTGCATATTTCATATACCTTTTATGTCATGATTTATTTATGATCTTTGCAGCGATATGTCACTTGTCATTATTCACTTGAACTACACTATGTATATGCTTACAGATTCTCAATGAATTTCATGTAAGTTAAGACCTTTTTACTGATACCTATATGTCATTTTTTTTTTATGTGTACACTAACTTTCACTACAATCTTTATATTTCAAAAGCACTTTTTCATATACATCACTAATAATGCGGCAGCTCTTCCAAAACCTTTTCTCACAAGTAATACGTAACGGATCGTACAGCGGTATTCGTACACTAGACGCAGAGGTCCAAGTAAGGTGTGCCAATCGATAAAATTTTCGATGTACTAATTGACAAAATTAAGTGTCGGCTTGAATTTGAGGAATTTGGTGATTGGGCACCAGACATATGACGCATGACTCAGATGTCAATATTCGTTAAGGTCTTTTTGAAATACCACCATACATGCATGAAAAACTAATAGCGTACATAGTAACGCATGCGCAATAATATTATCTAACCACTTCCCAGTCCGTTATCCGTTGCCGCACGGTCGGTGCGAACCCCCCTTATCATTCATTTCTGCTATTCTGGACCTAAGCTTGTTCAACGATTTCCTCATGGAAAATTTGTCACTATTAACATTTGTTTTAGATGTAACTTCAAAGCCTATTGTGTCTTCAGTTTTTTGAATACCGTTATATACTGCATTCCAGCTGGATGGGTTTGGGGTGAGCATGGATTTTTGAAAAAAATGGGAGCAGTAGATATTGCAGGATCTGGTGTAGTACATTTGATAGGTGATGTATATTTTCATTATAATGTCTTAAGAATGGGAGAATAAGTTCATATCAGTGGAAGAAAGTTTGTTTTCTTGTAGAGAAAATTGATTTATCCAAATTTGAAAACTAGTACAACTTCAATCCACTGGAAATTAGAAGTCAAAATAATTTGTCACTTCACCTTGAAGTATAAGTATCAAGAAAATGTATTAAATACGCGGAATAAGCAGCAAACATTATGTGAAGTGCAATACATAAGGTCACACATGCGAGTCATATATCAATTAACTGAAACTAATTGATAGGAAATTTTACCGAAGAACAACTGCTTCCCAATGTTTGCATCTTGTTTAGTTTAGTAATTTTTGTTTGTAAAAGTTTTTTCTTCTGATTTTCCACTCTATAGCATTTTTCATAACTCTACTTAGCGAAGGTTACAAATTTTCATTAAGCTGAATGATATGTACATGTACAATGCAGTACAGCAACAGAATACTCACCAGGTACCAGAAAATAAATTGAATATTGATTGAAATAACTATTCATATTTGTAAACATTTTTCAATCATTATCAGCTTACAATTTTAGAAATAGGATAGATTATTAGCTAAACTTTTTCCATATTGTATCATCACCTTAATAATAAGTTCAACAAACCAATTTGTTACAAATTTCTTAGGAATCTTGCTTATGGCATGTGTTAATGATATTGGTCTGTGAGCACTGGGTGAAGTAACTGCTTCATTTGATTTTCGAATGTTAGGAATTGAGCTGAAATTCCGAATTAACTTAAACATTCCAGGAATATTTCAGGACCCGCAGCAGTAAACTTGCGGATTAAATAGCCGAAGCAGGTTCTATGTCAGAGGATGAAGAGTTGAGATCTTGAGTTATATGGTGGAAGATAAGAAAGGGGATGGAAGTCAATGGTTCAAGTGGGGTGGGATTGATTTCGTTTCTGAATTAGTTAAAAGTTATTTTGTTTTGCACATATTTGGAGTATTCGTATTCTCCGTGAATTTCTTTAAACTTTTTTCAGAAGTCTTGAAAAACTCGTTCCTTGCTTGACTTATTACTGCTATGAAATTTATATTATTATAGGTCCAAGATATGCAAATTCTACTATACAAACTATTTGATGTTGGAATTTTCCAACTGAAAAGGCCTAGGTAATAATTGTGAGTCTGTCACCCCGGCTTTCGACTATAAGAAACATCATATTCGCCAAGCAATAGCAGTGGCTCTGAAGTGTATCTATGATTAATTGATAGTAGTTATAGTATATATCTGTGTTGCGAATCTGTTTTTTCGCAAATCGTTTTATTCAATTGATGCTTATGTTGGTTGTGTTATTTAAATTTTTTCTACTACCGTGTGTAAAGTAGGTACTTTAGACACACTTTCGAGTGTGTGAAGGATTATTTTACCCACTAGTACGTAAAGAAAAAAGTTCCGATATGTATGTAGTTATAAGTATCTGAATAAGTATAAGTTGGCGGTGAGTGACTGACATTTCTTTCTGAATTGAATCTGACAATGAAAATTTAAATTGAGATCTTCCGACTGTATCTTGGGTAATCAATTGTATTTTTATGTAAGTATTGAGTATTTTTATGAAACTATGACTTCGCAATAGTGTAGGAAAAATAAAATGATAAAATATTCCGAAAATGTTCTAAACTTCTGTATTTTGATAAAGTTTTCGATAGTAGAAAAAATATTGTATGCAATTCGTCTGTAAAGGCTTTTTTCGACTCATGTGATTGTCGCACAACATTCACAATCGTCAAAAAAGGCTACTTTACACACTAGTTACATAAATAACTATTATCCTGCTTATATTATTATTATCCCATGTGCTGATAATTGGGTACAATTTGAACTTAATCCATTTTGGATTGAGTTTATGGTATTTTTACACTTTTTCATAAATCCAAATGGTTTCTTGAACCTGCAATTGGCTCACTTACAACTAGTTCGATTACCGATATCCGTCGGTGCCTATAGCCCGGCAAGTAGTTGTTCCTTCTTAGTTAAACGGTCAATGTCTTTGGGAAATATTTTTCAAAAACTTATGAAGCAATAGAGTTATTAATATTGTAATAATCTATTACTATAAGTCATTGGTTTCAGTATGATATTGACTTGTTTTACTTATCAAGACTAATTTATAAAGTCACAATGAACATGTTTTCCAATTATTTCAAATCCTGTTTCCGTTTTAGGTGGAAGTGCTGCGTTTGCAAGTGCTGTTATGTTGGGTCCCCGTTTGGGGAGGTATGATAATGGTATCACCCCATTGCCATTGGGAAATCCTGTGAACGCTGTCATGGGTTTGTTTGTTCTTTGGTGGGGATGGCTGGCTTTCAACTCAGGAAGTACTTATGGGGTAACTTATTCAATTTTACTAATTAAATAAGTTTTCCAACCTTTTTGTCAAATAAATATTGATAACGAATAAAACTGATGAAACATATCAATTTGATATTTTGAAAAGTATGCACTGATATGACTTGAATACCTTCAGTTTGTTACGCGTTAAAACATAGATTATCCAGAAAATGCATGCGCTAACTAGATTAGACTTATTGGATTAAGGTTGATTAATGTTAACCAACAAATAAATGGAAGAATGTATATTTTTCAATCACAAATTCTTGTATAGTTAGATAATTGTGCATTGTATTTCAATTTTCTTCCAATGTATTGTATAAAGTATATTGTTTGTTCATTATTTATGATTTTAAACTCAACCAAATTCTTACTTCATAATAAATTTATTCAATTGAAAAAGTTTTCCAAGAAGGTTTGAAACAGGAAACGTCAAAGTCAATTGATGCAGTAAATTATTATTTTTAGTTAAGTGGCCAAAAATGGGAATACGCAGCTAGAGCAGCAGTTATGACAATGATATCAACTTTTGGTGGTGGCACAACTAGCATATTTTATACAATGCTGAAACTGAAAGGAAAAATTGATACCATCGACATTATAAATGGGATTCTCGGGTCGCTGGTATCCATTACTGCTGGATGCTTTTTATATCAAGGTACCTACATGTATTTTCTACAGATGAAATAATCTGCAAAAACTATTCATATTTCGTGTTTTATCTACATTAGCACTGAAGTAAGTTCATTCCCAAATCCATTATCCTGCATTTGAGAAAAATGTTTTGTCAAAGATCCCAATCACACAAGTTTCTCAATCTTGCAAGAGGCTTAGCCACAACTTGTTCGGTTACCCGGCCGATTTAAATTGTATTTGATAATCTGACCAGCCTCGACCGTTGCATCTGTTACTATATTTTCATCTTTATTTTGCTTATCCCCGTAGATTGAGAAATAAAAGGAGTATTAATAGAGTAGAGGATTGAAACACCATTTCATTTATCATCAACCGTGAACTATTAACCAAAAGACTGATCCATTTTGTGAATTTGATAGACAGATAGATAGATAGGTAAAGTAAGTTCAAAAAGACCCCTGGAATTTTCCGTAACCTCCATCTGAGGCCATCTGAAACTCTTGACGCTAACGGCCAAGGGAAAAGACGATGACGTTGCTAAACAAAATATTTTGAGCTGTAGTTTTCATCTTCAGTTAACGAAAACTAGAAATATGTTAACAGTGATAACACTAAGTTCTAAAGCTTCTGCAACTCTCTACAATATAATTATTTCAATTATGAAAGAATAATATATCAAGTTCAATTAACCTAACCTAACCTAACCTAACCTAACATTAAAACATTCAATCATTCACATTTACGTACATATGCAACAATAATATTAATAATACGTTCATATAAAACTACTAATTCAAAATGTACTACTACATGAAACCTCGAATTCCTTTTTTGTTAATGAAACAAAATATAGGAAACTATACATTTTTGGAAAGGTGAATGATTGCTGTTTCGAATGAGATCAAGAATTATAAGGTGTTCCATTCAAAATAATACATATTTACCACTTTGAATTTGACCAGCATTAGTAAAACACCCAGTGTTGATGAGATAAAATGCCAGTCAAGCCTAAAAAAATCTCTTTGATAAACTAGTAAAACAAGTGAAAATCCCATCTCTTTGGAGCAATTAATAAGCTGGACATTTATGTTTAAAATCAGTCACTCTTATTTGGGACACCCTGTATTTTGTGAACTAATAAATGTTTGTCTGCAAGTTTTATGACATTTCACTTCAACCTTACCTCCTAGAATGTCTTCATATTATTATTACATATTATAATTGTATTTAATCCTTTCAATCTCCAAAAAATCTCAATAGACATACACACATCCAAAATAATATCTACCTAATCGCAGTTAAAACAAAGACGTTAGCAACTGAATCAAGTTATCGGCCAAATTTGTCAGGAATAGACCGCATTATGCGTATGCGAGAGATGCCTGCTCGTTAGAAAGCACAATAATTAGGCGCGGCTGCAGAAACTTTCAAGTTTGCGTATTTATTGCTCAAAAACTATGATACTTAGAATAGTGATTCTTGTTTTAAAAACTTCCTTGAAGCTTTAGCTTTATTTGGTACGCAGATAGTTTGGTAACATTTTGAAAAATAAAAAAGTTTCTCGATTACTGAAAATAGTGCTGCAAAAAAAGTAGAGATTATAGTTTTCTCCAATTTCACAAAAAAAGTAGGTTTTTCATACAAATGAAACAAACTAACACAGTAATCTTCGCTCATGTTTCTTCTGTCGATTAAAAATTTTTTTTTGAAAATATCTTGTTTATTTCCGGAGATATCGCGAGGTATGTGTGAAAGAGTAATAAAACATAATTTTGACAGATTTTTGACAAATTTCGCAAAAAAAATTGTTGTCTCTATTAAAAAATGTAATTTTCGATTTCACATGGCCAGAGACCTACTCTATCATTTTGTAAAGACCACATGTGGTTGTACCTAAAAAAAAATCGAGAAGGAAGCGACTTTTTCTCAGTTTTTCAGTCGACTAGCTACTTCCGATACGATTATGCTACCCGGTAGCGTATTGGCATTGTTTACTATACTGTAACGCATACATGCTGTTACAACGCGGTGAAGGATGACTAAAACAATGCTCTCTCTACCAAGACTTATCTTACCACGACTCAGCACAGGCAGGTGTTCAGACAGTAACTATTATTATTATGCCATTCTCGACACATTGTTTACTGCGTTGCAGTCCCAACCATGTCCCAACAACGTGACTTGTACAGAGCAGCAAAGCAATAGTTACTACGTTCAAACACCTACCTGTGTTGAATAGTGGTAAGATATGTCTGGATAGAAAGAGCATTGTTTCAGTCATTCTTTACCGCGTTGCAGCAGCATGTATGCGTTACAGCATAGTAAACAATGCCAATACGCTACCCGGTACCTCTCTTCTGCCGGCTGTTTTTCGATTCATTTGTTAAAAGAACTGGTGTTTAGGCGAGGGCCGGGATAGGGAGGGTGGTGATATCTTCTGACTGAACGCCTCATATAATTACGATCGAATTTTAGGAGAGTTCTTTCAATAGTTTGATTATATATCGGCATTCAGTTCTTAATATATATCCCAAGCACCCATTGGTTCTAGAACTCTGTATACGTTTGGGTATAGAGAGGTGGAAATATTATGTGTGGATAAATATAATCAGTTATATGAAACATTTGTTTATTGAGAAAAACTAACCGCGAACCCCAAAAATAAAATATAACAATGTATAGCTTAACTAGCTGGTAGAACTGTTTGGAGAAACTGATTTGACTATCTAATGGTCGATTATAAGAGCGAGCGAACGTTTGTTAAACTTTGCTTCATCCAGCTGTTTCAATCAATCGAATGAGTTCGACACTAGGTGTCTATACTTTATATCTCCCTTTCTTTGTAAACTGAATTAAACTCATAAAGTAATATTGTGATCACGAATTTAAGTAGGATTGAAAATCAAGTCTATTTAACAGTTTAATCACTCTTCCAAATCTGGATAACCTTAATGCTGTCGCTGGTAGAGCGAGGTTCGACTTCCGCAAATGATTAAAAGTGTTTGGTGGTGAGCTTGTTGATGCTGGGAGCGACTTAGAAATAGCTGGTGAATGTTCTTTTGTTGGAACCTGTTGTACTGCTAGTTCATCTGTGTATTTAGTATCGGGAACTACCACTCTGTTGCTGGTAATGTCCGCTTGTGTCTTGTGTAGATGAAGTTTCTACGTAGAATTTGGCCTTGATCAGTTTGAATGATAACAGATCTTGGTAAACCTTCAGGCTTTTCTATCACTCTTGCCCTTTCCCATTGGCGTTGAGCAACTTTGTGTCATATTTTTTCATTAATTTGAAAATTGTCAGGTCTTTTAGTGTGCTTATTACTATAGTTTGCTTGTTTTCCTCCCAATCGTTTTAGTTCAGCTGCAACTCCTTGTATTATTTTTGGCTTTAGGTTACTGTCTTTTGTGGGTAACGGAAATCTGGTTATTCTACTGTATAGACGTTGGTTGAGTGAACCTAAAATATCGTTTCTTGGTGTATTTTTTCAGTTTAATAAAGCAAGTTGAACATCGGACTTGTCCATACTACATTTTTTCAATATGTTCTTGGCTACTTGAACGGCTTTTTCAGCGAGGCCATTGCCTTGATGGTTATGTGGACTGGATGTGACATGGTTAAATTTCTACTCTTTTTGAAATATCTTGAACTTTCGAGACATGTATTGTGAACCATTGTCGGTTTGTAGCTCTTCTGGTATTCCATGTACAGCAAACCATTTTTTCAGTTGTTCTATAACTTCATATGAAGACTGTCCTTTCAGCTGTTGAAAATCTAAATATCCATAGTAGCTGTCACAGATTACAAAGTGAGTTTTTTCTTTCAATTCAAATTGATCAGCTGCAATTTCAACTAGCACTATATCTTTAATATTGTCTTTTTGTGTTTGTTTACAGACAGTGCAGGTTTCAACTAGTTTTATGATATCGTCATATTGTCTCTTCCAGTGAAGAATTTGTCGTGCTCTTTTAAAACAGCTTTGTATACCTGCATGTTCTTGATGAATATAAGTTTAAAGCCTGATTTCTTTAGTGTTTTTATGACTCCATTCACGGTTTTTTGTAGTTCTTTTTTACATTTTGAATATAAATATAAAAATGTCATCGATTGACACTCACATTTTAAAATTTACTGAGCAAAGTTGTTAAAATTTCTTTGAATATTTCAGGTGCTAATGATACTCCAAACGAAAGTCTTTTGCAAAAATATCTTCCCCATGGGGTAGCAAAAGTTGATATTTTTTGTTTCCTTTCTGAAAATTTGATTTGCCAGAATCTTTTTGTGCAATCTAATAGTGCAAGGAATTTAGAACCTTTTATATCAGCTGAAATTTTTCCCATAGTAGTAAGTGGAAAATGCCGTCAAAGTATGTTTTTGTTTACATCTAATGAGTCTATACAGATTCTTATTTTACCTTTTTGTCTTACATTTACCATAGGACTTGCAGCATGGGTAGGCTCTGTTTCTGGTTTTATGACATCTAATTTCACCATTCTGTCAAGTTCTTGCTTCACCTCATCTCTTATTGCATATGGAATTCCTCTTGACTGTTTAATTACTAGTTTTGAGTTCTCAATTAGGTGAATATCATAATTTTGATAACAGCCCAAACCTTCGGAGATGTCATCTTCACATTTATTTCCCTTCAGTGTTTTCACCCTTGCAATAAGCTCTAACTTTCCACATGTATTAAGTCCTAGGATTTCTGTAACCTTTCCTTCAAATACCTTGAATATAATGTTGTTCTCTTCATTTTTCATTTTACAAAGTAGCTCTGCTTCGCCTAGAACTGACATTTTATCATCAGTGTAACTTATTAAATTTTTGGTTCGGCTTGGTTTCAGACTTTCCTTCGTTTTGTTCATTATGTGTCTTGATAACACGTTGCATTGTATCTAGTTTGGCGATAAATTTCATGTTACCGACTTACAACGGTATTTTCTCTGTCAAGTCTTTCTTTTCTCCGGAATGTATAGTTGATATGTATTCCTCATCTTCAGAACTATTTGAGTCTTCCTCTACTGTATTCACTTCATTTTTCTGTTTGGCATGTTTCTTCTCACTGCGGCACATATTGGCAAAATGACCATTCCTATTGCACTTAGAACATGGATTGTTAAATGCTGGACATTCTCTTCATTTATGGTTTGTACCACATCTCTGGCAGTCAAAATATTCATTTTTGACGCCTTTATTTCTTACTGCTAGTACTTTATCTGCTTTATTTTCACCTTCGAAATCGTCTAGTTGTTTGGAAGCTTGTTCATCAGTCTTACAGATTGTTATGGCTTTGGTCAAGTCTAGTTTATCTTCTGTTAACAATTTTTCTCTTACTTGATTCGATTGGATTCCAAACACTATCTTGTATTTTAGCATTTTTTCGAGTAAATTGTCAAATTAATATCTCCACATATAAGACAAAGACTACTGGAAAATAAAACATTAACTTTACATCAAACTCTTAATCAAGCGAAATCTTTGGAAGCGGCTCAGCTTCACTCAAATGCCTACGAAGAAATATCTTGTCCACCTTCGTTAAATGCTTCTACATCTAACTATCCGTCAGAAAATAAGCAAGAAATTGAGGACCCTCAACTAAGTGCCACACAAACTCGCTTCAAATCCACTAATATGTGCTTCTTTTGCGGACATAGATGGCATCCTCGAGTTAAATGTCCTGCTAAAGATTCTTCTTGCTCTGCCTGTAAGAAAAAAGGACACTGGGTCTCCGTATGCCAATCATCGAAAATAAAACAGTCCAACAAAGATACGATTACATCTGCTATAGGAAATTCAATTATAGCTGCTTTTCACCCTAGTCTATCTAAGTCCACAATTAAAATTTTAGTCGATGGCTTTCATGTTGATGCTTTGGTGGATACTGGAAGTTCAGAGAGTTTTATAAGTTCTAACATCGTTCGATCCAGGAATATTAAGACTTTTCCTCTCACTGGTTTCGTTTCTATGGCCTCTTCTTCATTTACTTCTAAAATACTGGGATACTCTTCAGTCAACCTTAAATTCTATGGGCACAACCATGATAAAGTTAAGCTATTAATTCTTGACAATCTTTGTTCGGATGTTATATTAGGTCATGATATTTTAAGTCAACACTCGTCTTTGGAGTTGAAGTTAGGTGGGAATAGATCTCCTATTCGTATTTCTAGTTTAGTGGCTGCTAAAGTTCCCGAAGCCAGTATTTTCGAAAATATGTCTCGTGATTGCCGTCCAATTGCTACCAAATCTAGAAGATATTCACAGGCTGATGAAAAATTCATTGAATCTGAAATCAAAAATCTTTTACAGGAAGGTATTATTGAAAAAAGTTGTTCCCCTTGGAGAGCGCAAGTCTTGATTACTTCCAACAGCAATCATAAAAAAAGAATGGTAGTTGATTACTCTCAAACTGTAAATAAATTCACGTTCCTAGATGCATTTCCACTTCCTAGAATAGATCAAATGATTCAAAGTATATCTCAATATACATTTTTCAGCGCTGTTGATCTTCAGAGCGCATATCATCAAATTCCCATCAAGTCTTCTGATAAACAATTCACTGCCTTTGAAGCTTGTGGTCAGCTTTACCAGTATACTAGAATACCATTTGGAGTAACAAATGGAGTTGCTGGATTTCAACGAGTGATCAATAACATTATACAGTTAGAGGATCTTAAAGATACATTTGCTTACTTAGACGACATTACCATTTGTGGCAAAACTCAGGAGGAGCATGATTTTAATTTGGACAAATTTATCAAAATTGCACAAAAGTACAGGCTTACCATCAATGATTCTAAATCGAAATTTTCTACAAAAACAATTAAACTTTTAGGTCACATTATTGAAAATGGCACCATTAAGCCTGACCCAGATCGTATCAAGCCTCTTATGGAGCTTTCAGAACCCAATGATCTTCCATCTTTACGTAGGGTACTAGGATTGTTTTCTCACTATTCTCAGTGGATACCATGTTTTTCAGAGAAAGTGCATCCTTTAACACACTCAGAATTGCCCTTGTCCGAAACAGCAAGAAAATCGTTCAATCTTCTCAAGCAAGATTTAGCTTCAGCAATGCTAACGTCCATAAATGAAAATAAAATGTTAACTGTGGAGACTGACGCTTCCGATTTTGCAATAGCTGCTACTCTTTCCCAATCTGGTGAGCCAGTGGCTTTCTTTTCAAGGACTCTTACCGGTAGTGAAAAGAACCATTCATCTGTCGAAAAGGAAGCTTATGCAATCGTCGAATCTATCCGCAAATGGAGACATCTATTATTGCCTAACTATTTTCAATTGATCACTGATCAAAGGAGCGTATCTTTCATGTTCGATAACAGGGCGCATGGAAAGGTTAAAAATGATAAAATCCTACGCTGGCGTCTAGAATTGGCTCCCTTCAAATATGATATTATCTTTCGTCCTGGTGTTTTAAATCGAGCTGCTGACGCCTTAAGTCGTGTTAGTTCTTCCACGAGTAATCTAATAAAGCTCTCCGAAATGCATGTATCTTTATGTCATCCTGGTATTACCCGTATGTACCACTGGCTCAGGTCAAAGAATTTGCCTTTTTCACTTGAAGAAGTTCGCAAAACAACTAGTTCTTGCCGCATTTGCAATGAAATTAAACCCAAATTTTATAAAGCACAGAGTACACTCATCAAATCTACAATACCTTTCGAGAGACTTAATATAGATTTCAAAGGCCCCCTTCCAACTTCTTCTGGAAAACCTTATATGCTAACGGTTGTAGACGAATTCTCCAGATTCCCGTTTGCATTTCCATGTTCTAGTACTACTTCTTCTGAAGTTATAAAGCATCTCAAACAACTCTTCTTTCTATTCGGTACACCTTCTTATATACATACTGATCAAAGTTCATCCTTCATGTCCCGTGAAATTAAGTCTTTTTTTAACTTCTGGGAGTAGCTACGAGCAGAACTACTCCATACAATCCCCGCGGAAATGGCCAGTGCAAACGCTACAATGGTGTTATATGGAAAACGATTAGATTGGCTCTTCAGTCCTGTAATCTTCAAATCAATCAATGGGAACAAGTACTGCCTGAGGCTCTTCACTCTATCCGATCATTACTATGCACAACCACTAACTTTAATCGAACTAGCAAGAATGATCCCTTAGTTGAAAAAGTAGAGCTTGTTCATGTGAATCCTCAATATGCTCAAGTACGTTTATCTGATGGAAGAGAAACCACCGTATCTTTGAGACATCTAGCCCCTCTTCAAGAGTATGACGCCCTACAAGTTTCAGAAGAAGATTCTCATTCGGCCGCTCAAGATGAGCAGAAATTTGCTGAAAATGAACCACTCCCAAAAAGGTCCACTATTATTCAAGATCCACGGACTAGTGTTGACGATGCTGTAACACCTTCTAATCATTCAGTTGACCATCAAATACCCGAAACGGATATTATACCTTCCGTGCAAGATTACGATAACGGTAGACCTACTAGAGTAAGAAGACCTCCTGCTTTCCTGGAGGATTACATTCGTTAACTCAGGCGGGAAGAATGTAGTATATACACTTTTACTTAGTCTTAGATTATTGTTACTAGGATATTTTTGCTTTGTTTATTTTAGTAGTCATGTTCACGCGTTGGTGAGTTCAGTCCAATTTTTTAAATAGCCACAGGAGAAGCACACTGGCGTAAGTACTGTTATATTTTTTATTCGTAATCCTTTTTTTTTGTAATACACTAATGTATGCTATTTACTAATTTCTCAAAGATAAGATTTTGTGATTTCAAATTTTGACACTAATAATTAAGTCTCTCAACGAAGAGCAGCTTTGTACTTTAAGTCTTTGATAACCTGTTACATTTTTTGATTGGATATAAAAGGTAAATGCAATATATAATTTTTTGATCATACCAAACCGTTCACCACATGTGAACTGAATACAGCTGTATTTAGGGGCTCTTAGTTATATGTTACATTCCGTGTAGGTACCTACTAAATATAATTTTTTTATTGTTTGTCAGCGATAGCTGAGTACACCGCTTTTTGTTGATTAAAAAAACCATATAGTGAGGTTTTGTTTTTTATTTTTATTTGAAATATTTTTCTCACATACATACTAAGTTGAGAGGAGTTCAAAGTAAGTTACCGTAAGCGAAACAAAAGAAAAACAAAATTAGGTGAAATAAATAAAATAATTTCTTGTTTTTGAAAGTGCAACAAAAAACAAGTGGCGCCCTAGTCCTGTGATTCTTGTGATCAATAAGACCCTACAACCACTGCTTACCAGACGAAGAGCTACCGGAGCATTGTAACTTCGAAAGCCGTTACAACTCTCAACAATATTTGTCCAAACTTGTGCTTTTATTATTGAGAATGATGTTGCAAACTTCATAGAAACATTAAATATCTTGAAAACTACAAATTTATTGATATGAAAAATGTGTTTTTCATGTGAAAAACATTAAGGAATACAGAATTAATTGAAAATAGCCACAAATACCAGTGGTGTGGAAAATGGGGGGAGAAAAGTGACATATTTTTCCAAATGTACACCACTGGATCAAGAATTGACTAATGTTATTTTATCAAAATATGCTACTTTACATTTAAATCAACCTACCAAATATAAAATCAATTTATTCATCCATTTTAAAGTTAACAAATAAAATCATTTGAATTTTTATAACTTCAGCACCCCGTATTTCGAAAATTAAATGAGCTGGGCCCCTCAATCCTTATATCATTTTGTCCAATTTTACTAGAGGTATCTATATAAGTGTCATTTGAAAACACCCTGTATATCTCAAAAAGATGCTTGTATCAACAAAAAATTGATCTTAATAAAATATGCATATCTTTTGGATTTTGAGAAACGAAATCTAAATAATTTGAAACAAATCTTTCGAAAGCATTTTTTAATATTATATTGTTTTTTTTTATATACACATGTTGAATATATTACTAATTACACAATTTATTTACCTATAATCTCATTTAGATATATGTAAGCATTATTTATCATTTGATTTTCTACTATATAATCTATTTTAGTCCTTGAAAATGAACACGTAGCTGTTCGAAAGCTCGGAATTGAATTTTTAAAAGGGTACACTTTGGTATTATTGCTTTTATTATATATGTTAGGATCAAACACCGATTTCAGCCAATGGTCGAATTGTTCTGGCGAGAATTTTATTTGGTTATTGAATAAAGATATAAGTGACTTTTACTAAGTGTTTCATAACGACGACCCGTCAAGTCAACCATTACATTAGGGACCTTTTGCGATTGCCAGAACGCGTCTAACACACAATTAAACCGTCCAAAAACCGATTTTGTGTATATCTCAGCTTGCAAACGACACCACTTCTCGCAGTTTCGTTTCAGAGTGCCAGTACTCGTCTACTATTTGATTCGAGTGCGTGCATAAAAGTCGCTAAAGTGCAAATATATGCTAGTGCCACGGAATATCTTAAGATTCGTTTCAATGATGAACTGCAAAAAGTTATATGTGATAGTAATGATCGTAGCAATCAGGATCGAAACAAGGTTTTGTGCAGAGTAATTATTGCAAAGGCTATTGCGTTAACAAAAACTGCATGTGTATAGCCAAGGAAGAACTATGTAGCAGCAAGTGTCATAACAATAGTTCGTATAAAAACAAGTAAATGTTTCAAGTATGACATTAAGTCACCAATCACATGTTTTTCAGTTGTCTTTCATTGAACACCTTAGCTGTCTGCAAATAACTTTCGTTCTGTGAGCCAAACATTAAAATTATCTCCAAGCGTTCAGGTATACTGTGAAGGAGATTACTGTAGATGCGTCAACCTACAAAACGTACCAAAATATTCTCGGACCAAACGTACAAATAATCATTCAATCACAAATGACAATGACATCAAGTATCAAATAAGCCAAGCATTCGGGTACAAAGAGAAAATGCAAAGCAGAATAAAAAAAATGTGTAGCAAAGCGAACCATTTTTTTAAATATATTTAATAGAACATTTAACACTTAATTAGGGACCGTACTTGCACCAAATTTTGAGATTTTCAAAGCGAAGTATCATTCCACAATTATTTGTTATGTTTGTTGGCCAATAAATGTTTCTGCTTCATTGTTATACACTGTATAATTATGAGTTCGACCGTTGATAAGAATTTTTAACGGGCTTTCCAGCGATGCATCACAGTAGGGGGTGCCAATTTAAATTTTTGTACGTAGTGAAGGTGGGGGAAAGAGAATTGATGGGTGTGCGTTCTCCCTTATGTCACATTAGTTCTCCCTTTTGTCACTCCAGCTCTTCTTATTTACTCTAGAAAAAGTTTTGAAATTTTTTTGATATCTTTCTCCGATCACAAGGTACTGCCTATTGTAATTATACAGGTTAGTAACTGAATTTTTTTTACAGATTGGTGTTGATGATCCAGTTGGAGCCAGTTCAGTTCATGGTATAGGCGGAATATGGGGTAATGTAAAATCCTATTCATTTTAAGCAATCTATATTCTCAAGATATCGTCTATTGAAAAAAATTTATTCGATAAAAACCCATTTGACAGAGATATAGCGAAATTTCCCGAGACACAGGTACACCAATTAAAACCGTGTATAACATGAAATAAGTGAGTAGATACCACGGGACTTGGGACCTACTTCAGCGGGAGACTCGGAAGTGTAGACAGTCTACACCCGAAGTTCCTTGAAGAAGATTAACCGCTGTCCGAAGAGAAAGTAGTAAATAGTTCTCCAGAGAAGGACAGCAGGATGAGAAAAAATTAACTTTGTCCAAGCTAATACTCACCACGTGGAGTTCACTTCGTTGGTGATCGCAAGTAAACGGCATTTACAACAATCTACATCAAAACACAGGGCCAAAATTTCATAAATAACTATATAGTGAAGAACAGCCAAATGGAATAAATTCGATAACGAATAAATGAGAGCGTGCCGAATCCTTCCTTCCATGTCGTCTTCATTTGTAACCAGTTCTTCAGACTTTTCATTGAATAGGTCCCCAAAAAAGGAAGTCCATACTAGTTAGACCAGATGGCTTTTCAATTGGTCCTAAAATACCCATCCAATTATTGGAGAAAGCTTGTTCCAAATATTCCCTGACATCCCGTTGAAAATGTGAAGTGACTACGGGGTTAATTGATTAATAAATATATGTCATCAAATTAATGACAGTTTCAGTATTAAGGGTAGTTCTACAAGTAATCAGTTTGAGTTTGATTGCTAAGGGTATTTGGTCCTTCCCTTTCAAATTATTTTATACAGTTCAGTTCTTGAAGAAAAAAGATTAATGTTATAGTTATTTCATAAACAGTATTTGTTTTCAATTGTAATAGTAAATGTGGTTGATCAAAAATGTGGTCAGATAAATAAGCATATACGGGTGGCGAATTGGAAACAGTCCACCTTAAATATTGTTGGCAGTGGGACAACTTTTGAAAGTAAATTTATGGTTGTACGGTCCTCCCCCTAAAAGTATGTAACAACAAGTCTGTATTCACGTACGAGGAAAAGGACCACAACAATTTGAAACCAAACTCTTGAACGGGAAGCTTCCCTTTCATACATACACTTAAAGAGACGACAAATCTCATGCGTTGGTCTTAGAAGGCTTAGCACACGACATGGAGCCAATAGACTTTGAAAGGGACCTGAAAAACAACTATCAAATCACATTGGAAGAGGTCTATCGGATGAACACCAAACGCAGACCTCTATTTTTGGTGATTACATCACCAATAATCACCCTCGACTATTCAAGCAAACATGTTAGGATTGTCAAAAACCAAAACCTCTATTCAATGCCATATATGCCAACAATGGGGACATGCAGCCTCAAACTGTATGAAGTGCATGAAGTATGCAGAAACATATAACACTGCAAAATGCAAAAAAAAAATCTCGACCCTACCCTGCAAAGTTTTGTAACCGTCAAGACAGCCACCCAGCAAATTCAGACTCATGCCCGGTGTACCTAAGGAGGAAAGAATGACCGCATGACACAAAATATTATCGCCAATGCTTCTAATTGAGAATAATTTTGTTTCGCCTTTGACAATGTCACTGACGCAAATATTATCCGTGTCTCTGTTCCATTTTCCCGATGGCGCAACATACCTCCGACACCATAAGAGCCTAGCATCGCACAAAATTACATTGAACACCCTATATTTTATTGAATTTTCTAATTGCCCTTGGAAAATTGAATATTCTCTCATGCTGCTGCTCCCTATACCTAAATACAAAGGGTTCCGAGTTATGCTGACTTTTTTAAAAATGTGAACATTTCGAAAAAAAATTTATAACTCGTTGATATAACAAATTCTAGCAAATTTCTTCTTAAATCTAAATAGTTGGACATCTCTTTACAGGATTTTCAGAATTTCCAGTTTCATTATTATATCAATGTGCAATATCGATTTGTAGTATTTATTTATGTATTTGCTTTATGGAAAATGTGTTTGTTTTATTATTTGTACTCAAATACTTATCGGTAAAAATGAGTTAGTGTATGAAATTTAGAGTGAATTGCAGATGTTTTAAAATCGATTTAGCAGAAAATTTGAGAAATTTGTTAATTGCACAAGAAGTATAATACTTAGGTGAAGGACACTCTTATACAATTCGAAAGAGGCCATTTTTTTAAATATAAGGAATTATTGAAATAAAGAGTGTTCTATCTAAAATAAGCCCGATATTGCATATTGAATGATCTAGTAATGAAATTGTGAATTCTGAAATACATTCAACGGATGTTCAACTATCTAGAAGTAAGTGGAAATTTGCTAGATTATGATACACCACATTTTATTGAAACATCCTGTGAATTTAAGGAAATTGGAAGTGCATTTTAACTTATTTTTCAACGACTCTTCCAAATCTGTTTTCATTCTCTATGAACGCTATTTGGTGAAAAAGTTAGCTTGCGTTTGACAGTTTTGTACAGGAATCTCTATGTCGCATCTTATGAACACAATGTATATCTCGAAAATTCATGTATGCTTGGTCTAGAAGATTAATTTTCAACACATAGGTTGTGATTGCGATAAAAAAATGTTTTTCTCCGATTGGCAGCAAATATTTTGCTGACTGATATCAATCAGCAAAGTAATACTTTTCCTGCCTAGGCAGCAAAGTGGTTACTTTGCTGCCTGTGATTATACATTTCCATAGCAACCAACCAAAATAGAGATTGTCGGAATTGTAATAATTTGCAAATACAGTATCCTCATTATGAAGAATCGGAGAAAAAATTATATGTTCAACTTGGCAGCTAAGTAGATTGACTGCCTTAGCTGGATTCAGCTTCGGCAGTCAATCTACTACTTTGCTGCCTAGTTAAACAAATAACTATTTTATAGATTGTTTCAAAATATCCCTGAGTTCTTAAGACTTTTTTCATTTGAATGGAGAGCCATGGCTCATGGCTACCTGCCAGATTTCTGAGGAAGCTAACCCTTTGCATGACTCAAATCTCTTTTGATGCGCTTTCGATAGCGACCGGATGTCATGATTAGTGTCACACTTCGCGAGAATTATCGCTAGTATTGATGCGCGACTTTGATTCACGACTAAGATTTGCACCTCCCATTCATCGAAACTCTCAGTCCAATTTTCTTATAAAAAAATGATATTTTCAGCAGGATTATTGAAATATTTCAGGTATCATAGCTGTGGGAATTTTCGCTGAGAATCCTATTCCACTGGATACAACGTATGGTAAATCCGGACTTTTAAAAGGTATGTTTCCTCAGTTAACATTCCAATACTCTTGATTAATTGCCTTCCAAGAAGCTTTTCCTAATTATTGGATCAAGGAAATTAATAACAAATTCCACAACTGAAATATAACATTTATGACCTTTCACAAATTACATTTGCGTCTTCAATTGAACGATGGAATGAAACACTATAATTTGTTTAAATCTTCATTTCTTCATAATTAATCCGGTCAGTTTAAGCCTAAAATAAGGAGGAAGGTTACATAAATTCTCAACCAGTTGAAAATTGGCATAGTTGTTCTAAATATCATTATAAAGGAAACCTCAAAAGTCCTTATCGTTCCGAGGTGTGCTAAAAATTTGGCACGGGGTCAAAGGTCAAAAAAATTAGTATTTTGCGGTTTTTAGCGAAACGGTGAGTTTTTTCGCAAAATTTCTTAGGTACAAAATTGTAGATCACAAAATTCTCTACAAAATATGTATTGATAATTTTTTTCCAAAAGCCACCATTTTGGAGATATAACGCTTTGAAAAGTTGGATCAGTCGTAATCCCCTTATTTTGCACAAGTTTCCAGGCCACCTGTGAGGAAGTAGGGCTGGTCTTATTTCGTCAAGTCCTGGTGACTTGAAGGGGGAAAAGCCCGATATGGCCCACCTTATCTTGTCCTCATCAATTACTGCACTAGCAGATTGCCAGTTGTATTGTGAGGGTGTTGTTGGTACTTCTGTCCAGTATGACGTTCCAGGAAAGACAGAACCTGGGAAGAGAGTTTCCATAAGAATCTCAGCGCTCTCTTGGAGGTTGGCGGCCTTGTCGCCATTTTCCCTTGTAAGGATGCCGATACTCTCATGTTGGTCGTTTGAGAGTACCTTCTATAGCCTAGAATCTTTTGGGAAGTCTTCGACTGCCTGACAATAGGCTCTCCAGACTTCTCTTTGCTTTTGTCTGCAGAATTTTTTGAACTCTTCAAGGTTGTACAGGGTGTAACAAAAAGGCAGGTCATAAATCATACCACATATTCTAGGGCTAAAAATACCTAACTGAAACTTTTTTGTTCCCTAGTACTTTTTACAATTATCAGTTTTTATCGAGATACGGTCTATTTTTCATTATGCTTCATTATAATTTACAATACTTCAGGCTGTAATTTATTTTGTCGTGTGATTAGAGAGCTCATGTAGTGATCAAAATACATAGGAATATCACTCCTCCATCCTTGGATCTATTATGGCATGGCAGGATTGACCGCTCCCAGAGTAAAACGGTTCTGCTTCGGTGTTGATCGAATATATACAATAAAATAAATCACTACCATCACTATAATGTATAAAACATTACCTTCTGTATGTTCCTTAAGGTATATTATTCATTCTTTTTTTAATTTCTTGGGAAATTAAACCACAATATTTTTGAATTCTTTATTTCAACGTTTCGGTAGCGTTCCAGCTACCGTTTTCAAGAAAAAATAAGTAAAAATTGATTTTTATTCCTAACTGACACAACGGAAAAAAATTTGACAACTAGACAATCAAAAATATTTTGAAGTTGAAGACTGCAAAATTTTGTTATCAAATTTTTATTAAGGTCCATTCATAGTAGATCATATCCCCGGTAAAATGTCAAATGAAATATTTCATTTTATGACATTCCAACGATATGATAGTCTACTAGAAATGGAATCCAGTGAAGTGCACGTTCCAGGAACGGTTTTTAAATTGGGATAGCGCGTTTTTTCGCTTATATTGGAAATGTTGTTAATAAAACGCGTTTCTTGTACTTTTTTTGTTTATGAATATTTAGGTTTTCAAAATATGTATGTATACTCAGTTTTGTGATTTTATGTATTGAATTGTGTATCGATTAACAACTATTCAAATTATAAATCATAAGAAAACCTGGATAAAAACTTATGATGCTATCCTGATAAAGCAGGTAATTGATTATTGGAAATTTCTCTTTCTAACATTGGTAACCAAATTTGACTACATTCGGCTGAAATACTAGCTACACATTTATCTGCATTTAGTTGAATTAAAGCACTTTCTTTGATTTTTCGTCTTTTATTATTGGGTTCTTTTAATATTATTTTTGATGAATCCCATTGAATTTGATGACCCTCTTCCCAAGCATGTTTACAAATAGCTGACTTAAAGAATTCCCTATCTTTAATATATTTTTTGTGTTCGTTTATTCTTACTTTCAATGGTCTAGATGTTTCACCTAAATAAAATTTGTCGCATTCGCATGATATTTGATATATGCAGTTTTTGGAAGATTGTTCTTCATTCTTTGGTTTCGTTTTTGTTAGTATTGATCTTAATGTATTATTCGATTTAAAACTAGTTCTAATATTGAATTGATTACCAATTTTTTTAATTCTTTCCGATAAACCCTTAACATACGGTATTGTCAAGTTTCTAAAAATTATGTTTGCTGAATTATTAATATTATTGTTATGGGGTATTAACAATGAGTCCCTCTCTATATGCTTAATCTCCTTATTTACAAATTCTGCAGGGTAATTATTGTTATTTAAAACATCTTTTAAAAAAGTTTTCTCCTTTGTAAATTGATCATCACTAGAACAAATGATTCTGGCCCTATCGTATAAAGATTTTACTATCCCTTTTTTAACGCTTATAGAATGATTAGAGTTAAAATTCAAATATCTATTAGTGTGTGTTGGTTTGCGGTATACACTTGTTTCATACCCTGTAGATGTTTTATTAATAAGAACATCTGAAAATGGCAGAAAAAATTGTTATTTTCAATTTCAAATTTTATAGATTCCTCTCCTTCACGTGCACTTCACTGGATTCCATTTCTAGTAGACTATCATATCGTTGGAATGTCATAAAATGAAATATTTCATTTGACATTTTACCGGGGATATGATCTACTATGAATGGACCTTAATAAAAATTTGATAACAAAATTTTGCAGTCTTAAACTTCAAAATATTTTTGATTGTCTAGTTGTCAAATTTTTTCCGTTGTGTCAGTTAGGAATAAAAATCAATTTTTACTTATTTTTTCTTGAAAACGGTAGCTGGAACGCTACCGAAACGTTGAAATAAAGAATTCAAAAATATTGTGGTTTAATTTCCCAAGAAATTAAAAAAAGAATAAAACATTACATTCCATTATGTTCATACAGGTGGTGGATGGTACCTCCTTGGAATTCAGTGCTTGACAGTACTAAGTTTACTTGTTTGGGGAGTCCTTAGTACATTTCTTCTTTTATGGGTCATCAACCAGTTTGTAACTATCAGAATGGATGTGCATTCTGAGCTGATGGGAGCAGATATAACCGAGCACTTGGTGAAACATGGGAATGTAAATATAGTTAGTGTATTATTTTCACGACATTGTTAAGCGGCATATATAGCTTTTTATTCCATAATAAAATATTTAAGCACGTATCACTGTAGATAAGGATGTAAGTATATAAATAATTTTTAAACAATTTGATGTGTTCTGTTGACATTTTGGTAGGTTGTATTGGGGCCGATATTGTATTTTGTACATCTGAAATCAATATGGCCGACTTTCGTTTCAACACTTTGTATATTCCTAAATACCCGGAATACCGGCTTTAACTACATCCATCAAATCTAAAAAAAAATATTCCATTTCAATCCAAATTTTTCTATGTTTTAACTTATTTCTAGAAATTTGCATTGGCCACCCGGTTAATTTAATAGATCTTTCAAAAATATGCAAAAGGATAATAAATTTACCACAAGGAACAGACAGAAAATAACTAAACTTGCCCGTAGGGTAGAGTAGTCATTCAACCATACGGCCTAAAGCTGGATTCATGCATCAAAACTATAATTAATTTTAAAAATATTCAGCTATCCATGGTTCATTGATAAACCAACCGCATATTTTCCAGTGGTTACCGAGCTGTCACATGACTGAAGATAAATATTAAACGTTAACCAGCTTGTTTTCAAAAATGAAGCTGTAAAGTATAAGAAGTTTCAAAGATGTAACACAAATTAATATAAATAATAACTTAACAGAAATTGCTGCTCTTCGACAGTAGGTGATCAGTGATAAGGACTAGACGCATGCGTTGTTTCGAATTTATGGAAAAAAATCATTTCTTAGTTGAAAGCTGGACATCTTTAATTTTAATCTATTGTGGTCCTCCATATAAGTATTCAAAGCTCAATATCTAGCTTTATTATTTTCATTTCATTTGCTGTCCTCGGTTTTTCTTCTCCGAATGAGTGAAACCGCACCCTTGTTAACTTACAGAGTATGTGCACTAGCCTTTTCAATTCAACTGGTATATTTAACTCCCTCATTTCCTCGCATATTTTTCTCCTTTTGATAGTATCAAGGCCTTTGAGCCCTATCTTTAGTCGAAATAGCATATGCAGACTCAGATTTTGTTCGTAAGCATTCTCCTGAGGTTAATTAATAATAAGAAATTGGTATATTGTCAATCTACCTGCTTTAAAACCTCCTCAGTATTCTCCTACATTCTTATTGTGGTATTTGTCCAATCGATTTTCAGGTATTTTTGCCAGAACTTTGCACATTGCATCTAAAAGTGCTATTCCGCGATAGTTATTGCATCCTTCCTTGGGACCTTTTTTGTGGATTGGATTGATTAATGCCTTGCTCCAATCTTCATGGATCTTTTCTTCTCGCCATACTTATTTCAACTACTGCCATATTCTCTCACTTGATTGTTTGCCTCTATATTTCAAGATTTCTATCGGAATATTGCCTCCTGATTATTATTATATATCGAAACCATTTCCTTATAGACCACCATGTAGTTACGCTCCTGGTGCGGAACAATCACTAGATTTCAAGAAAGACAAACCAGAGATAATTGAGACAAACACAAATATCCTCCTTGCCGGTCTCTCTTGACTCATTATGTTTTCCAGTGCGGAACGATACACACAAACAGTGCAATGTCGTCAAAAAAATATACTCGTGCTGGTACACCTAACAAAAGAAAGAGCAAAATTCGAAAAATGATTAAATCTTTCTCAATGATATTCCAAGTAAGTAATAATAACTAACAATTTGACTTACAGATTTTAACTCGGGTATCAAGATTAGCGAAATCTGATTATGTGCAATTATATCGCACCAGAAAGTAGCCAAAGATGTTACAATTTTACCGTATTAATGCCAAAAATTACATACCGGGTGGTGACTCGACCTTAGGACCATAGGATTTTAACATGGGAAATCAGAAAATCCTAAATATTTGCTTTCCAGCAAAAGAGAACCTAATGAAATTTTGTGTGGACGTGGAGTAGATTATTTCTGACAATATTGTCATAAAAGTTTTAGCGCGGAGATAGGAGCAGTTGGTTTCTACGCGGATGTCCCGGGTTTGAAACTTGCATGAAAACTTTGTTTTATTCTTAATAAAATTTTGTTTTTTATAGTTTTTTAAATAAAATAATTTTATAAGTTGTTTAAATTTCAAAACGATAAAATAAGTTTAGTACAATATTATTGTGATATTGACAGCTAGATTATCAATTTGATTTTTCTTTATTTCATGACATTGCTACAATTTAAATCGTTAGTTGTCAAAATAAATAATAATAATAATAATAATAAACGAAGAGTAAAAGAATAATAACTAATGGTAAGAAAATTATGCGTCTAGAGTAAATGTTCAAACAAATCACCATAATTCGCTAAACAAAAACCAAGTCTATCATAAAAATTCCGCCGCACATTTGCTAATTGTTTATTCGAAATTTTCGCACATTCTTCAATTATTTTTCGCTTGAGAGAATCAATATTGGGATGCCTTGTTTCGTAAATTTTAGATTTTAAATATCTCCACAAAAAAAGTCGTTTGGTGCCAAATCAGGTGATCGAGCTGGCCAATGGATTGGTCCACTATCCACTATGTCCTATCCAACAATTACCAAAAGCGTTGTTTAAATGTAATTTAGTTGCATTGGATGAATGAGCCGGACATCCATCCTGCTGAAACCAAATATTATTTTCCAAAAAATCTAAATATTTTTCTCCATTAAGTTTTCCCTCAATGAAGAATGGACCTATGATATTAGGAACCAATATCCCAATCCAGACATTAACAACTCCACGATATTGGGAACGATTATTATTGATTAAATGGTGGTTTTCTTGGTGCCAATTTCGAAAATTCTGCACATTTGGTTCTCCATTTATGTTGAATGTGCTTTCATCGGAAAAACAAATATTCTTAATAAAATTTCGGTCTCTGTGAACCCGATTCAAAATATCTTCACAAAAAACCATTCTGTTAAATTTATCTTCCTCAAAAATTTCTTGATGTACCGAAAATTTATACGATTTGTATTTATGTTTTTTTAATATTTTAAGGGCACTTGTGTGGTGAATACCCAACCCGGAACTAATTTGCCTTAAATTAATGAAAGGGTCATAATGCACAGCAGCGAGTACATTAACTTCATTATTTTGTAAATCAGCTTCTCTCGGTTCCTCAGGTTCTTCATATGAATGTTTCTTACAAGATTTGCATGGAACAAATACGGAGGCATATTTGTTTTGATTTTGAATTACTCTTTTTATAGTTGTTGCCGAAGGGATTGGTTTATCAGGATATAAACCCGCGAAGGTATTTCGAACTTCATTGATACTATTACCAGTATAGTACAACTTTAAAAATAAGTTTTTATCACTAATAGAATAAACTGAAACCATTATGCAAAAAATTTCTCATAATATTTATATTGACAGCTAATGATTCAAATTGTAGCAATGTCATGAAATAAAGAATGTATGTATGTATGTATATTTGGGGTAACATTCACTGAGACCTGAAAGATCTATTGTGCCCCCTTACTTCTACTTAGTTTCTGAGGAGAGTCTCTGAAACTAGTAGCTCCTTTAGTCCTATTTCCCGGAGGAATTTTAGGATATCTACAGACCTCAACTTAGGTAAATGTTCCTCTTCTATCCAGTAATCTCCCAGGTACTGTGCTCTAGGATTCTGGAGTGCTGTGCAGTTGGAAAGTTTGTGGATGGAGGTCTCTTCTTCCATGCCACAGTATCTACATTCTTCTTCCTCCACTAATTTGAGCTTTTTCAGGTGCCCATTCAGGCGACAATGTCCCGTTAGGATCCCTGTTAAAACTCTTAGCGCAGTCTTGCTTTGACTTATGCATTCATTTGATCTCCGTAGGTTGTAGCATTGATTAAGAAATAGCGAAGATACGCAACGCATACAAGCGAAACGTGTCCTCCTATGGCTACGACATATAGATGGCAGCACCTCTGAATATGGCTTTGAGATTTCAGTCGTTACGATATCTCCGTTGGGTGCAGGTCGTGGCACCGCTCTCTCATTCAATAAACGCACGGAAGATCAGTAGCGTACATAAAAACGATTTTCGTGTCTGCAAAGCCATTAATTCATAATGTGCATATTTCTTAAGAAATAAAATGAAGATTGTTGGTTAATAATTTATTGCAGACACGAACCTGGATAAACATGTAAAAATGCCTAATTTGTAACGATAAAATAGAAAAATAGCGAAGTACTCTAAGGGGACATTAGCGCCCAAGATGGGCGCAGGTTCCTAAACTTTAAAATGGTTTCCCATTAATGGAATTTTTTAAACTCATAAAAGTAAAGAAAATTATTTTATTTAGACTTTGATAATATCGACACTTTTCTATGTGGCTTATTGTTACTTTTTATATTTTTTTTGCTTGAATTTGTTTCTTGTTTGACCGTTTCCCATTTTAAATGCCGAAACAGTTTGATTTTAATGAATAAGCTTAAAATAAAATCGTTGTAAATTGCACAAGATGGATTCTCAAGTATTTCTCCCCAATCAACCGAGTTTTGCAGATAATGCCTGATATTCTTTGAAACATCGGGGGCAGCTTTGTATTGATCAAATGCAACATTAAAACTTACTAATAAATTACGCACTATATTGAGAAATTTCTCAGAAGGTGTTTTAAGAAAAGTTACCGTGTTTCCTGCACAACCATAATCTTTGAAAAAAAGCAATAATTCATTACGGCTTATGTTTGGTCCGTCTTCTTTTTGATATTTAGATGCACAAACATTACACCCAAATTTCTGATTAACCTTATACAGTAAATAACCGGCAACATAAGCATTAGAACATTGTTCTAATGTAGAATGAGATGTATGTGGTTGTGGAGTGCTCTCTGCATTTGCTTCTATCCTATTTGTGGTTGTTTGGGAGGTAGAACCGTTCTCTTTTTCATTAGGAGAATTTTCTTCGCATTCACTATCGGACTCATGCGGGACGGCTTTGGAATCGTCAATTTCAAGAAAGTCCCCTTCAGAAACCATACAATTTCCTGTTTCGGTCGTCATTTGAAGTCGTATGCTCATATTCTGTTGCATAGCAATTCGAAACTGACGCACCGTTGGCGTAGGGTTGTATCCGCCTCTGTTCCTTACTATCGAAAAGAAATTTTCCAGAGGGTCTTGATTTAAGAAGGATGTTAGTAGGCACTTAATCCCAATTTTTTGGAGCTCAGTCCATAAGAGCAAAATGGCTTTGATACTCCATTCGAAACCTTCGAGACAGTAAATATTATTACGTTTTTTGTTGCCCTCATAAATTTCTATATTTTTAAAATAATTCAAACCATGCTCTAGTATTTCTACGGTTTTTTTATTAAAGACAGATAAGGGGCGCCTATGAGGATTAGGATCGTGTAGATCCCGACTGTTGAGAGCATCGAATATTTTATTTATATTTTCAACAAATTCGGCTGTGTTGTAAGCTGTCGAACTGTTTAACTGTTGATTTACAGACACCGTCTTGATTGCTGCAGCCACAGTGCGAGAAAAAACTTGTGCTGCATATTTTACCCGCATCTTTTGGAAAGTATTGGGTGCAATATGAACATTTGTAATTTTAGGCATCGCCCTTGTGGTCATACTTTTTTGATCAATGTCATAAGTTTGCTGTAAATCTTGCCAAGATATGGGTTTCTGATCAACAAAAAATTGTAGTTTCCAATTCATAAAATTATTTCGAAAACTCTTCAACAAGTGGGGAACATCGAAGATGGTAACAATGTTGTCACCGGCAATGTCTATGCATGGATTCTCTTTTGAAGCACCCAGTAGGCTAACAGCTTTTCTATTATTCGAGCCTTGATCGCTCACTAGGGCTCGAGGACAAAAAGTCAATTCCTTCAAAGTAGTGATCACTTCTATAATTATATTTTTCAATGCTTCACTTTTCACTGGCCCAGAAGAGATGAAGTAACCGAATGGAATTCGCCAATTGAAAAGTAAACCTCGAGTCTGGAAGACCAAAGCGGTATTTGCCAATTTGGATTCTCTACCAACAGTTCCTAAGTCTTGATATCCCTCAATTATATCTTGGGATTGGTTGAATTCCAACATTTTCCTTAATGACATTTCATCGAAAAGAACAACGCATAATTTTTCATCTGGCATCATTGTCTTCGCTTTCAATGTCAGTTTATTTGTTAAGGTTGTTTTTATCCCAGTTTTTAGGTTACACACCTTTGACCAACTTTGTACGGTTCTCAACGAAGGAAGAACAAATTTTAAGTTGTGCAACATAAACTTATAGGAAGCTGGTGATTTGTAATGCAGCGACAGGGCTAAATTCTTTTCCGCTAGGCTCCATTTTTGTCTTTTACCATGGAACAGCTGCATGTTCACAAATGTTTTCAATGCTGTACTTTTGAATTTTAGCATATTAAGTATTAATGTCTGCGCTGAGAAGCTTGAAACTTTCCTTTTTAATCTGGAACATTTAGATCGGCCGGACTTGATTTTTCGTCTAAGGTGCATAATTTTAGTCGTCATCGAAGAAATTTTCTGCTTCAATAACCCTTTGTTTACAGAGGGCATAAATAAAATACGATCGCTAATGTTTGATCCATTTGATGAATTGCTTAAACGACGTACTTCCGTGCCTACAAAAAAAATGCTATACTTCGAATACCTTCGCAAAAAAAACGTAGAAACTAAACATTTTTATTGAACAAATTCAGTGTGTTGTAATATCCTTATTTTAATATTCAAGTACCATTGGTACAACATACATACCTTTTAGAGAATTTTGTTTTGTCGGTCGCAGCTCTTCGGAAAAATTCGATTCCAATTTGCGTTTTCTGGAATATGTTCGAGAATTACCCGCAATACTTTGTGTTTCGGTATATAATGGAAGAGATAAGTTGTTGTCAACCGCAGTAATGGTGAGTTCTGGAATATAATTTATTGCAATATTTTTCTGAGTTGTCGATCGGGATTGTCCCGTTTCTTTATAAACAATTTATAAGCAGTAAGTAATTATTGAAATTGTAGTTACAGAGCTTATTTCAATATCATTTTTCAACACGCTAATGGATACGCGATTTCAATCCGTTTGAAAAAACAAACTAAAACTTTGATATCTTGATACGCAAAAAATATTGTGATTTTAAACAATAAACATCTTGCTTTCGCTCTCAAAATTTCCAGTTACACCTTATTGGTGTCTCAAACAAATTCGAATTCAGATTTTTAAAACGAAATAATTCTTGGCACTTCAACTATTACGGAATCGTTTGATCTTTAATTCTAGTATCTGCATTTGAAAAAAAATAGGCAGGTAGGTACTTACGTTCAGCAACATTATATTGTATAGGCACGGAATTTCTCTGTACTAGCTTACGTTTATTATTAACAATAATATCACTGGGCCTAAAATGTTTTTCACAAATCGCCCTAAATTTAAGTTCACTTGCGTCCATGAGAGCAACTGTAATATTACCGCAGTTTTTCTGCCACTGTTTCATACGCTGAATGTCTTTCACAGGGAATCTAAAATAGCTAATGTCTTTGTTCAACCTGTCGTTGTTTGAACAATCCAAATAAACACATTGGTGATGTGACGTACTCATTGTCTACTGTGGCTAACAAAGGAAATCTAACGAAAAATTATTCAATAATATGTACGTGAAATAAAACACGTTATAACAAACGCTCTGTACTCCCAAAAAAAATTGAAATCAGGACTACACTGGCACGAAGTAGAAATAACTCTCAAAGCGACTGAAGCGTTTTCAAAATTGTAGTTGATGCTTCTCCCGTCAGTCTGGCGCATTAGTACAGCCGGCTAGTTTGTGGATGGTGCGGTGCGAGAAGGAAGATGAGTGAGACAACATTGCGCGATAGACATATTCACGCATTTTAACATAGCCGTTGCGTATCTTCGCTATTTCTTAATCAATGATAGAACTGAATGCTATTTGTTAGTTTTGACATTTGTGTTTATTTACATATACTCCAAGTACCAGTGGCTTTTCTTCGTCTCCGAAACGAAGGAAATTGTCAAGTTTGGATCATTTATCACTGATAGAGAAGCAAAGTTTAGACCAGTTTGACAAGTAAAATAACATTTTCAATAATAGTTTTACACACATCATGGTACCTACAATATTATTCTATTTTTAAAACCTGTTCAGCTTTATTTTGTGCTATACCTAAACTTCTAATGTAAATAAAGGATAATTCAACATATAAAATACTTGTATGTTTTATACATACTATACTAATTTATACTCAAATTATCAAATGATCATTCAAGATTTTACATAATATAACCACAATGTTTCCACAATAATGTGACATTTGTTAGCTGTGTTCACCATTGCATGGCCTCATGTCCTGGGTCCAATTACGATTTGGTATTTAGACATACCTTGATCTTTCATTGGCCACGACAAATGTGAGCAGTACAATACATATTTCACATAAGTGTCAATTAGTTCAATAAGTCTGAACACGACCCTTTCGGAACAATCTCCCAATCTAGTAACTTTTAGTGGTGTATTTGAGGTTTCTTAAAATGCTCTTTGTTTAAAAACAAGGTATAGTTTCATTTCCGTAACTCGTTAGGGCTTGGAAATAACTCCAAGATTTTAGATTTATCTTTTCTCATTTAACACCAATGTACTTATCTTTATGATCTAAAATGTATGTATTGAAAATGTACTTTTCTGGGCCTTATATTGTATGTTCCACAGGTACTAACTTTGTATGAATATTTTATGTGGTTAGAGTAAAAATAAAAAATGATGTATATTTTTGTGATTTTTAGTTGAAAATTAACGTTAAATATTCCTATAAGTAAGTGTATAAATACTTATTAGTCATATCACGAACGTATTGATGATAAAAGAGAAGGGTTTTTAAAATATTCGCTAGAACACAATTCCAGTGGTTTGTTCTATTCAATTTTAGACATATTTCAAATTTATAGTGCTATTATTTTACATTCGACAGATGTTTACTTCAATAAATGGGAAAATATAGTTTCCATAAAATTATTGCAAAACCTATCTAGCTCACTTGGTTAATAGACCAGGCGAAAGAAGAAGCAATTTATTATGTTAAACTTTGAATTGGGATTTTTACGAAAAAAGACGATGACGTCACATCTAGTTACTTTCCTACATATCAGAATAAATAATAATTTACCAACCGTAAATGCAATTTATCCTTAACAGCCAGTGCAATTTACAGCTAACGGGTTGGCAAAACTTCAAGACGTCAGATAAACTGGTGAAATTTCCCAGTTTGTTTTGACGTTTATTGACATTCGATCATCGTCTAATATTTACAAGTATTTTTGGTGCTTTTGAATTCATTGTTTCTTTGCGATTAAAAAAACAGTTATTTCCATAACTAATTATTTAGGCAAATATGCAGTGTGTAGTTAATAAAATGCCGAAGCACCTGAACAGTAAATGTCAAGAGATGGTAACATCTTTGTTAAGCTATTTTGAACGAGAATGCCGAAACGGGTGCCCGCTGCTCCCGCTAACTGCTGTAAGAGACGTAAGTAATAGTATTAGTTATTTGTAGTCATTATTATTGATATTATTGTTACATATTTTAATGTAAAGGTTGATTAAACTTGATATATTATTCTTTCATAAATTGTAATAATTATGTTATAGAGATTTGCAGAAGCATTACAACTTAGCCTTACTACTGTTAACCGTATTGCCGCCTAGCATAATAGAGGTGAACAGCATAAAGGCCCACCTAAAAAGAGACAATGCAAAAAACCTACTGTTGAAATTGGTAACTTTGACCACAATGCTTTCCGAAATGTTATATACAAAATGTATGGAGTCAGTGAATTGGGTTGAAAACCAGCTTTTGGTGAACTTGGAAGAGCCTGCCACAATCGTAATATTCGTAATGGATAATGCAAGTTATCACAGTAGGGTGATAAATAAAGTACCAGCAACAACTACCAAAAAAAGGTTGATATACAGAACTGGTTGATACAAAATGATATTCCATTTGAAAATACTTTCTTCAAAACCCAATTATTGAATTTAGTACAACAGTAAGTTGATATAAACATTTTTCAATATATTATGGTAATACTGAGCTAACTTATTTTGTTTGAAAATATGCATACTTAAATATTTTTGTAGGAATAAACCACCATTAGTATATGAAGCTGACATATTATCTGAAAAATATGTTCACTAAGTGCTTCAACTTCCCCGTTACCACTGTATGTTCAACCCAATTGAAATATTTGGGGGATAGTTAAAAATTTTTATAGATATCATGTGGAATCTGATGGTGCATCAACAGAACAAGCAATTGGTTTATGTAAAAAGGCTTTAGATTAAATAATTGTATCGTAATAACCAACCAGTTAAACTATTCGAAATAAAATGTATATTAACAAGTTATTGTTTTCATTATTCATAAGTAAAACTTAGAAATACAATATAAAATCAGGTAGTGACTTAACGTAATTGTCCTACAGTCTTCAAATTATTATCAGAAGGAGCAGAGACTTTGAGCAGGGTATTCTAGTTGTCGATAAAGAAATGTTCACTTGATATTTCATTATTTCAATTTGCATTGGTGGATTATCACAGCTATATATAAAAAGTCTAATAGGACACCTATATGTAGCCAGCTTCCCAAGTCTATATATTTTTGTGAATAACACCTCACACAAAATCAACACTGCATAATATGAAACAGAGATACGAATGAAACCATGGAGCATCTTAATTCAACTTCCCAATGTATGATTGTGTAGAAAATAGACTCATTATATCACAAAATCATTCAGATGATCTATATTCACTTCTTGTTCCAAATAATGTAGCGGTGATGATACAAATGTATACCTTCATAAGTTTTTTCATTCTATTTTTATTATAATAAATATAATCGATGATGTTTTTATAAAGAAACAATATTTAAATTTGTATGAAGATGATTACAGATGTATGGATATTGGATTCCTTTTACCATAAACTCATGCAGTGTTCTAGAGGCTCTAGAGCATAGAATGTTTTTCATATACCTAACCCTCTTCTATGTAAAATCAAATGTTAATTCGAATATAAAATGATTGGTTACTATTTCTTCTTGTATCTTATCCATAGTTTTTCATAAATAAATATTTATATTAAATACAATCCTTTAATTTTTATAAATAAATATTTTTGACTGGCTTTACGAGGCACGGACCAATAAAAAAGAAGAATTGTCAATCTAACATCAAATTGACTTTTCTAGTTTTCGTAAAGTAAAGAAAAAAATGACAGCTTGGCAACATCACAATATTTTGTTTTGCAACGTCATCGTCTTTTTATCGTAAAAATCCCATAAAAACAATTAATATGTTAACCTATGAAGTGAATCAACATAACATGTAACCTGACATTTGAAATTTTTTAATTCGCGTGCGCGAATTGTGAATCGTCGACCCGGCGCGCATTCATGTGAAATACAAATTATTAGACACTTTTTTGAGAAGACGAAGGGAATACATAATGTCCGAGATAATGTCCCATTCTTCATCTCTCTACCTCAAATTGAATAACTTGATGGGATTTCTACTAGAGCAAAACATTTTTATCATCATAATTCAACACAATACATACTGCCTACCCTAACACAGATCTAAGCGTAAGTAGAATATTGAATGCGAAGCGAGAATAAGAAAAAAATTGTTAACCCAACTTAGATTAATTAAAACTCGAGATAAAACTCAACAATGTAGTACAATAGAAAGAAAGGTAATTGTATACAACAGGTCCTGGTCGAATTTTCCGCGATTTTTTGCAGAAAACTGCTTAAAATGACTGTAAAATGCAATTTTAATCATCCCCAATAGGCGCACTAACGGGATAATGGAGTGAATAGGGGTGCTGGGTGGGTATAAATAAGGGTAAAGCAAAAGTATGAGTTTTTAAATGATTATGGGTAAAATTCAATAAGTTGCAGTGTTGCCAAGCCCTTTTTTTATCTGCGATGTAGGGAAATTGTGAAAAATTGAAATATTAAGAATCAAAGTGTTGCCAAATTTTATACAAAAAAATGATAAAAAACATTTTTCATATTAAAAAGACAAAAAACTTGGAGCAATAAACCTAACCAAACCAAATAAAACCTACCCCAACCATAACCTAACCAAAAAACGTGAAACATTTTTCAAGAACCAATAATATGAAGAAAATCAAGGTTGCCAAACTTTTTTTTATACAAAAAAAAATGAAAAAAATATTTTTTATATCAAAAAGTCAAAAAACTTGAAGCAAAAAACCTAACCTAACCAAATAAAACCTACCCCAACCACAACCTAACCATAAAAAAATGTAAAAATCTATGTGTCTACTTACTTAAATTATCATTGGAGGATATAAACACAGGCCGATTTTTGAAGGCACTCACTTTCAAAAGGTGTCCGCACTGAGGGCAATTAAATGTGCGATTTAAGACACCGTGTCTATAGAAAAAGTCAAATAAATTATCCTCCGAATTTTTTAAAATATAAAAACAATTAAGTTTAATGACACATCCCTTACACCGTTCACTATTACTTGAAATTGTTAATTTCGAATGAGATCCCGACGGTTTTGAAACATCCATAATGAAAACAGCTTTGAAATAAAGAACGAAACGAAAAAATGCACCTTAGCTTAGCATATTTTACTTTTCAAGAGGGCCTCAAGAGATTTGTTTACATTTCAGAACCAATAGTTTTTGTTTATATTATACAATTAATGATAACGGCAAAGGGTCGTTCAGTTCCAAATTAAGTACAAACAGCGATGTTGCCAAATGTGAATCAAGATTTTTTTAAGAATTTCTTTATACTCGCCACAGTAAAATTATAAAATCTATGATGTTATTAACAACGTACCGTGTAGAATAGAAATTACGTGAAGAATTATTATATTCGTGATTACAATACGATGATAGGTGTATTATCGCGACATTATATTTCGAAAACGGTGTAACCATATCGTGAGGAAAAATTTGTACAAACAATTATGGAGAAATATAATTATAAAAATACTAGTCGCAACTAAGTGACAGTTAGGTATAATGCATATGATATTTCTATGTTGATTTAAATGAGAATATTGTGAATAATAAAAATGGAAGAGCTTGGAGAAAGAATTCAGTTAAGGTAAGATACATAAAAATACCCAACCCAAAATTACAACTAACTTGGCAACACCGCCAGTCCTGTTTCGAGAAGAGTAATAACATTGTCTAATATATTCTTTATATTAGACAATGGTTATAATAAGGTATATGAAAATTCCCATTGAGTAGTATTCCAACTAACTTGGCAACACCGCCAGTCCCGTTTTGAGAAGTTTGTTAATTGGATTGTGGTGCGTCGGGAGAAGTGTATCACAGACCACATAAGTGTATATGGAAACAATTGCCGCGTAATTTGAAAATTTGCATACTTTAAACGCCAATAGCAAAGTAACTAGAAGCGTGCGCCAAAAACGGAGTTGTGTTTAGTGATCCAGAGGGTGTACTGAATACGCCAGTATAATTTTTTTTTGGAAAATCCACCAGGACCTATTGTATACAATGACCGAAAGAAAATAGAAATTTACTGAAATGAATAAAATCTAAGCTAAAATAACTATGAAAATTAATTATTGTTCATTATTAGCGAGGAATAGCTACAGTGATATACATACCAAATGAAAATAAATCGTTCTTCTCAATAAACTTCCAAGAACATATATCTCTAAAATATTGGTAGTACTGCACTACAACTGTCTTGCTATAACCAACTGATATAACACTGGAGCCCGACCTAAATTCACTTACTCAATGACAGCAAAAATAAAATCATACGAATTGGTACTTTACAGTTTTCAAAAAAGTTCCCTTCACTACACTAATCCTAATCTTACACCTAGTACAACAACAGTAGGACCCAAAAAAACCGTCATCTGTTTTTGTAGCGAACATTGTCTTCGATGTGCAGTAGGACATCTTACATCCCGCGGTAAGAAATTTACATTTTGGAGATGACTCCAAATCAACAAATCCTTGAACTGCACCTGTTGAGTTCTTCACCTTACCCATCTTATTCTGCAAAAAACATGTTTTTTTAGCGTATTCCTGTAACAGCAGATAAATAAAAAATCATTTCATGTCATGATGATAAAAGTAGAGAATCTATGAAATGGTTAAATTGATTTTAGAAAAATCTTACCAAGCTTTAAACAGAACACCAAACTAATTTTAAAAAGTTTTTTTGCGCAAATTCATGAAATAAAAGCAGCAACAGCAAATCAAGCAATAAAATCATAGATAAAGATAACCTTATAATAAAATCTAGAAGCACATTAAAGCATAGCATAGAGTCACAGACCACCTATAACCAGATAAAAGTCAACAGTCAACAATGTCAACATTCAACAAAGAAATCGATAATAACTATCGATAGTATCGATAATATTGACTATCGAAGAGTAAAGAAGACGGAAACTTATTTCTCTGTGGTCCTTGTTTGGGAAGTATTTAACAAAGTAGATAGTATAATATAATTTTTATCATTATGGTAGATAGATTGTACCACCTGGCGATACTTTATGTGGTAGAAAAGGAACTATTTCTTTGTACATTTTTTCATCACCTTGACATGAAATTTGTATAATAAATACAATTATCAATACTGTTAAAACTATAAATATAATAAAAAAATGAAAAAAAAAACTAAAGGCAACGTCTAAGCTACAATAAAACAATAGAAATGTAAAATATATTTGAGGTTATACACAACGTACAAAGAAATAATTCAGTTGGCGCTGCGATCTTAATTCGAATCCCCAACTGCTTTATGCAGCATATGATTCGTACCTTCAATGGAATAACGACATGAGTAGCATGACCGCAAAATTTGAAAGTAGATAGGTACGGAAAGTTAGCATTGACATTAAGGTAAGTAATATGAAAATAATAATTGGTAGATTGCAAATATCTTTTATTTCAAATAAACTTTGGTTCTACGTAAGATGGATAAAAACATTAATAATATTCTGTACTTATACATGTTAAGGTGCGTGGTTTGAAAGTAAACAATACTTTATAACACAAAATAAGCTTTATTACTAATAACGAAAACATACATAAAACATGACATGCTAGGTCGGCGTACTTCTATACACTGATCTAGAACATAGTTGATTGCGCAGCGCTACCGCTACTAAACGGAAGTTCAACATATATGGGCGCACATGCGCACTCTCTACACAAAGCTACACTGGCATACAATATAAATGTATTACATACTCAACACGCCTCCTTACATTTATATTGTATTTACATTAATTTAGGTTCAACAAATCTCGGAATTTTTCAAATTTCTCTCGGCAAAGAGCCTTCGTGAAAATATCAGCAGTATTTTCATCCGTATCTATCTTAATAATATTAATAATACCTTCTTCTACACATTCATGTACATAATGGTAATGAACCTCAATATGTTTCGAATTCTTTGTAAAATTACCATTTTTTGCGATATCTATTGCACCAGAATTATCTTCATAAATATCAATTGGTTTTATTAATCTAACATTGAAAGTGTTCAATAATTCTTTTACAAATTTCAATTCACTTACGGCTTCTGACAACGCTACATACTCAGCAAAATTCGAAGCCTTAGTTACAGATTTTTGTTTTATCGATTTCCAATATATCACATTACCGAATAGTCTAATTACATAACCAGTAGTGGACTTTCTATCTATATTGTCTCCAGCCCAATCGGCATCAACATAGCAATCGAAAACATTGACATTTTCATTTTTATTATAAATTAGTTTCAAATCTTTTGTTAAATATAAATACTTCAAAATTCGTAAAGCATATTTGAAATGTGTTTCATTTTAACAATTTTGGAATCTACTCAAGTAATTAACACTAAAACTTACATCAGGCCTTGTAGCCGAGCTTATGTATAATAATGCACCAATCAAATTTCTATATTTTAGATTTTTCTCACAATTATCAGACTTTTCAATTTTCAAATTAACTTCCATCGGTGTATCAAATAATTTACTATTCTCTATATTATAAATTCCAGCTAATGACTCAATATATTTGGTTTGACTCAACTCCATTTTATTACCATATACATCAAAACTTACAGTTATTCCAAGATAATCTTTAATCTTACCTAAATCTTTCATATTGAACTTCTCAGATAACAAATTTTTAATTTTCTTCACATAGTCTATATCTTTACCACAGATTAATAAATCATCAACATAGATCAACAAATAAATAGTATTGTTTCCGTCTTTAAATACATATAAACAAGAATCAATGTTACTTCTTTCAAAACCAATATTTTCCAAGAATTTATCAAGACAATCATACCAAGCCCTCGGGCTTTCTTTTAACCCATATAATGCTTTTCTTAGTTTACAAACCTTGCTTGAGCCATCTTCATAACCTTTTGGCTGTTTAACATATATTTCCGAATTCACCTCACCATTTAAAAATGCTGTCTCTACATCCATCTGTTCAATACGTAGGCCCATTTGACAACAATATGACAGTAAGATTTTTAGAGTTTGCATTTTGGCTACAGGTGCATAAACATCGTCAATCTCACCAGTTTGTTAACAACCTCTAACAACTAACCTTGCTTTATAGGTATTATCAGCCTTTTTTGAATATACCCATTTTACATCCAAAACTTTATTATTATTTACATTTTCGACTAGCTTCCAAGTATTATTTTTATTTAAACAATCAATTTCTTTATTCATAGCCTTTATCCAAAATCGACTTTCTTCTGATTCTAACGCCTCCTCAGTTGTACTTGGTACATTTGTGCTACAAAAATTTACAAAAATACTACTATTGTATACAACATAATCTTTAAATTTCTGTGGAGTTTTTCTTGACCTCTCAGATCTACGAGCTGTTTCATTCGAAGATTCAAATTCTCCAATGTTCTCATTCATACTTTCCTGATCAGAACTTACAAGTTCCCCTTCACTGTCTGCGTTATAACATTCAAATTCATCTTCACCTAAACCTATGCATTTTACATTCTCCTCGACAATATCTACGTGTCTAGCCACTATGACTCGATTATTTAAAAGCACACGATACCCTACTTCGCTATAACCAATCAAAATACCCATATCAGCCTTTTTGTCCCATTTAGAAATCCTTTTCTGTTCAGGTTTTCTAACAAAAACTTTACTCCCATATAAACGCAAGTTTGACACGTTGGGTCTTTTACCAAAAAATATTTCATAGGGTGTTTTTCTTTCAATCGTGTTTGCTAACGTTCGATTCTTTAAATAAGTTGCCGCGCAGACAATTTCGGGCCAATATTTCTTGTGTATGTTAGCTTCATCTAATAAACAACGCGACATATTCATAATCGTTCTGTTGAAACGTTCTGCTGTTCCATTTAATTCATGAACATAAGCCGGACAATTTTCAATAACAATGCCTCTTTCTTTAGCGAAACTGTAAATCTTACCATTCAAATATTCTGTGCCATTATCACATCTCAAAAATTTCACCTTTTTTCCTGTCAAATTCTCACATTCATTCACATACTGAACAAAACAATCATACACTTCTGTTTTGGATCTCATAACATACACTTTAGAAATTTTGCTGTAATCATCGATAAACGAAACAAAGTACTTTTCTCCTTGAAATCCTGTAGTAGTAAACGGTCCACAAACATCAGTATGAACGATTTCTAAAATTTCTTTTGCCTTTTCCTTATTATTTTTAAATGGAACATTACTCATTTTATTTTCTATACATGTTTTACATTTCCCTTGCGACTGCGACTTGACTGGTCTGTCTAGCAGTCAGGACGCAACGGCTGCGACCGGAAGAAGACAACGGATTGGACAGCGCTACCAAAAAAGATCCGAAGCCGTATCTCTTGCGAGTAGAGTAACTGCAGGAGAGGTATTCTGTACGCGGCATTGACAGTCGTCGGTATCGGTATGTTAACAACAGCCATCGGTTGCGCGGCCGACGGGACTAATATAACGCTATTCTGTATGCCACGGTTTTCGACGCTCGGAATTGCAACCAAAAAT
This sequence comes from Galerucella nymphaeae, assembly GCA_963978555.1. NCBI lineage: Eukaryota > Metazoa > Arthropoda > Insecta > Coleoptera > Chrysomelidae > Galerucella > Galerucella nymphaeae. The sequence continues at coordinate 2,655,484 of OZ021706.1, read as the reverse complement.
TATCGGCAATGCCTACCTCATAAAATACAAGAGTAGACACTATACCTAATAAAGTTATTCTTAAAATATCAAAAATTCACTTGAATAATCCGCAATTCCAACCAAATATCAACAAATAATAAAACTTTTCTTTCAACGATAATCGATAACGGTTACCGTGGTGTTCATGAGATCACGGTAAACATACCGATCCTCATCGACTCGAATTCGCGATATCGGTCGGTGAAAAGGTATATGCGACTCACCGACGGCTGTCGATAATTGAGTCTTAAGGCCTGGTTTCGCACATGCGATGGATGCATGCGTCAGACGCTTGCAGCCGCTGCATGCGTTCATCGCATGCGTTTGAGTGGTTTTGCTTGTGCGTCTAGAAGTGACAGTCAGAACTTCAAAGTTCAGTTCGTGAAATCATCATGGAGTGTGTGTTAGCCCTTCTATTTGAAGAAGAAGATGATGAAGCGATCATTTCGTTGTTAATTCAAAGAAAACCCCATAATAACATATACTAGCATAGAAATGCCCACTTTTTCCCTCCATTTTCTCGCTATCTGTTTCCAGACATTATTTTTCATAATTAGATCTTTATATTTTTCACTTTAGGCATCATACAGGCATTTGTGAAAGGATATTAATTCGATTAATAGCATCTCGTCATCCCGGCTCCATTTTTCAACACTCATGTTGACGTTTCGTATTGCACAATCGCCTGCGTTCTCGCCGCTTGACTGGTCTCCGAAGCAGTCGTTGCGTTTTGACGTTGCATTCAGACGCAGGCGCTAGATATCGACGCACTAGTAAAACCACAAGCACGTGGTACTATATGACCAGTCCCTGCGATGAACACATGCAGCGGCTGCAAGCGTCGGACGCATGCATCCATCGCACGTGCGAAACCAGGCCTTTACCGATACCGATTTCTATCCGTTACGAGTTACAGAATAGCGCATTCACCAGTCAAAGTCGTAACTAAAATCTGCGCCGCAGTGACTAGAAATGTACCATAGGCGATAAAGTTATGAAAAAGAAGCATACGCTATCATCTGCTATGGATCATGTCGCCGCGACATTGCCTCCGAAATATTCCGGGTCATACAAAATCGTTCATGTTCAATTCAATAATTTATTGCTTCTAAAAAATATACATTTTCATAGCAAGAGTGAACAAATAAAATATAATACATTCAGTAAAAAAAAAAAGAAATATACCTATATATACGTACAATCACATACATACATACATATTGTAACATGTTGAAACTGATAATAATAAGTTACTATGGTAAAACAAGTCTGATCGTTTAATTTAGTAAATATTTGATAGATTCTATTTCATAGAAATAGTAAAATGAGACCAGAATATAGGGGGGAAAAGGATTTTATTAGATCATAAGATTGTTTGTAACTAATTTTAAGTTGTGTAAGTGGCACCAAAGTGATTCTTGAGAATTACAAATAAAAGTGAATTTTTTCTCAAGTGAACATTCAAAGGTCAAAATGCTCTAAAAGAAAACAAACTTTTGAATATTTAATTTTGACAAGAATTTATTTATTGATTACCTGTTTCATAAAGTGGGACAGGAATTACTTGGAGTAGGTTTGTTTTAATCCTGGCAGAATGAACAGAGAAAAAAGAAAAAGCTATTACATGGTTGCTAGGAGAAAAGGAAGTTTTTTGAATAAATAAAGAGAGTGAGAACATAATTTTTGATGCTTTTGAAAACTTTTAAAAAAGTATAACGGATTGATTATATCTAGTACCATTTTCACCATTTCGGAAAGTCCTATACCTCCAAATTTCAAGACACATGGTCTAGGGATGACTTACACTGTCCAGTAGCTAAAACCATAATATTTTCTGAAGCATACCTGGAAGAAGCAGATACATAAGATTACCAGGTATCAACCCCACAATATTTTGCAAAATATCCACCGTATACTTATAAGTACGTACAATTTCATTAATTTGGCCAAATCTATCTAAATTTAAATTCTGAAAGACTTTTTTTCTAACAGCTGTCAATATTGATTAGATTTATTGAAAAACTTATTATTAATTTTAGTTGAAGTTAGTTAGTATTAATTGAATTTGAATTACGTGTTGTTGCATTTAAAATCATAAACTAGAATATAACATAACCTCTAAAAATAAAAGGACTCCTAAATAAAGCACGAAATTCAAAATCACATATTTATTTGACACCCATAAGATGGTTTTATTTTAATTTTTATGAAATATTTTGAAACTTAGACTTACCTTTTGTTTAAAATCACATAAGAATTTATTTACGTGATATAAAATCACGTAAACTTTTTGAACATTATTCTTATGAATACAGTTACATGTTTTGTTTTGTTCCTCATGTATTTCAGCAACGCATGAAATCATAGCGTTATTATAATAAATACTTTCCATTTTAATATCACAGATTTGTTTTACTATAAATAACTTTTCTTCTTTTCTATTTGCACAAAACATCTATTTGCTAAACGTTACACCAAATAAATTACACCACCCTTTTATATTTCTATGACACCACTCTGTTTGCCAGAATCATAGAATAGAATTACGGTCAAGGTTAAAATTTTTAAGGAACTCATGCTATAGGATGACAGTACTGAAGCACGACCCATAATGAGAATGAAATTGTTGTAGTTGGAATTATTTTTATTTTATTAACAATAAATAGAATTTTGTCTATGTTGCTTGACAATTTTTTTGTCATAGCTCAAGGACTGGCGCCCAGCGGGAAATTCGAAAGAAATTAATATTATATTTACTTAAATTCACACTTAGATACAACTAGCAACAATTATGGCGCCCAACGTGGGGCTATAAAAAATCTGACATCCTAATAGTAAGGACTAAATAAAATTTGACATACTAATAATTAGGGCTAGAATAAAATTTGTTTTTCGTTACCTGTATTCTGAACAAACTCCATTAAATAGTTATCGTAGACATTATTGTTTTTTAAAATTTGTTAATCAGCCTAATCAAGTAAAAATGGATCAATTAAAAACGCTCAAAGATTTAAAAGCTTCGGAACTGAAGGAATTTTTGGAAAAAAAAGGATTAGATAGCTCCGGTAAGAAACCTGATTTATATGAAAGACTAAAGAAGGAATTAATCAAAGAAGGTCAAGATCCAGAACTATACTGCTTCAATTTAGAAGAAAAATCGAATGAAGAAGAGCCTAACAAAATACAAGAAAATATGTCAGAAATAGGAAATACATTAGCTGGTGGAGATGAAGAATTAGTACAGGAAAAGGAAGTTGGAGACAAGGAAATGATGCTAATGAGGTTCATGGAAAGTCAGTTCATGAGACTAGAACAGAAGCAGAGTGAAGAACAAAAGAGAATAAGTGAAGAACAAAAGAGAATAAGTAAAGAACAAAAAGAAGATGGAAAGAAATTGATGGAAAAGCTTGAACAGTTAAGTACACAAATGGACCAGAAACTAGGAGAACAAAATAAAGACATAAGAACACTATCAGGAAAATTGGAAGAACACATAGAAGAAACGATCAAGAAATATGAAAATTTAGAGACAGAGGTTCTGATACATAAAGAGAAAATAGGAAATTTACAAGAAAATATACAAGTGGAAGTCATAAAAGGAATAAATAAGAACATAAATATGGTAAAAGAAGAAATAATAAAAGAAAATGGTAAAGAAATGGAGTATATTCGGAGATGCTTAATTAAAAGGGGTGAAGAAATGACATGTTTAGAAGAAGAAGTAAGAAAAGGAATTATTGAGATAAGAAATGAAACAGAAAGGGACGTTGGTATGAACAGAAAGATGATAGAAAAGGAAATAAAGAAAATTAAGGAGTTATACGAGACATACAATGAGAAGATGCAAAATGAGGGTTTAAAGAATAGAAAGGAGAATCAAGATGATCTACAGAAGAAAATAGAGCAAATATCTAAGGAAATGGAGAACTGGAAAATGAGAAATGAAAGAAATAGGGAAATGGAAGAATCAGAAATAACGAGTCAAATGGAGGGGAACATGAAAAAGAGACTGGAAGACATTTACAAAGAAATAAAAAAAGATCTTGAGAATATGAGAAGAAAGATAAATGGGTCAGAAATAACAAATAACACTTATATACAAAGTTTCTCAGAAGAGAATTTGAGATTTGGTGGAAATATTAGAAAGATACACCCTAAAGTTTTCCTCAAAATTCTGGAAAATAAAATAAAACATCTTGACAACTTTGATGACATCAAAGAGGTTATCAGAAAACACTTGATAGGTCAAACACTTTTGTGGTATACCAGTCAAGAATCTAATTTTAATAATTTCAATGATTTTGAGATTAGCTTTGTAAAATTATATTGGGGAGAAATTGTACAAGGGGAAGTGAGAGAAAAACTGTATTTTGATCAATTTGATGAAATGCGAGGAAGCTCAATGTACAATTACGCACTTCTATTATATTCCCAAGCTAAATATTTAGAACCTATTATCAAAGAAGAGGAGATAATTATGTTTATTTCTCGTCATTTTAAGTCTCAAATATCGGAAACAATAGCAGTCCAAAACATAAAAAGTTTTGAACAATTAACTAACTATTTGATGCGTATAGAGCGAAATCTGGTTAGTAATAAAAGATTTAACAACAATAATGCCTATAATAGTAATAACAATACATCTAATAATTTTAATAGTAACAGAAATATAAACAATCACAATAACAATAGAAACATCAACAATTCTAACTACAGAAACAACTCAAATACTGATTCTAGAAACAATAACTTTAATAACAACAGAAGGCAAAACTTTAATAACAATGACTTTAGGGGAAACAGACCACAATATACAGGAGTGAGTAATTATCCTAACAGTATGAACAATAACATAAATAATGATCACAATTATAGAAGGAGCAACCAGAATTCAAATCCAAACTATAATAATTGTAATAACCATTATAGATCTAGCAATAATTACAATAATAGACAGATTAACAATGACAGATATAATAATCAAGGTAACAAAACAAATTATGATAATAATCGCACCTTCATGAGAAGGAACTCTGATTGTGACCTATCGCAAAATGTTCAGAATACATGTAATGATAACCGCAGAGTTCACTTTCAAAGATCTAGCAGCGTAAACAGGCCAAGTAGTAGAAATTCTTCACCAATTTCTATAAATAGAGATAATGTTCGCAGTGAAGATTCTAATTTTTCTTCCAATGCTCAAAATTCCAGTACTAATCTTGATGGTGCTGGAGACTCACAGAATTTTCATTAACGGGTGAAGTAATCAGCAGTCTGTACAGTTACGTTCACCCCAGAGAGTTTCTAAAAACACGAGACTGCATTAACGATAATAATAAAAATATTTTAGTTTCAATAAATGGTAAAATAAATGACACAAAGGTCAACATTTTAATAGATAGTGGTTCAGAAACATCTTTGATAAATGAAAATATTATAAATAAATTGAAATTACAAGAACATGTAATAAAGGTTCCTAAAGTAAATCTAATAGGTTTAAACTTGAAGAAAATAAGTGAAGTAAACAGATCAATAATACTACAATTAAAATTGGAGAGTACTGATGTTGAAGTACAATTACTAATTGTCAATAATATGGAATTTGATGTTTTATTGGGTTCAGATGAATTGTACAAAAATAATGGAGACATCAATTATGAAAATAGGAAAGTAACTTTGAAGGGTATAAGTGTGAAGTTTAATGAACAAGAAGAGCAAGAAGGGGTAAAGAAAATAATGAATATTAAAATGAAGGAAAATGAAAATAGAACACCTGGGAAAAATGGACAGTATGATGAAAATAATTTTAATGAAGAATATTTTAAAGAAGAAGTTAATAATGGGATGGATACAGAAGTAATGGATAGGAATGAATTTTATGAGTATGAAATGGATCTTAAAGAAAATAATAAATGGAATGGATTGTATTTGAATTGTGATGATGAAAATAGAATGAAGGTCAAAAGATTGTTGGAAAAATATAAAGATTTATACAATGAAATGCCCAGAGTCGCACATAATTATATGCACAGTCTAAAAGTTAAAAGTATGGAAACATTTAAAGTCAAAAATTATCCTATACCCTACAAGTACAAGGATGATGTGCAAGAAGCCATCAGTAAACTATTAAAAGATAAAATTATTGAGCACAGTACTACCTCCTTTATAAATCCAATAGTGATTGTAAAGAAAAAAGACGGTGATATACGTATCTGTTTAGATGCTAGGGATCTCAATAAAAGATGTGTACCTGAATATGAGGCACCTTTAACCATAGAAGCTATCTTAGGGAGAATCTCGAGGACGAAAATATTTACCAAATTAGATCTGAAGCACAGCTTTTGGCTAATTCCATTGGCTGAAGAAAGCCGTGACTACACAGGTTTCATGGTTGATGGCGAGGTTTTCAGATTCAGAGTTGTTCCATTTGGAACGCAGTCAGCTACTTCAGCTTTACTTAAGGCACTCCATAAAGTTCTCAACAAGCATGAGAAATTTGCCCTTCACTATATCGACGACATACTGATTTTTTCCGAGAGTTCGAAAGAACATCTAGAACATCTGGAAACAATTTTAAAGGCGTTAGATGAAGCAGGTTTAAAATTGAACATAAAAAAGTGTGAATTCTTCAAGAAAGAAGTCATTTATTTGGGGTACAAAATTGACAATAAAGGAATAAGCATGGATCCAGACAGAATCAAAATAATACAAGAATACAAAAGACCAACGAATTTGAAGACATTGAGAGGATTCCTAGGCATACTTCATTATTTCAAAAGATTGGTTCCAAATCTCACAGAAAAAGAAATCCCACTTATTGAACTTCTGCGCAAGAACGTAAAATGGAAATGGACTCATGAAAGGGAAACAGCTTTCCAAAATATCAAATCAGAATTTACTACAAATATCAAAATCTTTCATCCTGATTATGAAAAAACTTTCATCCTTAGGACAGACGCTTCTCAGCAAAGATTTGCAGGTAACCTAGTACAAAACCAAGGACAAGGAGAAGTTCCCATATCATTTGTGTCAAGAATTACTAAGAAATCAGAACGCAACTATAGTGTTAGTGAGCTTGAGCTTGCCAGCATCCTATTCTGTGTAAACAAGCTTAGGTTTTTTCTATTGGGAAATGAGTTTATAATACAAACTGACAATCAAGCACTGACTACAATACTGAAAAATAAATATGGAAACAATCGTATTCACAGATGGGCATTACTCCTACAAGAATATTCTTTCCAAATTGAATATGTGCCAGGAATTAAAAATGTAGTGTCAGATGCTATAACTAGAATGGATGGAGAAATGAATAAAGAAAATAGGAACAAACTAATAGGAGTAAATATCATGAAAAAGGATACCGGAACATTCTCACTCAAAACAATTTTAGAAGATCAGCAAAATTTAACGGAAATGGAAAAACAAAGAACACAAGTCAATTCAAACAATGTAAGGTACAAGATCATTACTGACAAGGAACTATATGTCATAACTAGAGCTTTAACAATGAAGATAATCAAAGAATTACATTTGAAATACCAGCATGCAGGAATAAGAAAAATTTATAACATATTCAGAGAGAACTATGTATCTAGAAATGATTTGGCAATAACGAAAGAAGTTATTAGAAAATGCGAGATGTGCCAATTAAGCAAAGACAAGAATTTTCACAATGAAAATATACCAAAATCAATTGTTACAACTCATCCTTTAGAATTAATTTCAGTTGATTTTATTTCCAACTTGATACCGAGTTTAGAAGGTAATCGACACATATTCATTATCATTGATAACTTTTCAAAATTTGTAACCATGTATCCTTGTCAACGTACAAACCAGAAAGTGGTGAAGAAATGTTTGACCAATTATATCATAGAAGTAGGTATGCCAGAACAATGTCTAATGGACAATGCCACCTATTTTAATAATGAAAATTTGAAAAATTGGCTAAGAAAATCAGAAATAAAACCTATTTTTACAAGCATAAGAAACCCTCGTTCAAACCAAGCTGAAAGATATGTCAGAGAAGTGGTAAAATGTTTAAGAATACTTGTACATCAGGAACAATACATGTGGGAAAGTAATTTGAAAATGATTGAAAATAGTATTAATAATATACCACATGAGGTTACAGAAATAGCACCAATAAGGATTATGAAAAATATTATTCCAGACAGACCTTGGGAGTTAGATACTGTAAAACCATATGATGAAATAATTAAAGAAACATACGACAAGATAGTCAAAAGAGCTGAAAAATATAAGTTGAAACGCAACAAACAAATTAAAAAGCGAACCACTTTCAGTAAAGGGGACTTGGTAATTGTCAAAGCTTTAAGGGTTCCTAATAGAAAACAAAATATTTGTGCAAAATTGCAATTACCTTTCGAAGGCCCATATAGGGTTGAAACTCAAAACGGGGTAAACAGCTATCTTTTAGTCCATCCTGATAATGGAAAAACCAGGGGTATCTTTAATGTGGACGTACTGTACAGATGGCTACCTTCCATTAACAATTAACTGAAATTAATGACAATTTGTAAATATTAGTATTAAATCATAAGTTAGTGTAATTTTAAGAAAATGGCAGATTAGAGAATTTTTAAAATACCTAGTAATAATAACAAAAGTAGGAAATTTTATTTGCAAAATTCTAGACTTCAAGAAGTTAGAATGTTTACAAAAAAATTTGGGGTATGTTGTAACATGTTGAAACTGATAATAATAAGTTACTATGGTAAAACAAGTCTGATCGTTTAATTTAGTAAATATTTGATAGATTCTATTTCATAGAAATAGTAAAATGAGACCAGAATATAGGGGGGAAAAGGATTTTATTAGATCATAAGATTGTTTGTAACTAATTTTAAGTTGTGTAAGTGGCACCAAAGTGATTCTTGAGAATTACAAATAAAAGTGAATTTTTTCTCAAGTGAACATTCAAAGGTCAAAATGCTCTAAAAGAAAACAAACTTTTGAATATTTAATTTTCACAAGAATTTATTTATTGATTACCTGTTTCATAAAGTGGGACAGGAATTACTTGGAGTAGGTTTGTTTTAATCCTGGCAGAATGAACAGAGAAAAAAGAAAAAGCTATTACATGGTTGCTAGGAGAAAAGGAAGTTTTTTGAATAAATAAAGAGAGTGAGAACATAATTTTTGATGCTTTTGAAAACTTTTAAAAAAGTATAACGGATTGATTATATCTAGTACCATTTTCACCATTTCGGAAAGTCCTATACCTCCAAATTTCAAGACACATGGTCTAGGGATGACTTACACTGTCCAGTAGCTAAAACCATAATATTTTCTGAAGCATACCTGGAAGAAGCAGATACATAAGATTACCAGGTATCAACCCCACAATATTTTGCAAAATATCCACCGTATACTTATAAGTACGTACAATTTCATTAATTTGGCCAAATCTATCTAAATTTAAATTCTGAAAGACTTTTTTTCTAACAGCTGTCAATATTGATTAGATTTATTGAAAAACTTATTATTAATTTTAGTTGAAGTTAGTTAGTATTAATTGAATTTGAATTACGTGTTGTTGCATTTAAAATCATAAACTAGAATATAACATAACCTCTAAAAATAAAAGGACTCCTAAATAAAGCACGAAATTCAAAATCACATATTTATTTGACACCCATAAGATGGTTTTATTTTAATTTTTATGAAATATTTTGAAACTTAGACTTACCTTTTGTTTAAAATCACATAAGAATTTATTTACGTGATATAAAATCACGTAAACTTTTTGAACATTATTCTTATGAATACAGTTACATGTTTTGTTTTGTTCCTCATGTATTTCAGCAACGCATGAAATCATAGCGTTATTATAATAAATACTTTCCATTTTAATATCACAGATTTGTTTTACTATAAATAACTTTTCTTCTTTTCTATTTGCACAAAACATCTATTTGCTAAACGTTACATCAAATAAATTACACCACCCTTTTATATTTCTATGACACCACTCTGTTTGCCAGAATCATAGAATAGAATTACGGTCAAGGTTAAAATTTTTAAGGAACTCATGCTATAGGATGACAGTACTGAAGCACGACCCATAATGAGAATGAAATTGTTGTAGTTGGAATTATTTTTATTTTATTAACAATAAATAGAATTTTGTCTATGTTGCTTGACAATTTTTTTGTCATAGCTCAAGGACTGGCGCCCAGCGGGAAATTCGAAAGAAATTAATATTATATTTACTTAAATTCACACTTAGATACAACTAGCAACAATATATACATACATATACACATGTATACATATACATAATATACCCATATAAACTGTCTAAGAGTAAGGAAATATTTCAAGATTATTCATTCAAGACAAATGCTCGGAGTTTTAAAACATTTTGAATGTGAAATGCTATAGCTTTTGCAGAGTTAATAGATAAATTATCCAATGCGAGGAGTAAGGAATTTGGACTTTGCAAGAATGTCAAGTCAGGGGGCTTCATAGAGCTACATATTGGGCAATCTAATAGGAGATGATAGATGGTTTCGGGAAGCCTTTGATTACAAATTGTACAGATTTTGTCCGGATTAATACGATATACCGCTCCCCTACAAGAAAATTTTATCATGTAATTGTTAGAAAAACGCAATTGAGCTATTGTTCTGGTGATATGGAGTGGAAGTCTCAAACGGAGGTAGTTTTGTGCAGATGTTGATATAGAAAATTTTTTAAATATTGTCAAGAAAGATGAGTTATCTAGAAGGTTACAATCTTTGGTAAAAAGTTTATTTCGGAGACGAACTAGAAGATTTTTTTTGTTGTTTCTAATATTGCAATATGTAATGTTGTCCCAAAAATTCAAAGCATCAATTTGACAAAAGATTTGTTTAATTTGAAGGGCCCAGTTATACCTTTTATCGCACTCTTCTAACTGTAATTGTCTTTTGAAACAAATTTTTGGTAGTCTTGTGTTATCCATTAATAATATCTTTAAAAGCCAGTTTAACGCAAATTTAAAAATGTTGTATAACAATTTTACCCGGCCGGTTTCAAGCCTCAGTGCGAAGTCAGGGGTGTTAGCAGGTAGAAGGAGAACCCTTTTCAGGAATGTGGTTTGAATTTTTTCCAGGGCATCAGCATAGCGTAATCCCCAAATTGGAATGCCATTGCTCATGGTACTTAAAACTAGCGAATCAAATAGATGCATGCGTGTGGTCCATGAATCAATTTTAGCTTTAGACATTACTGGGATTACAGCGCCTATGGCTTGTGTTGCTTTTGTTATAGCCGATTCAGACATTATTCGAAACAGAGAAGAAGACGAAAAAGTGACACCTAGATATGTGTATGATGAGGTTAGATCTAACCGATTAGAGTTAAATGTGAAGTAATGATTATCTCGCATATGATGAGTACCTCTCGAGAAACACATGATTTTGGTTTTTTCAGTATTGACTGATAAGATATTATTAGATGTGTATACTTCTAACATTTCAAGTTTGTTGCTTACATCAACTTCAGAGTCTGCCAAAATCACTAAATCATCCGCATATAATAGCATAAGAAGGTCATTGCTGTTGTCGATGTTAATGCCAACAGCCCCACTTTCCCTAAAAAAGTCTTCAATATCTGCTAAAAACAATGCAAAAAGAAGAGGGCTCAGAACTTCCCCTTGAAGAACACCAGTGGTTATGTTATGCGAACTTGTGTATTGTCCATTGCATTTGACACGCATATTCGCATTAATGTAAAAATTTCTACAAATATTGATCAGTTTGGAACTTATATCAAGTTTAAATAACTTATTCCATAAATGGGAGTGATTTACACTATCAAATGCGCGTTTAAAGTCCACGAAAATAGCAAAAACCTTACGTCTACGAAGGCGAAGATGCAATTGTATAGCAGAACTTAGGACAAATATATTATCGTTACAGCCACGCTCACGACGAAAACCCGATTGACATTCTGGGAGGATGTGACATTCTTCAGCCCATGTTGATAACCTGACAAGTATTATATGCATGAAAATTTTGGCAATACAGTTAACGAGTGCAATGCCCCTGTAATTAGAAGGATCCTCTATCGGGCCCTTTTTGTGGAGCATAATCATAACCACGTCACTCCAGTTTTTAGGAATTACGAGAGTATCTAGGATGGAGTTAAATAAGGAGCATAAATAGAGAACCCAATTATTAGGTAAGGATTTAAGTAACTCATAGGGTATACCATCTAGTCCGCTAGATTTGTTGTTTTTGCACGAGTTGAATACAGAATAAATTTCAGAAGTTGTGACCGGGTAATCGAGAAACGGGTTCCTAGCATCAAAAAATTCAGTATTGTCAATAGCAGAGACAGGATAAAAGTTTCTGTAAAATAATTCCCAGGTTTCAACTCGTAGGCTAGAAGATCGAGAAAAGTTACAACGATAGTCTTTAATGGTTTTCCAGAAAATTTTAGAGTCTCTGCAATTAGAAAGTGTTTGTATAATATTTTGGTCATACTGTTTTTTCTTATTAGCGGTCAACTTTTTGTATTCTTTTTTGGATGTTAAATACACATCTTTTAAGTGATTGTCATTAAATGAGTTTTGTTTACAACATTTTAAATTATGAAGGACTTTTTTCTTTAGTGATATACATTCTTTATCAAACCAAGGGTTTGAAACGTGAAGTTTCACAGTCGCCTTTGATATTCTTCCGGTTGCTTTGCCGTATCGTGTAACCAGGGACTTGATGTTAATTACTGTCACATATATTGTCCTAAGTGGAGGTGAACTGTGATCGCAAACAGCAAGCTCTCTTTCCTATCTAAGTTGTCTACTAAGAAAGACGTTAACAGTTCAACCGCTGTGGGATATATCTTCAAATATCAATCATAATTTTTAAGAATCGAATTATTTCATTAATTATTATATTCCTACAGCGGTTGGCTTCATAGCTTTTGTTGCACAAAACAACTGAAAATGGAATAAGTATCAAAATTCCTATCTACCTTTAAACCAATTTTATGGTGTGATAAGAACTGATGGACTTACTTCGAGGCATACCTCCACTGCTGAGGGAACATTAATTTGGTCTGATACCCAAGAAGGCAGGGAGGCTTCCAGACTAGTACTTCCATTAAGATAAGTACCTAAAGTATATAAAGAAGTTTTCACCAAAGTCAACCTTTCAAGCTGAAAATTCGTATCTCGCATCATTTGTAAATTTAAGGGCTTCACCCATTGTAATTTTCTAAATTGTAAATTTAAGGGCTTCACCCATTGTAATTTTTTAAATTGTAAACTTAAGGGCTTCACCCACTAACATAGTTAATATATTTATTTTTAGGATAGATTTGACATAAATTTTATATTTTTACATTTTACACTCATTAAATCCATATTTATTGTTATTGCTTAACTTGTGGAATTTTTATTTCAACTTCCTTCCTACTAAATTTATAGACACACAATTCAAAATATCAAATAGTGGATTATTTAGTGAATGCTTAACTAACTGGACAGAACTATATATTCATAGTTTCGTGGTTAACCTATTCTTTGTATGAAAAAAAAAGAAAGAAAACCACGTGGCGCTCAACTTTATTAACTACGTTATTCTAAGCTATAGTTCTGTTATTGTTTAAGTTCGGAGGAAACCACCCCTGAGAATCATTTTAGAGTACAATTATTTTTTCTTTCCCAAGTACTTTTCATTTAACATCTAACATTAGTAAAATAGAGGTTTCATAAACAAAAGAAGGTTTCATTTGGCGCCCAACGTGGGCGCTCTTAGTCCTAAGGATAGGTTAGGTAAAACACATCTCTTAGAACATTTTATTGATACTGGAGATTCTCCACCTTTTAAGCAAAGTCAATATCCATTACCTCAAGCTTTACAAGGATACTTAAACCAAGAAATTGATAAGTTACTCGAATTAGGAGTTATTGAAGAAAGCAGATCTTCATATTGTTCACCTATTTGTTTAACTCAAAAATCTGATGGTTCATATAGAGTTTGTTTTGATGGTCGAAAGCTTAATAGTGTTACCGTAAATAAAGATTCATATGCTTTACCTAATATTGAAGTTATTCTTAGTCAACTTAGGGATACTCGATATATTTCTAGTATCGATTTGAAACATGCTTTCTATCAAATACCTTTAGAGAAATCCTCTCGTCCTAAGACAGCTTTTGCAGTTCGATCTAAAGGACTTTTTCAATTCACATGTACTCCGTTTGGTTTAGTTTCTGCTCCTGCTTCCATGTGTAGACTAATGGACTTAGTCATAGGACCTTCCTTAGAACCTTATTGTTTTTATTACTTAGATGACATTATAATTTGTACCCCTACCTTTGAAAAACATCTTGAGATATTGAATAAAGTTCATGATAAGTTGAAAGATGCCAATTTAACTATTAATATTAATAAATGTCACTTTTGTCGCCCTTCTCTTCGATATTTAGGATACACTTTGGATAAAAATGGTTTAGGTATAGACAGTGAGAAAACTAGTGTCATTTGTAACTATCCTGTCCCAAAAACTACTACTCAAGTACGCAGATTTCTAGGTATCGTTTCTTATTATCGTCGCTTCCTAAAAAGTTACTCAACTCTTTCTTCACCTATCTCTGATCTTTTGACTAACCGAAAGAAACATGCTCCCATTATTTGGACTCCAGAAGCCCAGAAAGCTTTTGAAGATATCAAGGTTGCTTTAACTTCTGCACCAGTACTTTGTAGTCCTAATTTTGATCGTCCATTCTTTTTAATGTGTGATGCTAGTGATGTAGGAGTCGGTAGTGTTCTTTTTCAACTTGAAGATGGATTAGAGCATCCAGTAGCTTACATGAGTAAAAAACTTACGAAAGGTCAAAAGAAATTTTCTACTACGGAGAAAGAAGCCTTAGCTGTTCTTTTAGGGATAGAACATTTTCGATATTATCTTTTAGGTAGACACTTTACTGTCATAACAGATCATTCTTCTCTTGTCTGGTTAAATAATATGAAAAAACCATCCCCTCGTCTCGCTCGCTGGATTCTTCAATTGTCTCAATATAATTTCTCTATCGTTCATAGAAAATCTACAGGAACAGTACCTGCAGATTTCCTTTCTCGTATACCTGATGTAAATGTCTTAGATTTATCTTTACTAAAGCCTGATAATTGGTACAAGGAGATGATTAAAAAGGTTACCAGTGATCCTGATAGTTATCCCAGTTTCAAGGTAGAAAGTAATGTCTTGTATAAACATGTATTTACCAAATATGCCGATATGAGTAACGTTACTGATTGGAAAATTGTGGTTCCAACTCCAAATAGGTCTGAACTTTTAACTAAATTTCATGATGACTCAACTTCAGCTCACTTTGGTGTATTCAAAACTTTAGAGCGAATTTCTGAGTTGTATTATTGGCCGAATATGAGACAGTCTGTACGCAGATATGTAAGGCGTTGTCAGGTTTGTGCCACATGTAAGCCTACAAATTTGCCACAAGCTGGACTAATGGGACAATATCGCAACATAGAATTTCCATTTCAACTCATCTCTTGTGATTTGATAGGACCTTATCCTAGATCCCGTCAAGGTAATCAATATGCCTTAGTAGTTGTTGACTGGTTCACTAAGTTTACCTTAATTCATACTATGCCTAAAGCTACCGCTCCAGCCATTTGTAAATTTTTAGAAAATAATGTCTTTTTAATTTTTGGAGTACCTCAAATTATAGCCACTGATAATGGTAAACAATTCACCAGTCAGTTATTTAAAAACTTAATGACTAAATTTGAAGTTCAAAATATTTGGTATACGTCAAATTTTACACCACAAGCTAATCATACAGAACGTGTGAATAAATCTATCGTTACTGCTTTACGCTCATATTGTTATGAAGATCATAGATCTTGGGATTTAGAAATACATAAAATAGCTCAGGCAATTCGTCTTTCTAAGCACGAAGTTACTGATTTTACACCATCATTTTTAGTATTTGCTCGTAACGTACCTGTTGTAGGTTCTTTCTATGGAAAAATTGTAGATAATCCCATTAATAAACCTCAAATATCTGATAAGATTCATAGATTACAGGATACACAAACCATGCCTTCTATATTTGAATCTGTTAGGAAGCGCCTTCACAAAGCATATGTGAAAACAAGTGCACGTTACAATTTCCGTAAGAGGAACATTCAATTCCATCCAGGAGATCATGTTTGGAAAAAAACATATCCTAAATCTGATAAAGCTCAATATATTTCTGCTAAATTCATGCCTAAATACATACATTGTGTAGTAAATAAAGTTATCTCTCCCTTGATTTATGAACTGAAAGATTTAAATGGTAAAAATATTGGTCGTTGGCATATCAAAGACCTGAAGGAAAATATCTTATCTTCTGCTGACTCAAGTGACCACCAGGTGGAAAATTCAGAATCTGACTCTGAAATATCTTCTGATTAATTATCTGCTAATTCGTTTTATCTATTACCTATAAGTTTGGAATTCTTTCCTATTAATATCTTACATGTGTTCCTTCTCTGTTTTGATTTGCTATATATATTCAATGAGGGATTAATTAGAGGTAACTATAGGTTATCTGAGATCCTGCTGCAATTAGAAATTTGGGAAAGTCTGACTAATTCATACTTTCTATATGATTATTTAAATTTGAAAACTATGCATAAAGGGAATATCGTGAACCTATGAATGTTGGTGTTCCTAATTATAGTTTTATGTGATGAATTCTTTGGGATATTTTTTCCTGAGAATATATTTTACTTTTAGCTTTGTCCTATATGACAAAGACTAAATTATCTTTATCTTATCTTTTTACGTTTCACTTATCTATCGTGTTGAGTTCCAGAGAAGACCTCGACATAGTGACGTAAAGTTTCTCTTATCGTATCTTATCTTTGTCTCAATTGACAATATCTATCTCAAAAGTTGAGAGTACCGTTTTTTTTTGATTATCTGAATAGAATGAGATTTATTGAAAATTATTTCAATCGTTATAGCATTACAAGACAGAGGAGCATACATAATTTTTACTTGTGTTACTTAATTTTCCTTTCCAAACTTATCTATCTCTCAATTTCTTTGTACCTTCTCGTTTATTAGTGGTTACGAATATATTTAGTAAGTTCAGTTGCCTTGTAAAGTAGACTGTTCCTTTGAATTAGTACTAAATGTGTTCAAATCTTTAATTATCTTATTACCTTTAAGTTGTTGATTTTATTTAAATAACCATTTTTATTTAGCAGATGATGATCATTGGATATTGTACTTTATCTCGATAAGGTCTGGTAGTTAACTTTATCTTATCAATAGTATCTTTATATCGGAGCCTTTTCTATTAGTAGGTTCAAGACTTGTCTAGGTTTTCCTTATAACTTCAGATAGGCTACAGATAAGTTCAGGAATTATTACCACACCTTTGAGTATGACATGCTTTTGTAACATGTTAGTGTCGGAATAATGGCCTGTTCCCTTTAGTACCGTATTTGTAGTATTTCTTTGTCGTTGTTTTTATTCTTTCTGATGTTGTAGGAAATCCTCTTACCGATTAGGACGGTTTTTTTAAAAAAAAAAAAAAACAAATACCTTATTGTGACGATTATTCTCTTTGAGAATATTACCTTTTCTTCTTTCTTATCTCTTATATTTTTTCCTTAGTTATTTGTTACTGATAGTAGACGCAAATCTATCGATCTATCTGCAAAGATATACTTTGTTATCCTTTCCTCTCTTTTTTAGTTAATTTTTGCGTTTTTATTATTTAAAGAAATTGAATGGGGTGTGATTTTTCGAAATCACTTTCCTGTGTTGTTTTCAGTTCGGCCTGAGGGTAACGAGGGACAGCACTGAAATTACACTTCTGTTCAATATTCTTTCCCACATCCCTTTACCTCACAACAAATGTATACTGCGCAGATAAGATTCGTGATGAGTGCCTATTCCCGGTGCAAATAATGGATGGCTAATGTTGGACCATCTTTATACCTTCCAACTTTTACGCTTTTTCTTTTTCTTTTCTTTCTTCTCCCTATTATGACATTTTTTTTTAACACCAGTAGGTGTTAATAATATCTCAGAAATAACCCTTCAGGTTATTCTTTTCAGCGTTAATGATATGCTATAATATCATTGAGTAAGCAGTACTCTGAACTGGACGTTTCCTATGGCTGAGGTTTCGTTATTGTCATTAGGTGAAGTGATTTGATTATTCTTGTTCTGGTGTCATTATAGATGAGTTGGAAGACGAGACCTATTTTGCTGCTACATAGGTGCAATTTCAACTTTTGGGTAGTCTCTTTCATCTTGACTCCTCTCTATCTTGATATCAGGCTGGATTTATTTGGATCATGTAGTTTGGTGGTAGTGATGGATCTCAATCATATTAAACAGCGGGGTGTAGTTTATTATTTTTTTTAGTATTCTAGTAATTTTTTCCGGATTTCTTTTTTCTGTAGTTTTTTTTCTTTATGGCTTAAGTCATATATGTACCTTTTGATTTTTTTGGTTGTCCAGTACCTTGTTTAGAAATCTGGTCATGTACCTTTGTGACTTTTTTGGTTGTCCAGTACCTTGTTTAGAAATCTGGTCATGTACCTTTGTGACTTTTTTGGTTGTCCAGTACCTTGTTTAGAAATCTGGTCAAGTACCTATGTTTTTTTTTGGGTTGTCCAGTACCTTGGATAAAAATCTGGTCATTTTTTTTTTGAGGTTTTAACCCTGTTTTTTTTATTTAAAAAAAAATTATTTCAATTTTTTTTTCTTCGGCTATTAAGGGAATGAAACGTGAAGTTTCACAGTCGCCTTTGATATTCTTCCGGTTGCTTTGCCGTATCGTGTAACCAGGGACTTGATGTTAATTACTGTCACATATATTGTCCTAAGTGGAGGTGAACTGTGATCGCAAACAGCAAGCTCTCTTTCCTATCTAAGTTGTCTACTAAGAAAGACGTTAACAGTTCAACCGCTGTGGGATATATCTTCAAATATCAATCATAATTTTTAAGAATCGAATTATTTCATTAATTATTATATTCCTACAGCGGTTGGCTTCATAGCTTTTGTTGCACAAAACAACTGAAAATGGAATAAGTATCAAAATTCCTATCTACCTTTAAACCAATTTTATGGTGTGATAAGAACTGATGGACTTACTTCGAGGCATACCTCCACTGCTGAGGGAACATTAATTTGGTCTGATACCCAAGAAGGCAGGGAGGCTTCCAGACTAGTACTTCCATTAAGATAAGTACCTAAAGTATATAAAGAAGTTTTCACCAAAGTCAACCTTTCAAGCTGAAAATTCGTATCTCGCATCATTTGTAAATTTAAGGGCTTCACCCATTGTAATTTTCTAAATTGTAAATTTAAGGGCTTCACCCATTGTAATTTTTTAAATTGTAAACTTAAGGGCTTCACCCACTAACATAGTTAATATATTTATTTTTAGGATAGATTTGACATAAATTTTATATTTTTACATTTTACACTCATTAAATCCATATTTATTGTTATTGCTTAACTTGTGGAATTTTTATTTCAACTTCCTTCCTACTAAATTTATAGACACACAATTCAAAATATCAAATAGTGGATTATTTAGTGAATGCTTAACTAACTGGACAGAACTATATATTCATAGTTTCGTGGTTAACCTATTCTTTGTATGAAAAAAAAAGAAAGAAAACCACGTGGCGCTCAACTTTATTAACTACGTTATTCTAAGCTATAGTTCTGTTATTGTTTAAGTTCGGAGGAAACCACCCCTGAGAATCATTTTAGAGTAAAATTATTTTTTCTTTCCCAAGTACTTTTCATTTAACATCTAACATTAGTAAAATAGAGGTTTCATAAACAAAAGAAGGTTTCAGGTTCTTAATATGTGCCTGCGAACCTTGTGAAACAAACTGCACAATACCCAAATCAATAGCGGCATCATTAATTGCAAGTATAAGATTCTCATGAGATTTTTCTACGTCAGAGATAGGTATTACACGAGGAGAATTCTGTAGAAGTAATTTATAGGGTAATATTAAGTGATCTGGTAATTTAAACAATTTGGTAAGGACTTCTTGGCTATTTATGTTAGGAGGAGAATGTAAAAAGTCGAGGTTTAGAGAGCAACAAACTGGAAAATGGTCTGATGAATTAAACAAATTATTTACATGAAAATCCCTTATCATGGAGAGATGCGGGTTATTAACCCAAACGAAATCTATAGTACTTTTGCCCAGAACATTTACTAAAGTAAATTTACCAGGGCGGTCCGAAATACTTCTACCGTTTAATGAAGAAAATCCGTTAGTATTCATGAAATCTATTAGTTGCCGTCCCCTTGAATTTATAGTTTGATCTAATGATATTCTAGTGTCAAACAGATTAGTGTTTTCAAAAATTTCAAGAGGAGCGTAATCTACGTTAGATATGCGCGAGTTAAAATCTCCTCCAATGATTATTAGAGTGTCATTATATAATTCTTGTACACTAGATAAAGAACCTTGAAACATTTCCAGAAGGTATAACAGATCCAAGTTTGGTTTGAAGTAAACATTACATACAATAAAATTAAAGTTACGATCAGAAACTAAACAAAATAACCACCAGGGAGAGTTTTCAATTATAGTGCACGAAAACTTTTTCACACAGAAAGTCGAAATACCGCCACTAGCTCTTCCTGTAGACTTCTCCTTTATAGCAACAGAACTAATTACATTATACATGGACAAGTAGGAGGGGGATACTTTCATATCAATTGTTAACCACGTTTCCGAGAGACATAAAACATCTGGCATGTTGGTATCATTAACATAATCTAAAACGTTGCGGAATCCCTGACAGTTCCAAAAAACGATATTAACTGGATGCTATATTTGATTTTGTGTTTTGGAGCTCTTTAATCCGTATTCACGTACTGGTGACATTTCTTCTTCCCTAGTTCTTTTAGAAGACCCCGAAGCATGATGTGTGATAGGAACAATTTTTGGAATTTTGTTTATATATCTAATTGTAAGGTTGCTATCAGTCTGTAATTTAATGGAGAGTTCGGCCCGTAAGTCCTTTAAATGTTGTAGCTGATTGGGAGTCATATCTTGATTAAGCTTAATTTTCTCATGTGATAACTTTTTTTTGTTTTTTAAAACTTCAATGGCATATTGTGGAGAGCTAAATGTCAAACGATATGGACGGGTTTTACCATTAACTGGTTTGCCCAGACGAGCCCCAGCCACTACTTGCGGTGAGGCTTCAAGACAAATTTTGCTAATAATATCTTGGGCAGCATTCAGCTCCAGGTTTGGTTGGCTTTCCGGCAATCCAAATATTATAATATTTTTCTCTCGCTTCAGACGTTCTGTACTTTCAGCCAAAAGTTCTTGAGCATCCATGTTTTTAAGAGAATCGAATTTTTTCTCGAAACCTAGCATTTTGTTTCGTAACTCTGAGTTTTCGTCGCGCAATGTAGAGATGTCACTAAGACAGTTAGAGATAACTTGAGATTGAGTTGAGATTGTAGCAACCAAATCTTCAATTTTATGATTGCAGGCGGTAACTGCCGTAGTAAGACACGTTAATTTTGACATAATAGCTTGGAAATGATGATCATTTAAATTAGTTGAAGTGGAAGAATTTAATTTACAGTCTTGACAAATCCAGTTGCCCGTATTCGCTGAGGTGGGTACATCGTCTACATTTCCAGCTAGCGTTGACCGGACGCACCTCAGGTGACATTGGCGAGCACAAATTGAACATTTTAGCTGATTGTCGATGTCCGTCAACAAAACGGAACACAAGAAACAGGTATTCGGCATTTTTATATATTTGTTTATCGCTTTAATGATATACCTATTAAATAAAAAGGTTACCTCAATGTTAATAAACACAGTTTTGGATGAAATAAAAAAAAAACAGCTGCTATATCAATAAACTCACTACAAACAACACAAATGCACTGTTATCAAGTATAATTATAATGTGATTTGAAATAATTATTTTTAAGAACAAATAGGTACGTGCAAACGGTATGAATTCTATTTGAACACTCATGTTATTTCTCCGGTTGTCTATGACTTACGGGACGAAAAAGGAAAACGGTGTAATCGCATACATGTAAAAGATTTAAAACCTGCCAATAAATAAAATGTTTTGTTTTTATCCGTAGAATGGATTACCGTACATTACCACCACACCTTTAATCCCGGCTAGCGAGCGATGGAGAATATGGAGTTCTTGCAACATTCCGGCATTGATACGGACCATGGAAGGGATGCTGTATCACCGTCCGCCAGAGACCGATATATCGCAAGAAAGGATACCGGAGTTCCAGGCGCTCATCTCCCTGGAGGATGATCTTTGTTGGAGGTGTCGAACCTCAGGTCACCGCCGAGAGAACTGCCACTGACCCTCCGTCTTGTTTTGCTCCCGTTGTGGACGAATTGGCCAGATGTCCCGTGAGTGCCCGTGTGATCAACACAGACCGCGCAAGCAGCATCCAACGTAGACGTTCCATGCTGTGAGAATGCTGGTTTTGTTGTTTTATATTTGTTTTTGTATATAATAAACCACATGGTGGACTAAAAAAAATGTAATGATCTAAAGCTGGACTTTAGTTCATTCATTCTTTTCACCGAAGAAAAAGGGGGTTATAACGAGTTACTTTTTTGGCACCGATCCAAGGTTTTTTATAAGGTTTTTTTTCACTATTTTATTTAACTACTTGGCTTTAAATAACCCGTTACTATCCAGCACATTTCACATTTGGAATGGAC
This sequence comes from Galerucella nymphaeae, assembly GCA_963978555.1. Classification (NCBI taxonomy): domain Eukaryota; kingdom Metazoa; phylum Arthropoda; class Insecta; order Coleoptera; family Chrysomelidae; genus Galerucella; species Galerucella nymphaeae. The sequence continues at coordinate 2,632,712 of OZ021706.1, read as the reverse complement.
CTTTCTTACCGAATACCACACGAGGCCAAATTAAATCCGGAAATTTTTTCTCGCTCATGTAACGAGTTATTTTTTCTGTCACTGATTTAAGTTTTTTTCTCCGTTTCATATTTTTATTTTGCCACTTGATTTTAAATAACTTGTTACTTACTTTCCGATTCCCTTTTGTGACCGATTTATTATTATTCCTTTTATTATTATTACCGTTATATTAGTTTTAGTATTTTTTGTATTAATCCAGAGGTACGCAAATTTATATTGAATCATAAAATTTAGTCATTTCCGAAGTTAAACTCGTAACTCTCAACGCACCGTTCTCAGCTTATATCGCTCTCTGTTAAAATTCGTGTTTACGTGTAGTCCGAGATTTTGTTTTTTTGTTTTTCGTTCCGGTTCCCGGAGTGTTAATTGAATTTTGATACCGAAGCCGTTTCAAGCAAAGTAAAATATATTTTAGAATCACCGTTTATCCGAAAAATTTTCGTACCTCCGCAAACTAGAGATAGTTTGATATATAATTTTTTTTTGTTAATTTCCTGACTGGTTGAAATTTTTTTTATTTTTTTTACTTTGTTCATTTTCCATCTAACCGGCACTATTGAACTAGTGGGATTTGTTTCAAGAAAATTTATTTCCATGATAGTAGAGAGTTATTGTAAAACAGAAATAAAGGTTTCTTTTATTAAAGGATCCTGTAATAAAGGATGAAAATGAGGGTATGTAAAATACAGTTATTGTAACTGATTCAACACTAAGATATTTTCTTCTCTTTCGGTTCAGAATGTGAGTTACGTTCCGAGTCGAAAAAAAAAAAATACATAACAGGTAGTTAAATCGCAACCTTTTAGGTTCTTCGCACATTTCTTTATATTAAATACTTGGAGAAACTGGGAACGAAATTAACTCAAATCAATAATGTAAGGTTTAATTTAATTGTCGCTGTCAATTTCGGAAAGTATTTCTTCTTTTCTCAATTTAATTGTCAAAAACGTCAAAATTAACGATCCTTTAATTAAAGTTAAGTTATCCTGTATTTTATTTAAATACAGGCTGCCTTTATTTTATTAAAGATCCTTTAATAAAAGACGTCAAATGCGCATGCGTAAATGTCAAAATAAAGGAATCCTTTATTAAAAGACGAAGAAAAAGTGGTTACAATAACTCTCTAGTATTTAGTTATAAATGATAGAGAAGTTTAATTTTTTTTATATACTTCCCGGATTGATATTTGTTTGAGTTATTTTTATAATAATACCGTTGTCAATAAACATTCATTTGTTCTGGAAAACTGTTCCTTTTATTGCTAAAAAATGATTGATATTTTTTTTGGTTTGGATATTCGCCGGCTCTCTATTGAGGGTGCGATTTTATGTCTTTTCTTTACAGGACATTTATATTTTTTTTGATTGGTGAACCCTTTTACCTATTTAAAGCACGCCCCAGCGTGTTTAAAACGAACTTTAAAACACGCGCGTTTTTTAAAGTTACCATGGCAACATCAACATCTCGAAAAACGAAATGTCTAATGGTCTAAATGACAATTTTTTTTAATTATTATTGATCTGACAGGAGTACTTTGTAACGTCAAAACCTTTATTTGAACAATATTTAACAATTTCAATTTTATAAATCAAAATGGAAAGTGCAGGTGATATTGTTTAAGATATTAATATTTCGATTTTTCAAATCGGATAAAATAGTATTCAATTTTACAATTCAACTCATGTATAAAAAATCGCATATGCCTCAGTGTAATTGTCACTTTGACACCGGCAAAAGTTAGCTTCAACTTTTTCAGCGATAAAGGTCGCGTTCATCACAACATAGCGCTACCGTAGCGATCATTAATTTTCTGCTGAACGCGTGTTTTGTTGACTGATCAGATTAAGCGCTATGGTATCAGTCGCCATTTTTTTAATCAGATCTAAAATGCGCTACATGCTACCGATTGATGATGCATTAACTGTCATTTATGTCATAGGTTAAAAACATAATAAAAATATTTTTGTTGGGAGATATTTCAATGTGTATTTCAGTGAAAAGGAATGAATTAAAGCTGGAGGTGACTTATGATTTTAATAATAGATTAATAATGTGTCAGGAAATTCCACTCCGATGGGTAAACCACTGAAGAAAATAGTGTACAAATTAGAGAAAATACATTGAAAATACAAAAAATAATCTAAAAAATACTAGTATCATTAGAAAATACTCCTGAAAATACAAGGAAAATGAAGTGGAAAATACAGAAAATTTCTGTTGAAACATTTCTTAATCATATAATAATAGAAATAAAGCTTTTCTCAAAGAAAATACTTGAACAATACCTGGAATATACAGAAAATAGTCTACAGAGTTTTATTCAGTGGTTTACCCCTAGCTCCAAAGTGGTGTAAGCTTAATTTATTGCGATTAACTCCCATTTTTTAATGTTTAGAATACTTATTCCATAACTATTGACGTATATATCAAATAAAATTGAGTTGTTGTTGTTGTATTCATTGGAATCCACTTTTAAGAAATAGAAACTTATTTAAGCACCAGGCTGATTTTTCGTTGTCGATGATTACTATGCTCACATTACTATGCTCACAAAACACTGATAATAACTATTAGACTAAATTAAAATTCAAAATAAATAAATAATTGTCTTATATATCAAATAAAATTGAGTTTTAGTTGTTGTATTTATTGACATTTGTTGACATTTATAGAGATAGTTTTATTAGCCCGTTCAGCAGAATTACGATCTGATGGATCACTCTAAACATCGCTACCTGATCAACTTTGTTGGGATGAACGCGACCAAATGCACTTGTGGTTTTTTCACTTATGCATTTGTTACCATGATAAATAATTTGACATGCTTGTCAACAACTTATTGAATTTCTAAACACTAACAATGAGCCGATTCATTGAATTGTCCTGCCGAATTACACTCGATGTTTGTATTGATATCGGGTAAATTTGTGTTGTTCAACTTCTAAACTGTTTCCTTTAGCAATTAGACTCGAAAAACTGTCAACCTAAAAACGCTCCACCTTCGGTGTCGCGTTTTTAATAGTAAGAAAAATTTTTAATAATGTTCTAAATTTAGAGTCAACAAACCCTAAACAGGTGATCATTTTAATTTTAATGTAATTTTAATTCATGACGTCAATGTGTTGTCCAAGTTTCTTGTATTACCTGACGAGTAAGCACTGAAGATGGCTTAATAGCCGAAAGCGCTCTGCGATTTAATAAATTATTTTTACACAGAATACGAATATGTTTTCTTGACTTTCGAGTCATGTGTACTCAGCTATAAAGTATTTACTTTTTAATAGTTGACAGTTGTTCTTGTCTAATTGCTAGGAAACAGTTTCTCATTAAACAATCCAAATTTACCCGATAAAATACAAACCTCTTGTGCAATTATAAGTGATAATATTAACATTTCCATGACAACGCAAGGTAAATTAATGTCATCACGAATTCAACCATTTTACATTATCAGTTATTTCCATTTCTTTTCCTTGTAGTACCTTATAGTAATAGATACCAGTATCCATGATTTCAAAGTGCACCAATAAAAAAAAATAGAATAAAGTATTCGTGGATAACTGGTCTCTAAAACACTTGCTCTATTCCGAAAAATCGCGCGTGTTTTAAAGACCTTAATATCCACTTATACTTTAATATACTAAATTGATACTGTTCAGGATTGTGATATTTTTGTTTTATTTCTACTCTATTGTGTCGATAATAAGTTATTTTTTTTACTCTTGAATTTTGTTCCCGGATTAGTAGTTTTCAATAGCTTCTGTTTATTAACTCCGTGGAATCCGAAGGGTTTCTTGAACTTGGAAGAGGCTTAGCCACAACTTGTTCAATTACCTGGCAGATTTAAACATCCGTTCCGTAGTCAAACTATTTGTCTCAGTAAATTCCCGTGTCTCCGTTGAATCCGAAGGGTTACTTGAACTTGGAAGAGGCTTAACCACAACTTGTTCAATTACCTGGCAGATTTAAACGTTCTATCACCTTTCCTTGGATAATATATTTTATTATAATCGCATTCTATTAGCTTTCCATGTCTCCTTTGCATCCAAAGGGTTTCCCGAACTTTGCTTATCCCTGTAGATTTAGGAATAAAAGGACCACAGAGTATTAATAAACTGGAGAATTAAAGTTTAATTTGTTATCAACCGTAAATATTAATTGAAAGACCGATATTTAAAACATCTGTATTCAACAAGACTCCTGGAATTTTCCGTAACCTCCATCTGACGCTATCTAGAACTCTTGACACTAAGGGTCAAGGAGCCGTGGAACAAACCACGTTAAAAATCTGGCGCCCGAGCATTCCGTCGAAAGATTTTCAGTCAAGGGTGTCCATAGTGACGTGTTAGTGTGGTAGAAGACCACGTATACAGGGAAACACGTTACAGCTTGAAAAAAATTTCCGGAAATAATTCAACCTCTAGTGGTATCACTAGTTTATCGATCAAGTCTTAGCGTTTCCAAGGTAATTTAAAAATATTTTCTGTGAATAATTTATTAGACCAACAGTTATTAAAAATTTCGTTTTCAAGATTTGGAAACAAAAATAATTATTCAATCGATAAATTAATAGAGGATAATACTCCCCAAAGTATTTATTTGCATAAAAAATTATCTTACCGAAAAAACCTCGAACATTAATAAATTTTAATAATTTTGCATTAACTTTCTCAAGCGTATTGCTTCAAAGTAGATAGCAGCGCCGGATTAAGGTCTTGAGAGGCCCGGGGCTAAATTTCGAAAAGGCCCTCTCAAGTGCAGAGAAAATTTGGATTTCCGGAAAACAAGAAAAAATTACAATTTTTCGATGACAAGGCATTGATTTCAGTTTATTGCAACAAATATAATAGATATTGTTTGAGATTCCTTGTTATACATGTACCTAATGTATAAATATAATTTAAAAATATTAAAAATCTTGTCCGTAATTGGAATTTATAAATTTTTTTGACAAGAAAGGCCCCAGCAAGCCCCTCGCTTAATCCGGCGCTGGTAGAAAGATTTACCAAGCAACACAATTGATCAATCTATATCATAGCTGACAAGACAATTTTCTATTATTCATGTTAGATTGCAGAAATATGTGCTTAAAATAATAAATACCACGTATAAAATATTTGAAACTATATTTAATATTAAATTTTATAAGTTGTTGTGAATTTCTCGTTGATTGTACCAGTTCCTTTCAGATAAACTTCTGTAAAATAATTGGGAATATTTGTTACCACTTTAAAAGATCCTGAATACTTCTTGCATTCACTAAAAAATACATGTTCAAAATATGGAAGCAGCAGTTGATTATATTAACACAAAAAACTTGATGCAGATTGCGATTGTTAGAAGCTGACAATGCAACATATTCTATTCGTGATAACACAAAAAATATATGGGTAATAATGGTCAAGTGGAATTAGGAAAGATACGAGGAGACAAAAAACGAAAAAAAATTTTTCACAATCAGATATAAAATTGTAGTGGAAATATGTACCAAGAAAATTCGGGAGGCTGAAATGAACAAAACAAAAAATTTTGGATTGTAAGACTACACACAAAAGTTTGTTTGAAAGTAATATGTAAAGCTAATTTCTCCACTGAGATTTCTAGATGTTCAATCATTCCACCTCTACCATATGAAAAATGATCGTGGTTCTTAGGAATAGAGCTATACATACAAGGACAGGAATATTGGGGACGCAGCAAAAACTCATGTTACCGTTACCATTGGTACGCAAGAGTTTCGAAAACTATATATTTATCTGTCAAAATAGTCGTGCGGTTACGGTGAATTTATAGATTCCATAACGTAGCATAACGCAAGGATTTCTGTGCGATTTCTGTGCATTTTCTGTGAGTCATCCTATGATTTATCTTAATACCGTCTCACAGAAATCCTTGCGTTATGCTACGTTACGGAATCTATAAATTCACCCTTAGATTTATGTTATCCGCTACCGGCTCAGTATATGTACGTTTTCGAAAACTCTCTAATGTATACTTAGATTCAGCTCTGAAGGTAATTGATAAAAATTGGGAGAAAGTTAGTGAACAATGTCAAATACATAAGAAATATTCCCAAGATTATAACATTTCTATTTGAATATTGAATCTCATTTTCTATTTGAAAATACCTATTTCACTTTTAATAATCAAATATATAAACAAATTTGTGGTACTCCAATGGGAGCAACAATCTCGCCAATTATAGCATGTTAATTATGTTATGGATAATTTGTGAGACTCGGTTATACAAATAAGTATTACCTTTCAATTTGATCTTCATAAAAAAGTATGTAGACGATATTATTCTAGCTTCACCAGGAAATGGAGTAGATCAAGTTCTTTCCATATTTAATAGCTTTGATGAGCAAATTCAGTTTACAATAGAGAAGGAAGACACCTACTAGAATAATGAGGAATTTCTAATAATACTTTATCAATTAATTGGTATAGGAAACCATGCAATGACTTCTGAAAGATTTATGAACTTATGGTCGCATCATAAATTTTCTATGAAAATGATTTTGATCAAGCAAATGAAAAATAGAGTAACTAATATTTCAGATCCTGCATTTCATTGAAAAAAACTTAAAAATCCTTCATCAATTAATTTTTGATAATGGATAACCAAACAATTTGATACAATACATATTTTATAATAACTTTCCAAATTTGGACATTATTTCTCAACATGCTAAAATTCCCTATTACTATATTAGAGGAATTACACCAAAATTAGTTAGAACTTTCAAACCATCTTACTAACATAAAAATTGCGAATAAAAACAGTGATCATGAAAATTTCAGTGATATTTATTACTACCTTTTGTCTATTGATAGGAAGCATAAGTGTTATCAAATTTCAAATCCGTCTGTCTCGAACATTTAAGGTTAAAATAACATCAAGCAAGTTAAGAAAAAGAAGACCTCAACAAATCTTGATATTTTTAGATATAGGTTAGTTATAATTTTATACTAGTTCTTATTCTATGAGCAAACGATTTTTTTTGACATAATTTAGACATTTATTTAAAAAAATTTAGAACAAAATTATTGTTAGATGTATTTACCATTCAAAAAACCCTTGTAATACAATCTCGAATGCTATCCTTGAAAATGGAAATGAAAATATTCCGAAAGCTTGGAAAATAATGTAAAGAGTACTCTTTTTACAATTTTGCCGATTCCCCAATATTCCTGACCTTGTACATTATTATTCGGCAAATACATATCTATCTATCTACTATAACTGTTCCTAATATAGAAAGTATAGAAAAGGAATAAAAGCATTTGTTATTTATCTTCCTTGCGGGTATATTCATCATCCTTCCCTTGGAGAGTTCAATTGGACACTTCAATTTTTTTCTTACGTATTGATTTCAACGTTTCAGGAGTAGTTGAAGTTTCTCACAAGTATGTCAACAACTAGACAATTAATGTTGCCAAAAATTTTATTTTCCATAAATATGATTGTGAATAAAATAATATTTTCCGTAATCACATTTTGTTGGTATTTAAGTTCTAGGTATGGTATCTAGTGAAGTGCACGCACGCTTGTTTTGATTAATTGATTGGCTTAATACCACCTATCACAGTCGTCGAGACCTTGGCAACTTAGGTTTTTTGTGCTCTCGGTGGTACCTTTTATGTGAAGAGACCAGACTCAATAGAAGTTTCAGTAAGTCTTTTCAAGTCCTCATCTCCAATGAGACAGTGCTTCAAATTCGAAGATAATGTGTGATGCTGTTTCCTCTTTCATGCACAACCGACAGATAGGTTCCTCCGTATGCCATGCTACTTTATGCATGTCCTTAGGGACAGTGACCGATGATTAATCTCGTCACTTTCCTAATCTCTAATTTTAGAAATGCTGTTATAAAACGTAACAAATGAAAGAAGATGAATAAATACTCACTTCGCACAAAAGTAAATGAAAATATTAACACTTTGTTCTTGTGTTCCTGTGTTAGCTGGCAATTCTCCATAATGTGGCGTAATAAAAAAACAGTCAGTCTCAGATGACTTACTTATCTCGAATTTAACTATGGAACCTGAAATGTATTTTAAAAGAGTTAATTCTATATGGCTAGATAGCTTCATTTTTAATTATTACAATTTTGGGTATTACTACGACATTGTTTCGAACATGAATTATTGTTTCGGAAATATTCACTTATAATAAACAGAATGGTTGAAAATTTTATTGATATACCTGTATGGTTGAAAACTGTTATCATATCCTTGTACGTCTGGTTCACTAAAACGTTACCAAATTTCACAGTTGATGGTTTCACAGATATGAGAGGATAATAGAGATCCAGATTGATTGGTAACTGAAAAAACACATAAATTGTTATAATGGGAAACAGCACTAATTTTTAACAGTATAATCGTGATCTGCATATCTGAAAACTACTATATCAAGTAAGTGATTATAAATTTTTGTTTTTATAGTAGGTATGAATAATGCAATAATCTTCATAATACTTATATTAAACATACAATTTTTCACGTCATTTGTAAAGGATACTCTCACTGGGTAGCTATTCTTGAAAATCATACGATCCGGTGCTTCTCTCGTACGATGGGATCTATCCCGTGCGATCTATCGAATCCCACGGTCGAAATCGACTAATTATTGAGCCTTCTTGTGAACGTTCAAAATTATTGCGTTTTTGCCAGCATTATTTGATACAAAAGATCTACTTTGCGGCTGTCATAATTTTCTGTCATTATAATTATTTTCCATATTAGTTACAATATATCACCAATAATAAAAAAGGTAGTCTTTTCAGTGAATCGATTAGTATTTAAATTGCATAAAAATGAGTCAGCTAAGCTTCAATTCTAACAAAAAAAAACCCTACAAACGACATGCTTCAAAGCAATGGTCATATGAAAACCCCCTATCTTCGTCAATTCGTACCTCTTCTTCCTCCCGGAAATTCTCATTACCTAACAAAAATAATGGTTCTCCATTTTCATAATAAAACATTGATTGAATACACGGAAAACCAGTAAAACAACTCACGACAAAGTATTTTTTTCAAGTCATTGCACATGAATTTAAGATTCAAAGAAACAGAGAACTAACAGAGTAATTGCGGAATTCATAGAGAAATAGTAATTATATAGTACTTTTTTTCCTAATTATTTCTCTATGACAGAATGAGAGCAAAGGACCCTGCACCATTTTATAGGAAATCCTGGTTCTCGCACGATTTTCAATTTTCTTTGATATCTTGTAGACTTAATAATAACTAAGAGATCGTGATGGGTGAAAACTGTGCAGACCCTCTGGTTTGGCGGTGGTGGCGTCTTGAAGTATAACTGAGCATAACATTATGCCTCCTAGCACTATAAATCTCGCAATAATAGCAAATGTATTGTATGTAATTGTAGGGGGCTCATGAGGAGGTCAGCCACACTTTTGTGCCATCAGAATCGCAATTTTTCCAGAGGGTGCCTCCGCAATGGTCAATTTGTTAGGCCGATGTTTCAACAGCAAGCGGAAGCAATGAAACCGAACAAATCATCAATCATCACGTTATGTAGGTTAGTTGAATCCATCTAACTTTTAAATTCCTCACATGTGGACCTCAAAAGACTTCTTAACATTTTCTTGATCCCACGCACCAATCCACAAAACACATTGCACCCATCTCTAGAGCCATCACCCGTGACAGACGTCAATCGTGTATGACAAAACAAAAGTAAATCATATTTGGGGGAATGCTCTATTTATCAGATGTTCCTGAGTTTTTGAGAAATATTGAAAATATAACACAAAATCGGAAACCAGAACCTCACAAACGGACCACACAAACAAGATGCACATATTATAAAGACCAAAATTATATATTAAAATTAACTGTTACCTGTATAACATTATCTAGCTGGACAGCGGTAATTTCTTTAGCAATACAAATGATTTTGTTTGTTATATCGATGGTATATTCACCAAGAAACTTGACAAGCTTTGGATTATATTCCTGAATATATGTACCATCACTTTCTTCTTCATATAAGAGGTAACTCAAACATAACAAATCATCGGGATCTAATACACAGTGTATGGTTAACTACAATATAAACAAGATGTTTAGTTGAAAGATCTCTCAAAAATAAGTCAGCTTTCGATCGAAAATCTCAAAATAAATCACTTCGAGCTCCCAAGCTATTTTCCTTATATTAAGTTGAACGTTACCAGCTATTTAATGCTGTTATGTCTAAACAAACACAGACAGACAACAACTCACTTCTCAGTTTCCGACATTTTTTTCATTACTCCAAGCGAATAAAAATTTATAAAGAATTATCAATGATAACATAATCGATAAACTTGAAAAATAAGAGTGCCCATACAACTTCAACTATAAATAAACATTAATGTATAAACTCATTGGTTTTTTTCAAAGTGGATCTTTATTAAGTTCGGTATATATCCCAGTAAAGATTGGAATTATAATACATCCTTTGCTAAGGCGTCTTATGTACTTTCTGGTACATTCTTTTAAAGAGGTGCCTAGTATATTTTATGCAATTGTTGTGCATTCTGAACACGTCCTTCACACATCTAATCACATCCCAATTCAGCATCTTTATCTTTGGAAGAGTATGGGCAGCATCTTCACTTGAATTGAGGAATACAGCGTGTATAATATTAATTGATTCAACATATATGAAGCGTGAACACATATATAGATAATATTATGAAGGAAATATATTTCAGAAAAGTACCTTTCCAACAAAGTATCCGAAATAATACATATACGCATCGAAAGAGGGCGCTGACTGTTTATTTATACCTTTTCACCGATTGATATGTAAACAAGGAAATGAAATACCGGACCAAAAATGAAGGAATCATACTTACCTGGCGTAGGGGTTGCCGGAACAACATAGCATGCTATGGAAGAGGATTTTTCATTTTACAAATCAATAACGATACATTAATGTCTCACAAATACTGATTTGCTGCTAAGTGAAGAAGAAGAGGTTAACAAAGAAGGTTAACTTTTATATAATGTTCACAGAGCCTGGAAAGTATATGCACTGCAAGCAAGAAGCTTTTAAAAATCATGTGCAATGAACATTCCTTTCGTAAAAGGAAGCATCTACACCAACACATGTATAGGAGGTGTAGAGCACTATAGGGCTTGGTAAGCAGATATGTATATAAATAAAAAAATAGTTAACTTAAAAAAGGATATATTTATTACCAAGCCGTTAATTCTAGAGATCATCACATTTAAGTGATTATGTATAAAAATATATTGGAGTGACATTCACTAAGGGTCGTTTGCACCGGTCCACCTTAAATGTTCATCTCATCTAAAGTCTACTTAAAGTTAAGGTGAACCTTAAACTTTAGATGGTTTGCTAATCTGCTACTTAAGGAAATCTTAGATAAGTGGCGAGAAGCTATGGCAACACTGAGAAAGCTACAGACATTCAAGAGATATTTGTGTTATCGAGTTTGATTTCACGAAGTTTGATTGTCGATTCTTTTTGTGACTGATGGTTTAATAAAAATGAATATTAATAATTGTAATGATAATAATATTAGAAAAAAGAGGACTCCAAATTTCACTGGACGAGAGAAGACAGCTCTTTTAAACCTAATATTTAGTCATAAAACAATTATTGAAAATAAAAGGACCGATGCAATTACCTGGCGTGAGAAGGAAAACGCGCGGATTAAAAGAGTCGTGTTCGATTTCTACCTCAATTAGGTTCAAAATGTTTAGGCATAGGTTTTGTCACCCCAAATCGCGAAAAGAATGTCAAATTATCCCAGCTGTTGAAATATTAATTTCTATGATAAATCCTTCTGGGGTTTCCATGAAAGATCAAGTTAAGATCGTCGTCATCGTCATGATCAAATAAATTATTCATAATTATTTTTTCAATAAATAATGAAGACAAGACACAGCTAAAAAAAAGGAAAATACCACAACAACACGCATGTCAAATAGTAAACTTACTGTCAGATTGAAGTTTAGATGACATTAAGGAGAACTTTAAGCGGCACAATTCTTAGGCTTAACTAAGTACACCTTAAGGTACACCTTAAACCTCAGTTGATAACCCATGCAAACCAAATTGTTATATTAAGGTCACCTTAAAGTTAAGCTTCACTTTCGCTAAGTATAACCGGTGCAAATGGCCCTAGGACCTAAAATTCCTATTTTGCTTCTACTTAGTTCCTGGTGAAAGTATCAGAAACTGATAGCTCAGTTCTCGTAGGTAAACACCCTTTTTTATCCTGTAATCGCCTAGGTTTTGTGCCCTAGGATTCTGAATTGCTGTGCAATTTGCAAGTATGTGGATAAAGGTTTCTTCTAAATTGTTTCTACACTATTTTGAGCTATTCACTCTTAGTGCAGTTTTAATTTGACTTGTGTTCATTCGATGGGTTGTAGTCTAACAGAAGAATCATCGATTGTCTAGACCTAATTAGTTCTTTCTAATGGTCTGATCTATTTTTTTTGTTCCAACAGATGTCCAGGCACTGTCGCTTGTGTGTGTGAGGTTGTGATATTGACTGCTTGTATGGACATATTAAGAAACTCAAAATAGTGGAGCAAGAAGAATGGAGATTCTGTGGAATGGAAAGCAAACCATTCCCTTAATTGCTGGTTGTAAAGCGAGATAAAAAATCAAGGCCAAAACTCCTAAGAGACTACTGGATAGAAGACGGACTCTTGTTTGAACCTAAGTTTCTTCGGAAAATAGGCAACTACTAGTCTCTGAGACTTTCCTCATTAACTGAGTAGATAAAAGGGGATAAAATAGATTTTATACGTTTCAGTGAATTTCATCCCAATCATCTTCATAAATACATACCTGCATAAAAAACAGCTGTTCATGAAATGACTACAGATTTATGTGGTCAAATGCATGCATCTAAAAATTTTTTTCCTATTGTACTAAAATCTTACCTCTGAAGTACCATGTGGATTTAAAAAGACTCTTCTTATTTGTACTGGACCATCCTCACACGCCTCGAAATGAAATGGATACTCAACAGTTAGTACAGTTTCATATGCTACTGCACTAGTATTTATGAGTACTACATATTCTTTATTTTCGTATTGTTTCCCTAATAAAACGTCGTTGGCGTGAATATCGAAAGTAATTCTTTTGTTTCCAAGCAGGTCGAATTTTAATGATGGAATTTCGAATTCAGCAACGACGTTTAGTTGAATTATGTTCGTGTTGGGGTAAATTTTCCTTAAATAATATTTTGACTTTTTCCTGAAGTAAAAACCGAAAATTGAAATAAGCAAGTATTAGAATTTCGCTTAAAGTTGGTATATAGAATAATTCATGCAGCGTACAGAGGTGCAAATTTGTGGCAATTCGCCAGAAGCCGGTCCTGTCGCGAACTTTAAATGCGAACTTTCTCGAAGGTTCCACGATAGCAATGCAACAGCTTATTCCTGAATGTTCTCCAAATTCCAAATACGTAGAATATGGGGGAATTCGAGAAGCGTCTAGAGTTGCGAAGGACTATACACTACAGGGTGTCCCACGACGAGTGAAAACTATCTGTATATGGCAAAATACTTATAGTAAAATCATGAAAATTTCTACGTTTGGGTTTTCGAATACGATATTTTCAACTAAAATATTTTCAAAGATGGCCGACTTCCGGTTCTACCGGAAGTCGTCTGTAACTTTGTTATTTTAAATGGAACACCCTGTATATTAATACATTTTTGGAATCTACGTAATATTTTAGTATACTTTTGTCTGAAAACTTTTTTCGAAAAATGCACATTTTTTGAGTTATTGATTTTTTGTAGAAAATTTGACCGTTGAAGACCCTTATAAATTATTTTTTTACAAGGAGACCCTTGAAGATATGAAAATGGTTTCTGTTCGGTTGCGTTAAGCAAGGTCAAACGTATTCGAATCTAGGTTGAAGAATTTTTCATTTTATACAGGGTGTGTATAAAAAGTGTTCAAAGTTTAACTTCATAAATATCAAATTTCTTCATTTTTTTAAATACAACCACCCTGTTTTTTCTATTTTAATGCATTCAGGAGAAAAAAATAAGGCAAGTTCATGTATACTTTCCTATACCTAAACGTTACCGTTATCCAGATATTGAATGTTTTCTGTAAATTTTTAGAGATGCAGGTGTGGTCTAAATTTTGATGCAAGCACTGAGAAATAAAAATTATGATGTGAATTTACTTTTAATACATGGTAAATATGACAAAGTTTTTACAAGAACATGTGCTTTATTTGCAGTAAGATATCCAGATTGACCGCGATCGAAATCGCACATTGTTAAAATAATACAATTTGAAGCTATTCGGTTCATTTTAAGCAAAAGTTAATCGAGTTAAACCATTTGTGAGAATAATAAGATATGCTACAAAATTTTATGGAAAATTAAAAGCCAAAGAAAAATAGTCTGATGTTCTAAAGTAAATGTTCAAAATTGCTCCCTTGAATTTCAATGCATTTTTCAACCCTTCTCAGTATACCTTCATTCGTCGCACGGCTAATCATCATCTCAGAAAGGGAATCGAAGGAATTTCGAACTCTTAGCTCACAATCTTCTCTGGATGTTAACTAATGTCAGTTAAATAAGTGGCATTTATTACAAAGCCTACTTAAAGTATACATGAAAAATTTAAACTTGTTAAAAAATATAATAACAATTTAAAACCTCAAATATCTCGGAAACGACTAAAAGTTGGAATAGGATTAATAAAAACAATTTGATTTGATTTTTTTTAGAGACAGATGGAGAAAAAGATTTTACTATGAGTATTTTGACATATACAGATAATTTTCACTCGTCGTTGGACACCCTGTATATACAGTATGCGAAATCTGCTTCGGAACCTGGGTCTCGAATTACACAAGTACGACAAGGATATATGAAAGAGAGAGGAAGAATAATATTGTGCACAATCATCACTTTGTTTCACCTTAGGGGGTGTAAGCTTATTCCCGAGAGTTACCGACTGCTCATTGCCCTCCTACTTTAACTAGTTGGTGGTACTGGTGGTAAATGGTAATTCAGTATGCTCCCAACACGGAAGGAGTGAGGGCGTTGAAGGAATATAGAAATACAATCGTTATTACGTAACCTGTACATCTTGAAATTCATTTTTGTCAACATGATAATTTCAGACCAAGTTGACAATTTCTAACTACAATAGGATATTATTTTAGCCATTGTAACTTGAAAATAAAACAGCATTTCTTGAGAGAACCACAATTAATAAACTAAAAATCCCTTCCATTAATAAATTAAATTGAAAAAATAAAATAAGTAGGTAGGTACCTACACCTATTCTAAACATAAAATAACTTCCTGAAAAAATAAAAATCCATTCTAAAGGTAAACATATTTTTAATGAATTAAGTGCTCAAATAAATCACCTTGCTGTGCCAGACAATAACCAAATCTGTGATAAAGATTTGATCTCATATATCTAAGATTATTTGTTAACGAAAACGAGAGAAAAATATCATTTGTACAAATTAATCTGCGCTTCTGGCAATGGCGGTTGAAAATGTTGAAATAGAGGGGCAATGAGCAGTCGGTAACTCTCGGGATTTAAATTCACTCCCCAGCTGGAATTAAATACACGCCTCGATGACCGCGCATAATTATCTTTCTCTCTCTTTCAGCTGTTTTTCTGTCGCTCTTGTGTATACAACGATGGATCGTTGAGGATTTACGCAATCTGTATGCAGGTTTCTGAGTGAGTCGAAGAGTTCTCAGTATACAGCGAATCGGTAAACTGTTTCAGTATACAGTGAGTGAGCAGATAGTGAATATATCTAAACCGAAATTAGGAATTCCCAAAGAACTCTAAGGAAATACTTAACGTTTGAATAGCTTGAATAGCTGTTTGCCTAGAGTATTCAGGAAATGCTTAATCCGAAACTTTTAGCTGTCAATTGTCATCGAGGTCGATAGTTGTTAATTAGTTTTTATATTATATTTTTAGAACGTCTTGAAAGGTTTGATAGCTCATCAGAGTCCGAAAATGAAGAGCCCCAATAATTTCACCTTCTCCTCTTCCGTATAATTTGCACCTCTACTTATTTTTTCTACATTCATGCAAAAAACAACACTTTTATGAAGCACATTTAATGGAAAAAGTGGTTCTTTTTTGCACTAGCGCAACAAAATTTTTGTTGCACTCATCTGTCATTCTTGTGTCAGTTTTGTGATGATTTATGACGAACATAAACATTTAAATAAAATAAAAATCCAGAGCAAGTGTCTAATCCTGCTCTAATATGTACAACAATAATATATGTATATTTTACTACTTAGTCCCAACGAGTTACAATTATTATTTAAAATTTAAATTATCAAGGAAAAAACCAACTATGATTGAGTACTGACAAGGTGGAGGCCATAAACATACAAAAAAAAAGAAGAACGGTTTGAGTTTGAGTTCCCAACATATTTTATTATATTCTAATTTTCAAGTTTTTGCATGAATGTAGAAAAAATATTGCATGCAACTCTTGCAGAACGTGTTTTTTGCACTCGACGTGTTGTCCAGCTCGGCCTAAAGACCTCGTTGGACAATTTCACGTCGCGAGCAAAAAACACTCACTTTTTGCACATTTTGAACAAAATAAACTAACGCAATAATAAGAATAAACGCCATACGACAAATAAATTTAACATACAAATCATGACATCAAATTTGGGGTTAGTTCCATAGAAATACACTATCTTTGTCAAATTTACACGCAAGTATTAAGCAGTGATACCAATTATATGTAAAAAACTTCCCAAATCAAGTTTTTCACTAGGTAAAGTAGGTTCAATAAAACTCGGTTACCGGCTTGCAACAAGTTCATATTACATGTGGTCTCTTTAAGTTGTTCACTTGTGTTAAAGATTTTAGATTAATTTTTGAAGTTGCTTTGACTAATTTGATACTTAATGGATAATCCATTGATTAATCATGTTATTCATTGGTTGGATAATGTTAGTGGTCATCATGACTACTGTAACCAATATTTTAGTGGCTAATAATACACTAGACAATTTTACAATTCGTTATGTTCCACATGTTCGAATAATTAATATTACTAATTTTTACATTTTCTTTTTGAAGATCCAATTCGGAACCTTTAAATGTAAATTTAAATATTTCATTACTTTTTCACCATGGTGAACAGAAATTTAGTCTGGATTACGTTTTACAGTATCTTAGAATTATATAGTCATAACTTTAAGTCGTTTACTTTTCTTTTCTTTCCACACCACATATAAGTGTCAAATATACAATATACCTAGTACCATTCCTTTGAGTAATTTTGCTGGCAATAACTAATTAGTTATTTCCTGATGTAAATTTCTTTTCATTGAGGTAACTATTATTTTATTTTATATATTTTAATTATAACTAATTTAAATAATTTCATCACTCTTCAATCATAATAATATTGAATTTCAAATTGTAATGTTCAAACTTTTTGTCTCTTTCTTGTAACTTAAAGATTTTGAATTTTTGTAATTGTAACATGATTAAATTTTAAGATTTTCATTTGCTAGATTTATATCTTAGCTATGGATATTACACTATGTTGTGTTTTGTTCGCTCTGTATGAGATTTGACACGTTTCTGTATGATCTTTATTTCTAATTGTACCTTTATAACCTTTTTTGTAGCCTGATGATGGTAATATTTTACCGAAACTAGTAGCACCTTTTGTCCCTCTTTTCGGACAAGATTAAAGTTTGTGGTTTGGACTTCGAGTTTTATTGAACCTACTTTAGTTTTCAAAAACCACATTTGAGATATGGATGAACTCTTGGAGTTTTCACTAGGTATTTTTCAACTATGGATTTCTCAGGTTGGTGAAATCCGATTTAGGTAAGTATCGGACTTAGGTATTTCCTACCATAGGAATTACTTAGGAACTTCCTTGCATGTCGTTGGTGAAACCGGGCATAAGTGACCTAAAAGTGACGGAACTAAAAGCAGAATTAGAAAATCTCGAGTTGGAAACGTCCGGAAATAAGAGAGAATTAGTTGAAAGACTCAAAATAGCACTGGAAAGTGAAGACTTTTATCCAGAAACATTCCTATTCAATGACGAGTCCTCCGCCATAATCTCATAAATATCTGCTATGAAGGACGAAATGATTTCTACCATGGAGAATGATATTTCTGCCAATATGGACGAGAAGATGTTTACTATGAAGGACGATATTTTGTCAATGAAATCAAATATTGAGAATCAAATAACAACAATGGAAGAGAAAATCCAGGAGTAAGAGAGGAAAATGGCGGATTCAAGAACACAAGACCTACCAGCAGACGAAAAGAAGATCGACCAAATAAAACCCTGCAAAACTCCCAAAGGTAGTAGATATTGTTAGTTTTGCTCGAGTCAAGCCCCCAATGTTCGACAGAAAAATGTCGTGGACCAACTATGTTAAGCAGTTTGAAGCAGCCGCTAGAGCGAATAACTGGTCTGATAGGGAGAAGGCAGTGAACTTGTCCATTGCGCTTCGGGAAGATGCCTTAGATGTACTTCAGACGATACCTCTTGAAGAAACGGATGACTTCGAGCAGCTTAAGAAGAGGTTGGACATGCGATATGGACACGAACATCTAGAACACTTGTACCAATCCCAGATGAAGAATCGAAGGCATAGACGTGACGAGACCCTTCAAGAATATGAAGTGGATATTGCCTGACTAGTACGATTTGCTTATCCATCAGTACCAGAAAACATGATGGAATTTATAGGCATCGAGGCCTTTATTGATGGCTTACGGTATAGGTATAGGACGCTTCGTTTAGTCCATCTCAAAACATTGGTCGATGCATTAACTGCTGCTTTGAAATATGAAGCAGCCACGAAAGTTACAGGATATTACAAAGTTAGAATAATTCAAGCCATGGAGGAAGAAAAAGTAATAGAACTGCTTTCACCACCGGATCCGGATTATGGCAGTTCAACGTCATGCCCTTCGGCCTCTGTAATGCTCCCGCGACATTTGAAAGACTCATGGAAAATGTCTTGAGCGTTATCTTGGAAAACTTGCCTGGTCTATTTAGACGACATCGTAGTATTAGGGAAGACATTTGAGGAACACCTGAAGGATTTGGAAGACGTATTCAAGCTTCCCAGCTTATGTTAAGCCCGGAGAAATGTCAGTTATTCCAAAACCATGTCAAGAAGATCAACGACGTCATCTATCGCATAAATAAAATCCCCAATAGAAAATCGAAAGTAGTCCACCAAAACCGACTAGCGTCATTCGAAGGAGACCATGACAAATATGGAGTGAACCATATCCGGCATTCGTCTTTTTTAGGAAGTTTGGACAATTAGAGAAACTTTTAGAACAGATTCCCACCTCTGGCAAGACACTGAGACTGAAACACAATTCACTAAATATCTTCTATCTGGTAACCAAGAACGAATTTCAGGATCGATCCACCTACCGGAATGTGTGGGAAGCGCTACGAAGTCTTCGAGACCACGTGCTGGAATCTAACGTAAAGAAACTAGCGATGCCCAAGATAGAGAACAACCATTCGGATTGGCGAGTCATTAGGAATATGGTGGAAATAATCTAAGAAGGTACCGATGTCCACATTTTAATCCGTTGCTATTCTCAATATACAATTGACCTTGAAATATCCGCGGGGATTATGGGAAGAAATTGGGAAGCTTCGGCTCAAAATCTAAATTAGACATTAGATCGATTTGTCTGTCCCTTCTTGGAATACTTTCTCGCTAGACCCAAAAAAAGGAAAAATAAAGCGATTTAATGGCGCTACTAATTTCCTTCCCTAAAAGAAAATTAGAAAGAAACTCCAATTTTAAGGTTACCCAACTTTTAATCTGTTTATAAAAAAATTGAAAGAAGAACTTAACGTTTCTGAAAAATAGATGAAACTAGTGAAGGTGGGAAAAATGTATACAGGGTGGGGCAAACTTCTGACATCGGAGGATTACATCGTTGTGGTACAAGATAAAACTTTAAGGTTTTGTGTGAGCTGATACAGTTACTGAGGGCACATTTTGAAAATACTTTCGTTTCTACAGGGTGTTCCAAAACCACGTAGCAGCACAAACTTACATTTTTTTAAATGGAACGTACTATATTTTGTTCAAGAATCGAAAAGATCTCACCGAGAGCGTTACAAAAATATAGCATTCTAATATATTATATGGGTGTTTTAAAAAGATATGGCCAATTATTGATAAAAAAGACCTCATCTTCAACACTCTGTTAAACAGTAAATCAAAATAAATCAACAGGTCTTTGTATTCAATTGTCATTCACATATCATTGGCTGTGCTCAGTATCAATTACTTTTTTATCTGTGGCTTCTTTAATACAGGGTGAAACAAAACGCAAATCAAGCAATATCTCAAAAATTTTAAATGAATCACCCTATAAGTCTTTTCACAATTTGTTAGTACAATTAATAATCTTTCAAACGATATAGCACATTTAGGGTATAAGTTGATGGAAAACCGTAAATATTTTATGATAATGATCAAAAACAAGTATTTTACGTACACAAATTAAATGGTTTCAAATTTTTACATGCAACGCGTAAGGGATAAATTTTAATTGTAATTTTGGATGCATCTACAATATTCAATCACTGGGCTACTGTCAAAATAGTATCTACTAATAAATGACAAAGAAATATTGCTGTATTCTTCGTTTGTGTTCATAGGTTTAAATAATAAATAACTATAATGAATTTTTCGCAGGAAGACATGATCAATATGATTTATGTGTTAGGAGAATGTTCAAAAAATTATTTATTTGCTCCAAGAGTATATCGTGATATCCCAATCGAAGACATCCAAATGAAAGAGCTTTCTTGAGGCTTAAGGAAAGAATCGACACATCAGGTAATGTTTCCTATCAACCTTATGCTCTTCCAAAACGTGTTTTCAATGGAGACAACAACTTTTTAGTAATGACATATTTTTGAACATTCCCCTAACACGTAAATTATATTGATCATGTCTTCCTGCGGAAAATTCATTATAGTTATCTATTATTTAAACCTAAGAACACAAACGAAGAATACAGCAATATTTCTTTGACATTTATTAGTAGATACTATTTTGACAGTAGCCCAGTGATTAAATATTGTAGATGCATCCAAAATTACAATTAAAATTTATGCCTTACACGTTGCATGAAAAAATTTGAAACCATTTAATTTGTGTGCGTAAAATACTTGTTTTTGATCATTATCATAAAATATTTAAGGTTTTCCATCAACTTATACCCTAAATGTGCTATATCGTTTGAAAGATTATTAATTGTACTAACAAATTGTGAAAAGACTTGTAGGGTGATTCATTTGAAATTTTTGAGATATTGCTTGATTTGCGTTTTGTTTCACCCTGTATTAAAGAAGCCACAGATAAAAAAAGTAATTGATACTGAGCACAGCCAATGATATGAGAATGACAATTGAAAACAAAGACCTGTTGATTTATTTTGATTTACTCTTTAACAGAGTGTTAAAGAGGAGGTCTTTTTTATCAATAATTGGCCATATCTTTTTAAAACACCCATATAATACAGGGTGTTTCATTGGGAAATGGGCATACGTTAAGGGTAGGTAGAGGTCGCCTAGGTGGTTCTAAAAAACCCCCATATGATGGGTCTAGCGCTCTTTATAACCGAGATACAGGGTGTTTTATAAATTTATCCTATTTCTTTCG
Organism: Galerucella nymphaeae; assembly: GCA_963978555.1. Classification (NCBI taxonomy): domain Eukaryota; kingdom Metazoa; phylum Arthropoda; class Insecta; order Coleoptera; family Chrysomelidae; genus Galerucella; species Galerucella nymphaeae. The sequence goes on along the minus strand of OZ021706.1, from coordinate 2,610,951 downwards.
AACCTCATAACTTCCGAGTTACCCTGTATATTATTTTGAGATTTGGTACACGTAATAACCATTACCTAGAGACTCCATCAAAAGCATCTCCAAAAAGATAGTGCAGGTCCGGCTTAATAAAAAATTTCAAAACTCGTCTTTCCTAAAAACAACACCCTGTATATGGATTTTTTTTAAATTGCTCTTTATAATTGGAAAGGGTATAAAAAATCGAATCTACTTATTTCGTTTTCATTTTTCCGCAGACAATTTTACTACCAAAAATTTACCGTCAAAGTTATAATAATTTATGCACGTTTTGGGGTTTACAATGGTATCGGAGAGGTTTTTTTTTATTTTTTAGCTTGAAATGAAATCCATTTAATGCATCTAGAGAAGCATCCTAGAAATTCAATTGAGTTTGTATGTTTACGAGTACAGTCCACTAATAAATGTGATTACAGGGCCGTACTTAGAACATACTCACTCAGTATGTTTCGAATATTTCGAACACCCTGTATATGAATATGTATCTAGAAACTATGCACTTCTTCATTTGAATAACAAGAGTAAAATACGAGAAATGAATTTATACTTAAAAAAACGGAGAGATTTTTATTAATTTTATTAATTGACATGAACCGAAAACAAGAAATTCTAACAACATTGTCCAAACGAGTACTTTTAACATTTTTTGAAGTATAAATTCATTTCTCGTATTTTACTCTTGTTATTCTAAATGTAGAAGTGCATAGTTTCCAGATACATATCCTTATACAGGGTGTTTGAGATATTCGAAACATATTGAATGGGTATGTCCTAAGTACGGCTCTGTAATCACATTTTTTAGTGGTCTGTACTCGTAAACATACAAACTCAATTGAATTTCTAGGATGCTTCTCTAGATGCATTAAATGGATTTCATTTCAAGCTAAAAAATGAAAAAAATACCTCTCCGATACCATTGTAAACCCCCAAAACGTGCATAAATTATAACTTTGACGGTAAATTTTTGGTAGTAAAATTGTCTGCGGAAAAATAAAAACGGAATAAGTAGATTCGATTTTTTATACCCTTTCCAATTATAAAGAGCAATTTAAAAAAAATCCATATACAGGGTGTTGTTTTTAGGAAAGACGAGTTTTGAAATTTTTTATTAAGCCGGACCTGCACTATCTTTTTGGAGATGCTTTTGATGGAGTCTCTAGGTAATGGTTATTACGTGTACCAAATCTCAAAATAATATACAGGGTAACTCGGAAGTTATGAGGTTCGAAAGAAATAGGATAAATTTCTAAAACACCCTGTATCTCGGTTATAAAGAGCGCTAGACCCATCATATGGGGGTTTTTTAGAACCACCTAGGCGACCTCTACCTACCCTTACCGTATGCCCATTTCCCAATGAAACACCCTGTATATTAGAATGCTATATTTTTGTAAAGCTCTCGGTGAGATCTTTTCGATTCTTGAACAAAATATAGTACGTTCCATTTAAAAAAATGTAAGTTTGTGCTACTACGTGGTTTTGGAACACCCTATAGAAACGAAAGTATTTTCAAAATGTGCCCTCAGTAACTGTATCAGCTCACACAAAACCTTAAAGTTTTATCTCGTACCACAACGATGTAATCCTCCGATGTCAGAAGTTTGCCCCACCCTGTATAATTTCTGTGAAAAATTACAAAAAAAGTTAGTAGGTAATACCAAAAAAAATTGCTTGAGAATATTATATTCATCCCAGGGAATCGTGCACCATATATGTGTATATCCACCATATACGTGTATATCTGAGAATATTTTACTACTGCAATTAATATAATTACTTAGTTGAATGGATTACTGCACAGATGGAGTATTGTCGACAGATGATGAGAGAAGTCCTGCCGGAACCTTCGTCGATGGTATTTAAAAGACTTTTCTAAATTTCAAATTTCGCGGTTGAATACATCAAGAATATCGATTTTTTGTCTACTAGTTAATTCCACCATGAATCACAAACGTGGAATAATTTATAAGTTATTTGAATGAAATATTTTTAGGAAATATTTATATACTATTCCACCAAAAATTGAAAATTCTGAAAAAATTCTTCGATAAAAATTTAAACTGTTAGGTTAGTGACAAAAAGATGAAATACTCAGTATACTTACATGTATTCGAGATTAATGTGGATGTACCCAATGAGAATATTTTTTGTAACATTCATGATTTGAGAACATCGGGGTTTGATTATAATATCAACATAAGTACTGGAGTGTTGTTTTAAGTATGTTTCTCCTGATTCAACCTAAAAATAGCTCAGTATTGCTATGCTTTCTCACAAGCATATGTATATAATAATGTTTGGCTTACTCGTATATTGTTTATATTTAGTAAGCGTATTGGTGTGCAATAATCCTAGAGCAGCAACCAGATGTTTATCGGATATCACTGAGTTGTACTCAAAATTGTCTTTTCTCTATAATAAAACATTTTCTTACAACCACTATGCAAAACACGCTTTTCTACACAAATTTTTATACGCAAAGCAGGCCTTTTTTCAATTCTTTTGATAACCGTTGTAAAAGTAATGCGAAAAGTACACGCTATGGCACTTTTCCGCACCGAAATGTCAAACAAAGCTACCTATGACCTGTCAACTTTTTTTGACAATTCAACTTAATTGAATTTCTTATTGGTGTACAATTTTTAAATTTATACTAAAAGTAAGTAAACTATCTATTTAATCATTTATTTTAATTTATTAATTATTGTTACGCGAGTGCCCCAGCGAAATTCCCGTACGAGACGACTATGGACTATTGACCATGTGAGCTCTGTGAAATCGAGAATTATCTAGATTACCTGCCCTGCGTCCCCTCAGCCCTGCGTCTCTTCTCAGGGCACTAGCCGATCACGTTCCAGAGACTTCGATGAGACCGCCCACCTCCTGCCCTTCCTCTCTCTAGATAAATCTAGCGCATCCACCAGAAAGACTAGAACATTCCAGAAACCTACCTTTATGCCATATAAATATGAGTATCGCCGAACGAAGAACAGTGAACAGTTAGTTGAAACGTAGTCGCATAGATGGACACTGTAGTGCTTATACTAAAGACAAACCGATCAATAAATTGTTAATCAGTGACGTTCATATAAATTAGTGTAGTTAGTTAGTTAAGTGTTTAATATAAATTAGTAAATTAAGGACCGTACATATAAATTTGTAAATATAAATTAATTAGTTGTAAATATAAATTAAAATAAACGTTACATTGGTGTCAGAAGTGGGATCAGAAAAATAAATATACAGGGAGATGGCGAAGAAACTTTGTGAATTGAAAGTTTCAGAACTTCGAAGAGAGTTGGAGGATTACGAGTTGGACACAAGTGGGACCAGGTCGGTGTTAGTGGATAGACTGAAAAATGCTATGATTAATAATGGATTGGACCCGGAAACGTTTGAATTTACCGACGAAGCGTCCGCCTCTATAACCTCCTCCATAAAAAAAGAAATGTCGGATATGAAAAACGAAATTTCGAAAGATATAAAAAACGAAATGACGGACATGAAAAACGAAATGTCTTCGATGGAAAGTAAACTTTCGGCGGATATGGACAACAAAATGTCGGATATAAAAAACGAAATTTCATCCATGGAAAGTAAACTTTCGGCGGACATAGAAAATAAAATGACGGACATGAGAAACGAAATTTCATCAATTTCGGCGGACATGGAAAATAAAGTGTCGGACATGGAAGGAAAGATTAAGAGAATGGAGCAAGAAATGAAACAAAAAATGGAAGATATCGAAAAGAAGACTAGTAATAGTTCGGATATTACAACTAGGCAAGCCCATAACAACGGCGAACTGGCAGAGAAAGTGGAGTTGAAACCGAAAATAGAAAGCGATATCAATATGGCCTGGAACACCTGGAGCATCTGTACCAGTCACAACTGAAAAATCGCAAACAAAAACGCGACGAAACTCTGCAAGAATTCGAAGCGGACATTGCGAGGTTGGTGCGGTTTGCCTATCCATCGGCACCGGAGAATGTCATGGAATGTTTAGGGGTACAGGCATTTATCGACGGAGTTCGTGACAACGAAATGCAGAGAACTCTACGCTTGGCTCGGCATAAGACACTGGTCGACGTACTCTCTGCAGCCCTGGAGTACGAAGCTGCTACACAGGCTTCCGGAGTATACGGTAAGGTGAGGGCTGTAGCAGACGAAGAAGTGGAGAACAAGCTCGACCAGATTGTCAACATGATGAAAAGCATCTCGAATGGAAAGCCGAAAGCTGTGAGATGCTGGAATTGTGGAGAAATGGGACATGTACGCAGTTCGTGCAAGCGACCGAGAACTGCTACAAACGAAGACACCCAGCAGGAAAACTAGAAAGGGTCGGCCATCAGAGGGCAGCTTCGACCCGAAGACCTTCCAAAGACCCTCTCATCCTAATAGCCTCTCTGAAATGTCGCAATGATAGTGTATACGTGGATGGTGAAATTAATGGAAAGAAGTATACACTATTGGTGGACACTGGAGCAACGAGGACTAATATTCGTCCCGAGACTGTCAACTCCCGAAAACGACCAGACTGCGACTCAAGACTGCTACAGGTGAAAGCGCCAACGTCCATGGAGAACTACCAGTTCAATTGGGAATTGGCACAGAGAAGTTCACCCACACTGTCGTTGTCGCTGATATCGAAGAGGACATAATACTCGGAATGGACGTTATGAACCTACATGGCTTCCAGCTAGATTTCAAGAACCGAGTGATTAGAGTAGGTTCCGAAGAAGTATTCCTTCACCCACATGAGGATAAGAGTGTTCAGGTAGCCGTACAGGAGGATACGGTTGTACCCGCAAGGAGTGAATTTTTCACTGTGGCAAGGCTACAAGGAACCGTCGAAGAAGGAACACCGGTCATGATGGAACCATGGAATCACGATGAAGAGGTTGGTCGAGGAATCCTGGTTGGAAAAGGGTTAATAATGGCTGCTGAAGAGATACCTGTACGCATTATAAATGTTAATGACCATCCCGTAACTATAAAAAAAGAGACCAAAATTGGAACTTGCGTACCAGTGGCGTCAGTAATTCATCAAACTACAACATCTAACGACGCCAATAATAAATTTGAACAAATGATAGCAGTGGCTGGACAATCCCTTAGCCGACAAGAGAAGAAGAAAATTAGGGAACTCTTGCTGCAATATCGTTCTCTTTTTGTACCAAAAGGAGGGAAGACAGGAAGAACATCTGCTGTCAAACATAAAATTGACACCGGCGACGCTAAACCGATAAGACAATCGGCACGACGACTACCACAGGCGAAAAGAGAGGAAGCGGAGAGAATTGTTCGCGAGATGGAAGAGGAAAAGGTAATAGAACCTTCTACCAGTCCTTGGGTCTCTCCGGTAGTTCTGGTAAAGAAGAAGGATGGAACCACGAGGTTCTGCGTGGACTACCGGCAGTTGAACAATGTTACCAAGAAAGATAGTTATCCGCTGCCAAGAATCGACGACACTCTGGATACGCTGGTCGGTAGCAAATTGTTTTCTACCTTGGACTTGAAGTCTGGATATTGGCAGGTAGAAATGGATCCAGCCGATAAAGAAAAGACAGCGTTTACCACCGGATCTGGATTATGGCATTTCACCGTTATGCCATTTGGGCTGTGCAATGCCCCCGCAACGTTCGAAAGACTGATGGAAAACGTATTGCGAGGGTTGTCCTGGAAGACCTGCTTAGTATACCTTGATGACATCATAGTCTTGGGAAGGACATTCGAAGAACATCGGAAGAATTTGGAAGATGTCTTCAAAAGGCTGCAAGCTGCCCAACTGATGCTCAACCCCAAGAAATGTCAACTATTTCAAAGCAAAGTCAATTACCTAGGCCATGTAGTCAGCAAGGATGGTGTAGCTGTAGACGAAGAAAAAGTTGCTGCTGTACGAAAGTGGCCAAGACCTACCGACAAGCACCAAGTTAGAAGCTTCCTTGGACTCTGTACATACTACAGGCGATTTATAAAGAAGTTTGCAGATATCGCTAAGCCTGACACGACTTACAGAGGAAGCCAGGGAGTTTCACTGGGACGAAGATTGCCAAACTTCGTTCGAAACCTTAAAGAAGCATTTGACTTCTGCACCCATACTCGGCTATCCACTACCAGATGGAGAATTCATACTAGATACTGATGCTAGCAATGTTGGAATTGGAGGAGTGCTATCACAAGTTCAAGGAGGACAAGAGAAAGTTCTGGGATATTTTAGCAAAGTCCTTTCCAAACCAGAACAAAACTACTGCGTCACAAGAAGAGAGCTACTAGCAGTAGTGAAGTCCGTGGAGCACTTCTATCAGTATCTGTATGGGAAGAAATTCGTGATTAGAACCGACCATGCAGCACTTAAGTGGCTTATGCAATTTAAGAACCCTGAAGGACAAATCGCCAGATGGATAGAGCGGCTCCAAGAATATAATTTCACTATTGAGCATAGAGCCGGAATAAGCCACAGAAATGCGGACACCCTGTCCAGAAGACCATGTCCTGCAGAATGCTCCCACTGCAGTAAAACAGAAGCTAAGGAAGCTGCGATTCGAAGAACCACGGTGACCAGCGACGAATGGACACCAGAAAAGCTGCAAGAGGAACAAGAGAACGATCCCGACTTGAAGAAAATCCGACATTGGAAAAAGGAAAACTGTCGACCTACTTGGCAGGAGATTTCAAGATACTCGCCAACGATGAAATCGTATTGGGCCCAGTGGGACTCGCTGGTTCTGGAAAACGGTTTGCTACAGCGAGTAATCGAGAACGATGGTGGCTCGGAAAGTAGAAGACAGTTGGTGATTCCAAGATCAAGGGTAGTCACAGTACTGCAGAAATTACACGACAGTCCATCAGGAGGACATCTAGGTGTGAAGAAGACACTCCAGAGGGTGCGAGAACGGTTTTACTGGATCCACAGTTCCGAAGATGTTAAGGACTGGTGTAAGAAATGCACTACCTGTGCCACGGCCAATGGACCGCACGGGAGAAGAAAGGCTCCTATGAAGCAGTACAATGTCGGAAGCCCTTTTGAACGCATTGCCCTGGATATTGCCGGACCGTTTCCACCAACAGCAGATGGCAGCAGGTACATTTTGGTGGTGATGGACTATTTCACAAAATGGGTGGAAGCGTATGCCATTCCAAACCAAGAAGCCACAACTGTTGCAGATGTGCTTGTTAAGGAGTTCATTTGCCGATATGGAGTGCCTCTGGAAATACACAGCGACCAGGGCAGAAACTTCGAAAGCCAGCTGTTTCAAGAAGTTTGTGATAAGCTCGGCATGAAGAAAACGAGAACTACTGCTCTACATCCACAGTCGGACGGAATGGTTGAGCGAATGAACAGAACTCTTGGCAAATACTTGTCCAAAGTAGTATCTAACCATCAGCGAGATTGGGACCAGTATCTCTCGCTATTTGCGATGGCCTACAGATCCGCCATCAATGAGTCTACCGGCCAAACACCAGCAAAAGTTCTGTTCGGACGTGAAATGAGATTACCCTGCGACCTTGAATTTGGATGCCGACCCGGAGAAGACATAGCTGGTGAAGATTACGTAACCCAGCTGAGAAAACGAATGGACGACATACACGAGTTGGTTCGATCGAATCTCCAGATCGCTAGCGATAGGATGAAGAAAAGGTACGATACGCAAGCTACGGAAGGAGGTTTCCACGAAGGAGACAAAGTCTGGCTGCATAACCCAAGAAGACAAAAGGGTTTTTCTCCAAAGTTGCAGAAAGTTTGGGACGGTCCGTACCTTGTAAATAAAAGAATCAACGACGTCATTTATCGCATCACCAAGATCCCAAACGGAAAGCCAAAGGTGGTACACCGTAATCGATTAGCGCCATTCGAGGGTGACCACGATAAGGAAATAAGACAACTCCAAGAAGTAGCCGATCCTGCTTTCGTAGAGTTCATGGGTGCTTATGGTGGTACCGGAAAAGCAAGATACGGCGTCACCACGGAGAAACGACAAGATCTGCTCACCGTGCCGGAGGAATACTCACTGGCAATAAACATCCCTGCCAGCATAACCGATGCGCGTGGATTGCCATCTCTGTTAATAAAGAAGAGTGGCGCACGAAATTTGGAGAACCAGTTACCAGTACCAGGTAAAGCTTTGAAGGTACAAGATGGCACCCGTTACAATTTCCACCTAGTGACGAGAGACACCTTCGACGAAAGACCAACGTACGAGAATGTCTGGGAAGCTTTACTAAACTTAAGAGAGCATGTGCTTGAACTAAACGTTCATAGGCTAGCCATGCCCAAGATTGAATGTAGGCATTTAGATTGGCGAATAATCCGTAACATGGTAGAAGTAATCTTCCGAGACACCGAAGTGCAGGTACTTGTCTGCGGACATTCTCAGGAGTCACAGTCAACGGAGAAGACGGTCGCATGTTACTTCCATGCAACTGGAAAATGTAACAAGGGAACCAGTTGCCGATACAGTCATCTCGTCTCAGTTTCTTAGTTAGTTCCAGGAGGAACTGTCTCTTAAGGAGGGGGCAATGTTACGCGAGTGCCCCAGCGAAATTCCCGTACGAGACGACTATGGACTATTGACCATGTGAGCTCTGTGAAATCGAGAATTATCTAGATTACCTGCCCTGCGTCCCCTCAGCCCTGCGTCTCTTCTCAGGGCACTAGCCGATCACGTTCCAGAGACTTCGATGAGACCGCCCACCTCCTGCCCTTCCTCTCTCTAGATAAATCTAGCGCATCCACCAGAAAGACTAGAACATTCCAGAAACCTACCTTTATGCCATATAAATATGAGTATCGCCGAACGAAGAACAGTGAACAGTTAGTTGAAACGTAGTCGCATAGATGGACACTGTAGTGCTTATACTAAAGACAAACCGATCAATAAATTGTTAATCAGTGACGTTCATATAAATTAGTGTAGTTAGTTAGTTAAGTGTTTAATATAAATTAGTAAATTAAGGACCGGACATTTAAATCTGTAAATATAAATTAATTAGTTGTAAATATAAATTAAAATAAACTTTACATTATTAAAACATTAACCTATTAAGCAATATTTCAGGAATCATGAACCAAGATGAAAATAATTTATCTTTTGAGTTGTTCAGCTCGGACATTGAACATACTTCTCCAGAATTCATGAAAACGTATACAAAAAAGATACACCAGGCATAATAATACAAAATTGTTCAAATTTCACAATCAATTATATATTAAAATGATTTTTCCATTTATTTCCATATTTTAAGTTCTTTCTGTTCAAAGTTTAAATGAAATAACCATATGAATTACTGTATTTCTTTCATTAATAAATGTGGTTGTAGAAAAAATATTGTGTACAACTTGTACGCAAATCACTTTTCCCACTCGCTAGATTTGCGGCTCGAGCCACAAACTTCTGCGCTCGTGGGAAAAGTGACGCTTTGCGCACTAGTTGTACAAACTACTATTTCAAAACAGTTAGGTACTATTAAATCATTGTAAATTATTACGTCAATTTTAAGTATGTAAAATCCGATGAAAATCTGGATTCTGGAGGATTATTGCTTTCCAATACACATGTACTTTTTAAAACAAACAATAAGTAGACTTTGTAATAACATGATATAATGTTGTGTGTTCCAAAAAAGTTTCATATTCATATACACTGTGTTATTCATAAGATGCGACACAGAGATTCCTGTATAGAACTGTTAAGCGGACTAGTCGAAGTCATCAATGTTACTTTCTCGTTAGGCCTAATAAAATTTGTGTCAATAAAACTGTATTTATAGTCTTCACATTTTTAATATTTTTCCCAAGTTCTGACAATCATATTACATTTTTTTAAACTTATACAGTGTCCGCCATAAAGTTGGAACCATATGGGAATTTTTTTTATTATTGTAGTTAAATAACAACATTGGATAGCAATCACTTCTGCTCCTAAAATAACCTAAAATGCGCCAAGTCAAAGTTGACAGGTAACATCTGTCAATTGTCAAGTTCGTAATTTTGGAAAAAATGTCCTAAAAACGGGTCAATTTGTTGAAATTTCGAAAAATGTTACTTGGAAATTATGATTCTAATCATATTTTATGCTTATGTGCCGATTTTGAGAGAGACATTTTGATGTTCAATAAATTTCATATTTTCGTACTTTTTAATTCACCCCCGTATCTGGCGACTTTAAAATCATTTGAAACTCTTTAAAGTAGTATAAAGGCTACCATTCCATTGCATATTGTGATCATAATATTCGTACGTAAGCTGGATTTGAAGATTATTGATATTTTCAACTAAAAAAGAGGTAGTCTCTGGATTATTTTCCAAATTTCAAAAAAATCAGAAATTGTTTTTCATTTTTTTCTTTATTAAACTTCAGTTGGATAGTACGAGAATGGTTTTAATTATAATCTGAATATCTTAACGCATAACGACTACTTCAAAATTACAAACAATAAATAGAACACTTTAAAGGAAATTACATCTCCGTGTGCCTTCCTTCGGAGGCCCTTTTTCTGTTCAACGGTTAAATTCCCTGACAGCATTTAGTAAAAACTGCCTAGGTATATTTGCACACTCTTCCCCTATAACATCTTCCAAATGATCCACATTTTGAAAAGGCCTTCTTTGGTATACTTTTTCTTTTAAATATACCCAAATCAAAAAGCTCATTATGGTCAAATCGGGGGATCGCGCCGGCCAAAGAAATTCAGAAAACCTCCCGATCCTTTCTCCTCTGAAAAAAATGTTTAAAAATTACAGTACTGTGAATTGATGCTCTATCTTGTTGAAAAACCAAACGCGACCTTTCATTCAACGGCATTTCATCACGGAGATGTAATTTCCTTTAAAGTGATCTCTTTATTTGATGTATTATGTAATTTTGAAGTAGTCGTTATGCGTTAAGATATTCAGATTATAATTAAAACCATTTTCGTACTATCCAACTGAAGTTTAATAAAGAAAAAAATGAAAAACAATTTCTGATTTTTTTGGAATTTGGAAAATAATCCAGAGACTACCTCTTTTTTAGTTGAAAATATCAATAATCTTCAAAACCAGCTTACGTACGAATATTATGATCACAATATGCAATGGAATGGTAGCCTTTATACTACTTTAAAGAGTTTCAAATGATTTTAAAGTCGCCAGATACGGGGGTGAATTAAAAAGTACGAAAATATGAAATTTATTGAACATCAAAATTTCTCTCTCAAAATCGGCACATATGCATAAAATGTGATTAGAATCATAATTTCCAAGTAACATTTTTCGAAATTTCAACAAATTGACCCGTTTTTAGGACATTTTTTCCAAAATTACGAACTTGACAATTGACAGATGTTACCTGTCAACTTTGACTTGGCGCATTTTAGGTTATTTTAGAAGCAGAAGTGATTGCTATCCAAAGTTGTTATTTAACTACAATAATAAAAAAAATTCCCATATGGTTCCAACTTTATGGCGGACATTGTATATAGTAATAATAGCTATATACCTGTGGATTCTGAACTAATAAAATATTGAAAGTATGAGCAGCTGTTTGAATGATCAGATATTGATAATTTTGATAGCATCATCAAGAAATATGTGAAACTGTAACTCCAGATGGGAATAGATAATATGTGATAAATGTTTAGGCTCAAAGGTATTCATGTAATTTCATATTGTCAAATGCAGTTTTTTTATGCGGGTCATACGATCCAACAAAGACATACTGATAGTTTTTATTTTCTTTTATTACGCTTCCAAATAAAATCCGTAAGATAAATAAGACAGAATTATGCAATTTTGACAGAAAAAAAAAGATATGTATTTATTTTCCATCGATTCTAAAAAGTCTTTCACCAGCTGAGTTTTTATTCAAATATGTCAGTTTGTGACTTTCAAAGTAAGAAGAACAAGAAGCAAGCGTTTTCTTGCATTCTCAAAAAAAATGGTACTTAGTGATTATTACAAGAATTAAAGAAAAAGTGGAAATTCGTCAACCAGTGTAATCTCGCATTTTGGTAACCTCTGTGTTTTCTGATTTGATACATATGGTTAGTGACCTTTGAACCCGCACGATAAGAGCGCTTTTGACTATATGCACCGCAATAAAATTTATCGGTGAAGTAAAATTAATTGGGAAAATTGATGAATAAGTTTATCAATGTTACATGAAAATTTAATATTTAATTATTCAATTTTTATCTGAAATTATCATAAATGTACCGGGTGTCCGAATAAGAATGGCTCTCGGCCATATCACGGGAACCGATTATAGTATTGCTTCGGAAAAATGAATTTATAAAGTGACGAGAAAAACATGGAAATCATTTACAGAATTGTAGGTCCACCGCCAGAGGGCATAATTAAATACCAAAAATTAGCAGTGGAGGTTGAGGAGTCAAAAAATGTTAAAATCAGTTCAGTCAAGCCAGAGTAAATTATGTTTAAAGTAAAATGCTTAAAATTTACACATATCTTGGGATATCTCGTAATACGAAAAAGATATCAACATGCGGTCTTCGCTATTCTGTTGCTAATTTGATCTACTTTTGTATTTCTCAATTAAAACTGCGTGTATCCATTCAACACTTTTCAATGATAACTAGATTTTGATGAATCAATAAATAGTGCCCTCTAGCGTATACGTTACTCATTAGGTTGCTTCAAAATTATAACTTTTACATTGGTAGAAAGGAGTTCTCTTCAAAAAGACTGAGTTTGCATAGATAGGTTTATTAGAACTGGATTTGCAGGCGTTTTTTCAAAATAAAAATCCCGCTTCCCCCTCCCCATCTCTTATTTGAAGAGATAGACTAAAACTTATAAAATCAAATATACGCTGAATTTCAGAATACGATAATCATAGTTTAAATGCATCTCAAGGCAAAATTTGTAAATAGTTCATTTTATAATTTTTGGTATTCAATTACGCCCTCTGGCGGTGGACCTTCAACTCTTTAAATAATTTCCAGGTTTTCCTCGAGGATTATTTTTTGTTTTCCTTGTACTCCAGCCAATATTTTGGAAATGTTGTACCTTATTATGAATGTAATTCATTAATTTGTATAAAACTTGGGTCACTGTGTATAAGAAACAAATTGACAAAACAAATACTCACATAAAGAAATTTTTTGGTCGCTTCACCAAAATTTTCATCCAACTGTTGCCACATAACATTCACTGGAATTGAACTTACGTTCGTTATTTTTATCGGCCTCTTAATTTCAGGTGAATTGACAGGAATCGTACCAAACCTGAATACAAGATATTTTCGTGCTGTTATCAACTCATAGGCTCAATCAATTTGGCACTTTCATGAATACATACACTGTGTTATTTATAAGAAGCGACATTGGGATTCCTGTACAAAACTGTCAAACGCGAGCTAACTTTTTTACCAAACAGGGTTTATAGGTAATAGATGGTAATGATTGATATTACCTATTTATATAATCGTTATAATATATTATATTTATTAACACAACTATTGGTTGTAAACTTTGAACCGCTACACGTTCATAAAAAATAATAAAAGATTTGAAAAGGTCGTTAAAAAATAAGTTCGAATGCACTTCCAATTTTCGTAAATTATTTGATGAAAAAATGGATAGTTATGTTTGAAAAAGTTAAATTCCATTTTCATATCACTTTCAAATACTCTTAACCGTGTGGAAAATAGCTACACGGTAGGTGCACACTCGAATAAATTACTTTACTGTACTGAATCATTGATTACGTCTGAAGTGGGCATAACAGTTGTATTTGGATCACAAGTAATTCGAAAACAAAACCAGCATAAACTCCGCTATAGCTGCAGAGAATATAAATGAACTACAACAATACAATCCACATCATTGAAGACTATCATATGAAGTATCGAATAAAGTTATGTACCTGATAGTGGGAAATGTAGTTATACTATTCAATGCGAAAGGCAATTGTATGGGACATCCAACAACTTCTATGAGAAGAGAAAAATAATAGCTTGGTATTTCTGCTACTTCTATCACTATTTCTTCGGTGTATACTCCAAAAGTATTTGCGTAAATCCAAAAATCAAACTTCTCATTGGAGTGAGCTTTAATTACTTTCTGATCAATTTCAGGTTGTACTACAATGCCATATTCTGTATTCATGAGATCATTCCATATATCCTCTGTCGATCAAAATTAATATAAACAAAACCTTTGGTATTAATAAGATTATAAAATTGGTAAGTGCGATTCTATAGATTTTTTCTACTCCTGTTTTATAATATACTTATTAAAAGACTAAAATCTGTATCATAATGAAATTCATTATGATACAGATTTTCATTATGATACAGATTTTTAAGCCAATAGGAATGCGACATTCCAATATTTAGTTTATAGCCATGGATACCTGGTTGACATTTCTGAAATTAATCATATTAGGTCTGTTCCCTGCAATAAAAGTGTAGCACTGAGCTATACGATTTTATTTATTTTAATTATGTTTTAATGCTTCTTGCAGTTTACATAGATATTCCCAAATTTAGTAATTTTACACGTATTTTTTCACAGATAGACCTGAATTCTTCAAAATTATATAGCTCAGTGCTACACTTTTATTGCAGGCGAACAGACCTATAAAGTGACACTTCATTTGATAGCTGTCAAATAATTTTGATTTTCAAAAGTAACTATATTTGAAATTAATTAAACTAATAATTACTGATTAAATAGTTTTTATTAATCGGAGTAGAAAAAATATTGTATGCCACTTTCATGTAATGGCCATTAATACACTCGCATATTATATAAGTAATATCCCACAATATGCTCGTGTCTTAATGGCTATCATTACATGTTCGTTGCATAATAGTATATTACGTAACGTGTGTGGTAAGAAGCATTTTACGCACGAATGGAAAAGTTACGCACGATGCCGCGTAGCGGCGAGTGCGTAATTTCGTGAGTGCGTAAAATGCTCTACAACACCAGTTACGTACTATACTTTACCTACGACCTACTTCTACATGTATTTATACTCTTATTATTGATAATATTTGAACAACATCAACAATATTTGGCTATTTCTGCGATTTCCATGATAATATTAAATCCATCTCACTTTCACTCGACATTTTTTAATTGAATAAAGCTTTACACAAAATACACAAACCAGTAATAAGTTATAAGGATAATAAAAAAGTGTTTTAAACGTTTCTTGACAGTTCTTACGCAAATCGCTATTGCAGCCTATACCTAAGTTTGATGTTTTGACGGCTTATGTCAGATTTTTGAATAAAATGGCGACGTCTATTGACAGTTGCTAAGATGTTGCTAGGGAAGCCGTGCGATTTACTTTATAGCTGTGCGTTTTTTTTACAGTGCGTAATAGACGTCATTACATTAGCGCCGACTGTGTGTTATTGACTGATTACAGGGGGGGTCGTAGGTAAAATACTATTAACTATACGCTGATAATGGATTGCATTAAATGCATAACTATTGCAAAGTAATGGTAGCCTTGGTACCAGAACATGAGGGTCATGAGAGCAGCGAGCTGGCGGATGAAACGACCAGTCAATGCGCAGATTATTTAGCCTGCAGAAGGAAAGCGAAAAGCACATCCTATGCCAGTGCGACTATCTACTGAATGTGCCTTTTCTTTTATTAGACGATAAGAAGCCACCCACCGTCAAGAAACTACATGGAAGGTTCAGCTATTTAAAAAGAGTAGAGAGGACGGCAAAATTTCATGGGTAAAGGAGCTGAAGCAAATAGCCATCAGTTTGTAAGATGAACTTGAATGGGATGATGTACCCCATTTGGAAGGACATATTATACTTTTAAACGAAAAAGACTATCAGAATGTTCCTATGTGTTTATGAGTTCCAAACCAAAAAATGCCAAATTTTCAAAAACATACTTCAATAATCCATAATATAAAATCCAAATATAAAAAATTCTGATATGCATTCTTCACCAATCCCTTGTTTCAGATCTTCAATTGTTGGTGGAGCACATATTCATGTAACTAAATTCATTTCAAAATTTCCATAATGGGAAGTGTCAATGTTCAAGCTTATAAATATATAGTGTATTCCAATCGTATTTGTGCCGTTGACAAGGACTTTAAACAAGCTGTCAAATGGTGGAGCTTTCAAATAAGGTGCCACATGATCCCATTTAAAATTGCAAAATAACTTCCATCTGACATTTTTTATGTTTATGCCACTAGAACTAACAAAAACTTTGTATACGTACCTTACTCTAGTTGAGTTTAGTAGTTGGAGTTTTATGGTCAACAAAATAATAGGAGAAGGTTGAGTGAGAAATCAGGCGCGCGTATGTGTTAATAAAATGAAGCTCACTTCACAAAGTATCAAAAAACACAGTAATAAATAGGAATGTATTGAATTGGTTAAGGTCATGGAACATAATTTGTTGAAAAGTGTGAAATAGAGGAGACCACTAAAATTGGAATTCTTTATATATTTTATTCAATTAATAATAATGTTAGTTCAGTGTCCAGACAATATCATGTGTCGAAATCGTATTGAACAGATTTCTTGTCGTTTCGAAATCAACATATTAATTCAAAACTCGTGAGTAGAGCCCCTCTGTGAATGGTTTATATTCACTGCGCTTATTTGATTGGTCGCCATAAATTTGATAGACGTGTGGGGCTGGTACTGCATTACACCCATTACACCCAAGTGGTTTAAATATTCGATAATAAATAACAAATAATAACAAAATGTCAATACAACAATGAACTTAATTCTCCTAATAATGAATGAATACCCTCTAACGCATTGCCTGAGCATGAGTGTTCCTTAACAAATGACACGAGAAATTTCATGTTTGAAATATTCAATTCATCACATTATTCATATTATGAAATGAAAATATATAATTACATCATATACTAGCTTCTAGGCATGTAGATCACAATTATGCTGATTTGGAATATTAGTGATTTTCCCCATCTCTTTAAATTCAATTGCTTATATAAAAAAAGTACCTACCATTTGTTTTTAATCTTAGTCTAACAGCCACATGATCAAAATTTTTTTTAACGGTGAAATTATTTGCCTCGACATTACATTTTATCGTCATTGGAGTTGTGTTTTCTATGAATATGGATACTTGTGTTGCTGAAAATTTCAATATATAGAGATGGTTAGCTAAATCCAGAAAAAAAGAATACAGTAATATATTCTGTACAGTTGGTTCGTTGGATCTTTTTCCATGCGTCATCATTAATATACAAACGCAATACATCAATACATTAAATAACACGTAGGTCGTAGTTGTAAACAAAGTCTTTGGTCTGTCAACGACGTCAACGTACAGATTCGCGTTTAACCTATCGCCGACATTCATCATATGGCTATCTCTGTTTGTTATATTACGCTGTAAAGGAACAAACGGTTTCATTTCGGGGGTTAAGATTCTGTGAGTAGGAAAGAGATGTAATACAAAAAGTAGTATGTGAATCATTTCATACATGGGAAAAGATTCAGCGAACAGACTTTATGTTCCTTGCGGTATATTGTTCATTCTTTTCTCTCTTATCTTTTGAGATTCAAACCACAATGCTTTTTAAGTTTTTTATTCCAACTTTTTGGTAGTGTCACAGCAACCGTTGTCAAGATGAACTAAATATTGACTAATTTTTTCTCCCTTTCTGACACATTGAAGAAAATTTGACAACTAAACAATCGATAGTATTTTGAAGTTTAAGACTGCAAAACCAGGGTAGGGTATCTCTGAAGGCGCAAGTGTGCTGCCACATAGAGAGTCCCGTCAGTATTAAAATTTATTATTTAATGGAATCTGTAATACTGTTAGTGGTAGTTGCAGATTCTTCCACATATATATTAGCGCTGACATCCTAACCTGACAACAGCAGACCAACGATTTACGACGTGTATCGTGAGTTGTCCAGTTCATGTTTTTAAAAACTATTTTGCTTATATGTGTGTGTTTTGAGTATTCGTAGTTGGTTTTTATTGTTTATAGAATAGAAATAGAAAGTGACAAAAGTAGTTATTCTTCAATACAGTTCTGTACTTCTTAGCATTGTTGTTGAATTTCTGACATATTTATTTTTCTTCATGTTTGTCATTGAAATATGTACAAAAACGTTTCATTCATTGTATGCTTTTTTATTGAATAAAATATATAAACTTGATGAAAAAATCATCATTCTAACATACCATTCTTAAGTCCAACAGCTTTCTTTTGCACATTAATTTTAGGGCACTATTCTTGACAAGATACATAGAATCCAACTTACTTAGCATGTCTCTTGCTTTTTCTTTTGAGATAATAAATTCTAACTGATTATTTGAAATGCTGTTTACTATATAATTCTTTGCCAATCTTCTTCTTTAATTGCATCGGGCCTTGCTTCCATTTCAATGGACGACTTCTATACAAAGGAATTGCTGCCAACATAACGAGCAAAAAAATACTGAAAAGAGTTAGTCGCATAAGGGAGTGCTTTTCCCAATCTATGTTTAGTTTTTCTTAAATGTTTTGAGTGCCATTACCACCCATGTTGTATCCAAAAAGTTTGGAGGTATTTTTAGTTTGGGGTATTTTGCATCTTACAGTTGACGAAACACAAAGAACACAAACAAAGCCAAATAAACCTGCATAGACAGCTGTCATTAGCTGTTCGTCAACTGTAAGATATAAAATTCCCCAAGCTAAATAGACCTACAAACTTCTCGGGTAAAACTCCAAACTTTTCGGGTACACAAGCATGGCTTTTGTGAATGTACTGCTCTTTTTGCGATGAAAATGGGCGACTACTTATTTACAACTTATTTTTATGTGCTTGTATCTTTTTAAATACATATTGTAATTAATTATTGTAACTGTACCGAGGCAAATAAATTATTATTATTATTATTATTACAACATGGGTGGTAAAGGGACTCAAAATATAATAGAAAAACTAAACATAGATTGGAAAAACCACTTCCTTATGCGACTAACCTTTTTCAGTATTTTTTTGTTCGTTATGTTGGCAGCAATTCCCTTGTATAGAACTCGTCCATTACTTTAATGCACGATTTCATCTCCAAAAATAGTTTCAACCTGTATTTCCATTTGGCATAATCTACGCCATCAAACATTTGTAAAATAAATTCTTCCTTTTCCTCTGCGATCCTTCAATATTTACTTTTTCTTTTCACTTTATAAACCCAGACCTCTGCTACCATGATAAAATACACCATATTTGATACCATTTTTGTGTTTTTTTTACTCTATATATTACTTAACGACTATTTTATTACACATGCTTTTTATAATCATCTTTCTAACCTGCCTTTTTCAAAACTACAACTTCTTCTTTTTTATATCTAGACATTTTACATATTATTTGCGAACACAACCTAACCTTAACTATGACGTAAAACAAAATCATCATTCTAACAGTTCCGTTAGAATAAGTTGAGTCCCTTCGCGCTATTTATTGCTTTGTTCCACAGCACTCTGTCCTTAATAGTATTCCTCTGGTCATTGAGGTTAAGTCTTTTCACATCTTCGTGTACCTGCTCTAGCCATCTGAGTTTTGGTCTTCCTCTTGGACGGTCAATTGTAGGGGCCCAGTTTGTAACTTCATTTAATACGTTTTCTTATATTGGAAATCTTGATAATAAAACGCGTTTGTTGTTACTTTTTTATGTATGATTATTTTTGTTTTCAAAATATGTATACTCAATATTGTGATTTTCTGTATTGAATTGTGTATCGATTAACAACTATTCAAATCATAAATCCCAATAAAAAGCGTTCGTGGAACGTGCACTTCACTGGATTCCATTTCTAGTAGACTATCATATCGTTGGAATATCATAAAATGAAATATTCTATTCCACATTTTGCCAGAGATATGATCTACTATGAATGGACCTTAATAGAAATTTGATTACAAAGTTCAAAAGTCTTCAACAACAAAATATTATTGATTGTCCAAATGCCAAATTTTTTTTGTTGTGTCAGATATGGAAAAAAAATTTGTTAATATTAGTTCATCTTGACAACGGTAGCTGGAACGCTACCGAAACATTGTAATAAAAAACTTAAAAAAGCATGGTGGTTTGATTTCCAAAAAAATAAGAGAGAAAAGAATAAATACAGTAATAGTTGAAAATAATAAGTGGATACTTTGATACACCCCTTCAATGATTCGACAAATAAGGCGCAGATTGTTTTTTTTTAAATCCCAAAAGTTCCAAGTGTGAAGCAATTGAACAAGGTTTTGTACACATTCTCTACTATTAGTATTTCCAAAAGCGCTTTGAGTTGTTTATTAATGTAAAGTAATTAATGAAAAGTAATCCAAGTAGCTCCACTTTTTTCCCAGTTTAAAGTGTGAGAAAATATAAAATAACTCACGGGTAAAAATAGGCACGGCGTGTACTTCAATAATATCGTCATGCAAAAATATGTCATTGAATTCTTTCCTTAATATATTTTCCAATTTAGTTTCTATAAAATGAGTGTTTGAACTCGCCGAAGCCTCTTTGATGCTTGGATCCTAATAATAATAAATATTCGATGATCAGCAAACTCATTTAAAGTCTCCTACCAAACGAAAAATACAGAATAACACATAACTGTCAAACTAATACTCTTTGTAATTATGCAACAAGTTATCGATGTATAACCGGATTATTTTGGAGTACTTATAGTATTACTGCGATGTGATAGTAATGAAGAACGAGTAGTTAGTATAATGGTAAGATAAACATAAAATCAAATCTAGTATCAATAGTTTGCGTTTGGCAAGAGTTGGTGGACACAAATCGGTTTCATCATACCGTCATACCCTCTCCACATTGATTCTTTAATAAATGATGTTCCAGAGTATCCGGAAATATCGGCATATTACTTGCTCGTATCTCATTTAAAGAAGGTTGATAATTCACATCCGGCTCATATTTATATTCAGGAAGATATCCGCCTGCCTCTTCATTGCATGGTTTACATTCACAAACATCAAATTCAAAAACGTCCTTAACCATATTAGGCCAATTAACATGCTTATAATAATGATTGTTTACTGGCAAATGAAAAATTAACAGTGGTCCTTCTACCACACACAAGACTTTAATTGTTAATGGTTTTTGGCCCATGCCCACAAAACATGGGATGTAAAAATCTTCGAGGAGTCCTACAAAATAAGAAAATTTCCAGTATTAGCTTCAGCACAAACTGTCAACACCGAATCACACTGGAATTTTCTGATACGAAGATTTCACATATTATTGAAAACAGGGGAAAAATATGAAGGGAAAGAATATCACAGTTTCCTGGTATATTGTCGTATTAATAAAGCGCGGTGTTACCAATAGATATATAATTATTCTAACTCTTCATGGAGATTTGCAAAACAGTTTTTCAACTAGAGTGCGGAAAACTCCAAATCATTTTAGTGTTGAGTCACTTTTTCGCACTAATCATTCAGTGCCGAAAAGTAAATTTGCTCAGGCTAGGTTTTATGGCGAGTAGACTCACATTTCCGAAAGTACCAATCGAATAAAATATTACACTTCTGTGAAGCTGTCGTTGGCTTTTCCACTAGTCAGCAGTTGTCACCAGTATATCCTTTCAAAATGACCTCTTCCAGCCAAGTTCCCATGGCCACGCAACAATTAGTGACAAAGACATTGCAGTGAAAAAACTTTATTGGAAAACATTTTAGAGAGGAAGGTGAAATTTGGTTTTAATATAAATTGAACTAATCTAAATAATCAATGGAAATATTCAATTACCAATAAGGAGGATGTGAAATAATATGAACCCTATTCAAATTTTGAATACGGCCATCGAAAAAAGATAATAAACTTCGCTTCATAGAGTGAAGAATAAAATAGGATCGACAGGAAATAACCGAAGGATGTAGTAGTAGTAGTAGTAGTAGTAGTAGTAGTAGTAGTAGTAGTAGTAGTAGTAGTAGTAGTAGTAGTAGTAGTAGTAGTTTAATTAATCCATTAAAAGTGAAACTAATCTTAATATTGCATAAATTTAAATAGAAGAAAAATAGGTTTTTTTAAACATATATTTTTTTAATTTAGCACGCTTTGCGTGACTGTTGTTAAAATGTCAAACTTTTTAGTTTGTCATTATTAGAACATTGTATCAAGAGAAAGTAAACTTTTCTTGGAATATATTTTGTGTACAAAGATTGATGAAAAAATAGACTTTGAATATGCTTTGAATGTCGTTTCTTTGTTTTCTGGTGAAGTTATTACAATAGTATACTAACTAAGATGTATACATGAAAAATTTAAACTTGTTAAAAAATGTAATAACAATTTAAAACCTCAAATATCTCGGAAACCACTAAAAGTTGGAATGGGATTAATAAAAACAATTTGATTTGATTTTCTTTAGAGACAGATGAAGAAAAAGACTCTTTTACTTCTTAGTGCTTGTATCAAAATTTAGACCACACCTGCATCTCTAAAAATTTACAGAAAACATTTAATATCTGGATAACGGTAAGATTTAGGCATAGGAAAGTATACATGAACTTGCTTTATTTTTTTCTCCTGAATGCATTAAAATAGAAAAAACAGGTGGGTTCTATTTAAAAAAATGAAGAAATTTGATATTTATGAAGTTAAACTTTGAACACTTTTTTAGACACCCTGTATAAAATGAAAAATTTTTCAACATGGATTCGAATACGTTTGACCTTGTTTATGCATTTTCATATCTTTAAGGGTCCCCTCGTGAAAAAATAATTTATAACGGTCAAATTTTCTACAAAAAAATCAATAACTCAAAAAGTGTGCATTTTTCGAAAAAAGTTTCTAGATAAAAGTATACTAAAATATTAAGTAGATTTCAAAAATGTATTAATATACAGGGTGTTCCATTTAAAATAACAAAGTTACAGTCGACTTCCGGTAGAACCGGAAGTCGGCCATCTTTAAAAATTTTTTAGTTGAAAAGATCGTATCCGAAAACCCAAACCTAGAAATTTTCATGATTTTACTATAAGTATTTTGCCATATACAGATAGTTTTCACTCGTCATGGGACACCCTATATAATATTATAATTATTAATGTTCGGTTGTGTAGTCTACTTACCTGTTTCTGTGCACAATAATTTAGCTGTGATTGTAATTGTTTCTAACGGCTTAATGACCGAAGAAGATGGATTCAATTCAACAAATATTTTGTCTGTATCTTCTCCTACGGGGCTAAGAAATTCGAAGTAACCTAAGAACAACATATTATATTATATTGAAATTTTTTAGAGTATGTGGTAGAAAAAATAGCAATATTTTTCATTGTTGGTGTTTTGAAAGTACAAGTAATTAGCAATACCTTAAAGTATGTAGATTAATAAAAAAAAAGTTCACCATATTCCCAAATTAGAGAAAAAAATTTTTTTCGAAACACTTTAATATTTCACGCTGGGAGGAAGGCAGAGAAAAATAAAAATTTGGGTACATTTAAAAACAATATTCAATTTTGCTGAATAGTAGTTTGCCATCTTAATTTAATTTCAAGGGTTAGACTTCGAAATGGCTTTGCTGGTCACCTGGCACTTTAAATCATTATTTTCCACTCTCGTAGACAAATGTTATTCAGTCCACTAGGTCTGAATAGTAGTTTGCTGGCTTGAGTCAAATTCGAGGGCGAATCAGGCTTAGTCATAATTTGTTTGATTACCCGGCAGATTGCAATTGTTCGTTAACTGTCTTGTGATTTCTATTAAATCAAAAAGATTTCTTGAATTTGGAAGTGGCTTAGTTATAAATTGTTTGACCACCCGGCCAATTTGAAACTTTAATTTGCGACCCTGTTTCCTTCGTTATTAACCGCAACTCATTAATGGAAGGACCAATATTTGGCTCGTCCGTTTAATAAGATAGTTCGAGTGAATTCAATAAGACCCCTATAATTTCGCGTTATCTACCGCTCGAGTTTTGAGTCGAATCAACCGAATACATATGCCTTATTGACTACGTCATCCTTACTAATTACTTTATGGATGCATGAACCTTCACAAATGATTGAATCTCGACTTTTTTGTTCATCCTAAGCAAATTTTCTTAATTCGGATGGATAACGCATATAGTACTTATACTTCTCCGAAATTTTCTGAGGGTAAGCCAACACAATCTGTTCATAACTTTTTCTGTTCTATCCCTGTGATGAACCTCTCAAATACTTTTTTTTCGCGTTAATAGATTGTTGTAGTCTCATCATTCATGCCAAAAATATTATATTGTATAATCAGTGGGAAAAGCATCATATTCCCGAACGACTGTGAATATTAACACAGGAGTTTGGGAATATGATTTTCCCATGAATTATACATAGGTACTATTTTTTCTTCGATCGTTGATTGATTTACATTTCAAAAATTAATTGAAAAATATTCCATTCAAGATGTAATCAAGTAAGTTTAGATAGGTTTCTTCATCTTCATATTGTAATATAGAAGTGGCAACGAGATAAACCAAATAATTAACCATGCAGCTTCAACGTCTATAAATGCTCACACAATTTACAAATTGTACAAACTGCACAATAAATGTGAATATTAAGAACAATTATTTGTGTTCAAGAATATCGTTATAAATTCGACGTTTCTTCTATTTATTTCATAACAACTTTTTTTTACAAATCCGCATCAACCTCAATGGCTATTAGCGATCTGTAGCTATTTTTATGTTTGTTTAATATTATGGATAGATATAGACATGTCAATTATGAATATAAAAATTAAAACCATACTATGTTCCATTTTATTGCAATAGTCCATTTGTAACACGCACGCTTCAGCAGTGCGGTATAGTTATTTCCTAACAAGTGCGGAAAGTGATACTTTCCCGCACGCGACTGCAGTTGACCCGAACGACGCGGAAATAAGAAAGTAAAAAATGTCAAATTAATAATAAGCCGGTATATTATGGTGGTTCGAAAAGCTTTAGTTACCATGTGTAACTCGGAGTCGTCTAGTTCCTCGCACATTAACAGGTAGGTACAAAATTTGTGTTCAGTTCCTCGCAGCATACGAAGGGTAAGGGATTAGGTATCAGGTAGCAAGGTCCACAATGACAGTGCGAGGGATTTTGATTAGGTAATATTTACATATTGCTAGTAAATGTTTCAATATGAAATTATATTTTTGTCAAATAATAACAATAAAATACAAAATAAAAAAGAAACAAACAGAACAAATACATATGAAATAAACAAACAGAAACACACCGCAGCAGAAGAAATACCGCTAGTAAATATTAAATATGAACAAATATAAGTAAAATAAAAAACAGAAACACAACATTAAATCAATGATTTTCGTTAGGTTAGGTTAGGTTAGGTTAGGTTAGGAAATTGAAACTGAAGACAAATTATTATAAACAGGTGCATTATTGTGCTACCCTACAAACAATAGTGTGAGGAACTGCAGACCTGTCTTAATCCTACCCTCCGTTCGAAAAGGGATTAACGCAGGTAGATGCGAGGAACTGCATCACGTCCGTGTAACTAACCAGCTATTTACTTTCATTTCTGTTTGATTATCGTCAGAAAACTGTCGGTGCATTTCTAACATATTTTGCTCGTGAATATCTGAATCCTCACGCTCGTAGAAAAACTATTGTACCCAATACTTAGCTATTAAGAAGCACTCATAAAAAATTTTCCTCTCTTTGGTTAATTAAGAAATAGTCTTATAAATAATTAGGTTCTTTGATGTTTCTTTTAGGTCTTTGTTGAGAAATTAAACATTCTTCACAGTTCACTTCCGTAAAGTCACTAGTCACTTAACTACTTTTATCGCCACTATCGACATTTTCCATTTTCTGTGAGTTTATATCACAGTAGCTTTTATGCAGCCATATGGTTTGGAAAAATGAGAGTTACTAGTAACATGTTTGAAATCATATCAATAAAAGAACTTCTCCTGCTTGACCGTTACCCCACTAACACCATACTGCAAAACCTATTATTCCAGCTGGACACCAATCTCTTTGTTATGGAGCTGCAAACCGCATAATGCACATTTTTCTGTAGATGTAGGTTTTGTTTTTTGTATCGCCATATTTTACGAAGATGAAATGATGGAGGGACTTTGATAAGCCTGAACTCCATTGAGTTGTCGACCTAGGAGTTCCATATTTTGGAGTACTTGTTTGGATAATAACAAACAATCTGATTCCAATATTCAAGATGTAATATTTTTGAAGATGCTCATAGAATAATCTTACAAGTTAACATAGTCGACTGTTTTGCTATAGAGTATAAACTGATTAGATTTAGAGCTTCAAAGAAAATAGATGGAAATGTTGAAAACTCTACTTGCTATGATTCCATCATTTACTTGGATTTGTATATCACAAAAAAGAGTTATCTTACCAATAAAACCGCTTCTGCCGTTTTTATTACTGGCTTATTTATATCAAAATATGAAAGAAACGAAAGGAAATTAGTACTTTTTACATACATATCAAAAATTGGATAGATTATGCTTTTACTTGATGTAGATCCATACTGAATGATAGAATAAAACAATTTAATTTGTTAATCTTCTTAACGACTGAATAGATATCAACAATTCTCCCTTATTGAACTTTTTTACCTAGAAATATTCTGTAGGATTGTTGTGAATTAATTTCCAGGTGAACTTGTTAAATACTTTAGTTAGTTGTTGTTAGTTGAAACCATATTTAGACACATTTTCACTAAAGCGGACGAAGTAAATACGGTACTAGTATTACCTAAAGAAGATTATACCGGGTGGTGACCTTAGGACCTTAGGATTTTAACATGGGAAATCAGAAAATCCTAAATATTTGCTTCCCAGCAAAAGAGAACCTAATGAAATTTTGTGTGGACGTGGAGTAGATTATTTCTGACAATATTGTCATAAAATAATCAATCTTTAATAGCAAACAAGTTTAAAAATTGAGAAAATAAATTTTAAAAAACAAGCTGTCATTGAAATACTAAAATATGACAATCGCAGTAGATATCGGTTTTAGCGCGGAGATAGGAGCGGTTGGTTTCTACGCGGATGTTCCGGGTTCGAAGCTTGCATGAAAACTTTGTTTCATTCTTAATGAAATTTTGTTTTTTATGGTTTTTTAAATAAAATAATTTTATAAATTGTTAAAATTTCAAAACGATAAAATAAGTTTAGTACAATATTATTGTAATATTGACAGCTAGATTATCAATTTGATTTTTCTTTATTACATGACATTGCTACAATTTAAATCGTTAGCTGTCAATATAAATATTTTGAGAAATTTTTTACATAATGGTTTCAGTTTATTCTATTAGTGATAAAAACTTATTTTCAAAGTTGTACTATGCTGGTAATAGTATCAATGAAGTTCGAGATACCTTCGCGGGTTTATATCCTGCTAAACCAATCCCTTCGGCAACAACTATAAAAAGAGTAATTCAAAATCAAAACAAATATGGCTCCGTATTTGTTACATGCAATTCTTGTAGGAAACATTCATATGAAGAACCTGAGGAACCAAGAGAAGCTGATTTACAAAATAATGAAGTTAATGTACTCGCTGCTGTGCATTATGACCCTTCCATTAGTTCAAGGCAAATTAGTTTCGGGTTGGGTATTCACCACACAAGTGCCCTTAAAATATTAAAAAAACATAAATACAAATCGTATAAATTTTTTGGTACATCAAGAAATTTTTGAGGAAGATATGAATGGTTTTTTGTGAAGATATTTTGAATCGGGTTCACAGAGACCGAAATTTTATTAAGAATATTTGTTTTTCCGATGAAAGCACATTCAACATAAATGGAGAACCAAATGTGCAGAATTTTCGAAATTGGCACCAAGAAAACCACCATTTAATCAATAATAATCGTTCCCAATATCGTGAAGTTGTTAATGTCTGGATTGGGATATTGGGTCCTAATATCATAAGTCCATTCTTCATTGAAGGAAAACTTAATGGAGAAAAATATTTAGATTTATTGGGAAATAATATCGAACCTGTAATTGAAAATGTTGTTGGCGACAATGTTATTTGGTTTCAGCAGGATGGATGTCCGGCTCATTCATCCAATGCAACTAAATTACATTTAAACAACGCTTTTGGTAATTGTTGGATAGGACCAATCCATTGGCCAGCTCGATCACCTGATTTGGCACCAAACGACTTTTTTTGTGGGGATATTTAAAATCTAAAATTTACGAAACAAGGCATCCCAATATTGATTTTCTCAAGCGAAAAATAATTGAAGAATGTGCAAAAATTTCGAATAAACAATTAGCAAATGTGCGGCGGAATTTTTATGATAGACTTGGTTTTTGTTTAGCGAATTATGGTGATTTATTTGAACATTTACTCTAGACGCATAATTTTCTTACCATTAGTTATTATTCTTTTACTCTTCGTTTATTATTAGTATTATTATTTATTTTGACAACTAACGATTTAAATTGTAGTAATCTAATGAAATAAAGAAAAATCAAATTGATAATCTAGCTGTCAATATTACAATAATATTGTACTAAACTTATTTTATCGTTTTGAAATTTTAACAACTTGTAAAATTATTTTATTTAAAAAACTATAAAAAACAAAATTTTATTAAGAATAAAACAAAGTTTTCATGCAAGCTTCGAACCCGGAACATCCGCGTAGAAACCAACCGCTCCTATCTCCGCGCTAAAACCGATTTCTACTGCGATTGTCATATTTTAGTATTTCAATGACAGCTTGTTTTTTTAAATTTATTTTCTTAATTCTTAAACTTGTTTGCTATTAAACATTGATTATTTTATGACAATATTGTCAGAAATAATCTACTCCACGTCCACACAAAATTTCATTAGGTTCTCTTTTGCTGGGAAGCAAATATTTAGGATTTTCTGATTTCCCATGTTAAAATCCTATGATCCTAAGGTCGAGTCACCACCCGGTATATTAAAGACCAACAATTTCATACGGGTCGAAAATTTTAAAATTCTTGAAAAAGACTTTAATTCCAGAAGGAAATAAAATTAGCAGTAAATAACTCCAAATCAATAATAAGCGACAAAGAAAAACACAAATTACTTTCACCAAATCCACAACACCCTGAACTTTAATCATTAATTAAACTCCATAAAGAAGGGTACCCAATTGAACCGGTTGTTTCTTTTTTCACAGCACCGTCATTTAAAATTTCAAAATTTCTAATAGATAAAATTTCTAAATATTGTTTATGCAAACCTCAATTTTCAATTGAAAACTCAAAAGAACTAATTAATAATATTCAAGATAAAACTAACTCACTTGTCTAAATTCATATCTTTCGATGTAACAAATCTATTCCTTTGTATAAATCCTGATGAAACTATCACTCTTACACTTACAATAACATCAATCCCATAATGTATTCTAATATTATAAATTTATCGAGTTTGTTTAAATCAAAATTATTTTCATTTCAACGGAAAGGTTTATAGCAGTAAAAAGGGTTTGATTATGGGCAACCCTCTCAGTCCCCTATTATCAGAAATTTTCATGGAAAATATAGAAAAGATAATTCATAAGTACCTCCTTGGTAAAAATTTCGGCGGGCGTAATTTCGGCCGGTAATCCCTTGGCCTACCTGCATAAATCAAGGGGTACCATTTATGACAGGGGTAATTTCGGCCGAGGGGTTGATGTTTACGATGAGATTAAAATATTGGTAATTACGCTTAATAGTTTCTGTAAAATATTTGTATACGATGGCATCAGTTTCAGTAATTAAGAGTTCACGCGGTTGTGACTTACTAGTTGTAGAAAAGTTGCAGTTTTGTAAACAGGACGTATTAAAAAGTGGTGAGGTCGTTGAAGGTTAGGTTAGGTTAGGTTAGGTTAGGTTAGGTTACTTTATCGAAAACATGGTAAATATGCTTCGATCTGGCAATATTTCTAGAATTAATTTCGTTAAATCTGTATCACATCAAAACGTTTTTTAAAAATTTATAGTTTACCTAAGTTATAGAAATAAGTTGATGTAATAATTTTATTGAAATAAAGAAATATTTTAATATAAAGCATTCTGTTATTTTATTTAATTTGCGGCCGAAAATACCTATGAGATAAGGAAGCAACTTAAAACCTCCGGCCGAATTTACCTACCAGCTTTCAGTACCTGCCGTTTTTCCGGCCGAAATTACATCCGCCCAAAAATTTGTTTACTGGCACCGATATGTAGATGACATTTTAGCTTGGCTCACTGGTACTACGAGACAATTAGATAACTTCATTACATTAACTCAATACATGAATAGCTATTTATGCCATCAGTTAACGCGTGAGATTTTTGCGGAACGAACGAAGTGAGTTTCGCAAAAACTCACAAGTTACACAAAATTTCATTTCGTAACGTATTGCATACAAGATTTTTTCTAATTTTGAAGAAAGTAATAAAAAATAAAATTTATAAGATTTGGAAAACATAAATTTAGTTTGTTGCTGTTACTTCAAGTTAGTTGTCAGTGTGACATTTTGTAAAAAAGTCTAGACGGAAGGTTTTTAGCGAGATGAGGAAGTTTTACTTGCATATTTTGAGGGTAAGAAAGATCTAAAAGTTTCCACATTATGGACACTTTACTCAATGTTAAGATCTGAACTATTATAGCAGTTTAATAAATAGAATAATTCTTTTTGTCACTAATTTTGAAATACACTTATTGTCACCAATTGCATAAAATTTCACTTTATGCAACTAGTTACAAAAAGTAAGACGTTTCATAACGTCAATCAGTTTTAAAAAGTGTCACTTTATATGTCAAAATTAGAAAAAATATCAAATTTACCGTAGAAATTGAGCAAAATAAATTTATAAACTTTTTAGACCTCACAATTTCAAATATAAATAATACACATGATTTTTCTATTGTTAACAAACCATCACATGAAGACATCACAATTCATAATAGTTCAGTCCACCCAGTCAGTCATAAATTAGCAGCTTTCAATAGTATGATACATAGACTTTCAACAGTTCCATTAAATATTGACAATTACAACAAAGAACTAAACATAATAAAACAAATAGCTGTTAATAATAATTACCATCCAAACTTAATTGACAATATCATAAATAAAAAGTTACGAGAACATACTCTAGCTAGAACAAGTATTTCCTTATGATAAAAACAAAAATAACCAATTTAAAAGCTCAACATATTTTGGAATACCATCCTTGAAAATCAAATCCTTTTTAAAAACTTCAGACTTGAATATTTGCTTCAAAACCGACAACAATTTATCCAAATTCATTAAAAACAACAAATCCAAATCTTCAAAACTAAATAAATCAGGAGTTTATAAATTAAAATGTGGTAATGACAACCGTGATAAAATTTATATGGTAGAACTTTTAGGAATTTTAAAACTAGAATTTCATAACAACCAAAAATCAGATTCCAACTATTCAAATCACTTATTAGCAAACCAACACTCTTTCGATTCAAATTTTGAAATATTGCATATAAAACCCAAATCCTTCTAATTAAATCTTTAAAGAAGCCCTAGAGATAAATAAAAACAAATATTCAGATAATCTTCTTAACGACCAAATAGATATCAACAATTCTCCCTTATTAAACATTTTTACCTAGAAAGACTGGGTGCACCTGAACTGCGCCAAATTTATCTTGAGGATATAATCCCTCACCAGAACTGCGCCATTTTTTTTTACCTGCTTACTTGGTTTAATCCTAATCCGAACTGCGCCAAAATAATTTTTATCCAATTACTTTGTTATTGAACGCAAATTTTTATTCGGTTAGGTTAGGTTAGGTGAGTGCTCCTTTCAACACAAAGAAAAGCCCTTCTTAGAATTTGTTGTGGATACAGGACTGTGTCGGGGGAAGCGCTAGCAGTGATATGCGGCGTCCCACCTTTGGATCTCCTGATAGAAGAGCGTACGAGGCTACACCGGTTACTGGGGGTTACGGAGGCCGACAAGAGAAGGGAGAGAGAAGCTACAATCGCACTCTGGCAAGATAGATGGGAAGCTAACCAGGATGTTGGACAGTGGACGAAGGCTCTGATCCCCACACTCAGTAGGTGGGTGGGAAACAAAAACACCTACACAAACTACTGGTTCACACAATTTTTGAGTGGTCACGTAGTTTCCGCACGTATACTAAAAGAATAGGTAAAGACAACACCGACACGTGCAGATACTGCGGCGGAAAAGACACTGTGAAACACACAGTATTGGATTGTGTAAGATGGGAGCTGATAAGAAAAATAATAGACTGGCAAATAGACAAGAATGATCCAGACATTTTGGTTAGGTTGGGTTAGGTTAGGTTATACTTAATTGATTTTAAACTTTACCACCTTACTCAAACGCAAACGTAAAACTAAAAATAAAATTGATATAATTTGCTACCCTTCCTCCTGTTAGAAGACAATTAGGAGTTATCGTAATATTTTCAGAAATGTTTACTTTTAAATAAGATTTGTTAATTCCTAATAAAACGATAATCCCTATAACCGGCGCAATTCAGGCAAGAGATTAAGACCTTCTATATGCAATTCTACCTGAGGATTAGTTTGGCGCTATTCGTGTGCGTCCGAAAGACTCCTGTAGGATTGTTGTGAATGAGTTTCCAGGTAATCCCATGTTTAGACACATTTTTTACCTTCTTTATTTCATTTCCATGTAAATAGATCATAATTTTATTGTTAATGGGGTCTATTCTGTAACCAGTCCTACAAGTAGGTAGATGTGATTTCAGTGCCTGTTAAATTTTTAACGGCCTCTAAATTTTAAAGGACTGGTTACAGAATAGACCCCAATATCCGTATAATTTAGTATTAAGGCACTGTATAAATTGATAATTTCTCATTATACCTCCAAACGTTTGATAAAGCTACTATGTTAGCGAAACGCGACTTAAGTTTCTTTCTCAAAAAAATTTATTTTTAAAAATAACTTTTATTATTTCAAATACAAAAATGAAACAAACTATTGGTATATTGAAATACAAGTTTAATGTCACTGTAAAGAATATAAAAATCACACAGAATTAATTCAAATAAAAACATATAAGCAAAATTGTATAGAATTGTGAAATAGTAAAATAAGCATTTCTCCTTTTACACATATCCGGGTGTTGGGTTCAATTATTATAACGGTAGTTATAAGGCTCAATGACTGTAACTCGCGTCGCAATTTCAAAGTTTAAATATTATGTAGATTTTAAAAAATTAAATTGTTTTATTCCATCACTATATATCAAGAAAATATGACAAATCGACATCCCAACATTTTCGTTCAAAACGAACTCTCATAAGAACTCATTAAACACAAACTGCAAATGGGTATACGTTTTTTTATATTCATGACATTGAAAGGTTCGGTTCAATAGCCATCGATTGTTAATGTCTTTCTAGCACATTACGTAGGAAGAAATGGAAAAAAGCATGTCGGTGATAAATACTTATCAAAATATCACAATAGACGATTTCGTCCCGTTTTGGTTGGTAGGGACTTTGGTTAACCAATTGGTAGATCCTACGTCACCGCTATGACGTAAACTACCAATAACAGGCGAAATTGTTTGGTTCCCAGTATAGCCCAGCTGGTACAGCTGATTAATGAAATTGACATAGAACAATATATTCACAAATAAAAAGTAAGACAGAAAATACTTCAGACAATAAGGCAGTTTTAGCGAGGATACCGTTGAAGTGATTCAGTAACCGAACACTAACCGCGTTGTTTCAGCGACGAACGGTATCATAGGGGAAGGTGTTGTGACGTATTATACTGACGTCATTATTTGATACCGTTGATCTGAAACACTTCAACGAGTCAAGAGGAAGGTTACTGGCGGTTACTGAAAATTTTGTTTACAAACATGTGTCACATGTATGTGAGCTTAGAAGTATTATTACGTAACATTTGATTTGCCATTATTCTCAATTATAAGAGCATTGTTTATTAAAAACAAGTTTTCGTCAAAATATATCTCCCAAATTACTGGAAGTAATGGAAGATTTAATCCCATCTTCCTAATTTTTCCAACTAGAACGCACAAAACAAAATCGAACCCTAAATAAGCCTAATTAACCAAATGTAAAATATGCCAAGTTAACTGTTTTACCACCGTTTGTGTTTTAGCGATATTTTCCAGTTACTGGTAGTGGGGATGACAAATTACATACC
The DNA here is from genome assembly GCA_963978555.1 of Galerucella nymphaeae. Lineage (NCBI taxonomy): Eukaryota > Metazoa > Arthropoda > Insecta > Coleoptera > Chrysomelidae > Galerucella > Galerucella nymphaeae. The sequence goes on along the minus strand of OZ021706.1, from coordinate 2,576,786 downwards.
GGAACGATATCGACACCGGTTACTGAAGCTTCAACGGTATCCTCGCTAAAACTGCCTAAATGATAGAAAGCTATCAATTTCAGTAACCGTGCTGCAGATCTCGGTATGTGATTTGACAGACCAAAAAGGGTACCAAAGCTAGCTTGACGTCATCGTTTTTCGGAACGAAATCGATTGGTATGTTATTGGCAGACAAAAGTGGGGTACCAAAACGGGACGAAATCGCCTAATAATGAACCGTTTAAATATATTATAAACGTTAACACTTATCTTATCAATGTTTCTTACGTCTCCTTCTTATGTCTCACTGACAGTTCTTGTCAGGTCTATACTTTGTTGTTTACAGTCAAATATTTTTTATGAAAAGTGAATGATAATCTTATTGTTATATTTATTTGAATAATACAAAAATATGCCTGGATACACGGAAAAACATTAGCATTTTGGTTATGAACTATTTTCAGTAAAGAAGTAATTATTAATTTCATAGCCTTTTCAAATTAGGCGGAATACGATTCTAATGATTTCATTTTTCAAATTTAAGGTTAGCAATATGTCGAAACAGCAAATAAAATAAACGACATGCCTAAGACCCGTATATACGTCACAAGCGATGACGCACACCAAGAAGACTAATGAATGAACCATGTACAGTCGACAGAAGCAAACATGAGCTCCGGAGAATGAGTTTAGGTTATTTTTAATCGACAGGACTGCATTCTATTTGATGTCAGCTGTCATATAATCTGCTTCCATACTTTTATACTTTATTTTATCAATTGCTTCATAAATTACAGAACAATCAGTCTTTGTTAAGACTAATTTTATAGCTAACTCAACATAAACATAGTAAGGTATGTACTATAATTATTATCAATAAACATAACCTAGAAGAATTCATTATAGTCTAACAAACAATTGGAGAAGGTGACTAAGGGCTGTTCACGTGCTTTATTATTGCAAAATGTATCGGAATCACGTGCCATTCGGTTGCAAAACTTATCGGTATCATGTGCTTGGCTCATGTTCAGTGGGAAATATATTTTTCCAGTGGCGTAAACATTTTATATTGGCAAATTTCATATTTAAATCACCTTCTCCAATAGGGTACACGCATATTTCATATTTTGCTTAGATATTAATCTGTAATAGTAAAGTTGATATCAAAAATAACTAATAATAGGAAATAAACCAGTTTCCATTTCAAATAACTTCCAAATTTTAAAATAAAATTCAAATTTCAATGCACTTTCCGACCAACACCCGAGGATTTCCGAATACGTGTGACGTAGCACATTACAATTGTCATGGCCGGTAATGCATAGGTTTGGGTAGATTATCCCTCAGGATATAGCTCAAAAAAGAAAGGAAGAAGAAGAACGCATAGGTTATGTGTATTTTTGTGTTTATTATTGTATTTTAATTAACTATTCGATGTAAAAATATCATTAATATGTTTGTTTGAGACCATTAAGTGATTGTGTGTGCTTTTTTAATTTTTAAAAGTCAACTTAAAGTGGAAAGTGGACATAAATATACGATATTTCCGAAGATATTTTGATACATTTAGTAGAAAATATTTCATTTACTAGTTTATAGTTCAGTGACGATCCGGTATAATTTTTGAGTGAAGATATGGCTAGCGAAGGTTTTGTGGTTGGTGTAGGGCTCTCGGGTCTAACATACTTCTAGAGATGATATGCATGTTTGCTTGCACCACTAGGTAAAGTAGGAAATATTTTGTCTGGAGTTTTAGTAGACGTCGATTTACACTCGATTGGTATGTTATTGGCAGACAAAAGTGGGGTACCAAAACGGGACGAAATCGCCTAATAATGAACCGTTTATAGTAGTTTGTGCAACTAGTGTGGATATGATGGCCATATCGCACGAGGACGAAGTTTGAGCACGACGCCGTAGGCGGAGTGCTTAATCGTTCGAGTGCGATATGGACAATCCACACGAGTCGAACAGTATATTTTTTCTACGACCCACTTGAAAAATCTAGAAAATAAACATTTTAATAAACTGTAATCTCGACTGTAATATAACTTCAATCTCAAAATTTTTAACAATTTTCATAATTTTACCAATCAAGCGGAATAATATCAAGCGGAATAATTATTTAGAAATAAAATTAAAAAAAAAATTTCTTCATTGGGAATCGAATCCTGTACCTAGCGCCCAAGAACCTAATATATGCTAACAACTTGACCACCAAGGAATGTTTACACTGATATCTATAACGTCACATGAATTACAAAATTTTATAAAAGCTGATGTCTATCAAAAGTCCTCTTAAATACCCATTTTATTCTGTTTTCAGTATTTGTTGTTAATTTATACGGATTATTTTTTTTATGTTTATTATTGTTAATACATATTCTTGATCCAGTGCTTCTAGGGAAGCCTTTTTTTCGATAAGTTATTTTGACGTTTCTTTGAAATTCAAAGAAGGGGAGTTGACGAATACTAAACGCGAATGCTGATTGGTGGATTTCATATACGTTCTAGGATGTATATGAATATATACGTTCAGTTAACTGATATGGCCTACATTTCCATTCTGAAAACTGTGCGAAAAATGGATAATATACATGTGGGTGTAGAAAAAATATATTATAAACGTTAACACTTATCTTATCAATGTTTCTTACGTCTCCTTCTTATGTCTCACTGACAGTTCTTGTCAGGTCTATACTTTGTTGTTTACAGTCAAATATTTTTTATGAAAAGTGAATGATAATCTTATTGTTATATTTATTTGAATAATACAAAAATATGCCTGGATACACGGAAAAACATTAGCATTTTGGTTATGAACTATTTTCAGTAAAGAAGTAATTATTAATTTCATAGCCTTTTCAAATTAGGCGGAATACGATTCTAATGATTTCATTTTTCAAATTTAAGGTTAGCAATATGTCGAAACAGCAAATAAAATAAACGACATGCCTAAGACCCGTATATACGTCACAAGCGATGACGCACACCAAGAAGACTAATGAATGAACCATGTACAGTCGACAGAAGCAAACATGAGCTCCGGAGAATGAGTTTAGGTTATTTTTAATCGACAGGACTGCATTCTATTTGATGTCAGCTGTCATATAATCTGCTTCCATACTTTTATACTTTATTTTATCAATTGCTTCATAAATTACAGAACAATCAGTCTTTGTTAAGACTAATTTTATAGCTAACTCAACATAAACATAGTAAGGTATGTACTATAATTATTATCAATAAACATAACCTAGAAGAATTCATTATAGTCTAACAAACAATTGGAGAAGGTGACTAAGGGCTGTTCACGTGCTTTATTATTGCAAAATGTATCGGAATCACGTGCCATTCGGTTGCAAAACTTATCGGTATCATGTGCTTGGCTCATGTTCAGTGGGAAATATATTTTTCCAGTGGCGTAAACATTTTATATTGGCAAATTTCATATTTAAATCACCTTCTCCAATAGGGTACACGCATATTTCATATTTTGCTTAGATATTAATCTGTAATAGTAAAGTTGATATCAAAAATAACTAATAATAGGAAATAAACCAGTTTCCATTTCAAATAACTTCCAAATTTTAAAATAAAATTCAAATTTCAATGCACTTTCCGACCAACACCCGAGGATTTCCGAATACGTGTGACGTAGCACATTACAATTGTCATGGCCGGTAATGCATAGGTTTGGGTAGATTATCCCTCAGGATATAGCTCAAAAAAGAAAGGAAGAAGAAGAACGCATAGGTTATGTGTATTTTTGTGTTTATTATTGTATTTTAATTAACTATTCGATGTAAAAATATCATTAATATGTTTGTTTGAGACCATTAAGTGATTGTGTGTGCTTTTTTAATTTTTAAAAGTCAACTTAAAGTGGAAAGTGGACATAAATATACGATATTTCCGAAGATATTTTGATACATTTAGTAGAAAATATTTCATTTACTAGTTTATAGTTCAGTGACGATCCGGTATAATTTTTGAGTGAAGATATGGCTAGCGAAGGTTTTGTGGTTGGTGTAGGGCTCTCGGGTCTAACATACTTCTAGAGATGATATGCATGTTTGCTTGCACCACTAGGTAAAGTAGGAAATATTTTGTCTGGAGTTTTAGTAGACGTCGATTTACACTCTGTAACAATGCAACACTTGGAATGTGAAGTTTTTTTTTGGCTCTATCCATTTTTAAAGCTTTCAAAAACAAATTAAGTCACAAAAACTCAGAGCGCAATACACGATACACAAATAAGAATGTAAACAAGTAAGTGTGTGACGTCAACAGTGTCGTCAAACGCGTTTTGGCGGACTTTCAAATTTTATGATTTTTAAAGTCGTTTTAAAAGTAAAGTTGATATTTTTTTGAAAAAATAAGCATGCAAGGTGTTAGAAGACCTGATAAAACGTCGATTCTCGCCAATAGCAAAATTTATGCCTGTACCCTATTGTTTGTTAGACTATAGACCTAATAATGTTTGTTTTTCTTGCAGTTAAATTTGTCTCAACAATTTGTATGGAAAATCGAGGAAAATAGTGCACACGGAAGCTCGCAATAATAGAGATGGACATAGAGAGATATTGCTGTGACAAATCCGACGTTATAACCGCAGACGTTATATTGACAGTTGAGCATGCGCAGAATGAGTTCGAGAGACACGTTGCGGTAATACGGTTAGCGCATCACGTTATTTACGGCAGAACAACACCTCACGTAAAACGTTGCGCTATTCTACTTCGGACAGAATCGTATAGATCCGGTAGCGGCGGTAGCTGATCGGAAACCTTTCGAGGTTAAGTTGTTGTTTGTTATGACAGTGAAGTGGAATGTTTGTATGAAATTACTGCTTCTAATGCCTCATCCATGTTCAGAAGTTCCTCAGAAGAAATTATGCCATGAACAGGACAAACAAAATCAAAACACAGATTAGTAGTGACACTGGTTTCAACTTTTAGAGGTTAGTTCCAAAAATAAAGCGCGTAAATAAAACTAAGATGGCAATACGTACACCGTCCCAAACATTGTTAAGACGTAATAGTATATTACATACCAAGGTGGGAAGTGATTCATTCCTGTCGTGAGATCAGTTAGCTATGATCTCGAGACAGGAATGAAACTTCCTACCGAGGTTTGTATACTATTTTATTTACAACCATCATATTTCGATCAAAATTAATAAATATCTGTTCCTAAAATATTATATTTAACGATACAAAGAACGCGTTTGTCTCAAAATAATCAAATAGATATATTGTTACCGCGACTACGGGGCATACAATTGTCACCAATATGAGTAAATGTCAGATAAAGTCAATAAATGTCAGATGAGATTGGATATTAAATTCGCGAATTATAAATTGGAAACCATGTCTTCCGAAGAAGAATTTATGGATTCTACCCCACCAGAAGTACGACAGGTATTATAAAATTTGTAAAAAGAAATGTTTTTTTTTAATATAAAAACCATTTATCTAGATTAGATCAAAGAGGGCGGGAAATGAGGGTGGGAAGTGAGGGCGGGAGGTAGAGGTATGTAATGTGACACTTCCCAACCTTCAACCAGGGTAGGGGATCTCTGAAGGCGCGTGGGTGCTGCCACATAAAGAGTCCCGTCAGTACTAAAATTTGTGATTTAATGAAAACTGTAGCACCGTTAGTAGTAGTTGCAGATTCTTCAAAAATATATATTAGCGCTGACATCCTAACCTGAGAAACATTGACAACTGCTTATTTGTGTGTGTGTTGAGTATTCGTATTTGGTTTTTATTATTCATAGTGCGACTTTCACTTTAAGAGACAATGTCAAGAATATGTTTTCTGAAAGACTGTAACGTGAGGTGCACACGGTAAGCTTTATCTTCATTGAAAAACATGTTCCATTAAATAGAAAGTGACAGAACTAGTAGTTATTCTTCCATACAACTTTGAACTTCTCAGCATCATTGTTTAATTACCAACATTTATTTTTCTTCATGTTTGTCATTTAAATATGTACAAAACGTTCCATTTATTGTATACTTTTTTAAATAATAAAATATATAAACTTGATGACTTTGCAGATATATTGATTCGAATGTACTCATTATTACGGACTCATTAAGCGCCCTACAGGGATTGAAATAAATATATCCCAATCATAACCTCTTATCAGAAATTAAAGAAGATTTACAGAATCTGGTACTGAGAAACAAGGAAATAAAATTTCTCTGGGTTCCATCGCATGCAGGAATCGAAGGCAATGAGAAAGTGGACCAAATAGCTAAAAATTCAATTACAAATCCCACAATTAATATCACTTCTTTCATTCCTCTAACAGACATTAAAATCACCATCAAGGACCATATTTATAACACCTGGCAGCAATTGTGGAACGTGAACGACGCAAAGCTTAAAGAAATCAAACCTCGAGTGAGATCAAAGCTACCTCTTCCACGAGGAAGAAAAAACCAAATCATTATCAACCGCCTACGTATTAGTCATACAGCATTGACGCATCTTCACCTCATTACAAAAGAAGAACCACCAAGATGTAATTGTAACATACAACTTTCCTTCAACCATATCCTAACAAGCTGTCCACAGTACCATCAAGACAGAACGATAGCACAATTACCAGAAAAAATTGAAGATTCCATTGTTTTAAAAATGGACAATGTGTTAAACTTCCTAAAGAACACTACCTTATTTAACAAAATTTAAAATCTATGTTTGTATTTATTATCTTTGTATAATTTATATTACACCCCCGCTAATAACCCTAACGGTTGATGCGGTAAATAAATAATAAAAAAAAAACTTGATGATTATTGATTTATTTTTCACAATTCAGATATTATATGATCCATTTTTTGACATTTCATTTAATTCACTTGACTTTTCATTTTTATTATTTTAATATCAATCTAATGTTGAGTAACTTCAAATGAAATATCAAAAAATGGATCGTAAATGTCATTTTGCAATAAAAGTACAGTAATTTTGAATATACCGCAAAAAACTGTATGTGGGATCTTTTTTTTCGGCTGTTAGCGGAGTTCACAACCTGATTTGTGCCAAAGGTACTGACGGGCATCTCAAGGTAGCGCCACCCGTATGAATAGAGGGCGCCACGGGTCAGTTTCCCATCTATAAGTATTTTTTTATCTATGCCTTCAACGAGGTTAGTAATGACAGTATTACATATATGGTTGTAAATAAACGTTATATTTAACTCGGAGTAAATAACACACAGCATGCGCTATCGGAATTTGCAATATCTCTTTATTATCAAAAACGTTGTGGAATTTTTTGATAAACAGAAAGCTGCCGGTGTATGGTCATATAATCTATATTACTTGGACATGGACACGCCCACCAGAGCTCATGATTGCTTCTGTCGACTGTATTGACTAATGTACACCACGAATTCAGGCATATCACAATATTAGTGCTTAGATAAGATAATAATAGTAATTGTACTAGGTTTTATAGTTTTTATTATCAATAGAAAACTAATTAACTCACCTATAATAGGACTGTGGTTTTCTATAGAGAACTGAATCTCTGTGGGTATTCCCTTGTATACAATTTCCAATGGACAAAGAATAGGAAAAGTAGTTTGCTTTGTTCGAATTTGAATATCGAAATTGATAATCTCATAGCTAATTATACAAATATCTTCAATATTAGTATTGAACTTCGTATCCATAGATATTAGAATTAACATTGATACATAACTAAGCGGACCCTAAAAATAAGTAACAGAATCAGTAAATCAATCTAATTCGCAATTATTTCTAAGTTTGGAAGTCTACTTACTGCTAGGATAAAATAAAAAAATTTGAGAAATTTAAATTTCATTAAATTAAGGAGCCTAACGGATCATTTTATGAATTTATTCACAGTTTCATTCAAATAAATTGTTGTTTCAGTAGCATGTTATCAATAGATGTCAAAGCTAATAGTAGAATACTATAATAACGCCTTAAAGAGTCTTTGAAAATCAAATAACAAAGACCATTCACTGCGAAGAAACAACTATTATACTTTCTTGGCTATATGCGATGAAGGGCACTGACTTGCACTTTAAAACTAAACGGGGCTGGTATATCTGCAAGGTAGAGACTAGGAGACATGGATACTTAATAAGGAAAACTAGGAAATTTACGAAACCTGTCCTTGAAATTGTTTATCTAAGTAATTTGCTTTTTTACCGCAGCGTCGCGCATTGCAACTCCAAACCCATTTAAAACAGTATCAACCTCACTTTTTATATATGACAGTAGTCAAACAGTGAATATCAGGGTAGAGGATCTCTGGAGGCGCGAGGGTGCTGCCACTTGGGGAGTCTCGTCAGTACTAAAATTTCTAATAAGAATGAAAACTGTAACGCAGTTGCAGATTCTTCCACAAATATATATCAGCGCTGGCATCCTAGCCTGACAACTACAGACCAACGTTTTACGACGTGTATCGTGAGCTGTCCAGTTTTTTAAAACTATTTTGCTTATTTGTTTGTGCGTGTTGAATATTCGTAGTTGGTTTTTATTGTTTATAGTGGGACTTTTACCTTAAGAGTAAGAGACAATGTCGTAATGTAATGTTAGGTGCACCTGGTAAAGTTAATCTTTATTGAAATTTCATTGAATAAAAAGTGACAGAAGTAGTTATTCTTCTATACAAATGAACTTCCCAGCATTATTGTTAAATTCCTAACATCTATTTTTCTTCATGTTTGTCATTGAAATATGTGAAACGTTTCATTTATTGTATACTTTTTTTATTGAATAAAATATATAAACTTGATGATTATTGCCTTATTTTCCCCAATTCAGGCAATCTATGTTCCACTTCTTTTAATTTTACCTGGCTTTCATTGCTATTATTGTAATATCAATATAAGGTTGAGTAACTTTAAATGAAATATCAACAGAATGTACCGTAAATGTCATTCTGCAATAAAAGTGAAGTTCTTTTTCGGCTGTTAGCGAAGTTCACAATCATTCGATTTGTGTTATAAGTACTGCCGGGACTCTCAAGGTGGCGCCTTTATACAAAGAATAATTCGTGAAACTAATTTAAAAAAATTAGGTAGGCCCCTCATACAGAAAATATGCAAAAGAAACTATCGGACAAATTAACATTACCTCAAATCATAAAAGACTACCCTGGTGGAATAGTGAATGTGAAACAGCAGTTCGACAAAGTAAAGCAGCCCTAAACAAATATCGCCGAGCTAAGAACACTGAAAACCTAATTAACTTCAGAAAACTTAAATTCATAATTAAAAATAGCAAAAAAGCTTCTTGGCAAAACTATGAATCATCAATTACAATATGACCTGTGGGAAGATGTGCCCGGTGAATCATAGCCAATACTCCATCGGTAGAAACAAAACACAGTATAGCATAATAATCTGCTTTGCAGTTTTTTAATTAAGCCACAATATTAAATTATTCATTTCAACGTTTCAGTAGCGTTCCAGGTACCGTTGCCAAGATAAAATGAGTAGAAATTAATTTTATCCCTATCTGACACAACGGAAAAAATTTGACAACTAGACAATCAAAAATATTTTGAAGTAAAATTTTGTTATCATAGTAGATCATAACTCTGGCAAAATGTGAAATGGAATATTTCATTTTATGACATTCGAACGATATGATAGTCTACCAGAAATGGAATCCAGTGAAGTGCACGTTCCAGGCACGGTTTTTTAATTGGGATATCGCGCTTTTTTCGCTTATATTGGAAATGTTAATTAAAACGCGTTTCTTGTTACTTTTTTGTGTATGATTATTTTTGTTTTCAAATACATAGATTTATAAAAGCACAATTCACTCAAATTAAAACTGTCATAAAATAACTTAAATATTAGTTTTTCGAGCAATTACTAGCAATATAAGGGTCACACTTTATCCAACTAATGTGTATAATTTACAAACTAGCCAAAAATGCTAGCTAATTTGCTTAATTTCTTTGTGGTTTGAGTTCTAGCGATAAATTTTGTATAGTTTATAAACTAGCTGGATAGTATACAAACCAGCCATCACTCGTAGCTGTTTTAGTGAAAATATGATTTTTTATTTAAATAACCAGGCGGTTGGATAGTTTGTATACTATCCAGCTAGTTAATATACCAGCCAAGTAAATACTTTAACCGTAACATTATACATTTTATTTACAATCATCATATTTCGATCAAAATTAATAAATTCACGCTTCGTTCTGAACACACCTAGAATATTACATTTAACAACTGTCACCAATGTAAATAAATATCTTGTAATAAGAATTGTAACATTTTTCAAATTCAATGAAAGTTATTAAAAAAAATAATAGTACCTATCTAATACACACTATTCTTGTCTCCAAGCTAGGCGGTTCTATACATTAGCAAGGTACCTACTTTTACATTCTCCGCGTGTTACATTGTAACGAGTTATTTTTTTTGTTATAGATATAGGGTTAATTTTCACCACTCTAGATATATTATAACTCGTTACTTACATTCCAACTCTATTTTCTTTTATCAAATTGATTTTCATTTACTTTTAGGTATATTGTTTTTTTTTTGTATTTTTAGTATAAGGCCGGAGGTACGTAAATGAATTCTACCATGAAATTTAGTAGTTTCTAAAGTTAAAATTTTTCAATCGAAAAGGACATTTGGTATATATGCCATTTATTTAATTCCGAAAGACGTCTGGTATATGACAAATTTTTTGTGGTATCTAAATTTTACTATCGAAAATGAGGATATAAATAGCAGAAGAATTGATTCTTGCTAGCTAGCGAGCTAACGAGAGACTGCTGACGACTGACCGTACAAAGAGACCGCTAACCGCTGACCGCTAGGGAGACCGACCGCCGATTTACCTTTTACCTTTACCTTTACCGTTGAATGCTGCTAATTTTTGAACGTAACGTGTGTGTCCCAAGTTTGTGCTATTCCGATCCGGTTACCGGACTATATTTTTATTAAAGACAGTAATTCTTTTTTAATGTGGTGACAAAAGTGAACTCCGACACCGAAACCGACTTAAGAAGGTAAACATATTTTTATCACCGCTTATTTGAAAATTTTCGTGCCTCCGTAAAATAGAAATATTTTGATATTTTCATGGAAATTTCCGTACCGGTTATTTTTTTGTTGTTGTTGGAAAAGTTGTTTTGTTTGAGATTTGAATAAATAAATGTAACTTTGTTTTAGAAAATGTGTTTTTGATTTCAATTGCGAAGTTAATTGGTTTTTAACTATTCGCCGGGTTTATATTAAGTTTACATTTTATTTTCTTCACAAGTCATTATTAATATACAATTAAGATTTATGTGAATTGGTGCATTTTAATTATATTCAGGATCTTTCGTTTTTACACTGTGTGTCAAAACTAGTGGTACCTTTTATAATTTTTTTTGAGTTTGCCGGTTTGCTTTCGATTCAAGGGATAATCAGATTTGGAAGTGGCCTAGCCATAATTTAATTGATTACCCGGCAGATTTAAATCGTTGTTTTCCAGTTCCGTAGTACCTTTCTGATATAATTTTTTCTTAACAATAGTTTGCCGGTTTACTTTAGATTCAAGGGATAATTACAAGATTAAACGAACTTACCTAAGTGAAGTTCAATCTTGATTATATGAAGGTCTCGTCGAAGTAAATAAGTATATTGTAGTACCCTTATCTGCATGCTTACGGTCACACATTTTTAAAGTCCAGAGTTCAACATTGTATTTCGCTTCTCTGCCATTTCCTGATCACCGCGCCCTTCTGATTTCAGTCTATTTAAAGTGTTCCTTATGTTGTTGTGAATTGGGTTTGGGGTTGGGAGGGAACTTATTTACTTCGACGAGACCTTCATATAATCAAGATTGAACTTCACTTAGGTAAGTTCGTTTAATCTTGTAATTATATTCGGTCTCGTCTCGTAAATAAGTATATTGTAGATGTTTAAAGTAATAACAACAACATAGCAATACTTATACACATATAATGTAATAACATTACCATTGAAAAACCATTTTAATAACATAAATCTAACAAAGAAACTATTAGGAATGATATAATATAATATATAGGTATAATACAGAAATTTATAATAATAATGAACATGAATTTGGCTTATGAACTAAGTATAGTTTCAGCAAAGGTTTTTCCATTATTTATCAATGGCCTGTTGTAAACTCTGGCAAACATTTTTGAATTTTGAGACCACCCTGCCGCAAGCCTTATGCTATCAAAATTTAATCCTTTTCTGGAAGCCGCCGAGGTGGAAGCATGTCTTACACTGTAGGGCGTGAAAATGCTCGTATCAATTCCGCTGTTAATAAGAATATTTTTAATCCAACGTCCTAGCGTTTGAGAAGACGCTTTTTTATATGGCTTCTTAATTGTAATGAAAAGAGAAGTTATATTTCCTCTGATAGGTTCTGTACGTTTAAGATACTCTAATAATGTATTGGCTACACATAAATTAGTATCATCTTTGAAATAAGGCAAGCGTAAAAATGGTTGAGGCTTATTTCTACCCGATGTTTTTATTCTTGACCCAATTTTGATGTCTATTTCCTCAGCTTGACGATATATGCCTTGTATGTCAATAAGAGCCAGTGTTTGTAAACGTTGTCCCGAAGCTAAGGCCAGCAACGTTACTAATTTATGTGTAAGCAGTTCTAAAGTTATATCAGCATTGTTTTTGAGTTTCAAGTAATTTAGAACTATGGCAGGGTCCCATGTATTCTCATATTTAGGCTTACTTGGTCTCAACTGATATACGCCTTTGAAAAACCTTTGCATTCTAAAGTCCAGTGCCAGGTCAGGTCCCGCTATTTGCGCTATAGCTGCTCTGTAAGAATTTAATGAGCTATAAGATGAACCCCTATTAAAAAGTTGAGTTAAAAAAGTTAAGACATCTGAAACTGAGATTGAGAAAGGATCTAACTTCCTATTGCTACAAAAATCCCACCATAACCTAAGTCCAGAATTGTATTGTTTCTGTTATGGAGGACATACAAATTTCCAGTGCTTCTTCAGGAACATCCCCTTTGAGCAAAGCTTGCCTGATAATCGACCTCCCATTAGAGAAAGCTTGTTGGCTAGGGGGTGAGGAGTTTTGCTAAAAGAAAGTAAATACTGGTCAGGAGAAAAAATAATAGGTTCATCTGTTAGGAGTGATTTGAAAACTGGGTACCAGGGTTGAGAAACCCAATTCGGTACAACCATTATACCTTCTGCTTGATCAGATATAATTTTCTGAAGTGTTTTTGGAATTATTGAAAACGGAGGAAATGCATAAAAATTAAATGTTCTCCAATTTACTGTAAAAGCGTCAATTGCATGTGCATCCGGGTCTCTTTGCCACGAAATGTATTTTTTGCATTTGGTGTTTACTCTAGTAGCAAACAAGTCAATTTCTGGTGAGCCCCATTTTGTGACTAAATTCGAAAATGCCCAGCTGGCTAAACTCCATTCCGTTTCCAATTTAATCTTACGTGAAGCTGTGTCAGCCTCCAAATTGTCGACAGATTTTATATACGAAGCTACAATATATAAATTCCGCTTCTCGCACCATTGCCAAATTGTGCGGGCAAGATTATTCAGCTTGGGAAATTGGACGCTTCCCATGCGATTTATATATGCCAATGCAGTGGTGTTATCCACTCTGCATAATATTGAGACGTTAGATAATTCCTTAGCGAAACACTTAAGGCCGAAATAAACAGCTAGTAGCTCACGAAAATTTATATGTTCTCCTTTTTCCTGATCGGACCAGAACCCCTGAGAACTCATTCCACAACAAACAGCACCCCAACCGATATCCGACGCGTCCGAGAATATTTCCAAGAAATAACTATTATATGACAACAAGTTGTTACTGACAGGAACATTCCGAATCCACCAATTAATTTCATTATGTAGGTTTTTGGAAATATTCAAAGACCGGTTGTAATTCCCTTTCCCATTTTTCAGTGCTAGGAATTTTTCTCTTTCAAACAATTTTGTATATAAATATCCATACTTAATGGCTGGACAGATCGATACCAACTTTCCTGTTAATTTTGCTAACTCTCTTATGGTACATATTTTACGTTTTAAGAATAGTTTGAATTGTGATAGTAATTCGTGAATTTTTTCTTCCTGAAGGGAAATAGTCATGTTTATAGAGCTGAACTGAAAACCCAAAAACGTACATATTTGCTGAGGAATCAAAACACTTTTCTTAAAGTTTATTATAAAACCCAGATATTCCAGTAACTTAACAGTTTCAGAAACATTAGCTAGACATTCATCATAAGAGTCACCTAGCAATGAAAAATCATCCAAATAGACAACTGACACATAGCCTTTTCCTCTCAAAAAGGAGAGGAGTGGTTTTAATAGTTTTGTAAAAACCATAGGTGCACAATTTAAGCCAAAACAGAGGCAATTATATTCATATAGCTTGTCCCTGAAAGAAAATCTGAGGTATTTTCGATGGTGTTTGTGGACTGGAACCATAAAATATGCATCCTTTAGGTCCAATTTACACATGAAGGAGTAAGGTTTTATTAAAGCGGAGGCTATTTTATAACCCTCCAATTTAAAATGATTTGTGCTAACATATTTATTAAACTTTTTTAAGTTTAAGATTAACCTACTAGTGCCATCTTTTTTAGGAAGAACAAATATGTCGGAAATAAACTGATATTTACATGGCAATGTCTCCGAAATAGCTCGTATGTTGAGCAGCATCTTAATATTATCTTGAATTATTTTCTGTTCTTTCATCGACCATTTGTGTCTACCTGGGAGTTTGGTCTGTAAGGGTTTGGATATCAGAGGAATTCTAAAACCTCGCAACCACGATAAAATACGTTTATCACTAGTAAATGATGTCCAGCGATCAACAAAAAATTTTAAACGGCCTCCATATTGACTCACCCTCAATGTCGCCGATATATCTTGTAGACCCTCTCCCTGTCTTGTGGCTGCGATTTCTTGGTTAGGTAGTGATTTTGATCCCAGGTCTTCCCTTGACGTTGACGGTTTTGGGGAGCTTCTTGGAGTTTGCGCCTGCCCTGTTTCGCTCCCTGCTGACGTTGGGGCAGGCTCCTGAAGTTTAAACGTGGTCCCGATTTAAACTTTGATGGATTACCTATATTTTTCCCTGGCATGGACCTTACATTCTTCAATTGACTAGATGAAACCTTCAGTTCTTTAGCTGCTTTTAACCTTCCTTCCAAATCCTCGCCAAATAGCCAGTTATCCAAGGGGGATTCAGACAAAGTACCTTTCCAATATTTATTTAGATCATATGTTACGAGTTCCCTCCTTGATACAGATTCAGAATGTATAACGTCAATCAACAGACGCCCTGCATCATTCAGGGTCTCTATATAGTACTTCACTTTCTCATCTTCTTCTTCCCCCTCACCTTTCTTTTCCAATACTTTCGTCATTACCTGACCCATGGCCGATAAACTTGCTGCTAACCTTGATTGTATGTTTGCCAGTTTATCATCTCTGCGCTCTACCGATTCATGGATGGCTTGTTTAACTATAAGATTTAATTTAGGTGGTCCTAATGAGGTGCCATTCTCTGGAAGGGGGTATTTTTCCATTAACTGATTTAGGACAGGTTCTTCAAGCCCGTTTTTTGCAATATGCATCCATCTTTCGGCAATTTCTGGTTGCAGAGGTTGACCCACGACAGTTTTATTACCAACTTCATCACCTAAAACTGCTAGTAAACCTTTGTCTAAAGGATGTGGTTCCTTATGACTTTCACTTTTTCCAAGTGATGTGCTTGGCGCCTCGCCATCATCATTATGAACTGCTCCTGGAAATTAAAAGTTTCCCTTTTTAATCACCCATTGTGGTGAACCTTGCTCAGGAGGTAGGCAATTAACCTCTACATTCCTAAGGGTAACCACCAACGTACCCTTATAAAGTCGATTGATTGCCACAATACCCCCAAAATGGTCGGTACATATAAGTATTCACCAGTAATACTTTTCACACCAGGACAGAGTAACCACCAACGTACTCAGTCATATGACATTTATATAAAAATGTAAATTCATGGGAATAAAATAAAATAATACTTTTCACACCAGGACAGAGTAACCACCAACGTACTCAGTCATATGACATTTATATAAAAATGTAAATTCATGGGAATAAAATAAAATAATACTTTCACACCAGGACAGAGTAACCACCAACGTACTCAGTCATATGACATTTATATAAAAATGTAAATTCATGGGAATAAAATAAAATAATACTTTCACACCAAGACTAAGTAGCCACCAATGTACTCAGTCATATTGCATTTTAGTGAACATTTTATTTTTAAAACATAATAAAAAAGTGGAATATTTTGTTTTGTTTGATATGATATCGTATCTTAATTACCTGTAATGTTCGCATTAAATTCGACCTCGGAACTATGGGAAGAATAGTTATATCCCTCTTCGTCTTTCTCATAGTCGGAAATAGTAAACTCCTCTTCTGAACTTGTCACCTGGATGCGCCGGTCCTTACCTTCCAGAGCTTTTAGACGCTTATCCATACGTCGAAGTAAGCTAAACATTGGGTCTTCCAAAGGGGAACGACGTCTTTTACGTGATTGGAACGGCATTTTTATCTTACGCACTATTCACGACACGATTGATGTGAGTCGTACCGCACACAAATAAAGACTGAAATCAGAAGGGCGCGGTGATCAGGAAATGGCAGAGAAGCGAAATACAATGTTGAACTCTGGACTTTAAAAATGTGTGACCGTAAGCATGCAGATAAGGGTACTACAATATACTTATTTACGAGACGAGACCGAATATAATCAGATTTGGAAGTGGCCTAGCCATAATTTATTTGATTTCCCGGCAGATTTAAACATTTTTTTTTTAGTTCTCAGGTACAAATTTTCAACACATTTTGTTTGTTGGTCGGAAAAATATTTTGCCGGTTAAATTTAGATTCAAGGGATAATCAAATCTGGAAGTGGCCATAATTTATTTGATTACCCTGCAGATTTAATAGCAGGAAAACGCGTTACAACATATGTAATAAAATTCAGTGGCGCTCTAAACCTAATAATGACATTGTACTCTAATTTCCGCTACACTTAGTGTATGTTGAATTTCCAATGTATATGTGACGTTATGTCCTTTTTAACTATATTGTGCAAAAATATGGAAAATTAAAGTATGTGACAAGAGTGACAAATGAACCGTTGTCGATTTATCCAAGATCAAGCAGTTTTTGCCTCTCACAAAATTGATAAGAAATAGTTTATATAAGAACCTCCTTTTTAAGTGTTTATATTAAACTCAGTAGTTTTAAAAGTGAACAACAATTTTGAACTCACTTCCTTTTTTGAAAAAGAGTATAACAGTAGGTACCCACAGTACTCCTGATTATAAACTATGATTTTGTACTCCAACTTAGTTTTATTACAAATTGATAAATTTCGTAAATAAAAGTGGAAGTACAATTTTATGTTTAATGTGCTATATTCATGTATTTTTGATGAGCTTTCGGAATAAAATGGAAGAACTATCATCATTTTTAATTATTTCATCTTAATTTTTACTTACCCTAATAGGTATTTCGTAAAACAGTTTCTTAAACCCACCAGGATTGCACACTCCGTGAGTGCAGCCTCGCACATGAGGTTTCCTTATTATTTCCATGTAAGGAGGCACATCTATATTATATTCAACTTCCAAAATTGTCCATGATAATTTTTTAAAAGAATCATTTCTGATGTACAGTTCTTTTCGAACCTGAAGGCCAAATGGCAATATACCGAAGTTGACAAAGGGACAGGAGAAGAACATGTTTGATTTGTATTCAGGCGGAGAACTTGTCTGTTTACAGGAGCACCTAGAAAAATTTTTCAAAATTACATTTTATTTATTCATCAACTAACTTGTACCCGTAACATGTCCTTGTAAATCGTTAATAAACAAAAAATGTGAATCCGTAACTTATCTTACTGGAATAAGCTGAAGCGTGAAATTGATTTATGAAATTTGGGCGGTTTGATACAATCAAATATACAGGGTGAATCTCGACTAACGGGACGGTGGTTTATAGCGAAACGGTGGAAGTTTTGAAATGTTTGTCACTTAAGTAGTTTGTACATTCGTATAAGCTACATTTTAAAACTATTTTCAAGTAAACAGGATGTTCCAATAAAGTGTGGCGTATCAAAGTTATATTTTTTCTCATGAAACACCCTATATTTTATTGCATTTTCTGATTTCCCCTGAAAAATAAAATATTTTTTCATAATGAATCCATATACCTAAATACAGAGGGTTCCGAGTTATGCTGGCTTTTTTAAAAATATGAAAATTTCGAAAAATATTAATAGTTGGACACTCGTTAATCATGTTTTTCGACCTTATTCATGTGAGCGTGAGAATGCTCAATGCTTCATGCTCAATGATTCATGCTCAATGATCAATTTTGCCCATAACAAAATTTTGAATATCTATTACCGCATATCTATGACATTCGTGAAGATTTTTGAATATATTGAGTATTGTTATGATGTATTTATTTATTCATACCCAACAATACAGGGTGGCGCACCGAAAACGAAACAGATGCATTTACTGGCAGATGATTCCTTTTTAAAAAAATCCCTCGGACCCGTCGATTTTGTTTTCGAGGGGGACACAAAATTGGCATAAAATCACAGTAACATTTGCAGCCCCCTAAGCGGGGGTGGCACCATCCCTAAAATCTTAAATGGAAAGGGGGGTCGAATGATCTGGTCTTTCAACTCCCTTTACAATGATGTAAATTGAAAGACCTTTTAAATGATGGATCATTCGACCCCCCTCTCCATTTAAGATTTTAGGGATGGTGCCACCCCCGCTTAGGGGGCTGCAAATGTTACTGTGATTTTATGCCAATTTTGTGTTCCCCTCGAAAACAAAATCGACGGGTCCGAGGGATTTTTTTAAAAAGGAATCATCTGCCAGTAAATGCATCTGTTTCGTTTTCGGTGCGCCACCCTGTATATCTGGAATAGGTCGTCACTGACAATGAAAATATGTTTAGCTACTTTTTGAGAAAAAAAATTCAACATTTTATCAAGACGCTCAACGTGATTGCCATTGGCAAGAAAGTAGTTGTCATTACTTTTATTCCAAAAATGTTTATCAGCGATTCTTAGAGTCATCCATCATTTCCCAATTTTCCTGAACGTGCTTATCTTGATATTATACTATCACCTAGTTTTATGTGATTTATGACTTCACTAGTCAATAGTAATTTTCGATTTCAATTCAGTTCAATTGTTCCTACTGGTGTTCCTTGATTTAAATATTCTCAATTTTTCATCACGAGGACACTTTAGAACTAAGGTGCAAATAACTATACCACAAACTATCAATTAACTCAAAGAACGAACACCCATTGAAATCGTAAGAATAATGCCGGAAATTAGCAAACCAACACTCTTTCGATTCATTTCGTCTGAAATATAAAGCACAAAAAAGTTTCCATGTGACTTTTGTGATTTTGTGTTTGTGCTATAATATACTTACTGAAAAAACAAATTTTATTTTGGAACTGGTTCGATATAGGTAACTCGTTTCAGTTATTTTCGAGTCGGAAAATGATTGGGGAGGCATTTTCACAATGAAAAAACAAAAATTTTTCCTCAAACTGGTTTCAGCTAAAAAAAGTTTACCCGTACGTTGTTTCGGTACTTTACACAGTAGCGCCCATTTCTATATATGTCAAATTATTTTATGTTCGTTCGTTACTGACTTTTATTTAATAAAGAAATTAAGTGTCGTGGACAATGTATAGTATTCTACTCGCAATTTATGGCCAATATTCACTCGGGCGACAAACGTCATCCATCGTGAATAATGGCTATCATAAATTGCTTGTTTAATAATATACTATAAAATTCGTTAACAAACATATTTCCACAATATCTGTCATCACACATAGAGCCGAGACATTTGTCAATATTTTATTTCCAAGTCACTTTTAGAAAAAAAAAACACAGAAAAATATGATGTGTGATGTTTGAATATAAATAACCGAATAACAGGATATTTAACAACTAAAATAAAAATAGAGTAGCCTTTGTTCTTCTTAATGGTATACTTAAACGTGCCTATAAAGTTTCATCTAAATGGTTTGACCCGTTCCGGAAATAAGAATGAAAGGACGGACAGTCCAATTTCATAATATATTAGTATATGCAACCACAAATTTCAATATTTATCAGGTTTACAGTAACAAACCATACTGATTGACCGCTGCAGAAGAATTACATGATTTTGGCACTTTGATGACGCCAAAGTACATTCGTTATAAATAGTGTGTAGATGGGAGTATATTGTTCAGCTTTTTTAGAGAATTTATTATTAATTCGAATGGAAGAGATTACACATCAAATAGTTTGTATAACTGACCAAAAAACAAATATTTTCACATGAATGGTTTTAATATGGGCTTTGGTTGAGGAAATTAATTTAATGGACTTACTGGAGTGAGTCTTCTTCCTTTTCTATTGACATACACACTTCGATTTCTGTACAAAGAACATCAACTGCCTACAAACACAAATAATACTGTTTAAAATTGATTTAATAATAGCTGTTTTCGCGGAGCACATCCTGAACGTATTCGGAGGGACTACGCATGCGCAATTAAAATTTGAGTGTTCGTGGAGTGCTTCAGAATGTGTTCAGGATAAAAAATCCCGTGTTCGAGGAAGACTTAGATTCAATTTCGAGCATGCTCGGAACGTGCTCGATGAATCCTAGGATGATAACTGGGATTTTTTGTTCCGAACAGATTATAACCTCAAAATTTTGGTTGTATGCGGTTGTATGACTTTATAGTGGTTTGATTACTTTTTAATTTGCGTTTGAAACTTTAAAAAACTTTTGGATTATATATATTTTGATGATAAACAGTGTTTGTTGAGTTGTTTGGTTTTTTTTAGTTTTACTTTATTATAGACCTCGTTTTCAAGTTTTATTTTATAAACAAATTTGCTAAAAGGTAAGGTTTTTATTCATAATTAGCCTCCAATAAAAGGTTATTCTTCTTTTTTGCACATTTTGTGTTAACTCAACTTCATGTCACTTCAAATTCGCGTTCGCGCTACCTTTAAAATTCGGAATGAGTCTGTAGGCACGCTTGCGGATTAAAGAAATCCAGTATGTACTCGGTTTGTGCTCTGGATGTGTTCAGGATTAGCTCCGCGAAAATAGCTAATAATTATGCACAAAGCATCGTACTTCACTTAGTGCTTTTCCACTAATATTCTCCCGCTCTATTACGATAAAATCTTCATTTTCCTTTAAACTGATTAACGGAATATTGAGAATGTAAAAACTGAAAATAAATAACATCATACATTCATACAGGGTGCTTACAAATGACACAATTAACGTTTGCATGTAGAGTAGATACCTCTCCTAAAATTGAACAAAATGATATGAGGATTGAAGGATGCAGCTTATTCACTTTTCGAAATACCTGTTGATAAATCTAAATGTTGTATCTTCTGTATGTTCCTTGTGGTATATTATTCATTCTTTTTTTAATTTCTTGGGAAATTAAACCACAATATTTTTAAATTCTTTATTTCAACGTTTCGGTAGCGTTCCAGCTACCGTTGTCAAGAAAAAATAAGGATTGTCTAGTTGTCAAATTTTTTCTGTTGTGTCAGTTAGGGATAAAAATTAATTTCTACTTATTTTTTCTTGACTGCGGTAGCTGGAACGCTACCGAAACGTTGAAATAAAGAATTTAAAAATATTGTGATTCAATTTCCCAAGAAACTAAATGTTGTAAATGAATTAATAAATTGATTTGACTGTTGGAATGTTGTTTTTAAATGTAATATTGAGGGACAAACATTTTCCAATAGGCTCCTTGCAGATAATTTTTTTATTGCATTAAAATGATCAATAGGGAACTTGCCCATTTTTTTTTATTTTACTAAAATGTGTGTTTATATATGAAAACACATTATACCAAATATTAGCCCTTAAATCGCAATACTTATTTCACAATAAATAATTAAAGTTGGAATCGCCACCGGGTATATTCAAACGAAGCAAAATGCGCGGCAGCGGCTGTGACGTCACACCGCACCTCGCGCATCGGTAACCGCAGAAACGATTGAAACGATTTGATATTACTAACCTCAAAATGTTCTGACAGCTACATAAAAATATAATTTGACATATATAGAGATGGGTGATACTGTGTAAAGTATCAACACAACGTACCGTTATAAATATATTGGGACGAAAAGTGCGGTCTGACGTCACAACCAATGGCAGCGCGTTTTAAAAGCAGTTCAAATTATTCAAACTTTAACCCTTTGTTTCTCAGGTAATTCAATCGCTATTGGAATTTTTCTTTTTCTACGGAGTTCCTTATGATAATATCTTACGATTTTAATTGTTTTTAAATGATTTTATTTTTTTGGCAAGTTCCCTATTATACGTAAATATCATCCCACAGGAATATTTTCAAATTTTGTTTGATATTAAAGTCGTAATAAATAATTGAAATTCAAACGACTAAAATGCCGCCAAAAACACATTTCATGCAACAGTGACGTCACAAGGTACTTATG
The DNA here is from genome assembly GCA_963978555.1 of Galerucella nymphaeae. Classification (NCBI taxonomy): domain Eukaryota; kingdom Metazoa; phylum Arthropoda; class Insecta; order Coleoptera; family Chrysomelidae; genus Galerucella; species Galerucella nymphaeae. The sequence goes on along the minus strand of OZ021706.1, from coordinate 2,554,183 downwards.
CCAAGTTTTGACGTCTATCAAAGTTAATTTGGACGTTGTTTTTGGTGATTTTTTGAGAAAAAATGGTTTATCGGTATTGTATCGTGCCAGGTTGTGGAAGTACAACAATCTCCACTCTTGGAAAAACATTCATTAAGCTACCCATTGAAGAAAAACTCCGAAAAAGGACCCAGAGGTAAATTATCAGATTGTGCCTTTAAAAATCCTTCAGACATCTTAATATTTAAAATTAACGATAAACAAAGAAACACAACAGTAAACACTATTAAACAATAAATTGATGCTAACATATTTCAAGTAAAAATGCTTTTAAAATGGATAAACGGGAAACCAGATTTGAAGTTTACATTTAGCGGACGACAGGTGTACCTTGTGACGTCACGACCAATTTCATTGTGTTTTCGTGTGACGTCAAATTTAAAGGGCTTCGTGAAACTTTCTTATGGAATTCATGAGATAATTTTGAGTACTTCTTGGAAAAAAAAATGTGGAAGGATATTTATTATACTTTAAGAGGTTTTCAGAATACTTTAAGGTAAAAATAAAAATCTATGCAAGAGGCCTATTCTTGATCTAGAAGTGTACATTTGGAAAAATATCTTACTTTTACCCTCTCATTTTTCAAGCCATTGGAATTTGAAGGTATTTTCATTTTATTATCTATTTCTTTATGGTTTACACGTGAAAAACGCAGATCCTATACATATGAACAAATTTGTAGTTTTCAAGATATTTAATGTTTTCATGTCTGCAAGATCCATTTTTAATAATGAAATGAAAAATATATCTTTCTCGTATTTTTTTCAATAACTACCAAACTATCAATGGCAAGAATATGTATCTATCTATCTTGAAGTTATCATGTTGAAAAATTGAATTTTCTATAACTTCAATAACCCCTCAATCATTTTGTCCAATTTAACTTATTTTACCAGAGTTATCTACATGCAAACGGTTTAAGTGTCATTCGAAGACACCATATATTATTAAATCCATATAATCAATGTCAATCATATTCCAAGAAAATCTTACCAGAAAAAAATACTGTGATAACCAAATGTTTTTGAGTCCAGACATATATCAAAGTCAAATTCCGTAGTAGCATATGGCGCTATATTTGCATAGTAGCATTTTTGTGTAATCCAATTCTCTTCTATGTCACCGATGTTATCTGATTTGTTATTTCTAAATTTCCACTCACAATTTAAAGATAGAGCACTAAAAACTCATTATCATAATTAATTGTCTTATCAAACGTGGAATTATTGTTTTTGAAAACTTATTTCGAACATTTCATACATACAGGGTGATACATAAGTAATTGGTGATATTGTAACTCTTCGCTTATAAGTGTGTGATCAATTTTCACAAAGAAAAAATTATTTGAAATGCAATTGCTTTATGCGAAAATATAGATAACATATTTTATAACAGCTCATATGAATCAATCAGCGCCGCCACAACAGTAAAAGTTTCAAGAAAACGGGACAAACTCTTTTTTTATATATTATGGTCACTTGCTTGGTATTTAGTAGTGTAGCATATAATTCGAGGGTATTATTTTTGGACAAATAAAATCAGTGGAAGTATTCTTTGCAGTATTATTCGCCAATATTACAATTACTATTTAGCGACGTAGAAACTGTGAACGTTGTTTTGAGTACACATCATTTTGTATTTTCACGGAAACCGAGCTCGAATAATCTAGAAAATTTGGTTGTTCCGACTATTACAGTGGCAAGTATCGGAAGCGCTCCAGCACCGGCAGTCTTCAAGCATTTCTGGGTGTTGTATGACCCTGATGTTTATGAAGTGGTCTAGTAACTTCCTACCGTTTGAATTTTTCCGTTCCCTGTACAGTCAGCGCGACAGGTCACTTTCGCTGTATAGGAAACGGAATTGAAAATCAAGCACCCCGTTCCTTAGCTGATATGAGCGAAGCGCAGCAATGCCGCACGCGATTAGGCATTTTCCGTGTATTATCTATGATGATTATAACAGAAGTTGGCTGATGTGCGTGATTTGTTTTCATTTATTACTCGCAGAATTAATGTACAACCTACATCTATCACTAGGAGAGTATCTGGGTATAGGGGTGCCAAAGTAATGCAAGCAGGTCGGCCATCCAGCAGCGAGATAAGTTCAAGAAGGAGACCTCGCAAAAAGCGATTATTGATGGTGAAACATCCAACAGAATGCCACAAACGCTGGCAGTGCACATTGAACATTAATTTGGATTGCTATAATATCATTTATGCTTTATGGCAAGTTACAAAGAAATCCTATATATTTGTAGTTCTGCATGAATAAAGTTCGGTTTGATTTTATTAAGCTGTCTCTCCTTCCGACTGAGAATCAAAAATGTTCAATAAATTATTTAAAGGTAGATACATATGTGATCGGACACAGGGGCAGTGGAACCTTCGCGCATATCTGCCAGGAATCGGAGTGCTCCATTGTACATTCCGTTTCCTATACGGCGAGAGCGACCTGTCGCGCTGATTGTACAGGGAACGGAATAATGCACCCCGTATGTACTCAGAATTTTCAAATTAGCAAAATAAAATTATATTCTCACCTTTTGTTTCGTACGATAATAGTGAAATTTTTGATAGACTTATTATAAACGTGGCCAAGATATATGGTGAAACCCTCCTCATTAATTATTTCTGTATTTGCTGGAGGTATCTAGAATAAAAAGGAAGAAAAAGTAGCCAAAATTATCTACTGAAATTCCAAAATTCAGACAGACAGGCATAAAATTGAAATTATGATGAGAAAAAATCCAAACGAATAGGTTGCTTATATTGTATATATTTTCTTTATCCAAAAAATGCGTCAACCACTAGGGTTATTGGCAGTTCAGTATTTACAATAGAGTTACATTATCATTATTATGAATTGTAAATATTGATGGCTTTTATGAAATTCAAGGAATCGTTGTTTGGTCTCTGAGAGCTAACTGTGAGGAGTTGGGGATCTTATGCTGTCTTCGTTGGCTTGAAACTGGGGACATTCTAGGATAATATGTTTAATTAACATATTTTAATTAATTACTTCAGGCACATTGAGGTAGGTCTTCCTTATTTAATATGAACTTGTGCGTTAAGGCCCTTAATCGGGCAGCTTTAATTTGTTCAGCTCTTGTAGTCGGTAGGGAGGGGGCTTCTCTCACAATTGACACTACTCCATGTATTTTTTCTTATGGTTCTGAAGGTTCCATTTATGTTGCCACTTATCTACAACAAAACTCCTGACAGTTGCTTTGTGGTCTTGGTGTATCAGCTCCAATTTTGGGGTATAACTGTTGCTGACTAATTCTTGCTGTAACGTGGAAAAAATGGTTTCACCAAGCGCATATAATACAAACCAATAACAACTCATTTTCATACAAGACATCGATGACAAGTGAAACACAATTTAAAACCTTTTTAAAATGTAGAATGTTAGTGATATATACAACGTATTTTCAAAATAGTTATTCCATGTATTCTCCTTGAGGTGAAAGCATTATTGTTTTTTTTTGATAATTTGAACGACAATATTTTCTATTATGGAATGAAACAATTTTAATTTGTTAAAATTTACATATTTACCTAAACTTGAAGTTGTGACGCGTTTCGTTAACACAATAGCTTTATCAAACGAATGGAGGTATAATGATATATTTTCAATTTATACCAATTTATACGGATATTAACAATAAAATTATGATCTATTGACATGGAAATAAAATAAAAATAAATAACAAATTATTTCATAATTTGGTATGGATCTGCATCAAGTGAAAGGCTCATCTATAATATTCAACATTTTTTATCTTTATTTTAACGTTTACTGTTTTTTTAAATAATGGTGGCCAGCAGTAAGTCTCACTCTCATCCTCACATTGAACGACTGATGTACCAAATCTCGTACATCCATCAAGTATTCTCAATACACCGATGATTTGTCTACTGCCGTGGAAAAAACGTTTCCACCATCCACAAACTTCTGCCTAGTAAATTTGCTGAAAGATAGGGCTAACAATCTACATCTGTCGTTATCAAATTAATCCAGTCATGAAATTTAGTAGGAGATCCCCATTCCGTACACATCTTCAATCTTCGTCAACTGCTGTTAATCATTGCAAAATTCTTAGATTGATTTTTGAATCTCGTATTAATTGGAAATTTTATATCAACAATCATTTAGGCATTTATTTGAAAATACTTAGAGCGGCCGTACACGGACCACATTTCTGCAGTCGAGACAACCACAAAAATGTGGTCAGGTCAACTGCACCTTGCGGTCGAACCAGCGACATTTTTGTGGTAATATGAACCGCACGTGTGGTTGAAGCGACTGCAACCACATCACAGAAAATAGTCTCCATGGCAAACAACTTTTCGATACACTCGTTTAGGTACAAATGACTTCGAACGCGACGACGTAACGCGGTTCATACGACCACAAGAATGTGGTTCGTGTACGGCGGAGTTCGACTGTAAGTGGACTGCAGATGCCCGTTTTGACCGCAGTGAACGCCCGTGTACGTATGGTACAGTATTTCCTATGGGTAGCTTGAGTTCGCCGAAACGCGACTGCAATTCTGTGGTCGGGTCGACCGCAAAATGTGGCTCGTGTACGGAGGCTCTTACTCTTTTCTTCCTTCTTTCATACACTGCCCAAAGTTCTGTAAAAATACCAGCTTTGGTTTTCTATATGTACTCCAATTTCTTAGCCTCTTCCCTCCACCTTAACGTAGCATAAAATCTGTCTTTTAATTTCTTCCTCCATTGCCGACCTTGTAATAATCAATCCGTTTCCAAAACTTTCTATCCCCCTGCTTAGACTGAACAGCTTCATTTATTCAATACCTCACTCCTCCATATTTTCCATACACATGTGTCGCCTAACATAAGAATTATCAAGAAAGCCAAATAATATCACTGATTATCTAGTTATCGATTTTTTGGTAAGGGCACATATGGAAAAACGTAAATTATTTTCCGTCTACCTCTATAAAGTATATTTCCTGACCTCACTGCAGGGAACAAAGTCTTACATTTCCTTCCTAGTGAGGAAAAGTAAAAGTGACGTAATGGTACGTCATCAATGAAATAACATACAACATTGACGACCTATACTATATAATAGTATATAAGTATAAATTTTACCGTTTATTTATAGAACACCCTGTATTTTGCAAAATGGTAGAAATCAGTGAATTGTTATTCCAATTTAACGATTTTTACATTGATTATTTTTTTCACTTGTCAAAATCTGACATTTTGGTGGTTTTAACCAATAGCAATACATTATTCTGGCCAATCATTCGGTATTATACTGATAATTATGCTTCCTCATCGATAAAACCTTGTTTACATCGAAACGTCAAAATTTTACTTTGAATTTGTCATTATTGACAACTAAAAGCGCTTTCAAAAATCCTTTTAAATTGTTGAAAAAAATAATCTTCCCAAATACAACTCGCTCTTCAAATTTTATCACATAATTTTTTATTTTCATCACTCAAACTTGTTTATTTGAGGCAAAAACATTCAAACAAACCGAATTTAGATAAAATCGGTTTGTTTTCATATTTTTGCCAAATAAACAAGTTTTCGTGGAAAAGAAAAAATTATCGATAAAATTTGAAGCACTCGTGGTATTACCTTTGATAATTTGACTTTGACAATTCATAGATACATCTGGAGTGCGTTCATAAACGTTACAGAGTACACATTTCTCACACTTTTTTGACAACCATCGTTCATAAATGAAATTTTTATTACTCTGCAACTACTTTCCTAGCTTTCATAAATATACTTTGACATTTCCAATGTACACATTTCTAGACCGCGGTATGGAGCGTGGTAATATTTTATCCGAGTTTGCACTCTCCAAAAATGTCAAATAAGTCGTAGTTTTTGTGACCGGATAGAAATACAAAGTTTTTAAAAGAACTCAAGAATAATCAATATGGATCAGTACATTTTTTTTCACCATATTCTCAGGATAATTTTTTATTGATATATCTTAAAAAAGAAGTAGCAAAAAGAGAAGAGGCAAGAAAGAAGAGACACGAAGAAATTATAGATGTAAGGAACAGATTCATTGAGGTATTTTCCGAAAAAATGGATAAACTAATAGAAAAAATTCTAACATTTATTAGTTCAATATGTTCTACATTGTTTAAAGTAATATAGGAATTATAACAATAAATAGTATCAAAATTTTGGTTGTACATTTAAGATATTTTAACTGTTTCTGATCTTACTTGGTTGAAATATAATATATAATTTCAAGAGAATTTAACAAATTTATATAAAATTACCCAAGTTCTCACATTTTATTTTAATTAGTACTATTTATTTTTTCAAGAGAAACCATTAACATTTCTTCTTCGTCGTCACTATCGCTCTCATCGTCAATATCATCAAATAAAAGATATTTTGCACCGAGTGCAGCTGCCAATGTTACAATTTTACTTTGGTTTTGGTTCATCATCAAATTTTAAAACTTGACAGTAAATATGTTACCATAATGCGTTCATAAATCACGGGTTACAATGTGCAATATTTCAAATGTCAATCAATTCCATCACAGAGTAATGTGTTACTTTGTACATTCGTTTATGAACGCACCCCTGGTTTTCGAGTTTAGGACAGAAATATTATATACCATGCTATAGTTCATTGACAGATTAACAGCTTCAAAGTAAGTAACGTACTCTATAATATATGTCAACAAAATATAAAATAATATTCAAAGAATAAGTGATTCAAGCGAATTTGAAGATATAAATAATACTTTGGATAGAGATAGGCGGAAAAATCATATGTATAACATGGGAGTAGAATGCTTTTTCCACCCTTGAATGATTACTGCCCGTCGCTAAGCGTCGTGCAGTAAACTTCACCCTTGGGAGGAAAAGTATCATTTTGCTCCTTTGTTATACAAATAGCTATTCAATGACTGAACAATTTATTTTAGGTGAAAAACTTCCTTCAAATTATTTTGGCAAATAGAGTTGGTACTGATACAGCTAGTTTTTGAAGCAAAATTATGAAAAGTATCCAGCGGAAATGACTATAGTCACTAAAAAACTGTACCTACATCCACTTACTTCAATTTCTATCAATCTCTTGGAAAATTCAATCGCATCTCCTACCAACTCAATCTGCTGGAAGGTGTTATTATCACACATTAAATATAATGTTTCTACATGAAGTCCAGCTTTAGTTGGTTGGAATATTGTGCTAATTTCGACTACCTCTCCCTTTTTAATTTTGAAATAAATTGGATACATCCAAAAGCTCGCATTAACTAATTCCATGCAGGAAGATATATCCTAAAATAAAAAAAAAACATATGTTGTACTTTTACTTTAAAAAATGTAATTAATATACGGGATCAACGGAATTTATTCAAATTATATTTTATAATAGACCACAACATATTTTACATATTGAAATATCTTATCAATAATTATTTTTCAGTTTCCGAATATATTTTCATTTAATGTTGTATATAACCCGTTATACCCTCTGACTTCTGACTAGGAATAATTTGTTAGAAAATATCAATTCCGAGTTTTAATTTAAAATTTCAAGTTCCGACTGCGATATGATTGTAAAAATTCATGTTTCCCCACTGTCACGGAATAAGTAGCGCGCAAATCAAACAACCAAGAGAGGTGGAAAGCAGTGGAGACCAGAGATAATATAACACATGGAGACCAGTCTGAATTCATTATCTCTGGTCTGAATCGAGGAAGGCTGGAGAAACTGTGGAGAATTGTTCTGTGCTGGATGTCGAAGTAAAGTCTCTAGCATTGAACGATCCGTTTGCAGAAATATTTTACAATTTTTTTTCCGTTTGATTTGGTATTTTTTCTACTATCGTGTGTAAAGTAGGTACTTTAGATACACTTTCGAGTGCGTAAAACCTTATTTTACGCACTAGTGAAAAAAAAAGTTCCCATATGTATGTAGTTATAGGTATCTGAATGGTATAAGTTGGCGGTGAGTGACATTTCTCTGTGAATTGAATCTGACATTTAAAATTCAAATTGAGATCTTCCGACTATACCTAGGGTAATCAATTGTATTTTGATGTAAGTATTGAATATTTTTAGGAAACTATCATGTTATTTTTCATTATTATTATTATGAAGATGGATCTCTCAGAAGATTACTTCGCAAATAGTGTGGTAAAAATGAAATGATAAAATATTCCGAAAATGTTCTAGAGGTATATTACCTAAGCTTCTGTATTTTGAGTAGTTTGATAAAGTTTTCGATAGTAGAAAAAATATTGTATGTAATTCGTGTGTAAAGGCCTTTTTTTCGACTCATGTGATTGTCACATTCGTCCAAAAAAAGGCTACTTTACACACTAGTTACATAAATAACTATTTTTAAATTTTCAAGATTAAGTAGTTGCTGCGGAGGTAAGACTATGGAAATATAATTTTAAATAAAAGGTGGTTTTTTCAATAATTGTTAGGTAGAAGTTTATTCACTTATAATTGCACAAGAGGTTTGTATTTTATCGGGTAAATTTGGATTGTTTAATGAGAAACTGTTTCCTAGCAATTAGACGAGAACAATTTTATTGTCAACTATTAAAAACGCGACACCGAAGGTGGAGCGTTTTTAGGTTGACAGTTTTTCGAGTCTAATTGCTAAAGGAAACAGTTTAGAAGTTGAACAACACAAATTTACCCGATATCAATACAAACATCGAGTGTAATTCGGCAGGACAATTCAATGAATCGGCTCATTGTTAGTGTTTAGAAATTCAATAAGCTGTTGACAAACATGTCAAATTATTTATCATGGTAACAAATGCATAAGTGAAAAAACCACAAGTGCATTTATCGCTGAAAAAGTTAAAGCTAACTTTTGCTGGTGTCAAAGTGACAATTACACTGAGGCATATGCGATTTTTTATACATGAGTTGAATTGTCAATATAATTAATATTTCATTTTCACAACAAGCATTATACTAATTTAGTAGTGTCAATAGAGAGATTTTAAGCCACATAAAATTTTGACATACGTTAACGCTAAACGTTAAACTGAGCAAGCGCAGTCTTTCCAAAATAGCGGATGTCATTTTTGATTATTTTAGTTTTTGAAGCCATAACCTGTGAACGACGTTATACGTTAAACGTTACTTTTTTGGTGTCACTAACGTCAAATTTTCTATTTGTTCAATTTGATTTGTACACATTAATCCATGACATTAATTGTGGATAATATAGAAAATATAATAAGAGGCCGAAATGATCAAAGGACTAATAGACCACAACTTTAAGGGGCGCTATTGTTCAAATTAGAATATTTTGATAGCATACATCAGACAAAATTAACGTTAAAAATCTGCGTTGATAAGTTAAAACATTCAAAGATGTTTATGGTACATTTTGGAAGCCAAAATATAATTGAGTATTGAAATATATCATTTTAAATCATTTGTGATAAGTTTCAATACATTTTGGATAGTTTTTCATATTTTTTCTTTCATTTATCGAAATAAACATAATACACTTGGCAGTTATGTCAAGCCTCACCGCTTAATAAAGTTTCGGTTATTTCCACGTAAATAACGGAGTACGTTATCGCTTATTAAGGTAATCGGTTATTCTTTTACTACTGCGCATGAGCAGAATAACCGATAACGTATAACGTTGACCAAATAAGTGGCTTAAAATCTCTCTATTGTATACCAATGATATAACGATATCTCGTACCATTAGGTCTCAATAATATTCCTTCCGTATTAATTTTCGTTTTTCAAACCCCGTTCCGGTTGCATTATTAAAGTTTTCCAGTCGTTTTCCTGCCAGGGCTCGTTGGTATTTCAACATGCGACAAATTTTATTTAGGTGAAACATTTAGACCATTGAAAGTCCGAATAAATAAACGCAAAAAGTTTTTCAAAGATAGGGAGTTCCTTAAGTCAGGTATTTGCAAAAATGCTTAGAGAGAGGGGTATCAAATTCAATGGGATTCGGCAAAAATAACATTGAAAGATCCCAATAATAAAAGACAAAAAAATCAAAGGAGGTGCTTTGATACAACTTAATGCAGATAAATGTGTAGCTAGTATTTCAGCTGAATGTAGTCAAATTTGATTGCCAATGCTAGAAAGAGAGATTTTCAATAGTCAATAACCTGCGTTATCAGGATAGCATCATAAGTTTTCATCCAGGTTTTCTTATGATTTATCATTGGAATAGTTTTCAATCGATACACACTTCAATACAAAAAATCACAAAACTGAGTTATACATATTTTGAAAACAAAAATAATCATATACAAAAAAGTAACAACAAACGCGTTTCATTAACATTTCCAAAATAAGCGAAACAAAGGGCTATCCCAATAAAACCGTTCCTGGAACGTGCACTTCACTGAATTTCCTAGAAGACAATCATATCGTTAGAATGTCATGAAATAAAATATTTTTTCTACATTCATGCAAAAAACAACACTTTTGTGAACCACATTTAATGGAAAAAGTGGTACTTTATTGCACTAGTGCAATAAAATATTTTATTGCACTCATCTGTCATTCTTGTGTCAGTTTTGTGATGATTAATGACAAACATAAACATTTAAATTGAATAAAAATCCATAGCAAGTATCTGATCCTGCTTTAATACAACAATAATATATGTATATCTTACTACTTAGTCTCAAGAAGTTACAATTATTGCAAAAATCTTTAATTATTTAAAATTTAAATGGTCAAGGCGAGAACCAGCTATGATTGAGTACTGACAAGGTGGAGGCCATGAAGATACAAAAAAGAAGAACGGGTTGAGTTTAATTAGGTCAGGTTAGGTTCTTGACATATTATATTCTAATTTTCCAGTTTTTGCATGAATTTAGAAAAAAAATTGTATGCAACTCTTGCAAAACGTGTTTTTTGCACTCGACGTGTTGTCCAACTCGGCCTAAAGACCTCGTTGGACAATTTCACGTCGCGTGCAAAAAACACTCACTTTTTGCACTTGTTGCATAAATAACTATTATTTCACATTTTACCAAAAATATGATCTTCTGGGAATGGACCTTAATAAAATTTGACAACAAATTTTTGCAGTCTTAAACTTCAAAATAATACTGATTGTCTAGTTGTCAAATTTTTTCATTGTGTCAGATAGAGACCAAAAATGGAAATGCTACCAAAACGTCGTAAAAAAATATAAGAGCATAATATTGTGGTTTGAGGAAAAAAGAGATAATCCCGTTACAGCTGATCTTTTCTTTGAAATTTCCTCCTCTTTTTTTTCCATATTATTCCATGAATTTCTTTCATGTATTTTTTGTATTGTAGTATATATTGCTGTAGAGTAACATATAAGAAAGCGTTTCCTGTTTTTGTTTTGAATAATTAAATAATAACAATGAGATTGTATTGATAATAATTTAACGACTCACATCAATATTCTTGAAGAACCAGTCATCCTCTGTCATGAAAAAAAACTTGCCCGTCGTTCCTCTATTCTCTAGAATTATAGAAATTAGTACATACTGGCTCACAAGGCAGCTGCCACAATCTATGGTAGAGTTTAGGGCTTCTCTTCGTTTTTCTTTGAATCTGTAATACGGCTCGCTATGTTCCACAAGATTGGTATTGGATTTGAAAACACATGAAATCAATTTTGGTGCATCTCTTGTAGCAAAAATATGGGTATCTACCAATTCTCCTAAATGGAAGTGAAAAGTTATTTATTTAGTTGCCAGATACAAGCAATAGGCCGGACGAACGTTCAAAACGCAGTTAAGTGAGGTGATGCAAGGCGAAAATCTGCGGCACAAACACAAAGCTGCCAAGTGAATCCGTTCAATGTGGAAAAGTCTAATGAGATACCAGTGATGATAATGAAAGGGAAACCAAATCGAAAGAATAATTGTGGGAGGCAATGCGTTGGAGATGGGGCTGAAATAATTGTATTATTTTTCCTCGAAAAAATGAGGATGATATTACGAGTCTAAAAAATTACACAAATATAGACAAAAAACTGCGGTTTAACTGAGATTCAATATGGAGAGACTGTTGTCTATAATCTCCTTTTGCACAATCTCAGCTGATAATTTATTTCGCCCACGCAGTACATTTCAGCCTGCTACTCATCATTCGCTCGGCCTTTTTCTTAACTATTCAAAGTATGTAGGTACATTTGAGGGATGCAGTTTTTCACTACTTATTGTTTTTTTTTTAAACGGTGTGTCTCATTAACACAATGTTTACAGTTTGATATTGGCAAATGTGAAAAAATAAACTCTGATCGTCCACCAATTCGGAATAATATATTTTTTGAAAAAAAAAACATAATTAGCTTGATTACCCAATTGATTTTTGAATCGAATATTATCTCTCAGTGTTCTGAAGACTTTGGGTTTGAAAGTCACAGTGGCAGTAGCACACATCCCAGCTGCCAACCTTTGAGTGTTATTGTTGAACATTATGGAAAAACTTGATGACTTTGGAAAACTTTCCAATCCAATAGCTTGTAAAGTCGGGCTTGTGTTGATAATTTTTATCATTTTCTGAAAATGAATTAGATGATAGTAGTTTGTTTCAAGAAACATTTTTTTGAGAACAGTCTCTGAGAAGTAAACAGCTGAATAAAGTGCTTCACAAAAGATAAGGAAGATTGTGTTTTAACAATTACGATTCTTCAACACCAACTGTTTATACGTATTGAATATGAATCGACTGTTTTCTATCTAAACTGGTTCAATGGCGCATTTAACAAACGTAGGGCATCGTTAATAACTTGTTTTGCGTCAATCTGCTCAGTTACGTTCATATCAAGCATTAACAATTTTGTGAAGCCCATATCTCTACTTTTCTCAAAAATCGAACGTAAGCTAACCTTGTGCAATCTACTGCTTTAATTGAAGCTGGAAGACCAGATGCATTGAAAAAAACTACTACTTAGAAGTTCTCGACGGTAAACAGTCAAATGACTGTTGTACAGAGGTTAGTGCAATTTCTCTCGCGATTCCATTCGCTCGAAATCTACGGAGAAGCCGTAATATGATTTTCACTGACTTGAAAAACGTCCGCAGCTTTTCTCAGAAAACGAATCGCCTCAATAATACAAACAGAACTACTAACTCCATCCGCACCAAGTTTACGTCAAGGCATCCTTCAAAGTTGACTGAATGAAGTGGAAACAAGACTGTGAAATTCTTAGAATACAACAAAAATGAAAGAAACTGCAAACAAATTGGAAGCAACACAATCAGTCAGAGAGCTACAGTCAACATACTACAGACAAAACCTCAGTGAACAAAAAAGATTTGATGATTTTAACATAAATCTAATATTTGTGAGTAGTTCAGTTACGAATATATACACTGTGAAATGTAAATTGTGAAAAATAACTAGAAAAAAAAATTTCACCGCAGCGGCAAATCGAACCGCCATACTTCAGGTTTAACTTTTAAATTTCCCGTGTCTCCATCCTGCTTGCTACATCCTAAGCGGTTAATATTATTGAAGAGTGGTATGAAAACGGAGTCTGACTTTTTTAAACATAACTTCATTTTTTCATTGAACCAGAACGAATTTACTAAAATTAAAAGTGTATTTTTTATGAACACTATTTTGTAAAAAGGTGTCGGGGAGTGTAGACAAAAAGTATTTTTAGTGGACTGTATTATTGTAGGAAGGTGGTTGTTGACATCTGACTATAACTACCTTGTCTCCACTAACCACGAAAGGGTAAACTAACTACGTAGATCTCAATAATAGCTAGTTTATTCCAAAATTGATCTTTAATGGATTGAATTCTGAAGATCTTAACATTAACAAAAAAAGAACATGTGAAAATGTAGAGCAGTAAATCACAAAGGCTTAAAGCCACTACTTGGTACACTGTTTGGTTACAGTTTCGCGCTCAAATGAACTATATGCGAACGTATATAATATAACGTAAAAAAAGGCACCGAACTTTACAAGAGTTATGTATACAAATTTTTAAACACTGAGATTACTATGTAATAGAAAAGTTGAGAATTAATAACCAAATCAATGTAGGGAGTTAACGTTGGTTGAAGCGAGAGACGTACCGGCTTTTTGGCTGAAGAACACGGCACCAAAAACGAGTTAGGTAGCAATTAGATGGTTACATATTTGATACTACTTCACGACACACACACTATAAATTGGAAATCGACCGACTACGCATGTTTCAGGGTGGATGTACAGAGTGTACCTTAATTTGTATTTCACACAGTTGGAATTATACTGCAAATTCCAACAAAAGGTTTGACAGTTTTGTATAGGAATCCCTATGTAGCATAAATAACACAGTGTAGGTGTAGATACTACTACTACTACTACTACTACTTTATTCTTTACCTGGTATATTTGTCCTATTTCATAATTATGGAAAACAACATCATTTGGAATTACTTCGTAACTATTTTTGTATTTGTCAACCATTTGCTTTTCTGGCCTAGCTTTCACCTTCCTTCTCCTGAAAATTTTAAAGATTATACAAATTGCTCGATTGGGAGAAAACAGTTTGCTTAGCCATAGAAAATATGTATTTCATTATCTACAAGTAGCGGTCTGAGACAAATGAAATGTTCCTTTAAAAGTATAATATGAATATTATGAAAAAAAAAATTTGTGCTATTTATGGAACATTTTGATAAAAAGTATCTTGGAATCATTTTATCTATGGTATAGTTTTTGTTTTCAACCATAAATATACCATTTTTTCACTCACTTTTGATATTTAAAATCGTTAATTTTGATTTTACTAGTACAAACTGCACATAAAGCTCCATTTCCATCTCTATAATCTGGAAAAGATATTTTTAAGTAATAACCACCAATAATAATATATTATAAGTAGGAACATAGTTTACCACAATATTTACTAAACTAATCGCTTTATTCCTTAAGTATGTACAGATGGAATAATCGGTACCTGAAAGATCTTGGAAATGTTTACTTTTTGTTTAAAAAAAAATATTTACTCCTTTGAGAGTATCATTGGTGCCTTGAAAGTTAGTGACATTATCTGAATATATTATTTCTGGACAACCTGTTGATATTTTTTTTCTTATTCATGCCATATACGTCTCGAGCAGTTTCTAGTAATATACAGGGTGTCTCAAGATTGACGCCCGTTCTTTAAGAATATGAATCGGGGGGCTAAAACGAATTAAAACGTAAGAATAAAAAAATTGCGTTATGTCCATGGTTAGAGTTATTGACAAAAAACAAAGATCTAACATTCAATGTTTACACTTTATTAAAAACGAAGTCAGCTAAAAACAAATGAGTAGCATCGTATTTTCATTTTTTAAACGACAATTTACTACTGCCATTTCTCGATCAAGTTCCATTTTAGCATCTAGATTGAATTGTTGGTTCCAGCATGATGGTGCTCCTGCACATTATGGTAGACAAGTGAGAACATTACTAAATCAAACATTCCCCGACTGTTGGATTGGAAGAGGTGGACCCGTACCATGGCCTCCTAGATCTCCAGATCTAAATCCATTAGATCTTTTCTTCTGGGGTTTTATGAAAGAAAATATTTACTTTGAACCTGTTGAGAGTGCGGAAGATGTAGTGTAGCTCATATTCACGCTGCTGTGAATTTATAGACGAAAACGTGCTAGAGGGTTCGTGATTCAATGATAAATGGTGCAAATATTTGAATTGAAGTAGGAGGCGATTTGTTTGAACACCTTTTATAAATTAATTTCTTGTTTTGTAACAAATATTCGTTTTTAATAAAGTTTTTCTACATTCATGCAAAAAACAACACTTTTGTGCACCACATTTAATGGAAAAAGTGGTACTTTATTGCACTAGTGCAATAAAATATTTTATTGCACTCATCTGTCATTCTTGTGTCAGTTTTGTGATGATTAATGACAAACATAAACATTTAAATTAAATAAAAATCCATAGCAAGTACCTGATCCTGCTTTAATACAACAATAATATATGTATATCTTACTACTTAGTCTCAACGAGTTACAATTATTTCAAAAATCTTTAATTATTTGAAATTTAAATGGTCAAGGCGAAAACCAGCTATGATTGAGTACTGACAAGGTGGAGGCCATAAAGATACAAAAAAGAAGAACGAGTTGGGTTTTATTAGGTTAGATTAGCTTCTTGACATATTTATGTTCTAATTTTCCAGTTTTTGCATGAATTTAGAAAAAATATTGTATGCAACTCTTGCAAAACGTGTTTTTGCTCGACGTTTCACGTCGCGTGCAAAAAACACTCACTTTTTGCACTTGTTGCATAAATAACTATTAAACATTAAATGTTAGATCTTTGTTTTTTGTAAATAACTCTGTAACCATGGACATAACGCAATTTTTTTATTCTTACGTTTTGATTCGTTTTAGCCCCCTGATTCAAATTCTGAAAGGACGGGCGTCAATTTTGAGACACCCTGTATGTTTATGTTTTTATCTGATAACAAATACGAATACTTATATACTTTAAATGAAATATCAAAAAATGGACCGTGAATATCATTTTGCAATAAAAGTAAAATTACATGCCGCCAAAAACTGTAAAATTACAGGAATCTTCTTTTTGGCTGTTAGCGAAGCTCTTATCCATCTGATTTGTGTTAAAGTTACTGACGGGACTCTCAAGGTGGAGCTCGTACAAATAGAGAGCGCCACGGGTCAGTTTCACATCTATAAGTATTTTTTTATCTATGATCTTGACGTTTGTAATACGTTCAAACGATTCATTATAGTGATATTTTGATTTGGGTTGATCACAGTCCTGACTTGTTTTCCATTTCTTCCCACGTAATGTGCTAGAAGGACATTCACAATGGATGATGCATTCCAAAAAGGCTATTGAATGAACTGTAAGTAGTTCTGAGAATATAAAAATTACAGTGCAAAGTCGAAATATTATAATTGTTGACGTTCTGTAACTGTTTCAAATCCTGTGTGTTTTATCCATTACAGTTGTTACAGAATGATATTGGTTAGCTGAATATTGGTAAGAAATGAGTGTTATGTAGCGATTTGTTTCAAAATTCAATGGTTTCGGTAATCACTACATTTGTGAAGTACGCCAATGATTGGCGAACAGTGCTCCACTCTAAAAAAAAGCCACCATCAACATGCTGTTATAGAATTATTAATATACTTTTTTTTACTCCTATACTATAAGTTGTTAATCAAATACCCATTCTCAGTTTCATAATGATACTCATTATAACATTGGTTTTTAAATTGTAAAATTGGAAAATTGACCAATAGAAATCTAGATTTTCGTATTACCCAATTAGGGACACCCAATTTTCTGAATGTTTGACAGTTTTTTATGACAGTTCAAATATTTTGCGCTAGTTTTTAAAAGAAATGTCGAGCATCAGAACAGGAATACCTAATGACCAAGGTAAATACATATTTGAACTTATTAGTTTTTGTTTGAAATAATTTATTACTAATTTTGAACAACAGTAACATACCTACCCATACAGTGTGGAACAGCCAAATTTGATAGCGAATAAATGATAGCGTGTTGGGAAAAACGCTTGGATACGTCGATTTGTATTTTTAGAAGCTCATTTCTCAAAAAAATTATAATATAGGGTGTGTCATGTGACAGTGGCCAACTCTCCTATTTAAAATACAACCTCTTCCATATTATTAATTTTTTGGATTCTTCAGAAAATTCTAGACTACTTCGGAAATATCAAGTGTTTTTAGATGTATTACAAAAATAAACATTAAAAAAAGAAAATTATTTTATTTCACAAATTTGCTGCATTACACTCGATACTTATTTCCCATTTTCCTATTTAGTCCTTTTCACTGATAAAAAGAAAATACAAAAATAGTTTTGTTTATTTTCGTATAAAACTCACAGCCTTAGCAATTTGTTGTCGTTTGAATTTTGTTAACTGTACGTAATAATATCAGAAAAATTGTACATTCAACAGCAATGCACAAAATAACCATACTACAAATGATTGGTTATGGTAGTTTATCGCTTATTTCACGAAAAATTCCCAAATATGCCGCCTATATCTCAGGTAACAATTAGCACAATAGAAAAACAGTTTCGCGAACTTGTTCATGTAAGACAGAAAAAAAGTGGTTGCCAATAAACTAAGCGATGATACGAAATTGGATGTTATACTTGAGTTTCAAGAAAATCCACATAATTCTGGTCGGAAAGTACCCTAACTGTTCAACATTAGCCATACATCAATTTTTCGAATATTGAAGGAAAGTAAAATGCATCCCTATAAAATGATGCCAACTTAGGAGCTGGTGGAAGACGATTTCGACAGGGGGAAGTATTATTGTGAGCAAATGATGGAAATTCTAGATAACAATATGATCCAATTAGAAGATGTTTTGTTTTCCGATGAGAGCACATTTACAAAAAAATGCGCATCTAAAACTACAAATCGACGCAACCAAGCGTTTTTCCCAACACGCTCTCATTTGAATAGATGAGGATTTTACTAGATGTAGATCCATACTAAATTATGAAATCAAACAATTTTAACTTGTTATATCTACATTATATTTAAACTTAAAGGGACGCGTTTCGCTAACACAGTAGCTTTTTCAAACGAATGGAGGTATAAAAAAAAGCTTTTTCAAACGAATGGAGGTATAAAAAAAAGCCACTGTGTTAGCGAAAGTTTAAATATAATGTAGATATAACACGCACTCATTTATTCGTTATCGAATTTATTCCATTTAGCAAATCCACACTGTATAGTTTTTATGGTATTAGTTCAACT
This sequence comes from Galerucella nymphaeae, assembly GCA_963978555.1. NCBI lineage: Eukaryota > Metazoa > Arthropoda > Insecta > Coleoptera > Chrysomelidae > Galerucella > Galerucella nymphaeae. Next base: position 2,535,404 of record OZ021706.1, on the reverse strand, counting down.
ACATTATGTGGTCCCTAGCAGAGTGATCTGTATTTTTTTTCAAATCGAATTTCGTCGTAGAAAAAATAGTATATGCAACTTTCATGTAATTATTAATACATTCACATTAACCATACTACGAAACTCGCCTGGCTCGGTTACTGCTTCTGTATTAATAACCATCATTACATGATCTTATGCATAATATACCTACTATTATACAACATTTAACCATAGTACTAATGCTTACCTAGATATCTTTTAACTAGATCAGGTAGCAGATCAGAGGATTGAATTAAGTTATAATCAACAACAAACTCAGCTTCTAGTTTCTTAAATAGGTCACAACGCTTTAATTTGATAAATTCTTGCAGTATAGAGCAACTATTAATTTTTTCTTTCCTGATTAAATATTTGGCTTGTTGAATCATAATATCAACAGATGCTACTTGTGTCTTGCGTATATCTTCATCTGTTTTTGTATAAATCTATAAAAAATAATCGATGCAAATATGATATTAGCATGGCGCTTTTCATTCATTTCTCGTCCTGTTTCTTTATACTGTGCCTAGTTTCATGGGTATGAATTAACAAGTGAATGATAACGATAATATTTATCTCAAAAAGTTAAAAAATATTTATGAAATGAAGTTTAAATTTTTTTTAGATTTAAGTGAACCGCATTAATTGAACCAATGGCAGAAGCCCTTGTTGTAGATTCAAAGTACATTATGTTGTTAAATCCTACTTTACTATCCAAGTTGATTAGGACAAAGTGAAAATCGAGGAGAAGAATTTGACAGTTGTCAATTCACGTTCATCATCCATGATCAGTTTTTAGTAGTTGTTTGTGTTATTTTATAGTAGAAAGTGTGTTTCTGTTTATTCACCTTTTTAAGGACATATTTAAAATGGATCAATAAACACAGAAAACAATAAATCACACATAAACAAAACATTTATAGGTTATGGCAATTGTTATTGTTTTAGAAGGCACTCGAAATCCACAAAAAAGAAGAAAAATAAGCGATCCGTTATATCACATGTTTTTCATCAACTCAATCATAGAAAACATTTAACTTCAACTTTTAATGTACTGCGGAATATTTTTTTCCAACGCTCACCATAGCATTGCCTCCTATATGTTAAAAGTTGATTACATTTTAGTTTTTGATGGAACACACTATTTCTTAATAGCTCCACTATATTAGTTTTCTATTAGAATTAACAATTATTTCGATATATCATTTTTCTACGACCGTGCGTTTTAACCCACTTTCCCGCACACATCTTAGTTTTGAAAGTGTCACTTTCCCGCACTAGTGCGGGAAAGTAATAAATGAGTGCGGGAAAGTAAATGCGTGCGGGAAAGTAAAATTATGCAAATTTTGACATTATTGGATAGTTTTTTACTTCGGCAGTTATAACTATTGTGACTACATAGGTAATTAGATATTCACGAAATAGTCCATAAAAAATAGCTATTTGTATTACTAGGGAGGAAAGTGTCACTTTTCCTCCCGCAGGATGTAGTTTACTGCACGACGCGAAGCGGAGGGCAGTAAACATCCAAGGGAGGAAAAGGCACTTTACTCCCATGTGATACATATGATTTTTCCTCCTACCCACTTTTTTTTTAATTTATTCACGACACAAATAGGTAACGAATATAATTCAGCCCATTGCTTATATTGTGTATATTGTTTTTCATACCTATCTTTAGATTTTTGTGGTAGTAAGGTTAATGACGCTATGTTAGCATGTGCCTTAATATTAGGTGGTGTAATAGGAAATTCAAAATCATTTGAATCGCTCTCCATTTTTCAAAAATTCAACCAAGTTTAATGAATGTAGCAACTTTGCACCACAAAAGTCAATCGCCGTGTTTACTGTCAGTGAGCCACAGCATACTATGCTTTTCTTATTCTGAACTCAAAAAGGTATACCTATCTAAGATTCCTGAAGTTGAAATTTGTATTGAAGAACTACGTTGAAGTACCATTAATGTTTGATTTTTACCAAAAAACAGGATATACAGGATGTTCTAGAAATTATGGAAACAATATGAATATAATTAATTCACAAGTTTCATCGTGTACAACTTACTTGAAATGAGAGGGAGGAAAAATACTTTCCTCCCTGGGGAGGAAAGTACTTTTCCTCCCTGGGAGAAAAAGTATGAGTTTCCTCCCTGATTTGAGGGAGGAAAGTGTGTACTTTCTATAAGGGTAGGAGGAAAAAATCTTTTCTATCTTTTTGTTGCATTTTTCATTTTTTGGAAATATAAAATGAAGATATTTTTCTATAACCCTAACACCAAATAACTCCACTGGACCTGCAATTTAAGAATGCAAAAAATTGGTGTTTCAATATTAATATTTATAATAATTAGTAGTTTTTAGTAAAAGTTGTATATATATATATATGTTGAAATGGAATAATTTTTGAAAAATGGGTTGGTATACTTTTTTGTAGGTATATACAGTCGTAGAAAAAATAATGTTCCTAACTCATGCGTAAAGTGTCTTTCCCGCACTTGACCGCTTGCCCGAACTCCGCTCCGCGTCGTTCGGGTCAACTGCAGTCGCGTGCGGGAAAGTATCACTTTCCGCACTTGCTAGGAAAATAACTATTTATATCATCGCCACATTTTATTTTCTACTTTGAAAGCGTCATGTCGAAAACTACAGCTTAAAATATATATTACCAAATTTCTTTGACTAGGCGAGAGTTACCTTTTTCAAAAAGAGGCACCCGATTATGAGAGCATCCTTTGAAATTGTACGTTTTGACAGTACTTTGCGTTTTTAAGCTAACTAGTCTACTTATAAAGTTTTTTCTCCTGACAACAGTGTTTGTCATTGGCTCTTACGTACCACAGTCTACCACAGGATTTCAAATTCCAATTTTTTTTCATTTCCGCTTAAAATCGTAGAGTGGCGTTATTAGTTGCAAATACTTAGTTGAGAACCAATATATCTTGTGACATTTTTATTGAAATTCATGAAACGAGCCCATTGACTGATTATCCATGCCTTCATTGTTTATTTACATGTTATTATAATATGAACAATAAATGAAATATATATACTTATGTTGTAGAAGTAATAAAGAAATGCTATAATATTTCGATAATAATAAACAGGATATTGAAAAAAAAAACAATGGCTATTCTACTTACATCTATTACTGATTTGGCATTTTCCACTAAATAATCCGCATCTCTAACATGAACACTTTGCAAGTAATTTTCGGCAACATCTTTGCAATAAATATTTTCATCTAGTTCAGTTTGAAGATTAGTCCTTATGCTGGGTGCCACTTCATGATTAGTCAAAGATTCAGGAATTAAGGGCAGGAGATCCATTGCAAAGCTTTGGGTATTTTGTAAAATATTAATATGAAATGTCATACAAGACTAGTGTCATCTATTGTCAAATACTAATCATGTATGGTCAGAACAGATACGAATCCCGGCAAAACATCAAAGGATATTTTCAACTCCGATTTCAATGACCTTGGACCTTTAACTCGGTATGGCCGCGATGTCGCCAGTTTAAAAATTTTTTAGAATCTCTTACCAAATTGCATTGTTGACTTGGGAACAATAACAGTTTCCAGTGTGAATCCTTCACTTTTCTTTCTGAATAATATTTATTTGGACAGTCTCTGTATGAACAATACACTCCCCCGTGATGTTTATTCATTTTATAAGAATAATATACTGATGTACACTATTTTCAGTTAATATTACCACAACCTACAATCGATTAGTCAAATAACACAAATATGGCCGTTTGCACCAATAGAAGCATAAGCTAAGAATAACTATGGCGAGTTTAAAATTTAAGGGTCGCTTAGGTAAAGTTCAGTTGCACCAATGTTTTTGCTCTGATTTTTAGCTAAGTGTTAAATACATTTGTCAACCTCGCTTTTTAAGTTGAGTTTTATTAATTTCTCTATGGTTTCTGGTTACTTTTCGTTTTTGTAGTTTGAAATAATGTATTAAAAACAGTTAAACGTAAATTTTTGAATTTTTGAAAATCGAAAGATTTTATTCTTGTTTTCTTAATAAGAAAATTGCTTATAATGGACACAGTTAAAAATAAGAAAATCAGATCGTCAAATTATATAGGCCAGGAAAAAGAATTGCTAATATTTTCATCCAATTCTTCATAATAGTTTTTACGATTGTACCGTCTTCTTGGAAATCCATTTTCGGGAATATCCAATACTTCCAAATAATCCTCCATAAACATCCTTTTTCAAAAACAAAGAAACACACCTGAAATAGGAAGTCGCAAAAAGAAAACCCGAAAACAGAAAAATAATTGACATATATCAATCAAAACACAATAATGTTAGGTTAGAAATCTCCACTTTGAGGATAAGTGGAGTTTAAGCGAGCGATTTTCTAAGCTTAGCTAAGTGGAGCTTCAAATAACAAGTTGTTCATGGTGCAAAGCAAAACTTTCCTAAAGCGCCACTTAACTTTAAGTCTACTTAAATATCAATTGGTGCAAACGGCCGCATATCGCGGATTGACAACCTTCAAACTGAAGTGTCAAAATGTCGTTTTGTATTTTGATTTTTGAGCCAAGCCGTCACGGTTATTGTGCATGGTTGTCAAAGATGGTTTGTGAAAAAAGGTATATATTTATGGTATGATTTCTATACATTATAATCTTTTAAATTGTAGAATTCTTTTAATGTTAATGAAATTTATTTGAAATATTCCTATCTGACACAACGGAAAAAAAATTTATTTCTACTCATTTTTTCTTAACAATGGTAGCTGGAACGCTACCGAAACGTTGAAATAAATAATTTAAAAATATTGCGCTTTTAAAAAGAAAAGAATGAATAAGATATCACAAGGAACATACAGAAGATATTTAAAACAAAAAATAGTAATTAAGACTGCCCAAAAAAGTGAGTTTATAGCATTTAATTGTCTGTGAACTATTTTGGAAACATGGAGGCTCTGTTCGTATATCATCTTTGTGACTGCAACTAACGAAAAAATATATAGAATTTTTACAAAAAACTGTAATACCGTCTTATTTAATAAAACGAGTTACCAACAGATATCAAAGAACATTAATAGTTCCAACGCTTTATAGGTTTTGAAAAATATTTTTCAAAGACATTACCCGTTCAACTAAGAAGAAACAACTACTTCCCAGACTATAGGCCCCGACGGATATTGGATTACACTTCAAAGTCAAACGGGGTTGGCATATATACAAGATATTGAAACCAACCATTCTGGTTTGCAGTTAGAGGTGACAACATAACTTGTAGACCGGTTTCGGCGTATTTCTCTGTATCTATCTCAAATAATTATATCAAATCAATATTTTAGAGATTCTTAGTGACTGTTATCATGCCTATTGTGTTTATATGGGTGAAGTGTGAGATTTTTATACAATTTTAAGTGATTTAGGTCGAAAGTGATATATTTTTACGTTATTTTATGAACAGTAGTTGTTTCAAATGAACATCAAATCTTAAAATGCAGCGGATTGGAAGAGATAATGAGGCAAAATGTGCTCAGTTCCTCAATGTGCATCATACAGTACTTCGGATATTTCTCTACATAAATTCCCTTTGAATCCCAAGGCAGTAAAGAAATGGCAAAAAATCTTGAAGATAGGGAAGCCTACTTCAAAGTATATGTTTGTTTGCAGCAAACACTTTCTGAAAGAGGATTTTTTTTGTGGTAAGTTCAATAATTTTTACTATCAGATTCTCTTCACTTCACAATTTATATTTTGAATTATTCAATATATAGTTACCTCGACAACACAGAGGGAGCATTTGAAAAATTGATCATTTTCCTAGCCAGAACCTTCCAGTGACTAATTATCAACATACAAAAAAATATATACAGGGTGTCTCAAAATTGACGCCCGTCCTGTCAGAATATGAATCGTGGGGCTGAAACGTATTAAAACGTAAGAATAAAAAAATTTCGTTATGTCCATGGTTACAGAGTTATTGACAAAAAACAAAGATCTAACATTCAATGTTTAAACTTCATTAAAAACGAATAATTGTTACAAAACAAGAAATTAATTTATAAAAGGTGCTCCTACAAGTCGCCTCATACTTCAATGCAAATATTTGCATGATTTATCATTGAATCACGAACCCTCTGTAGCATGTTTTCGTCTATAAATGTCACAGCAGCGTGAATACGAGCTGCAACATCTTCCGCACTCTCAACAGGTTCAAAGTAAATATTTTCTTTCAAGAATCCCCGAAAGAAAAAATTAAATGGATTTAGATCTAGGAGGCCATAGGTTCCACCTCTTCCAATCAACAGTCGAGGAATGTTTGATTTAGTAATGTTCTCACTTGTCTACCATAATGTGCAGGAGCATAATCATGTTGGAACCAACAATTCAATCTAGTTGCTAATGGAACTTGATCGAGAAAAGGCAGTGGTGAATTGTCGTTCAAAAAATGAAATTACGATGCTGAATGAGTCGTTTAGGTAACATATTTGGGCCGATTACATTATTATCTAATAATCCACCTCAAATGTTTACTGACCATCGTATATGAAATTATTATACTTATACTTATTATGACAAAAGTTGACAGAACTAATAATTAACATTTAACATTACCATAGCAACCCATGCTACTCATTTGTTTTTAGCTGACTTCGTTTTTAATAAAGTGTAAACATTGAATGTTAGATCTTTGTTTTTTGTCAATAACTCTGTAACCATGGACATAACGCATTTTTTTATTCTTACCTTTTCATTCGTTTCATCTCCCCGATTCATATTCTGAAAGGACGGGCGTCAATTTTGAGACACCCTGTATATGGAAGTGACCGACAGTAAGTGAGAACTCAAAACAATTACTTCTGGTTTATTACTTTTGCTGTACCATATTTTATTCTTTATTTTTTCATTTAGTCAATTAGTATTATGAATGTTTCTTTATTCGTATTCTGCATAAAATAGATTAAATGATATGAAAAGCAAAATTTGTTTTTATTATTGCCTAGTCTTCCACTCGGTCTTCCACCTATTTATAATTATTGTGCAAAACCATACATACCTTTGCTCATATAATGAAACAATAACTTTTTATATTATTTATTTATTTTTATTGTGATACAATACATCTTGCATAATATGATCTGGATGCCTGAAAATAAAAACAAACAGCACATAAAAGAGAACAGGTAAGTCAAACAAATGAAGCTTTTTCCTCTCCAATTGAAATGGCCGATATGCCATTTTAAAATTAAATTATACAACCTCTCCTTATTACTTGAATCATACACTGGTGCACCCATTTGTTCTTTTACTTGACGATATCTTCCCAAAAATGTTGCCAAAGCAGAATCCCCTACACCTGCAGGTATTAAAAAAGTGCTGATGTTCAACATATTCAAATGACTTGATTATTGTTCATTTTCATTGTCTAAAACTTACTGTAGGCAAGAAGATTAAAGTTTTTTTTGTTCAGTTCAGCTGTTGTATTGTATTTTTTTTAATTCCTGGGTGACTAAATGACTGAAATGGTTCTGGCCTACTGATTTTCTATGTATTTTTTCCTGGGTCAACTTTCGTTTAGCTGAAATCAGTTATGGAAAAACTGTTGCTATGGCAGCCATTACCATGGTAACTGGTACACAAAAACCTAAATCATATGGTGAGGAAATGCGCGGTTGCTAAGTTGACCCCGCTTCCGTTTAGCTGAAATCAGTTATGGAAAAACTGTTGTCATGGCAACGACTGTTGTGATTAGTAGTAAGCAAAAACTCAAATTCCATGGTAAGGAATTGCGCGGTTGCCAAGTGGCCCCCACTTTTGTTTAGCTGAAATCAGTTATTGTGAAACTGTTGCCATGGCAGTCATTGTTATGGTAACGGCTACACAAGAACCTGGATCATATGGTGAGGAATTGCGCTGCTGCCGAGTTGACTACTATCCACCATACTATCGTTTAGCTGAAATCAGTTATTGTAAAACAATTGCCATGGTAATGGGTACCTGGAAAAAATAGCTACTGCTGACGTTATCACCATCTAGACCTCCCCATGTCATCAAAAATATGCAAGTCAATAAAGACCTCTAACTCACTAGTGTTACGATAAGGCGAGCGAAGCGAGCGCGTCGGTCCGACGTTTCGCAATTTGCGCGCGCAGCCTGGCGCGCATTTTCACAGTCTCTTGACATTAGGTTATTGAGTATGTACGTATTCCTGATAGTATTAAATAATGTGGATAATCATGTGTGATGATTCAAAATATTCCTAACTTCGATGTAAACAACTCTTTACTATCAACAATAAAAAAATATCATTTTGACCTAAAATTTGCATACTCTATTCTTCTACAATTGGACGTTTCGCAATTCGCACGATAATGGTCAACTTGGCAATCATGCATTTCCTCACCATATGATTTAGGTTTCTGTTTACTACTAATCACAATAATCGTTGCCTTGAAAACAGTTTTTCCATAACCGATTTTTACTAAACGGAAGCGGGGTTAACTTGTCAACTGCGCATTTCCTCACCATATTATATAGGTTCCTGTGTACAAGTTACCATGGTAATGGCTGCCATAGCAACAGTTTTCCCATAGCTGATTTCAGCTAGAAGAAATTGGGGTCAACTTGGCAACCGCGCATTTCCTCATCATATGATTGGGGTTTTTTGATTACTACTAATCACAACAATCGTTGCCATGGGAACAGTTTTTCCATAACTGATTTCAGCTAAACGAAAGTTGAGCCTTTTTCCTTTCCCTATTTTTGAGCCAGAGATCAGTACAGCTTACTGGTTCTAACATCTCATATATTTTTCAAACATGAAAAAGAGAGGAGGAAAACAGGGATGTGTGGTGTGGTTTTGAAATCATCTACCTACTTGCTTTCTTAGGTAATTGAGAAAACTTATTTACCTGTTAATATAAATCAATGTAGCAATAATATCCTTGCAGTGTCCCCCTAATCCTGCTTTACTGGAACATTGACAAATCCAGGACTCACTGAGTTTTATAATGGGGCCGGGATTGTAATATTGTTGGAGATCTCATACATAAGTTTAACTTTTTCATTGGAACCTCACCTTCATCAATTGGCCGAACACGTTCACCAACGATCCAGAATATACGAAATTGATATCTCTACTTTCAGAGGCATTATTAATAGATATCTTATGACACAAATCCAGAAATACAACACAAAAATTTCAAAAACGAAGCTAATATCAAACGACAGAATATTTGTTGTTCACCCATGGTTCACCCTCCGATCCGACATTTTGGATTTCGCAGCGCCATCTCGCGGTTCGTGATTTTACCCTATAATATGTTGAGAGCCTAACCTAATCAAACTCAAACCGTTCTTCATTTATGTATCTTTATGGCCTCCATCTTGTCAGTACTCAATCATAGCTGGTTTTCGCCTTGACCATTTAAATTTTAAGCAATTAAAGATTTTTGCAATAATTGTAATTCGTTGAGAGTAAGTAGTAAGATATACATATATTATTGTTGTATTAAAGCAGTATCAGACACTTGCTCTGGATTTTTATTTTATTTTTCTACATTCGTGCAAAAAACAACACTTTTGTGAACCACATTTAATGGAAAAAGTGGTACTTTATTGCACTCATCTGTCATTCTTGTGTCAGTTTTGTGATGATTAATGACAAACATAAACATTTAAATTAAATAAAAATCCATAGCAAGTATCTGATCCTGCTTTAATACAACAATAATATATGTATCTTACTACTTAGTCTCAACGAGTTACAATTATTGCAAAAATCTTTATGCCCGATTGCACCAGTTTAGCAAATGTAAGGCTTAACAAAGTGCAGCTTAATGATAATTCCAATCTCTCATTGCACCATGTTACGCTTAGTAAAGCCACGCTTACGTACAATATCGTATGTCTTTAATTGAATGAATTAATATTTTCCACTTGATTGTCATAATTTTGGTTGACAATTCCAATAGTTTATCTGACAACTTCCTAATTTTGTAAAAATTTGATTAATCTAAATAATTTTTGCCATGGAAGGTGAAAAAATAATTAAGTCGGCAAATTTCACTTCAGAAGAGAAAATGCTTTGCCTAAACTTAGTTAAAAAAATAAAAAGGAATTATAGAATGCAAAAAGACAGACGCGGTAACATGGAGGGAAATTGAAAAGGAATTCAAGGAATTAAATTGTGAAACGGGTCATTTCGAACATAAATGTGCCTTGGAATACCAATTTCAAGAAAATCTAAAGTTTCTAGTTCTTCATCAAGATTTTCTTCTAAATTCTCAGTTGTTTGTAAACACCAAACCAACTCAAAAATTAGGTTATACCATTAGAAATGTCCAAGCAAATTGGAAACGTCACAAAACGACAGAATAGAATGAACGCGCAATCGCATATCTACCGCTTAAAAAATAAGCCATGGACAAAGCTAGGCTTTAAATTTCGTGCATATAAGCTTCGCTTTGATGACGGTGCAGCGAGTTTAATTTTTCAAGCCAGGCTTACCTGTTAAGCCAAGGTGGTGCAATCGGGCATTAATTATTTAAAATTTAAATGGTCAAGGCGAAATCAGCTATGATTGAGTACTGACAAGGTGGAGGCCTGAAAGATACAAAAAAGAAGAACGGGTTGAAGTTGATTGGGTTAGGTAAGGTTCTTAACATATCGCACGCTAAAAACAAAAGTGACACTATATGAAATTTGTCAATTTTTACTTTTTAGTATATTTAAGTTTTACACCAAAAGCGTCACTAAGCGAAATAACATATTTGCCTATATTCCCCCTTATTTCTCCTAGATGGCGCGAATGTCACTTTAAACTAACGAACATTTCACCCGTGCTTTACTTCAATAATGACACTGACACTATACCAGTTGTGTCCAAACAGTCGTGCAGTACGCGTCGCGCTCTTATTGGAAAAGTGACATTTTTTGGTTAGTGACAGTGTATTATTTCCAGTTGTTCGAAAATCTTAAGTAAGTAGAATATGTAAAGTGACACTTTTTGTTTAGTGACATATTTTTTCAATAAATATCTAAATTTTTAATAAAGATGGTATTGCAATAGTGACACTATTTGTTTAGTGTCACTTTATTAACACAAACTTGAACATTTTTTAAAAGTTTTTTAGAAAAACAGTGACCCTTTTTGTATAATGTCGTTTTTGTATTAAATAATAACTAACAAAATTAAAAAAATTACATTTTAAAGATGTCATATTTTGTTGTGTGTCGTTATTGAAATTCATGACCTGAGCTAAACTGTTTTTTGAGACATTATAACACGCCATCAAAACGTTCGTAATATTAAAAGTAAATTGTAATTTCGTCATATTTTTTTTCTGATTCAATATTATTATAAAATATTATATAAAATAATTAAATTTTATAGACTGACAGTATGAACAGAGGCCACAAAATATTGGCGATGACGCTAAACATTGAAAACAAAGAAAATTCTAGCACATCTGAGGAAGAGACCAAAATAACAAACATAAGTAGAACACCAGCTCCTGCGGCCAATGAATGTATTGAAAGCGAAGAGCCATTAACACCTTTTCAAGAAGTAGCCATTTGTTCGAATATTGAAAGCGTTGAAATGTTCAACTCTTTGGACAGCAAAGAAGAAAACACCCGCCGACAATCAATCTCTTCAAACTCCAGCTCAAGTTCATCATCTAGTTCCTCCTCATCAACTTCAGGTCCTAGTTCTTCGTCTGCAGGTCCATTAAATGGTTAGTTAATAATATTTTAGTTGCCCTTTATTAATTGAACTTTGCCATCGTTTATTCATATTTTTAATTTTGCCAGGTTTTTTTGGACACTTCCAATAAAAAAGGTTGAGCTTGTTTAAAAAAAAACAATTTTTTTAACAAGCTCAACCTTTTTAAATTAAATTTAACTGTTTAGCTATACCTATATTATTGTTTTCAGATGCTGAGAATGATCAAGATGAAGAAAGTGAACCTGAACCATTTTCGTCAGGTTCTGAATGTGATAGAACATATCAGCCTCCCACTAAAAAAGCTCGACGAAGAATATTTAGTTCAAGCTCGTTAACAGCTTCTGAAAATTTACAGCAAAACCTAGATCTTCCAGCTGAAAGCGCTACTGATGAAGTTCGGCAGATACCCAGATCTCGAAAAAGATCTGCAAACACAAGGCGTCCTATTATCGCTAAGAATCTCAGAAATTTAGGGCAAGAATACGTATCGGTCTCAAAATCAAAACGAATTATTGAAGCTCGTAAAATGGGACCATCCTGTGGAGATCATTGCCGATTAAAATGCAGGGACAAAATACCACAAGCAGCTCGACAACTGCTGTTTGAAGGGTATTGGGGAATGGGATCGCTTGAGCGCCAAAGAGAGAGCCTCGGCCTAAAGACCTCGTTGGACAATTTCACGTCGCGTGCAAAAAACACTCACTTTTTGCACTTGTTGCATAAATAACTATTTTATGTTCATGTTTGTCATAAATCATCAGAAAACTGACACAAGAATGACAGATGAGTGCAACAAAAATTTTGTTGCACTAGTGGGATACGTTTAGGTTTAAATATACGGAGTAGGGTACGTAACAATACATTCAACGCATCATATCGGCTGAAACGTAACGACAGTTCGTTACGTATACGGATACGATGGGAATTTAGAAATTTAAGACAAGCTAATTCTCTATTAACCAATGACCGGTTAACAAAATTATTAACCGGTTAATACCCATCACTGGTGTGAACACTATAATATCGCCACCATATTAAGTACATATTGTATTCTTATATTGAGAAAAGTAGAATTCGATAGATGGCGTTCCGAAATGTCAATGTCATCCTAGCAGCGAGTGAAACAAATCAGCTGCCGTATAAGTCCTTTGATATTTAAGTGGTTTTATTATGCTGTTTTAGTTATTTTCAGTGTGTGTTTTGTGAAACTTTTGCCTTTTCTTTGATTGTGCTTCAGTATTTTGTGTTGTTGAACTAAATTTTGACTCCTAATATTTTTATTTTTGGAGCAATAGGTATGGTTGATATTTGTCAAAAATAAACAAGTTTATTTCGTGTTTTTATTTTATTTTCTATATATTCATATCTACAAAAGTTACAGGGAAGGTACGTTTGTATTGAGTAATATCTTAAATCTTTAATTCCGAATTATTTTCTCTTTGTTTTTGTAACTATGGATTAAGTATACATTGACTACTTGAAGTTTATTTGAATTTGTAAATGCTGAGCCTTCTTCTAGGTGCATAAATGTGGGACAGGCAGTTTTAAATGCTGGCCATATATTTTTGCATGGTACCTATAGAGGAAATAAGTGACACTTTCATAAAAGTGCAATGAAAACAAAAAATAGAATAACTTAACCTCTTCCATAATATCTCTGATTATACAGGGTGTCTCAAAATTGACGCCCGTCCTTTCAGAATATGAATCGGGGGGCTAAAACTAATTAAAATGTAAGAATAAAAAAATTGCGTTATGTCCATGGTTACAGATTTATTTACAAAAAACAAAGATCTAACATTCAATGTTTACACATTATCAAAAACGAAGTCAGCTAAAAACAAATGAGTAGACAAGTGAGAACATTACTAAATCGAACATTCCCCGACTGTTGGATTGGAAGATTTGGACCCGTACTATGGCCTCCTAGATCTCCAGATCTAAATCTTGGGATTCTTGGAAGAAAATATTTACTTTGAACCTTTTGAGAGTGCAGAGGATGTACCTAGTAGCTCGTATTCACGCTTCTGTGACATTTATAGACAAAAACATGCTACAGAGGGTTCGTGATTCAATGATAAATCGTGCAAATATTTGCATTGAAGTAGAAGGCGATTTGTTTGAACACCTCTTATAAATTAATTTCTTGTTTTGTAACAATTATTCGTTTTTAATTAAGTTTAAACATAGAATGTCAGATCTTTGTTTTTTGTCAATAACTCTGTAACCATGGACATAACGCAATTTTTTTTATTCTTACGTTTTAGTTCGTTTTAGCCTCCCGATTCATATTCTGAAAGGACAGGCGTCAATTTTGAGACACCCTGTATAAGAATATAACCTCAAAAACGATGACAGTTGAGTTGAATAGAAAAACACAGTTTTAAGCTTGGCACTAACACAAAATTAAACAAATAAAGTACGAATTTAGGGCAATTACGAATTGCATATAATACAAAAACAATACAAAACGAATTGTTTTACTCGTTGCGACAATTACAATTTTTTCCGCGAGAGGTCTCATTGAATTCTACTCTTCCCACAGTAATAACACAGAGTATACCATCTAACTCTGTGGTAATAATTTGTTGTACTATTTCCACACCACATATAACTAAATTATTTCTCTATGATCGCCACAGACCAAATACGCCATTTTTTTGTGCTGTTTCTTGACGTTTGACTTGAGACTTGACAAGGGTGCGCTGTGCTTGACGTTCTGAATTTTGAATTTTTCATTGCTTTGCTGTTTTCATTTCATGCGTTTATTGCAAACTTTTTAAAATTAAAATTAGTTTAGTGTCCTGTTTTAGACTTGGTAAGTTTTTTACATAGAGAATATGGTTTTTTAAATAAATAATTTAACCATTTTATAAATTCTCATGAAAAAATACTGGAATATTACTAAAATTGTCCAAGATTTACCATCAAACAGTACTACTTTTCAAATGACACTTGATTTGTATAATGTTCATTTAGTAGGTAATCAACATGATTACCATCTTGTGTGCACATAACTTTTTTGGGCAATCAATTTAACAAAATATATCTGTATAAGTGTATGGTCATATCATTGTATGAAGTTACAATGGTTATATTAACAATTTATGTTGTGTGTGGCTGAAGGATTTATTCTCCAGCCAGCTTCCCTCAGTTCCCTCCATGGATTGTTGATATGTCAGAAGAAATTAATTTTAAAATTTTTGTTTCAGATGTATGTGGCCATGATTATTTATAACATGGAGACAATGAGCCTGAAATGTGGAAATCCACTGATTCATATTTATAATTTTCAACATAAATTGGAGAGTCATCTGCAGAAGCAAATACACTTTTCATTAAAAGAAATGCATCCCATTTTAAGGCTACTATAAGAATAGTTGTAAGAAAGAGAAAATGTGAGTATACAATATACAAGACTGTTTAGTTTGAAAATTGAAGAAGTTCAACTTCAAAATAGATTACTTGTATCTTCTGTATGTTCCAAGGTATGTTCCTTGTGGCATTTTACTTATTCTTTTTTCTCTTATGGTTTTGGAAATAAAACTAAAATAATGTTTTTATACTTTTTATCTCAACGTTTCAGTAGCGTTTCAGCCACCATTGTCAAGATGAATTAGTTATTAAATAATTTTTGGTCCCTATCTGATCCAACAAAAAAAGTTGTCAACTGGACAATCAGTAATATTTTGAAGTTTGAGACTGCAAAACTTTGTTGTCAAATCTACATCTCTGGTGAAATATAAAATAAAATATTTTATTTTATGACATTCCTATGGAAGAGTTAGGGCAATAAAAAGTATTGTTTTTACAGCATGTCATGTATTTTAATAAAACTAATGTGATTATAGGAGCAATGGACAAGTTCTATACAAGGGAATTGCAGCCAACATAACGACCAAAAAAACACTGAAAAAGGTTAGTCGCATAAGGAAGTGTTTTTTCCAATCTATATTTAGTTTTTCTTATATGTTTTGAGTGCCTTTACCACCCATGCTGTACCCAAAAAGTTTGGAGGTATTTTTACTTTGGGGTATTTTGCATCTTACAGTAGACAAAACACAAACAAAGCCAAATAAACCTGTATAGACAGCTGTCATTAGCTGTTCGTCAACTGTAAGATATAAAATTCCCCAAGCTAAATAGACCTACAAACTTCTCGGGTAAAACTCCAAACTTTTCAGGTACAACATGGGTGGTAAAGGGACTCAAAATATATAAGAAAAACTTGTTGCCACAAAAATCCCGAGTAAAGTCATACAAAATCAAATCTGCTAAAGATCATCGTTACATTCTGGACTTTGTTTTACAAAAACAGAATCGAAAGAACTATAAACTCATTTCCAGGCTTTTTGCAATGCCCAATAAAAAAACTCAGCATGTTGAATAGGATTCCCATAGATGTTGGAGAATTTAGGAAATGTAAAATAAATGTGGCTACCTTAAAAGAGGAGGACAGAGTATGTGCCTTGCTATTAGATGAAGTAGCATTATAGGCACATATTGATGTTAATGAGAAAATTTATAAGTTGATGGCTCCCTAGGCTGGCTGGCTTTTTTGAACAGGGTGTTTCCAAAGTAATCTGAAATATTGTTTGAGATGAAAACCTACTGCTTCTGTTGAAATAATAAACACATTTAAGGACAAATTGTCCTCAACAATATCTCATATTACTTCACCCTGTATATAGCTTATATAATATAAAATGGAATGAATTATATTATGTAGATGCACTCTTGTATTCACAAATTTTGATTACATTTCATGAGTCAAAACCTAATCCCTTAATTGTATTTGTTTCAGAAATTCCATCAAGCGGGTTAAGAAAAATAGGATTTTTGGTAATTGACAAATTGTAGCTACATATGAAATTGACAATGAAGCTGGTTAAGGTGGAACAAAATTATACAAGGGCGTGTTCATGAAAAAATCACAAATTTGCATCAGTAATGCATATATCTATGACTCGGGTAGCTGCCACCATTTTAAACACATTGATGAAGTATCAGTGATCATAGGAGTTTCTTGAGGATGGGAAATGTTTGCTTGGAAAATGTTCATGAATTATTGAGAAATTATGATGGATTGATAGAACAAGACCAGGAAGGAAGACATTAATTGGCTCATTATAAATCCATGAAGTAAGTATTATTTATCAATTATTACAAATAAAAATCGATAGTAGGCAACCCTGGTTTTATGTATATTTGTTATGGGTAGATTCATTGGTCTAAGACTAGTCACAAACATAGTATAAACATGAGGTACAGTTAGTTAATAAATAGTAATACTAAGCTGAAAATTATCTAAACCAAAAATGGAATTCTAACTTGGTGTTAAAATCATTTTAACATATGCGTCGACCCCGCCAAATTTTTTGAATGGTTTAAATAGAACCGCCGTCTTCTCGGCCACCTTCGGCCCGAAGAACGTCGAAACATAGAGAACTGCCAAAAATCAAGCCATTCCATGTGTGAGTACCTCTGCGGCACCATGTGAATCAATTACCTATAGTTAAAACTCAATTTTCTGGTGCAATGCTTATTTTGGTTTAAAATATATACATAAGTATAGATCTAGTTATAGTGAACAGTAGTTTTAGTGAAATATAATTTGGTAAGATAGTTAATTTACCTATATATTCAATTGGAAATCTTCACAATTCACCGGCTTCATTTTTTCGCGGTGTTGCCAACTAGGGGGTCATTTGGATGCGAGGTGGATTTCTACCTATTATACTTTTCTGTACCATTATTTATAACGATATTTGTGCGATATTGACGATATTGTTACCGTATTTGATATTGTTACCGTATTTGATATTGTTACCGTATTTGATATGTTACCGTATTTGATATGACCTTTTGATTTCTTATGTACTGGTTTAACTTTTTGAATCATAAATTGCTAGAATACTTTTTGATAGTTTTATTTTATTCTTTCCGTGGTAACACGGTGGTCCTTCGAAATTTTATAAGCTCTTGAAGGCCACATTCAATTAAGGCTAGTATTAACGTCTTTGGCAGCCATTTGCAGTCCATCATAAAATTTAGAGAAATGTCAAAGATGTTTTATACATAGTTTTTGTGGTCCTTCGAGCCGGATACTCGACCTGTCAAACTGACATTTTTTCATTTGAAAGACTTGGATAGTTTCTGCACACCTAATTTTTGAACATTTGATTGGACTCGTTTTCGGTAATTGCTAATAATTAATATAGACTCAATTCACTAAAGCAAAAACAATTTTTACATTTCTCTGATAAGAATAAAGAATTTGTGCGCGAAGTGCCGTCCGCAGTGCTCGGGAAATACGACCTGGTTTGGCAACACCGCGCTCCGTGGGATTGGACATTTACTTGTATTTCAACTGCCGTTTTTGGAAAAGAGATAGCGGCTTTGCCCTTTCTTTTTGAACGCACCTGCATGAAGCGTCGCCAGCAGCAGAAAAAGGAATTTGAAAACATTTTTTGTCGGCGCCTTTAAGTTTTTTTTGTTGTTTTGTATGAAACTTTACTGACTTTACCCTTTGTTTTTATGATGTTTTTTTACTAGGAATGTTGTTGGAACAGAAATTGACTTGCAATTTTTCATTTAATTTATTTTATTGAAAATACTTTTTAGGTATAGAATAGAACTGCGTGAAATTTGATATTTTTAAAAGGTATTAATTCACAATTACTAAATGTGTTGATTTGCTAATAGGTATAGGTAGTTCTCTCTTTTGCATTTGATAGTTTTTGTTTGATATTTTGAATGATTGATTTGATTACTTATTATTGTTTATGCCATTGTGATTGTTGTAGGTATTTATTTATGGCAATTATTGTAATATTGCTGTATTCGATTGACCAACTGTTTAACTGTGTTTAAAATTTATTTAATTTGTATCCGGTTACTTACTCTTGATAACGATGACTTCGCAATTAGTAAATCTAAAAAATAAACGCACCGGTGCTAAGGCCCAGCTTACACGGTTTGAAAGATTTTTAGCTAATATTTCAGGTGATGAAGAATCTTACCTTCTTAAGATTAAATTAGATAATTTATTAGTACATTATAGTAATTATCAAACAGTTCAATCTGAAATTTTAGGTATGGCCACAACCTCTGATGAAACTTTGTCCGATAGTGGACCAGAGGATCTCATTTCTGATAGATTTGAACTTTGTATTGCAAAATTAACTTCTTTATTTGACAAAGCTAATAAAAATACATCTCGCCCTAGTGAAAATTCTAACGTAGTCCTACCCAAAATAAATATCAAACCATTTACAGGAGTGGCGTCAGAATGGACGTCCTTTCTTGATTTGTTTTCTGCTTTAGTTTTAAAAAATCCTAAACTTCAATGTGATAGCGAAAAGTTTTATTACTTGAAGAGTTTGCTTCGTGGTCAGCCACTCGAATTAATAGATAGTTTAAGTGTAACTAATCGGAATCTAGAGGTAGCTTTAGACATTTTAAAAAATACGTATGAGGATAAATCTAAATTGTTAAATTCTTTATTTTCATTACTGTTGGATCAAAAACCTATAGTTAAGAGTAATGCGGCTAGTTTGAGAGATTTCTACGTCGCATCCAAAAAGACACTAGAACAAGTAAATAATCTGAACTTGGAGCCAGAGCTTAAGTTTGAGACTCTGGTGGTTTTTTTATTAGAACAAAAATTAGATTTCATCACTAGACGTGAATTTGAAAACGAAAGAAAACCGATGGAGTTAGTAAATATTTCTGAATTTCTTGAGTTTATTAAAAGACGCTATACTGTGTTAGAAAACTTGAATTTCTTTGACTCTGGATATAAAAAGGAATCCAAATCGCAGGATAGTAAATCTCGTGTCATATTGCATACTAGTGTTAGTGATAAGCCACATATCCAATCGTCTTCTTCCTCTCAATCAAATAGGTCTGGTTGTGTACTCTGCTCAGATACCTCCCATTCTTTATATCGCTGTAGTAAATTTTTAGCTCTTTCTCCTGTTGACAGGCATAAAGTTGCAAAAACACACAAATTATGTTTAAACTGTTTAAGTGGTCAGCATTTAATTGCTAGCTGCAAATCTCTTCATCGTTGCTTGAGTTGCAGTAAGTCTCATCACTCTCTCCTTCACTTTGAAGTCAATTCTAATTCTCGTTCTGCTAATAGTAGTGGTTCTTCAAATAGGAGTGCTCCTTCCGCTCGTAACTCTGGAAGTTCTCCGGATCCTGGACCGAGCACCAATAGTAATAGAGTTTCAAATGTTGTAAATAGAGATCCTTCCCAAAGCAATGCTATTGTAAATAACAGTTCGCAAGTAAATAATTTTGCCTCCTCCTCCAATGTACAGCAACAATCTTCACTGGCCGCAACTAGTTTGTTTAATAAAATTGTTTTATTACCCACTGCTATGGTAAATGTACATTGCAAAAATGGTAAATCCATAATGGTTCGTCTGCTTCTCGACTCTGCAAGTCAAATGAGTATAATTAAAAGATCTCTTGCTGATTCTTTAGGTACTCCTTATAGATCTCACATAGTAAATATTTCTGGTCTTGGTAATAATCGATGTACCCATAGTAATAATGTCATAGATGTTGTTTTCAGCTCTTTAGTGGAACCATCAAAGGTTTTCAATATAACTTGCTCTGTCATTGATCAAATTACTCATAAATTACCTCAATTTGTTATACCTCCCGATAAACTTTGCTTACCTGATCATGTCAAATTGGATTTAGCTGATCCTTTGTTTTTTGAACCCGGAGAAATTCAAATATTAGTGGGGGCGGATGTGTATTTCAATCTTCTAAAAGATGAAATAATCAGGATGGGTAATAATATGCCCACGTTTATGAACACTCATTTAGGTTATGTAGTAGCTGGTCCTGTTCCAGACATGCGTGTAGACAAATGCGATAAAACGAATTTAGCTCTGTCCTTTTTAACAGTAGAAAATGCAGATTTAATTGATGCTCCTAGAATAGATGAATTAATTGAGAAGTTTTGGAAAATCGAGGACATTCCTAGTGTAGAGGGTCCCTCCTTTGAAAATGAACTAGTAGAAAATATTTTTCTTCAAACCACCAAAATTTTACCTTCTGGAAGGTATCAAGTAGACATGCCTTTGATAGTAGATCCAATTAAAAAATTAGGCCATTCACTTTCGATAGCCAAGCGTCGTTTCAATCACTTAGAGAAAAAGTTTGAAAAGGATACTGATTTTTTTGAAACATACAAGCAAGTCTTAACTGATTATATTCATTTGAATCATGCTAGAGTGGTACCGCTTTCGTTGTTTTGTAATCTCACTAATGAGATTAAATATTTTGTTCCTCACAGAGCAGTTATACGCTCTGCTTCTGTTTCCTCTAAATGTAGAATAGTTTTCGACTACTCGTGTCGATCTGACACTGGGGTCTCTCTCAACGATCTTACTTATAAAGGGTATCAAGTTCAAGACAATTTATTCGACATACTTTGTCGCTTTAGATCCTTTCGTTATGTTTTATGTGCGGACATCCAAATGATGTACCGGATGATTGAAATAAACCCTGCTCATCGTCACTTGCAAAATGTGCTGTGGCGTGATAGTCCTGCAGACGCTTATCAATGCATAGAACTTTCTCGGCTTAGTTTCGGCCAAAACTGCGCCCCATACCTAGCGACTAGAGTCCTCAAAGACGTCGCTTTAAAGAATACATCTTTTGCTCTAGCTCAGAAAGCCCTGCTTTCGCAAACCTACATGGATGATATCCTTAGTGGAGTCAACAATTATGACGAATTAGAAACTCTTTATTTCCAGTTAAACACCGTACTTAGTAAACATGGGTTTAAACTACACAAGTGGCATTCAAACTCGTTGAAATTCCTAGAGACTCTCTCTCTTGATCCTAACTTCGAATTAGATTTAAATTTGGAAAATTCTCCTTGTAAAATACTTGGTATAAAATGGAATTCTTCCCTTGATTTACTTCAAATTAATGTTTCAGCCCTGCCTGATCTGCCTTGTTTGACTAAACGAAGCGTTTTGTCCATTATCGCTAGTATTTTTGATCCTTTGGGTATAGTAAACCCTCTGATAGTGCTTGGAAAGCTTATTATGCAGTCTCTCTGGCAACTTCAGTTAGACTGGGATTCTCCTATAAAAGATGTCAATATTCTGAAGCAATGGAACATGTTTCTCCAAAATCTTTCTGACTTATCTCAGCTCGCAATTCCTCGACTTTTAACACAAAATAAAACTTTAATTCATGTCTCTTTGCATGGCTTTTGTGATGCTAGCCAAGTGGCTTATGGTTGTTGTATATATCTAGTAGCTTATTATACTGATCACACTATTTCTTCTTCTCTTGTCGCTTCTAAGCCTAGAGCTAGCCCTTTGAAAGCTAAATTAACTATTCCTAAACTAGAGCTCAATTCTATGGTTCTTTTGTCCAATTTAGTTGTCCGAATAAAACATATTTTCTCTTCTTGCTATTCCTTTGAATCCATAAACCTATGGTCTGACTCCCTCACTGACTCACTATCTTGGGTGAAACACGAGGCGAGTAAATTTACTCCCTTTGTGGCTCGGCGTGTCCTCACTATTCAACAGAATAGTGCAGGTTCAACTTGGAGACACATTAGATCGCATCTGAATCCAGCTGATATTCTTTCACGAGGAACTTTTTCCAAGAATGTTCAGTACTTCCGGCTACATGGACCTGAATTTTTATGTCAAACTGAAGACTATAATTCATTAGATACCTTTTCTATAGTTGATGTATTGTCCGAAGTTACAAAAGTAAACTTAGCTGCTCTTAAAAGTCCGGTTAATCCCTTAAAGGAATGGTTCCCAGAGTTTCCTCAATTTCAAAAACTGCGTAGAGTCCTTGCTTATCTATTTCGGTTTGTTAATAATTGTCGCAGGGTCAGTGAAAGATTGACTGGACCCCTATCTGTAGAGGAACTTCAAGTTTCCTTGGAATTTATTATACTTCAAATTCAAAAAGAGCATTTCCCTAAAGAAATAGAACTTCTATCTCTGAATAAAGCACTTGTAAACAAATCACTCTTACCGCTTAATCTTTTCCTAGACAATAATAGAATTATACGCGTAGGTGGCAGACTCCAGAATGCCGAACTCAACTTTGATAAGAAATTCCCAATGTTACTTCCTTCTAATGATATTATAGTTACTAGACTTATAGAAAGTGAACACCGTAGACTTGGTCATAGTGGTCCACAAAATGTTTTAGCTAACCTACGTCAAATTTATTGGCCTCTTGGTGGGGTACGTACCATCAAGAAAATTATCGTCAAATGTCTAACTTGTTATAGATTTCATGCCCAATTCTCTTTACAAATTATGGCCCCATTACCCGCTGATCGTATTCAACCATCTCGTGCTTTTCTTAAAGTTGGTGTTGACTTTGCTGGACCTATCTCATTGCGCTCTTCTAGACTTCGTAAGGCCCCCTTGCTTAAAGCTTATATAGCTATTTTTGTGTGTATGGTGACGAAAGCTGTACACATTGAATTGGTCACCAGCTTAACTACTGTCCTATCTGGTCCTATCTGAGGACAGATCTCCCCTTAATTGGCCTATTGCTAGAATTTTAGAACTTATCCCTGGTCGTGACGGTAAGTTCCGAGCCGCTAGAATAAAGACGAGTGATGGCGAATACACTCGCCCCATTGTGAAATTAGCCCTGCTCCCCTTAGAAACTTAGTTACTCTCCATCACAGAAATGTTCTGGGTCTGGAGAACTTCCTGGCAATAACCCATGGCTAGTCTGGTCGCCAACGGGCAATATTCTGGAAGATAATCCTGGCCTCTGTTGTTTCTTTGGTGTTGACCTCTTCATTTGATTTTTAGTTTGTTTGTTGTAGTTTGCTTCTGCCTCCTTCCTCCCCCCCCAGTATGTTAAAATCATTTTAACATATGCGTCGACCCCGCCAAATTTTTTGAATGGTTTAAATAGAACCGCCGTCTTCTCGGCCACCTTCGGCCCGAAGAACGTCGAAACATAGAGAACTGCCAAAAATCAAGCCATTCCATGTGTGAGTACCTCTGCGGCACCATGTGAATCAATTACCTATAGTTAAAACTCAATTTTCTGGTGCAATGCTTATTTTGGTTTAAAATATATACATAAGTATAGATCTAGTTATAGTGAACAGTAGTTTTAGTGAAATATAATTTGGTAAGATAGTTAATTTACCTATATATTCAATTGGAAATCTTCACAATTCACCGGCTTCATTTTTTCGCGGTGTTGCCAACTAGGGGTTTTTTTTTTTTTTTTTTTTTTTTTTTTTTTTTTTTTTTTTTTTTTCCATTTTGGGAGCCGTTCAGATGCCGGGAGCACTGCAGCCTATTGGCTTATTGTACTCTGCTCCCATATTTAGTCCACCCATCCAGTTATCCCCGTACCTTCGAGTAGACGATATAGGTCCATTGGATGTGTGCCATATACTTCAGGTGGCACATTGGCTTCTCCGAAGATTGCCCGTCTCCTCGAGTTCAGTGCCTCACAGTCAGACAAGATATGGGTCACGGTCTCGATCTCCATGCCACATAGTCTGCAGCTGAGGTCCCCGTTGTATAACCCTATTTTATGCAGGTGATCTTTTAATGGGGTATGACCCGTTAGATAACCTGTAATAATTTTTAGCTTATTCCTGCTGATATTCAGTAGTTCTTTGGCCCGCTTTGCACATGTGTCACCTATGAAGGTTTTGCTGTGTACCTGTTTCGGAGTGTTCCTCCAATGAAGTCTATGTTGGCTTTGCACCCATTTTTGTATTTGCGCTCGGACTACCTTTTTTGTGGTCCCAAGAGCTGGTTCTGGTCCAACATATGCTGTTGCTGAACCTCTTTTTGCGAGTTCATCAGCTTGTTCATTTCCAGAAATACCATTATGTCCCGGCACCCACACCAATCTTACTTTAATGTGGTCTGCTAGTTCATTTAGTTCTTTCTGACATTCTTCTACTAGTCTGGATGTTACCTTGCGGCTATTTAAAGCCGCAAGGACTGCCTGGCTATCAGTTAGTATGTTTATCCTATGAGTGTCAGTCCTATATTTGTTAATTCTGACACATTCTAGGATGGCATAGATCTCTGCCTGAAATACAGAGGTATGTTTGCCTAGTGAGAAAGAGGCTTTTGTGTTTCTCTTTTCACTGTACACTCCTGCTCCTGTTCCTTCCCCTGTCTGTGATCCATCTGTGTACCAGGTCTCTCCTCGGGGAAATTTCAGTCTGCTTTGGTCTTGCCAGTCCTTTCTGTGAGGTATTTCTACCTCATATTTAGGGCTTGGGAGAAGTTTAGTGGCCATATAGTCTGTTTTCATATCTAAAATGGCTTCACTTATGATGTCTTTAACAGAAGTGTGTCCTGATCTAACTATTTTGTTACTCAGATTATCTTGCTGCCTAAATAGTCCCATCCTTGCTTCCCCCATTATCACGAAGTGTAGTGGAGGAAGGTCGAATAAGGCTTCTAGTGCTGCCGTTGGCGTGCTTCTCATGCACCCTGCAATGCTGAGACATGCAAGTCTTTGCACCTTGCCTAGTCTCGTCATTGCATTTTTTTGTGTCGTCTTTGTCCACCAAACCAAAGACGCATATGTTATTATGGGTTTAACCACTACACTGTATATCCAGTGTATCATTCGTGGACTCAACCCCCATGTTTTCCCACAAGTTCGTCTTGCCATCATTAGTGTGGTTTCCGATCTTGCTGCTACTTTTTCCATTTGTTTGGACCATGTTAATCTCGAGTCAATAATCACCCCGAGATATTTAACATCCATAACCATTGGAATTTCCGTACCTTGAAGGTATATTGGTCCCAAACCTGCCAAGTCCCTTCTCTTGGTGTAGGGTACTAAGTTTGATTTGGTGGGACTTATATTTAAACCCACCTCTGTCGTCCATTTCGTTACTATGTTCAGAGCCTGTTGCATGCGCTCTCTGACCGTAGTACTGAATTTGCCTTGTGATATGATGACTAGATCATCCGCATATCCTAAGACAGTATGGTGTTCCTTTTTGAGTCTCCTTATCAGTCCGTCCATTACAAGGTTCCATATTAGAGGAGACAGTACTCCTCCTTGAGGACATCCCCTTGAAACTCGGGCTGACAATGTTGTGCCCATTAAGGTTGAGAATATCATTCGGTCTTTCAGCATGCAGTCTATCCATCTGCAGCTTGTTTCGTCAATTTGCTTTTGACGAATTGCCCTAGTGATCACTTTGTGGGAGGTGTTGTCAAAGGCACCCTCTATATCCAGGAAGGCTGCTAATAATATTTCCTTATTTTCGAGAGCATACTCTATTCCTTGTACTAGGTGATGGAGTGCTGTCTCTGTGGATACTCCTGGTCTGTATGCATATTGATCCAGGTCGATCGGTCTTTCTACCAACGATCCTCCTCTAATGTGCATGTCCACCAGTTTTTCCAGTGTCTTCAGTACAAATGACATCAGACTTATGGGTCTCAGGGATTTCGCTTTATTGTCACCTGTTTTACCAGGTTTAGGAATAAAGACCACCCTAACATTTCTCCAGACCTTTGGTATGTACCCTAGTCCCATACTTGCTCTAAGGATCGTACACAGTCTGCTGAGTATAATGCCGTCTGCCTTTTGCAGCATAATTGGATAGATCCCGTCCGGTCCCGGTGATTTATATGGCTCAAATGAGTTAATTGCCCATTTTATTTTGCTTTGATTAACCACTTCCCTAGATACTTTCCAACTTTCCTCGTTACCTCGATTTGGAGTCCTCGAGACCATTTGTTGTTCTGTATCTAATGGTTCATCACTTATTTTGCATTCTGGAAAATGTACTTCGAGAAGTTCTATCAGAGTTTCCTTCCCGCTTTGTGTATATCTCCCATCTCTTGTCTCTAATGAGTTAATTGTCCTCTGAGGATCTTTGGAGAGTATCTTTTGGAGTCTAGTACATTCAGAGGTCTGCTCTACCTCTTCACAGTGTTTCCTCCATGAGTCTCTCTTAGCGATTCTCAGAGCCTTGTTGTATGACGTCAGAGTTTTCCTATATGCGGTCCACTCTCCGTCTTTACTTGCCCTATTGAAGAGCTTTCGTACTTCCGCCCTTGAAACTTCAAGGTCGTTATTCCACCAGGGCACATTCCTGTTGGTTCTCCTTGTAGTTTCAGAGCAGTTGCGATTGAAGGTGGACACGATAGCTTCTTGGAATTGTTCCGCAGCTAGGTCTAGATCCACGCTATTTCTTACCGTCTCTCTCACCCTTTGGATTTCAAGGCCTAGGTCCGCCTGATAGGCCTCCCAGTTAGCTTTCCTTGGGTTCCGGTAAGTTTCAGTTTCAGTGCTAAAACCTGTTAATGTGTAGCTTATGTGTCTTGGTCCGAACAACTCACCTCATCAGTCACATGCCATTTTTTAACAAAACTAGCTATAAAAGTAGTTGCAATTGTTATATCTAGAACCTCCTTTCTATTTATTGTTACAAAGGTAGGTTTGTTTCCCACATTTAATATGTCCAGATTATTTTCCATAATAAATTGTAGTAAAGACTCACCTCTTTGGTTGGTGTTTGTGCTTCCCCAGGTTGTGTGATGTGCATTCACATCTCCCCCAATGATCAGATGCGTTCCTTTGCCCCGACATCCTCTCACTAGTTCCTCCACTTCCCTGGATGGTGGTTGTTCAGAAGCATCTCCTGGTAGGTAGACCGATCCGAGAATAATCTCCCTCGGTCCCCCATCAGAGATGAATCTTACTTTGACCGTGGTCAGGTCTCTGAAACAGAAATGATTTAAAGGCAGTATCTTTATATTATTTCTTACTATTATACAAGTTCTAGGTACTTGGGAGGACCTATCGTAAATCAATTCCCCTCCTATCCCTGATAAACCCATAATTTTTCCCTTGTTCACCCAAGGTTCTTGTATGAGGGCCACATCGAATCCCCCCATTACTTTCGTAAGGACTGCAGATGCAGCCTTACTGTGCTGGAGGTTCGCTTGTACTACTCGTACCCCCGCCATCTGGTCCTCTTAAAACTCGGAAGACCACCCTTCCGAGACCGTAATATGCTCGGAAGCCCATCGTCTCCAGAGTCTTAAAAGAAGCCTCATCAATGGAGAAGGTCAGCGTTTGCCCCTTTCCATCGTCTTTTCTTCCTTTTAGAGTCCATTCCCCCGTTTTGAGGCTAGCATTTTGACTAGCCAGACGGTCCTTTAGAATGGACTCTTCCCTTATGGCACCTGGAACGTGCACGAGGACCAGGGGCCTTCTGGGGAGGTCTCCTGATCCAACAACTGTCAGATCAGCACCTTCCCAGAGCTCGCCCAGGCCTTCCACCGCGTTCCTGAGCCATTCCTTCGTGTATTCATTCCCACAGGTCATCCAGAGGACCCCTGAATGGAATGAAGTACGTTGGAATTGGAGTCGGTTTGCGCTACCTCCAGGGGTGTCAAACACGGCCTCCTCCAAGCGGTTTTGAATCAGTCCTGCCTGTTCCTGATTCAGGGTGTTTTCTGGATGGCGTCTGTGGATCACCGCCATCCCGAGATTTGCTGTTGCATCCTTATAGGAGACAGTCTGCACTTTCGTGCTCCTGTTTATTTTTTTTGCAACATGCATATCAGGTGGAGTTGAGTTTTCAGATCGAGGTCTTTTACCTTTACCTGTCCCTTCTTTTCCACCTGTATTGGAGTGTCCCGACGTTGTCGGACCTGAGCTTGTCTTCATCAGGACTTTTCCTGACTTGGACATGCTATTTCCCGATTTTGTCGGTTCATGCTCCTTTTTCTTTCCAGCTTTGTTTGGGTCTTTTTCCACCCATGTACCGGCTGCTTTTTTCTGTTCCCTAATGAGTTTCTTCCTCTGGGCGCCAGATAATTTTTTGGGCAAGGTCATGCTGGTTGCCTTACCCTTTTCTAAGGAGTCCTTCCCTCCTTGCTCTTTTGCCTTTGGAGTACAGACTACAGCTACTGTCTCCTGACAACTTGTGTCGTTACAGTCCATTCCTGTAACGTCTTGGTTTTCTTTAGAGGAGTCCTTGTCCTCCTCTGGTGCTTTCCTGCTTTGGTCCATATTGTTCCCACGAGCAGCTAGGGAATGTAGGTCCGCCCAGTCATAGCCCCGCATGACTGGGTAAGGCTATATACAACAGGGTGCGCCAGTTGCCCTGAGGTCAGTGGTCTAAAAACCGAATAACCCACGGCCATCCAACTAGGGGGTCATTTGGATGCGAGGTGGATTTCTACCTATTATACTTTTCTGTACCATTATTTATAACGATATTTGTGCGATATTGACGATATTGTTACCGTATTTGATATTGTTACCGTATTTGATATTGTTACCGTATTTGATATGTTACCGTATTTGATATGACCTTTTGATTTCTTATGTACTGGTTTAACTTTTTGAATCATAAATTGCTAGAATACTTTTTGATAGTTTTATTTTATTCTTTCCGTGGTAACACGGTGGTCCTTCGAAATTTTATAAGCTCTTGAAGGCCACATTCAATTAAGGCTAGTATTAACGTCTTTGGCAGCCATTTGCAGTCCATCATAAAATTTAGAGAAATGTCAAAGATGTTTTATACACTTGGTATTGACAGAATAAAATTACAAGACTTATAAAATATTGTAGAAAATGCAAAAATCAGGTGTTATTGCTCCATACAATAAATTCGTCTAGAGAGTCTAAAGTCTGTTAGTGCAGATTAATGTAAGATTGTTGCTTCAACTTCATGTTGAACCACATACATCCTTGCGATACAATATTGATTTAATGGAAGGAAAGACATTCAATATCTGGATTAGACTTTGCCCAAATTTCAACACAATTCCATTGGTAATTGGTTCTACCATAAAATGTTATTAATTGA
This sequence comes from Galerucella nymphaeae, assembly GCA_963978555.1. NCBI lineage: Eukaryota > Metazoa > Arthropoda > Insecta > Coleoptera > Chrysomelidae > Galerucella > Galerucella nymphaeae. Next base: position 2,505,823 of record OZ021706.1, on the reverse strand, counting down.
TAATTTGGAATATTGTAATTAGTTGACTCATCTTGTAGTGATCAAGTTCCTGTAATGCATAGACATTTTAAGAGTAGCTCACAATAATCAGACATCAATTTGTCAATTATATATTAATTTAGACCCTGAATATTTGAAAGTAAAAGATCAAAATAGTTCTTATCATTATTCACATTATTAAAATCAGTTTGTACACCTCATTTTCTAGAACTAGATGCACTTTGATGATCTATACTCGAAGATCCAATTGAGTAGTTGTCCTGAAAAAGATAACAGAGCTTTTTTTCACGCCGTTTTTAGTACTTCTCGATTAATACACACTATCATGGGAGCATATATAGGTTAGTGTAATTCACATCTCACACCTAAATGACTTTCCAAATTCGTGGTTTCCTGGATTGAGTCTTGTCACATGAAGGCTTACCATTTTATAGGACAGTTTCAACATTGCAAGGTGTCTAAGTTTTCCTAGAGACATTATCTTTTTACCTATGATGTACTTGAAACCATACTCCATTTCAAAAATGTGTAGAACCATATGTAAAACTTTTTTATTAGTGGTTTTATAAAAAAGTTATTCTTGATAGAAAGCTCTGCATAGTCCAAAAGTTGAAATGATATAAATTTCTTCTACGATCACATAAGAAAGTGACATATATCGCACTGTCTAGTTCTATGGAAAGTGGCCTTTATTCATACGCGTGCGAAAAAAAACTTATTCGTGCATGTACAGATAAAAAAGCTGTCAAATTGAATATTGAAATGCTAGTCTATTTACCTCGCAAATTTATGTATATGTCAAATGCGTAATTTATTACTATCAATTTTTATAATGATTCAAATAAATAATTAATTATGAATCGCAATATTTAAGTAACAAAAACAGTTTTAATTCTGGATGTTCTGTTTCTAATTGTTGTTAGTTGTTAAAATAAATGTTCGTGATATTTTGTATACCAATATTTATTATAACTTTTTTATAAAGGCACTCCTTTTCATCGCATAAAAATCAAAATTTTCTTGGCCACTTTCAAGGGTAGGTAATCAAAACTATATAAAGTAATTACAAAATGCACATATGTAAAACCTCTTACATCTACATAGAAACGCAAATGCCTGATTCGGTAAAAGTATATCGCGTCGTCGTAGGAAAAATAGTGTACATAACTTGTACGAAAGTGATTTTTCACACTCGTGGGATTGTATCACTAGGCTTGCGCTCGTGAGACAATATTTCCCATTCGTGTGAAAAATGTCACTTTCCGCACTCGTTACGTAATATACTATTTGAAGGCAGTATACGAGGTTTGTCAAAAAATTTAAATTTTGTGCATCTTTTTTTTTCAATTGGGTGTTCATTTTAACACTTGAATTTAATCGTTTGTTGTATAAACTTTCTGTCCATAAATTTGACAGAAGTGTCAGACATAGTTTTAGTAGTAACTACTTTGTTAAATTATAGACATATAGACCAGTCATCAATACTTTGATTTTGTATGTATTTGTATTATTAACTATAGTCAAAGGCACTCTTAACGTGCGGGTTCAAAGGTCACTAACCATATGTATCAAATCAGAAAACACAGAGGTTGCCAAAATGTGAGATTACACTGCAGATTGACGAATTTCTATTTCTTCTTTCATTCTCGAAATAATCTATCGAACTAAGTACAAAAAAACTGAAAATTGCTACTTATTATTCATATTTGTCACTTTGAATTGTCAAAGTGACAAAACTGAAATATTTAAATAAAAACTCTGCTGGTGAAAGACTTTTTAGAATCGCTGAAAACTAAATACATATCCTTCTTTTTCCCGTCAAAATTGCATAAGTCTGTCTTATTTATCCAACGAATTTCATTTGGAAGTTATAATTTAACGTAATAAAAGAAAACAAAAACTGTGAGTATGTCTTTGTTGAATCGTATGACCCGCACGTTAAGAGTGCCTTTGACTATACTTTTTTGGTTGTTTTGCTGTTGTTGCTGGAGCAGAGAAATCTTTAACACTTTATGAGCCATTATTCCAGAACATTGTTGCCTTGTCGATTATTATCTTTAGGTTGTTTAATTTAGTAGTATAATGTTTCTATAATATGATCATTATGTGTCATTGATGATTATATTCTACTTGTGCTAGTAATTTGTGATAACATTTCAGATTTAGGTTTAATTGGTATATTAGAGATCATGATCGTTTTGAAAAATATGTTCAAAGTATCAAATTCCCTTCCTAATTGCCCATACCTACTTGGTAACATTAATTTCATGGTTCCTGCAAAAGGCTCCAGAGCTATCAACGTCTCACATAAATATAGGCCATAATTCATACATTTCCAGAACAACGAGTTTGACAATTAATTAGCTAACCAGATAAACTTCTCCAATAGCTAAGAGCGTATTATCAGGTCCCTTTTTGGTGTGAAATGAGAGGAGAGAAACGTTTGTGTCTTTTAGATTGAGTAAAATAGATATTTATGTAATGTACTCATGTCACTTTGTGTGAATAATTATGGTTTATGATTAAATGTTAGATTATATACGCATAGTAGAGTCGAGATACCCTAAAACGATGTATGTGTGTGTATGTGTGTGTGTGTTTGGGGTAACATTCACTGAGACCTAAAAGATCTATTGTGCCCCCTTACTTCTACTTAGTTTCTGAGGAGAGTCTCTGGAACTAGTAGCTCCTTTAGTCCTATTTCCCGGAGGAATTTTAGGATATCTGCAGGCTTCAGCTTAGGTAAATGTACCTCTTCTATCCAGTAATCTCCCAGGTACTGGGCTCTAGGATTCTGGAGTGCTGTGCAGTTGGAAAGTAGGTGGATGGAGGTTTCTTCTTCCATGCCACAGTATCTGCATTCTTCTTCCTCCACTAATTTGAGCTTTTTCAGGTGCCCATTCAGGCGACAATGTCCCGTTAGGATCCCTGTTAAAACTCTTAGTGCAGTCCTGCTTTGACTTATGCATTCATTTGATCTCCTTTGGTTGTAGTCACCCAGGAGAATCTTTGATTGTCTAAGCCCTACTAGATCTTTCCAATGGTCAGATCTTCTCTTTCTTTCGGCTTCGCCTATTTCTTCCAATATTACATTGGGGCTGATTCCGCAAAAAGGTTCAGGCCCCCAGAAGGGTGTTTCCGACCCCCTCTTTGCTAGTTCATCTGCTATTTCATTTCCTTCTATTCCAGTGTGTCCTGGAATCCATAGTAGGGTAACTATATTGTTCTCGCCTAATTCATTTAGTTTGTCTAGGCATTCCCAAACCATCTTAGAACTGATTACGCAAGAGCTCAGTGCTTTGATGGCTGCTTGACTATCTGTCATTATGATAATCCTTTGTCCTCTGTATCCTTTATTAAGATTGAACTGGGCGCACTTTCTTATGGCGTGGATTTCCGCTTGAAAGATACTTGGGGTTTTTCCCAAGCTTTCGGAGTGTTTGGTTCCTGGCCCGAACACTCCTATCCCAGTTCCTCCTATTGCTTTTGAGCCATCTGTGTACCATTGAATGGCATTCTTTCCAATTCTGGTAATGGTATTCGGATCCCATTCCTTCTTGTTGCTCAATTCTGTAACGAATTTCTTCGAAAAGTTGTACTTTCTCATCATACCGTCTTGTGGCATGTCCCAGGTTGTCTGATTTCTAAGAAGTGAAGAGTTGATTTTTCTTTTAATGATTCCCTCTCTACTTAGTCTGTATCTTGTTTTTTCTGCAACACTCTCCACCACCATATGTAGAGGGGTGAGGTTGAGAATTACTTCCATTGCTGCCGTTGGGCATGTTCTCATTGCTCCTGTAATGCATATACAAGCTAGTCTTTGAATTTTGGAGAGGTTTTCTCTCGTTGTCAATAGACTAGTTCTGCTGCTCCATGCAATGGCTCCATAAGTGATGATTGGTCTCACTATGGCAGTGTACATCCAGCTTAGGATTTTTGGGTTGCAACCCCAATTTCTCCCTGCCAGATTCCTACAGACCATAAGAGCCATTTTCGCCTTGTGGGTAATCTCCTTTTCGTGTTTGTTCCACAGGAGCTTACTGTCTAGAAACAAGCCTAGATACTTGACTTCTTGTCTCCATTCAATCTCGTTCCCATTAAGTTTTATGGTTTTGAGGTTGAGTTTTCTTTTCTTAGTGAAGGCTATCAAGATGGTTTTAGTGGGGTTGATGCTGAGTCCCACTTGCCTACACCAGCTATTTGTATAGTTCAGACCCTTTTGTACAATATCACAAAGAGTGTTTCCGAATTTCCCCCTGGCTGTTATGACAATATCGTCGGCATATCCTTGGCAGGATATTCCTAGATTCGTCAAACCACACAGGAGTTCGTCAACCGTCAGACTCCACATTAAAGGGGATGCTACTCCTCCCTGTGGGCATCCTCTGGTAGTGCAGATGGAGACAATGTCTTTGCTTGTCCTTGTCTCTGCTACTCTTGTGGTGAGCAGTTCCGACATCCATTTGGATGTTGTGCTGTCAACACCTCTTCTGCTTAATGCTCTTCTGACAGCCTCATGTGGAGTGTTGTCAAAAGCTCCTTCTATGTCCAAAAATGCACATACTACAGTTTCTTGGTTGTCTAGAGCACCTCGGATATCCTCCGTCAGTTGTACCAGTGCAGTCTCCGTAGATCTGCCTGCCCGGTAAGCGTGCTGACATGGGTGGAGAGGTAGTCTCTCTAGGATTTCCGTTCGAATGTAGTTGTCAATTGCTTTTTCCATCGTTTTGAGTACAAACGATGTTAGGCTAATTGGTCTAAAGGATTTGGGGTTTGTTGTGTCCCTTTTCCCAGTTTTTGGAAGGAAGGTTACTATTGCCCTTCTCCAAACTTCTGGTATATAACCCAGTTCTAAGCTACTTCGACTAATTCTAACCAGATGCGGTAGAATTTCGTCTTGAGCTTGCTGGAGCAATGCTGGGAAAATTCCATCCGCTCCCGGTGTCTTGAAAGGCGAAAAGGTGTTCATAGCCCATTTCAACCTATCATTACTACAAATGTGTTTGGCCATTGTAATACTTGCTCTCGAAGGTCTTCTGTGAGCTTCGAGAGGATTGTCTCCCCTATTTGGGATGCTTCCAGGAAAATGAGTTTCTAGTAAGAGTCGAACTCTTTCCCCCTCATTTTCGGTATAATTGCCGTCTGGCTTTCTCAAAGCCATATCTGTGTTGACCCTACTTTTCGCCATGACTTTGTAAAGTCTTGCCGCAGCAGGTGTTGCGTCTATATCTTCACAGAATTTCCTGAAGCTATTTCTTTTAGCTTTTCTAATTTCCTTGTAGTAGGTATTTCTCACCTCGGTGTACCTCTGCCAGTCTCCGGTGAGTTTTGCTTTATTGAAAAGGTCCCGGGTTTGAGATCTTAGTTCTGACAGATGTTTGTTCCACCAAGGTGCATCTTTGCTGCTTTGTTGTTTTTGAAGAGGGCAGCTCGATTCAAACGCATCGATTATTGCCCTGTTCAGATCCTCTAGCTCATTTTCCAGGTCGAGATGGTGCTTAGCCCTTCCTTTTCTCTGGATTTGTGCTAGATTTCTTTTTAGATTGGTGTTATAAGTGTCCCAATCTGTTTTTCTTGGTATTCTCCTGAGGCTTGCCTCGGGTATGCCCTAACCCTAACCCTAACCCTAAAACGATAACAAAGTATGCCTGGTACATGCAAAAAAATTGCCCAATATTGGTATTGAGTGACCTCTATATCTTATTGTATGATTGACAATTGACATTTCTGGACATTTAGATTTGTTTTGGTGTCATTTATTGCATTGCATGTCTTTCTATCAGGATATGTAGTGACACTGTAAATATTTTTTTTTCTCCGATTGGCAGCAAATATTAATTTTGCTGACTGATATCAATCAGCAAAGTATTACTTTTCCTGCCTAGGCAGCAAAGTGGTTACTTTGCTGCCTAGGAACGAAAGTGATTACTTTGCTGCCTGTGATTATACATTTCCATAGCAACCAACCAAAATAAAGAGATTGTGGGAATTGTAATAATTTGCAAATACAATATCCTCTTGAACAATCGGAGAAAAAATTATATGTTCAACTTGGTCGCAAAGTAGATTGATTGCCTAGTCAAACAAATAACTATTTTCTCTTTTCCAGATGTTTGTCTGCATTGTCGATACAGTTGCTTCTATAACTAGAGATGGAGAGGAATAATCAGCAATAGGAGCTCGTCCAGGCTTAACTATTATCTGAATCAGTTTCATATGTGTCTTTTTCAGTTGAAGAATACAGCAAAATATTTTTGAGAGATTATTATTGGAATATGAAAATTTTGTAACATCAATAGGTCTGCATGTTTTGACAAATCCTAGACTGTAAGTATATGCTATTATTATGTGTAATCCCTTACTTTACTCCAAATTAACTTGGGTTGTTTATAGAAAAATACATCCTATATCAGAATATAATTTTATATTTTCGACCTGGTCACTTGAATTTTTACCTAATCTAAAATTGTCTGTTCTATTTTTAAATGAATAACTTGGAATCATGATCATTCTGTTCTCTTGATTTGCTTTCTCATTTATATGTTCGATTCCAAAATCATAATAATTTTTACACAGCATGTCTCTAATTTGCACTAAATTGAAAAATAACATAACTAGTTTGGATCATTGGAAATTTGAATCATCTGGTTATGTTAATTTGTATTTTTCTGTTGTTGGTATGAAGGTACATAGGTTTGGAAAAGGACATAAAATTATTGATTACCATTATTAGTAATTAGAAATTGCCGGTTATGTTCAATAACGTTCCACATTGAATAAGCACAATTATTTTGGTGTACTCTAATCTTACACTGAAACTTCAAAATAAAAATGACAGTACACCTAAACAAATAGAAGAAAAATAGTTGGCAAATATGTCTCCTTCAATTATTTATATAGCATATATATTTTTTTATTTACTGTTCGGATTTTTCCCGATAGGTGGTCAAACATTATTTATAAAGAAAAAGATGGATATGATTACCATCTAAAAATATTCTAGGTTTTGTTAATAAGTAGGAGACAAATCGAAAAATTACAAAACACAAAAAAAATTGAGGAACAAAAAAAACAATTAAAATCCTAAGATAATCGTGAACAGGCAAAATATATTTAACTACTTATAGGTACCTACATATTCTAAGATCACATCAAGCAGTTTAGGGAATTTAGCTAGACTCTATTGGAGTTTGAATGATATATTTATTATTCACAATACTTCCAACCATTATATCAGGTTTCTTCTTCCGATGAATGTACTGTTTGATCTTCTGTATGGAATAAGTGCTTCGGCTGCCCCGGATTTAAATGCTTCAGTAGCTTCATCTCGTAGCAGTAATTTCTTTACTTGGAGAGGCCTATTTTCTTTTACATATTCTGGTCATCTTGTTCGAATTAACTCTGAAATAACATATTTTTCTTGAATTTCATAAAAAAGACCTTTCTATTGTTTTTTTGAAGCTATATACTCATTAAGTGATCAATGCTTCATAACTCAACTACATGAGTACCTATACAATTTTATTATTAAAATAAATAAATCTTACCGGTAAATTTGACTGCAACACTAAATGCAATTTCTTCTTCTGTTAATCTATTTTATACACATTCGATAGTGGTTGCGACATCTGTATTACACTACAGACGTTCAAATAGAAAATATCGACGCGTTTGAATTCACACTTGGTGTTCAAGTTTACCTTGGATTACGGTTCTAAAGCTGCGTCCACACCGAGTCGACACTGTCGATCGACCCTGTCTATCAACGGTTGTTGATCGACAAGCGAAAAAACTGCATCTGTCCACAATGACAAAAATGTTTGTCGATCAGTCGAAATCAACATGTCTGACGAAGATGACGTAACAGTTTTTTGTTCTTCCGCTTGCTTTTCGACGCTGAATTCTTTAGCAATTTCCATGAGGGCATCGTGCCTCAAGTTTCTGTTCTTATAGTTTTGGGTTTTTGAATCCCACAGATTTATTTTTAATTTGTATGCCTTAATAAAGGCTATGACTTTGTCTTGTTCCCATTCCATTTCTACAACACACGGCTATGATGTCAACAATGCAAGACGTCACTGACATGTCACTGAGTACTCAGTTTGTCGAATGTCGAACGTCGAAAATACGTCCGCACACTAGGAGCACCTGTCTGCAGCCCTCTAATCCGATGTTGCCAACTCTTATTTTGTTAACATCTAACCTCACCTTTTGTTAACGAATGACAATACCATAGAGAAATATAAATTTTGTCTATGGACAATACGATTTGTGACTTGTGGCACGGACTTTTTTGTTTTAAATTTTCCATAGATCTTAGTTCAACTATTTCACAATTATATATATATATATATATATATAACCAATATATTTTTAATTAAAATAATTACAAAACTAGTCACTTATTCCTAAACAAATAAATCTTACTCAGTTGTCTCAGTCACATCCTTTTTAATTTAATTAATTCTAACATAATTCATTATGTAAGAGTATAGGTGTGATCATGTTTGCTATCGTTTGAGGTAAATAAAGACTGTGATAATACTTCTTTAATGATACTTTTCTCTTTGGAATTTGGTTTAGAAATTGTTTCGTTGGCATCTTTTCTTTTCCTTTTAGTTGAAAAGAACTTTTGTTTTTCGATTTTCTGATTAGCAGGAAAAATAGATTTGGTTTTGAATAAAGCATCTTTTGATTGGGGTGTTCTAATATCTATTGTATCACCCATATTATTTAAGACTTTCAAGTTTTTTAAAATAAAGTCGCAATCTTCCGACAAAAAAGTTTTTGAATCCATATTAGAGATCAGCTCTAAAGCTGTTTTTCACCAACTCTTTTTTTCTTTCTAATTCTGATTTTGAATCCAAAATAAATGGAGACATACAAGTTGGATAAGTATCTTTGTTAATGTTTTGAAGAACTGCCTTAACTTTCATATCTTCACAATCGAATCTAATAACTAAGTTTCCACTTGTGATGGATTAACATTTTTTAATATAATGTAATGAATATGTTTACATATCATACTTTTTATTTGATAATCTAGGCATGTACATTCAAACGCATGCCAACATATGTTACAAAAACAACATTTCAGTTCACAACATACAGCAACGTCATTTCTCTTGTTGACTATTTGAGACTCCTCACCAGCCGCTGTCTTCTAAATGAAGCAATTATCAGCCATAATAACTTCAAAATTACTGCATAATGCATTACGGTGTCTTTTTCTAATATTTTGAACTTGTCTTAAATGTTTCCCTTTAATTAATTTTATTATCCTATCTGCAGACTTATCTCGAATATATTTTTGTAGGCAATGTAGGGTTCTATCTAGCCTTTTAACCTTTTTGCCTTCCAAATACGAGTATTTTATGACTTTATGCATGCTTTCTAAGAACATGTTCGTATTGATTCCCCTACTTTTTCGGTAACAATAAGCCCATTGCTTTCTGTTATGAAAATAATTATTTTTTAAATACTTATACATTTCATGTGTTGTCTCATCTGCATATAAGATGTGTAAAAATTCACTGAATTCTTTTTCATATTTGTTTTCATCTAACATAGATTGTAAATATTTTAATGATTTATAAACCCAACTTCTCTTTTCAACATCACTGATTTTGGCTAAATTGTGCTGCCATGCTTTATCAACATGCCAGGCACAAAAGTAATGATTGGTGGAATAGCAGCCCATAACAGATATCCAAGCATTATAATAGACGGTTGCCATGTCTGACATGAATGTTTTGGTATTAATTACCTCCATATTCACAGCCTCTCTAACCACCTTGAAAAAAACCTCAATCACAAACTGATCCTTTCTGTTTGAGAACATAAAGGCAACTGGAAAGCCCTCACAAAACTCATCCAAAATAAGAATGGTTGTCATCTCAAAATCATAACTGTTGAGACCATGGGTTCCATCTACACAAACTATATCTCCTACAAACTGTTTGAAAAGTTCTTTTTGTATTGGATACATTATAATAAGACACATATCTATTTCCTGAAAACTGTGAACATTTTCAAGCTGGCCTTGTTTTTTGTAAAATAGAATCGGATTATCTACCCCTAAGATTTTACATTCCTGAATATACAATTCAATACTTGTAACATCATCTTTGTGCCGCTGTCCATAATTTAATGACATGTTAAAGGATGCTTTTATATTTCCATATATCCTTCATTGTGACCAAATCATTTCTTCTTAAAGGTTCTTTTATATTTTCTCTGATGGTTGTCAAAATACTGAAAAAACAACATATAATTAACAAAACAAGTGATGGGAGACTACTGCACTATCAAAACCAAGAGGTGGCTCACTCCAGGAAATACCTGCACAAATAACAGAACTTCTCCAGGAAGTCTCAGAAATTAATTTGGAAATCAACCCTCTGGGAAAAAACGGGAAGTAAATGTACATTTTTTCCAAGTGTGACCTATCCGTCTAACCAAGTAGTACAGTTGAATATCTATTTTCATGGAATTAAGGAATATTCAATTACCTACTATCTATAATGTAATTCTGGCTACTTACTGTTGTGGAGTAATGCCCATTCTCATCTTAGAAGCAATTTCTCTTCCGCAATTTTCTGATAAATTGAGATGCTTTAATTCCGGTTTGTGTCCATAACGCTCTTTAAAATATTCTACTTTAAACTTGCCATCTTTCTTTGTTAATATTATTTGACTAGTACAACCCTGTCCCAGTTTAGCTGATCCTTGAACCTTCAGACTACGCTTTCGAACATCCTCACTTAGAATTCTTTGTTTCCCTGAAAATGTTGTTAATTATGTTTGAACAAGACAATATTTAATGCATGCATTGTATAAGGCAGTTAAATCGGTACTCCATTACCTGATCTGCTACAATTAAAATAAATTATTTCTTCTTTATCATCAAACTTTTTTTTTGATGCCTCTATGCTTGGAATATTTTAAATTATTCTTAATTTCAATTTGTTCCAACCAATCTTCGAACTCTACAAATAAAACCCAATCATCAACAAATTATCTACTCATTTCTTATGACAAGAAATATACTGGGTGGTATTTCCTAGGTCTAGGCTAATCTAATGTTGCCATATAACTACCCAGCATCCCTAATATAATAATATATAAAAGTTCAAGATAATCTACTCACCATTAATGTCAACAAAAGTTAATGTCTCATTGGTTGTTTCGAAATTATGAAACGTTTTCAAATGATTTCTAAGGTCTTTATTAAATTTAAAGGACCTATCGCACCCTTCACAACATTTAATTAAGTGGAAAAGCTTCATAAGAATAGTTTATATTCGTGTCCATGTCCACTTTTTCTTCATCAAAATGAACTTCTCGTACATGTCTGTTGAGATTTGGCCGAGTTGAGAATAACTTCTCACACTTGTAACAAAACTCCGGCATTGTTTTTATAGATAACTCACTCAATGGTAATTTTAATACACTTTAATAAATTATAATTCTTAAAAAAACCAAAATAAGCAATAGACAATACAAATACAAGCAAAAGCCGGATGAATGCAATGAATGTCACGTCACGAGTACCAGTACGTAACAAGGGGACAGAAAAAATGGGTGGGGATAGGATATTTCTGTGATTATGAAATGATGAACTGGCAACATCGGATTAGAGGGCTGCAGACAGGTGCTCCTCGCACACTAAAGTCGATCGACTGCTCTTTGATGTTTACCGACAAGCGACGGAAAACAAATCGACATGTCGATCGATTAATTTTGTCGATTGCCACGTACACACCAAATAGACAACGTCGATAGACAGAGTCGGTCGACAGTGTCGACTCGGTGTGGACGCAGCTTAATAATTAAAACAAAGAACTGAATATCAATTAACAAACAACAGTCTTATAACGATCCAAATTCAATTGAAAATATCGTGAATAAAAAGATACAAAACAAACTTGAAAACAAGTATTTCTTTCTAATAATAATAATGAATTTAAATGTTCAACATACTTTGACTGTCGGTGAAGATGACAACTGAACTGTTTACTGTTTACACGATCTATATTAGCTTAAATCGTTTGTGTTTGTTTTTAACATGCCTTAAAACTCTTAAAATGTGTATCCGGCTCAGATTAATTCGAAATTTTGCATACTTGCCAAGTGCCGATAAGAATACAATAATTTTAGTTGAATGGAAAGTAATAATTGATCATTCTTCCAATTATATGAGATAACGTCACTTTTATAGTTTCAACAATCATATTATGGTCTATATACATTAGCTTATTTCATAAATTTTTATGACTTCGTAGCCGAGCAGTATAGAGTTTTGGATGCGAAAACTAAGAATTGTATACACTGTGTTATTTACAAGATGCGACATAGGGATTCCTGTACAAAACATACATTACTTTTTTACCAAATAGAGTTCATAAAAAATAATAACAGATTTGGAAAGGTCGTTAAAATAGTATATTATGCAATAAGCACAAAATTATGCCCATTTTGCTGCGAGTTACATACTATACTTTTTCTATGACAACATATCATTCACGTTCAATACACGATTTTGTCCTTTGATCTACTTTCCATTCCAAAAAAAGGTTTTAAGCGCGTTGATACATTTTCTTTGACGTTTCCGGTAATAAATTCATAAATTCGCTGTCCCTATTATGTTCGGAGGTGTCAAATCTAAGTCAATATGACTATTTGAATTAATAGTTTCTATAGAAAACAACTATGAAATTATCGTTATCTACTGAAACTTTGACAGAAACGATCTGATGACATTTAATTAATTGGTCGCTAGACGTCATAATCTGACAAGCCGTAGTCGTCCTGATTTTAGAGTGAACCTAAAACTAACACAAAATATTCTTTTTCGCATTTGTTGCTTAGCAACTTGCCTAGCAACCGATGCAAAAATGAAATTCTGTACAAAATGTACTCGTTTATGATTGAATTTATGGTTATGAAATGAACATTTATCGAGGTTGTAGAAAAAATAAGTTTAAATGCTGGTGGACTGTATCTATACCTAATATTGGTTTTATAAATAAAATGTAACACATCATCAACGCAAAAAAGAGAAAAAAAGGAAAAAACTAGAAGGCTCCTATCTGGTGAAGCTATATGCCAAGAAAAAGTTGGTACGAAAAAAATTATTAAGGATTAGAAAAATTATTTAAATTTGAAGTAAACTGTGAAATTCAGCAAACTACGAATGCAAAATCTACTGTTGAATTTGGTTTTAATATTAATATTTAACGAATGGTGAACTTATAATCGAATAACATTTAGTAGAATAAATCAAGGTAGAAATTATCTATCTACGTAAAAATGAAGGTCAACCAGCGAACGAGTTTAAAAATGTACCGATTAAATGTAATAAGAAAAAGAAAAAAAAATAATTAGGTATATTAGGTATACTCAATCCGTGGGAGAAGGGCCAATGTTAAAGCAGGAAATATGAAAAAAATGTTGGTGGACTGTATCTATAATGTTGGTTTTATAAATAAAATGTAACACATCATCAACGCAAAAAAGAGAAGAAAAGGAAAAAACTAGAAGGCTCCTACCTGGTGAAGCTATATTATTCACTGTCCGTATCCAGGCGCCTGGGATGGTTGAGGATATGTTCTGGCACACTTTTGTCACTCGATTTCTTCATTTTTTAATATTTCACCGATATTTCGTTTACCGTGTGTGGCTTCTTGATATATTGGCCATTGGCCATGTCGACGTTTTTCTCAAACATGCGCCAATGATGTGTGTTACGCGGCAAAAATTTAAACTTAAAGTTTCCTTAACACCAGGAATAAGTAAAAAACTGATCAGTCCAAACCAAACACGATATTATTAAATATTTATGGTTCATTCAATGGCCTTTTTGGTGTGCGTCATCGATTGTTAATGTCTTCCTAACACATTACGTCGAAAGAAATGGAAAAAAGGGCAGGTCTGTGATTAATACTAATCAAAACATCACATCAATGAACCGTTTAAACGTATTACAAACGTTAACCCTAATTTTTGACTTACCAAAATTTGATTGGTTGACGTTTAGATTAAGCGCAAGCGCAACCTATCAATCGGGAGAAATTTCTTTGTTTAAAATAAGATACAGACATACCTTTCGTATTGGCAATGTGTCTTACATCTTGTTCTACTGTCACACTGACAGTTATTGTCAGATCTGTACTTTGTTGTTTGCGGTCAATTATTATTAATGAATAGTGAATATTGATCTTTCTGTTATATTTATTTGAATAATACAAAAATATGCCTAGATACACGGAAAAACATCTGCATTTTGAGAGTTTTCAAGTATTTTCAATTCGAAAAAGAAGCTGGTAACTATTAATTTCATAGCCTCCTGATGATTTTATTTATCAAATTTCAGGTTAGATATGTTTCAAAATAGCAAATAAAATAACCGACATACCGAAAACCCGGTTATACGTCACAAATGATGACGCACACCAAAAAGGCTATTGAATAAACCATAGCATATCAATGTGTGAAAAATGTTCCTCCAAAATTTCAAGATAATCGCAACAACTAACACAAATCTGGCTAGGTCAGTAGATATCTAAAGTCTAAAGCCCGCTTTATATTACTGTAATATTGCACTTACACTCGCAATATTTAGTTCGCGCATGCGTACATCGATCCATATCGACCAGCTGGTGCAATCATATTGCTATAACGTCAAATTACCACATGTTCTAATTTGATTGCATGGTTGATGCAATATAGTAACTTTATTTGGTAATATTCAAGTTGCCAACTCAAGATATAAGGATACTAAAACTAGGAAAAGAAATATCTTCTGTATGTTTCTTGTGGTATATTATTCATTCTTTTCTTTTTAATTTCTTGGGAAATTAAACCACAATATTTTTAAATAATTTATTTCAACGTTTCGGTAGCGTTTTCCTCCTCCCGTTGTCAAGATAAAATGAGTAGAAATCAATATTTTTGATTGTCTAGTTGTCAAATTTTTTCCATTGTGTCAGTTAGGGATAAAAATTAATTTCTACTCATTTTATCTTGAAACGTTGAAATAAATAATTTGAAAATATTGTGGTTTAATTTCCCAAGAAATTAAAAAGAAAAGAATAGAAAAAGAACGAACACCTCAGCCGTCTGTGCCATAACCTTATTTTAGTTATCCATGGCTATGCCATGGCCAATGAAAATTTAAACTGTAAAATGGATATGGACAGGAAAAGGAAACAAAACTGCAAGTAAGATTAGTAATTCAAAATTATTATTCTTGTTTAATGTATTTTATTATTGTTCTTGGGGGGGGGGGGATCTACTTTTACTTGGGGTAGGGATATAACTGTACAACTGATCCTACTATATGAATTTATTCTTGGTAGCCTTTGAAATGATGACAAATACTGTGTCAAACCTAAAAACCAACGCAAAACACGAATAAGAGATGTTTATCAGAGGGATTTTTTGTGTTAAGTTAACAACGATGCCTGCGTTTAATAATGCTGAAATGGCTGATATGTTAATATACCACTCGCTAATCCACACAAAAAGTGCTTATTAGCCATTTCAGCATTAGTAAACGCAAGCATCATTGTTGGAAACGATTCAACACACAATATCTCATCAAAAACAACAAAACCCATCAAATTGTTTATAAGACCTTTTTTTCTTGAAATGAAGTGACGAAGCGCCCTCTACAATATTTTAAATTACTAAGGAAACACCCTGTTATTATTTTTATTATTATCATGACGTTTTATTATGTTGTTCAAAAATTTTATCAAAAATTGATGAGTGCAGAAAACCATTTCATTTTTATTTTTGCCAAATTTTAAAGGAATAAATAAATGATAAAACCTACATATTTAGTTGTAACTCATGAAAATAGAAATATAATGGAACTTATACAAGGTGTTGGACACTACAAATTTCTTGATATGTAAAGGTTATGTTTTTTACGTAATAGTTATTTATGTAATAAGGATCATAAAGACGATCATTATGGTACAAGTCGTGAATGTTATCGATAACACGGCGTGTGCCATAATGATTGTTTATGATTCGTATTACATACAAAATTTTATCTGATGGCATCTATATCAATACATTTTCGAAAAATTAAAAACTGCATTTTCGACATGTCACAATGACAACTATTTTTAAAGGAGTAAGTATTGTGTAGTTTCAAATATTAGTAGGTGAATGAGCTGTGCTTTGCCATTTCCTTGACAACGTCATCAGGTTGTAACGGCAATATTTATTTATCGCTGTCATCAACTACTGATGTAAAAACTGTAGAATCAATTGGAATTAATATTACAAATTGTAGTAATTGTTCTTTTACCATTTATAATAAAAAGTTTTGTACATAGTTATGCATTTTGAATAAACTTTTTTGATCAAACCATTACATGTTTTCCTTATAGAATTTCATTATGGGACTAAGTACCATAATGGGATTTCATTATGGGACTAAGTACCATAATGAATTCATTATGGTACTTAGTCCCATAATGAGCTTCCTTATGTCATCAAAATTGAGTGACATAACGTTGTCATTGACATGACATGACATGCCATCAGATAAAAACACTAACGGGCTTATTCTGTACATTTATCTGTAACAGCTGTAAATTTAACATCGATGTAGTTAAAATCGCGATGTTAAATCAAATTCAACAGCGCGGTTGAAAATCGTATTCTGAACTGCCCGATGTAGAATAATTCTTGACAGCGCAATACTACATCGCAGCTAACTTAACTTATATTATGTTGTATAGTAGAATTTGTATAATTTTCAAGTTATTGGACCGATACTGTAAAGCAAGAGGTCAAAGTAGTCAAGGTAACAGAAGAATTTCAGGTTATTATTTATTAGTGGGTGTAATCAGGTTTATTTATTCATAATTATTATTTGAAAAAATGATGAATTTGCTAACACATCGTCATCATGTGAATAGTGAGTACCTACTTTATATAATACAGTTTGTAAAATAAATTATTAAATAATTAACTATTGTAGACAAACGAAAAAGAAAAACATCAGATGATCAATATGAATTATATTCAAATAAAAGGAAAATGATTAGGTCTTCAGAAGTGGAACAATTAACCCAACTTATAAAAACAATATTTATATATATTGGTTTTGAATGAAAATTTATTTAAAAATTACAATAAATTGTTTGAATAATATGCCCTAGGATTTTGTAAATCACGTAATATTTTTCTTTCTATTCGCATATAATTCCTAGATAATAATTTCAAATTATAACCTAAAATTTGACTTATTTTTTATTTTCATGTAAACGTATGCCAAAAATGGGATGATATTGTTAATTTTGATTTATTTCTTGAAAATTCTAAACTTCAACTTATAACAAACAGTGTCAAAACACTCCTAAAGTCGGATGTTTTGGTCGGTGTTATTTGTCGGTGTATGTTATTATACATCGATGTAAGTAAATCACTGAAAAATTACCACGCAATGCATGGCATGCAATCCCATTGCACGAAATCCATGGCATTGCATAAATGTAATGCTTTCCTGAATAAAACTAATTTTTTATTGCGTTTGCAATGTGAATGTAGTGATATTTAGGGTGGCCGTACATGAGCCACATTTTGCGGTCGGCCTGACCACATAATTGCCGTCGCGTTTCGGCGAACTCAAGCTACCAATAAGAAATACTGTAACATATGTAGTCATGTACGCCCGTGTACGTATGGTATAGTATTTCTTATGGGTAGATTGAGTTCACCGAAACCCGACGGCAATAGAGTACACGCATATTTCATATTTTGCTCAGATATTAATTTGTAATAGTAAAGTTTATATCAAAAATAACTAATAATAGGAAATAAACCAGTTTCCATTGGAAATTGATTCCACATTTTGAAATAAAATTCAATTTTCAATGCACTTTCCGACCATTTCCGAACGCTACCGATGATACGTGTGGTGTCATAGCTTTTGATTACTTTTGTCAATATGACTGGTATTGCACTAGGTTGTGTAGTTTTGTGTTTATACTGTATTTTAATTAACTATTAATTGCTTAATCAATGTAAAAATATCATTTATGTGTTTGTTTGAGACCACTACGTGTTTGTGTGTGCTTTTTTGTATTTTTTAAAGTCAACGTAAAGTGGAAAGTGGACATGAATATATATCTGATATTTCCGAGGATATTTTAAAACTTTAAGAAAAAAATATTTTATTTACTAGTTCAGTGACGATTCTTTCATATTTTGTGAGTAAGGACATGGCTAGTGAAGGTTTTGTAAAAGCACAAACTGATAACTTGCCCATATACAGGGTGTCCCATGAAAACTATCTGTATATGGCAAAATACTTATAGTAAAATCATGAAAATTTCTACGTTTGGGTTTTCGGATACGATCTTTTCAACTAAAATATTTTCAAAGATGGCCGACTTCCGGTTCTACTGGAAGTCGACTGTAACCTTGTTATTTTAAATGGAACACCCTGTATATTCATACATTTTTGAAATCTACGTAATATTTTAGTATACTTTTGTCTGAAAACTTTTTTCGAAAAATGCACACTTTTTGAGTTATTGATTTTTTTGTAGAAAATTTGACCGTTGAAGACCCTTATAAATTATTTTTTTACGAGGGGACCCTTGAAGATATGAAAATGGTTTTTCTTCGGTTGCCTTAAGCAAGGTCAAACGTATTCGAATCTATGTTGAAAAATGTTTCATTTTATACAGAGTGTGTATAAAAAGTGTTCAAAGTTTAACTTCATAAATATCGAATTTCTTCATTTTTTTTAATAGAACCATCCTGTTTTTTCTATTTTAATGAATTCAGGGGAAAAAATAGGGCAAGTTCATGTATACTTTCCTATACCTAAACCTTACGGTTATCCAGATATTTAATGTTTTCTGTAAATTTTTAGAGATGCAGGTGTGGTCTAAATTTTGATACAAGCACTAAGAAATGAAAATTATAATGTGAATTTACTTTTAATACATGGTAAATATGACCAAGTTTTTACAAGAACATGTGCTTTATTTGCAGCAAGATATCCAGATTGACCGCGATCGAAATCGCACATTGTTAAAAGAATACTCAACAATTTGAAGCTATTCGGTTCATTTTAAGCAAAAGTTAATCGAGTTAAACCATTTGTGAGAATAATAAGATATGCTACAAAATTTTATGGAAAATTAAAAGCCAAAGAAAAATAGTCAGATGTTTTAAAGTGAATGTTCAAAATTGCTCCCTTGAACTTCAATGCATTTTTCAACCCTTCTCAGTATACCTTCATTCGTCGCACGGCTAATCATCATCACAGAAAGGGAATTGAAGGAATTTCGAACTCTTAGCTCACAATCTTCTCTAGATGTTAACTAATGTCAGTTAAATAAGTGTCATTTATTACAAAGCCTACTAAAAGTATACATGAAAAATTTAAACTTGTTAAAAATATAATAACAATTTAAAACCTCAAATATCTCGGAAACGACTGAAAGTTGGAATAGGATTAATAAAAACAATTTGATTTGATTTTTCTTTAGAGACAGATGAAGAAAAGGATTTCTTAGTGCTTGTACCAAAATTTAGACCACACCTCCATCTCTAAAAATTCACAGAAAACATTTAATATCTGGATAGGTTTAGGTATAGGAAAGTATACATGAACTTGCCTTATTTTTTTCTCCTGAATGCATTAAAATAGAAAAAACAGGGTGGTTGTTTTAAAAGTAAAGTTGATATTTTTTTGAAAAAATAGGCAGGCAAGGTGCTAGGAGACCTGATAAAGCGTCAATTCTCACCAATAGCAAAATTTATGCCTGTACCCTATTATGTGGTCGGGCCGCCCTAAAATGGTTATCTATTTTAATTTAAATCATTGAATGTTGTAGGCTAGTCAACGGTAGGTAAGACGCCCATTTGGATATCATCAACAACTCAAGATAACCTAGCGATCTGAATGTCCGAATGGTCACACACTGTGGATTTGTCGAAGATAATTTTTGCTAATAAGTTGTGTATTAATTATTGAATGAAAAAAAATAGTTTTTCTCCGATTGGCAGCAAATATTAATTTTGCTAACACATACCAATCAGCAAAGTATTACTTTTCCTGCCTAGGCAGGAAAGTGATTATACTCAATTGGAATAAAACATTTGACGTAAACATTTATTAGCAATTATTACATAACAATTTTAACCAGAATTTAAAAACATATATTCAGTTGTTATTAACATTGATGGTGAAATTACTACACTGTCCATTATATAATAATTCAAATATACTGATATTTTTTCGCACAACTGTCAGAAATTTTATGAATTGTCGAACTATAATTATCATGGACATTTCCATACCAACCAACCATTCCAACAACTGCGATTTCTATCAAATTTTATTTTAATTGAACACTACCGGAAAAATAAAGAGATTGTGGGAATTGTAATAATTTGTAAATACAATATCCTCCTATATCATTATGAACAATCGGAGAAAAAATTATATGTTCAACTCTGAAGCAAAGTAGATTGACTGCCTAGTTAAACAAATTACTATTTTCGATAGATACTTCAGAAATAATAACTTTGAATATTAATAATATACGAATTATTTATGGAAAAACTTTTGCAATCTGTTTATTCGAAGAAAAATTCAAAAAAATGCTGCTGGAAATTATTGGGACAGGAAGACTAAGAAAATGCGGTGGATATAAATGATCAAAATAAACAGATCACTCAACTTGATTGGAATTTTTTCTCAATTTTAAAATTCAAGCAGTTGAACAAGTGCTGTGAGCAGATATAAAAAGGGTAAAATCGGTTTGAAATGAAGATAGTTGGACTTCTGTAAAAATTTTTCCAGTTACATTTATTGTTTTTCGAAAGATTGATGTATATTTCAAGAATGTCGAAAGTATGGCAATACGTCCCACGACGAGTGGAAACTATCTGTATATGGCAAAATACTTATAGTAAAATCATGAAAATTTCTACGTTTGGGTTTTCAGACAAATATTTACATTTCTCCGTGCTTGTATCAAAATTTAGACCACACCTGCATCTAAAAATTTACAGAAATCATTTAATATCTGGATAACGGTAAGGTTTAGGTATAGGAAAGTATACATGAACTTGCCTTATTTTTTTCCCCTGAATGCATTGAAATAGAAAAAACAGGGTGATTCTATTTAAAAAATGAAGAAATTTGATATTTATGAAGTTAAACTTTGAACACTTTCTATACACTCCCTGTATAAAATGAAAAATTTTTCAACATAGATTCGAATACGTTAAACCTTGCTCAAGGCAACCGAAGAGAAACTATTTTCATATCTTCAATAATAAGGGTCTTCAACGGTCAAATTTGCTACAAAAATTATCAATAACTCAAAAAGTGTGCATTTTTCGAAAAAAGTTTTTAGACAAAAGTATACTAAAATATTACGTAGATTTCAAAAATGTATTAATATACAGGGTGTTCCCTTTAAAATAACAAAGTTACAGTCGACTTCCGGTTCTACCGAAAGTCGGCCATCTTTAAAAATATTTTAGTTGAAAAGATCGTATCCAAAAACCCAAACGTAGAAATTTTCATGATTTGACTATAAGTATTTTGCCATATACAGATAGTTCGCACTCGTCGTGGGACACCCTGTATAAGAAAAGTGGTAATTATATTCAAAGGAAGTGTTTTGATCAATAATTAATCATAACGGTACAATCATCATTGCTTAAGGCATTAACTTAAAATTTAAAAGTTGATTGATGGTTGTTTCTATTTCATTGAACTTTTTTAAACAATATTCCGGAGCGCCCTGCAAAGGTGGTAAAGGTTATGTTAATGTTGCATAGGTTCAAGCTTTTTATTCTATATAAAAATTTCGAAAACAGTTTCTTTATTCAAATAAAAAGGAATATCACATTTTTCTCGAGATATTTGTGATTTTCTTTTATATCCTGGAAACTTGAAACGTTGACTATCATAATATTCTGGCAAGTGAGTGTCAATACGTATTTCTTGGTTAGGAATTTGAGAAAAAAAGATATTTTTTTTAAATCAAATTTTGGCTGTAATATATTGGAAGACGTGTTTTTCTGACCGTATTTACCCTCGTTAGTACTTCTGCAAGCCCAAGCTTCAACTTGGAAAAGGGTAACCCTCAATCCTAAACATGGTCTTTTTAGCGGTTATTCGAAACATATGGACCAGGACAAATAAAAACTAAAATGAGAGAAACATACACAAAAAATATTTAAAAGAAGACAAAGCATCATATTGGTTTCAAAAAAATTTATTATGCATAAACAAGCAAAAATATTAATACTAGGAACAAAAATTATGGTGATATACCAATTTTGATGACAGGTAACGCAAACTTTCCTACTCCACTCCAGACAAATAGCCGCCTTTGAACAACAGACACATATTATATAATTGAAGGGCTTAATGTGAAACAGTGACAAGTCTCAAAAAGGTGAAAGTCAGATATTCACTTTTAAATGTTGAAAATAATATATGAAGTCCAGTAACAACTTTTATTGTTTAAGTTCAGATATGTCGATACATCATGCCCAAAGGGACTATAGTTGACAACAATTTTGAAAAAATTACTTGAAACTTGAAAAAAAAAAACTGCCTTTATTTAAAATGTGGCTTGTTATACTATTCCATTTATAATGAATACCCAAACTCTTATTTAATCAACCAGCCCAGTGATCTCATCAGCAACATCAGGGCTGACATCCTCACGTGATCTTTTGTAGAAGGGATGATACACTGAAAGTATTTAAGGTAATAATGATCTAACATTTTCGAGTTTATCTAAAAAAAATGTGGCTTGTACAACTATTCCATTTATAATGAATACCCACAATCTTATTTAATCAACCAGCCCAGTGATCTCATCAGCAACATCAGGGCTGACATCCTCACGTGATTTATTGTAGAAACACTGAAGGTATGTAAGTTAATAATGATTTTCGAGTTTCTTTTTTGCAATCCGAATGGGCTCAATATAATTCTGTTTTAAAACAGATACAGAAAGAACATTTGGACGTCCCCTCTTGACAACAGTAACGGAGTTATAGGTAGAGCCTGTTGATTTTCTTAGAGGTTATTACCTTGAGCATATCTGCGCGTCGCTTCAGGCAACAACACAAAATGATTGGAGTGGAAACCGAAAACATTGACTTACTGGATAGAAGAGGAGTATTTACCTAAGTTGAAGCCTGCAGGTGTCCTAAAATTCCTCCGGGAAATAGGACTAAAGGAGCTACTGATTTCAGAGACTTTCCTCAGAAACTAAGTAGAAGTAAGGGGGCACAATAGATCTTTCAGGTCTCAGTGAATGTTACCCCAAAAATACATACATACAAACCGAAAACATTGACTCAACTACTTCACTATAATAGCCTAGACAATGTTCACACTGGTCGGGATGAAGATTGGTTATTCGATACATAGATTCATTTTCAGTAGGTGAATAAGGAAACTACAAGTAGGTACTTACACAAAAAGTTGAAATGACATAATTTTTTTAATAAGTACTGCATTCAAAATATTATTGTAATGGTAGGCAACCTAAATTATCGTTATCGGTTTCACTGTCGAGACAGTTCTGATTCAGTCCCTCTAGTATCCTCTCCAAAATGTATCACTATTTCTTGCAGATCATCCATAATTTGCTCTCTTGCCATATATGCTCCTTCAATCTTCTCTACAAAGACGCGAATGTTTTGCCAGTTTTGAATTGTCACTTGCTGAAATATATCTTCTGTGAGCTGTCGCACATAATCTAGTTTAAATGAGACATTACAGGCTGCTACTTCATTCTGTACCAGTGCTCAAATTTTTTCAATATTGATCCTAATTCAAGATAGGCGTTGGCCGTGTTGCTTGAAATTTCAAGTTTCTTCTCCTCCCCTCCAATGGTCGCTCCTTCAACCATCTTGGACAGTTCTAATTGATCTATCCACAACATTTGCTTCTTACATAAAACACAAGGAAAGGTGTGAGAAGGATAGAAGGGTCATTGCTTCTAGAAACATGATATTAAGGATGTTTCAATAAGGATCAATGGAGATATGTACCCGCTTCAATTGATCCAGTAGATTTATTATCTAGAGGATGTAATGCAAGAAAGTTATTATCCTCTAGATGGTGGGAGGGACCGGACTGGCTTAGGCTTACTATGAATTATTTGCCTGTCGAAAACAATGTTTTTGATGACTGATAGAGAAAGAGGGAAAATGGTTTCTTCCAGTATTGTTACACAATGTATAGGTTCGTTGGGAGATTTTTATAAATATTTCTCGAAAATTTCCGAAATTGCTAAGGATGATGGCCTGGCTTAATAAATTTGTAAGAAATTGTAAAAATCCTTATAATAAACTGAGTAATACTTTGAGCTCTGCAGAACTATATTTATTTAAGATAGCTCAACGGGAGGCATATTTCTTTTGAAAAACTTATATTTTCAATGAACTTGGACAAAATTCCCACAAAGACTATACAGGGTAAATCACGACTAACGGGACGGAGGTTTATGGAGAAACGGTAAGAAATTTGAAATGTTTGTCACCTTAGTAGTTTGTATATCCATATAGGCTACATTTTGAAATTATTTTGAAATATACAGGATGTCCCAATAAAGTGTATAAAGTACTGTTTCATGATGATTCCCTATACCTAAATACAGAGAGCTCCGAGTTATGCTGACTTTTTCAAAAATGTGAACATTTCGAAAAATATTAATAACTCATTGATATAATAAATTCTACCAAATTTCCTCTCACAGCTCAATAGTCGGACGTTCGTTGAATGTATTCCACGATTGAGTACTAAACATCTCTTTACAGGGTGTTCAGAATTATCAGTTGAATTATTAGATCATTAAATGTGTTATAACGGACTTATTTCAAATAGAACACCCTGTATTTCAATATTTCATCAAATTCAAAAAATGTCCTCTTTCGAATGATATAAGGGTGTCCTATACCTAGCTACTATACTTTTCGCGCAATTTACAATTTTCTTAAATTATATGGTAAATTGATTTTTTCTATGACTGTTGAGAAATGGACCCTTTTTATGTAACATTTTTGTTGAGTAACTGGATGCATTACACAAAACAAGCCACGCCCCGTGTGTAATGATCCATTACACACGACTATCTGGCCAATCACCGTCAAAGAATGCCATTACACACGACTATGTTCGGTGTAATGTTTGAATCAGACTCGCCATAAAATGTCATAATTTGACTTTGACAATACCTATACCTACCTACCGAAGGTGATTTAGAGCTGACTTTTTGTTAGAATGGATACTGAAAGTAAAAACGAATTCAACTGCTCAAATTTCACTATCAATATTGTAAGCAATAAATGAATTTTCATTGTAGCTTTCAAAATGGAATTGTTTGACATAAAGCATTAAGTTTATACAATGAAATATTCTCTAAATATCTTCGTTTGAATTGATGGGTGAACACTCAGTCATAGAAAAAGTATAGTATTCTACTTTCGTGTAATGGCTATTACTCACTCGAATGATTACGACGTTCGCCTGCGGCTCACGTCGCAATCTTCATTCTCATGAGTAATAGCCATCATTACACGCTCGTTGAATAATATACTAATTATCTTGACAAAGCTATTCTGAAGAAAAACAGTGAAGCTGCTAATAAATATGCACACTTGTAGTTGCTGATGCACACCAACTCTTTTTTTAGTTCTTTTATCGATAAGTATTTGAGTACATAATAATTACCTTAATAGAAAATTGAGACATAAATGGATAGGTTGTAATTGGCCAGCTGGGTCATCAGAACTGACCAAGATGGATTTCTTCGAATGGTGTTATAATAAAAATATCCTACAATATGAAATTGATAATTTCGGACGCTTTCGCGTCTATAACACACGGTATGTATGTAATGTAATGTAAGTACATAGTTTGAAGCAAGAATCACGTGTTGCATTGCATAAGATGACAAGCATTTCGAGCATCCATTATAGTTATTTTCCAATTATTGCTTTTAATAATTTGTTGTTCGTTTCGTAGTATTTATGTATTTGCTTAATGTGTTTTTGTTTTATTATGTTCTCAAATACTTATCGATAAAAAAAGAGTTAGTGTATCTCAGGAACAATAAGTAGTTTTTACCCATTACAACACAACCCAACAGAGTTTCCATTGCTACCAATCCACATTACAGAGAATATCGTTTTCCAGTAAAAAGTTTTCCTGCAATGTCAGCTCCGATTAAAATTTCTATTGGACCGTCGTTCGTATCTGAGATCGAAACACCTAATTTATGAAGTTCGTTCATTCATGGAGCTTGGGATATAGAAGCGACGTGACTACAAATTAATGGTTGATCAAGAGCATCAAAGTTACAAATATACTTTTCGTTCAAATTTTTAAGCGTAATGCGATATCGATTATGATTTCCGAATTTGTTCCTCCATGAGCATGAATTAAATGTTCTGAACCTAAAGATTCGTATCCCATTTCAATAGCAACATGTTTCACAATATATGATCGTTGTGATCCAGTATCAATTATTGCTCTAACCAATCGAGTTTTAAAATTACTGCTCAGCTGCACAACCAGTGTTTGAAGGATAATTTCATTGTGATACGTAGTGTTTGATAAATTATCAACAATCGCATATTTGATTCTAAAACAGGTTTTCTTTTAGAGCACATGAGAGTAGCATGTTTCTCATTACATTTAGAACACCTGATAGGATGGTGCTATATAGCGTTATTTTCCTTTCAACATGACACATTAGAAACCCCCACTTGAAAATTGAGATTTAAGAGCTTCGTTGGGTATTTATTATCATGATTTAAAAAAATTAACGAATCAATAAACTTTTGGCCAAACTTATGACCTGTTGACTGCAAGGTAGAATTTAGAAGAGAAATAAAACATTTTTGTAATAAGTTTGTATGTATTTATTTATTGAATATTAAATACTTGATTACTTAATTTGAATTTATCATTGCGTTTTACGCTTTTGAGTGGATGTTTGACACTGCATATTCTCCACAAGTTTATCGTATTGGGGAGTGTACGAAGTAACTGCAATGCGCAAACAGTAAGTTGAGTGAGCGTCTGTTAAACGGGAACAATTTATGGTTTTTATTACATTCGTAGTTGAAAACGTTGATTCGCAATGATAGGTAGAACCAAAAAATGTAGTCAAATATAAAGCCACCATTCCTAAGCATGGAAACTTTTCTTTGCAAATCACTTTCCAAAATTCTGTACTTTGGGGGTTTCTCCTATAAATTTGCTCCATTATCTGACTTACATCAGACTGTCTCCAAATATGCATATCATGTGTATTTCCAGGAAAGGTGGCATTTACATTTAAAACTTTTAAATTTTCATCACATATCTGTAAAATTATTGAATTAGCATAAAAATAACCAAATCATTGTCAAGAGGTTAAATTATTACCATAATACGAATTAAGAAACTACTTGGACTTGATATTCACCAAATATCTATGTAATTTATAACCACAAACTCTTTGAAGAAGTTAATTCATTTCTAATTTATTACTTTCAAAATTATGCTAAATATATCACTTCTCATTTTTATTATTTCTCCGATCACAAGAGATTCAGTATCGGTTAAGTTGCCGATTCCATGGCTTCCTTGATCATTTCTCCATCTTCGAAAGGCTTCTTTCGTTTTATTAATATTTCTGTAACAGCAAATGACGCCAGTGTTGCAGCTTTTGATTTCGAATCTGGTTTTGTAAAAAAAGATTGTTGTGCGTTTGAACTGCTTTTTAATTCACGTAATTTTATCTTCATCTGTCGGTTTTCACTGCCAAATGGAAAATCGGTTGGGTATTTGGAATGTGTAGTTTTAAAATTCCTTTCAACATTAGCTCTTTTCGGTAATGCGACACTTGAGTTACAGATTAGGCACACACACATTTATCCTTGACCATAACAAAAAAAAATTCCTCTTCCCACTCACTGTGATAATGGTAAGTTTTACTTTTTTTAGCACTCGAACTAGATGGCCCACTCATTCTGATGAAATAGTTAAAAACCACTAAGTCTCAAGGCCCCTACGTTAACTTTTAATAATCGCGACGCAACAAATTAGTTGTGAATACCTACGTTCGCACTTGAGTCGAAACTAGTACTGGCTCTTGTTATTATTTGGCCGATCCTTCGCCACGCAACAATATACCACGTTACGAGTTACGACAGACCGAAGCGAGTGAGTTCCTACTTAGGTTGCGTTCCGTCTTGCTCTTATAGCACTGTCAGCCGAATAGTGCTTACAACGATCAGTTTCAGCACTGTGAGAAGCAGTGACGTCATAAATGACGGTATCAATCTCGCTTGCAGTGCTCATGACTGATATGGGAGGCACTGCGAGCACTACTGCATAAGCGCGCCAATTTTTATTATTTGTTTATTTATTCTAACCTAACCCATCCACATCGAAAATTGTAACCTCCCAGAATGCAACTTATCAAAAAAGGTTATTAATTTGAGAGAGACGTCAGAATTGAAGTTAAAAGAAAATTACCCTCTTGGTAACTCAAGTGTCAGTTGCCCCGGATGACAACCTTAGGCCTTCGACGTCGCTCAGAGTAGATGTAGACAATTTTTTTTGCAGATGGGCGCCAACTGTGTCTTCCACCTAGGCCAATCACGATGGGACCCAGTAGAATAAGGGGTAGTAATAGATAAAGCAAACATCCACTTATGTCGAGTTATAAAAAAAGGAAAATATTCACAGTGACAATTTTGACCAAACTTTAAAAAGCAATATACTCCCCCTATAAGGTTCAAAACAAGCGGCGGTAAGAGATAAGTCAAGTCAAACAAAGTCCTCACTTACTTGATAAGTTGAAATAATATGAGCATAAATAATAACAAAAAACTTGAGGCGATTTCGTCCCGTTTTGGTTGGTAGGGACTTGGGTTAACCAATTGGTAGGTCCTACGTCACCGCTATGACGTACACTACCAATAACAGGCGAAATCGTTTGGTTCCCAGCGTAGCCCAGCTGGTACAGCTGATTGATGAAATTGACATAGAACAATATATTTACAAATAAAAAAAAGACAGAAACTACTTTAGACAAGGATAGAAAGCTACCAATTTCAGTAACCGTGCTGCAGATCTCGGTATGTGATTTGACAGACCAAAAAGGTACCAAAGTTAGATTGACGTCATCGCTTTTCGGAACGAAATCGATTGGTATGTAATTGACAGACCAAAGTGGGGTACCAAAGCGGGACGAAATCGCCTTTGGTTAGTAAGAAATTAATATGGTTTTCTTCATTCTAAGACTGTCAAAAAGAATACAAATCAAGTAAACGTGAGGTTGTGATATACACAAACCTAAAGTAACATATATACTAACTATAGTAGCGATACTACAGGTCTGGGCGTTGGTACCAAGGCGCAGGGGAATAATGCTAAATTATAAATTACTCATCATAAAAGTTTTTTTTATGAACAACAAAAAAAATATTAATTTCCACCATTACAATGTTCCTAAGAGGGAATAGAAAAACATGGCATATAAATAAAGAACATATATAAATTTCGTCAAATCCCGACAAATAAAAAAAAATAAACACCTTAGTCTTTCTTACATCACCCTACTAGTTATCATAATAAATTAAGCAACGTTAAATTCAAAATTGAATAAAATAGCTTCGGATTGCCGGATTACCAATGACCTCTGGTCTTCGTCCCTAACCTGGGATCCAGTCGGTGGAGATCTAGGAGATGATGGGTTCGCGGATTCAGGACCCTCCTCGTCTTGACAGCTGCACGAACCTGAAGTCAAGTCGCAGTTCAAAGAATTGAGTCTACGGAGGAAAGCTTCAACTTCAAAAGGTAACCCATCAGTAAAATTCGCACCAGGGTATGACCTCGAACTTGAGGTGATAATCAGAACCAGTATTACAAATAGAACTAAAAACCCTAAAAAAATACAAATGTATCAACCAAAGATTAGCCTAAACCACTAGACTGAAATAGTTTCCCCAACATGAACCAATTTTACTTGGTACACAGTAACTAATTTTTAACAGAAATCCCACTCTAATACCCAAAATTGAATCAAATATTGGATTTGATTTAGCAACAACAAAGTACAACCCGATTTACAATGATTTTAGTCTAAACAACCTAAAATAGAGTAAAATATCCAATGATTTAATATCCATTAACAACAAAATAAATAAACTAAAAACTTGCTGAAGGAAAAAAACTACAACTAGGTACTACCAAATAAATAGACCTACCTTTGACAAGGGTTTTAATTTGCTTGGCTCCTCTCTTGGTTCGTCCAACGTACCATTGGGACCACAAGGACATTAGCAACCCCAAACAATCATAATCTGTGCTTGGCGTGGGCGTAATAAATCCCTTTAAAAAGTGTGGAGTGGACCTCAAAACAAAAGTAGAACATTTTCCAAAGAATATTATTCCACCAAAAACAATAACCACAGCACACAACTCCACTGCCGTTGAGAAACAAGAATCATGTAAATACACTGAGGATGGCTACAATGGCCATTAGAAAAATTAAGATTTTTGTCGATCACCCACAAACACTATTGCCTTTTTTTTGCGACCAAACCAAAAATGTCGAATCCACAAAACACCGGAATACCTCCCTGTCACGATACTCCTGAACCGAAAAGTCACCACTAACATGGTGTGTACTCTGAACCATCTCTGAACTACACCAATGTCAACACAGCAAGTTCCGACAAAGCCGAATCTAGGTACTGTTGCGCCTGTGGCAACATACTAGACAGCGCCCCGCATTTGCGTAGATTTTTTTAACCAGTATTTTTTTTATAATTTTGGTCATATATTGTGGTTACTATTTTAAAATAATACGCAGTATTATGGATATTTACTTATTTTTATTGCTAACATTGAAATAGACATTTCAAATGAAATGCATTAAAATTAAACAATCTTGAAAAACAATACAAAAACTTTTATATTTTTGGAAAAAAAAACTAAAAATTTAAAAATATAACAAATAAAGTAGAAATTTTTTTGGTTAACTGACCAGAAAATAATAATTATGTAGGTAAGTAACGTACAGTGTTCAAAATCTCACTTTTCTTGCTTTTACATCTGCAAACATATCAACCAATTCAGAGTAATCTAGGGTACATGTCACTTCTTTTTCGATGGCGAGGATTGACATATTTGAAGTGGAACGAAGGTACGACTTTATAAGTTTCAATTTGCTAAAGGAACGTTCACAAGTAGCAGTTGTCACTGGCAAACTCAGAAATATTCTCAACGCCGTTTGAAGATTTGGATAAATATTTTCAAGATTCAGATCATATATACCATTTAATAGTTGTAATGATCCCATTTCAGAAAAATTGTCTAAAATTAAGTTACTCTGAAATTTAAAACTTTCAATTTCCAATGAAAATTCATGTGCATTTAAATCTAAAGGATACTTTAATGCAAAATCTGCAGCACTTTTTATTAAATCGTCAATAGTCATAGCTTGAATAACACTTCCTTTCAAAAAACTGAAGTCGTCTGCCACTTCGTTCAAAGCAACAAATCTTTTTTCAATTTGTATTATTATTTTATCAATCACTTGTAACAGTCCAATTCTTAGTTTTGCATTCGCATCAAAAAGATAAGCTTCATCACTGGCTAGTTCTCCTGACATTTTGGGTTTTTTTCGTTTTCTTGACTCCTGTAATTTTGGTTCAATTCCAATTTTATTTGCTTCAGTTTTAGAAAGTTCCATCAATGGTGTAAAAAAGTTTTCTGTGAGATACACGTGCGACCAAATTTGTTAGTTTTATTACATTTTATTATCGGTATTACCTATTTGAAACATTTATGGAAAGATTTTAGACACATTACATCTTAGAGAATTATTTGTATTTTTGTGAAATTTTGGTAATTTAAGACAATTTTATTTACAATTTTTGGGTTTTCTTTTTGTGTTGTCACATATAATGGATAATTCTCGCCATCGCCCCTCGCGCGAAAAACGTCTTTCTTTCGAATTACTTTGCTTGGCTCTTCTATTTATTTATTTTTTGATATTTTCTGGCGCCCCTGCGGACTTTGCGCCCGTGGCAAGTGCCACCTTTGCCACGCCCTAGATACGGCCCTGAGTTCCGACGCTAACAGGTAGATCCTATGAAGAAACATATCAATAACCCTCACTTTTTTTTTGAAAATACTTTATTACATAAAATAGAATATATACAGCATTATCTCCATTTTATCCCTCTAGTCAGTGTCTCAAAACACTGGTATTGAGGAGAGTTTCTTATAAATAACAGCATGCGTTTCTATACATTATACATAGGTACATTATTCAATCTATTCTAATTTAAATTTACATAACTTTTTAATTGCTTTACAAACTCTGTATATTTTTTTATATTTTTAATATGTTCTGGTAACCTATCATACTCTCTTGATGCCTGATAAATAGGATTGCATATTCCCTTATTACTTCTTATGTTGCTGTGGAATATATTACCCTTTGTCCGGGTATTATGTGCATGAATATCACTTGCGTATGTAATCTTAATATTTGATTTTTGAGTTTTTTTATCCTATATATAAGTTTATATTGTTCAAATCTCATAATCTTATTCAATTGCCAGACTCCCAAATCGCTATACAAATCCACAGTGTGTGTTAATCGGTCATAATTGAACAGAACTTTCAATATTTTGTTTTGCAATATCTGCATTGTATTGGAATTAGAAATTCCACATGTACCCCGTACATTATATATCTAAAATGGGTTAAGAAGAATGCTTTAGACACATTTAGTTTGCTCCGATATGACAAGTGATTCCTGTTTTTATATAAAGCGCCAATCATTGGAAATATTTTACTAGATATGTGGTTAATGTGTTCTGTCCAACTAACTTTATTTTCAATAATCAGCCCCAAGTACTTTATTTTTGTTACATGTTCTATTTGTTTTTCATTTATTCTCAATTTTGGAATTTCTACAATTTTATTGTTTTGTTTAAATAATATGTATTTGGTTTTTTCTGTGTTAATCTTTAGTTTATTTTTCAAAAGCCAGTCTGTGTACTTCCTAAGATCTGAATTTACAATATCCTCTATTCCATTCGCATTATCAAAGCTATACATCAACACCGTGTCATCCGCAAATGTATAATAGTTTGCAACCAATCCTGCATTTTTGGGACAAAGCACATAAAGAGAGTAAAACAGGGGGCCAAGAACAGAACCTTGTGGTACACCGCACTCAATGATTCTAATTTTACATATTGTTCCCTATTTAATAAATATGATCTAATAATTCTATACAGATTGCCCCTAAAACCCATTTTATATAACTTATCCAGTAATATATCTAAACTGACTACATCGAATGCTTTTTGGAGATCTATAAATACTGCAACAACGATTTTGCCACTATCTAGATTTGTTGTGATGTTATCTACGAGATCAACAACTGCACTAAGTGTATTACTCTGTTTAATGAAGCCATATTGAAACTCGTCCAGAGGTATATATTTACTTATAAAAGAATTCATCCTATTTTTTATTACAGTTCCCAAAATTTTTGTAAAAATACTTATAACGCTAATGGGACGATAATTACTCACAGAAGACTTACACCCAGACTTAAATATAGGAATCACTCTATTAATTTTCAACTCTTCCGGAAAAATAGAAATTTAGGAAACATTCATAATTATTGACTGAAACTGAAGTGATTTTCAAAACATTGAAACTCAACTAAACTAAAATTAATCTATTAGATGTTCAAACTGAGCACCGTTTACTTCTTGACAATAGGCAAGTCGGTTCGTAAATTCTCTAGTAACATTAGCTATTACTTCTGGTGGAATTCTCTAGATCTCTTGAGTTATTCTTGCAGCTAATTCTTCCAAATTATTTGGTCTATCAACATAAACCTTAGACTTTAAATTACCCCACAGAAAATAGTCCTGTGGATTGAGGTCGGGACTTCGTGCAGGCCATTCATAAGTACCCCTTGTTCCAATTCATCTGTGATGAAATCTCGAATAATGCGAGCGTAATGGGGTGGTGCTCCATCCTGCTGGAACCAGATATTATTTGGTAATTGTCCATTCACCTCCAATGCCGGAAATCACTTAGTTTCAGTTAATAATTATGAATGTTGAATGGAATGAATGATATTAGATTTTTCCTTTCCTTAGTTACTTTTCTGTTAATATCTCGGTAGGTATTGAAATAAAAAATATCAAACCCTATATTTTTGTATTCGTAATAAAATGTTTCATCAGTAACTGAAATAATATACAGGGTGTTCCATTGCAAATTTTAATATCGACATTACTTCCGGTAAAACCGGAAGTTCAAAATTATTAAAAAATATGAAAACAAATAGGCAATCTACTGTAGTATCCACCTTCCAAATTTCATTTTGATATCTTTAATAATTTCAGAGATATTTACTTGGTTCCACACATTTGCCCATCACTGTATTAGTTGGTTTAGTTTTTTAGGATATTTTTTTTGTTTCAATAATAACATAATCGAACAAACTTTTGAGTTGTTTTTATTTTTTTATATATCATATTTAAACAAAGCAAAATTATTAGCCACACAACCTACCTATAGGTATATTGTGATTTTTACATTTTTTTCTTTAATTCTATTTACCTTATCCCAAAAATCTAAAATTAATCTTAATTAATAATACCTACTTGATAACTATGAAAAAATATAAAATATTGAAATTTACATATTTTTTGCAGAATTTAATAGCTGTGGAAATATATCGTGACACCAAAAACATTCTGCTGCATTCATCATCATTTCTACATATTCCTCATCACATTCTATCCAAATTTGCCTAAATTTGCCATTTTCATCAAAATTAGGATCAGCAACACAAAATAAACACCTTTTTTTTATAAAAAAAACATCAGTAACTGTACTTGGGTTTTGTATTTTGCAGTTATTTGCTTGTTTTTTGTAAGGTAGTTACTGATAGTTTTTTCAAAATTGTGGACATTTAATTTCCACCACATAATCTTCTGTTATCCCATCTGAGAGGCTCCAAATATGGGATATATTGGCTTTAGCTGCAGTCCTACTTTGTTAAACTTTACATTTAATTTTTGTTCTACCATTTTCAAGACTTCTTCCAATTTTCTCCCTCGTAACATGGATTCGGTTACTGGAACTTTTGTAACACCAAGTACCTGATTTACAAAAGAACCATCACTTTTTTTACAATGGGCTGCATCATATATTTTTGACGCAGTAATTCTCCCAAATCGTAAGTCAAACCAAAGACTAGATGCATACTGTTCCGTAGTCTCGATTGCAGCTTCCGAGCAGAGATTGACGGTCATTTGCTGGGAACAGAAATTAAGAAATTCTGTGCAATCACATGTCCCTCCTGACCTCCCAACAAATTTCAATATAAGTTGATATAGCCACAGGTGTTCGCTGATGCCGTTAAGTTCAAAATACTTCAGAAGCTGACTTTTCGAAATAGTTTCTACACCTTTCTTGATAACCTTTTGGAGGAAAAGTAAGCCTTCCTTGTCAGAGCTCAGTTCCTTTTCGGCTCCAAGCACCTGAAGAGTTAAAAACTTAATTGAGCTCCCAACTTTTGATAACTTGCTCTTAGCCCAGTAGGAAGTAGTCGACGTTAATTAGGTTTTTCAAGAGAAATAATTTATAAAGTTTTAAAAATTTGGGTATGAACTCTCTAAAGGCAAGTGAATATAGATCAAAAGAGTTCCTACCTCTCACGAGGGTGCTTCATCCCCTTTAGCTTAAGAAACCACCCTTCAATGTTACCTCTTGCTAGTGTTTTACATTTATCTCGAAAACCGTTACCCTGACGTAAAAAATGAAAAGGAATTAACTTATTTGCTATAAAATTCTACATCATGTATGTCCTATACAAATTTTCGCTATATAGCATCCTAACCTCACAAATTTAGATAAAATAGTGAAGATACGCAAAAACAAGTGATAACTTAAAATACCTTGACCACAGAAAAATGTAATATAAAAAGCAGATTGTTGTTTACAAACCTAGCAATAAAAACAAAAAGAAGTTTCAAAAATGTTTTTATTACTACAATACAATACTATTAAAAAGTAACAACTGTTTATTCAATAATTGGATTATCTTCAGGTAATTCTTCCTCTACCAATGAATTAAGACGTCCTTGTCCATGACAACTGGAGCACATTGTTGAACATTTCAATCCAACCTTAGCACAACCGCATCGTTTTCCACAACCTTTTTTACAGTTACAAGTTTTCAATTTAAGAATGAAAGTAGGAGCTGGTATCTCCGTTGTAGGATTAGGCATCAACATTTTTCTGACTGATTTCCAACCCCAATCATTAGGCTTCAAAATCTTTCCACGCCAGGAGTGAATTTGTTGGAGAAAGCGATACGAATGTTGCTCTAAAGCAGCAGATGTGGGTGGTAGTTTTGATAACAGCACCGCCTGATTAGAGTTACCCACAAATTTGTTAAATGAAATGAATCTATATTGGTTTAATGATGTAACAGTACGAGGTGCCAGGTTTCATCGATGATGGATTGTTAAATATATTCAAAGCATCGTCCAAGTCTCTTCTAGTATTTATCAACTTTACAGTGTGTGCTTTTCCTTTGCCAACAAATGACGATGTAGTATCACATCCACTGAATGCGTGAGCAAATAATATGTTATTTTTACAGTTATAAAGAACTTCCGAGTTCTGAATATCGACAGAACTATATGCCCTTTCCTTGATATTTCCTTGAAAATCTCTTAAAAATCGAACATCTTTATCAAGAGGACAAAGAGCAATTATAAGTATGAGAAGGTCAACATCCTGTCCCACGACAACAACCGTATAACTATTATCTGTGTATCTAGTCATCTGTGACAGAAAGAGCTTGAAAGCCGGCACATTCTAATTTTTCCTGCAGTTGATTAATTAAACGTTGTTTATTCGCTAGATTGCTCAGAAATTTTTTTTGTGAATCAGGAACAGGCGTATTTTCGTTAAATATTATTTCAGAAGATATTCGTTTTAGAAGTTGTACTCTCCATATTTTCAGAATAACCGTCAAATACTACGATTACTCGTTGACCATACCGTTTTTTAATGAAATTAATATAAGCGGTGTAGATGTCTGCAAATGTCCCTTGCTTCGGCCAAACCACCCGATGAATTAAATTGCCATCGTTAACCAACTTCAAACGCTATTTCTGCAATTAGGGCTAGATGTAGGAAAAAAATGTATGGGACATGAAAGATGAAGAAGAATACATAGAATAAATTAAGTACTATACATTTTTCTTGTCAGGGTAACGGTTTTGAAGAAAATTCAAAAAAACTGGCAGGAGATATCATTAGAGGGTGGTTTTTGAAGCAAAAGGGGATGAAGCACCCTTCTGAGAGGTAGGAACTCTTTTGATCCATATTTGGATGGCTATTAAGACTCTGTACCCAAATTTTTAAAACTTTATAATTTTTTTCTCCTAGATGCTATTATTATATCTAATTTACGTCGACTAAAGCCACTTCTGTCGTAGAAGGCTCCTCACTTCTTCTATGAAGCCACATTAAGAAGGTAATGGCATGTTTACATCCACCTAAAATTAAATAGAAAACATGGTTTATTATAAAATAAAAAAATGTAGAGGAGTTATCCTAATAAAAAGGCAAAAAGTAAAAAAAATTGCATGCATTAAGTAGAAATTGATCCCAACATAACATAGTAATCGGTACTTAATAAACACTCACCTAATGAAGCAGCACAATCATGACAATGAAGGTCCAAAACCTTTTCAGCACCCTCATCAATAACGCAGGTTACTGCATACTGCTTCTCCCTTACATTATGCACCGGTGTTATTTTAGCCTTAACCGTGCAAATATTTTGAATTCTTTGGACTTGAACCCACCCTACCGCAGAATCGCCATAGGATTCCCTTCCAGATCTAAAATTAAATTAATAAATAATTAAGTAATAAAACAAATCATTATTTATCCAGTGAAGATTTTCTAATACACTTTCTTGCTTATTGATCTTTTCAAAAGAATACAAAAAAAGGAATTTGTGCCTATGATATGGGTATGTATATGATAATAAATGAGCTTATAGAGATCATTATAAACAGTGTTCTAAATGCAAAAACACTATGACAAGCCAAGATGAAAGGTAGATTTATGGGTAAGATAATATATAGTAATATTTATAACAGACACAATGTGTCAAAAAATTCATACGAGGTGACAAAAAAATAAAATGTCAAATTTTTCAAATTCTTGCAAATACCTGTTCTTCTGTACATTTCTAAAAAATATGTTTTATACAAAAGTTGTTCGTCTTTATAAGGAGAACAAAAAACCTGAGTAATATTTTTCCCCCAGACGCGAAATAAACTTTTTTGAATTTTTTTTCTAAATAACTTGCCGCCATTTTGAAACCGCTCTACCGATTTGGCCCATTAACGAACTCGACCGAGATATTCACTCAAACTATTTTTGTTTAACTTTTCGTTTCGATTCGTCAAAAAATTCGACCTGTAGCCTGCGGACAAATTTCGTTATATCGGATATACAGGGTGTTCCTTAAGTAATCTAAAATATTATATGGGGCGCTTCGTTACTCAATTTTAAGACGAAAAGTTCATATAAACATGTGTGATAGGTGTTGTCGTTTATGAGATACAGGGTGTTGAATTTATTGTAATAAGTCAGTTCTGATTGTACGTGAAATTAATTTTTCCGTTCATGCATGACGGAGCTCCTCCACATTTTTCAGTGATTGTACGCGAGTTTTTAAATAATGTTTTTTCAAACCATTGGATCGGACGAGGATCTCCACACCCGTGGCCCCCTAGATCACCTGGACACAATCCTCTGGACTTTTGTGTGTGGGGATATTTGAAATCGCTTGTTTACACAACACTGATATTAAACGTACAAGATCTTCAAAATCGTATCATATACGGCTGTAATGTTATTCGTAACAATCCTGGTATCTTCGAACGTATTCGACAATCCATTAGACATCGAGCGGATGCTTGCATTTTAGCTGGAGGTGGACATTTTGAACATTTGCTCTGAATTGTATTATTTTTTCTTCATGTTTAACACATGCTGCTTGTAATAAAATAATAAAAAAATATAAATCAGTAGCGTCACCAAGAAAAATTAATTTCACGTACAACACCCTGTATCTCATAAACGACAACACCTATCACAAATATTTATATGAACTTTTCGTCTTAAAATTGAGTAACGAAGCGCCCCATATAATATTTTAGATTACTTAAGAAACACCCTGTATACATCATATACATTTCTGGGAAATGATTAGATATGACCTCTAGGAAAACGAAAACCGCCTTTTTATTTCTTTTTTTCTACTTCGTTAACGAATGCAATATACTAGATATAAATCTACCAATATCCTTATTTTTAATGAAGCTTATTAGTGAGGTTATTCCAAGTTGTGAAATGTAGTAGGCTTTATAAATATAATAAACAATAGCGATACATTACCTTAGCTATTAATACTTACTTGCGAGCTTTTACACCACGAACCTCAGCTTGAGAAAAATCCTCCGAGTTTTTAATGTATGATGCAGTCATAAACATCAACCATTTTTAGTCTTTAAACAAAATCACAAACACCAAATCAAGCAAAATTAAACAAAACTCCGAAAACAACCAAACACCACGTTCAACGCTCTTTACGTGTTGTTTGAATTGTCGATTCACGATCGCCTGACTCGAAAAGTGCGGTCTGACGTCACAACCAATGGCAGCGCGTTTTAAGAGCAGTTCAAATCATTCAAATTTTAACTCTTTATTTCTCAGGTAATTTAATCGTTATTGGAATTTTTTGTTTTTCTACGAAGTTCCTCATGATAATATCTTACGATTTTAATTGTTTTTAAATGATTTTTTTTTTGGCAAGTTCCCTGTTGTAACACCAACAGCAATTCATGGCGATGGTAGAATTGCCACTCCGTTAGTAGAATTTAATTTTAATAATATTGAGGTAAACTGTTTTCAATTATGTAGGTATCATATATTTTCATCGAAATGGTTATTTATAAGTATTTTTGTTTGAGTGGTGTAAATGTTGAATTGCAAGTCAAAAATAGGACTTTACACAAGAATTGTATGCAATACTTTTTCTTTATCATAAATATTGCAAGTAGAATAAACAAATTTTACTTCACTCACTAGTGACTAAAAACAAAACTTCATGTAGAGTGGTAGAAAATTGTTCTGTTATTTTTAGTAACGATTATTAGTCTAGTCCACAGTTACAATTTTTTTCCCATTTACAGGTGAATTCACACAAGTAGAGGCCACAAACGCAATAATTGAAAATGATGTAAGTGATGAAGACAACACTTTTAAATTCTAATTTTATGAAACCTATATTTAGTATACTTAAGCCAAAAATAGGAACAATGATATCAGTTTATCAACAAAGCAATTAGAAAAATATAGTTTGTTTTACGTTCCATATGTAACCATTTTTTTCTTGTCTAACAATTTTTTCACTTTTTTCTCATTTACAGGATGAAGCTACACCATTGATCGAAATAATAGGAGATGGAGTAAGTAATAAAACATTAAAATACCACTACGTATAAGTGCATTAATGAAATGATAATGATACTTGTTTGTGAGTTTTGTTTCAAACACTCCCAAACTGAATTTAATTCCACCCCTAGACTGACAATAATAGCATACAATGTTTTTGGATAATTTTGGAACATCTAGTATATAATATCTAAAACAGTGTTATATTTATTGAACAAAAAATATTCATTATTGGAACTCTGTATATATTTTTGGTATAATTATGTTTGAAGTTAGTAGTATCTGTAATTTAAAATTACCAAAGACTGATTTGCAGAATTAAAAGGTCACAAGATGGTAGTAATTGAATAATTTAGTTTTTCAATTGCAACTGTTGAAGTGTTTTTTATATTATACTTATTCATGATAATCTTTTAGACTTACGAACACCAATATGCTGCTAAACCAAAGAGTGAGCTTGAATCAGGAAACAAAGGCCACTCTAAACAGAAATTTGTAAGCAAAAGTACAAGACTCACAAA
Organism: Galerucella nymphaeae; assembly: GCA_963978555.1. Lineage (NCBI taxonomy): Eukaryota > Metazoa > Arthropoda > Insecta > Coleoptera > Chrysomelidae > Galerucella > Galerucella nymphaeae. The sequence goes on along the minus strand of OZ021706.1, from coordinate 2,464,690 downwards.
ATCTCTGCAAAACAGTGCAGAACTTGTAAAAGTAAACGAAAAAAGGTTGAAGATAGAAGAACACTACAAAGAAAAAAAATAGAATTGTTAGAAAGAGAAATAAACAACAAAGAAAAATATATGAAAAGAAAACTTGATTTACACGAAAATATATTACAGGAATTGAAAGAAATATTATTAAGTAATCAATAAATAAAAATCCAGTTCAAGCAAAATGATTTTGAATTATTCTCCTTTGAAGGTGCCTTGCTGCTGCTAAATCAGGATCCACTCCGACGTCTATGTTATCATTAGGCAAATTGGCATACATTCCATAGTTCACTTCCTCTTCAATTTCATCTGGTTTTGGGATATTATTTTCCACACACATATTGTGTAAAACAATGCAAGTATTGACAATTGAACCATGTGCTTTAGCAAACAGCGGAATCTATTTTTTAGTACCCCATTGCACCTCTCTACAGTGCTTCTTGTCGACTTGAAAGCATTATTGAATCTTACTTCTTCTGGTCTGACTGCATTGGGAAGCGGAGTTAACAACCATGGCCGTAAATAGTAGCCTACAAAGGAAACAAATATTAGAGTGATATTATGATTTGTTCGGATGCCGTAACTAACAATTCATTGTAACATAGAGTGTACCTTTACTTGTCTTATTTTGCGATAGAATAGTATGAAGATATTTTCTTTCAAGATTATTTTGTCCAATATAGTTGAACAACCAGTTTGTACATAATATTTAATTTGTGATATTTATATTTCATCTAAGGGAAGTCAGGTAGAAGGCATTGAACTTATTGGCGCAAACTGGTTTATGATGCAATAATTATAATAACTAAAGAATACACAACAATGTGTATTCTTTGATAATAAAAGTAATTATTTATTACCTGAATCACCAATTAGAAATAATGGATTTTGGGGGTTTCTTCTATAAATTTGCTCCATTATCTGACTTACATCAGACTGTCCTCCAAATATGTATATCATGTGTACTTCCAAGAAAGGTGGCATTTACATTTAAAACTTTTAAATTTTCATCACATATTTGTAAAATTATTGAATTTGGATAAAAATTACCAAATCATTGTCAAGGGGTTAAATTATTACCATAATACGAATTAAGACACTATTTAGAATTAATATTCACCAAATATCTATGTAATTTATAACCACAAACTCTTTAAAGAAGTTTATTCATTTCTAATTTATTACTTCCAATATTATGCTAAATACTATTTCATAGTTAATATTTGGATTACTTACTAGTTACACATTTAACGAGTGGTAGTTTTTTCGATTCACATAGATATATTCTGGATAAAGTGGATCAATAGTATGAGGTGCTGTAAGTGCCACATGGGTACAGTCTATAACACCCACGATTCCAGGGAATTGATATTTTTCATAAAACCTAAAAAAATTCCAAACACACACTTTAAAATAAAATTTGTAACATTGGTATTTATTTGGCGGCTAGCAGGGCGGCAATGATACAACAATATTTTATGGCTATGTTCAACTTTACTGAATAATAATTAGAAAAAATATAACGAATAGTACATCACAAAATAAAATAGTCTTTTCGAGGCACGATAAGCACGTCTGTCTTCTACCGAAGTGAGAATAAGAATGATGAAAAGAAATTGGTCTTCTCCGCTTCTCGTCTCTTGTCGACCCTGACAATTTCTGGTAATGCGCGGTGTCTCGCCTGTGGTAGTGGGGAGACAGAGCTGCAAGCGACTATGGCCTAGGAAATGAGGAATGCGACACAGAGACGGTTTAAGGAGACGAACTGTTACAATCTCCCCCACTGGTTTCTCGATCTTCTTGATGAGGAACCAGTATTCCTAGATAACGGTTCGGCGAAAATTGTGTTACGGGTGTGGTAATCTTCTTGTGGATCCTGAGCAATCTTTTTGGTCTGCCACGTTTACGGATAGGTCTAACAGTGTGGAAGCGGTATCCTGCTATCCAAGGAAGGGTGTAAGCTGTGACGAATGGTAAACTCCTAAGGGTACTGTGGGATTGTCGCATAAAACTTTGATGTATTCCCAAACAGAACGTAAGTTGCTGCATAACTGCAGAGACGAATTGGGAACCGTTGTCGCCGTATTCGGCGTGGTAAGCCGTAACGCAGGAACACCTCATCCACTAGAGTCCCTGCACAATTTTCAGCGGTAGCCTCCGAGAGCGGAAACAGTTCTACCCATCTACTAGCCGTATCTTCTATGATGGAGATCCATTTTTTATTGTCGACTGACACAGGAAGAGGACCAAAAAGATCTATTGCTGAAACCTCGAAGCCTTGGTTAATAACGTTTGTTTGCATCAACCCCGCAGGTTTTTTGTTGGAAATCTTGTATCGTTGACATTCGAGGCAAGCACCTATATGTTTTGCGATGTCTTGACGCATCCTGTTCCAATAGTAGCGGGTGGCGATCTGGTGTTTATCGATACCATAGTGTCCGGCTGTTGGACTATCGTGATATGCCTTTAGAATTGTAGATATCTCCTGGCTAGGGACAACTAGTCTGGCGTATTTTGTTTTCAAAATATTTGTTTTATTTATTGCAATTTACTCTTAATTTTGTTTCTCATATTGTTTTGAGAATATTTTTTCCATTTATTATGAATTACTCTTCTTTTTGTTTGGTGTCTCGATATTTGTTTTGTTTATTATGAATTGATGTTCGATGTTCCTTTTGTTTTAAGAATATTTATTTTTGTTAGGTACTGCTTATAAATAAATTATTCTTGACTTGCAATATTAATTTATTGATCTTCAATGAAGTGTTACAAATGTTAAGTATTTCTTATAATTAAATTATCAATAATTCTTTGACGTTTAGCTTCACCTTCTATTCTTCCATTCAATATCCGCCTTCCCCTCCTTCTTGTTCTTAATATTTGCTCAACAGGAATCATATCTCATTTCATAATACAAATATTATGTAATAAACAAGTGGTAATTAGGTATTCTGGAATCAAGGATGCTGCGCCATCGACCCTTCCATAAACAAAAACATCTTTCAATGGAAATTCTAGCAAAAGACAGACAGAAATTGAAATTTTTTTGCCTTGCACTAAGGTGACCATTATTTTTAAAGGTAACTATAAGATTTGGATGGATTCCATATGCAGCATCTCCAACTATATGGGAGTCATTTGGGAAGAAAACTACTCTCGAAATATTCTGGTACTGGTGATAGTCGAAATACACGAGCATCTTGTACACAACCAGCATTTCCAGCAAATACAATGGTGAATAATAAATTGTGTGTGCTGACAGCCTGGAATAATAATTCATCTAGTCTAAATTCAGTAAGAAACTTGTGAAAACAAAATTCACCTGAACTTGGATGGAATGTGTTCCTTTACGATTAATATATGATTGCGAATCTTCTTGGATAGCATTAATTTATATATGAGTTCCATCTATGGCCTCAATTATTTGGGGAAAGAAGCTGAAGGTTTCAAATTCTTTCATAACGTGTATTGCTCTATCTCCTGTTGGTGACTGTATAAAATTTGGAGCCACACAATAAAGTGCATCTGAGACTCTTTGGACTGTTCAAATGGTGGTAGCTCTTACACGTCGAATTTTTCGCAGACAGATCTGTAAAAAAATGATAAATTTGTACTTCCAAAAACTATATGAATCTGGAGTTGCCATAACCCATAATGTAAGGGGAAGTTGCTTTTTAGCAGGAACAGGCTTTCTTCCAGCAGCATATTTTGTTGTAGATATTGCCTCTCCTATAATGCTAAGAACAAACTTGGCTGTTTCTTGATTCATTCTGAAACAGAGCACTACTGCTAGAAACTTTATTTTTCAAGTGGAAGTTCGACAGTATTTTTAAAAGATCTACTACCTACCTAAAATGCGATTTAAATTCTTCAGCACTATACCGAGGTACTACCCGTTCTATATAAAATTCTATTCGGGGTCGCTTTACTAACTTCCCTCTTTTAATAGCCAATGCTAGAGCAATCATCATTCTTTCGTCAGAGTCGTCTTCGTAACTACTTGAAGATCCTGATGATTCTAGTACATTTTCCAAATCACTGAAATCACTGTCATCATAAATCTCAGCTATAAGGTGTATACAAAATTTTTACTCATCTCTATTATTATGCGTTTATATCATAGGTAAAACAAAAGAAACTTACATGAAAAGGTTATGTGTACTTTTTAGTTATGACAGCATGACAAGTCGAACCGTTCGAACATTAAGTCTGAATTGTTTCCACCGCCAACAGCTCTAAGTGCACTAATCAAATCGGACCACTCATAAGCAGTTCGAGCACTGACAGCGTTACAAGCACAATTCGAATTCAGCCTTATATAGACGTGTTCTTGGCGCGAAAAAATATTTTCTGTTTATTTTCACTCTCGAGGGCTACATAACTCGTCTTCGCGGTCGACCGGTAAACCGCGGTCGACCTCTTGGCCATCCCTGATATATAATACTAGTTCCAAACTCCAAATTTCTTTGATATTTGTATTGTATTGAAAGTGGTTTCTTCCAAATTATGTAAATTGAAATGAACTGCCAAACATTTTTTTAATTAAAGGAAGGTACCTACTCCTTCATGACCTGAAACGCATAGTTCTTATATTTTAGTAGTTTTATTAATATTTACTGAATTTCAATTTTGTTGCGAATTTTTTAATAGTATGGAGTGGTCTATGAGAGAAAATGAATAGGAATATCCTTCTACATTAGTACTGGGTATGTCCTCCAATATGATGGGTCAAATGCATCAGTCAAGCAATGAAGCCCAATCCATAACATCTAATGACTCAAATCATTCGCCACCATCAACATTTAACCAGACAGACAACCTGATATTGCAATCAATGAGCGGGTATATATTCGATGAAAGAAGCGATTTTGATGAACTAATGATACAGGATATCTCTAACAATACACGAACACATAGAAGTGATGTAACTCATACAACAAGCGATCAATTTTGTGCAGCGAGTACATCAGATACCTTAGATGATCCTAGCCCATCTAAGAGCGAAGTGGAACAGCTGCGTGAGCTGCTTCTGAGCTGGAACCAAGGGCATCTTCATGACATTTTAGTCCGTAAGTACCTATTCAAATATTTTATTGAGATTTTTCGATAGTTTCCTAATATTTGTAATGTTTGACATCATTATATTGATTTTGTAATTTTAAGATATTTATGGACATTATTAGAAAAATTGAGATATTTATTGTTTTAGGTGGAAAAGTATTTGTAAATGTGTTACGTATGATAAGATTACACCACTTGGATAAATTATTGAAAAATAATGACATGGGAACGCAAATTTTGTTTGAAAATATTGATTGTGGTATAAGATCTGCAACTTCTACCACCGATCCGACACGCGCTATCAGCCCCTTTCCCAGTTATAGATATTCTCCATATTCTTCGAGCTCTCCAACTAACTCAATTGAATAGACAGCGAAGTCATGCTGTCACAAATTTCAAACGACTCGCCAAAAGCTGCGATGGTTATCGAACATTATAATAAATTTGAGAAATTTGATAAAGAGCAACGAAGCCGTTGATTAGCTATAATTGCCCGCTATCTTGAAGAAAACGAATACCAATGACTATGAAAACTAGCTATAGGTTAGAAGAGGAAATAATTGATAGATTTCCTACTGAATCATTGGTAAGATAATTTTAAATTAAAATGTAAATAAAAGTATAATATGCCTAATAAAGTAACTTTTTTGCATGTGTTGCAGGACATCGAAAAGAGGAAAATTGTACAATAAATGGCTAAATTCCACAGTCACATTTAAACAGGCTTTCCCATGGACAAGAGATAATTTAGTCGATACTAAAAAAGAAAATAAGTCTTCTCGAAAATTACTAAAAGTCTTTTGATATCTATTATACAGGGTGAATCACGACTAACGGGACGGAGGTTTATGGCGAAACGGTAGAAAAATTGAAATGCTTGTCACCTTGGTAGTTTGTACATCCATATAGGCTACATTTTAAAATTATTTTGAAATATACAGGATGTCCCAATAAAGTGTGGCGTATCAAACTTATATTTTTTCTTATGGAACACCCTATATTTGATTGTATTTTCTGATTGCACCCAAAAAATAAAGTACTGTTTCATAATGGTTCCCTATACCTAAATACAGAGGGTTCCGAGTTATGCTGACTTTTTTAAAAATGTGAACATTTCGAAAAAAATTAATAACTCATTGATATAATAAATTCTAGCGAATTTCCTCTCACAGCTCAATAGTCGGATATTCGTAGAATGTATTCCACGATCGAGTACTAAACATCTCTTTACAGGGTGTTCAGAATTATCAGTTGAATTATTAGATCATTAAATGTGTTATAACGGGCTTATTTCAAATGGAACACCCTGTATTTCAATAATTCATCATATTCAAAAAAATATCCTCTTCCGAATGGTATAAGGGTGTCCTATACCTAGGTATTATACTTCCCGCGCAATTTACAATTTTCTTAAAATTGTATGCTAAATCGATTTTAAGTTGGTTGGGTCCAAGGGTTTACTGTTTGTTAAATTTCTTTAAGATTATTTTGTGTTGCACTCCACGCACTCAACACTTTAGATTTAATTTCGGCTTTCATGTCATAACAAGCAACTTCATCTATTTGGATCGAATCCTGGTCGTTACGTGCTGATCGGGCTAGTTGGTCTACTTCTTCATTTCCTTTTATTTACCGCTCATAAGCTACGTCACGCAAATGAACGGTACGTATGATTTCCTACGCCATCAATTGAGCATTGGTAAATTCGTGGCTTGAGTACAGAACCCATGCCCAAGCTCTCAAGATTCCAGCAAAAAAATATATTGGACCTGCTCGGATTTAGACAGAATGTAGCAGAGTATTTGATTCTGCACAGAGATCCTCCGAAAAAAGGAAGGCCATCAACAGAACAATTACAATCGACTACCCCAAAACGACCAAAAACTTGCAAGACACGACCTGCCGCAGAACAGAGGAAAAATGGTTATGATCATTTTCCAATGTACGATACAAATGAACAAAATTCTAGATGCGAAGGAAACTCACATACACAAATGACTAAAGCGAAAATTGATACTTGGTATCCCAGAATAAAAATGTTTGAATCGCTGGCACTTAGCACACCATCTAGATGTATACCAGTATGGGGTCTGAGGTACGTTGACAACGTGGAAAAAGTTCAAATTTGTCCTGCAAGTTCAAACCAATACACCCGATTATGTCATGAGACTGGAGACTGCACTTGTGAAGTTTGCATATACTGTCTTCAAAATGACGTATAATTGGTTGTGCAAAATATTAGCTATGAATGGAAGACGCCTTCCCTTTCTATGTTTCAAACGCCAACTCCAGCTTATGAATGAATCAGGCAGTTTGAAGTTTATTTGGTTGGCACAAGTCAAACAACTCTTCATTATAACTGACTCTCCTGAAGTATGAGATAATTTGAATACTACATTGTTGGAAAAAAAAATTATATTTAAAAAATACTATGAATTGCATGTTGACAAAATTTTACTGATGTAGCGTTGTTCCTTTTTGCCGTTATATTCATCATTCACTATAACTAAGCAGCCTAGTAATTATTTATTGTTTAAATTACCTAAACAGATCACCCGTAAAATTGACCAGCTACGACTGAGTAATAAACACAGGTTACGTTTCACGTACAGAGCGATGTCGTACACAGTTGATCCAAATCAGATATGTACTGCCTGTAATCACGTAGTGAATGAAACCTTATCCCATTTACTATTTGAATGTCCAATATATACGACTATGAAACCGAAGCTTGACTGTTACATGAGTCTTGATTTATTCAATCATACCCTTGATAATTTAAACACATTGAATGCTAAAATTATCTGCAGTGACATTTGGAATATATCAAAATTGAGATCCTTTATCATTAACGAATAATTAAGCTTTATATAGGTTTCAATTTGTTTTGTTAACCTTTATGTGTTGTATACTAGGTAATAATTGTTTTTTCCTTTTTTTTTGTTACTCAGATTTCTTGCTGTAAACTATTTTGTTTTAAGAGCAATGAAAATATTATTATTAAAACTCACATATACTGTGAAAAATGTAACACTCACTTATGCCTAATGAATGAAAGGAATGTTTCGCTAATTTTCATTCGATTTCTTAGTACTGGAAAGGATATATAAAAAATTTTGAAACAAATATCGACGGCCCTAATTAAATTGAAAAATTTATATTTAATTCCATCGAAATATGTATATATTTCCTTGATATTTGTTATTTTTCCACCAATTCCAAATATAAAAGGTTGTATTGCCGTCTTTTTCGCCTTTAGAAAACTTATCCATTCTTCAAATTCTTGGGTGGTTCTTCCGATGTATAAAAATGATTGTTGTGAATCTTGAATAGTAAATTTAGTGGTTTGGCGTTTTCCTGTTACATATTTTTTTACAGTTTTGCCTGTAGGAACAAGCAATCAATGTCAATAAATTTTTGCTTGCAAATATCAAATTCGGATCTGGTATACAGATGATTTATGACTCATTTTTTGTACCTAACTGGTACATGTTGTCGTCGGTCTTCAGTAATACAACAGCTATTATATTTCTGGAAACACCTTTTGCTGTATCCACATCAGGAAAAGGTACCGCAACATTATCGCCAACGTTTGCAGGTGGATGTGTTTTATCACTGTAGCTTTTCATATTTTTGCCTGATGAATTAGCGATTGGCTTGCTCCTGACCTTATGCTTTTATATTGTCTTCTGTTTTACAATTCAAACAGAAGTCACGATCAATAGTCCCACATTTGTTGCAAAAGCGTTCTTGTTCTTGATCTTCTTCTGGATCACAGTTCAATACATCACATCTTTTCCTTTGTTTTTAATTGATAAAACACTAATAATATCCATACAATTCATATACCAATATCTAGTTTTATTTCCACTAATTTGCTCCCAATACCTCGTGAGGATGGAAACTTCATCTAAATTAACAAACATATTTATTCGATCAGTTTAACAATAATAACAATCAACAAATCAACAAGCATAATGATGAATCTAAAAATAAGCATAATCATAAACAAGAATAAATTCAAAACAAAATCTAACTAATTACTTAACGCTATCCTTATCCTGATCTTCCATCAACTGTTAGAAGAGGTGAGTATTGTTTTGTTCGTTTGAGTCTTAGAAGAAATGATTATACTTGCATATTATTATAATATCATGTTCCTTTTGTTAGTTTTGCTAATCATTATCATTATTTGCTTTTCGCCACTGACTCTCTATCTTTTTTAGGTGAACTATATGTCGCCTTAATTGCTGACCTGTTTGAGTCTAGAATTGTAATATCTCCTCATTTTTTTGTCTTTTACAGTGTGGGGTAGGATCGTAGTATGGAGTTGATTTATTTGGCTTGATTAATTTTTTTTGATGAACGTCATCGACGATATTTGTATCAGTATTATTGGTTGCCTTCCGTTTTTTCTGCCTTTCTCTTTTTGTATACCATCCCTATCAATTGTCTCATCGTCGAAAACGCTATGTTGGTTATCTGTGACGCTAGGTAGTTTGTCTCTGAATTTACGCCGATAAAATAGTTCACGGGAGTCTTTCCCGTAGTTGCATGTGGTGTGCTGTTGTACATCATTAGATGATTTTCCAGCTCTTCATGCCATAGGCCTAAGGCCTAAGGCCTCGACTTATCTTCAACCGTTTAAGTATATTCCTATTCTGTCGTTCTACCTCTCCGTTCATCTGAGGCCAGTATGGGATCGAGTGGTATATTTTAATGCCTTTTTCTCTACAGAATGATTTTATTTCTTCGTGAATTGCTTGCCATTATCACATGTAATTGATAACGGAAACCCTAGTCTCGAGAAGATTCCTTTAAGGACGTTAAATTTTAAAATAATCGATTTGAATTTTCAAATCCTCTAGTAATCGTTTATACTATGAACAGTCTCGTACAGCGCTGCATAACGCTATTAATTCTGCTTCTGTAGTTGACAAAGCAACGCAATTTTGTTTTCTGGTAACCCAAGATACAGTGTTTCCAAAGATCGGAATGACATACCCAGTTACAGATTTTCTGTCATTACAATCTCCTGTCCAATCAGAATCTACATAGCACGTAAACTATCATCATTCCTAATATATAATAAATTGTAGTTAACTGTTCCTTTTAAGTAGAAGCCTTTTCAAATGACTACACACTGCTTAATGATTATTATCCCGATACCTTGACAGATAGTTGATTGCAAAACTGATGTCTGGTCTTTAACCCAATATTAGGTACATCAAACATCCAATTAGTTCCTTAACTGGTTTGTTTTTATTTTCTCCCTTAATATCATCAATATTTAACTGGAATTTTGGATCTAAGGGTATTGCAACAGATTGAGAATTTTTAAAGTTGAAACGTGTCAATATATTTTTTAGATAACTTTGTTGACCTATTCCTAAAATACCTTGTTTTCTGTTATAATTTATTCCTAAGCCTAGGAGATATTTCAATTCTCCTTCATCTTTCGTATCAAAACATTTTAGTATTTCTGTTTTATATTCTTCAATAATTCGCAAGTTAGATTCTGCAACTATGATATCCACATATAATACAATATATACATTCTTATCAATATACACATACACATATAAACAATAGTCACCATCAGATCTTTAAAAACCTTATTTAATGAAAAAACATTAATTTTGATGTTCCAACATTCAGCTGCTTGTTTTAATCCATATACAGGGTGAATCACGACTAACGGGACGGAGGTTTATGGGGAAACGGTAAAAAATTTGCAATATTTGTCACCTTAGTAGTTTGTACATCCATAAAGGCTGCATTTTAAAATTATTTTGAAATATACAGGATGTCTCAATAAAGTGTGGCGTATCAAAGTTATATTTTTATATGTTGATCACTTTCAACAAAAATAATTGCAATTTCCATGCATAAAAAAATATTCTCTCCAGGAGAAGTAAAACCAACTACATCAAGAATAAACATTGTGAACGAATAAATTTATCTCCTGCTATCACTCTATATATATGTCGGCGTCAATTAGTGAAATCCGTCATTCCCTGAAATGCCTAGTCATTTCACGTATTGCCGGCAAACAGCGTAATGGTACATTCGGTACACCGTTTGCCTAATAGTTTCAGGCATTCCCTGAGAGGGAATGCATTATGTGTGTAATCCACATTAAGTTATTCAAGAAGGGAAAGGGAATATAATAATTGGATTCACCCTTCCCCTTCTTGAATATTTTTTAAGGGAAGGTAAAACCTTTCGAATATACAATTACGCTGTTTGCCGGCAATACTTGAAATGACTAGGCATTTCAGGGAATGACGGATTTCACTGATTGACGCCGACATATACATTAATATCCCCTTCCGTTGTCTAGATAACATAGAGTAGCTTTTATGGTGCTTTATGCCTCGTAAAAGCTGAACTTCGCCTTTTATTTTCAATTAGTGAATGTTTATATTTATTCTATTGTAAAACATTTATATTTTGGAAATATCAAAGACAATTATTATTATTATTTTTATTAATCCAGCTATTATGTGAACTATCAAATCCCAACCATTTCACAAAAACCCGATTTCCTTTTCTCTTCAATACTTTTTTTACTAGCATTAACCTCTAGGGTTATAAGCGGAGACAGTGTGATTACGTGAAAAACAAAAACATACAATAGTTTTTATATTTTGAAATAGAGGTTGGATTCTTTCGGAAATTTTAGCTTTTTTCACAGTTTTCATTCAATGGATGTTTCAAACTAGGTAGGCTATTGTAAACTGTTCTTCTAACACTAAAATTTGCACAATCCATTAGTATGTGTTTCATTGTTAGAGGCACATCGCATATTAAACACTGCTTTGGTGGTTCTTTATTAAATAAATGCTGGTGTGTGATGTTCGAATGTCCTATTTTCAACCTGTTCAAAACTACCTAGTCTTTTCTGTTCTGTGGAAGTGTCAGTCTGGATTTTACTGATGGCATGATTCCTTCAAGTAGCCAATTGGTTTCTTCCCATCTTTGTTGCCAGATATTCCATACAAAATCCTCTTTACGGGTTTGAAATCGGCAACTGGAATGTTTTCAAAATGTGGTAGATTTTCGTTGCTTATAGAAAATCGTGCGATTTCATCGACTTTTTCATTGGATGGTATGCCTACATGAGAAGGAACCCACAGGAACTCTACTTTAAAGTGTGTTTGTGAAAATATGATCATAATTGGTGAATTTAGAAATAAGATCATAGTTTAATTTGAATATGTGGTCACTAGTAAAGTGTTTGGGATGATTTGATAACGAGAAGTTGACTTTTGGTATTTGAATCATCCAAGGAGGAGTTTCATGACATAATGGCGAAAACAGTTGGAATTGATCAATATTGAAATCTGATCTTTTTAACCTTTCATAAAATGGTAAGTATTTTTCCGGGTGTCTGGGATGGTATTTGTACCATGAAATATTGTTGGAAAAGAAGGATTGTTGTTTTTTAAAACCGAAACTCTAGATAGTCTAGATGCATGGCATAAAGATATAAAGGGGGTTGTGATGTGATAACTTGGATGCTACTAACAGCGGTGTCTTCATATAACAATCAATTTCACAAAACTCAAGGTCAGTCCATAATGTTTTTCCGAGACGCTCCAGTTACACATATCTTACCATTTAATTATTATAATTGCTAGTGCTATACATTGTGTACTTGGTTCGGGTTCGGCGGACTCGGGTACGAGACTCACATACGACAAAAAAAAATTTCAAATTGTTTATTTCACCAAAAAAGTAGTCTGCATGTAATCGATCGATCTCTTCGGTGACAGGTAATTGTGGCATCAAGAAGTACTCCTTCTGGTCGATTACTTCTTCGGATGATACCTTTCGATAATCTTTATATATTGCAGAACTTATCGCTTATCTCTTCGTTTTTGTAAGCGCTGTGTATATGATTGGTACTAACTTAATTAGAGCCTGATGAAATGTCCGAATATAAGGTAGAATCTTTTATTATATTTTTGGCAATTGCTATTTGCATGTGAAAATTAGATTCAAAGGTAGCGCGCTTTTCATATTCAATTTGTAATAAATCATCTATTGTTGAACCCTGTGTATTTTCAAACTCGAAAATAATATTCCTTGAATAATTCAGACGTTCTTGCAGTGGTAAAATGTCTACGTCCGCTAAAATAGCTTCTGTGCCTTTAGCGCCTGTTACATATCTCCCAAAAATCGTGACCTTAGCTTTAATCGCGTCTCGCTTTCTTTTTAGCTCTTCCAAAGAAAAGGACGTAATATAAGACATTTTTGAATGTAATTAACCAAAAAAAAAGTAAACGAATAATTGATTGCGATTATTAATGCGTTAAATTGTCATATGAATTTTAGATGTAAATTGATTGCATAACCTCAGCTTCGAAAAACTCTCGTAAGAAACACACACTCAAAGCAACAACAAATTAACACTGATGATTTTATGAGAGGAATGACCTCATCTGATAATATGGGATACAGTTAGCTACTTGTTGGCTTCGTGCTCTTGTGATCCAAATACAAATTTGATTGAGATAATCCTTCACTGATGCGTAATACCTCTTATCTGCAGGAGATGAAAATTAACAGGAGCACATAAATACTGATTAATAATAATTCTATGACAAATATCCATTATGTATTGATTGATGTCGAATCAAAACTGGAAAATATATTTAGAGAAGGTTTGAATATACTACTTTTTTTTTAATTGGTAGTTATGTACAGGTACTGGATATTAGAAGACAAATTCATTTTTATTCGTTGAGATACCGGATATTAGGAATGTAGTTGTTACGTTTTTTTTAAGCCAATGCAATCAAAGTTAGAGGATTGTGTGGTATAATTATCTTCGAGTATGCTTAGTTATAATATACAGGGTGTTTCATTGGGAAATGGGCATACGGTAAGGGTAGGTAGAGGTCGCCTAGGTGGTTCTAAAAAACCCCCATATGATGGGTCTATCGCTCTTTATAACCGAGATACAGGGTGTTTTATACATTTATCCTATTTCTTTCGTACCTCATAACTTCCGAGTTACCCTGTATATTATTTTGAGATTTGGTACACGTAATAACCATTACCTAGAGACTCCATCAAAAGCATCTCCAAAAAGATAGTGCAGGTCCGGCTTAATAAAAAATTTCAAAACTCGTCTTTCCTAAAAACAACACCCTGTATATGGATTTTTTTTAAATTGCTCTTTATAATTGGAAAGGGTATAAAAAATCGAATCTACTTATTTCGTTTTTATTTTTCCGCAGACAATTTTACTACCAAAAATTTACCGTCAAAGTTATAATTTATGCACGTTTTGGGGGTTTACAATGGTATCGGAGAGGTTTTTTTTATTTTTTAGCTTGAAATGAAATCCATTTAATGCATCTAGAGAAGCATCCTAGAAATTCAATTGAGTTTGTATGTTTACGAGTACAGACCACTAAAAAATGTGATTACAGGGCCGTACTTAGAACATACTCACTCAGTATGTTTCGAATATTTCGAACACCCTGTATAAGAATATGTATCTGGAAACTATGCACTTCTTCATTTGAATAACAAGAGTAAAATACGAGAAATGAATTTATACTTAAAAAAACGAAGAGATTTTTATTAATTTTATTAATTGACATGAACAGAAAACAAGAAATTCTAACAACATTGTCCAAACGAGTACTTTTAACATTTTTTGAAGTATAAATTCATTTCTCGTATTTTACTCTTGTTATTCTAAATGTAGAAGTGCATAGTTTCCAGATACATATCCTTATACAGGGTGTTCGAGATATTCGAAACATATTGAATGGGTATGTCCTAAGTACGGCTCTGTAATCACATTTTTTAGTGGTCTGTACTCGTAAACATACAAACTCAATTGAATTTCTAGGATGCTTCTCTAGATGCATTAAATGGATTTCATTTCAAGCTAAAAAATAAAAAAAACCTCTCCGATACCATTGTAAACCCCCAAAACGTGCATAAATTATAACTTTGACGGTAAATTTTTGGTAGTAAAATTGTCTGCGGAAAAATAAAAACGAAATAAGTAGATTCGATTTTTTATACCCTTTCCAATTATAAAGAGCAATTTAAAAAAAATCCATATACAGGGTGTTGTTTTTAGGAAAGACGAGTTTTGAAATTTTTTATTAAGCCGGACCTGCACTATCTTTTTGGAGATGCTTTTGATGGAGTCTCTAGGTAATGGTTATTACGTGTACCAAATCTCAAAATAATATACAGGGTAACTCGGAAGTTATGAGGTTCGAAAGAAATAGGATAAATTTATAAAACACCCTGTATCTCGGTTATAAAGAGCGCTAGACCCATCATATGGGGGTTTTTTAGAACCACCTAGGCGACCTCTACCTACCCTTACCGTATGCCCATTTCCCAATGAAACACCCTGTATTATCTTTATTTACATTTGGTATCAGAATAACCCTTGTATTTTCCTTTCAGTAATAATGAGAATAAACGTTATTCGTTGATGCTATCAGATTACCGTCTAGCATCATCTAGTAGACGAGTAGCCAAGTACGTATAGTATCGTTAGGGTCCTGTGATAATACGGTTGGAATAGATTGTCGAAAACTATATTCTTGGTTCGATATTGGCACGTTGCTATTCTTTTGAACAGCGGTTGGTTAGAGAGAAGCTGGAGCAGACATGATGGCCTGGAGGGACTGTGGTGAATTGTTATGGTGTTAGTAGAAATTCTGACTATTACTCAGTCATCCTTTAAGAAGGATCATTCTATTTCACTTAAGATTGAAATCCAGTCGTTATTGGTTAGTAGAGAACGATATTTTGGTGTTATCCTGGATTTCTGGTCCGTATGGGATTTTTTTAAATTTTCACCCAGTCGCCATTTTCTGTGTTGGTGATTTCCTATTACCGGTAAGCTTAATTTTTTTTCTTTTCTTGGAGTATCCTATTCGGGATCTCATATTATGTTTATTCTTAATAGATTCCAATCAATAGGAGTTCTTTTATGAAGCTACTGAGACACGTGATTTTTTTTTCTTCTGAGTGGTTATTGGACTACATAACCCGTTTGACTTGACACGACTGGATCAAATTATAACCCCTCACTATCATAGGGTGAGTTACCATAATATTTAATTTATTCATGTATTTTGGCAAGTATTATATGGTCTTAATTTTTAAAAGTCCATGGGACTGCTTTAATGTTATCGTGAATTGAATTTAGTTATATTATCAGTGAAATAATCGGGAATGAAAGTGCCAAAACTAATTAGTTTGTATTCTCTTAGTTTGTTTGTTTTTTTTTTCAATTGGGGAAATTGGATTTAATCATATTATTTGTAAATAATTAGCAGTATACGCTCATGGACTGGAAAGTTTATTTTATCTTGGCTAAATTATTCTCAAATTCCAAAGAGATAGAATGTGTTTATGAAAGTTTTTCATGTTGGTGCATCCATATATTCTTTCCTTATTTAATTTAATGTACTGGTGAAAACAATTTGCTTGCTTATTTAAACATTAACTTTGAGCTGTATTGATTGCTTAAGAATGTAAAAGGTTTCTAAGAAAATTACTATAATAGGTTTTCTTTCATCTATGGTTTTTCCGTCTGGTTTTTTTTTCTTCCGCCTGTGCTATTGTAACTCGACTTGGTTGGGTAATTCGTTTGAAGAGTACATTCGGATACGACTGGGACCACATCTATGGAACTGGGATTATTCGTCATTAGCTCTTATACAGGATGATTGATGCGGCGAGGCTGAACTAATCTCTCAAATGCTGTACAAGTTATTAATTTTGATGTTTTGCGCATAGTTATGGTACTTGTTTCCTTTGGTACTTGTCGGAATTTTTAACCACCCGTAATTATACCGGGTAAATCATAAATATCTTAATATTATTTTGTATTTGGTCGGACTTTCTTACCTATACTATTGAATACAATAGTAGATTGTATTATGAAGATTCAGTTTTTAGCTCTTTTCAAATGATGTCCATCACCCAAATATTGGATGACAATATGCCATTAAATTCACTTCTAAAATTAACATAATTTTCATTAGTGTCCGGTAGTTCAAGAAAACATGTACATGTATGGGCAATTGGAACTCTCCCAATACCAGGAGCAGTCTTGGTAAATAGTATACTGATATTCTGAATAAGTAAATCTGATCCAGTGCAGTACCGAAAAAATGCTGATCGTTTTATTTCATTTGCTTCTTTGATGAATTTTTTCAAATATCCATATATTCTAGTGGCATCTGCACTAATTTCTTGTCCTGACTGTACCTCAATTTTGGCTAAACAGTTTTTAGCTGTAGGCTTTATTTGTTCACCTAAATGTTTTATTTTTAATAAAGTCAATGTACTTGTCTTGAAGATGTTACTAAAACACTTTATGACAAAAGCATGTTTTTGAATGAGTTCTTTGTGAGCAACATCTCTGATAGGTTGTCTAATATTTTGTTTTGTAGGATTCCATTTCAATTAATTCAATTCAATTCAATAATTTATTGCTTCTAAAAAATATACATTTTCATAGCAAGAGTGAACAAATAAAATATAATACATTCAGTAAAAAAAAAAAAGAAATATACCTATATACAGTTGGTTCGGTGGATCTTTTCCCATGCGTCATCATTAATATACACACGCAATACATCAATACATTAAATAAGACGTAGGTCGTAGTTCAATCGTTTAATTGAGATGTGGCTAAAATTACGGTGTGCGTTGATTATTATCGAAGTTGGTGTGATAGATATTTGTGAATATTTTACAGCCATTTAGCAATGTGCTACCTAAACCTTTAGTTTGGAAAAACTGTTAGAATTCCAGTTTTATGGGGTTATGCTGCGAATTTACTTGTACAAGAGTTAGTATTAGTAACAATTTCCTGGGTAGAAACTTTGCACATCAGATTTCCTTTTTTTTTGTTATGGCTGGCAACCATTACTATTGGGCCATCCCACCCATACGGCTCAACAATGGAAAATAAGAATCTTCTCTGGGTTGTGAAAATAAAAAATAAATATTTTGAATATATATATTTGAGACTCATTTAAATATAGTTATAGTAGATATTTGCCGAATAATAATGTACAAGGACAGGAATATTGGGGAAATCAAAATTATTGTTAAATTTATTTACCATTTAAAACAACTTGTAATACAATCTTTAATGCTATCCTTGAACTATATATACAATAAATTTCATTTAATCCTCCTCATAGTCGGAATCAGAACTATCACCAGTATTTATGTCAATGGTAATTGGTTGAATGCTAATATCAACTATATTCTGCTCTCGGGCATACTACTTTTCTATAGTTTATTCAGTATGTCTTAACACATTTTTCCCAAATTTGTTGATCACATTGTTCCAGTGCATCTTCCCAGAGGCACTTCATGACCATGTTCTCGTAGTAACTCATCAATTTTATACATGTTTCCTTTTCTATTCATTTTTGCAGTTTGTAGTAATTCAGGTTTTGTACCAAATTTAATGTTGTTTGTTGTCAACCATGTAACAATCTCATGTTTTGTCGAATTAGTAGAAGGTTGCTTAGGTACAATAAGAGCTCTTCTGAGTTGGGAATTAATTGAGTACTCATTAATTTCATAAAAGTTACATTGTTAATTTCTCCATGGTAATCAGATTCTTTAGATTTTGAACAGAATAATAAACTTGCTTCAGAGACAAACCCTTTGGTAGAACCCAGCATAAACAATTATAAAACGTTTTCCATTATAACCATCTGGTTTACGTACACTTTTAGTGCTGTTGTCTTGCCAAGAATATTTTCTATTTCCTTTTGAATAGATCCATGTTTCATCCAAACATACAAGTTCTTTTGGGTGAGTACTTGAAAGGTTTTCCATATATCTTCCATATATTCACACAGAAAATTGGCTCTTAAGGCTGCAATACTTGTCCGCTCCATTAAAGCTCGTCGGTTGTCATCTTTGTTACATCTGAATCTCAATGTTTTCAACAAAATGCTCAGAGATATTTTGCCAATAGATATACAATTTCTCTTTTCCTAATTCACAATCTAAGGTAGTCAAAGTAACATGCTTCTCTAAAACAAAAACAAAAATTATAGTAGATTCAATTTGAATAAATACTATACTTTCAATGATAATTTGATTGTTCATTTCATCAATGTTTCAACCCTGACTGTTAACTAAAATAAATTTAATAGTTGAATTGAATTGTAATGTAGTCACAAAACTACTAAAATCTACAAAAATAACTTACTAAATTTTTCTTGAATATACCATGATTTGAATATACTCATTACAAAATACTTACACCTACATTTTACCAAAAGATTTTAATTAAATAATAAATAAATATTTACCCTGTTGATTTACACATGAAAGTGATTCCAAAGGACCTCCATTTCTTTTTTCTAACTCAAAATACTCCAACACATTTAGGACCAGCTCCTGTGCTTGCGAATTCAACCTCTTTCATATTCTAAAAATAAAAATCATTCATAAATAGTTTTGGTCTTTCAGAAAATAAGGTATTTAACTAATTAATCATCATTTTCTACATTAGTGGAAGCAAAATATGTTTCATATAATTTAGTTTGATGGAATTCTATCCAGAATCATATTGAAATGTCAATTTAAGGTTAGTTTTCATTGCGAAGTAAATAATAAATAAATAGATTAATAATTCACTTACCTCAATAATTCGAATACTCAGGTATAAGTTAGTTTTTGAAATAAATTTATATGCAAGTGGCGAAAAAATGAATAAAAATATAAAATAAAAATGTAAACAAAGTCTTTGGTCTGTCAACGACGTCAAGGTACAAATTCACGTTAAACCTATCGCCGACATCCATCATATGGCTATCTCTGTTTGTTATATTACGCTGTAATGGAACAAACGGTTTCATTTCGGGGATTAAGATTCTGTGAGTAGGAAAGAGACGTAATACATAAAGTAGTATGTGAATTATTTCATACATGGGAAAAGATTCAGCGAACAGACTGTATACGTACAATCACATACATACATACATATATACATACATATACACATGTATACATATACATAATATACCCATATAAACTGTGTAAGAGTAAGGAAATATTTCAAGATTATTCATTCAAGACAAATGCTCGGAGTTTTAAAACATTTTGGATGTGAAATGCTATAGCTTCTGCAGAGTTAATAGATAAATTATACAATGCGAGGAGTAAGGAATTTGGACTTTGCAAGAATGTCAAGTCAGGGGGCTTCATAGACTTACATATTGGGCAATCTAATAGGAGATGATAGATGGTTTCGGGAAGCCTTTGATTACAAATTGTACAGATTTCGTCTGGATTAATACGATATACCGCTTCCCTACAAGAAAATTTTATCATGTAATTGTTAGAAAAACGCAATTGAGCTATTGTTCTGGTGATATGGAGTGGAAGTCTCAAACGGAGGTAGTAGTCCAAGATCCCAGAGCGATAAGACACAACTTATTTTCACATAAACGAAACCTCATGTTCTCAGTAGTGTCTTATGTGCTCAGAATACCTGCGCGCTTGTGGAGCTTGCCGGGTGACACCTGGGCAGGTACCAGGTGTGGAAGGTAACTAAAATTAATAATTATTTAACTTAAATTTTTATAGCTGATTTTTATATACAGGGTGAATCACGACTAACGGGACGGAGGTTTATGGCGAAACGGTAAAAAATTTGAAATGTTTGTCACCTTAGTAATTTGTATATCCATATAGGCTACATTTTAAAATTATTTTGAAATATACAGGATGTCCCAATAAAGTGTGGCGTATCAAAGTTATATTTTTTCTTATGGAACACCCTATATTTGATTGCATTTTCTGATTGCACCCAAAAAATAAAGTGATGTTCCATAATAGTTCCCTATACCTAAATACAGAGGGTTCCGAGTTATGCTGACTTTTTTTAAAATGTGAGCATTTCGAAAAACATTAATAACTCATTGATATAATAAATTCCAGCAAATTTCCTCTCACAGCTCAATAGTCGGACATTCATTGAATGTATTCCACGATTGAGTACTAAACATCTCTTTACAGGGTGTTCAGAATTATCAGTTTAATTATTAGATCATTAAATGTGTTATAACGGGCTTATTTCAAATGGAACACCCTGTATTTCAATAATTCATCATATTCAAAAAAATGTCCTCTTTCGAATGATGTAAGGGTGTCCTATACCTAGGTACAATACTTTTCGCGCAATTTACAATTTTCTTAAATTGTATGGTAAATTGATTTTAAAACATCTGCATAATAAAATAAAAACTCATAAAGCGAATACCTACATACTACGAAACGAACAACAAATTATTTAAAGCAATAAATGACAAATTACTATAATAGCCATAAAATGGATGAGTGTAAACGTTTGGGGAGGGGTGGTGGGCCATGTTATCGGCACGTATGTTTTTGACGGATACCTGGACAGAAGAAAATTTTTGAGTTTTTTGGAAAATATCTTTTAGATCTTCTTCGAAATATTTAATTAGTCAGACAAAATTCATTGACCTAACACCCGTAAATTGCAAAATTACTCAGCCGTGAGTATGAGCGTGAAAGCATTATAGGTGCGTTTCGGAGCGAGTGAGACGGTCTTACTAACTCAGTTCCCCTTCTCGCATTCGTATAAAGCCGGCTACTCACTACGCGGGACTTGACAAGTACTTGGCAAGTAAATTATGGAATAAAACAATTTTTTCTACACACACATGTATATTATCCATTTTTCGCACAGTTTACAGAATGGAAATGTAGGCCATATCAGTCAACTGAACGTATATATTCATATATCTACATTCTAGAACGTATATGAAATCCACCAATCAGCATTCGCGTTTAGTATTCGTCAACTCCCCTTCTTTGAATTTCAAAGAAACGTCAAAATAACTTATCGAAAAAAAGGCTTCCCTAGAAGCACTGGATCAAGAATATTTATTTACAATGATAAACATAAATAAAATAAGTAATCCGTATAAATTAACAACAAATACTGAAAACAAAATAAAATGGGTATTTAAGACGACTTTTGATAGACGTCACCTTTTATGAAATTTTGTAATTCATGTGACGTTATAGATATCAACGTAAACATTCCTCGGTGGTCGAGTTGTTAGCAAATTAGGTTCTTGCGCGCTAGGTACAGGGTTCGATTCCCAATGAAGAAATTTTTTTTTCAATTTTATTTCTAAATAATTATTCCGCTTGATATTGATTGGTAAAATTATGAGAATTGTTGAAAATTTTGAAATTCAAGTTATATTACAGTCGAGATTAATGTTTATTAAAATGTTTATTTTCTAGATTTTTCAAGTGGGTCGTAGAAAAAATATACTGTTCGACTCGTGTGGATTGTCCATATTCCGTGAAACAAATGATGCAGGAGAGGGAAAGTGCTCTGGAGAAATTTAGAAGAACTAAATCAAATATCCATCTTACGTCATACAGAGAATTGCATAATTACGTTAATAAAGCAGTTATTCGTGAAAAAAAAAAGTATTTTGCACATTATATTAATAAATGTAATGAAAAAGAAATGTGGAAAACACTGAGAACAAATAAGGTTTTAACGTATAAGAAAGCAGAACTACCGGATAATTTAAAGAATGCTAATAATATAAATCGATATTTTATTGATTCTGTTCCTAGATCTAATGCAAGTAATGAGATATTGAATTTTTATAGAAATAGTAGACTCGTTTCCCCGGATTTTCGCTTTACAGAAGTTGATGACTTTTTTGTATACCAGACAATTTGCGGAATTGGAACGAATGCGGTAGGTTCGGACCAACTAACTATCAATAATAATAATAATAATAATTTATTTGCCTCAGTACAGTTACAATAATTAATTTTAATATGTATTTTAAAAGATACAAGCACATAAAAATAAGTTGTACATAAGTAGTCGCCCATTTTTATCGCAAAAGAGCAGTACATTCACAAAAGCCATGCTTGTGCGTGAATGCGGTAGTTCATTTATTATGAAAAATAGGTGTACGAAAATTAAGAAGCAATCAGTTACTAAAACAAATCTTAAGTATATATAAGAACATTTAAAAAAAAAAAAAATTGAAATATAAGATATGACATATAGAATATAAAACGACAATACAAATGTAAGTAAGATCATATAAAATATTAATAATACAATTTTTTTTTCCTGAAGTTTTATATATTACGATAAGATTGCCAGACTATAATAATTTTCATTTCGCGAAGAGATAAAATTTTGCATTGTAGCAGCCGGATAAGATTGGATCCAATTTTTTATTTTTTTCTTGAATAAACTTGAAGAGTTAATTTTTTTCAAATCAGATGGTAACTGATTATATAACTTTGGAGCCAGGTATGTGAAACTTTTTTTACCTATAGCTTTTTTCATTAAGGGTATTAAGGCAGCACTTTCTAGTTGGATAGCCATGCTGGATAGTCTTTAGAGTGGCTTTGTCCTTATGTTGTTTTAGTAAAATGACTTTAACATATAATTGGTAGATGTTGAATACTTCAATTTCTTGATAGAGTTCAATTGTAGGATAGGTTCTGGGTCTGCGAAATAATACTTTTAATATACTTTTTTGTACTTTTTGTAAGTACTCGATGAGAGTTTCCCCAGCCGATCCCCAAGCAATAAGACCATATGTTAGGTGGCTTTCGACCAATGCATAATAAAGAATTTTAAGGTAAGCTAACTTTAGAATATTAGATAGATATTTGAGTTTATATAGTACAAATCTAAGTTTTTTTATTAAATAGCTTATTTGGTGGTCCCATCGTAAAATTCCAAGATATTTAATTTTATTTGATGTTTTGATATAAAACATTTCTGTTGTGGATACAGTAATAGATATTTCATCAAATGGTGGCAAACCGGTGCTATATGAAGTAAACGGTAAAAATAAAGTTTTTTTTTGGTTAATTGTAAGTAGCCTGTTCTCAAAAAAGTTAACTATTTTAACAAAATCAATTTCAATATCATTTTTGAGAGCCATCCAATTATCGTTTTTATAGAATACCGCAGCAAAAGTCACAATATTTCCTTTTGTATTTTGAAAAAATATATCATTAAGGTATAGATTGAAAAGGATTGGTCCCAGGACTGTTCCTTGAGGTACTCCATATTTTACAACTTTGAATTCACTGTGAGTTCCTCTAATATTCACACACTGTTTTCTTTCGTTTAGGTAACTTTTGAGTAGTTTGTAAGCTATACCCCTAAATCCCGCTTTTTCTAAGACCGATAATGGTCAACACTGTCAAATGCTTTAGCCAGATCAACAAAAATGACAATGGATGGTTGTTTTTTATCTAAGGCATTATTTATCATTTCCAGTAACCTGGCCACTGCATCCGACGTCGACATGTTTTCACGAAATCCGTATTGCTCATCTGACAATATGTTATATTTTTTTATAAACGATACAATTCGTTTTTGTATTATTTTCTCAAACACCTTTCCTACATTTGAAATTAACGATATTGGTCTATAGTTTGAAGTTTCCTTAGAATTTCCATCTTTGAACTGGGGTAAAATTTCTGCAATTTTTAATATTTTTGGAAACTTACCATCATTTATTGATTTATTTATTAGAAATGTTAGCACAGGTGCAATTTCTGTACTTACTGCTTTAAGGGTTTCCGATCGTATACCATCTAGTCCCGGTGATTTATTATTTTTTAAACTCATTACAGTTTCTATAACCTCTTTTCCATCAGTGTCTGAAAGAAAAATTGTTTTAGATATTTTGTGTTGTTTGATATTTTTTATCGTATTTTTATTGTTTATTTTGTTAGCCATTTTTGCTCCAACATTTGTAAAGTGTTGGGTTATAGACTGCAGTATTTGTATGTGTTATAATTTCATTTATTGGTTTTTTTTGTTGTTGGGTGTTTGAGATTTCTCTAACACATTCCCATAATTTTTTTCCAACATCCTTATTTTCATCTATTTTTTTATTGAAGTAGTATGATTTAGTTTGTTTCATTAATGTATTTAAATAATTTCTATATCTCCTAAAAACCAATATATTATGTGGTGTGTAGTTATTTTTCATTATTTTATATAACCTATTTTTTTCATTAACAGAAGTTATAAGGGCTGGCGTGATCCAGTTTTTACGTTTAAGGTCGGTTCTTTTCATTTTTTTTGTTGTCGTTGATTTGTCTCTGTAGTATTTGAACTTATTTATAAAAGCTTCGGTACAATTATCTATGTCATCATTGTTATAAATATCCTGCCAACTTTCTTGTTTAATTTGATTTTGAAATATTTTTATATCAAATATAACTTTGTTCTTCACTAATGGAATATTTCGCTTTATTTCAGGTAGCACAAAATGATTTACGATCGAAAAATGGTCAGTGATACTAGTTTGCAATATAATAGGGATATTTTTATATTTATTTATATTAGTCTTAAGAAATGTATGGTCTAGACATGACTTTTGCTGATCTTTTACCCTAGTGTATTTATTTATCAAGCTTTCGAATCCCTCTTCAGTCATTTGGTTTAAGTAATCGTGTACATACAAAGTTTGTTGCATTGTCTAATATATCGATATTTATATCGCCTGTCATTATATGGATATCAGATTTTTGACATTGCTTTAAGTAAGTCCCTAGGTCTGTAATAAAGGTATTTATATTCGAAGGGCACGGTCTGTAGATTCCATTTATTATTAAATTCCTGTTATGTACCTTGCATGTGAGTTCTAGGATTATAATTTCATTAAAACTGATTAATTTACATGAGCTCTGAAACTCTTTTTTAGCAAAGATAATGGCACCATCGCATTGATTAAATCTACCATTATTGTAAAACAAATCATAGCCGTCCAACTGATATAAGGAAGTATCTAGTATTTTTCTTGTTTCTGTAATTACGATAAAATCAAATTGTATACTTACCCGTTCCAAGGTTAATTTCAATTCATCAATGTTTTTGTTTGCACTTCTAATGTTCATTTGAAAAATAGATATGCTCTGGTTTTTACTAAATTCATTAATTAAAATATTATAGTCTGGGAGATCTTGTATTTCTTTAGTATCGACTTGTTCAACTTTGAAATCTAGGATATAATTGTCCATTTTATTTCTATTTATTATGTTAAGAAGTTAAAATATAAGTAAAAGTTCTAAAAATTAAATATATCACAAAAGAATTGGCAAAATTAAAGCACATTAAGATAAACAGTGTTAATTATTATTTGGCGTTTTGCAGTCTTGATGATAGTCTTGGTACACGATTTTCAAGAGTGGGTTTTTTCGCGATAATTTCCGCAGGGTTTTCTAACTCGTAGTGTTTTCTTTTTGGTTGGTTCTTACTATTGCTTTCATTTGTTTGGTTCTGGGTATCTTGTTTGGGTTGTTTATTATTGATGTTGCTATTGGTGCTGCTATTTATATTATTACCAAGTTGTAATGTATTTCTAGTTGTATGACTATTTTTGACAATTTGGTCGTACGTATAAGCTGTTCCTTCAATAAAGAGTTTCTGTCCATGAATATGTGCTTTTTTATTATTTTGCTTCTCTTTTTTTAGTTGTTCGACCAATACGTTCCTAACTGTTCTTTCTTCTTGAGACAATTCTTCAGTTATGCGTATATCTGTCCCTTTGAGTTTTCTACAGGATCTTAAAACTTTTTGCTTCGTGAGGTAAGAGACAAATTTTACTAATATTGGTTTATTATCCACACTTCTACCAATAGTAATTATCGTATTGATATATTGTTCGGTTAAGTTAAGTTCTAGTTTTTGGTTCAACAGGTCAAGAGTGACGTTTGTTAAGTTTCCTCCTGGGAATTTCGAATTGAATATCACAATATTATTTATTCGTTGTTGTCTCTCTAATTGGTTGTTCCTGGATTTAAGAGTACTTATTTCACTTTCTAGCTCTTCAATTTTTTTGCTGTCTTCTAGTAACAGCTTTTTTATCTCTGTAATTTCTTTGGTCAGTTGATTGGTAATGTTTTCAGCAAGTTTGTTATTTTTTTCTTCAATAAATTTTTTTAATGCTTCTAAAATATCGCCTTCACCACTCATTTTTTTTTATTTTGTTTTGTGGTAAGTATATATATATAATTTGGTTTTTTTGTATTTTGCGCCTGCACTATAATTTAAGTGTCGTATTCTTGGTTATTGATATTCATCTTATACAATATCGATGTTGCAAAATATGGAAGCTTTTGTATTGTTTTGGTATATTGTTATGCAATCATATAGTATTCACTGTGTGAGATTCACAATTTTTGATACACTTTTTACTACTGTTTTATGCGTGAACTGAATGCGCTATCGATCACACACACACCATCACACACCGAGACCGAGACAGACAATATGATAAAACTTTGTTGTCCACATGTAGTATCCTACATCACACATATTGTAAACTTCTGTATAATTGAAAGTGTTTTCCCTTCAGCTTGGAAGAGGGCCGTTGTGCGGGTGGTACCTAAAGTTAACAATCCTGAAGAATTTAAAGATCTTCGACCAATAAGTATATTACTGACTCTGTCTAAAGTGATTGAGAGAGCTATGGAAACACAAATTATGACACATTTGGAAAAATTTTCATTGTTACCGACGATTCAATCCGGCTTCAGAAAGGGACACAGCTGTACAACGGCTCTTCTTCACATTGTGGATGATATTGTCAAAGCTATTGATATGATGGTAAATGTACTGTGCTTGTCCTGGATTTTAGCAGAGCGTTTGATACTATTGTAAAGTAAAAACCTGTATATAAATACCTCATGGTATATATAAAATATGTATAAATAAAACGTAGAAAAAGTATAAAAACCTGTATATAAATAAAACCCTATGTATAAGTAAAACCTCGTATATTGGTATATTGTTGTCTATGAATGTTCTTATGTTCTCCCACCATATAACATTTTCCTAAAATTCCATACGGTCCATTTGATGGCCCACCGTCCCGCATGCTCGACACTCCGGATCTCCTCGACAGTCCTGTGCCCTATGCCCTTCCTCGCCACAATTCAGGCATTGCCTCGATCTATCTGGCCCTTTACATTGGTGGGTGGCGTGTCCATAGTCCAGGCACTTGTAGCACCTTACGGGTGTTATCCTTTCTCTCAACCTGCATGATGACCACCCTACATATACGGATCTTATGCATCTTACTCTTTCTGTTGACTCCATTGGCACCGCAAAGGTGCATATTTGTCCCCCATATCTTGTGTCCTTCACTCCCTTTATTTCGATGTCCCCCTTTAGCCCTGTTCGGTTTTCCAGTGTATTTTTTATTTCTTCCGGTGTGATCGCCGGGCCTAAGTCCAAAAGATTAAAATTTGCTTCCCTTTTTCTCACCGTTACTGATACTTCCTTAACTCGTCCCTTCATTCCTTCCTTAAGTTTATTCGCTTCTCCCTTCCCTTTTAGTCTGACAATGATATCCCCACCATTTGTTTTGGGGACATTGTCCACTTCGATCCCCAGTGCCCTCACTTGAGTCCTCATGTCTCTGAGAACGTCCGCGTATGGTCTACCCCTGTCCTCACCAGCACGGACTCCCTGTCTATCCTTTTTTTTTGTCATTCCCTGCTCCGTTTCAGATACAATTTTGTACATAATTTTCCCTCTTCCTACAAATTCTAGGACCATTCTAAAGAACGTAGGGTCAGCCCTTTCCGCTAACAGAACATTTACTCCTCTCGGAGACTCCCCGACTTCCTCGATCCTTTTATGTATATTTTCTGCCATAACGAAGACTTCTTAATTTTTCATGTCCTCCGTAATCCTGGCCACATAATGACGCCATTCTTTCCGATATTTGCTATTTTCAATAGCATTGACCACGAAGTCAATTTCCCCTCCTCTACATCCCTCCGCCATCTCGATTAGCTCACCCCTTCTCGGTTTGAGATTTTGAACGAGTTCTGAAGACGCAGAATGAGGGTCCATGATCACCACGCAGTTCTCCTTATCTAATGCTTCCCAGTGCTCCATTCTCATGTATTTCGTACATGCGAAAATCTCCTCCCAATCTTCACCAGATATCAGTTTAAACTTTTGAAAATTCCCCCCTTCCAAAATTTTCTTCTTTATTTTTTTGAATGTTTTCTCCCTCAATTTCCCTTTCCCTTATCTCTTTACACTCGGCACATCTCGGCCTGTCTATTCTACTACTTTCTTTTTCTCTTCCCAATTCTTTTTTAGCGACCGAAGTTATTTCCCCGATAATTCTTTTAATTTCTCCATCTTCGATACAGAGCTCTTTAACTCTCCCCTCAATTTCCTCCATCTTCCTCTTAACTGTTTCCATTGTATTCTCTCCCTTATATTCTTTACTTTCATTTTGTTTTTCTTTTTTTCTCATCCTTTTTTCTTGCGGGCTCATCCTCTTCCGCTTCGTTCCTACCTTTTCCTCTTCGTCACTGAACAAAATCGTTCTGAGTACGCAGGTTTTTTTTAATGAAAATTTTTTCAATTCTATCATTTGACTGTCAAAGAGAAATTAGTATAAGTGAGTTTGAGTGGTTTTTTTCGGTGTTTTCAATCGGTACTTCATTTTGGACATGAAGAACTATTATTTTTGGCACGTAATGATAAAGGATTTACGGGAGGCAGAAGAGAAAGTTCTAATTGACGAAGATAGGGCTCCAGGTTTTTATATGATCATCGCTTGGAAGCATGGTGGCTTTCCGATAAGCAGTTTAAGAAAAATTATCGAGTATCCAAAGCGCTAGCAAGCGAAATAATTGAATTAATAATAATAATAATAATAATGATAATAATATCTTTATTGCTTCTAATTGATACAAATCAATATAGCAAGAATTCCGGTACAATGTCAGAAAATAAGTACATAATACATGCAGCGAAGTTTCAATAAAAAATAACAACATAAAGAAGAAAAAAATATAGACACCTATAGCTATTCGTTTATAATAAATGAGCGAATTTTGAGTACACCAATGAAATAATATGAAATTTGCTTAATATCCACCAAAGAAGCGGTATTCAATAAGGCAATGAAATTATCAAAATTCAGCAGATTTCTTATAATTTGCACTCTAATACACTCATATATCCTGCATTGAAGCACAATATGTTCAAGTGTCTCATTTTGACAAAAGTTGCACATAGTACAGATCTCGATTAATTGTATAAATACTTCCCTTGTAGGTTAACCTTACACAGGACTTCGAACATAAGCGAATCTCACAAAATATTCGAACTAATTTGATCGGCAATCTGCTAATTAAATAATTTGTAAGAATTGAAGTCACTGTTAAATCTTTGTAGATTACACAGTAATTACTATCGGCTAGCCGTTGTAAGTCAGCGTTAAGCAAATTGTTTTCAAATTTCAATAGAATTGTATCATAGTGACTTTTTAGTAATCCAAAATAGAGGTTATTCCAAATATCAGTCAAACCGAGCTGTACAAAGATCAGTTTCAATTGTAGAGCCCAGTTATAGCAAGGGTTGTCAAAGTCCTTCAACTCTATAAGTTTGAGAAAGACAATTTTTGGCAACCTAGTGTTTGCGAAGGATAGAATTAAGGCACAGTTTAAACACTGTTTAATCAAGCTTAACAACACCCGCCTCAAGACGCACTAAATAATCAGGAGTGTTAAGCGGCAATAGGAGCAATCTTTTGAAAAAACCAACTTGTGTTTTTTCAACAATGTTGATACCGGAGGCCCCAGACAGGGACCGAATTGGCAAGTGGCAAATCAATGAAAGCGGCAAAGACTCTTCTGCCTTCGCGATGTAGGAAACTTTGAATTGTGCTGTTCAAGACAAAAATGTTGTCCATACAGCTTCTGTTTTTTTCTAAAACCTGCTTGAGCTTCTAGAATAATATAACTTTCAAACCAAGATCTTAATCTATTTAACATGATAACAGTGTTGATGCATGCGATTTCCCTGTAATTACTGGGATTAGACCTTTCTTGTGTACCATTGAGAGCGACACTGTAGACCATTCAGCTAGAAACGTTCATCTTCAAAAACTTCATTGAATAAACTACATAGAAAATGACACCAGTTTTGGGGAAAATATTTGAAAAACTCAAAGGAAATTCCATCGAGTCCCAGGGCTTCATTTCTTTTGCAGCTGCTAAGCACCTCAAAAACTTCAGATTGGGATATTTCTGTATCTAGAAAAGGATGCCTAGCGTCCATCTGCAAATACAGAAAATTAATTTTCTCTGTGGCAAGGGTATTAAAATAAGTTTCTCAGGTTTCAAGAGAAATATTTGAGATATCCTTATTTGGGCGAAATTTTGTCAAAGTCCTCCAAAATGTGAGACTGTCATTAGAGTTACTTAGCAATTGAACCTTATAATTTTCAAAGGCAATTTTTTTACTAAGCAAGCGCTTTTAAAAGATTTTTTTGCCAATAGGTAGTCATTTTTGACTACAATATTGAAATTATGAGCTATACAAACTTTGAGTTTTGACTTAACTGACTTTTTTCAATTAATGCACTCCAAGTCAAACCAAGGTGAATGGTTTGTTTGATGTTATAGATTTTTTCTTCATACCGCAAGGTAGATTGAATCACGCAAAGCGTGGTAATTTTCTGTGTTACCATCGGACAACATTACTGAGGAAGAGTTGCGCAAATAAGTCGATACCTATCTAGCTGTGAATCATCCCAAATTAATTTGATTGATGAGGACTGTTTATTGCTAATATATGCGTCAGGTGTGGTAAAGTTCCGTGTTAGCTCAACCACTATTGGGAAATGATATGAAGTTACCGGCTCGTTATTAAGTGCTGCAAAGTTTTCAATTGATGAAAGAGAAACATTAGTACACCAAAGCTGGTCAATTGTAGATTTACCGTTGGAATTACAAAATGTGAATTGACCAGGCTGCTCTTAAGTTGATCTGCCATTGGGTATGGTGAATTGTCATTCATAAACTCCGAGAGTAAAATTCCTCTATTATTAACAATTGAATCAAGACTAGTGAAAAAAGGTTTGTATTTTGAAAAATCTCTTCGGAAGATTCACATTTTGCACCAAAGAGGCAGTTGAAATCTCCCCTAATTAAAAACAGGACATCCGGATATTCTATATACAACTCGGTTAATGTAATTTCAAGGATATACTCCAGCTCAAAACTAGGTACACAGCACATAATATAAAAGTGAAACCTTCCATGGGTATCAAACAGATCATCCAGTGAGGAGAACTATGGAGTAACCGAACATTACAATATATTGTTGTTGATATGGAGATCCCACCACTAGCCCTACCCATAGATTTCTCCTTAATAGTATGAACAGAGAAAATATTACGATC
Organism: Galerucella nymphaeae; assembly: GCA_963978555.1. Taxonomy (NCBI): domain Eukaryota; kingdom Metazoa; phylum Arthropoda; class Insecta; order Coleoptera; family Chrysomelidae; genus Galerucella; species Galerucella nymphaeae. Next base: position 2,432,306 of record OZ021706.1, on the reverse strand, counting down.
AGAAAAACATAAGACAGAATAATCATTATCATGGGTAGCCCATATTTAGCATAAACAAAATATGTCAATATCTTGAGAGAAAACGTCGTCAAAATTCTTGATGCCCTCTGAATTCCAAAACATAATTTTCATTGATTGGTTTTCACTTTGTTTCTGAGTGCTATGACCTTTACTATTAATTTCATTGATGTCCTCACTTTGAATATCGCTCATGCCCCCTGACTTAAAACTAAGATTTAGATTACAGCTACAACTTACTCTAACACAATTAGGACTACATCTATAAGTATTTTCAGTTACTTCAGTATCTTCTAGGTATGCGTTGGATGTGCGGCCATCTAGTTACCTTTATTACTATTTTCGTTTTCCTTAGTTGGTGTTCTCTCACTTCTGGTTCTTGTGCCTGGTTTTCTTTGTGGTGTTACGCCATTGTGTCTCTTCATGTCTTCTATTTCTCAGCTTCTCACCAGTTCTTCAATTGTGTATACAATTCCATTTACTATGAGTTTATTGTACCACATTGTTGTCCGCTTGCCAAGTTCTCTTGCCAAAATCAAATGTTTTCTAAGCAATTTGCGTTGTTCCTTTACTTCCCTCGAGAAGTCTTCGCTAATGTTATATTTTGTACTCTTAAGTTGTTTACTAGCCCATATATGGAGGCAGATCCAAATATCCACAACTATAGAAAACTTATACAGACGTATTAATCAGCCATTTTTTCTTGCTGGAGACTCCGGTAGGGTTTCCTTCTTCATAATCTCTTCAAAAAGTTCTTTAGACAAAATGTCTACACAAATAAAAGTGAAATTTGGCATATTTTTTGAAAATTTTAGAATGATATTTTATTTTTAGGATATCCTTTGCGGCCATGGCTTTTAACTCCCCTTAATGAAGTGCAGCCAGGTGCCGAAGAAAGGTTCCACCAAGCCTTTTTGACAATGAGGTGCTCAATTGAGCGTTGCAATGGGCGGTTGAAATATATGTGGCGCTGTCTTCTAAAACACCGCCATGAACTATGAATCAGACTGTTATAAATAATGCACGATCAATTCACAATCCATTTATTTTTAGTGAATTACAAATAAACATATTTCACTTTTCAACATGTTAACAACTCACTTCAAAAAAGAACCATAAATCTCTATTTTCAAGAAAGAAGAAGAGTGGCCTGTGTCAATAGCTGCAAGCCATTGTGTTAATTGAAGTTTCACAACACATACATGGCAGGACTCATTGTAAATGCATTACATAATATTGCCATCAACAATAATATTCAAGAGCCTGATATAAATGAACTGGCTAGTATTGACTTTGGGAAGTACCCACCACTATGTGACGAAAATAACCAAAATCCAAATATTAAAAATAACGATTTGACAAGAGCACGAATGTTGAGAAATTCGATCAATAATAATCACTTCGCTTAAATGCACATTTCCATAGATATTTTAGAGTGTTTTTTTTTTCGAAGCTGGAAGATTTAAGTAAGATTATATCATGACATTTCAAATTTTGGATCACGGTATCAATAAAAGTTTTTTTTTTTTTTTTTTTTTGGCTTTGGCTTGATCCATTCAGCCACGAATTTATTGTACTGTTGCACTGTTTGTTACAATAATCAGCATAGTAGGTTAGCTATGGTACTTAGATTGTTCAAGACAAGTATATTCGTATCTTCTAAACTTCTAAACACTGCATTGACCAGACAGACAAGTATTCTCCATTCAAGGCCCTAATCAACTTTGATTATGGTTACTTAGTTATGGAAACTTACAACAGGATTATACAGGGTTATTTTTCACGCTAAGGTGCCTTTCATAGCGACTTTACAACACACAAAACGGGCAACGGAGAGAAGGTAAAATATATAACATAGGGATAGACACGAGGAACAAGACTGAACAGATATACACTGACACTGACATCCGATACTAAATTCTTCTTTTTGTCCTTTTTAAAAACTCCCAGATTATTTGGCTTAGCCTAGGATTACGTCGAGAGAGATACAGAACGCTAGCTTGATTCTGAGGGAGCGGAATCCTTTCTTTTGCGAGGGATTCTGTCAAATACTTAACTGCATTTTCATTATGTAAACAGCCAAACATCCAGTGATTGATGTCATCAATATTGCCGTCGCAGTCACTAAAATTCTTACAATGAGTCCATTCTTGTAAAGCTGATTATGTGAGTTTTTTAAAGCAGATAATGCAGACTTTGAATCAGACATTATTACAATTTGCTGATTAGTGATTTGTCTCTTAACGGCCCATTCGAGAGCTTGGTATATTGCAAATAGTTCTGCGGAGTATATGGAACAATGTTGATTCAACTTAAACATTAGCGATTCTTTATAGTTTTGGAAGTATACAGCACAGCCAACTCCTAACTTAGACTTCGAACCATCTGTAAAAATCTTGCAAGGTTTTTCAAACTCTCCAAGCAATTCGTGGAGAGCAATGGAATTATTACCATCAAAAGAGGGGAAGCAAACGTTGGTCCGGGCATATGAGATATCGAAAGTGGCTTGATAAAATGAAAATTCAGCTGGAATGTCTAAGTAAGAGGAGACGTTGGGATATGCTATGGCTAATGTTGGAGAATTTTTATTGTGCCACCACTTATCAACTAAATTAGATTTGGAGATGTCAGATATTTTTCGCAATAGTTCAATCTGATTGTTAGCTTGACATTTAAGGATAAACTTCTCAGCTAAAAATACACGTCTTAAATTCAGGGGAGGTTCCGTACATTCAGCTAAGAGATTATCTGTGGGTGTGGATTTAAGTGCGCCCAAAACCAACCTCAGGGCTTTATACTGAATTCGATCTAGTTTTTTAAGTCGAGTGTTCGTGGCAGACCCATATAGGAAGCAACCGTAATCAAGAATGGATCTAGTATATGCACGATAGAACATTAAATTGACTTTAGGATCAGCACCCCATTGATATCGATTAACTGCTTTGAGGACATTTAAGCTCTTTTCGCATTTAATTAAACATTTATTAATGTGTTCATTCCATGTAAGTTTAGTATCCAGTGTAATACCAAGATAGGTAAAGTGATTGTGTACGGGTATACTTAGGTTACTTACCTTCACATTGGATAGGGTCGGTAAACGGTGCCGAGTAAAGAATACCACAGCAGATTTATTCGGAGTAAGATCAAGTCCTTGATTGAGAAAATATACTCTGGTATTATATATAATTTGTTTAATAGAATCAGTACATTGATCGTAAGATTTTTTAACGGTGTAAAAACAGAAATCGTCCGCATATTGTAAAATGTTGCAATTAATATCCATCCCATGAAGGTCCATGGTGTATAAATTGAACAAAAGAGGGCTAAGAACAGAGCCTTGAGGTAATCCTTGATGAACTACCCTTGGTCCAATCAGTCTGTCGTTGCACCGGACGAATATATGCCTATTAGTGAATAAATTTACCAAAGCATATGCGCACATTGTTGGAATACCCAAATGCGTTAATTTTTTGAAGAGTAGATTTAAGTTGACATTGTCATAAGCACCTGAGATGTCAAGAAATAGGGCAGATAGATAACTATTGTCTGAGTAAGTCAACTGAATATCAGTTGTTAGCTGCGATAGACAGTCGATAGTTCCTTTTTTCCTCCGGAAACCAAACTGGGATACCGGAAACAAATTTCTGCTTTCACACCACCATTCTAGTCTAGTTTTCATGATACGTTCGAATGTCTTCAATAGACAAGACATGAGAGAGATAGGTCTGAAGGCATTTCGGTCATTTACTTTGGGTATAGGAATAACCATGCATTGTTTGAGAGAATCACAATTATCCCCTTTAAGTAAAATGTTGTTGTATATTTTGGAAAGATAGTTTATGGCAATTTCAGGAAGATTTGCTAACATGAGATAGTTTGTCCCGTCAATACCGGGAGATGTATTTTTTGAGGTTTTGATATTTGCTTTAATCTCGTCAGATATGATAGTGGTAAGCAAAAAGTGATAATCGATATGGTTGTTTGGCATTTTTATAGGCAGTTGTACATAATCAGGAGCAATTTTTGTTAGAAGTCGTTCTACCATAGATTCGTCGTTAGCGGTATAGTTTTTCTGACCCTGGATCTTATTTACTCTTCTCCAAATATCTGAGGGAGGAGTTTGTCTGTTAAGAGTGGAGCAGTATCTTGCCCAGCTAGATTTAGCTTTTGAGCGGAAAGTGCGTTTACAGATAGCTTGATGTCTCCTATACTCGTTAAAATTCGAAAGGGTTAGATTGGATTTATATGCTTGGAAGGCATTTTTCCTTGAAGTCGAAGCAGCAAGGCACTCGTCATCCCACCACACTGGAGCTTTGACATACTTAGTTGATGGGCGGATTAACGAAAAGGATTTGTTAGCAGCATTTGTGATTGATTCTAATAGGAATAAAATCATTTCGTTAGTGCTATGCAGAGTTGGCTCCTGTATGAGATCTTGTTCTATGTTAAATCTGAATTGGTCCCAGTTGGCATTAGTCATCGACCACTTAGCTGATGATTTGAACATCATATTTTGAATCTTGATATCATTGATAGAAATTCGAATGGGAAAGTGATCAGATCCATATGTATCTGGCAGGACGGTCCAGTCAAAGGATGAACATAATCTGGAAGATAAAATGGTAAGATCCACAACCGACTTGGCTTGACCGGGAAGAGTAACTCTCGTAGCAGATCCGTTATTGGCGATTATTAAATGAGGAAAAGAATCTAGAGCTTCAACTAATGTATTGCCTTCCGGGGAGCAAGATGTTGACCCCCACAAGCCATGATGTGCATTAAAATCACCAGTGACAATGCAGTCATGTTTAATTTGCGAAAAAAGATTACCGTAGTCTTGCGCTGTTAATTTAACTTTTGCCGGTCGGTACACACTCAATATTGAATACTTTCTCTGATCAATGCAAATATTTACTCCACAAACTTCCAAGTTTGGATTAAAATTATAAACAAATGAAATAGGTTCGTAATTGATACTATTCGATATAAGGATGGCAACACCGCCATATCCCCTACTTCTATTTCTGCTCACTATACTAAAGTTATTGAAACAAACAGTATCTGAAGGTTTACACCAGGTTTCTGATAAAACTGCTATATCGAAATGTTCTTCCAACAGCAATTGATGTAAGGCATATTTGTTAGCGTTTAGCGAACGAATATTCCACTGAATAATTTTAATACTTTTAGAGGCCATCTTAATTATGTAAAAATGTTATTAACAATTTCTTTAACTTTATTTTCAAATTCAATTTCGTCAACTTTGATGTTAGTAGCCCTATTGGGGGAAGATTTAGCAAAATTTTGGAAACTTTCTTTTATCAAGGTTTTTAATGTAGCACTGAGCTGGGTTATGAATTTATTAAACTCATTTGCAGGTTCACATTGTCCAAACTGAAATACTGGACCCGCACAAAAACTGGTCTGGAACTCTACGGATAGGAGGAAAATTAGGCGTAGTTTCATCATTTTTCCTCTTTTTCGGTGGACTGACAATCGGGGTTGAATAATGTTTTTCAGTAATGCTACTTTTATGAGACGTACCAGGATTGGATTTATAGGGGGAGGCAGCTTTCAATGAAGGGAATTCTGAGTCGGAGTTTATTAACGGTGCAAATTTATTTTTTTGAACGAGACTGGAGTAACATGGATTTTCGATTACTTTCTCAGCTTCCTTAAAAGAAATATTTAAGTTTGCCATAGCTTCTTTGGTTTTTTTTTGTTTTATGTATTCAGGGCATTCCTTAAAAACTGACTCATGGTTGTTATTCTCACAATAAATGCAAAATTTCCTACAGTTATCAGGACAATCATTGCTTTCCTCATTTCCACATTTTTTACAGCGTTTTTTTGATTTGCACTGGGTAGCTGAGTGGCCATAACGAAGGCATTGAAAACATTGCATGACTGGATTTACAAAAACCTCGACTGGGCACCTAACTTTGTTTATATAAATAAATTGCGGAATTAATTTTCCCGTAAAGGTTACAATAACCATTTGTCGTGGTACTCTCTCCGATATGTCATTTTTTTGGATTATTCGAGTCATTCTTTTGACTCTTTTTAACAGTAATACTAGATTTTATGATATTTAATAGGGTATTTTCGCTTAATGATGTATCTACGCCCCGAATGAACCCTCTTTTTTCAGTTAAATAATTTGGAATATATGCGATTAGGTTGTTTTCTTTAAATAAAGGTTCATTTACTAACTTATTTGCTACAAGCCCAGAATCAACTTCGATCTTAATACGGTTCCTACCAACACTAACAATTTCAATTATATTTTTATCATATTTGGATAGAGCAAGTAGTTTTTCTCCAAGTTTCATAGGATGTAAACGGCCTATATTTGAATCAGTATGTTGAACAAAAATAAAGTACGGTCCACTATCATTAGAATTGAATCGATTAGAAGTGTTAAATAAATGACTCGTTTGACTACTAGATTGGAAAGAATTCGAGAGTGAGTTTTTATTACCCTCATTAATAACATTATCGGAAGATTTAGAATTATTAAGACGCGTCCACATTATGTCGAATGGTGTCGATCGACAAGGTCGATCGACAAAGTCGATCCAGTGTGGACGGTCGCCCGACATTGTCGATCCATGTCGGGTCGAATCGAATGCAAACCCGTACCAAGTCGGTACGGATAAAAGGAAGTCGAATCGACATGGCTAGTTTGGACGTGTCGAAGCATGTTGCTCAACATTTCCTAAACGCACCTATTCATTTTGGTTAGTTTTGTGCGCTGTGTAGTATCTCAATATGGATTGGAATGAGGAGCAGCCTCATCTAGCAGTAAATCCTTTATAAATTCCTTTGTATGATATTTTTTCCTACCATTGACAAGGCTGGGTCGTACCCAAAATCTTCCAGGTCGACGAAAACGCTGTTGCTGGTTTCCAGCAACTGCAAAAATAATTGTAACGGCAGCTGCCACTACAGCATCTTCTTCATCACTCATAATTGAAAATTCTAATGACGCAAAACGAATTCAAAGTATTTTCAGCTTTGATGTCGGCGATGTATGTCGGTCAACACGTCCACATATACTGACGATGTGGACGAGTTGAAAGTCGAACATGTCGAATGAGATTTGTCGATCGACCTTGTCGATCAACACCATTCGACATAATGTGGACGCGGCTTTAGCAATAGAAGTATCGCTTTTTAAAACATTTTGAGACTCGTCCATGCTAATCTCTTCTGAAAAAACAACATCTTCAACATAAATATTATTTGTGATTTCATTACCTGATGATGCGGCTAGCGGCGGATCTTTGCCGCTTGATCTATGATTACCGCCGGGCATCTGCGGGCCAGTGCCGCGGCAGTTGCTTACTCAAACAAGTGAAGTAACTATTTATACTTACAGTTTGGATAATATAATATTAAACTACAAATCACACTTGAACGTTATAAATTTAGAGAATTAAATCGGTTTGTTCTGCTAAGCACAATCGCACACGTCCGTACTATACGATAGTTCGAACTGGAATGAATAAAAGTTTGATTGGATAAAATTTTATTGAAAAAACAATAGTTATATGAAATGACATTTCATTTGAAAATATTTCAATTAAATACATTGAGAACAAAAATACTTATTCTTATAAAACATAAAACTTGAACTAATATAATGAAAATGTATAAAAAATTAAACAAACTAATTAATTCAAGAATAACAGTCAAACCTAGCTACCTAGATATTTTTGGAAAAAAGGAATCTCTTTAATTTTCATGTGAGAAAGTAATGAATGTTTTTCACGCATACAGATATTATTTTTTGTTCAAAGAATATTCACAATTGAAGAGTTTACTCTGAGATTATCCCTTATAATTTTCAGATTCTCTTTAGCTACTTCCAAATTCTCTTGAGCTACTTCCAGCATTTTATCTTCATGCTTAATTTTATGCTCTAGATACTCAATTTTTTCAATATAATTTCCATTAGTAATATTGTTTTGTTGTTCTACATGATCTATCATTTTTTTTGATGGCTCTAAAGATGTTTGGAGCCTTTTTCGTTTGGTTTCACCCTTAGAGGAAGATGGGGTGCGCCATTTGTATTCGTCAGTGACTGGTAAAGTGGGGTTTTTCGATCATGAGTTTCTTCCCCAATTCTCTCAATCTAAAAACAAAATTACCTTTAACCTACAGACAACGCTTAACTAAATTCAATAGTAAGGTATAACTGTTTTAGTACACATACATTAATAAACTTACAAAAGAAATCCGTGGTTCATCCTGAACATTTTCAATGCTTAAATCAAGTTGATCCATTTTGGTTGTGTCTTCTGTAAAGTGGGAAACAACTTTCTGGGGTTTCTGTTATGCCCTCAATTTTTTTTGTACTTATATATAAGTTCCTTCGCCAGTTTTTTGTGATTCTTTCTTAAACCATATGGCTTTGCTTGTAGCATTTTTTATATGAGCCTATGTCTGGAATATCGAATAATGTGAATTAAGTTAAGCAAAAAATAATTATTGTGTTAGTAAACTTTAACAGTGCGATGTGCGACTATTTTCTACCGACTGTGTGAAGGGCCTCTACGCGGTAGTCTCTTATATTATTGATCAACTCCATGAATTATCACAACCTATTATGATTTAAAAGCTTACCTTTCTCCACATTCGCCAATCGTCTTTTTTTGCACCTCCTGTCACGGCGGCGTTTAATTTAACTGTGATCATTTCCCAGAGTATTTGGGCATTCTTGAAAGTGGAATCGGGACCAAAGGTACCGGCTCTTAATTTGGGATTTTGTTCCATATATTCGATCATCATATTTTTTTGGATTCCGCTTGTGGGGGCACTTCTTCTGGAAGGAGTAGCACGCGACTGACTCATTTTTATTTTATTTTAATACTAATGAATTTACTAAATAGACTACCTTTTTTATTTTTGGTAATATAACAACAAATACAAGAAATAATTGATGATATAAAATTATGACAGCTGTACAAAAAAAAGAGGCTAAAAATAACTAGAAAGTAAATCTTTTGTATCAAATAATGCTGGCAACAAAGCAATAATTGAACGTTCTCATGAAGGTTCAAGAATTAGTCGATTTCGACCGTGGGATTCGATAGATCGCACTGGATAGATCCCATCGATCGAGAGAAACATTGGATCGTATGATTTTAAAGAATAGCTACTCTGGTCGCTTTAGAGGTTCAATATCGACTGAATGAAAGTTTCCAATGGTTTTATATGGCAAAATACTTACATAGGTAACTTTATAATGATGAAATTAAATTTTTCTAGAATCTTGAGATGCATTCTCTCTGGGTATTTTAAATTAAAAACCATAATGAAATTTAATTTTTGACAAAATTTGGGTTCAAGTTCCATATTACTGATGCTATGAGCATTTAAAAATCCACTACCTGTCACTTTTTCCATTCACAATGATAAAATACACCATATTTCAATACTATTTTTGTGTTTTTTACTTTATATATTACTTAACGACTATTTTATTACACATGTTTTTTATAATTATCTTCCTAACCTACATTTCTCAAAACTCCAACTTCTTCTTTTTTATATCTAGACATTTTACATATTATTTGCGAACCTAACCTTAACTATGACGTAAAACAAAATCATCATTCCAACATACCTCCTTGATTTTGCTACAAAAAAAAATAAAACAAATGAAATAAATAGATTCATTAATCACTACTGACTTAAGAAATATACAAACGAATTAGTTTCGTCAACCCAATAAACTTCTGAATTTTTTAAATTTAATTTTACCAAGAGATTTTGGTCTTCTGTGGATACTTTTTCAACACTAATTGTACCTTGTTTTACATAGTCATTTACAAAGTGATAACTAACATCTATCTGAGTTAGTTACTCTGAGACTAGCGTAGGTTTAAAGAAATGATACAATTGCTATTAATAAACTCCGACTAAGGAGATAATAGTTACTCCCTCCCTATTACTGGGTTAGGACATGACTTGAGGAAGGTTCACAGTTTTCTGATAGGAATTGGCCAATAAAGTGACGTTATGGTGACATCTGTTGTGTTTTTTATTGTGACATGTGTCAGTGCTCTTGTTCATTAATTTCAAAAACAGCAAGTTATCTCATAATTATTATTTCTCAGTTTGTATTTTAGTATTAAAAGTAGTATTTCCGAATTTTCTTAACGTTTTTTCATTAGTATTAGTTATTGTTATCTATAAATATATAAATATCTATTTGCAATTAATTATTATTATTCATATTGGGCACAATAGATCTTTTAGGTCTCAGTGAATGTTACCCCAAATATACATACATATTATTCATATTGATACACAGTGTAAGATATAACATACTTGTCCTCGGGCCCACACTCTAATTGCAGTTAAGACTTGCAAATATGGAGGAATGAGTCCACCTCTACTATCACCAGCCAAATCATCTCTTAATAAATTTATAATATTCACTGCTGTGCGTCGAAAGAAACGATATTTTTCCTCTTCTAACAGTGTTTCTAGCGGATTAGCCCTAATTTTATAAAATTAAATTTTTCTGATCGGACGAATATTCTCTGCTTCGACCAATTCTTCCATTATTCTCAAATCGTCCAAATAATACCTACTTAATAAATATAACTAATTAATAATAATAATAAACTGAATAATAATACGAACTGATAATACAATAATACAACGACAAACTAAATTTCGAATTAAAATATGACAACATATATCACAATTAACAGTTCAATAAAACTAAAATTATATTTAGTCGAATGCTATTCCGAGCTTAAACTACCCATTTCCTTAGATTAAAATTAATACCAAAGTTAGTCTCAGATTAACCTCGGAATAGCCTATTCCCTGTCTACTATGCGTTTATTCCCTTTAACTGCTTAGCTTGAGTTTTGTTCCTCCACCGTGTGCTCCTAAATTTTTGCGCTGCGTTTTTATACGTCTGAAGCAGCCTAGTTCGATAGCGTATATATATGTCCGGAGCAGTTAACCGTAAAGCAAGGCGATTTAAAGGTTATTTTCAGGTCCGGATTTGTTTAGTTTTCGCACAGGTAGAATAAAACACTCATTGCTATTTGTTTATATATCATTTAGTATAATAAAATAAAATACAACTTTCTTAATAAACAAACAAATAAAAAAAATAAAATCTTTTGAAACAACTATTAATAGTTTTTTACCGTATGGTATCGTTCAAAACAATTAATTATACAAAGTGGCACATTACATTCGCTACACATGTAACGAGTGTCTTTCCTATGTCCACTTTTAGCACACACAACACACCGCTTTTGGGCTTGCTTCTTTTTCTCCGTCGGTGGTACTTGAGAAGGAAAATGTCGAGCTGTTAAACGCAGGGGATTGTCTTGGTCTAAACCTCTTCTTCCTATTCTATAGACCTCTATAGGTGTATGGTATTTTTCCAGGATCTGGTCTAGAACCTTTAGTTGAAATGCTTCAAGGCTTATTTTCGTACCCGTTGCAGTAAGAAATAAAGCATGAGCGTTTAAAAGGGAAATATCCAGTAAGTGAAAGAATACTTTTTTATACCACTTTACTGTACGCCTTACACATTCGGTTCTGCTAAGCATCATATCGGAACGATCCACAGCACCCATATTTGCGTTATAGTCCAGAATGCACAAAGGTTTCTTGATTTCATCGCCAGTCTCTTTATTAATTTTTCCGTTACCAAAAATATCGCTATCATGCATTGTGCTTAGCATAAATACTTCACGTTTATCTTTCCATTTTAAAGCTAATAGATTTGTTGTAGATTTGTATTGCGTCTCCCCACGTTCCAAAACTTTTCCTAAGGTTGGCATTCCTTTTCTATTCTTTTTTACGGTTCCACATGCATTGGTTCTTTGCGAGTGTAATTGCGTAAGAAGATTAGGGCTTACAGTTGTCTATAAATAAAGAATGACCATTTCCAAGATAAGGTTTCATTAGAGTTAGAACCACATTACCAGATATTCCCACTTTTTTGAGAAGCTCATCATTCATTGCATCAAGGTTTGTATACTTTCCAGTGTAAATTATGAAGTCTAATATATAGCCCGTTTCACAGTAGCATAAAACAAAGAATTTGATGCCAAATCTGTGTCTTTTTGATGGTATATATTGTTTGAAAAAAACTCTACCCTTGAATAAGACTAAGCTTTCATCTATGCATAGATTTTGAAAAGGGTAAAAGGTTGTTTTCATTTGTTTTTTCAAATGATCCACAATTTTTCGGATTTTATATAATTTATCGTCTTCAGGTGCATTTTTTGTATTGTCAACAAAATGAAGTATTCGTAGCAAAAGAAGAAACCGATCCCTGGTCATAATTTGGTTAAATATAGGTGTAGCTATCTTAATGTTTTTTGTCCAATAGGCGTTAATAGAGTGTTTCTTTATTTGTGCCATTAGCACAGGTTTATTGCAAAGAAGCAGTACATTTCTTTATAATCGGTATTATAAAATCGATGCAACCTAGACTTGGGAGGAATACCTTGAGAAGTTAAAAATTCAAAGTATTTGTTGCTTTGCTCAGCAATATACTGAACAATATCTTCATTAAAAAATCTTTGAAAACAATCCAATTCAGAGCTATTAGCGTCTAGGCCACTTTCCGGAGAACAACCCGAATCGCTGGAATCAAATTGGTGTATGTCAGGCCTTAGATCTTGTTCAAGCCAGATAAAATCATTTGTTTTATTCTTTGGGTTACCTCTAAGCCTTTTTCCAACATTCAGTGTAATTTCTTCATCGGAATCATTACTGTCCGAATCGTTGGAACTATCTGACGATGCAGGAGGCACATATGAAGGTTCTGGTGTTGCCATTTCATCTTCGGTGCATTGAGCTGACTCATCTTCAGCTGATTCATTGTCACCATTTTCCAAAAGGTCCTCAGGTTCACTGTTACTCTCTGCTAAAATGTTCTCCAGTTCTCTGTCAGTATAATAATGTGTTTTATTATAACGAGCCATTATGAAAATACACAATCACACAACTAATAACACTACAAGAGAGCCACGAACGAACAGAATGATAGCCTAGCGCGGTTAAAAAAACCTAATACGGTTCAGATGCGATGGTGGGGAATCGTCCGCGTATTTATACGTCTGGAGCAGTCGAGTGTTAAACTGTTTTTTTTTAAGATATGGCTGCCAGTGGACTTTTTTGATGCTAAAACCATAATATTGACAATTTACAAGATCCTAGTATTACTTTGCACACATTAAAATGTACTGCGTTTATGTACGTCTGGAGCAGCTATTTAATTCGCGTATATATACGTTTAGAGCAGCTAAAAGGTTAATAGCGTATCTGTCAAACTGATGGATTAAGCATGGAATAAAGTTAGTCCTAGGTTACTCCGTGTTTATTAATAAGACCGTTTGTGTTTGGAGTTCTTTAAGAATTTGCCATTTTTCGCCAAGACTATAGCTCCACTATCATCTTCATGGATTTTATAGCACTGGTTATTTTCAAATTAAGGTCATCTAATATACCATTAATTGGCAACAGTTCTTCTACACAATTAGCCAATGCATAAAATTCGGCGTGAGTTGAAGCTCTAGAGACAATCTTTTGTTTTTGTGACTTCCACATTATTACATTACTAAATACACGTATAACAATTCCGGTAGTTGATTTTATATCTAAAGTGTCTGAAGCAAAGTCTGCATCAACATATGCATCTAACATATTAACGTAATTTGTATCATATATCAACTTAAAAGAGCAAGTACAGTATAAATATTTAAGTACCCTCAAAGCATATTTGAAATGAGTAGTAGGTACAATGATTATTTTGATAGCGACTCAAGTAGTTTACAGCATATGAAATGTCAGGTCTGGATCCGTTAGCTATGTATAATAATGACCCTATTAAATTTCTATATTTCAAGTCAGGTTCTACCAGTTCTGCACTCTGAAAATTTTTAGAATCTTGAACTATTTTTCAGCTACTTTTTCAATATATTTCTCTTGACTTAACGTAATTTTTCGCTCCATTAAATTTTGCTCAATCTCAATACCTAAATATTGCTTCACTTGCCCTATATCTGTCATTTTAAATTTTTTGCTCGAAGTTGTTTTAATTTTCTCAATAGAATCTTTGTCAGCACTAAAAATCAATAATTCATCTACATACAAGATAATATAAACTTGATTACTATTGTAACAACCTATATATAAACAATAATCATAGTTAGACCTTCTGAAATTTATATAGAGCATAAAATTATGAAAACACTCGTACCAATCTCTAGGACTCTCCCTTAGCCCATAAAGAGACTTTTGCAAAAGAAGAACTTTATTTTGTTCCACTGCATATCCATCTGGTAGGTGAATATACACTCCTGATTTTAGTACTCCATTGAGAAACGTCCATTTGTTCAATATGCCAATTTTCATTGCAAGCTACAGATAACATAACTTTTAGAGTATGTAATTTTGCGACAGGAGAATATATTTCTTCATTATCCATATAAGCTTGTTGAAAACTTTTAGCGACAACACGTGCCTTGTATTCACCATCAGACTTGATCCTATAAATCCACCATGCTTCATTTTCTTCTAAACTTTTAATTTCTTCACACATTGCATCTCTCCATTTCATGCTATCCTTAGAGTTGATTGCATCTTCGTAATTCTCGGGAACTTCAACACGAATAATTTACATAAACAACATGATATTCAAACTTCCTAGGTACTTTGACTTCTCTTTTAGGTCCTTCATATTTAGATACCTCCTCAACTTTTTCTTCATCTTCTTTATTGTTTGACTCTTCTTCCTTTCCGTCTGATATTCCATCTTCATCTTCTTCTAACTTAATATACTTACTATTCTTTTCTATAAATTGTACATTTCCATTAATTACTACCTCATTATTAACTAAAATTCTATAACCTAAATCAGTATACTCAACTAAAATACCTTTTACCGCTTTCGGATGTAGCTTGGATGATCTAACCTCTTCGGGAACTCTGACGTAGGCAATACTTCCATATAAATGCAAATTTGACAAATTAGGTTTTTTGTTAGAAAATAGTTCAAAAGGTGTTTTTTTTCATTTTTGTATTTGTAAGTAGCCTATTACCAATATATGCCGCTGTATAAATGCATTCGGGCCAGTAACGCTTTTCTAATTTAGATTCTGAAAGTAGACATCGAGCACGTTCCATGATTGTCCTGTTATAGCGTTCAGCAACATCATTTAATTCATGCGTATATGGAGGACATGGCCTCAAATATATACCTTCTTCTTTTGCCAGTTTATAGAAATCTTCATTTATATATTCCGTACCATTATCACATTGAATTTGTTTAATTCTTTAAATAGTTTGATTTTGCACTAATTTCATATACTTAACAAAACAGTCATACACCTCATTTTTATGTTTGATACAATAAATAATAGCAATTTTACTGAAATCATCTATAAAAGTTACGAATTATTTTTCACCCTTGTAACCCGTTTGACTTGAACGTCTGTATGAATTATTTCCAGTATATCATTTGCCCCACTTCGATTATTAGTGAACCTTATGTTAGTCATTTTATTTTTTAAACATATCTCACATTTTAAAAACTCTGTTCCAATATTTTTTGGTAATCCATCTGCCAGCTGAAATTTACACAAATGATTCAAATCATTGGAATTAGCATGTGCCAACATACGATGCCATTTTTCTTTATCAGACATTTGTTTTGATCCAACACAAACAGTAGCTTTATCATTGCAATTCAAACTAACATAGAAAAAAATTTCCTTTCTATTCTGTTACAGAGTTCACGTGCTGACCGCCGCTGCAATTTACAATTGCCGAAATGAAAAACAGCCCTCTGTAATAACCTCTCAACTGCTATCGAATAATCTTTTAAAATTGGTGCTTCAGGTAATTCAATTAAAACATCTTCTTTCGTTAATAGTTTTATTACAAAAGCCCTGAATTACGGTCACTCACTCTGGCGAGTTCAAAGGTATCGCTGAGTCGCCAGAAATGCGTGACGACATAAATTATTGCAATGATATTAATAATTAAAACAACAATATTTCTAAATATGCTTAACTAAACTTAAATAACTTATTTACAGGGTGTTACCTAAATTAATTAATATAACGCTATATTACTACATCACCCTCCTGAAGAAGAAAAAAAAATAAAAGAATTTTTTTTTTTTTTAACTATGATACAATTTTGCCCTATTTTTATGAACCTCTATTATACGATCATTTATTTTTACAACAATATTCGGAGATTTCTCCTCAATGACACTATATGGGCCTATATAAAGTGGTTCTAATTTATTTTTAACTACATTCTTTATCAATACCTTATCTCCTATATTATATTTTACAGACTTTATTTCCTGATCATACATAGATTTTCTTTTACTTTTCGATATATTTAAATTATGTTTTGCGTCATCACATGCTTGCTGCAATCTATATTTTAATTCGTGAGGGTAATCGTCAAAATTATATATTGGATCTACCCAAAAATTTAAATTGGAAGGGATTTTTGCAAGTTTCCCGAAGATAAGTTCATAAGGGGTGTATTTAGTTTCTGTATGGACCGTCGTGTTATAAGCAAAACACCAGTAGGGAACCCAAGAACTCCAAGCATTCTCAAATTTTGCAACTTGAATTCGTAAATATGCTCCCAGATTTTTATGAGAGTTCTCAAGAGCGCCTAGTGTCTCATGATGATATGCTGTCGAGTTAAGTTTTTTAATGTGTAAAATTTGACAAATTTCTTTAAAAATGCATGCCAAAAATTCAGTACCCTGATCTAGCAACTTCTGGTTGCACTGTTAATGTTTGAATTAATTGTCTATTAATCAGTTTTGGTAGGCAAGGAACAGATAGTCTCATGATAACATTTATAATGGTCTCTGGAATCGGTATGGGATTGATAGGCGTGGCAACCCCACCTAGATGGCCGATAATGGTCGGAACAGGAACCTCTTGACTTTGAACTTTTGCATGGTTACTCAGACCCACAATTACAAGTGCAAATGTTATCAGGATGTTAACACCCTGCATGATGTAGGGGGTTTGAAAACTTTATGTCTGAGAAGAAAGGCTTTTAGAAATATTCTTTGAATATTTTACTTCTCTTTTTTGAGATTTGTCTTTCTTTTTGTCTTTTTGTCTGATTTATTAAACAATTCTTTTAATTTCTTATAACTAATTTTACTCTTAGCTAATGTTTCAAACTTACGATTTGTTACACTTCCATCAGTCCTTCTTTCGATATTGTCTTTTAATAAATTCCTATGGAACACTTTTAATTCTTCCGCAAAATTATGAAACTGTCTTTTTAGATCCATTCATTTTATACTAATTGTAAACCTAAAATAAAGATAATCTTCGTCCTCCTAAGCTAACTCTTGGCTCGTTCTGATATGCCTGTCAATTTTTCTCTCCACCATCTTTCTGCATTTTCGGTATAAGTATGCTACTATGATAAGGAAAGCCATTACGATAAACATAATTTCTAGTACCTCTTTTAGTCCACTGAATTGTGCTTTATTTGTTTGGCCTCCACTGTTACCCGATTGAGCTATTATTACTTCTTCCTTGGTTGCCTGTTGTCCCATTTTGGTCGCAAAAAAAATATATATATAATATATCACATATCTCCAGTCGATCAAAAATAACCCAAGTGATATCACTGGACTGGCAGGGTCGCCATGTAATAACCTCTCAACTGCTATCGAATAATCTTTTAAAATTGGTGCTTCAGGTAATTCAATTAAAACATCTTCTTTCGTTAATAGTTTTATTACAAAAGCCCTGAATTACGGTCACTCACTCTGGCGAGTTCAAAGGTATCGCTGAGTCGCCAGAAATGCGTGACGACATAAATTATTGCAATGATATTAATAATTAAAACAACAATATTTCTAAATATGCTTAACTAAACTTAAATAACTTATTTACAGGGTGTTACCTAAATTAATTAATATAACGCTATATTACTACACCTCGAATAAGGCAGTTGAATGTCTTGTCTCAGGATGAAGTGGGTGTTTTTCTCCTTAATCCCTATTATATAAACCTATTGCAACCGTTCTGAATACGCTGTAACTTTAGTACGCCTCTTTTCGATAATCTATGCCCAAAAACCACATCGCCGTAATTTCACTGTAATAATACGAGTGATTCACATGATATAATTTTTTTTGTTAGCATTGTCCGGCTGTATATTAATTTGAGATTAGCAAAGGCACGACGAACGATTGAAGTTACATGAGACGAATACCGTAATTCAGAGTCAATGATCAATTCTTAATTTTTTGCGCTATCGTCTATATTAATAATGTTATCATCAATTTCTAAGTTCATTAATTTTATACACCTCTTCCTGGCCATTGGCTTTCCAAATGAAAGTGCAACCGATTTAGCACTATTCAGTGATGGACAAAAATGATTAGATATAGCTATCAGTGACTTCAATTCTCCATTCAAATGCTGACACTTCTCTTTCCCTAATAGAATAATACAACTGTTGAAGGAATTTTTATTGTTGATATAGGTGAAAAATAATTGACATCGAACACTATAACTTTATTGTGGACTGTATAAATATAAATGTAAAATGTAGGAGAAATTATTGTATGTGATGTTCACACCTCGACTTGCCGTGTGTGACTACGCATGTTGACTGCTTCTACCAGTTCTACTGCGGGCTGCGCCTGTCGGCAGAATCCTGTTAGTATTGATTAACATTGAACGCAAGCGCGATGGTTGAACGAAGTCCAGCACGCGCCATAATTTTGAATAACGAACACTAAACATACCGGCCACCTTGAAAGTTTCTAAAATTAATAGGAAACAAACAGACTTTAGCGGTGGCGCGTTTAATAATAGTACCGGAAGGAGTTCTTATGGACACTACCTGGATAACATTGTCTTTGCCCGGAAAGAGTTCGACAATTCGTCCAAGACACCACTTCATAGGCGGAACGTTGTCTTCCTTCAGGACAACTAAGGCACCCTCCTTGAGTGCATTGGATTGAGGCGATTTCCACTTGCTCCTGGTTTGAAGTTGTGATAGATATTCTTTAGACCAGCGACTCCAAAAGTGTTGCTGTATTTGTTGAAGTCGCCGATAATGATTGAGACGATTAGCTGGTACTTCTCCAACATCGACTTCGGGAAGTGTAGCCAATGAGTCTCCAATAAGAAAATGAGCGGTGGTAAGTGGAGAAAAGTCTAATGGATCATTGGAAAGAGGAGTCAATGGTCTAGAATTTAGGCACGCTTCGACCCTGGCCAAAAGCGTGTACATACATCTGATCAAACGTTAAATGATCGTTAATTATTATATGAGTTAAATGATATTCAACTGCCTTGACGGCAGCTTTTTTTTTTTAACTTTATTGCTTATAGAAAACAATGTTTACAGCAAGGTTAGTGTGTGATAACATACATTTTTTTTTTTAATTTACAAGACAGTTTGTAATAAAAAATAAAAACAAAATAAAATAAATACATTATTCATCGAGTATAAATGACCTCAATTTAAGAATATTCCAAAGGTAGCAGCATATAGTTTTTCCGTCAGATAGGTTTATATTTTGTAGAGCATTTACTAATGTTTCCAAATTTTGCAGACAGGATATGTTAGAAAACCTAACAATTTTTGTTTTCTTAAGATTAACAGTTAAACGATTGGTGTCAGTATATTTTTCCAACATTTTCAGTTTCCTTGCAACATCAATTTCAAAATGAGCCAGGATAACGAGATCATCAGCATACAGGAGTGTTAGAACATCATTTTTATTATCGATATTTACACCTTGAGCTCCTTGAGCATAAAAGTAGTCTTCCAAATCGGCGATAAACAGAGCAAATAAAAGGGGACTCAAGGGTTCTCCTTGTAGAACACCTAAAGTTAGATCATATAATTTTGTCAAGCCGTCAGAACCTTTTATTTGAACAGTGGCTTGTGAATAAAGTGTTTTTATTAAGCGAATAATTTTTGACGAGACTCCAATATTGAATAGTTTCAGCCATAATAAATTGTGCTGGACTGAGTCAAAAGCTCTTTTGAATTCGACAAAAATTGCAAACACTTTTCGGCTTTTATGTCTAATATGTATAGGCGAGCGGCATACCCCCAAAAAGTCGTTTAGAAAACGAAAAAGTGACCAGATCACTTCTAATCGCTAAAAACCATGTTACTTTATGTTTTCGAGGGTGCTGAATACGAATATGACGTTTATTTTTCTCTAAAATTGGGGGAACATTGTTAAAATCTAAAATTAAGTGAAAAATGAGAAAAACTTTTTTTCGCGAATATCGAACTTCAACTCGCTGCCATTCACGGAATAATCAATATTTTTCCATAAAAATTTTATCACACATTTTTGAACTCATTTGCAAGGCAGTAAAACATACCCGAAATTTCTAAAGCAATTTCCCACCGCTCGGGAAATTTTGGAAAATTTTTTACTACTCTTTCTTACTTTGTACATACTTTTGCAAAAGTTGAGTGACGAAGTTTTTAATTTTAAATTTCTACATATGTAGTCTCCAAGTGCAATAGACAAGAAAGTTTTTCAGAAAATTTCAAATTTTTATTTGCAAAAATAAAAATTATACAGCGTCTTAAACCTAGCGTTCTAGTCGGTCGACGCTCGCACTGGGCGCGTTTCTCTTGAATTTCATGCAGTGAGTGAATAATGAATCTAAAATTTTCTAATATTAATTTTTTTTTATAAACAATGATACAAAGAATAATAGTAGAAAACCATGTATAAATATAAAAATGTATTCACTATGTACATTCATCATCAACTACATTTACAATATTAGTACATGAATCTCGGCAACTACATAAATCACAGCATTCCAAACTAGATTTTTTACAAGGGCACACGTCGGTAGAACAAGAAGATTTTTGAGCACAAGAACAGAAGAAATTTTGTAAATATTCCATTGCTGATAATCCATTGTAAAATTCAGGTAACACATTCCCCTCGTCGATCAACCATCCATATTCTTCCAAGTTTTCTGTCAAAATCGCGGAAAATGTCGGCTGATTCCATTCATTGATTTCCAAATGCATCTGAATACGTGTTTTTCCAATGCAGGCTTAGAAGGTGGTAACTTATCAATACATGAATTTTTCATTAAAGCCAAATTATATCTCAATAAGTTAATATCTGTGCGAATAGCTTTAAACTTGTTACGTGAATCGTACAACACAGATAAAAAATTACTAACAATCTCGATGGCCTTTCCAACTGGAACGTTGCATAGATTGGCAAGATCACTCAATTCTTCATCTGACATCTTTTTTAACGCTACGTATGCAGTCTTCTTACCGATAAAAAATATTGATTATTCCGTGAAAGGCAGCAAGTTGAAGTTCGAATATTCGAAAAAAAAAAAATTTCTATTTTTCGACGTAATTGTAGATTTTAACAATGTTCCCCCAATTTTAGAGGAAAACAGATATTAACTTACTAAGATATAATTTGACTTTATTGAAAAATTCATGTATTGATAAGTTACCACCTTCTAAGCCTGCATTGGAAAAACACGTATTGAGATGCATTTGGCAAACCAATGAATGGAATCAGGCGACATTTTCCACGATTTTGACAAAAAACTTGGAAGAATATGGATGGTTGATCGACGAGGGGAATGTGTTACCTGATTTTTACAATGGATTATCGGCAATGGAATATTTACAAAATTTTTTCTGTTCTTGTGCTCAAAAATCTTCTTGTTCTACCGACGTGTGCCCTTGTAAAAAATCTAGTTTGGAATGCTGTGATTTATGTAGTTGCCGAGATTCATGTACTAATACTGTAAATGTAGTTGATGATGAATGTACATAGTGAATACATTTTTATATTTATACATGGTTTTTACTATTATTCTTTGTATCATTGATTATAAAAAAAATTATTATTAGAAAATTTTAGATTCATTATTCACTCACTGCATGAAATTCAAGAGAAACGCGCCCAGTGCAAGCGTCGAGCGACTAGAACGCTGAAGTTTAAGATGCTGTATAATTTTTATTTCTGCAAATAAAAATTTGAAATTTCCTGAAAAACTTCTTTGTCTATTGCACTTGGAGACTACATATGTAGAAATTTAAAATTAAAAACTTCGTCACTCAACTTTTGCAAAAGTATGTACAAAGTAAGAAAGAGTAGTAAAAAATTTTCCAAAATTTCCCGAGCGGTGGGAAATTGCTTTAGAAATTTCGGGTATGTTTTACTGCCTTGCAAATGAGTTCAAAAATGTGTGATGAAATTTTTATGGAAAAATATTGATTATTCCGTGAATGGCAGCGAGTTGAAGTTCGATATTCGCGAAAAAAAATTTTTCTCATTTTTCACTTAATTTTAGATTTTAACAATGTTCCCCCAATTTTAGAGAAAAACAAACGTCATATTCGTATTCAGCACCCTCGAAAACATAAAGTAACATGGTTTTTAGCGATTAGAAGTGATCTGGTCACTACCATGTCATTTTAGGGGTGGTTGCCGCTCGCCTAGTAGATTAATGACAGAGCTTAGAGTGAAAACATTGTCGATACACCCTCGGCCTGCACGAAAGCCAGACTGACACTCTGGCATAACTTCGCAGTTATCAACCCATAAAGATAATCTTTTTAGAATAACAGTTGTGAAAATTTTAGTACAGCAATTCACCAAAGCCAAACCTCTATAATTATCAGGTGTATCAGATGGGCCTCCTTTATGTAACATAGACAATAAAATGTTAGACCACGAATTGGGAATTATTGAGGAATCAAAGATTGAGTTGAACAAAGAAGTTAAATATATAACCCAGTTATGTGGAAGGTTCTTGTAAAATTCAAAGGAAATGCCATCAGCTCCTGGAGACTTATTATTTTTACATTTATACAGTACATCATATATTTCCTGAGTTGTAAACGGAACGTCCATATAGGGGTGACCAGCATCTACAAAATCAATCCTAGAAATTGGTAGAGAAGGGTACAAGTTACCATAGAAGTTTTCCCATACTTGAACTGGTAACACTTTGAGTGGGACTATTTCGAAATTGTTTTACCGTCAACCAGAATTCTCTTGAGTTTTGTAAATTTGATAACTTCGTAATAATTGTTGATTGATATTCGATTTTCTTAGATTTAATTATATTTTTATACTCAAATTTCAGTTTTATATATATTTCTTTTAAATCTTGCGGAAAGTTTTGGTCTCGACAAGTTCTTAATGCATTGTGCATATTCCTCTTGGCCATACAACATGTGGCATCAAACCATGGCTTATTAGTCTTAAGAAAATTTGATTGAGTAGAGAGATTCCTTTTCAAAGAATACGTATGTAGGTGAGTTGATGTTTCACGAATGGCATCCACAAGATTAGAAAAAGAACTAGCTGGGTCACGAATAAATATTGTTCTATTTGAATTTTTCATACACATTTTATAAGATAGAGAAATATCATTATTCCATTTATATGAAAAATTGGGCATATTATTGAATATTTCCCTATTGGAGTGCTTATGTAATTGAGTACTATAGTTAAGAATTAAGTTGATAGGGTAGTGATCTGATAAGAAATCGTTGTCGGTAACAAAAAAATTGTCTATATCTGATAAAAATATATTATTTAACCAAACCATATCTATAACACTTTTACCCTGACTACTCAAAAAAGTAAATTTTCCAGGATTATCGAGTAATGTTCTGCCATTTAAAATTGAAAAGGAATTTTCGTCCATAAAATCTGTAAGTTTTCTACCTCTTGTGTTCAAAGTAGTGTCTAGACTTAATCGTTCTTCAAGTAGATTAGAATCTTGAATTAGTTCTATTGGAATCACTCCAATATTACCAATTCGGCTATTAAAATCTCCGCCAATGATAATCATCAATTGATGGTTTGAAATATATGTTGCACACAATGAATTTACAGCTAACTGTGGAAAATAAGCACATAAGACAATAAAAAGATTTGTGTAAGACGGTAACCTTAAAATAATTTCTAAAATAAATACACAATCCTCCACTTGGCCGTCCCAAAGATTTCTCTTTAGTAGCATTCACAGTTACGTAATTATAAGAAGACAAAAAATTAGGCACATTAAGATTATCATTGGTAAGCCAAGTTTCGGAAAGACATAGAATGTCAGAATTAATTGGTTCTACACATAAGTTGAAAATGTTATTGTAGCCATTGCAGTTCCAAAAGGTTATCAGAACTTTTTTGGCAAAACAGTATTTTTGTTGACTTTAGCAGAGTTTTTATTTGGGGAGTGATCTTCTTCTCGTTGTCTTTTCTGAACAGGAACAATGGTTGGTTGGCCGGAAATAAACTTCATGCGAATATTCTCACCATCGTTATTTCTTCTATTAATCTCTTGATATATCCTAACCAGCTCATCCCGTTGTGTAGGAGTATAATCATTTTTGATTATTAAATTAGGAAATTTCTTGAAAGAAACTTTAGATCGCTGTCTCAAAATTTCAAGAGCATCTTGACGAGAGGAAAATTCAAGTTTTATAGGACGTGATGAATTTCCAGGTTTGCCCAGCCTAATAATTTGTAATGGTTTCACAATATTGGAGGAATTCATTTCTGACAAAATTTCGTGCACTGCTTTGGCGTCATCTGCACTTTCATCCACACCATAGAAAAGAACGTTTTTTTCACGACGATTTCTAGCAGTGATCTAATCCCTAATCCTTGACGGCAGCTTCCCAGAGGCCTCCCATATGGGGAGAGCTGGCAGGAAGAAAATGCCAGTTAATGTTATCTTGACTTGAAAAATTACTAATGGATAAATTACCACCTTTTAAAAACTTATACAAATTTTTTAATTCATTGTGGCATCCAACGAAGTTGGTACCGTTGTCTGAAAACATATCGGATGGTTCACCGCGTCGCGAAATGAATCTTTTAAATGCGTTAAGAAAAGCGTCTTTTGATAAGTCATTCGCCAACTCAAGATGCAATATCTTCTGTATGTTCCTTGTGGTATATTATTCATTCTTTTTTTAATTTCTTGGGAAATTAAACCACAATATTTTTGAATTCTTTATTTCAACGTTTCGGTAGCGTTCCAGCTACCGTTTTCAAGAAAAAATAAGTAAAAATTGATTTTTATTCCTAACTGACACAACGGAAAAAATTTGACAACTAGACAATCAAAAATATTTTGAAGTTTAAGACTGCAAAATTTTGTTATCAAATTTTTATTAAGGTCCATTCATAGTAGATCATATCCCCGGTAAAATGTCAAATGAAATATTTCATTTTATGACATTCCAACGATATGATAGTCTACTAGAAATGGAATCCAGTGAAGTGCACGTTCCAGGAACGGTTTTTTAAATTGGGATAGCGCGTTTTTTTCGCTTATATTGGAAATGTTGTTAATAAAACGCGTTTCTTGATACTTTTTTTGTTTATGAATATTTAAGTTTTCAAAATATGTATGTATACTCAGTTTTGTGATTTTATGTATTGAATTGTGTATCGATTAACAACTATTCAAATTATAAATCATAAGAAAACCTGGATAAAAACTTATGATGCTATCCTGATAAAGCAGGTAATTGATTATTGGAAATTTCTCTTTCTAACATTGGTAACCAAATTTGACTACATTCGGCTGAAATACTAGCTACACATTTATCTGCATTTAGTTGTATTAAAGCACTTTCTTTGATTTTTCGACTTTTATTATTGGTTTCTTTTAATATTATTTTTGATGAATCCCATTGAATTTGATGACCCTCTTCCCAAGCATGTTTACAAATAGCTGACTTAAAGAATTCCCTATCTTTAATATATTTTTTGTGTTCGTTTATTCTTACTTTCAATGGTCTAGATGTTTCACCTAAATAAAATTTGTCGCATTCGCATGATATTTGATATATGCAGTTTTTGGAAGATTGTTCTTCATTCTTTGGTTTCGTTTTTGTTAGTATTGATCTTAATGTATTATTCGATTTAAAACTAGTTCTAATATTGAATTGATTACCAAATCAAAGAAAGTGCTTTAATACAACTAAATGCAGATAAATGTGTAGCTAGTATTTCAGCCGAATGTAGTCAAATTTGGTTACCAATGTTAGAAAGAGAAATTTCCAATAATCAATTACCTGCTTTATCAGGATAGCATCATAAGTTTTTATCCAGGTTTTCTTATGATTTATAATTTGAATAGTTGTTAATCGATACACAATTCAATACATAAAATCACAAAACTGAGTATACATACATATTTTGAAAACTTAAATATTCATAAACAAAAAAAGTATCAAGAAACGCGTTTTATTAACAACATTTCCAATATAAGCGAAAAAACGCGCTATCCCAATTTAAAAAACCGTTCCTGGAACGTGCACTTCACTGGATTCCATTTCTAGTAGACTATCATATCGTTGGAATGTCATAAAATGAAATATTTCATTTGACATTTTACCGGGGATATGATCTACTATGAATGGACCTTAATAAAAATTTGATAACAAAATTTTGCAGTCTTAAACTTCAAAATATTTTTGATTGTCTAGTTGTCAAATTTTTTCCGTTGTGTCAGTTAGGAATAAAAATCAATTTTTACTTATTTTTTCTTGAAAACGGTAGCTGGAACGCTACCGAAACGTTGAAATAAAGAATTCAAAAATATTGTGGTTTAATTTCCCAAGAAATTAAAAAAAGAATCAAGATGCAATGTTTTGGTTGACATACATACAAACACGCAAACATAAGATTTAACCATCTTGGCATTTCGAAGATAGCTAGTTTTGATCATGAAAGGCCCTGCGTAATCTACAGCGGTTTTCATAAATGATCTAAATGTATTAAATCGATCAGATGGTAAGTTTCCCATGATTTGAGTAGCAACCATTGGTTTGGCTCTGAAACATATTACGCATTTCCGTAATACTCTTTTAACAGCAGTGGTACCAGCCAATGGCCAATAACGTAGTCTTATGATTGATAATAAAAGTTGGGTACTGGCATGAAGATTATTTAAATGTTCTAGCAAAATTAGTGATTCGGTAAATGGGTGTTTTGAAGGTAGAATAATAGGTTGTCTGTGATTATAATTGGGGTTTGAGTTTTGTATTCTACCACCAACTCTCAAAATGTTATCTTTGTCCAGAAATGGAAGTAAATTCAACAGTTTGCTTGATTTAGATAAAGGTTGGTTGAACGACAAAAGAATGATTTCACTAGAGAACTCTTGGCTTTGGACTAACTTTATTAAAGTAACAAGAGCCGATTGCAGTTCATTGGTGTTTATTGGACCGGCTATTTTGCTCTGAGACAAACTACTCTTTGAAGTTTAGAAAATGAAGAAAATCTTTCAAATATGGTGTAATCTATGTCAGTTTGAGCAACCAATGATATAGAGTGCGCTTTCATTTCAGGAACATTGACGTTACTTAAATCATAGTTTGGAATGGGATGAAAGCTAGGGTTATGAAAAAATGGAGGGCCATGCCACCAAAGGTCATTTGAAATTAATTGTTGAGGATTGAGCCCTCGTGAAATGAGATCGGCAGGATTATCATTAGAAGAAATGTGATGCCAATTGGAGATTGTAGTATCAATTCTATTGGCAACGAACGTTTGGAGATAACATGGCTGGGTTTTTATCCACGCAAGAACTATCTTAGAGTCAGTATAGAGGTAGACATTGTTTATTTTATTCGATAATGCAGTTTGAACTACTTTGAGCAGTCGAACAACTAGTAGTGTCCACATAACTCCAAGCGGAGCGACTCTGCTTTTGGCACAGAGAAGTCTCATACAATGATCTTGAGAATTGAAAAATCGTAGATAAATGCAACAATCATAAGCTGCTTCTGAAGTGTCTGAGAAACCGTGAATTTCTATGGACTCGGAAGCGTGACAAACGACATGTCTTGAGATCAAAAAATTGTTAATAATTGCAATATTTTCACGAATATTATCCATTCTTCCTGAAGCCACAAAGGTACTGGTTCGTTCCAGTTGGAATTGCACTGCCAAAGTTATTGTAACATTATTTTTGCTTTAATTGTTGTAGTGCTTATTAGACCCAAAGGGTCGAATATTTTGGATATGGTTGACAAGATATGGCGTTTAGTAACCTGAATGTTGATGGCTGATTGAAAATTCACTGAATATTGTAATGTGTCTTTGTTAGGGTTCCACACAATTCCCAATGTCTTCGTTTCAGTCTTTTCACAAAAAACTTGATCTAATTGTTGATCGGGAATGATGTCCTTAACGTTAGAAGCCCACTTACTAAGTCAAAGCCTCCTGAGAGTAAAATGGAAGAGATTTCACTTTTAAGTTTTAAAATCGTTTCTATAGAGTCTGTTTCGGTAATAAGATCGTCAACATAGAAGTCTTTAAGAATGACCTTACATGTTTCTGGAAATTGTGATTCATTTTCAAATACTAATTCATGCAATGCTCGTGTGGCTAAAAATGATGAGCTGGCCAAACCGTATGCTAGTCTGGACATTTCATAAATTTCAATGGGTTGATCTGTAGTTTCACGCCAGAGAATTCGTTGGAATCTGCGATGTTCTGGATGAACAATCAACATCCTATACATTTTTTCAATGTCTGCAGTAATGATATAGGAATGAAGTCGAAAACGAAGAATAATGTTAAAAAGATCATCTTGGATCTGTGGTCCCACACCCAAACAATGATTTAATGATATACCTGAATCTGTTGTTGTGCTGCCATCGTAAACAACACGAAGTTTGGTAGTGGTGGAGCTTTCCTTTTTTACTCCATGGTGTGGTAAGTAGAAGGAAATATTATGATTTGAATCGGGATTAACTAGTGACATATGGTCAAGGGTTAAATATTCATTAATGAAATTTACATATAATCGTTGAAATTCTGGATCTCGTTGGAAGCGTTTTTCAACACTGGCTAGACATTGTAGTACAACGTCTTTGGAACTGCCCAATTGATTTATGGATTCCTGTAACGGAAATTTGACAATAAATCTACCAGAGGGGTCTCGAGATACAGTTTCCTTGAAGTGGGTTTCACAAAAATCTTCTTCTGAAGATAAATGTTTTTTATATGCGATTTCTTCCACTTCCCAGAATTTACTCAATTGTTGATTCAAGGAAAGAGCACAAAATGTTTTTTGTTGTTTTTGAGGAGGTGGTAGATGAATTGCTCCCGCCAGCAACCAGCCTAGTTTAGATGCTTGTAGTAGGAGTTTTCCTTTACCTAACGAAATTTGGTCATTGTCAAGAAGTTCGTAGAAAATAGATGCTCCTAGCAATACTTGGATTTCACTGGGGACGTTTAATGTTGGGTCTCCCAATAGAATATGTGACGGGATATTGAGATTGTTCAATGAAAATGGTAGATTTGGAATGTGATCTGTGATTTTTGGTAGAATGAGAAAAGCAAGTTTTCTTTTGAATGATGAATGCATGGATTTAATAATTGTTGATGATTGTGTAAATACATTGATAGTTCCTTGTCCAACACCAGAAATAGAAATGTTAACCTTTTGCTCGGGTAATTGTAATTTTTCTAGTAATTCTTTGGTAATATAGTTGCTTTGGCTTCCTACACCAAAAAGAGCTCTAGCAGAGTGAAAGTTTCCAGTACTGTCCTGTATGTGGACAATAGTAAAACGAAATTGTTATTGGAGGAATGAGCAAACAAGAAAGTGACAGTATTTGTTTGTGGGTTTTGTACATTTGTAGAAATGGGTGTGGCAGGTGAAGTTTGACTAACCTCAGTAGAATTGTTGGTTTCTGATGTATTAAAAGGATGAAGAATTGAATTGTGTCTCTTTTGACAGATTCGACATTGACTAGATTTACACTGCTGTTTTGAATGACCGCGTTTTAAGCAATTTTCGCAAAGTCCTAATCGTTTAATTGCAGCGTATTTGTTATTGAGTGTAAGATCCTTAAATTTGGCACAATTATAAATACCATGTGATTGATCACAATAGAAGCATTTCATGATAATACTGTTTGCAGATTGGCTGTTTGACTGATTAGTAGTTGCAAATGTATGTGTACGTGAACGTTGTGAATTTTTTGTATAGTTTGACTGACCCTTTGAATGTTGGTAATTAGATGAGTTTGGTTGTAATTGTTTTTGAAGTGACTTGTTTTTATCCAAACTTTCTAAATATTCACATCGGCACACTAAAAAGTCTAAGAAAGTCTTCAGGGTGGGTAATGAGCTATCTGATTGCACAGAATTTATCAATAAGCAGTTTTTTTTAGAGTGAGAGGCTTCTTGCCATTTATCTCTCGTGTTTTTGTCTAGTTTGGTTTTTATCAGTTGTATCAAGAGTCGGTCCAAATGCTCAGTGGGCTCTCCAAGAGCAGTCAATGCTCGTAAATGCTGCTTGAAAGAATCAATAAGTTTTCTCAATTGCGTAGGACACTCGCTAACATTAAATAAATCGTCAATGTGTTTGTCAATAATTACGCGTTTATTCTCATATCTGTCTGTCAGTAATTGTAATGCCGTTAAATAGTTTTCGTCAGTTAATTCTATGTCTTGAATAATTTCTGCTGCTTGTCCCTGAAGCCTACCTTGTAAATAAAAGAATTTTTCTACGTTGGATAGTTGCGGATTATGACCCACTAACGCGGAAAAACGTTTGTAGAAGAAAAGCCATTTTTTGTAATCACCATCAAATTTTGGAAGATCAATGGAAGGAAGTGAAATTCTTGATGAGGAGTTTGCAGAATGAGTGCTGTTGAATGAATGTTATCTGGCACCGTGAAATTCAGAAACCAAAGTACGTGCCTTTGACACAGTCTTATAATAGCTGTTTTCGAAAGATTCGCGATTGTCTGATGCAAGTTCCTCTGAATTCAATGACTCTATTTGTGATTGGACGTATTCAAATTGTTTAAAAATATCTGAAGCATGGTCTAAACGAGTTTCTAACTCAATGGCTTGGACTTCTGTAGCTGACCTCACGAAATGAATAAAACGAGTTAGTTTACCTACCAAAATGTCTCTTTCTTGTATGAGTTGCATAAGTCTATTGCTGGTAACAGCATTGGTATTTGTCTCTGTCATTGTAATGCTATTGTGAATAATTGTAGATATGGAAAGTAAGCAAATGTATGCTTTATTAATTGCTATCTCAAAAATGCCCAGGAGCGCTATTCTGTACGCGGCATTGACAGTCGTCGGTATCGATAGGTTAACAACAGCCATCGGTTGCGCGACCGACGGTACTAGTATAACGCTATTCTGTAACACGTTTCCGAGAGAAATCGGTATCGGTAAGTCGCATGTGCGGCATTCTGTATACCTTTTCACCGACCGATATCGCGAATTCGAGTCGATGAGGATCGGTATGTCTACCGTGATCTCATCGATTTTCGTTGGAAAGAAAATTTTTACTATTTGTTGATGTTTGGGTGAAATTGCGGATTATTTAGGTGAATTTTCAATATTTGAAGAGTAACTATATTGTGTATAGTGCCTAATCTAGTACTTTGAGGTAAACATTGGTGTATTTATCTCTTAAACGATTACATTAAAAAGGCATTTTCATATACTAGAAAAAGATAAATGTGACAAAAGTGATATTAGAACCTTCCCAACTTCTCACTTTTCTCAGAATTAGGCTATTATAATATAATAATAGTTATTTTTATTAATTCTTGACAGAATGGCTGCTCATCTTGGTTATCTATGGACTTGAGTTAAAAGAAGAGCATGGAGAAAGGAAGACAATCCTTATGGCTTAAATGACGATTTTTAAGTTCTTAATGTTAATAAACATGAATTGTGTCGTTCATGCTAACAGATAAAATATAAATGTCGCTGTCACTATTTTAAAGTTTGTTTATTTATTTATGTTCAAAAGACTTACTGATTTTCTTTATTTACTTTTATGAACTGCGGACTACCGATTACTATTTTATTGCCAGATTGTTGTTCAAGTATTTTATTGCGTTTAGTTGTTAAGATTTGTTAAAAAAAACGGCTGGGCACCTAAACTAAATTTGTAATAAAATGCCAAGAACAAGGAAAACAAAGGAAACGTTACAAAAAGCTAATGAATCCGAAACAGTATCGGGCAGTAAGTACAATGAATCGTCGTCACACGATTCACATAATAATTTATATCGCTCATTTAATGCAATAACGTCATAACTAGAAAAGTTGCTTTTTACAGGAGAGCAAAAAAATGGAATGAGATTTCAAATCTTTGAATACCAGATTTTGATTGAGGAATTTTAATAAATTTGTGATCATTAGTGAATATGCTAAATAGTTTACAATAAAATATTAATTTGAAATCCTTTTATGTACTTTTTTATGAGATATGTCACTATTACTGATAAAAATGATTTTTTTTAAGTCTTAAGTCAAATGTGACGTTCTTGTTTTAAACAAAACGTTCATTCGCCTTACTTTTTTTCAAACTAATTATGTAGTTATTATGGTTATATTGTATGAATAATGGCACTAAATAATACAATAATTAACGTAAACTGAATATTTATTTCTTAATCTGAACACAAACGTATTGACTTACAAAACTTCCATAACAAAATTGTTTTTTTTTCCGTGGGGCTCGTCCACAAAATTGGGCTAGAAAAAATTATAAACTCTGATAGAATGAGTTATAAACCTTGGGTATATGATTTTTTTGCACCAGCTCAAGAAGATCTTTTTTCTTGTTCTCGGCAATTTTTGGCTTTGAGTGGAATGCTCTCGTTAAGGTAACAGTGTCTATATTATTATTTTTTTTTATTGCGAAGCACAGTTACTTCGTTAAAGTTCGCCTCATATGACGTCTTAATTAGAAGAGATGTTGGCAATTCCCGTTCCAAACGAAGAACTTTAATTTCTGCCATTTTCACATTTGACATATTCATTGGTCCTATTTCTGTTGCTAAGGCTTTTATGTCATAAAAATCTTCAAAGCATAGATCTGTTACCTTAAATGGCTTTCCTGTTTTTCTAGCAGCACGAATGCAGGAGACAAAAGATTCTGGAGTATACATAGGGCCACCTTTCAATTGTCTTTTCACTTGTCTTTCAATAAGGGAGTGGGCCGAGTCACCCTCATTTTGCGTGTGTCCCTTAATTAAATATTTATGTGTTATACTTTTTAAATTGAGATGCCTTAGAGCATAAAAGTATAGTGCTACCATAAACTTGTTTTTCTGCTGGCCAGGGCAGTTATCAGAATAAAAAATCACATTTTGGTCTCCTCCTGATGCTTGAGCAGTTAAATATTTTAAAACACACGTTCCTATTTCATTAATACCCCTATGCCCGTTAGATTCATCCCATACAAAACACTCACATTCATTATTTTTTAAATTGTATATAGTGAAGTTCAATACATTCAATTTAGACTTGTAGTAAAAGACGGAAACTTCGCCTTTTGGAATTTGCATAACGGCTTGCAGATCATACACCGCTACCAAAGCATCAGTTTCTCCTTTATCCATTTTTTTCTCAGCTCTTGCCAGTATTTTTTCAGCCACATGTCTATCATATTTCTCTTTAAATTTTTGTTTTTCGTCTTCTTCTGCATTATCATACGAGACGCAGGTCTCGCATTGATCCTTTTTGGGCGTGAAAAATGAAATATTAAATTCCTCAGTGAATATTCTGTAGAACATGATGTAACTCACAAATGGTATATTTTTTTCTTTACTGTCGTTTATGTAGTCCTTATGCAGGTCTGCGATAGACTTACTTCCATCAATAAATAATTTGGAAGTATTTGCACGAGTATAATGACTTTCGATAAATGTTCGAACACTATTTTTTAAAGACGCATCTAATGTTTTTTGCTTACCGTGCTTTCCTCTATTATCTTCTTCCAATAACACGTTTGCCAGTTTATTTCGCTTTTCCTGTACGGTACGTATGACACGGTCATTAATATCCAGTGTGTTTCTAAAGAATGCTTTACAAACACGTATTTTTGTATCTTCAAGGCGAAAATAAAAGGCATTATTGTTGTCTCTTTTTTTCCTTGTGCCGCCAACACGCACATACTGGTATTTTGGCTGAATAGGTTCCATGTTATTAGCAATAAATTGTCGCTGCTTTTCCAAATTGCCCAGATCCCAATAAGATTGAAATACTTGCATGCGTTCATCATCATTGAACTTTGAAAAACATTTCAGCTTGCATTTTTCCGTGCATGGAGGCTTCATATTTCTGGCATTGCGGATTTTTTTCTCGGTATTATTCATTTGATATTCCTTTCCGTTGTTTCTCATTTTTTTATTCAGACTTCTATTCCAGGCACTTTCATTTCTCCTCCTTTTTCTTCCTTTCTTAATGGGACTGTCAGGATTTGATATTGTTGTTCCAGGATTAGTTGTTTCGTTAGCAAGGATATTACCATTATTCTGATTATTTTCATTTATGTTAGTTCCACCATCACTGTCGGTATGGTTTTGTTCATCAGGAACATACGTAGCATCAAAAGGGTCTTCATTGTCTTCCGAAGATGAACTTGTCGTGGATCCAGAACTAGACGAACCAGACGAAGAAGAACTGGAATCAGTAGCGCTGCAATCTTCTTGTTCTAAAAAAGAATAAAAGCTATTTAAGAAACGTTGTATGTTGTAAATAGAATTTTAAATAAGAATAACAACATACCACACACTTCAACAGGACATTCATTAGACGGTAATTCTAATCCAGGGTTCAATATGTTTCCTAAATCAGGATCAGCGGATGTACTTGTTTGTGTGGCTTGTTGGATGTTAAATTCTTCGGTCATCTTAGCCATTTGCAATATTTTCTTTCCTCGACTTTCCGATTGCATGATTATGTAAATACCTTAAAATATTTCATTATTATATTTTATTGCACAAGGTAGATATTTATTAAAAATGAAGCAAATGAGCATCTATTTATTATTTTTTAATCAAAAGTGATTGCTACCGACACTTGTGCTACATCTGGCGGCACGTATGGAAATCTTAGATGTGACGTTATACCAGATGAAAGATCGTTTTATGTGGTTTTA
The DNA here is from genome assembly GCA_963978555.1 of Galerucella nymphaeae. NCBI lineage: Eukaryota > Metazoa > Arthropoda > Insecta > Coleoptera > Chrysomelidae > Galerucella > Galerucella nymphaeae. The sequence goes on along the minus strand of OZ021706.1, from coordinate 2,397,300 downwards.
AATATGGCAGCAACTAAAAAATGCTAATTTTTGAGATATGACGTTGTTGCATTAAATGAGCGATATGATAGATCATTCATTTTAAATTGGCGTGAACTCGGAGGGAGTAATTGAACTTTTTACCCGAATTCGAAAGTACACCCGATGCAATTTTTAAAGAAGTTAAATAGAACTTTGGTTGATGCTGGCGTGCCGGAGTCAAATAAAATTAATTTAGCGATAAGTTGTCTGAGAGGTACTGCTGCAGACTGAGTAGCGATCAAGGAAAATACGTTTAGAAAATATGAGGATTTGTAGATGCATTTAAAACGCGATTTTGGGGATTAGATAAACAACGCGAATTGTATTCGGAATTGAAATACGGTAAGTTTGAAACAGGTAGTCGCTCTGATTATTTTTTGAATTTTGTCAATCAAGCGAGTTTCCTGTCACAAAAAATTTCAGAATGACGAGTTGATAAATAACCTCGCGAAACATTTCTCAGCGGAAATACGTAGAGGTATTGTTACCCAGGGATTAAAATCTATTGACGCGGTAGAAGAATATTTGAGGCAAATTAACGAAACGTATGTTGACGAACAGGCCCGCGAAGATTCGAAACGTTTTGCAAATCGCACTAATAATTCTGATTTTCATAGACAAACTGATAATAGAAGGTATGAACCTCGTTCTAACAGAAATTTTGAGAGCCATAGGCAAAATAGCAACCCGAATAACAATAATAATAGCCAGCCTGAAAGAAACTCCATAACAAATCAGGTAAATTTAATAACCCGCTTCAATGGAAGTACCGGAAGTTTGTTAGTTGAACCAGACGACGACCATGACTACACAAAAACAGTTGGTGTCGCGATTCCGGTAATTCAGGCAAATATTGCAGATAAAAATGTGGAGCTATTGTTAGACAGCGGCAGTGAGATATCGGCGGTGTCTGATAAATTCTTTAAGGAAATTCAAACGTCGTTAGATGCAAGTGTGTTGCCAGTGACAGGGGTAACTATTTCGGTAGCGGTCGGCGGTTAAGTACAAAGGGTCAAATATCAAACATTGCTGCCTATCATAATAAACAATATTCAACTTGAAGTCATTTGTCTGATTATACCAAATTTAAACAGAGACGTTCTTTTAGGATGTGATTTTCTGTCTGCGTACAAGGCCAATTTAAATTTTAATGATTTAAAATTAGAGTTTTTATTGAACGGTAACGAAAACAGTTTAAATTTCAATTATAAAATAAACACTGAAAAGTCATTGACTGTTAATTTCTACGCAGAAAAAAATATTTCACGTAACAAATTGAGTAAAAATAAAACTAGTGAGAAGCACGAGTATAGCGAAGACGATTTAAGGCTAGTGGTAAACAATACCAATTTAAAGGAAGAATCGCACAAATCAAAATTATTTTCTCTCTTGAACGATCAGACTTATTTTCGGAGTGTCCGGGCACTGTTAGCAGCTATGAACATGAGATTATTATGAGAGACGATCGTCCTTTTTACGTGCGGGCGTACCCGATTCCTTTCATATACCGCGAAGAAGTAAATGAACAAATACAGGAAATTTTAGACTGGGTCATCATAAAGCCGGAGTTATAAACTTTACGTTCGCGTTCAGTTCGCAGTTGGTGTCGTTCACGTCGTTTCCATTCTGCAGTTCAGTTCAGTTGGTAAATTTTTGCGTTTATAAACTCTCAACTTTCAGCTGGCACCTAAGGATTTGATTGGTTGAAAATTATTCTGACATTTCTGATAGATGTCAGCTGATTTAATTTATATTTTGTTTTGCCACGTGTTTTGCTAAAGATGGATGAAGATATTTTTTTAATTTCAAGTGTATTTGCTACAACATGTTTACTGTATGCTGCTTTTAAGAGGAATCAGAAAAAGAAAAGACAAAGGAGGTATAAAACACGACCCATAAATAGAAACCGACAAAAATCTGGTGGCTTTGCTTATTACAAGCACATGAAAGCCCTAGATTCAGCGCAGTTTTTTAAATACACTAGAATGACAGTTTCTGTATTTGACAAACTTTTGGTAAAAGTAGGACCACTCATTCAGAAACAACCTCGATCCGATGGAATATCACCAGAGCAACGGCTTGTTATTACTCTACAGTAAGTGCTTAGTTTAAAATGATATTAATAAATAATTGAGGAAATCATCAAGTACATACTTATACTGATCAGACTATTAATAGTCCTGTACATATAATATTGTTTCAGGTATCTATCACAAGGAACAAGTATGCAATCACTAGCTTGGAATTTCCAAATTGGACATACAACCGTCCAAAAAATAATACATGAGACATGTAGAGCCATATGGGAGGTCTTAAGTCCACATTATTCATCAACCCCATCAAGAAATAATATATGGTCCAGAATTGCTGATGGCTTTTTGCAGATATGGAATCTTCCAAATTGTCTTGGGGCCATAGATGGGAAGCACATTAATATACAAGCACCTGCAAAAAGTGGCTCTTCATTTTTTAATTATAAGAAAAACTTCAGTATTGTACTGTTAGGTGTCTGTGACAGTCAATACCGATTTACATTTGTCGATATAGGGGCATATGGATCTCAGAGTGATGGAGGAATATTTAAAAATAGCATTTTCGGTCAAAGTTAAGATAATGCTGATTTAGATATTCCCCCTCTAAAAAATTTGCCCAATTGTGATGTCAAAATGCCCCACTTTTTGTGGCTGATGAATCCTTCCCACTCAAAGAATATATAATGGGACCATATGGAGGTAGAAACCTAAGTTTTACCCAGAGGATTTTCAACTATCGTTTGTCCAGGGCCAGGCAGACCATTGAAAATACTTTTGGTATTTTAGTTGCCAGATGGCGTGTTCTGGAAACCACCATAAATTCGAAAGTGGAAAATGTTGACCACATTGTTAAGGCAGTTACAGTTCTGCACAATTATTGTCTTATAGAATTAGGTGATAATTGGTACTGTCCTGTGGGATTTGTTGATGGAGACCATGGGCCAGGTGAATGGCGTAAGAAACAGAAACCACTGAAATCAGTTGGAAGAGTAGGTGCAAATATTTCCCGTGCACAAATTTATAGATTGAGAGATACTCTAGCTGAATATTTAACATCTGCAGCAGGTCAGGTACCATGGCAGACAGATAGGGTGAATATGGGTAGAATTTTTGCAGAGTAAAATCTAATAGCTCAACAACCTACTTACATCACCTGCCCAACCCACTGCACATAACAATGTAGAATATAATTTTATTTTTTCAAGTTAGCAAATATATTAATTGTGTGTTAGTTATAAGTACCATTTTTATTTTTTCAAGTTAGCAAATAAATATTAATTGTGTGTTAGCTATAAGTACCATTTTTATTTTTTCAAGTTAGCAAATATATATTAGTTGTATGTTAGTTATAAGTACCATTTTTATTTTTTCAAGTTAGCAAATATATATTAATTGTGTATTAGTTATAAGTACCATTTTTATTTTTTCAAGTTAGCAAATAAATGTTAATTGTGTGTTAGTTATAAGCATGTGCTATATGTTGTAGTGGTGACAAAATAAAAAATAATATTGAAAAGTATGTTTTATTAATTAAAATTGAATGAATCAGTTGTTCAAAACACCAAGTAACTCTTTTCTTTTTTTTTTCTCGCCCCCTCTTGTGGCATTTCCTCAAGTTCAGAATATATTCTGCTAAGGTCCTGTTGGGATTTGTTTTCTGTCTCTTCATGTTGCTCAGCCCACTAGCAATTTCTTTTGCGACAGTAACAAATTCATTTTCGGAAGTAGCATCTTGCTTTCTTTTGTAGGAAGCTGAAAAATAAAACAAAAAAATGCTAGCAGGATAATACTGTTAGAAAATAGAAAAGATTTTTAACTGGTGGAATGGGACCAGCTAGAATTCAAAGAAAAGTTAAACATTTTTTTTGCCAAACTATAAGCTCTGCAGATATAACATACATTATCTACTTACATTTGACAACTTTAGGGGTGTTTGGGTTACCTGAGGGTGTTGCGACTTCCTCATTATCCAATTGGGTTTGGGTAATGGATTCACTCTGGCTCTCTGTATTGCATTGGTCCTGGATATGAACTTGGTCCTGGGTATCCTGTGTGTCTTCAACCATTGGTTCAGGTGATACCAGGTGCTCATAAGTAGACCAGGCTGAGCAGGATGATGATGATCTTTCACCACTTGAAGGTCCAGATGTGTACGTTCTGTGAAAAGAATTGGTATACAAAAGTTTGAACACAAAATGAGAAACAAAATTTCAACTTACTTCCTGGGTTTGGTATACTTCCCATAGAATCGCATGCGATCAAAGTACTCCCAGGAAGATTCGGGTGCTGCTGAACCTGACTTCCAGCTCTCCCTCTTCTCCCTGGTATACTTGTCTCTCAGCGATTTCCATAGCCTCTTGCACTCTTCAGCTGTAAATTCACAATTTTTATATGCCACCAACAACAGTACAAATAAATATACTAACCATCTATTTCCAGAATACCTGAAATTTCTCTCCAGGCCTGCTCCTTCATATTATTGTTTTTGTAAAACCGATTTTGTAAGTTGTATAAATAATCGTAGTTCTGGATGAGGTCTATTAGCAGACCTGTTATATCAGTTTTTTCTGACATATTTTCAACAGAAAACAGTACAAAACGAAAAAAGTACAAAAGACACAAAACAAATCAGTTCAAAACACTCAAAACAAAGTTCAAAACAAATCAGTTCAAAACACACAAAAGAAATAAAACAAAACACAAACGAAGTCACTCTACTCAAGCCAAGCCAAATAATAAAATGGAGACTGTGACAAAAGTACAATAAACAGTTTAACAAATGACGTTTCTCACGTGATGCATAACTTTCGTTTTGATTGGTTTATATCTGAACTGCCAACTGCGAACTTAAATCTTGGTCATCTCGAACGCGGACTCAGCGTAACGAACGTGATGGAAACTGCGAACTGAACGCGAACGTAAGTGTGCGATCCCTTTAGTTCAACTTCAACTGAACTGAACTGCCAACGACGAACTGAACGCGAACGTAAAGTTTATAATTCCCACTTAAGTCCTGAAAAAACAGAATATGTTTCATCTCTTGTCACAGTGACTAAGAAAGACAAGTCGGTAAGAGTTTGTCTTGACGCGCGTTTGCTAAACAATCGCATGGATAAAGATTACATACCGCCGCCAAATGTTAATGAATTGTTATTAAATTTTAAAGGAGGTCGGGTAGTGAGCACTATAGATTTAACAGCGGCCTATTGGCAAATTCTGATTAAGCTAGAACATCGCAAGTGTAATAACTTGATTATTCGATAACTAATTAAAGTTAATAAACTTAATATTTCAATAACTAATTTATATTCAATATATTTATAAGATTGGGTAAGTACTAGGTAGGTAGCAATAATTCGACTCTGTATTCGGAACTGAATTTATTTCTAACGATATGTACAAGCTAACTTCAAGGCGACATAAAAACTTGCAGTGATACTAATTACTCAGGTGTACAGGATGTACCAAACAATTAAATATGTTACACATTCTCACCCCAAAATTGGAGAATCAACAATTGTTTACAATTTAATTCAAAAAAAATTCAATGTTATATACACCTTTTTACTATTTACAAATCTCAGAATAAAATGAACGTATGTAAATAAGCAAAAAAAATAAATAAATTTTACAATTTTCCGTTACCCATGCACACAACCCAACTAGAATACTATTTTTTTTACAGTTTCCACTTGATCACTATTTTCTTATTCAGTTCAATTAACACACTTTATTTTTTAATATCTAGTACCTATTTACAAACATACATATAGATATACAATCATCATTTTCTAGACCTTAGAAAATATCTAGGATTGTTTCCATTTTCTGTATTAGAATTGTTTTCTGAGTGAACAATACCTGGTGAAACAGTACTGTTAGTTTCAGTTTCTGCTTCCAGCGTATTTTCTGCAGTTTCTGATATAGAAGGATCGTCTTCGGTTTCATTCGCTTCGTTGTTACCCAACGAAGCGCGCAATTGATTCGAATGACGTCTTAATTCTTTACCATCTTTAGTCTTTACATTAAAAATGACTGAACCTTCTGTACCAGTTACTACTCCCTTCGTCCATGCTGGGCATTCTGGATTTCTAAAATCTCTTAAATAAACTCTTTCACCGATTGTAAAATGTTTAGTTTGCCCCCCATAATATTCTTTTTGTTTTTCCATTTTGTCCTCTACTATTTTTTTTGAGTCCGGTATCAACAAATCTAGTTTTCCTCGAATTTTTCTTTGAAACATTTTTTTAGCTGGCGTTTCACCCGTTGTACAGTGGGGAGTATTTTGATAATCGAATAAAAATTGTGTTAGAAATTCGTCAACATTTTTATTTTCCGGTAATTTTTATTACCGGTAATTTACTATCATAGTGTGCTAAAATTTTTGGTGATGCTATTTCTTTTTTTATTAACTCAAAAGCTTGATCTTGTTTTTCTCCCCAATACCATTTAGTTTTTTTTTTTAGTAATAAATGGAGTGGGTATAATTTACCACTCAAATTCTTTATAAATTTTCCATAAAAATTTACCAATCCAAGAAAAGATTTTAAACTGGTTATATCTGTAGGTTGTGGTGCCCTTAAAATAGCTTCAACCTTGTCATCAGAGGTTGATAAACCCTCTTTATTTATTGTATGCCCTAAGAAATTTATTTGTTCTTGGAAAAAGGAACATTTATTTAATTTCACCTTCAACCCACATTCTTTTAAAACGGTAAAAACAGTCATTAAATTATTTAAGTGATCTTTAGAATTTATTCCGGTAATTAAAATATCGTCCAAAAAAATGGCTACGTTTTTACAATTGCTAAAAGTACTATCAATAATCCTTTGAAAAATACCAGGACTAGAAGACACTCCGTATGGCAACCGGTTCATTTTAAATAAACCCTTGTGGGTATTTAGAGTAGTTAAATTTTTTGAAAACTCGTCCAGTTCGATTTGAGCATACGCCTGTGATAAGTCTATTTTACTGAAAAAAATTCCATTGTTCAAAGCGGCAAATAAATGTTCAATTTTTGGAATGGAATATGTATCCACATGTAAATTAGGGTTTAATGTTACTCGATAATCGCCACAAATTCTAATTTCCCCTGATTTTTTAAGCACTGGTACTATTGGAGTGGCCCAATAACTATATTCTACCGGCGTTAATATTTCATTTTTCACTAAATTATTTATTTCTTTTTCAACTTTATCTTTTAGGGCTAAAGGCAGGTTCCGTGCTTTACAAAAAACGGGTTTAACATTTTCTTTTAAATGCAACTGCGCCTTACCCCTATTAAATTTTCCCAGTCCTTCCGAAAATACTTCCGGAAATTTTGTTTTCAAAATGTAGGGTACCTCTTTTACATTTATTTCCTCGATATAATTTAAATTAAAGAGTTTATCTAGAGAGATATTTAATTTAGAAATCCATTCCCTACCTAAAATAGGTGGACCACCGTTTTTGATAACATACAGTTTTAAATTTAATGAAGTATTGTAGTAAACAACATTTACAAAAATATATCCTAACACATTAATCACACTGCCTGCGTATGATTTTAAATTTAATTGAGATTCATTTAGTTGCAAATTCTTAAAATTATTACTGTAAAATTTTTCTGAAATGGCGGATATAGGCGAACCCGAATCGCATTCCATGGAAATTATTTTATTATTTATGGAAATATCAACTTTTAATGGTTTGTCCTTTTCATGCGTTATATTATTAAAATAAGAATCTAAATATGAATCAGAGTCGCTCGACTCATTATCAATAACTACAAACTTGTTGAACTTATAAGAATTTGCATTTTTATCGGTACCTTTTTCTGCGCACTTCGTGCTGATGTGTCCTTTCTTGCCACATGTGTGACAGGTGGCGTCCTTGAAAAAACAAGTGGAAGTGACGTGGTTATTCTTTCCACAATGGCGGCATTGTAGGCTTCCTCCCTGTAGAGAACTAGAAAATGGCGTCTTGACCTTAGATTTGGACCGCTGATATTTCGTGGAAATTTTTTCCTTTCTTCTTTTTTCACAAAATGCACTGTGTTTGCACCACCCACTAACTCCGAATCTCTTTCTGCTGCTTCCATGTTAACTGCTATTTCCACAGCTTTGCAGTAGGTGAGCGTTTTTTCTTGGAACAAGCGTTGTCGGATGACTTCATTTTTTAATCCAAAAACTAATTGATCTCGTAGTTGAGTTTCCAAATTATCACCAAATTTACAGTATTTTGCTAGCTGCTTTAATGCTGCTAGATACATTGAGATTTTCTCTCCTGTTTCTTGTTTCCGCTGTCGAAATTTATAACGTTCGGTAATTTCAGATGGTGTCGGCTGTAAATGGTCTCGTAATAATTTTTGTAATTCAGCAAAGGTTTTATCTGCCGGCTTTTCTGGGCTGCACAGATCTTCCATTAATTCGTATGTCTCATCTCCTACTGCGGTGATCAGCAAAGCAGTTTTCATGTTTTCCTCAATTTTATTCACCTTGAAATACTGCTCCATACGAGTGATGTAGGAACTCCAATTTCCTTCTCCCAACTTAAAAGATTCTAATTGTTCGACGACCATTTTATTAACACAAGCACGTTTATTTTTTTGCTACCACACTACTACACTAGTTTTTTTTTTTTAATCTTCTAATTGTTTTCTGACTGCGCCAGTGTAATAACTTGATTATTCGATAACTAATTAAAGTTAATAAACTTAATATTTCAATAACTAATTTATATTCAATATATTTATAAGATTGGGTAAGTACTAGGTAGGTATCAATAATTCGACCCTGTATTCGGAACTGAATTTATTTCTAACGATATGTACAAGCTAACTTCAAGGCGACATAAAAACTTGCAGTGATACTAATTACTCAGGTGTACAGGATGTACCAAACTATTAAATATGTTACAGAACCCATACACTTTTTTCTTTACTGTGACGAGAAAAAAATTTAAAACCACGGAATCATGTTTATGTACACTGAAATAAGTACATGTACAAAAATAAATCGCCACTGAAAGGGTTGATCAGTGTGGATGACAGTGATGTGTGGATAGCAGATTCCGGTGCTAACATGCATATGACCTACAAAAAAGAATATTTCACATATCTTGAGGACCTGTCACAACCATATCATGTTCAGGTGGCCGACAATAAGGAATTAACAGCGGTAGGTAAGGGTACCATAATTATTGAAGAGAAGAAACTGAAGACGGTCGGTTTATGGAGCGCAAGTCAAGAGACGTTCTTTTCGTTCAAAATTGAAAAAAAACATCCGTTCTTCATCGGTAGTATCAACAGTAAGAACTTTCCATTTCATGTTTATAAGGAAAAATGTGAAATTCGCGATTACGCTGGAAACCTATCGTCGGAAGGTGTTTGATATAGGAACTTATTCCGCATGACTTTTAAAGTTGAAATGCCTCCCCAATGCTCCAGTGACTAGAACAGCCTTAAAACTATGGCATGGAAGAATGGCTCATGTAAATATTTGCGCAGTTCAAAATACGTGTAAGCAACTTCATCTAAAAGCAGTGGATGCTACTGATAAAAAATTCGGTACGGTCGTAAACCTCAGATCAAGCATTTAAAAGTTTTTGGGTGACAAGCGTTCCTAAATATACCGAAAGAAAAACGCGATAAATTTGACCCAAAAAGTCGGAAGGTTATATTTGTTGGTTATAAATGCGAATTAACTAATTATCGACTTTGTCTGAAAGAAACAGAACATTCACAAGGAATCTAATATGTAATGTACCACTTACTCCTGTCCACGTGAATAGAGTTCAAGATACAAGCATTACTTCTTCTGATGATTCGGTGCCAATGGAAAAGGATAACGTAATAGCTTCCTATATTAAATGGATTTATATGTTAAATATTTTAATAGATTTCAGGAACAGTTGAATTCGCTTATGAAATTCTTAGATTTGGAAAGTGGTATTGATGACTCAGTTGAGGACCCAGATTATTGCCCTTCAGTACGTTCTATGTATTGCAGTTCACACTCTTGATATAATAGTTTTATTCCAGGAAATATCAGATACCTCACCTATGTGTATTTAAACGATTGGAACACCCTCGTCCTCTCCAGATTTATCGTTCTCCGCAGATACCCCGTCCTTTCCAGACCTCTCGTCCTCTCCAGATGAAGAACAACCTCCAATTAATATAGTTCAGGATACAAAAGAACAGGAGATGCTTAATGAAACTAATCCAGGAGTATGCGAAACTTTTGTTTTATAACTTCACGATATTTTTTAGGAAATGCTTGAAATGAACCAGCGATCAGAACAAGAAGCTATCAAACAAAAGAAGAAGTTGAATGAAGTTTTTTGTTTTTTTATGAAACTCCATTCACAAATTTTCCAAGGCATTTGTTTAGGAACCACAGTATGGAATTCGATGTTAAAAAAATTTCGGCTTTACCTGCTTTAAGTAACGATGTGAAAATTTTGCTTTTCACTTTGACAAAGAAGGGTAACTATTTAATCAGTAGTAGTAATATCAAATCAGCGAGGAAAAATGAAAATGACAACAATTATTTGCCTTGCTCTCACTACTTTGGATTTTAAAGAGCAAAATATTTATGGCGACATCGTAAGCGTTGTACTGAAAACACTGGTGCCGAGAATTCTGGGAATGCACAAAGTTGAGGCCAAAACTTATTGTTGCGACATATTCGAACTAACCCAAGATTAAGAGAAATGGTTTTTCATTCTTCATTCTAGGTGCTTCATATATGTTGTCATGGTGTTTTAGGTTGAAATTTCGGCTGAAGCTGCTATTGTAGGCCACGACGCGACATAACGTATCTCGCGAGGTCCTTCTCATTAGGTGGGGGCTGATCTCTTGATTTGAGATGCTGTGATGGGACACATGTTGAGCCGTGAATATTGGTAGTTTTTTTGTTTATGATACTATATTATATATTATATTATGTAGTATAATGTAATTTCAGCTTGACAGGGTTTATATTCTGATAGGTAGTTATATGAAGCTTCTTTGGGTTTGTTCCAAAATTATATTGGTTTTGTTTCCTTCTCATCTGAGAACTTGGTGCTCATTGAGCCGCCCAGCTGGCACTATAAGACTATGGATAGGTACTATCCAAAATATAAAGATTATTCCCTACATAATAGTATCAGATTTTTGTTTAATGCGTTTCTTGCTTAATTTATTTTGAATGTTGCATATTAAATGTAACTTCATTACATCTCTCTGAGCCAACCAGCAATCCTTATTTATTGGTTATTAATTTTTGTTTACCATAAGTATATTTTTAATTTTAGATAGAAAGATGTATTTCATTCCACCCACCAAAAAAGTTTTAGAATTTTTTATTATTCTTACGAATTCAGAAACTGAAAGTTTGGAACATACAAAATCAGTTGTAGAAGAGCAGGTAATTTCTAACAAATATCAAATGATCATAAAGAAAATTACCCGCCTGCAGTGGGCAAATGGGATACAACTGCAATCTTGGGTCTTATCAGTTTATATGAAGAAAATTATGATTTGTTCAAAAGCACTACATTTAAAGATGAGAATGTTTGGAACATAATCACCAAAAAACTAAATGAACAAGGTTATTCATACACAAAAATCCTAGTTGAAAAAAAAATTTAAATACCTCAAGCAGAGGTACTTGAAAATAAAGATAATATGGGAACAAAATCAACCGGACAAAGCCTAGTGGTTTTCTATTATTTAATAAAGTTTGATGAAATATTTGGTACAAAGCCGAATGTGAAGCCATTGAGTATGCTTCTTCCTCCTTATGTTGTAAGAGTGAAAGTGCCAGTGATGAACCAGAAATAAAAAAAGGAAAACTTCAAAACTTGAACATAAAATGAACAACTGGAAAATTGATTTTGAAGAAAAAAAACAACAGAAAGAAGAAGCTAGAGAACGTCGGCACCAGGAAAGAATGTCCTCTGTGCAAAAGTCTATTGATACATATGAAAAATTGATGTCCAAATTAATTGATAAACTATAATTATATCTTCTGTATGTTCCTTGTGTTATATTATTCATTCTTTTATTTTCATTTTTTTGGGAAATTAAACCACAATGTCCTTGAATTATTTATATCATTATTTCTGTAGCGTTCCAGCTGGATAAAAACTTATGATGCTATCCTGATAACGCAGGTAATTGATTATTGGAAATTTCTCTTTCTAACATTGATAACTAGGCGACGACCCAGCACTGTAGTGGAACGCATCTCGATGCTATAATTACAGTCAAGCTATGTCGGCTTTGGTTAGTACTTGGATGGGTGACCTTCAGGGAAAACCATAGTATAGAGCCCGTACAGCCGCATATCACAGCATATCACAGCTCACAGGCATTATACCGATGAGCACGAGGTATAATGTAGATATGCCGTCTTCCAGAGGAAAACCAGTGGGTTCGCCAAAATTTCCGGTTAGGGGTAGAGTGTTCCCGGCGTCGGTGATTAGCCTAGTCGCAGAAATAGGCCGACGTTAAAAATGACGAAAAAAGAAACATTGAAAACCAAATTTGACTACACATTTATCTGCATTTAGTTGTATTAAAGCACTTTGATTCTTTGATTTTCCGTCTTTTATTATTGGGTTCTTTCAATATTATTTTTGATGAATCCCATTGAATTTGATGACCCTCTTCTCTAGCATGTTTGCAAATAGCTGACTTGAAAAATTCCCTATCTTTGATATATTTTTGTATTCGTTTATTCGCACTTTCAATGGTCTGTTTCACCTAAATAAAATTTGTTGCATTCAGCTAAACATTTATCTGCATTTAGTTATATTAAAGCACTTACTTTGATTATACGTCTTTTATTATTGGGTTCTTTCAATACTATTTTTGATGAATCCCTCTTCCCAAGCATATTTGCAAATAGATAACTTGAAGAACTTCCTATCTTTGATATATTTTTTGTGTTCGTTTATTCGCACTTCCAGTGGTCTAGATGTTACACCTGAATAAAATTTGTCGCATTCACATGATATTTGATATATGCAGTTTTTTGAAGATTGTTCTTCATATAAGTGTGTGATTATTATTCAAGTATGGGTTATTATGTTGTGTTGTTAGTTTAATTTGGATCAATAGATATTTTCTTTGACAAGCTAGAAAAAGTTTAAATTAGCAGAGTTGTAGCGGTTTTTGGGACTGTTAGGTAATGTGGACAGAAAACAATAAAACGTCGAACTGAAGTGTTATAGACTTGTTTTTTTTTTCTCTAATAGAACTCCTAGTATATTTTGGGATTTTTATATTCTACACTAAATCGATACATTACACATTTCCTGTTAAGGTATATGTTATTTTTGTTTTGTAGCATTAAATAAACAAATTTGAAAAACTTTTATTTACTTCACCTTGGGCTTTTTTTTTAAATAAAATAATAGTACACATTGATAACACTAATAACATTTACTAAAGCTAGTCCGAGAATCCAAATATTTAGACATCTTACATCTTTGGCATACATTGTGCTTCAGTTTAATTAAGGTTGTCACCTACTACCTGATAAAGCTTTTGTACTGGGGCATCCAAATTGAATCACAGACTTCATAACATTTTTATTTCATAGATGGAAAAAAATATTGAATATAGGAGTTTTGGGGATTTTTATGGGTTATTAATATATGTTATTACAAAGACAATTTAAATATTTTTTGGGTTATTTCAACTGAACGCATAATTCCAACTAAATACCTACAAAAAAAACACGTTCTACTATTTTCTTGGAATGGTAGTAGGATCAATTTCTTTGCCTTTCTTCATATAAATTCCTACAAATCAGACTTCTTTCAAGTTGTGCTGCTGCATTTCAGTCTCTGTTTGCATATCTATCCACCATTTGATATTCTAAATCTTCATTTTGTACATTTGCCCTTCCCTCTGCTACATACTCTCCAATAAATAAATCTGCATGATCCAAGCAAATGATGAAGGAAGCAGCATGCCAAAACTACTGCTGGTATAAAATCAGTTTCAACCATATCTAGATATTTCAAACGCCTGAACCTTCCAAAAAGTAAACCAAAAGCTTTTTCAATAGCCTGTCTAGTTTTGGCATGACTAATATTAAAAAGAGTTTCAGCAACTGTTAACCTTCTGTTTTCAAAGTATGGTGGAATACACCATGTTTTAAAGGGATAAGCTTCATCACCTAGTATAAAATCTTCATTGTTAAAATAACCTTCTACATTTCCCTCTTTGTTCTTATACAGTGATGGGCAAATGTGTGGAACCAAGTAAATATCTCTGGAATTATGAGAGATATCAAAATGAAATTTCAAAGGTGGATACTACAGTAGATTGTTTAATTGTTTCCATATTTTTTAACAATTTGGAACTACCGGTTTCACCGGAAGTAATGACGATTTTAAAATTTGCAATGGAACACCCTGTATATTATTTTAGTTTCTGATGAAACATTTTATACGAATACAAAAATATCGGGTTCGATATTTTCTATTTCAATACCTACCGAGATATTAACAGAAAAGTAACAAATCCATTTTAAAGAAATAGTAATAATTATCAACTGAAATTAATTGATTTTTACAACATTGAAACTCAACTAAACTAAAATCAATCATGTATTAGATGTTCCAACTAAGCACCATTTACTTATTGACAATAGGTCGATTTGTAAATTCTCTAGTAACATTAGCTATTACTTCAGGCGGAATTCTCTGGATCTCTCGAGAGTTATTCTTGCAGCTAATTCTTGCAAATTATTTGGTCTAACAACATAAACCTTAGACTTTGAATAACCCCACAAAAAACAGTCTAGTGGATTAAGGTCGTGACTTCGTGCAGGCCATTCATAAGTTCGTCTTCTTCCAATCCATCTGAAATAAAATGTCCTATCTAAATGATCTCGAACAATGCGAGCGTAATGGGGTGGTGCTCCTGCTGAAACCAGATATTATTTGGTAATTGTCCATTTATCTCCAATGCCTGGAGCGCTATTCTGTACGCGGCATTGACAGTCGTCGGTATCGATATGTTAACAACAGCCATCGGTTGCGCGACCGACGGTACTAGTATAACGCTATTCTGTAGCGCTATTCTGTAACACGTTTCCGAGAGAAATCGGTATCGGTAAGACTCAGTTATCGGTAAGTCGCATGTGCGGCATTCTGTATACCTTTTCACCGACCGATATCGCGAATTCGAGTCGATGAGGATCGGTATGTCTACCGTGATCTCATGAACACCACGGTAACCGTTATCGATTTTCGTTGGAAAGAAAATTTTTACTATTTGTTGATGTTTGGTTGAAATTGCGGATTATTTAAGTGAATTTTCAATATTTGAAGAGTAACTATATGCCTAATCTAGTGTTTTGAGGTAAACATTGGTGTATTTATCTCTTAAGCGATTACATTAAAAAGGCATTTTCATATACTAGAAAAAGATAAATGTGACAAAATAGTTATATTAGAACCTTTCCAACCTCTCACCTTTCTCAGAATTATGCTATTGTAAGATAATAATAGTTATTTTTATTAATTCTTGACAGAATGGCTGCTCATCTTGGTTATCTATGGACTTGAGTTAAAAGAAGAGCATGGAGAAAGGAAGACAATCCTTATGACTTAAATGACGATGTTTAAGTTCTTAATGTTAATAAACATGAATTGTGCCGTTCATGCTAACAGATAAAATATAAATGTCACTGTCACTATCAAAAATATAACCTCTTATCTTGTTTGTTTACAAATTTGAGTTTCCCTCATCGCTCATTGGCTAAATGTACCGAATCGAGTGACGTTACTTTTATGCCGATAATTTTTGGTTGCAATTCCGAGCGTTGGAAACCGTGGCATACAGAATAGCGTTATATTAGTACCGTCGGCCGCGCAACCGATGGCTACCGATACCGACGACTGTCAATTCCGGTATAAAAGTAACGTCACTCCATTCGGTACATTTGGCCAATGAGCGATGAGGGAAATTCAAATTTGTAAACAAACAAAAATGAACGTTGAAGATAAGAGGTTATATTTTTGATAGTGACAGTGACATATATTTTATCTGTTAGCATGAACGACACAGTTTATGTTTATTAACATTAAGAACTTAAAAATCGTCATCCAAGTCATAAGGATTGTCTTCCTTTCTCCATGCTCTTCTTTCAACTCAAGTCCATAGATAACCAAGATGAGCAGCCATTCTGTTAAGAATTAATAAAAATTATTATCTTACAATAGCCTAATTCTGAGAAAGGTGAGAAGTTGGGAAGGTTCTAATATAAATATTTTGTCACATTTATATTTTTCTAGTATATGAAAATGCCTTCGACAACGCTTACCGAGGTGTTCATGAGATCACGGTAGACATACCGATCCTTATCGACTCAAATTCGCGATATCGGTCGGTGAAAAGGTACATAGAATGCCGCACTTGCGACTTACCGACGGCTGTCGATAACTGAGTCTTACCGATACCGATTTCTCTCGGAAACGTGTTACAGAATAGCGCTCCTGAATCACTAATGTCTCTAAGAGCTGTGAATACCTATCTCCTATCTACCATCAAATGTTACATTTCCTTAGAAACTTTTCTGTTAATATCTCGGTAGGTATTGAGAAAAAATATATCGAACCTGATGTTTCTGTATTTGTAATAAAATTTTTCATCAGAAACTAAAATAATATACAGGGTGTTCCATTGCAAATTTTAAAATCCACATTACTCCCGGTAAAACCGGAAGTTGAAAATTGTTGAAAAATATAAAAACAAATAGGCAATCTACTGTAGTATCCACCTTCCAAATTTCATTTTAATATCTTCAATAATTCCAGAGATATTTACTTGGTTCCACACATTTGCCTATCACTGTATAGTGTATATGTATGATTGGCTGAATATTCTGCGATCACTAACTGAACCTGAATACCCAATAAATGAGTCAGTAAATTTCAGGCTTGGATCTGCAATGCATTGCGAAGTATATGCATAAAAATATGTTTTTATATGTTACATCAACAGCTCTAATCACATTTTGAAGGGCAGCAAATGATCGAAATTCTCATTATGATGTTAAAATTTCCAGTGGAGATATTAAAAGCTTTGGGGACGTAAATAATTCTTTTATTTCTTTTTTTTAAGTAAATAAAGCATTCATATGCTGACTTGCCGTTGAAAATATAACATTTACCAATCACCTGGTGGATTTATCCTGCCTGGGTAAGAGTTTCATGAACAGGAAATCTGCTCGCTTTCAACAGACTAAGATAACGTATTTCTTATTTCTACCTCTTGGCCCTGAGATTGAGGAGGTAGCGACATAATACTAGTGGTGCAAGTGTTCAGTTAAAAGGACAATAATTACTCTAACTATATATACTTATTTCATATTGATAAAAACAAACATCAACAAAGGTTAGTGGATGAAAAATCCGTAAATCAAAGAAAAAATAAACTTGACTCTCCAAAATAAAACATAAAAAGTCATTGGAAATATCTAAGCACCTAAACTACAATATTTCATTTATCTGTGCCTATTTAATGATCTTGATTGAATTGAAATCTTATTGGAAAATAAAAATTGAAGAACGTGTCACGGAACAAACGGTAAGAACTTCAGTTCCTTTCAAGCAATAATATTTTTTTAATCAATAAATAAATACACATATATTAATTTAAGCAAAATTTGTTTTTTATCATTTTTAAGGGGATGCCCAGTACGATAATTGTTTTCCAGAATCGGTACTATTTTCTGGAATAGAACTTGAAAAGCCTCAGGCGTCATTCTGAAATTCATTGAAAGAATACCTGGGAATAACTTCTTCAAAGTAATCTGTACATCTTGGATTTTTTTTTTCCGCGGCTACAACTTTGACTCAGCTTCTAATATTAGAGTGATTTCCATTTCATTTTCTGACTCGCTAACCCAGTGTAAGCGCAATCAATGCTACACGTTTTTTATCCATATTATCTTATACCACAACACAATTGTGTGATCTTATACTGAACAATAATATTTAAAAAAGTATGGTTATCGTAAACAACCACAGAAAGGCAAATCCGTTCGAGAACTCATTCGATGGAGTGTCGCACTACGATCGCCCTCTACCCCCACCAATCAAGTGCACCAATGTGACGTTATCGAACTCACCTCTGGGCGTCTATTCACTAAGAAGTGAGATCTCCTAGGAGAAAAACTTCTATAAAGTGCGCATGCGCGCTCTCTCGAAATTACAAAAACCGTATTTTCTAAGCCCAAGAAAGAGCTCACAAACTCCTATGCGTCTATTCTACTGGGTAAATTCAAGAGAACGTGGAGAGGACATGCACATTGCACAATGCACATCAACGAGCTGTCAAAACATATTTACCTAACTTCACTTATGTCTTTTGTTATTGTTATCGTTGTGTTTATGGTATTCTCGTTATTTCTTGTGAGTATGTTCTGGAAAATTATTAAATCATGGAAGATTTGGACAAAGTTATTATTTGGAATATGCTGAATAATGACTTGGAAGAAGCGGAAGAGGAGGCAGTTGCCGCTGAAAATTTTGAACGGTTACATTTCAATAGGCAAAATTCTTTAGAGGTTATGACGGATCTTATGTTTATCCAGCATTTTCGTTTAAACAAAAGCTATTTTTTGGCGTTGAACCGTATTCAATGATGTTTTAAAAACATATTCAATTTTACGTCATAGATATGACGATGGCGAAAACAAAATATTTTTAAAACAATGTCGTTTGTCATTTGCCATTGAGCAAGGAGCGAAGTAACGGTCGATACCACCGATATTTTGAAAGTTTTTGTTACAGATCAATATTATTTGTTCCATTTATGATTTGTTTGGGTTGATTGAGTTGATTCAAATTTAAAATAAATTGCATAATATTAGCACTCATTAACGATATTCACTATGAGCAGGATCTCCAAAGATATATAATCTACAGGGTGTTTCATTGGGAAATGGGCATACGGTAAGGGTAGGTAGAGGTCGCCTAGGTGGTTCTAAAAAAACCCCATATGATGGGTCTAGCGCACTGTAAGGTACTCAGCTTATGTCCTGAAGTTGAAGTAAAGCTGTCGGAGTGGAAGTAGAAATGTCTTGGAGTTGAAGTATAGTTGTCGGTGTGGAAGTAGACATGTCTTGGAGTTGAAGTATAGCTGTCGGAGTGGAAGTAGAGATGTCTGGAAGTTGAAGTATAGATGTCTTGTGATGTAACGGAATCTAGTAGTATGCGGTATTTTTGCAGGGGCAACCGGACAGGGGTATCCTGGGAGTAACAATATTTTTGCAGGGGTATCCTGGCAGCTGTGCTTACCACAGCAATTTAAGGTAAAACAATTAAATTTAAGAGACGGTACGAAGAAACGTCCTTGCTGCTCAAGGGTCGGTAACGAAAAAGAAGTAAAATCGAGAATGAGAATCGAGCGTTGACATCACATGTCAATTGTCGTAACGATCAACGATAAGAGAAATTTAGATCACAGAACTATATTGGAAGTGGTTACTATGACGGCAAGCGGTAAAATCGAAATTATTTCGTCAAATCGGAACAGGTCGATAGACATGTTACAGTGATTGGAGCAATAGATAGTTGCAATATCAAGTTCAAGTGTCCAACCGGTCAGCAGGAAAGCTACATCGATAAGAATAGAAACCACTCAATTAAACTTCAGTAAATAGTTACTGTTTACAAAATTATGGTTGGATTTCCTGGTTCTGCACATGATAGCAGGGTAAGATATATTTTGTAAACTATTAGTAAAGAGGGAATGTTAAATGTAAAGTTAAATGTAAAGTTCATCCATACCTCAAATGTGGTTAGTGTTTGTAATACTTGTTTGCTGGTTACTAAAATGATACACATGAAACTGTGGACTGTATTTCCACGTCCCTTTTTGTTAAGAATTGAAAAAGGACCAGCATAGTCAATCCCAGTAACGTGAAATGGAAGTTGTGGCGTAATTCGTTCATTCGGCAAATTGGACATTGGGGCTGAAAATGGAACTGGGTTGAATTTAACGCAAGTAAGACAATTTTTCACTGTTCGTTTAGCTAAAATGCGCCCTCCTATATACCAATAAAATTAATTGTCCAACAGATGCTAATAGCAACTGAGGACCTGGATGTAATAATTGTTTATGTTTGTGTTCGAAAATTATCTTTGTAAAATGATGTGAGGAAGACAATAAAATTGGGTGCCTAGTACTGAACGGTAAATATGTGTGTCCTCCCACTCTTATAGTTCCCTGTCCATCTAGAAAAGGAGCTAATGATGAAAGTTTGTGTTTGTTAGGAAGTGTCTTGCTTTCTTAAAGAGCTTTCAATAATTCGGAAAATGACTCTGCTTGAACTTGTTGTACCAGTATTTTCAAGGAATTTTCTAGTTCAGTAACGGTTAAAACGCCAGTTGCTCTGTTCGTTTTACCTTTCAGATTACTATAAAAACGTAAACTCGTTGTAATTTAATTTAAGTAGAAAACCTTGTAATTAAATCTGATGCAAATAGTGAAACTACATGGGTTTCACTAAGGGTTTCTTTTTCAACTCAAGTAACTCCGATTTCTTGATAATAAAATTTTCACTTGGCCACTGTGATGAAGGCAATTGTAGAAAATCTGGGCCTTGCCACCATATGCTATTAAGAATTAACTTATCCGGTAACATACCTCTTGAGGCTACATCTGCCGGATTACTTGAACTATTTACATACTTCCAGTCAGCGACGGTTGAAAGTGATTGAATCTTGGACACTCGGTTTGCGACGAAAATTTGTAAATCACAGGGTTCAGTGTATATCCAACTTAAAGCAACTTGTGAACCGGACCACAAATGGATAGGAATATCAATTTTAAGTGCATTGATTACATGTCTGGTTAATTGAGCACCCAAAAGACAGGCACACAATTCTAGTTTAGGAATAGTTATAGCCTTTATGGGTGATACTCTAGATTTTGAACGAAGTATGCATCTTGCGATGCATCACAGAAGCAATGAATGTCTACCACTTTTTCTGAGGACACATTGCGGGAAATTGACAATTGATTAAAACTATCAAGGCTAGTTAAAAATTGCAGCCAATTCTTTTGAATATCTGGGGGAACTGGAGCATCCCAAGAAATGTGAAGAGACCAAAGTTTCTTGATAAGTATTTTGGCTAAAATAATAGATGGACTCAAAAGTCTTGAAGGGTCGTAAATGTTAGCAATAGTGGATAAAATGGATCGTTTTGTATAAGAAGTTTGGCAAAAAAATTGTTAAATCGTGTATTTCAATGTATCCGATCGATTATCCCATTATCCCATTGAATCCCTAACGTTTTACTAGACTCTTGATTTCCAATATTTAAAATAGAATTGGAAATATCAGATTGTGCAAAGTCGACAATCACTTGCTTGTGGTTAGAAGCCCATTTGCGTAAATTGAAATGTGCAGACTTCAATATATTGAAAATTGTCTTACACCGTACTTGCAACTCTTCCAAATCGTTAGAGCCAGTTAACAAATCGTCTACGTACATATCTGACAAAATTGTCTCCGAGGCTTCTGGAAATTCGGATATGTGTTGTGTTGCTAACGTCCGAATGCAGTTAATTGTTAAATATGGTGCCGAGCGTGTACCATACGTAACTGTATTTAATTGGTAAATACTAAAATCTTCGTTTGAGTTTTATCCTTGAAGTTTGAGTTTCGGACTTACGCGTTTCTTGAAGGAAGCTTTCAAAAGAGGTTTGCCATTCCTGAGGGAGATGTTTGAGAACCGCCTGGGGATTTAGGGGGAATATTCCACTTGCTTCAAACCCAGCTTTCAAATTTTTTCAGAATTGGGGCTTGAAATATCCGACGCCTGTTTCAATTTGCGCGGAAACTTGTCTTTTGGAATAGGACCACGATATTTGTCTTCGTAGTCGTTCAGCACTTTTCTCCATGCCGCTTTCAAAGGACTGAAATATGTCAAGTCGAGAGGTTGACATAGATAAGTGCTGTTTGGTGGCAGTAAGATAAACCTCATATCATTTTTCATACACTCCTCAAGCACTCGTATGGATATATGACTTACAAGTTTATCTCCAATGATGGCTTTAGGACCATCTCCTAATCTCTTGAAACGGGAAGAGCAATACTCAGAAACCAGTCCTCAAATAGCGGCCCCTCAAACCAGCCAGATTTGAACCTGTTGTATCTTGCGTTTGTCGGTTCGCCTTCCATCCATGAATGATATAGAATTGAAGTTGATTTGTACACAATATACACAGGGAGGGTATGTCCACTGGCAGTGCTCGCAAACATCACGGTGTAACAAGATTTTGAAGTGTCTCTAATTTGTTCCGGGCGCTTGCAGGTTCTACGAACAATGACCTTATTTTTTCCGCAATTGTCTTGCATGCTCGTCTCGTCGTAATTTAGGAGAGCCTGTGGAGGAACGTCTGCAATCGATTCTTGAAGTTCTCTAAAATACTCGTTCAGTAATTCTGGAGTTAAAGATGCCCGAGTTCGTTTTATGTTGTGACAAAATCTTACTTTCAAATCATCTTTTTGCCTTTTTAAAAAGCTTCTAACCCATTTATTTCCTGGTTTGTTCTGAAAAAAAACGTTTCTCCCTTATCCCCTTCGAATCAAGGCCTCTTTTAATTATAATCTTCAAGTCCGATTTGGTCAGAGGAAATCCCCATTTGGCAGCCAGTGTCAAACAGTCAACAACCTTTTTCTCTTCATCCTTCGATAGCACAGGTGGACGTCCAAATTTTTTAGTTTGTTTGTTGATGCACCATCGGGCTAACGTGCTTTTTGGTATGCCATATTTGTCTTCTCCTTGTCTATATGTTAAATTATTTTCTTTGATACCTTTGACAGCTTTATCAAGGAGGTCTTCGGAGAATGCGTGGTACAATTTTCTCTTTGCCGCATTACTCATGATGGAAGTCTCCTTCAGTCTGAAATAAAAAATAAAAACACTTTTTATATGTTATTCTCGTAATTAAATTGTGTTGTCCAAACTTGGGACACCTGTCCCAAGTTTGGACACATATCCGAATTTCCAGAAGCCTCGGAGACAATTTTGTCAGATATGTACGTAGACGATTTGTTAACTGGCTCTAACGATTTGGAAGAGTTGCAAGTACGGTGTAAGACAATTTTCAATATATTGAAGTCTGCACATTTCAATTTACGCAAATGGGCTTCTAACCACAAGCAAGTGATTGTCGACTTTGCACAATCTGATATTTCCAATTCTATTTTAAATATTGGAAATCAAGAGTCTAGTAAAACGTTAGGAAACTTGTACTGTTTTGATTAAAAAAATAAAATACCGAAAACGGCAACACTAACGAGGGAAAAAAGTGCTTAGTCGGTTAAAGCAATTGATAACCTAAGACTTTATCATGATAAGGAGCTTCTACATAACTTGACGTGAAACATACAGACAACTCTTTCCAAGCAAAATAAGGTAAAATCTCACTTACCGTAGTGAAACAAGCCGATCAGCGACCTGCCGTGCGTCCACACCTGTTCACAATACAGAGCACACTACTAAGTTGGCGGGAACGCGGTCGGGTATGGTTTAGGTGCGATGTTGCGTTTTTTGCAAATTTCCATTTTAGGTATATTTTCGTCCCAAGTTATGACAAAGTCCCAAGTATGGCACAATGACTGTATATATTTACTGAATTCTGCTGTAGAGGTTTGAGCACATGCAGGAATTGAATATGTCCTAGGTGGAGAAACTGCCACTGTAGATGTATTTGCATCTGAAGCTGTTACTGAGAGAATACGTGGTGGAGTCACAGCTGAGATCCTAGAATGCGCTTGGGAAAACTTGGGAGATATTTGACTTTTTTCTATAGTCAAGAAAACATATTCGTATTCTGTGTAAATATTAATTTATTAAATTAGCAGAGCGCTTTCGGCTATTAAGCCATCTTCAGTGCTTACTCGTCACACACGTGTTCATCTAACTTCCGTTGAACACGTGTTCGGAGTTCATTTTTTAAATAATTTCAACAGGAAAATTTTCAATAATGTTTAAAATCTAGATTCAACAAACCCTAAACAGGGGATCATTTTAATTTTAATTTAATGTAATTTCAATTCATGACGTCAATGTTTTGTCCAAGTTTCTTGTATTACCTGACGAGTAAGCACTGAAGATGGCTTAATAGCCGAAAGCGCTCTGCTAATTTAATAAATTAATATTTACACAGAATACGAATATGTTTTCTTGACTTTCGAGTCATGTGTACTCAGCTATAAAGTATTCACCTTTTTTCTATAGCACCTGAAGTATGAATTCATTTGAGTGACAAGAATGATGAAAACATATTGTTAATGAAGTGGACAAAAATTTACTTTCAATCATGGCAACTGATACTATTACTCAAAATAGGTATATTTCAAGTATTCTAAATAGGTTTTCATAAAAAATCCCATGGCTTCAATGTTACTTGTATGATATTTTAGAGCTATAATTTACCTGACAACTTTTTAATCCGTATTTGTGGTGGTCTGGAATATTTACTTTCCACATCACTATCACTATCTTCTAAAATTCTTTTAGTCCTTTTAGGCCCACTATCTGCATTGTCATCTGTGTCATTTATATCACTGGAAAATTGTGCCTCCTTTTCTTTTCGGAAAGCTTTGTCCAAGTCATCTACATAATGTAAATTGTGTTACTTAAAGGGGTTAGAAGCTCTGGACATTGTGCAGAACAAGTATTTCTAGATATTGACAAACATCTCTATACCTCTACATTCTTTACAATGCCAACATTAGTAGGTATTAGGACAAAATCGAGAAGTATCTTTTCTGCACAATTACCCTTAGCAATTAGCTGAGAGTACAAAAATTATTATAATGCATCCCTGAATTTAGTCAGCTCACTTTTAAAATATAATGAGAACAAACAAAAAGAATTGAAATCTCAAGATAATTCCAAAATTTAAGTGAATAAATGAGTAAACATACAAATTACAAATGAATAGATCTTATATTTTATTATGTTAGTGGTTGATGGTTGAAGTACACAAACTCATAACACTATATAATGTAAAATGCACTTACCGATTTGAAAAAATATTTTTTTAACTCCGTATAGTCTCCACTTTTCGCAGTCAACCTCGTCATGCTCAACTAAAGCACGCCGAAAAATCTTGGTGTCTTTCAATGGCGGCCGATACACTGTAACGTGTTTTCCTGTACACGTGGTCTTCTACCACTCGAACACGTCACTATGGACACCCTTAGCTGAAAATCTTTCGACGGAATGCTCGGGCGCCAGATTTTTTACGTGGTTTGCTCCACGGCCCCTTGACCCTTAGTGTCAAGAGTTCCAGATAGCCTCAGATGGAGGTTACGGAAAATTCCAGGGGTCTTGTTGAATACAGATGTTTTAAATATCAGTGGTTTAATTAATATTTACGGTTAAAAACGAATTTAACTTTAATTCTCTAGTTCATTAATACTTGGTAGTCCTTTTATTCCTAAATCTACAGAGATAAGCAAAGTTCGGGAAACCCTTTAGATGCAAAGAAGACACGGAAAGCTACTTGAATGCGATTATAATAAAATATATTATCCAAGGAAAGGTGATAGAGCGTTTAAATCTGCCAGGTAATCGAACAAGTTGTGGCTAAGCCTCTTCCAAGTTCAAGAAACCCTTCGGATTCAAGGGAGACACGGGAAATTACTAAAAAAAAATATTTGAACACGAAACGAACGTTTAAATCTGCCAGGTAATCGAACAAGTTGTGGCTAAGCCTCTTCCAAGTTCAAGTAACCCTTTGGATTCAATGGAGACACGGGTAGTTACTGACACAAATACTTTGATCACGGAATGGATGTTTAAATCTGCCGGGTAATCGAACAAGTTGTGGCTAAGCCTCTTCCAAGTTCAAGAAACCCTTCGGATTCAACGGAGACACGGGAAGGTACTAATAAAAAATATCTAACTACGAAGTGAACGCTCAAATCTGCCAGGTAATTGAACAAGTTGTGGCTAAGCCTCTTCCGAGTTCAAGAAACCCTTCGGATTTAACGGAGTTATTAAACAGAAACTATTGAAAACTACTAACTCGGAAATAAAATTCAAGAGTAAAAAAATAACCTATTATTGACACACCAGAGTAGAAATAAAATTAAAATATCACAATATTGAACAGTATCAATTAAATATAAATGTCCTGTAATTGAAAATAAATGTTCTGTTAAGAAAAGACATAAAATCGTACCCTCAATCGAGAGCCGGCGAATATCCAAACCAAAAAAAATATCTATCACTCTTCAGCAATAAATAAAAAACAATTTTTCTAGAACAAATCAACATTTATTAAAAAAAACTAAAACGAGTTTCTACTCGACAACGATTAATTCAAATGTCGGAAAAACAAAGAAAATCAAATTTCAATATTAAAATCTAATTCTTATATTGGAAGCAAATTGTCTTTAAACAAATTACAATATTTCAAAAATGCCGGTTATACTCAAAAAGAATTTCCAAAGTAAAAGTTTTCACAAAAAATTACAAAATATAAACCGGTACGGAAAAAAATCAAACTATTTCAAAAGTACTGAATACGGAGGTACGGAAATTATTGAGTATAGGTACTGTGATTATTAAAAATATTTTACCTTCTTAAATCGGCTTCGGTATGCACCACTTACTAATAGAATTGTCTTTTCAAACAATAAAAAAAATTTTCAAACCCTAAAATAAATAATAACGGAGGTCCAGTGGTCTCAGCGTCTGGAACGGCTTGATGGATGTTGATCACACGGGCACTCCCGGGACATCTGGCCGAGTCGTCCACAACGGGAGCAAAACAGGATGGAGGGTCGGTGGCAGCTCTCTCGGCGGTGACCTGAGGCTCCGCATCTCCAACAGAGGTCATCGGTTAGGGGGATGAACGCCTTTGACGGACGGTGGTACAACATACCTTCCATGGTCCGTATCATCGCTGGAATGTTCCCCGAACCCCATATTCTCCATCACTCGCTGGCTGGGATTAACGGTGGCGGTAACGTACGGTCATCCATCCAACGAAAAGAAACACAACATTTCACTGATTGGCAGGTTTTAAATCTTTTACATGTATACGATTACACCGTTTTCCGTTTTCGTCTCGCAAATCATATACAACGGGTGAAATGATACGTACGACTTCGTACGGCCCGGAATACTTCGGAGCGAGTATCGCGGCGATGTGATCAACGGCAGAGGATAACGTATGTTCCTTTTTCATCACTTTATCGCCTATGGTACATTTTCAGTCACGGCGGCGCAGATTATAGTTACGACTTTGACTGGTAAATGCCCTGGACAGGTTTAGACGGACTAAATCGAAACATTCCTGTAGTTTCTCTACTCGCAAGGAATGTGACTTCGGATCTTCTTTGGTAGGGTCGTCTACTCCGGCATCTTCTTCCGGACTTCCCTCGGTATTCTTTTCAGCATCTCTTCGGAAAGATTTCGGTGTCTCTGGTTCTCTACCAAAATTTAGGAAGGCAGGCGTGAATCCAGTCGAGTCGTGTCTTGAGTTATTCATTGTAAACTTCAAGTCAGGCAATCTTACATCCCAGTCTCGGTGATCCGCTTCGCAGTATTGCGCAATCATTGTCTTCGGGGTGGGGTTGGCTCGTTCTACTGGATTTGCTTGCGGTGTATACGGTGGCGTAAAACGGTGTCGGATTCCTAATCCACTCAGCATGTCCTTGAAAAGTTTACTGTCATACTGAGTTCCATTGTCGGTCAGCACGGTACGGGGGCAACCAAATATTGTCAAAACTTCTTCGTAGAAGGCAGTAGTTATGCCACTTGCAGTAGCATTTCTTAACAGTTTACACTGTACCCATTTAGTGAATCGGTCTTGGAACATAATTATATAACAGTGCCCTTTCTTACTTCTGGGTAACTGTCCAATGATAGCGGAGCTAACGGTTTGCCATGGTTGTCGGTCTGCTGATAGCTGCATCTTGCCTGGGAGCTTCTGTTGCGACGGTTTGTACTTTTGACATTGCAGGCATTTCCTCACGTATTTGGTGATGTCCCTAAACATTCCTGGCCAATAGTACAGTTTCGCAATCCGGGTGATGGTTTTTGCGATCCCTAGGTGTCCAGCGTTTGGCGCATCATGGTTTTCCTGCAGGACTCGTGTTCGGTCGGGTTTGGCTACGCACAGTTTCCAAGGATCGGACATTTCTGGCTCTCGGAAATCATTTATGTTCCAGAAATGACAGTATAGGCGGTCTTCTTTAATGTAGTAGTCCGGTAACTTCTCTGGGTCCTTCAGGACTTCTTCCTTCCTGTTCCGGTACCACGAACATTCGGCAGCTACGTTGGTCATACAAAGTGCAGACGGCGGATCGGTCTTGGCGGTCAATTGTAGCGGGTTACTTGACAAAGCATCAGCCACACGATTTAGAGCACCTTTACGGTACTGTATATCAAAATCATACTGTTGTAGAAAAATACTCTACCTAGCTAAACGTCCAGACGGACTAGTTATGGAATGTAACCACCTAAGAGATTGATGATCGGTAACAACCGTGAAATGGTAGCCCTCTAAATAAGGACGCATCTTTTCAATCCCCCAAACAATGGCAAGACATTCTTTCTCGGTGACGGAGTAGTTTTTCTCGGTAGGACTCAGGGTGCGACTAGCATACGCTACCACGTGTTCATGACCATCCTTTTGCTGGGTAAGGGCTATTCCCAAACCATATTCTGAGGCATCGGTCTGCAGAGTGAACGGTACGGTAAAATCAGGACAACTTAAGACGGGTGATTTAGACAGACAGGTTTTAATAAGAGCAAAAGCAGATTTTTGTTCTTCGGCCCACTTCCATCGCTGAGACTTACGGAACAATTTCGTCAGCGGAGCAACCTTTTGAGAAAACGATGGCACAAACCTTCGGTACCAAGATGCAACTCCTAAAAACCTTCTCAGTTCTCGAATATTCCTCGGGGCTGCAAATTTCATCATACTCGTGACCTACCACTATCCAACTTAACCGCGTTGAAATTAGAACTGGTAAATTTTTTCCCAATCTAATAATACCGTCAAGTAACAATTCATAATAAAAGTCCGCGCCAATTAAAATGTCAATGGAAGAAGGTGAGAAATACGTCTCATCAGCCTGTTTAACCTGAGACGGAAGCTTAATTTTTTCATAAAATTTGCGGGAGGGATGAAGTAATATTTTCCAAAACTGAACATGAGAGTTTGATTTTAAATTTATCAATTTCCGAGTGAGCTACTAAATTGACCAACTATTTGACATGGTTGAACTAATGCCAATTCCCGATATACTCAATTTGCTGTCATAAGTAGTATTACCTAAATTTCTTACGAGTTTTGAGGTTATAAAGGAGTGCTGACTTCCAGGATCTAAAATTGCCTTCATTTTAACTTTGAGTCCCTCAGAGCTATACATAAATACCTGAGCCGTTCCTAATAGCACGTGAGAATTTGTTTTATTAACAGAAAGAACATTCAAAGTTTGAGAAATTTGCTCCTGTGGATGAGAGGTCGTTTCGCGGTTAGAAACGTTGGGTACACTTCCACTTTGATTGAAAGCTCTTGTTTCTGGCCGAGAAAAATTTGTATTACTTTGTTGCGTTATATGTTTTGATTTATTTTTATTTAGGCCACGTTGTGTGACAGAATTTGTGAATTTATTATCGTGTAAAATCGTGTGATGATTTTTGTTACACACAGAACAAAGAAACTTGCTGGCGCAACTTGAAGTTGGGTGTTTACCGAAACAAGTTACGCAAAGTTGTTTTGATTTTATGAAATTATATTATTCAGAGTGAGGAAGTGCTCGAAACCTTTCGCACGAATATATTTTGTGTGTGCCATGACAAAAGATGCATTGGCCTTGATTTTGTACGAGCGAGTTTAAATTCGTTGAAACTTCCGTGGTTAGAGAAACTTTTTGAAGTTTTTTATTTGTGGCGCTAGAGCCATCTAGAGATTTAAGATTTTCCAGTCCAATGCATCTGTCATCTATACTGCCCAGAAACTCATTTGGTAATGTGAATTGTCTCTTTCGAACTCAAAATTTCGTTTAGTTGCCTAATCTAATTTACGTTCCAGTAAATCAAGAACATGTCTACCATTTGTTCCGAAGTTAAATTTAAATTTTCAAGTGCTTAAATTTTTTATTGACATTCGTGTGGAAATCTCTCAATTGTTCGGCTGTACCTTTTGTGATAGGGTTAATGTCCAAAATGCCCGAAATTAATGAATTGGCTAGGACGTGTTTGTTGTCGTAGCGTTTTTTCAAAATATCCAGTGCAACTTGGAAATTTTGATGTGAAACTAAAATGTTCTGTATTAATTTTAATGGCTCGTCTCTCAAAAATGACTAAGTAAACAAATTTCTGAACTTTGATTATTTAAAATTATTGCTTCGAATAACTGAAAAAATGAAACCCATTCTGTTGGGTTGCCAGAAAAAATTGGGATTTTTATTTAACAATTCTATTAATTAGTCTGTTAAATGCAAACCGGCGATAATGAGGCTTTATGCACCTTAATTTAATTATTAAAATTTTAAATCTTTGAACAACACTACAGCGCTTCAGAAAAATAAACAGTTTTTTGTGGTATAAGAGAATGAAAAAATGTTCAAGACACGAACTGGAAAAGTTGGAAGGTTGTCTCCTATATAGGGTGTTGTGAGAGACTGAAAAAGCAGGTGCTCTCTTGGACTGTTACGAAGCTCGACTTGTTGGGTGACGCCGGTCAGGCAGGCGCCGGGGAGGTATTTTTCAAAATGTATAACCCAAATATATACAGGGGTGCGCATAAAATAAATAAATAAGTAAAAATTAATAAATATAAAGTTTAAAGTAAATGAAAAATTAAATTAGGATTGTTCAAATCAAATTTGAACATACTGCCCCGCGTTGAAAGGCTCCGGCTTTCAAATGCAGAGCAAAACAAAAATGAACTTAAAGATTTTCATTATCGGTTTCTTTCATTTGAGGGGTCGATATGCTGTCCTCAAATGGTATCGGACACACCTTGGTCATTGGTCGCATATACTCTCCCGAAGAGGTCTTGAGCTTGATTACCCGAACTTTGTTGTCCGGACCAGAAAAAATTTCTAAGATTCTGGCTAAAGGCCATTGAAACGGTTCCATGTTGTCCTCCTTTAGAATAACTAAGTCGTTCACATCTCACTTCCTCTCTTCTTCTTTTTCATCTAAAACTTACAGACTAGCCAACTTATATACAATAATCTGCTAAAGGCAGTTTCTCACGAACCTGAATAGGTCGCTGATTATTTCATTTCAACGCACCCTTCGAATCTGTGACCTATTTAGATATTATAGTTTTGACATTATTTGATTCTTAAATTTGTCAAAAATATTTTTGACTATATATTCTTTGATATATTCTGTTGTTTCACTTTTGAATTCTAAAAGATATATTTCACTATAATGTGTGTAATCATCTGTTATTGTCAAAATATATTTTTTATTGTCCCATGTTGGTGGATCTATAGGACCGCATAAGTCAGTATGAATGTATTTCCAGAGGTTTTTGTGCTCTGGTTCTTTCAGTATTAAAAGGAAGTCTCGTCTGTTTCCCCTTCATGCATATGTCACATGGGATCTCGAGTAAATCACAATCTTTTGTTACCATTTTGCCATCAATCAGTTTTTTCATACTTTTTAGGTTAATATGCCCTAGTTTTTTATGCCAATTTTGAACTTTTACTTGTTTTGTTTCGGTCAAATAAATTTCTTCGTTGTTGAGATTGTCTTGTTCAAAATTACTCATATATAAACCATTCCCATTTTTTTTTGCCTTCTAATATTTTTGATTCATTTTTCATAACATAAACTTTATCTTCTTTAAAAATGACTTCTCCTTTATTTTCTGTTATTGCGGAAACAGATAATAGATTTTTGCTTAGTTCTGGTACATACAAGACTTCATTTAACCTTCATGTGACTGAATAGGTACCCGGGTACCTATTCAGATTTTAGATATAAATACTTTTTTTGTTTAAATTCTGTGATGCCTTTTGGTCAATATAATAATATTTAAATAACAGAATTAAATTCCATTGAACCAATTTCACTAAATCATAAAACAGCACACGAAGCAAGGTCTCACGTTTATGATTCAAGATCAAAGCGTGAAATAAACATAAACAATATTACTTATATTTACTTACGGTGAACTTGAAGAGTAGATATAAAATATACAATCGAAAGTATCGTGGTAACATTAATTAATTAACTCATTCATTCATTCAGTTCGTTATAAGATCGTTATTAGATTATTAGTAGATTAAATGCGTTAGTAACATTATAAGTATTAGTATTAAATCATCAGTAATTAGTATAAGTATTGGGATAATGTTTCATAGTGAGTTTAAGTAATAAACATCCCAGTCCTACAAGTAGTTGTTTGATTACTATAAGACGACCCTTCGAGTGACCAGAAACACCATCAGTTGAGAGGCCAATTACCACCACATTACCTGGCTACTCTACCCATAAGCAACATATATTACGTGGCGATCCTGCAAACAATTGGAATTCTGTGAAACATGGGTGGTACAGAGTCAAAACAAGCAGTTCAAGAAAATGGTGTGGTCAACAGTAATTTCATAGTCCAAGAAGAGGAAATGAAAGCAGATCTGGAGGTAAAGACCCTTATCTACATCATTGTGGTTGTTTTGGTACTACATTTCGTATGGTCCGTATACAAAACGTACAGAAGACAGATGAAGAGGGAGATAAGAAGAAATCTACAGCAAAGCACGCTGACTATTTAGGATTGGTGAGAAATTTTTTTTTGTAAACTTTAAAGGTATATTCTGTTTTGTGTTACTATATGATATTTTATTTAAATTTCCTTTTATTGATAATGAATCAATTAATTTTAAATGTCCTCGAGTGATGGAAATGCAGTAACGTGGGATCAATTTGAGATTAGATTGAATTTAATTTTAGAAGATGTACTTAAGAATAGTAAGCGAGTGTTAAAAAAAGAAGTTCCTAAAAGTTCAGAAAGTCATATAGATATAATAAATAAGTTGTGTGATTCATTTAATAGTTTCTCTAGTTTGATAAATAAGAATTGGCATAAGTTAGATGAAAATCAGCAGAGTACATGTATTTTATATTTTGACAAAATCAGAGATAAGGTAGAGAAAGCATTTCAAATGTTAGATTGTCGGTATAAAGTTCCGTCTCAATTGATTACACGTAATAATTTAATTAATAAAGAAGTATTAGAATCAATGAGCAAAGATAAAATGGCATTAAGTATGAATGATTTTTTCAATTTAGCTAGTAAAATATTACCAAATGAATTTAATGGCGATACAAGCAAACTACAGTCTTTTGTAGATGCGGTTAGCCTACTACAAGTATACGCAGCAGAGCATGAGAGTAATGCTGTGTTATTTGTGAAAACAAGACTAACTGGAAAAGCCAGGGTTTTGATTACTACGGAGAATTCTTTAAGAGGAATAATCGATACACTTAAGAAAGGACTCAGAGGAGACAGTGCTAGTTTGGTAAGCGCTAAACTAAGTAAACTAAGGCAAAACAATAAAGATCTCGTCGAATATGCTTCCGAGATGGAGAAACTGACCGAAAATTTACAAGCTGCGTATTTGGCAGAAGGAATGCCATTACACTTAGCTACGAAGTATACTACTGAAGCAGTAGTAAAATCATTGATAGACAACTCAGCATCAGAACGGATAAAAACCGTTATAGCAGCTGGAAATTTTACGACACCGCAAGAGGTGATGACTAAACTAGTTTCCATCTATGTGGGAAACAATCAGTCAACAGGAAATGTTCTGCACTATAAGGCAGACAGGAATAAGTTTTCGTCGGGAAATAGGTATTTCCCTCAGCGAAGACCCTCTTATGTTAATCATAATGGAGGAAATAACTTTCATAGGAAAGGTAACTACGACAATAATAGGAAATTTCAGGAGAATCAAGGAGAAAGGAGATTTAAGTGTTATAAAAGTAGTTCGAATGAGTATAGGGAAAGACCTAACAATAGGTTTAATAATAATTATAGAAACGTAAGAATGTGTGAAAGTGAAGAGAAGAGAGAGGAAGATGAACAAAAAGAATTAGGGTTTTGAAAGAGAAAGATGAAAAATCCAAAATTTTAAATAACTTGCATAATAATAATCGTTATATTTATAACTTTGATTTAACTCTTTCAAACTTTGTGCAAATTAAAACTGACATATCGGATACTATGAATACTTTTATATTAGACACAGGTGCAGATATTTCATTATTAAAAATTTCAGATAATTTTTCATATCACTTATTGAAAACAACACAAATCTTAAATATTAAAGGAGTAACTCAGGGAGAAACGAAAACTTTGGGTAAAATAGAAACTTTTCTTTTTATTAAGGGTGTAGCATTTAAACATTGTTTTCATGTAGTAGAAGAGGAATTTCCTATACCTACGAATGGAATTCTAGGTAGGGATTTCATAAGAAATTATAATTGCATTTTAGATTATTCAGAATTAAAATTATACATAGATTGCAAATCTAGGAATACAGAAACATTAGAAATTTTTGATAATCCTGAATATGATACTATAGCAATACTGCCTAGATGTGAAGTCTATCGGTTGGTAGAAAGTTTCAAAAATTTAAGACAAGAGAAAGTCGTTGAGCAACAAGAATTATTACCAGGAATATTCATAGCAAGATCTATTATATCGAAAACTAATCCTTATGTCAGAATTTTAAACACAAATTATGAAAGCAAATTGATAAATACAAACAATATTAAAATATTGGATTTAAATTTATTTCATGTATACGCAGTGGTGAATGAAAGTAAGAATAAGATGAAAGAATTAAGAAAAACATTGAATTTAGAGGTACCAGAATACGTCAGGGATAAGCTAACAAATCTTTGTGAACATTTTTCAGATATTTTTGCTTTAAAAAATGACATTTTACTGCATAATAGTTTTTATGAGCAAAAGCTATTGGTAAAAGATGATACTCCAGTATATATTAAAAATTATCGTACTCCACATTCTCAATCTACAGAACTTAATGATCAGGTCCAGAAATTATTAGATCATGGTATAATTGAATCTTCAATCTCAGATTATAACAGTCCAGTTTTACTTGTACCCAAAAAGGCAATCATTGGAGAAGTCTTGGAGACTTTGTATAGATTACAGGCAATTAAACAAGAAAATAGTCACAGACAAATTTCCATTACCAAGAATAGATTCGATCTTAGATCAGTTAGGGAGGTCGAAATGGTTTTCAGTCATAGACCTTATGTCAGGTTTTCATCAAATTCCCTTAGAACAGTCTTCAAGGAAATATACATCTTTCAGCACAGAAAAAGGTTCTTTTCAGTATACAAGATTACCATTTGGTTTAAATATAAGTCCAAATAGTTTTTCAAGGATGATGTACATAGCATTTTCAGGATTAACTCCAGAAAAAGCATTTCTTTATATGGATGATATAGTTGTGATAGGGATGTCAGAAAATCATCATCTAAGTAATCTCGAAAGGGTGTTTAACACATGTCGGAAATTCAACCTTAAATTAAATCCACAAAAATGTCAATTCTTCAGGCGAGAAGTAACGTATTTAGGACACAATTTGTCTAGTGAAGGGGTTCTTCCCGACAAGGCAAAATATTCAGTCATTGAGCAGTATCCAGTGCCCAAAAATTCAGAAGAATCTAAAAGGTTCGTAGCATTCTGTAACTATTACAGACGTTTCATTCCAAATTTCGCTGAAATATGCATACCTCTCAATAAATTATCCAGGAAAAAGGTAAAATTCGAGTGGTCAAAGGACTGCGAAAAATCATTCCAAATATTAAAATCGGCATTAATCCAGCCGCCTATTCTAAAATATCCAGATTTCAATAAAAAATTTATATTGACAACAGATGCTTCAAATATTGCGTGTTCTGCAATTCTTAGTCAGGAATACGAAGGTATAGATCTACCTATAGCTTATGCCTCGCGAAGTTTTAAGAAAAGTGAATTAAATAAACCTATAATCATGAAAGAACTGTTAGCTATCCATTGGGGAATTAATCATTTTAAGTGTTATTTATATGGTTCTCCACATTTTATTGTGAAAACGGATCACAAGCCGTTAACACATCTTTTTTCGATGACAGAACCAACTTCGAAACTTACAAGAATTAGATTAGATCTAGAAGAATACAACTTCGAGATACAATATTTGAAAGGAAATTCAAATTATGCAGACAGTATTTCAAGGATATCCATAAAGGAATTAAAAGACTTGTACATTGACAATGCTCACGTTTTAGCAATAACGAGGTCAAAAACTCGTCAGAATAAAGCTCAGCCTACAGGAGAAGATAAAATAGTTTCCACAGAAATAAAAAAAGATATTCGCAAACCAGCAGTATATAAAGTACTGAATAATTTAGAGGCGCATAAATTACCAATTCTGAAATTTGAAACTAACCGTGTTTCGCTAAGGATGAACATACGGATCAAACGTTAGTTCAGCTTGATAAGCTAGCGGTAAAAAATGGAATAAAAAGGATGAAAATTTATATGAATGATATTATTTTCACACAGTGCACTATAAAAGAGTTAATAGAAAAAGGAAACAATACGTTAAAAAACGTACAAATATGTATTTGCGATATACCAAAGATAGTGGAAGAAGAAAAAGAAAAACAACAGATTTTAAAAACTTACCATAATGATCCTTTATTTGGAGGTCACGTAGGAAATAACAGGCTATTGAAAGAATTAAGGGCGAATTTTAAATGGAAAAACATGGAAAAAGACGTAAGAAAATACATTAAGCAATGTCACAAGTGTCAAATCAATAAAGCAAAGAATAATCACAAAGAAGAATTTGTATTAACGGATATAGCAGCAAAACCATGGGATATAACGTACATAGATACGGTCGGTCCTTTTCCACAGAGTGAAAATGGTAACCGTTATTGCATAATAATGTTATGTGAATTAACGAAATATGCAGTTATAATTCCAGTTAAAAACAAAGAAGCAAACACGATAGCTCGTCGAATTTTTGAAAATTTCATACCAAATTACGGTTTGATGAAACA
Organism: Galerucella nymphaeae; assembly: GCA_963978555.1. NCBI lineage: Eukaryota > Metazoa > Arthropoda > Insecta > Coleoptera > Chrysomelidae > Galerucella > Galerucella nymphaeae. The sequence goes on along the minus strand of OZ021706.1, from coordinate 2,360,164 downwards.
GATTAGGACAGATTTAGGGACAGAATATAAAAATGAAATATTCAATGCTTTAACTAAAATGTTGAATATTAGTCATAATTATTCAACAGCATATCATCATCAATCTATAGGAGGTTGTGAGAAATTACATAGAACGCTTAACGAGTATGTTAGACATTTTATAAATGAAAGTAAGGATGATTGGGATGAATGGTGCAAATTATTTGCTTATTGTTATAATACGACTCCTAATTCTTATCATGGTTATACGCCATTTGAATTATTGTTTGGAAGACGTGCTAACCTACCCGATAACCTCACAAATGACATCCATGCTATCCATGCTATAATATTGATGAATATCATAATGAGTTGAAATATAAATTACAGGTAGCTCATCAGAGAGCAGAGAAATATTTAATCAAATATAAGCTGAATAGACAAAGTCAAAATAGTAAAGTAGCTAATCCAGTTGATTTTAAAATAGGAGATTCAGTTTTAGTAAAAAGGGAAAATAGAACCAAATTCGAATCTCAATATATAGGTCCATTTACAGTCACAGAGGTGAGTGAAGTTAACTGTAAAATCAAATTAGAATCAGGTGTGATTAAAGAAATACACAAAAACAGACTGTACCCTTATTGTAAAATGAGGTAAAAATTGTAAAAGTGCTAGAAACAAAAGTGCGAGTGTGCTTACAAACAATCGCGAATAATAAACAAAGTGTAATAACAAACACCATAAACAATATTAGTGATAGTAAATAAATTCGGATAACAAGTGATAAAAACATTAAGTGAAAATAAATAAACATTACAAACAACTAAGTTATCGTAAACAATTTTTAAAGGCAACAGACATTCATTAATTTATAAATATATGTAACTTCAGGTTAATGACATTATTTAATAATCATCTACCATTTATTTTTAGGAAATTTGTAAATTCATTTCATTAGGGGGAAAGGAAGCTCAACGGAATTTATTCTTTTTGTAAAAGGGGAAGGTGTGATGCCTTTTGGTCAATATAATAATATTTAAATAACAGAATTAAATTCCATTGAACCAATTTCACTAAATCATAAAACAGCACACGAAGCAAGGTCTCACGTTTATGATTCAAGATCAAAGCGTGAAATAAACATAAACAATATTACTTATATTTACTTACGGTGAACTTGAAGAGTAGATATAAAATATACAATCGAAAGTATTGTGGTAACATTAATTAATTAACTCATTCATTCATTCAGTTCGTTATAAGATCGTTATTAGATTATTAGTAGATTAAATGCGTTAGTAACATTATAAGTATTAGTATTAAATCATCAGTGATTAGTATAAGTATTGGGATAATGTTTCATAGTGAGTTCAAGTAATAAACATCCCAGTCCTACAAGTAGTTGTTTGATTACTATAAGACGACCCTTCGAGTGACCAGAAACTCCATCAGTTGAGAGGCCAATTACCACCACATTACCTGGCTACTCTACCCATAAGCAACATATATTACAATTCGTTGAAGTGTTTGATTTCGTGACATTTCTAATCTAGTTTTTTTCTACACAATGTTACAATAGAAATATAGTTACTCAACAAAAATGTTACATAAAAAGGGTCCATTTCTCAACAGTCATAGAAAAATATTTTTACGCTATTTTAGAAATAAATAAGGTCCAAAGTTTTTTCACCCAAAAATGACGGTGTAGGTACCTGGGTACCTCTATCAGTTTTAAATGCAAATAGATATTTTTCATAGCCAGAATGAGAACGCGAAGTTTATCTGCATATATTTAGTTATATAAATGGTAACAAAAAAACAAAAAAATCTTACATATAAGGTCAGTTGGTTTTTTGGCAACATTTTTTACATATAGTTTGATCTACAGAGTAACAATGGGCTCGATTATTTGTCGACCAAGAACCATTTCTAGCGACTGACGTGTGAAATAATTACCAACAACTTTTGGAATAAGGGATCGCATTTGTATAGCGGGCAAGCACATGTCATGAGCAAGATCTCTTAGAAATCTTCGATGTTGATCAGTTGCTCTAAAATTTGGATTGTGTTCCTTGTAAATACAATAAGAAGCCAAGCCACCAACATCTATTGTGTTGAAAAAAAATGCCAATGGCCAACGATTTGTTCTACGTTTTACTGTATACTCGCCTAGCATCTTATCCATGGTGTCAACGCCTCCTTTTGTTTGATTATAATATTTTATTATTTCAGGCTTCGCCACGGTAGTATCATCTACTTGGCCTGTAGTGTGCATCGTTGATAAAAGAATAACAGATTTGTTTTTCTTTGGAACATAGGAACATATTGTTGCATCTTTGTTGAATGCGAAAATGGTTAAGTATATAGGCCTGTCTTTAGATGCCTGCATATTTGGTGGTAAAAATGCCCTATTTTTCCTGAGAGTCCCTACCAAAGTCATCTTCCATGAATTCAAAGTACGGGCCAATTGCAGACTTGTAAAAAATTATCCGTTGTTACATTTCTTCCCGAACCCTTATACTTTGCCACTAGATCCAAAACTGTACGCTCACCGACATTTACCTGTCGTTCACCATCTAATGCCATTAGAGGATATTGAATTTTATGTACCGGGTGGTCCAATAAGCCGATCTCTCATAGATCAGAAACTACTCATAACTTTCGGAGAAAAAATTTTTTGGTAAAAGTGGCTAAGAAAAATTGCTGGAAATAACTTTCAAGGTTAACCGCTAGGCGGCGTAACCTGTAAAAAAATTTTAAAACCGCAATTAGACAAAGTGTTGAATAAGAAAAATAAAAAGAGGGCTAAATTCCGCACAAACCTGTTCAAGTGCTTTTTTTTCAATTTTTCCAAATACAGGGTGAGGGAAATTGGAAAAGTATTTTTGGATGTAACTTTGGATTGAATCAACCGAATTTAATAAAATTAGTGTCATTACAAAGAGTGTGGATAAATTAGTTACATCCACTATAAAACAATTGCAATTAGTTTCAATTGTCGTAGGTAGAGGGTACTATCGGAAGGAAAAAATTGAAATTTGTTCTTCTTTAGAATTTTCAATGGAAACACATGATTATTGTGAATTATTATAAAACTAGATCAAATTCGTAAAAAATGGCGCAAACCGCATGCTGATAGCTATTGACGAACGTGAGACATGAATAAAAACCCATAAACATAAGTAAGTATAGTTGTTAAGATTCAAAGACAGACGTGACAACGGCGCAAAAACATTTTTTTATCGTGCAAGTTCGGTTGCGCAAGCGGGGTAGATTGACGAGGGAAGAAGGCACCACGAGGACTCGCTTCCTGACGACCCGACGAGAACCATTTAATATCATCTACATGTTCATTTAATGTAAAAAGTACAATTTTTTGTAAAGTATTTAATAAAGTTATGTTAAGTTGTGTTAAAAATACAGTCCATTAAATCAAGAGGGGAAGTCGACCTGCCCCAGACGAACAATAGTTGATTCACCCTGTATTATAACTTGAAATCAAATATGGGAAAGAATGATCATACAGATATCTCGGTCATTGAAAGTTAATGTTCGATTAGATTAGATGTTCAAATTGTTTTCCACTTATGTTGATACGTTTTTATTTATATCTCGCGTTCGTTCGACAATAGCTATCAGCATGCGGTTTGCGCCATTTTGTTACGAATTTAATCTATCTTTATTATAATTTACAATAAATTTGTGTTTTCATCAAACATTTTGATAAAAAACAAATTTCAATTTTCTTCTTTCGAGAGTAGGGGAACAGGGGGCACAGTATCACACAAAAATATTTTTTTCTTGTTACTTTGGCGCTATTTTATTTACAGTGAATTTTCCGATACCAACTGATTTGTTCCTAATATGAACATGTCTCAGGATAATCAAGTGAAAGAAAAACTTCCATTACTAAACTGGGACAATGATTATGTATAACTACAATTTTACCAGTGTGCCCCGTTAGTGGGGAACAGTGTTGCATGCTATGGGGCACACTGTTACTTGATGGATAAATAGGAGATAAGTGAAAAGCTGTAATCGCAAAATTTATTTTTCAACACTTTACAAAGTACCCAAATGGGACTTATTTTAATACATTATAGTATGCCTGGAAATCTACCGGAAAACTAATATTTCACTTCTTCTTGCTGTCTGGCCTGAAGGTTTGGGGGCTGGTAATTTCATAAAAACTTGGGATATATCAAAAACATAATCTAAATCAGCAGGAACAAATATAAACTTAGGAAACAAACAGCGGATGTAGTTTACGTTCACCGTAGTTTCGGTTTTGTTATTAACATATAATCCAATGAACATTACTTCAAGGCATTTAGAAACACCTTCTTTAATGAGAGCATAATCTCCAATGTTAATTTTCTTGTTATCATCATCATTTGCTTCTGATGGATCTCCATCTGCACTTATAAAAGATCCCATACTGGATTCGGTATCGGCGCATGAGTAAGATCCTTCAGATTCTTCTGACGGATATTTCTTTAATATTTGCTTTCTTTGATTGAAAGCATTTCTTTTCACTGATTTTTGTCGCTTTGCGACAATTTCATTTTCAATATTCGAGACTTCATGTTCTGAAGCTGATGTTGGCATCTGCATTAAGCTATTATTTTGTCTTTAACAGGTGTGTCTGTTGAGATTGAACTTTTACGCTTTCTACTCTTTCCCTTGTTTTCCTTTCTAGCTTCTGCTCTGGGATAAGGACGAACTTATTGTGGCAAAACTAATGAGGATTCTTTTACCGAAGTGGAAGGCATTTCTGATGATGTTGAACATGACGGAAGCTGGAATGAGGCCACTGAGGGTGTGTTCCCAGTTTGTTTATCCTGGACTTGCTGAAAATTGACTTTGTTAAATACTGGAAAAGGTGGTAAAGAATTCCCTATTGCGTTCATAAAACAGCATGCCGTCACCAGCACACCTCTTTAGCCAGAAGTTACCTGTCCAACTTGAATTTCATCTGAATTATAAATATTTCCTGGAGCTGTACCATTAGGAAATTTCCTAAAAGCTTTGAATAAGTTATCAAAAGATTCGTTAACATTAGGTTTTTTGAAACTGGTTGCACGACTCAGACTGGTAGCCTCAGGTTTCCTATAGATAATCCAGGATATCGTTTCATATAACCAGTCCACCCCTGCCTGTTTATGAGTATTCCAACATGTTCGATATTCCTGATTATTTTCCACCGCAAGTTCATACGCAAATTTCATTACATTCTTCCTAGTTAGGCCGTGGTGCATTTTACAAATAATCTCTTAATAAGTCTTCTAGCTGTTTAGAGAAAACTTGATTGACTCCATAGTTGGGCGTAAATCGAAAATGTGTGCGTTCCTCTTCGGACAAAGCTTTATATTTGTCAACATACCTTTCCAAAGTCAAATGGATTACATTGGCTTGGATTGCTGCTGCCCTTACTGACCACCCATTATCCACAACATTTAGAACTGCAGTTTTCATCAAATCCTCAGTAAAAACGGCTATTTTTCGAGTCTGATTTCTATTACGTACCATTTTAGTTCTGAAAAGAATATAAAAATATACCTTCAATTGATTGTTACATAGGTAGGTGCCGACTTAACGAGTTTCAATGTTTTCTAATCAGGAAAGTAAGTGTCACAGTGTGCCCCACATACAAAACAGTATAACACTGTACCCCTCTATCAGTTGTAACACTGTATCCCTCTATCAGTTGTAACACTGTGCCCCAAACGCCGTTTTCTTATTCAGATATCAATTCTGATATCAGACAATTTTTTAAGGTTATGTTTATATTGTGAGCTTGTAGCTAACTAATGTGTTTATGGTTCCAAATATCAAAACAACTTGTAATATTTATCTACAGACCAACAAAACATATTTTTAAACATATGATATAATACTTACTTTGCTGTTAAAAAAACTTGGAAACGGTTATATTTCTGCTTCAATGCACTTTAGCGTTCTACAAACAGGCACAGTATCAAACAATGATGGGAAGTGTCGACAGTCGACAGTTATTGAGAAAAATAGTTGACGGAAACGTTTCTATTACCACCATAATTAACAGCAACAAATAACTAATCTTATTTAATGAGATGTTCAAATTGTCTTCCTTCTTCTATTTGACAGTATCCAAGTCGATTATTATTATTATTATCTGAAAAACATTGTGTATAAGACAAAACCCGATAATCTGGATGAACTGAGAAATAGAATACTGTTAACAGCCCATCAAATAACAAATCAGCAATTGCGTAATACCATATCAGCTTTTTATAATCGACTTGGATACTGTCAAATAGAAGAAGGAAGACAATTTGAACATCTCATTAAATAAGATTAGTTATTTGTTGCTGTTAATTATGGTGGTAATAGAAACGTTTCCGTCAACTATTTTTCTCAATAACTGTAGAACCATTGAGATTAGAATTATGCGGTCTTGACGGTTGTATTTGTAATTTAATATATTATCAAAAACTGAAAATATATACATGGTTTACTATTTAAAGAATTATGTTAATAAGTTATTTTGGAGCAACGGTGCACCCTGTATACTTCTTATCGACTTATACAGATAGTATGGATTATTTGAAAAAACTTTTATTTAACATTTTTTTCTGTAAACCCAACTGAAATCGAAATATTAGCAAGTTACGTTACTTTATGTACACACTGTATATATATATATATATATATATATATTATTATGATTCTGTGTATTTTAATGCTATGTGTTAATTAATTGATGTGTGGTTCGTTTTTATGTTTTATTATTATTATATTTAATTTTATTTCATATTATGATTACCAAGAAGATATATTTTTTCTATGCCACGGCTTCTCCGTCAGAGAATCAACTACTTACCTCAAGGTCGTGTTTCAGGGTTAGTAGATGTAACGGTTTGTAGATGGAGTTCCAATCAAAAAATAAAAATTATTATTAATTTACTCTGATTTTGTTTAATATAACAAGATGAATATTCTACACTACAAACAAACGACAATATAAAATTGATAAATTAATTACGCAATATTTTTGCTACCAATACTTGCGAGAATCAAATAAAAATTACGGAACACGGTTCCGATTTAACCGTCTAACAGCTGATCGACTCTACCGGCTGGAATCTAACCTACATAAACTAAGATGAAAACTGAAATTAAAATGTATCGGAAACGAAATAAAAAGATTTATATTATATACCTTGCGAGTATTGGTAAAAATTTGATATCAAATTCTCTGGTAAGTATAAGTTCTATTCTAAATAATACACCCTATAAATTAATCTTATTTATGCAATTTAAATCACTTTGAATATGAAGCAAATCTTAACCTTTCATAAAATCAACCAATAACTAATAATTTATAATTTCTTTTCAGCGTCTGGATACTGGAAACTCGTTCAAATTAATCTATGTGATTAATATATCTCGTACAGAAATTGCACAATGCAAATAATATTTGATTAAATGGTTATCTCACCAATTCAGAAGACTAGAAGTTTAGTTGTGGTAAGTTATTAACCACAATTCGTCTCAGCTACTTCTTCAAATCCAGGAGCTCTCGTTCTCCTGTCTGCAGCACCTTGCTACTTACATCCCCTGGTCTTTTTGCCAGAAGAAAAACACTTTTTATTTTATTTTTTTCATGAAAATTTTTCTTGTTACTTTTTCTCTTTCGTCACCCGTCAACAACCCCTTAACAACCCCTTAGCAACCTGTTCAGCAAAAACCTCTTCTACTTCCTTCCACAATGTCTTACCAACATCCCAACATTATTTCACTTTGACACTTCATGACATTTTTAATCAAATTTGTTATTTATGATCTTATTAATCAAAATTTCTAATGTAAACTAAATCAGAGTATCTTTATCACTTATCTTAAACATTATTCAACATCTTACAATTTAAATCAAACATATAATAAACATGACATACAAACATTATATTCCGATTGGGTATACTCTTGACAGTATACTTCAAATAATTATTATTATGAATCTACCTTTTTATATTTTAGTGCCAACATCTATTATTATATAATTTTTTATCTACAGGGTGTATATGACTTGTTCATTGTTAATTATATATTTGATTTTTATTAATTGTTTTCAATTTTATTATAATTGTGACATCTTGAATTTTTATTAAAATAATCATATGACTCAATCCATAACAATATAGAAGATTTATGTGGGGATGTGGCGAGAAAATACCAGAGAGTACTCTTTTTAAAATTTATTCCAAGCTTTCGAATATTATATATTCATTCTCAAGGACTAAAAATGTATATGGTCAAATTATGGGTCCTTCCATACCGGATAAAAAAGTTAAAAACTCAGTTCCCGAGTTGATGATAGAGCAATACTTCCCGAATGTCAAAGTGTTTCCAGTGCCGAATGAGATTAGAAGTCAAAGCAGAATTACAAACTGCTAAAAATATTTAAGCAGAGTAGGGCCAGAAGAAGCCGCTTGCATTACAAACTACTCAACAAGAAAATAATATTTCCTTTATCAGAGAATTTCAAGATTGGTACGAATTTGGTGATCCGAACATAGCCGTCAGTTGCTTCATTTTCTCTTTCAGGTCGCTTCATTATACCAGTTTTATAAAATTATATATATTTATATATAACTCCATACATATTGTACAAATAGTTCTGTAATAATGGTTCCAACTGCAAAGGATAAGGAAATTGCCAAAATAAAGGTAAAATTTGACAAATCTGTCAAAAATATTAAAAGAATCAAAAGATTTATCAATGAACATGAACAAGATGATCCATCTGAAGATCTGAAGGGTAAGCTAGTTGTTAGAAAAAATAATTTACTTGAATATTTTCGACAAGTGCTAGATTATGATACACAAATTACTTGCATAGATAAAAATTCTTCAATTAGCGAGGTTCAAATTGATGAGCTCTCAGATCTTTGTTATGATTTGTTAGCCGATATTGAGCAATTTATTTATAAATGTGAACCAATTATTGGTCCGAAAGAAATTAGTTCATTGTCAAATCAATCTTTGGATAACATTCCAAACATTAAATTACCCGATATAAAGATTCCTGATTTTGATGGGAAAAATATCAGTTTATTCAAACCGTTTATGGACATGTTCGAAGCAGTCATTGATGCAAACACAAAACTCCGCGATGTTGAGAAATTGTATCATTTAAAGAGTCACCTGCAAAGTGAAGCGTTTAATTCAATAAGTAATTTACCTCTCACCAACGAGTCATATAAAGAAGCTTTAAGTATTTTAAAAGACACCTATAAGAACGAAACTGCTTTGTTGAACAATCATATTGACGCAATATTAAATATACCTTCCATTCAAAAAAGTAATCCTTGTTGAGTTGCTAGTGGAAATAACGGTATGGTTATTAATTAGCACAATCTAACACACAAAAGATTTATTCATTACATGTTACAGTTTCACCCCTACATCCCGCTACACTACTTATAGCGCCAAAAAGAAAACGTAATCTGTCAAGTGTTATAGTTACCAACATAATAATATTAGGCATATTTTGGTGAGTAGAATTGATTACATCAACAAATTTTTGAACTTAATCGCTGGTAGTGCTTTAGTAAACATGTCAGCAACTTGTTCATTACTTGGTATAAACAATAGTTTGATTTTACCTGACATTACATAATCCTTCACATAGTGATATTTTATGTCTATATGTTTATATCTTTTTGTTTCCAAAGTGTTTGACATTTTAGTGCAAGACTGATTGTCTTCAAATATCTTTATAGGATACACATTATAATTAAACACTTCTTTTAACAATTGTGATATAAACAAACATTCAGTAATACAATATGATAGTGCTAAATATTCGGATTCAGTGCTTGATAAAGTGACAATATTTTGTTTCTCACTCTTCCAGCAAATAATGTTATTATTTAACTTTGCAATAAATCCAGAAATACTTTTTCTATCATTGATATCGTTCGCAAAATCAGAGTCTACAAATGCTTTCAGCTGAACATCACAAGTATTATGTTTCATAAATTTCAAACAATCATTTTCTGTTTTCTTTGAATACCTTAATATAACTTTCAAGTGATTCCAGTGTTCAATTGTGTAGTTATTTTGAAATTGAGTGAAAGAGGAGATAGAAAAGCTTAAGTCTGGTCTAGAACCTAACATGATGTACATTAAACATCCAATCAACTCTTTATATGGAACATTATCTCTACTTTGAAATTCTTGCTTACTTAAAATCAACTTTGGTTGCATTGGTATCTCTGATGGCTTGCAGTTATACATATTAAATCTACATAAAGTCTTTTTAATCAAAGATTTTTGTGAAATATAAAGAATATCATTCTTTTTTTCAATTTCTATTCCTAAAAAAATTATTTTTTCATTTTTATATTCCTTAACTTTAAACAACTCAGATAATTTTGTTTTGACAAAATTTAGATTTTCACAAGACTTTGAAAAAACTAATATATCATCTACATATATCAAAAAATAAGTTTCATCATTAAAATAAAGACATGGATCTTTCAATGATCTTTTGAAACCTATCTCTATTAAAGTTTCATTTATAAGTAAATTCCAGCATTTTGAGGCATTTTTGAGACCATATAATGCCTTTTTAAGTTTACAAACTAATTCTGAGTTTTTATTCACTATATTTATTCCCTCTGGTAGTTCCATATACACTGGATTGTCCAGTTTACCATTGAGAAAAGCACTTTTTACATCTAGTTGTAATACAAATAAATCAAATTCTACATACATAACTAATAACATTCTCAAAGTTACCATCCTTGCTACTGGTGTATAAACCTCTTCAAAATCTACACTTTGATTAAAACCCCGTGCTACTAATCTAGCCTTTTTTACAACGACACCATTCACAATTTTTTCCGCAAACACCCACCTTGAATCAATGATTTCAACATTTTCCGGACGCGACACTATTTCCCACGTATTTGCTTCACTTAATGAATTTAACTCTTCATTGATGGCTTCTTCCCATTTTGTATCACTACTTGCTTCTTTGTAGTTCTTGGGTATATCCGAGAGTGAATTTCCAGTAGATAAAGCAGCAAGTAAAAGGTATTCGTCTGTTTCATAATCATCTAAATATTTTGGCTTTCTTCTATTTCTTTTTCCTAAGGTTTCATTTTCATTATTTCTTTCATTAGTATGTTTTTCACTCGGCTTTTCATTTTCATCATTTCTTTCATTAGTATGTTTTTCACTCGGCTTTTCATTTTCATCATTTCTTTCATTTGCATCTTTTTCATTTTCATCATTTGCTCCATTTTCTGTCTCTGAGCTATTGTTTTCTTTAACAATGATTTCTGAGTAATTTTCAATATTGGATTTGCTATCAACTCTACTATTAGATTCATCAAAAACCACTGAACAAGCACGTATTTCTTGACCTTTCACAGGATCCCAAAGACGGTATCCATTGCTACAATAACCAATCATAATAGTTTTCTGTGAGTGTGCATCTAATTTACTTTTTCTAATTTCTTTAGGAATATGAGTAAAAGCCGTGCAACCAAAAACTTTAATCTTTTTCAGTTCTGGTTTATATCCATACCATAATTCTGAAGGAGTTTTATTATTAGCTATTGAAGAACATGGGGTTCTATTTAATAGGTACACTGCCGTTAGTGTAGCATCACTCCAAAAAGATTTATCTAAAGTTGAGTCAAATATCATACATCTGGCCTTTTCTAAAATTGATCTGTTTAATCTTTCAGCTATCCCATTTTGATTTGGATTTCTACTTATTGTGTACTGTATTTGTATACCCTTTTGTTTACATAGATTCACAAAATTACGTGAAACGTATTCTCCCCCATTATCACATCTCAAGATGTTTATCTTGTTATCAAATTTTGTTTCTGTCATTGCAATATATTCAATAAACTTTTGCATAACTTCATGTTTATTTTTGATTAAATATATGACTACAAAATGTGTGAAATGGTCAATGAATGAAACATAATATCTATATCCATTTCTAGAAATAGGATCAATAGGTCCACATACATCTGACGAAATTACCTCAAGAGTAGTAGCTCTTTTCTCTTGGGGAATTTCTTTAAGAACTGATTTATGAGTTTGCTTACCTTTGAGACATATTTCACAGATACCTGGAGCAGGAAATTTGCATGAATGGCCCATTCTTCTATGCTGCAACATGCTGTCAAATTCTGTAAGATTGGCCTGGAAGTTTTCTTGCAATTTTAGTACTATAATGTACAAGTTTCCATTTAACTTTCCTTGTAAGACAGTTTTTCCATTTTTCATAATTTTTACTTGTTTATTTTCAAAGACAACTTGGAAATTGTTCTGTTCCAATTTTCTTACACTGAGTAGATTATAAAAAAGATTATTACAAACCCAAACATCTTTCAATAATATGGTTTTATTGTCATCACTTCTCAAGTGTAAGTTCCCTTGTTTAACTGCTTTCATTGTTTCTCCTTGTTTGGCTATGTTTATAGAAATTGACACATCTTTCATGTCATATAAATGTCCACCAGCATCCTCATTTACTAAATGATTGGTTGCGCCACTGTCAATGATAAATTTGATTTCATTGTCATTTGTCTGGGTTGCTAACATAGAAGGGAGTTCAAAATTAGCTGATGATATAAAGGCAATATCTTCTTCGCTCTCTTCATATTTTGTTTGAGCAATACTTGCCTTGTTTCTTTCTTTATTGCTTTTCAGAATTGGGCGTTCGAACTTCATATGACCTTTATTTTTACAGTGATGACATTTGAATGGAAAAGGTTTTCGTTTAGTGGTATTCATTTTCTTAAAAAAACTTTTCGACTTGCCTGTGAACGCTGCTGCATTGCTGTCTTCATCTTCGCAAACTTTACTGTTTCTCCTGGACTCCTCAAGTAGTAATTTATTTTTTACAAAAACTAGAGTGACTTTATCTTCATCATTATAAAAAAGAACATCAATGGCTGTGACTACAGCATCATATGAATCAGGCATGGAGGATAACAGCTGGGAAATAATCTCATTGTTTTCAAGCTTTCCACCAGCTGCTTCAAGTTCACATACAGCTTGTTCATATTCTGTTAAAAAATTTGTTAATGGTGACTCACCAGAAAATTTCATGCTTCTTAATTTCTTCTGCAACATTACTTGAGTTGATATGCCTTTCTTGATATATGTCTTATTTAAAGCTTCAAGAATGTCTTTGGCTGTTTCCTTGGATTTTATTATTTCCAACATATTATCGGCCACACACTGAACGATAATATTTCGAGCTTTAACATCTTTCTTCTTCCAATCCGTTTGTTCTTCGGCTGCAGTAGGGCAATTAGTTGTTAAAACATTTAAGCAACCACTTTGTTCCAAAAGAAGTATCACCCGAAACTCCCAATTTGAGAATCCCGTGCCGTTGAACGGTGTAACATTATGAGCCACGAGGTTTCCAGATGCCGCCATTTCACCTTTTTTAGAATACTACGAGCAGAACAACACGACTATTTGCTGCTGAGTTTTTTATGCCCTCGCTTCTTACCAATACTACTAGGCTGGGCCCATAACCTGTTGAGTTGCTAGTGGAAATAACGGTATGGTTATTAATTAGCACAATCTAACACACAAAAGATTTATTCATTACATGTTACAGTTTCACCCCTACATCCCGCTACACTACTTATAGCGCCAAAAAGAAAACGTAATCTGTCAACTATTATAGTTACCAACATAATAATAATAGGCATATTTTGGTGAGTAGAATTGATTACATCAACAATCCTATCATTTTGAAAGATTGTCTCTCAACTGTCAAACAGCATACAGGTGCTTTAAAAATGCTAGGGCTAACTAAAAAATTAGATCATTTCACCAATCAGGCATACCAATTGCATAGAAATAAAAATACTATACCCACATTAAATGGTTTCTTAGATTTCTCACATGAAAGAATTCTCTCATTCCAGGAGCTGCCAGAATCTCAAAAAGTGTTGGTGAAAGAAAAGGCTCATGTTCATATTGCAACTAACGTATAAAAAAAATGTATGTTTTGCTCGTCAACTAATCACAAAATTCAGAATTGTGATGAATTCAAACAATTAAACCCCAAAGAAAGATTTTCTTTCGCCAACAAGAATAAATTTTGTGAAAATTGTCTTAATCGTCATTTTGGAAGTTGTAGATCATCTATAAAGTGCCAAAAATGTAACAAAAGTCACCATTCATTATTGCATATGGAACAACCTGCTCCTTCTAATAAGGAAGCATTTTCCGATGGCTTAGAAACTGAACCCTCTACTAGTGTTCAACTTTTCAACAAGGGTACAAGACCTACTGAAAAAATAACTTTGTTACCAATTGTAAAGGTAAAAGTAAAATGTGTTCAGGTGATTTTATTCATGCACACTGCTTGCTCGATTCAGGGTCACAAACTTCATTTGTGTCAAGCCGATTAGTTTCAGTAATCAAATTAAAACCTTTTAGTAATCCTTTAACTGTTGTTGGGATTTCCGAAAATGCCACTCACATAAAAAACGCCGTAAGTGTTACAATAGAGTCGTGTGTGAACGATTACAAAATCAATGTTGATTGCTATATTGTAGATAAAATAACATCTAAATTTTCTAATTTTAAAATTGATATTTCAAAACTGAAATTTCCAGAAAATATTACTTTTTCTGATCCCGATTTCAATATTCCGAAAGATGTAGATTTACTTCTTAGTTCTGATATTTTGTTCAAAATATTATGTACTGGCAATTTTAAAGTTGAAACGGGTAGTTACGTATTGCCGGGTAGGTATGTACAGTCAGAGACAGGATTCCATTAAAAATAACAGTTTATTCTTAAACATACTATATACAATAACTATTTACAAGATTGGTTTGAAACGAATATTTCTGTCTTCGGAGTTCCGTCTTGAGTGATGTCTTCTGTTTACGAAATTGTGATGTCTATCTATCCGTACAGTAAACGCAACGGAATATCCCCAAGTCAATACCTTGGGAACGGGAAAATCAGGCAAGGGCGAAAGTCAATACCTTCCGCTCTATGTCGGTTTTCTGGATTTACGTTGAAGTCAATACCTTCAACGAAGACAGGATATCCCTAAGTCAATACCTTAGAGACAGGAGTTTCAGGTAAGTCCGAAAGTCAGTACCTTTCGTACGTGAACGGTTCAGGATCAACGTTGAAGTCAATACCTTCAACGAAGATAGGATATCCCTAAGTCAGTACCTTAGGGACAGGAGTTTCAGGTAAGTAAAGTTACCTGTATTTTGGAGAAATATATCAGTTTATAGGCAGAACGGCTATTTTTGTAACTGAGCGTAAATATAGCCCTGTTGATGTTCTTACCTTAACAACCCTTACCTTATTGTCCTTGCCAAAAATATCCTCCTCTATTCTGGCCATTGGCCATTTTAATGGAGGCAAATTATCATCCTTTAGTAGGACAAGCATACCTTTTTCTAAATTTGGAAAACTTTGTTTCCATTTCGGCCTATTCTGCAAAGTATTTAAATAGTCCTTGTGCCAATTATCCCAAAAATGCTGTTGCATTTGCGTACACCTTCTCCAGAATTTCAGTCTATTTTCTGGAATGGGAGTTAGGTTTGGCTCAGGGTAACTGGTGATCGGAGCACCTATTAAAAAATGTCCTGGAGTGAGGAACGTCAGGTCTAGAGGATCATTGGACACTTCAGTTAATGGTCTGGAATTTAGTATGCCCTCAATTTGAATGATAAGAGTATTAAACTCTTCATAGGTTAGGTGATCATTGCCAACCACTCTTTTGATGTGGTGCTTGGCACTTTTCACACCAGCTTCCCAAAGACCTCCGAAGACTGGAGAATAGCTGGGTATAAAATTGAAAGTTATTTTGTCATCCAAAGAATAATTAATTATTTTGTTTTTATCTACTGATTCATAAAATTCTTTTAGTTGATTTGCAGCTCCCTTGAAGGTCGAACCATTGTCACAATAAACTCGACTAGGTTTTCCCCTTCTAAGAATGAATCTTTTAAAAGCATTTAAAAAATTCTCTGTTGTCATATCAGAGAGAAGTTCCATATGAACTGCCTTAACAGAGAAGCAAACAAAAAGAGCAATGTATGCTTCAGTTAATGTTGTTTTTCTCAATCTGGACTGTTTGACGATAAAAGGACCACAAAAATCAATGCCAACATTTTCAAATGGCTTTGAGGCATTTACACGCGTTTCGGGAAGAGAACCCATCAATTGTTTGGAGCAACTAGCTTTGTGTCTAAAGCAAGTGACACATTTGTGAATGTTTTTCTTGACTTCTCTATTTCCATTTGTTATCCAGAATTTGAGGTATAGACTACTAAGAACTTGTTTTTGTCCAGCATGGAGTAGCCTTGAATGTTCTCGTTTAATTATTAAATTAGTGATATGGCTATTCTTTGGTAATATCATAGGGTGTTTTTGGTCATAAGGTATGTTGGCATTTTGAAGTCGACCTCCAACGCGAAGAATGCCTTCTGTGTCAAGAAAAGGATAAAGTCCACTCAAACTGGATTTGATATTTTTGTTCAACTTTAAATCACGTATTTCCTTGTAAAAGTAAAAGTTTTGTTCACATTTAACAATACACTTTAACGACAAATCTAATTCTTTTACGGTTAAATGTCCTTTGCTTTTGTTTTTTGTTTTAGTGAGTGCATAAAATCTAAGAATGTAAGCAACAATACGTTGCAATTTGTTGAAATTTGAATAGTTTTCAAAGAATGAATTTTTAGCCAAAGTTTGCTCGACAAACACTTTTAATTCAGGTAATACCGAGGGTTCTTTCATACCAATATTAGAATTGTGACAATAGTCTAAATTTGAAAGTTCTGTTGGTCCATCGAACCAACAACTGATGGTATGAATTTCAGAAGGTTGTAAACCTCCAGATATATGATCAGCGGGATTTTTTCTCGACTCAATATATAGCCAACTGAAGTGAGAAGTTAAAGTTTGTAATTTTAAAACACGATTAGCCACATATGGGTTTAAATGCAATGGATCTTTTTTAAACATTAAAGCAAAGCAAAAACAGACGGAATTATTTAATAAAAGATAATGGAAGAGTATAAAAGGCTTATTGAAGATCAACACAAATTAAACAGTTTGGTTGTATGCACAATGTTAAATGGCCTATAACGAAGCAAGAGGAAGATAATATGCAACAAATCCTACATCAGACCTGATGTAACCAATGGCCTGCACATGATGAACGGTCTATATCTATATACGAATCCCCCACCATATGGCCATGGAACCCCTGCACCATACGTAGCAGAAACCATAACAAGAGCTCATGGTTTTGCAGAAAATCCTCATAAGAAAAAAGAACCCATATGTATTGTAACGCGTTTTCCTGTACACGTGGTCTTCTACCACACGAACACGTCACTATGGACACCCTTAGCTGAAAATCTTATAACGGAATGCTCGGGCGCCAGATTTTTAACGTGGTTTGCTCCACGGCCCCTTGACCGTTATCGTCAAGAGTTCCAGATAGCCTCAGATGGAGGTTACGGATAATTCCAGGGGTCTTGTTAAACTTATTTAGATTAGCTACTCTCAAATTTATAATAAAATATCGGTTTATTTTCAAATAACGATTAAATAACGGAATAAATAGAAGTTTTTCCTTTGTTATAATTTCACTCTGTGGTCTATTGTAGTTATAAATCTACAGGTACTGACAAACTAACGGGAAGATTATATAATACGGTGTAAATCTGCCAGGCAATCGACCAAGCGTAACTTAGCCACAAGACAAGTTCAATTCACCCTTCGGATTTAAAAGGAAAGTCAAGGGAATAAGAGAAAACAAATTTACCGGTCTAAAAAAAAACGTTAGTAATCTGCCGGGTAAACGAACAAGCGTAACAGAGCCACAAGACATGTTCGAATATCCCTTTGGATTTGACAGGAAAATCACGGAAATATAAAGAAAACAAGTTTACCGGTATAAAAAAAAACGTTGGTAATCTGCCGGGTAAACGAACAAGCGTAACAGAGCCACAAGACAGGTTCGAATATCCCTTTGGATTTGAGTTTAAAACGGTACACTACTATTCCAACACTAAGAAAATAAATTAATTCTGTAAAGTTAAATACTTCTATCTATCGGCACACAGAGTAAAAAATAACTCGGGAAAAAAAAATTAAATATTAGACAGTATCAAATGTATATAAATTAATCACATAAAATCGTACCCTCAATAGAGAGCCGGCGAATATTTAATAAATACCAGTTACTTGCTTAGCAATAAAATAAAAAACAATTTTTCTAGAACAAATTAACTTTTATTCAAAAAAAACTAAAACGAGTTTTTATTCAACAGCGGATAATCAAATTCCGGAAAAATAAAGAAAATTAAATTTCTTCAGCAGTAAAATCTAATTCCTATAATGGAAGCAAATTTCTTTAAGCAAATTACAATATTTCAGTATAGCCGGTTATGTTCAAAAATAATCACCAAAGTAAAAGTTTTCACAAAAATACAAAATATCAACCGGTACGGAAAAAATCAAATTATTTCAAAAGTACGGAGTACGGAGGTACGGAAATTGTTGAATATAGGTACTGTGATTATTTGAAAATATTTTACCTTCCTGAAGCGGCTTCGGTATGCACAAACTTGACTAAAAAAAAATTGTCTTTCCAAAAATATGGATTCCGGGAACCGGATCGGTAATAAACTCAATACACAAAAAACGTTTAACGGTGAGGAACTAACTAAGAACCAGAGGAACGAACTGAGAAATCGAGAGCCCTCTGCCTTTATATTCTCATTAGCAAAATTTTACTCAAAAACCACAAAAGAGTTTGTCATATACTAGACGTCTTTCGGAATTAATTGAATTAAATTTAATGGTATATATACCCAATGTCCTTTTTAAATGAAAAATTTTAACTGCGGAAATGACTAAATTTTATTATTCAATATAAATTTGCGTACCTCCGACTAATACAAAAAAAATACTAAAACTAATATAACGGTAATAATAATAAAAAAATTAAAATAAATCGGTCACAAAAGGGAATCGGAAATTAAGTAACGAGTTATTTAAAATCAAGTGGCAAAATAAAAATATGAAACGGAGAAAAAAACTTAATTCAGTGCCAAAAAAAAATAACTCGTTACACACCCCCTTTTCTTCGGTAAAAAAAAATTAATGAACGAAAGCCCAACTTTCGGTCATAACATTTTTTTTTAACTTATTTATACAATATACAAAAAAAATTATCAAACCCTAAAACAAAAGAACAATAACTGGGATCCAGCGGTCTCAGCGTCTGGAACGTCTTGGATGTTGATCGCACGGGCACTCCCGGGACATCTGGCCAATTCTTCCACAACTGGAGCAAAACAGGACGGATGGTCGGTTGCAGCTCTCCCGGCGATGACCTGAGGCTCCGCATCTCCAGCAGAGGTCATCAGTTAGGGTGATGAACGCCTCTGACGGACGGTGGTACAACATACCTTCCATGGCTCGAATCATGGCCGGAATGTTGCCAGAAAACCATATTTCCCATCTCTCGTTGGCCGGGATTAACGGTGGCGGTAAAGTACGGTCATCCATTCTACGGATAAAAACAAAACATTTTATTCAACGGCGGGTTTTAGATCTTTCACATGTATACGATTATACCGTTTTCCTTTTTCGTCACGTAAGTCATAGACAACCGGTGATATGACACGTACGACTTCATACGGTCCGGAATATTTCGGAGCGAGTTTCGCGGCGATGTGATCAGCGGCAGAGGATAACGTATGTTCCTTTTTCATAACTTTATCGCCTATGGTACATTTCCAGTCACGGCGGCGCAGATTATAGTTACGACTTTGACTGGTAAATGCCCTGGACAGGTTAAGACGGACTAAATCGAAACACTCTTGCAGTTTCTCTACTCGCAAGAGATGCGGCTTCGGATCTTCTTCGGTAGGGTGGTCTACTCCGGCATCTTCTTCCGGACTACCCTCGGTATTCTTTTCAGCATCTTTTCGGAAAGATTTCGGCGTCTCTGGTTCTCTACCAAAATTTAGGAAGGCAGGCGTGAATCCAGTCGAGTCGTGTCTTGAGTTATTCATTGCAAACTTCAAGTCAGGCAATCTTACATCCCAGTCTCGGTGATCCGCTTCGCAGTATTGCGCAATCATTGTTTTCAGGGTGCGGTTGGCTCGTTCTACTGGATTTGCTTGCGGTGTATACGGTGGCGTAAAACGGTGTCGGATTTCTAATCCACTCAGCATGTCCTTGAAAAGTTTACTGTCATACTGAGTTCCATTGTCGGTCAGCACGGTACGGGGGCAACCAAATATTGTTGAAACTTCTTCGTAGAAAGCAGTACTTATGCTACTTGCAGTAGCATTCCTTAACGGTTTACACTGTACCCACTTAGTAAATCGGTCTTGAAACATGATAATATAACAATGCCCTTTCTTACTTCTGGGTAACGGTCCAATTATATCGGAGCTAACGGTTTGCCATGGTTGTCGGTTTGCTGATGGCTGCATCTTGCCTGGGAGCTTCTGTTGCGACGGTTTGTACTTTTGACATTGCAGACATCTCCTCACGTATTTGGTGATGCCCCTAAACATTCCTGGCCAATAGTACAGTTTCGCAATCCGGGTGATGGTTTTTGCGATCCCTAGGTGTCCGGCGTTTGCAGCATCATGATTTTCTTGCAGGACTCTGGTTCGGTCGGGCTTGGCTATGCACAGTTTCCAAGGATCGGACATTTCTGGCTCTCGGAAATCATTTATGTCCCAGAAATGACGGTATAGACGGTCTTCTTTAATGCAGTAGTCCGGAAACTTCTCTGGGTCCTTCAGGACCTCTTCCTTCCTGTTCCGGTACCACGAACATTCGGCAGTTACGTCGGTCAAACAGAGTGCAGACGGCGGATCGGTCTCGGCGGTCAATGGTAGCGGGTTTCTTGACAAAGCAAAAGCCACACGATTTAGAGCACCTTCACGGTACTGTATCTCGAAATCATACTGTTGTAGAAAAATACTCCACCTAGCTAAACGTCCAGACGGACTAGTTATGGAATGTAACCACTTAAGAGATTGATGATCGGTAACAACCGTGAAATGGTAGCCCTCTAAATAAGGACGCATCTTTTCAATCCCCCAAACAATGGCAAGACATTCTTTCTCGGTGACGGAGTAGTTTTTCTCGGTAGGACTCAGAGTGCGACTAGCATACGCTACCACGTGCTCGTGGCCATCTTTTTGCTGGGTAAGGGCTATTCCCAAACCATATTCTGAGGCATCGGTCTGCAGAGTGAACGGTATGGTAAAATCGGGACAACTTAAGACGGGTAATTCAGACAGACCGGTTTTAATCAAAGCAAAAGCGGATTCTTGTTCTTCAGCCCACTTCCATCGCTGAGACTTACGGAGCAATTTTGTCAACGGAGCCACCTTTTGAGAAAACGATGGCACAAACCTTCGATACCAAGATGCAACTCCTAAAAACCTTCTTAATTCCCGGATATTCCTCGGTGCTGCAAATTTGACTATACTTTCGACCTTTTCCGGATCGGTTCGGATTCCATCTCCAGTGACTACATGACCTAAGTATTTCATGGACGGTAAACAGAAATGACATTTTTCCGGATTGAGTTTTAGCTGAGCTCCTCGTAATCGGCGGAACACTTCGGACAGGTTTTCCAGATGTTGATCAAATGTTTCTCCTAGAACGATGATATCATCCAGATACGCAAAAGCGTGAGGATCTAGATCTGGACCTATTAATCTATCAACCAGTCTCTGGAAAGTAGCAGGTGCGGAGTGTAAACCAAATGGAAGAACCGTGAATTGAAACAATCCACGTCCTGGTGCGGTGAAGGCGGTAATGGGTTTACTCTCTGGTGTTAACGGAACTTGCCAATATCCACTCTTCAGATCCAAACTGGAAATATACTTGGCCTTACGCAATTTATCTAAAATAGCATTAATAAACGGAAGAGGGTAAGCATCTTTCATTGTTACCTCGTTAACTTTCCGGAAGTCTATGCAGAAGCGGTTTTTCCCATCTTTCTTTTTAACAATGACAATGGGAGAACTCCACGGACTTGTAGAGGGTTCGATCACTCCCTCTGCCAACATGGCATCTATCTCAGCATTGCAAATTTCTTGCATTTTCGGGTTCATTGGCCGGTACCTCTGCTTGATCGGACGTGGTTGCAACAAACGGATTTCATGCTCAACCAGTGTAGTCGGACCTTGTAAGGATTCAAATTTCGGTAACTCTCGGTCCAGGAAAGTATTCAGTTTGTCTGTCTGGTCTTTTGATAAATTTCTTTCCGTAAGTGGAACTATGGTTTCCACCGGACATCCTATATAACCATAATTGTTGTTATCTCCTAAATCTCCCGGAGATAACGCGGATATGTCAGATTTATTGTCGTCTCTTCTCTCTCTCTCCATTCTACGAGAGATGACGAAAAGACTACGGGCTCGGATTGCTCCTTGTCAACCCCTAGCACCAGGGATGACGCAGAGACTTCAAGAACGGACTGCTCTTTGTCAATCCCTAACTCCAGGGAAGACGTAGAGACTTCAGAAACGAATTTTTCGTCATCAACCCCTAACAACACCGGGGAAGATTCGGAAATTTGAACGACAGACTGCTCCTTGTCAACCCCTAGCACCAGGGATGACGCAGAGACTTCAAGAACGGACTGCTCTTTGTCAACCCCTAACTCCAGGGAAGACGTAGAGACTTCAGAAACGAATTTTTCGTCATCAACCCCTAACAACACCGGGGAAGACTCGGAAATTTGAACGACAGACTGCTCCTTGTCAACCCCTAGCTCCAGGGAAGACTCAGAGACTTCAAGAACGGATTGCTCTTTATCAACCCCTAACTCCAGGGAAGACGTAGAGACTTCAGAAACGGTTGGATTCCCAGAATAACGGTTTTCTGTGATGATCGGAACATCGACTTCTTTCATTGATTGATTTACCAAACCTAAAATTTCAACAAGACTTGCTAATAACGGACGCCTTACTATTTTATTGTTAATGTAAATAGTGCCGGTTCCTAACTCCAAACGGAAATTATATTTTTGGAGAACATCGTGCCCCAAAACAATATCGGTTATTAATCCGGGAAAATGCTCTAACGAACCCTTCATACTGACGTCATCGATTTTCCAACTGAGCTCAGAAGTATCGGTGATGGAGACTACATTTCCATTAGCTGTAGCATTAGCAAACGGGCCTTCGTACCTAGACGGGTGGCAGTTTGCTTTCTTTGGGAAAATGTCTTATCTACTTGATCACCAATATATGATTTAGCTGCTCCGGTATCTAACAATGCTTGAAATTTGTGATTACCTATTTCGACGTCTATGTGCGGTCGGGGGTCGTTCATTTCCGCCGGCGGCGTTTCGGTATGAGAGACAAAGATCTGCGGAAGCTGTGTCGGTCTCTCCTCGGTACAGCTTCGGATTAGTTTTCCTGCCTCCTGCAGGAACAATCACGGGAAAGTACACCTTCCTTATTGCAACGGGAACAGAATATCTTCGGCGGGTTTTGGCAGTTGTTTCGGTAATGTCCAGCTTCTCCGCAGCGGAAACAAATCGGTTCACGAGAAGCTGATCCAGACGGCTGCTGTGTCGTATTCGGAGGCGGACGGCGAGGAGTATCGGACGGTGACGGTTGATTGGAGCTTGCGACGGGTACTCCGGACGGACCAGGAGTAGAGTTGTGGGACGGGTATCTTGATGCTATTGGCTGCTATTGGACGGGGATTTGGTCCACGGTTCGGTCCACTGTGGCTGGGTACAGATTGGAGTTCCTTCCTGAGGAGCTCATATTCCCTTACCACCTGACAAAATGAAGAAAAATCATGAAAGTCCCCTTTTCGGACCTGCAGACGGTATTCTGGCAACAGGTTGCGGTACAGCCATGCTAGCTGTTGTTCGGAAGTTAGCTTTCCATGTCGTCGCATTAGAGTTTGTAGCTCGGTTATATATGTTGCAGCGGACTCATTTCTTCTTTGTAAACGACGGCTTATCTCAGCCTCCAAGTCGTCTTCGTAATTAACGGGGTAGAAGAAAATTCGGAAATCGGTTTCAAATTCTTTCCAGTTGGTGTATCTGCTCCGGTTGTTACGGTACCAATATGCTGGTTCACCGGACAGTAATTCAGGTAGCACCGGTAGCAAATTATCTTTCGGAATACACTTAGCCGTACAGATTTCCTCTATTCTTTCCATGAAGTCGGCAGGATCCCCTCGGTTTCCAAAAGACACTTTCCATTCGTGTACATTCAGTGGCGGGTTTGCCATGACGGCTGGAACGGGCTCGGTATCGGTATCAAGATCTTCGGAGTTTCTTCCTTCCTTCCAGCTCCTTTCAAGCTCCTTCTGCTTTCTTGCTGGTTTGTTTGAAACGCAACAACAAAGACAACAACTAACATAATCCAGCACCGGCAAAACTGTTCTTCTTAAAAGAAAACTAACAGGTCCCAGTCCCTGTTTAATCAACCATACGGCAACAAAAACAATATAAAACAGTCCAGCTACAATACGGTAAACCATGAGAAAAAATCAAAAACGGTACATAACGGCTCCAACTATACTCAATAATCAGCTCACTCTGCCACTTGCTTGAAACGGAATAAAAAAAAATCTCTGCCCAAAACAACAAACAATACAAAAAAAACAGAATAACGGTCCTTGTTCAAAATAACAATCAGATCTCTGCACTAATACGGTAAGCAAAAACGAACAAAAAAAAACGGTTTCTATAAAATCAACAAATCAGGTCCCTGCTCTATACGTATTCGGAAAAAAAAACAACGGTTTCTAATTAAGCAACAAAGGGTCCCTGCTCGGGCGTCAAATTTGTAACGCGTTTTCCTGTACACGTGGTCTTCTACCACACGAACACGTCACTATGGACACCCTTAGCTGAAAATCTTATAACGGAATGCTCGGGCGCCAGATTTTTAACGTGGTTTGCTCTACGGCCCCTTGACCGTTATCGTCAAGAGTTCCAGATAGCCTCAGATGGAGGTTACGGATAATTCCAGGGGTCTTGTTAAACTTATTTAGATTAGCTACTCTCAAATTTATAATAAAATATCGGTTTATTTTCAAATAACGATTAAATAACGGAATAAATAGAAGTTTTTTCTTTGTTATAATTTCACTCTGTGGTCTATTGTAGTTATAAATCTACAGGTACTGACAAACTAACAGGAAGATTATATAATACGGTGTAAATCTGCCAGGCAATCGAACAAGCGTAACTTAGCCACAAGACAAGTTCAATTCACCCTTCGGATTTAAAAGGAAAGTCAAGGGAATAAGTGAAAACAAATTTACCGGTCTAAAAAAAACGTTAGTAATCTACCGGGTAAACGAACAAGCGTAACAGAGCCACAAGACAGGTTCGAATACCCCTTTGGATTTGACAGGAAAATCACGGAAATATAAAGAAAACAAATTTACCGGTTTAAAAAAAAACGTTAGTAATCTGCCGGGTAAACGAACAAGCGTAACAGAGCCAAAAGACAGGTTCGAATATCCCTTTGGATTTGACAGGAAAAACACGGAAATATAAAGAAAACAAGTTTACCGGTATAAAAAAAAACGTTGGTAATCTGCCGGGTGAACGAACAAGCGTAACAGAGCCACAAGACAGGTTCGAATATCCCTTTGGATTTGAGTTTAAAATGGTACACTACTATTTCAACACTAAGAAAATAAATTAATTCTGTAAAGTTAAATACTTCTATCTATCGGCACACAGAGTAAAAAATAACTCGGGAAAAAAAATTAAATATTAGACAGTATCAAATGTATATAAATTAATCACATAAAATCGTACCCTCAATAGAGAGCCGGCGAATATTTAATAAATACCAGTTACTTGCTTAGCAATAAAATAAAAAACAATTTTTCTAGAACAAATTAACTTTTATTCAAAAAAAACTAAAACGAGTTTTTATTCAACAGCGGATAATCAAATTCCGGAAAAATAAAGAAAATTAAATTTCTTCAGCAGTAAAATCTAATTCCTATAATGGAAGCAAATTTCTTTAAGCAAATTACAATATTTCAGTATAGCCGGTTATGTTCAAAAATAATCACCAAAGTAAAAGTTTTCACAAAAATACAAAATATCAACCGGTACGGAAAAAATCAAATTATTTCAAAAGTACGGAGTACGGAGGTACGGAAATTGTTGAATATAGGTACTGTGATTATTTAAAAATATTTTACCTTCCTGAAGCGGCTTCGGTATGCACAAACTTGACTAAAAAAAAATTGTCTTTCCAAAAATATGGATTCCGGGAACCGGATCGGTAATAAACTCAATACACAAAAAACGTTTAACGGTGAGGAGCTAACTAAGAACCAGAGGAACGAACTGAGAAATCGAGAGCCCACGAATCCAACTCTTCTCTGCCTTTATATTCTCATTAGCAAAATTTTACTTAAAAACCACAAAAAAATTTGTCATATACTAGACGTCTTTCGGAATTAATTGAATTAAATTTAATGGTATATATACCCAATGTCCTTTTTAAATGAAAAATTTTAACTGCGGAAATGACTAAATTTTATTATTCAATATAAATTTGCGTACCTCCGACTAATACAAAAAAATACTAAAACTAATATAACGGTAATAATAATAAAAAAATTGAAATAAATCGGTCACAAAAGGGAATCGGAAATTAAGTAACGAGTTATTTAAAATCAAGTGGCAAAATAAAAATATGAAACGGAGAAAAAAACTTAATTCAGTGCAAAAAAAAATAACTCGTTACAGTATTGATGGGTACAAAATAACAGACGCATCGGTAGACAATCTACGAGATTTCCCAGAAGAAGGGACAACAGGGATTTTCATGTAAAAACCATCGAAATGTTTTCAAAGAAATTCCTCCTAAGGAACAACCAAGCCATAATTGACACAGCTAATGAAGTCATCTCGTGGGCAAGCATAACAAACTTAGATATTCTAAGTAAAGGAAGACAAACATGGGACCCCTCAATATTAAAAAGTACTTGCGCCAAAGCTTTCAATTCCTTTATGAACATAGTAAAAGACAATCTGGGTAAAACCCCAACAACAATAGTTGAAGGGCTTATAATGTGGTACCAATTGTACTCCTTAACTAGTTTGAGCGTAAATGTCAAAAAGTGGAAGAACTATTGTAAGTAGTGTTAATCTAAATTGTTAACAAGGTCAATAAATTGTAAAAATGTACTTTAAAATTCGAGATTTTTATTATATCCCAGGACAATACATAACAAAATTAGCCATTCGCAACAATCTTATCAACAAAAAACCATGGCTCATGTGACATTCAGCGTCTAAATTCATCAGTTTGTCACTCTCATAAAGATAGAACCCAAATATCACTCTTATTACCATTATTTTATCTCACTGACTACCACACATCACACAATCAATTACTTTGCCACCAATAAAGACAATGCAACATGTGATACCAACAAGGAAAAATTGGTCTTGTTAAAAAGAAGGTTTTAATAACCGGAAACTATTGATGATGTGATTATGCTAAATTCTAAATAAACAAGACTATAAAATTCACTTCATTATATTGACTCTGATGATGTATTATTGAAATTATTACTATCTTCATTCATTTTAAGTAAAAAGGAATAAGTATGTATTAGATGATGTGTGTCTCTCTTTTTATTTAAGGAGTTAATATCCAACACTGTTTGGAACATCTCTAAGCAATTTCTTTTAAAGTTATGTGATTCACTATATACAATTGAAATGTCTTTAAAGTTAGCTTTATGATTTAATAAAATGTTATGTTCAGCTAAGGCACAACTTTGTTTTTCTAACCTAATATCACTTTGATGTTGAGTGACACGACTTTTAAGTACTCTCGATGTCTGACCATAGTATACTTTATCGCAGTCTTCACATGGTATCTTATATACAACTCCTGATTTCTTTAAAATGTCATCTTTAGCTTTTAATTTTGAATTTTTTTTTTTTTTTTTCAAGTTTTGAAAAAAAATAAAAAAATTTTATACATTTGTAAATATCTTCATACTAAAAATTTCACAAGCCCTCGTAAATAACTTTCATAGTCCAATACAACTAATGATTTCAGATTGTTTATTAAATATTAATGGTACGCAGGTCAATAAAGAAAAGAAATATTATTTTATAGATATAAGAAACTAAGAATTTTAATTACAAAAATTTTGTCTTCATGTTCGACTTCAATCAGATTTATAATTTACTTTTCAAAATGTAACCTTTTTATCTACCTCTTATAGTGGAAAATCTATTCATGTTTTTTAATGATGTTTTACTTGATTTGTACAAACTCACTTTGCACGTAAGTTTAAATTTATTATAATTTTTACCTGTTATAAGAACTTGTTCATATTTTAGCCTTGATAAAGGATTCAAATAAATCCGAAAGCTTGGAAGTAGTAAAAAAGAGTTTAATTTCTTAACCAGCCCAGATTGTGACGGAATCCCCAATAATTTAGTAGATTGTTTTCTAACTAGCCGTCAAGACTACCCTTTACTTCTTTTTAGTAGGAATGGGGTTTTACCAACACATTCGTTCTGAATATGGACATGAAATTGTGAGAGATCTCAAACTATGGGCAAATACCAACATTAAGATAGCATCAATTAGAAACAGGAAGATATTTTTGACTAGATGTAGAAAAGATGGATTAATACCATCACATGTTTTTCATTCCTTGAATAATGTAAAAAATTTGTTTGAAGTGGAAGATGGGAAGACAGGTCAGAAGATAGGAAATTTCACTGAAAGGTTAGAAAATAAGATACTTAATCTTGAGATTTCAGTCACCATCACTAATGAAAAACGTTTAGAAAAATCTTTAGTACATTATGAAACAAGAATTTTACAGAAATTACCTAATGAAATTTTTTCCAAATTTAAAATAAAGCAGAATCGTAATTTTGATATAAAATTTAATCAAGTTAAGCAAACAAATTTAAGAAAATTTCAAAATTTACAATCTCAATCTAATAGTATCAAAACTCAAACCAAATGGGTAAAAAATATTTCAGGACTTGACATTCCGAAAGATATTTTAGAATTTTTGTCTTTAGGTAATAAATTTCATATAAATCCGAATTCACATAATCTTTCTGTTCAGAGAACTTTGTCTGACGTGGAGACTATTTTAGAGGAATGTTCACACCAAAATAAAAATATGTATAGAGCACAAGTTACTAATATTCTCACTAATTTTTATCACAAACCTCAAAAAACAACATATTTTGATAACTTAGAAAAGAAAACACGAAGATTTTTGAAAAATAATCCTTCTCTTGTAGTGTCCACATCCGATAAAGGTAGAGTCACGGTTATTATGAATAAACAAGACTACCATGAATTAAGTTTGAAAATATTACAAGATCAAAAATATTATAAAGTCTTAAAAAATGATCCTACATCAACTATAGCTCAAAAATCTAATAAAATAATTTCTTCTTTAAAAAATAATAAATATATAAGTGAAATAGAAGCTAAAAAATTAACAATATATAATCAAGTTTCACCGAAGTTTTATGGCTCACCAAAAATACATAAAAAAGATTTAGCGTTAAGACCTATTACATCTTCAATCAATGCACCTAATAGTAATATTTCTAAATTAGTTACAGATATTTTATCTAATGCATATTGTACAGATAATGATTATTATGTTTTGGATTCATTCACCTTTGCTTCTCAGATAAACAATAAAATAATTCCAGACAATTATGTATTAATAAGTTTAGATGTAGTCTCTTTGTTCAGTAACATTCCAATAGAATTATTTAAACAAAGTATTAACAATAAATGGGATACAATAAAAAATTACACTTCAATTCCTAAAAATAAATTTATAGAGTTAATAGAGTTTATTTTTGATACCACATACTGTAATTATGATGGTACTTTCTACAAACAAATATTAGGTGCTCCTATGGGAGCTATCATTTCACCTATAGCTGCTCAATATGTTATGGATGAACTTCTTGACTCTTGTGTTCCTAAGTTGAATTTCCAAGTTACTTTTCTGAAAAAGTTTGTTGATGACATTATATGTGCTGTTCCAATGAATAGCACACAACATATTTTACAAGTTTTTAATTCATATAACAATCATATTCAATTTACTATTGAGGAAGAAATAGACAGAAGTATCCCCTTTTTAGATACAAAATTATGCAGACAACAAAATAATAAAATCTGGTTAGATTGGTATAGAAAACCAATGAATTCAGAAAGGTTCATTAATTTCCACTCATACCATACTAAAAAAATCAAAATAAATGTAGTTTTGGCTATGAAAAATAGGGTAGATAAGATCTGTCATCCATCAATGGTACAAAATAATTATAACAAATTATACAATATTTTCTTAGAGAATTCATATCCGACTAAGCTATTAAAAAACTTGATATTTAATACTAGAAGACAGGAGTCACGAACATCTATTGTAAATACTCAACAACTTAATGAAAATATACTAGTAGAAAGAGTTAAATATGTCACAATTCCATTCATTAAAGATATTTCAACAAAAATCATTAATGTTTTCAAAAATGAAAGTACAATCAAAATAACACACAAATATAATAACACAATTAAAGAAATCAGGAGTTGTATATAAGATACCATGTGAAGACTGCGATAAAGTATACTATGGTCAGACATCGAGAGTACTTAAAAGTCGTGTCACTCAACATCAAAGTGATATTAGGTTAGAAAAACAAAGTTGTGCCTTAGCTGAACATAACATTTTATTAAATCATAAAGCTAACTTTAAAGACATTTCAATTGTATATAGTGAATCACATAACTTTAAAAGAAATTGCTTAGAGATGTTCCAAACAGTGTTGGATATTAACTCCTTAAATAAAAAGAGAGACACACATCATCTAATACATACTTATTCCTTTTTACTTAAAATGAATGAAGATAGTAATAATTTCAATAATACATCATCAGAGTCAATATAATGAAGTGAATTTTATAGTCTTGTTTATTTAGAATTTAGCATAATCACATCATCAATAGTTTCCGGTTATTAAAACCTTCTTTTTAACAAGACCAATTTTTCCTTGTTGGTATCACATGTTGCATTGTCTTTATTGGTGGCAAAGTAATTGATTGTGTGATGTGTGGTAGTCAGTGAGATAAAATAATGGTAATAAGAGTGATATTTGGGTTCTATCTTTATGAGAGTGACAAACTGATGAATTTAGACGCTGAATGTCACATGAGCCATGGTTTTTTGTTGATAAGATTGTTGCGAATGGCTAATTTTGTTATGTATTGTCCTGGGATATAATGAAAATCTCGAATTTTAAAGTACATTTTTACAATTTATTGACCTTGTTAACAATTTAGATTAACACTACTTACAATAGTTATTACTCATTTTGGCTTTGTCTTTGACATGTCCATTTTCTTTCAGATTGGATATCGCATATCTTTGGATCCTTATTGGTGGCAAAGTAATTGATCCCGAGATGTGCGATGGATAATGTTTAAGAACAATGGTAAAAGGGTGATGTTTGGTTTTTATGTTCATAAGAATGGCAAACTTGTGGATGTAAGAATTAGACATTGCATGGGCCATGGTTTTGTCATTGATAGGGTTAAATGGGTAATAAAGTTAGGGTTTTCTATATATATATTTTTTTTTTTTTTCAAGTTTAAAAAAAAAATAAAAAAATTTTATACATTTGTAAATATCTTCATACTAAAAATTTCACAAGCCCTCGTAAATAACTTTCATAGTCCAATACAACTAATGATTTCAGATTGTTTATTAAATATTAATGGTACGCAGGTCAATAAAGAAAAGAAATATTATTTTATAGATATAAGAAACTAAGAATTTTAATTACAAAAATTTTGTCTTCATGTTCGACTTCAATCAGATTTATAATTTACTTTTCAAAATGTAACCTTTTTATCTACCACTTATAGTGGAAAATCTTACTTGATTTGTACAAACTCACTTTGCACGTAAGTTTAAATTTATTATAATTTTTACCTGTTATAAGAACCTGTTTAGCCTTGATAAAGGATTCAAATAAATCCGAAAGCTTGGATAGTAGTAAAAAAGAGTTTAATTTCTTAACCAGCCCAGATTGTGACGGAATCCCCAATAAGTTAGTAGATTGTGTATATATATATATATATATATATATATATATATATATATATATATCTGTATAAATATATACTATTTATGAATCATTTTATGCGTAAGAACTGTCAGCGTGATATCCGTTGAAACCCTTCGCAATGGTCACATTGGCGCTTAGATAGAAAATGAAAAATTGTCGCTATATTGTATAGGTTGATCCAAATTTAAAATTTAGGTGCTCGCTGAACGCAGAATTTTATGCTCTACAATTTTGTTTCTCTGAGTTTTTCATATAGAATGAGTATTTACGAATCACACACGTCAAAAAGTCACCTTACTGCTGTTTTTACAAAAGTTGGAAAAAAGGGCATTTTTTGATTGACGATTGTGGTCATAGAAATTGATCAAAATAAGACGTTAGGGAGGTCATTCGACGCAGAATTTTATGCTATTTAACTTTGATAAGAGTGACATTTTACGACAGATACCTCGTTTCCATGATATTTACGAAAAACCAAAACAACCTCCATAATTTTGAGGTTTTATGCGTTTTTCGACCTGACGCGGACCAGGTAGGTGTCAGCACTTTTCAAATTCGGATTCAGCGACCCAAAAAACATAGAAACCAGTTGAGAAACCTACTCCCTCACTTTTGTTACGGAAACGCCACTTTTTAACCCAATTTGACTGGACTATACGCACTTTTCTTATTCTAAATGTGACAAAAATATAAAAAAAATAACCATAACAATGTATATAAAAAAAATGAAAGTTAATGATATTAACAGTGTACATGCACCTATTAATAATAATAATAATAATGTTTATTTACGGTAGTTACAAAATATAAATATATAGGAAAAATGTAAACAAACACACAAAAATCACAGAAGTTGTAAGTAGTCAGAAACTACTTGCACCTTGTATGTGATGTACTTATAAATAACATATGTATATATAACAATTTAAATTAACAATGAACATCAATATAGGTGGGTATATTATAACACATTAAAGATAACTGACCAACTTTGTGTTATTCCAGACATAATCAGGTAAGTCATATCAAAAAATAGTTTTACAGCAGACATGATTAGGGTATTTAGACAATATCGGGTAAAGTACATTATCAGGCAAGTCAATTTTTAATTTTATAAAAAGAATAGGAAAGAAAAATATCAGTTTTGACAGTTTACTATATTTATTCTGTATTTCCTAGTTTTAATTTGTTACTGGTTATTTATTATATTATTTAAAACATTTCTATTTAGCGTTTTTATCCAGCTTTTAATTTTAGTTTTAAAATGTTTTGAATTTTCCAAATTCTTTAACTCCAAAGGAACTTGATTAAGTAAATATTTTGGGACCCAAGTAGTCAAAACAACGCTGCCCTATAGTTTTTCCTCGTCTAGGTAAGGTATATACGTTGTCTTTACAGCGAGTATTATGTGCGTGTTCTGGACAAAGTAGGCTTTTTTTATGTTTTTGATAGTACAATAACATTTTCATACAATATATTTGTCTAGTGTCCATAAAACCACTTAGCTCATAAATATCATTACTAGGGAAAATAATATTCTTTATAAAAATTATTCTCATTATCCATTTTTGAATAACATTCAACTTTTGTAGGTGACAGTCATTTACTCCCCCCCATGCAAGAATTCCATA
This sequence comes from Galerucella nymphaeae, assembly GCA_963978555.1. Taxonomy (NCBI): domain Eukaryota; kingdom Metazoa; phylum Arthropoda; class Insecta; order Coleoptera; family Chrysomelidae; genus Galerucella; species Galerucella nymphaeae. Next base: position 2,326,354 of record OZ021706.1, on the reverse strand, counting down.
GTTAATTTGGGATTTCACTAATGAGTAATACATAATTTTTAGGCAATGGATATCTAAGAATTCCCTCAAGTACCTAAATTTAGAGAGAAGGCCCCGTAATTTTTGAACTACATTTTTAATATGTAGCTCCCATTTTAGATGACGATCTATTATAACACCTAAGTACTTAATGCTATCTGTTTCAGGTATTTTCATATTATTATTTATTTCAAGAGAACCAAAATTGGGAAGTCCGGTGGTGTAGGATGAGAATGGCATATATTTCGTTTTATCTATATTTAGTGTAAGTTTATTGTATTTGAACCATTCTATTACAGTTTTAAAATCTGTTTCAGCTGTATCTTTGAGCGCTTTCCAAGTTTTATCATTATACAAAATGGCGGTATCATCAGCAAAGCTTATAACTTTGCCTTTGGAGTCCAGATTTAGTAAGCTATTGATGTACACTGTAAACAGTACTGGTCCTAGTACGGTACCTTGGGGTACACCAAAAGTAACAGTTTTAGCATCGCTTAACACATTATCTAATTGTACATATTGTAGCCTGTCACTTAAATAACTCTTGATAAAGTTATATGCGACTCCTCTTATCCCGTAAGTATGTAATTTATTTAATAGCTGTTTATGATTTACTGTGTCAAAGGCTTTAGAGAGGTCAACAAAAACACATAATGAAGGCTTTCGTTTATCTAATGCATTGTACACATCTTTTACTAGTGAAGCAATAGCGTCCTCTGTGGATTTTCCCTTCCTAAAACCGTACTGATTGGTAGAAATTATATTGTATTTTTCTAAAAATTTCACTAAGCGTTTTTTAAATATTTTTTCCATAATTTTACTGATTGTTGAAGTTAATGATATAGGTCTATAATTAGTAGTTAAAGTCTTATTTCCACTTTTATATATTGGTTTAATTATACATGTTTTTAGTGGTTTAGGAAAAACGCCAGCATTCAAACATTTGTTTATTAAAAACGTTAAGGGCGCAACAATTTCATCAGCTATTTCTTTTAATGTTTCAGATCTGATTTCATCTACTCCAGGTGATTTTTTGTTTTTCAATGTTTTTATAATTTTTTTGACTTCCTCCTCATTTGTTGAATAAATATACATAGTTTTGTTGAGAGTTGGAAGGTTGTCAATATAATTTGTTGGTTCGATTTTTTCGGCATATGATTTTCCCAGTTCAGCAAAAAAATCATTAAATTCATTAGCTATATCCTGTTTATTCCCTATTACTATATCACTTTTCGTGATATTTTTAATTTCATTTTTCGGGCGTATTGAACTACATAACCTGTACTTGTATTCTGTTGTTTGGTACTTATAATCACATTACATAATTGTAACTATTTGCTTTTATAAGTCCTAATGTAGTAAAGTTCCTTTTTCAGTGAAAGAATTATGACCAACTGTGGCTGCTTCTAGCTTTCTCTAACTGAAGTGAACCCTTTATGTTCATTGGAAGACAAAAAAAATAAAAAATGTTAATGGCTTCCTGTAGCCCTGTCCAGATTACCTAAAATCTTTTGGATGTAATGTCAATGATTGACTTAAAAAAATTATGAAAAAAATACCTTAAAACTGTTAGTTGCTTCTTGTCGCCTTATCTAGATTAAGTAATCCCCTTCTAATTTCACTTACTACTAATTTGAAATAATTAAGAAAAATAATGTCCTTGGTTTCTTGTAACCTTACTTATCTAAGTTGAATAACCCCTTCTAGTTTTCTCTAAGTAATTAATTTACAAAATTAAAAAAATATTAAAAAAATTGTTCGTTGCTTTCTTTCTTACATGCGATAAACCCCTTCTAGATTTATCTAACAGATCTGCTTCACTTTGTATTCTGTTTACCTTGCTATCTGTGTATAGTCTATTTGTTTTTTAGTTTTTAACTTGTATTTAAAGACATATTTTATCTATTAATTCTTCAAAATTTCCTGCTCCGATTTTTTTTCTTTGAAATTATCTGGTTTCCCCATGTACGAGGGAACTGCTGCACCATTTAAACTATCTAGAGACAACTGACTAGAAACCCTACTTTTACACTTTGAAAAACCCCTTTGTACAGATAATCAAAATATCTTATTAAGATAATGAACCGGTTGTCCTTGCTACTAGCGTTACCTTATCTTGGGTGCTTGCCTTAATGTAGTAGAGTGTCAATTCAACGTGGTCCAGGGATGTTGCCTGTTAGTATCCACAGTAACCATAGGGCATCGCGCAGGTACGTTGAACTAACCCTCGTATATCATTTTGACAGTTCCCCTTAATTCTGGTAGATAGAGCGTCGACCTACTACGGATACGTTTGTTTTGATTGCCATTTCTGTGTCGTGAGGGTGGGTTAATGCGTTTCTCTGTTGTAGCAGACACTTTCCGCTAAAATTTTCCTTCTTTATCTACTCTCCTAGTAGTTTTCTCCATATTGTGCACCTTTCAATTTGGATTCACTGATCCGTGTTTTATTTTCAAACTCTTTTCCTTTGAAATTTCGTTATAGAAATATTCACCTATGTCGCTTTCGACATTTTAATTATTATATCTTCATTCCAGTCCGGTCCTGGCGAACTTACGTTAATCGTAATCTCGCATTTTGTCACTGGATCATCAGTAATTGTTTATTCAAATATCAGCTGCTTTTGTGTCCTTGAACTTGAACTTCACCATGTATAGGTATGCAAGCGATATATAAACATTTGTTGTCGTAGGTTTTGCTTCAAATACTTGAAAAAATTTTACTTTACCGGCCGTGTAAATGTATAAAATTTATTTATTTTTTTTCTCCCTACCTGTACAACTTTTTTGTTAGCCTTGCTTGGCCTTTATTGTACGCTTTCTATAACTTTTTATTTACCTATTGTGCACATCCCCTTTCTGGGTTTATTATTCCTTTATTTGCCTAGTTTGGCAACTTCATTTCCTTTAATAATTTTTTTCTCCTGCATTTAGCACTTCCCTTTATGGGGTATTTATTTCTTTATTTGCCTAGTTTTGGCAACTTTATCACCTTTAATTCTTCATTTTTTTCCTGCATTTAGCACTTCCCTTTCTGGGGTATTTATTCCTTTATCTGCCTAGTTTTGGTAATTTTATTTCCTTTAACTCTACCTTTTTTTCCTACATTTAGCACTTCCCTTTCTGGGGTATTTATTCCTTTATCTGCCCAGTTTTGGCAATTCTATTTCCTTTAATTCTTCTTTTTTTTGCGTTTAGCACTTCCCTTTATGGGGTATTTATTCCTTTATCTGCCTAGTTTTGGCAATTTTATTTCCTTTAATTCTACCTTTTTTTCTGCGTTTAGCACTTCCCTTCATGGGGTATTTATTACAATATTAAACTTGCAATTATTATTTCTTCGTTGATACCTCGTTTAGTTACACGTTCAGCTTATTTGCTGGCCTCGGGTTCAGTGGCGGATTTGCAGTCCTAGCCGCTCTAGGCCCCAGGCCATGTGCCGCCCTTTTCTCAGCACCGATCATTAGAGACTAGATACATAATTCATGAATTTACTTTATTGCCACTTTTATTTGATTCAGAAAATTGTTAACTAAAAGCTAGCTTATAAAGCTAGTTTATAATATTTTCCGAGGCCAGGGATGATTGGAAATTTGAATAAAACATTTAAAATGCTTTTAGGTTTCCTTTTTAATAAAATAAAGGTTTTACAATGTGTTACAAAACTCGTCGTCTGCACTTAAGCGCAGCAAAATTATTAATTAAATCTTCGCAATCCAATTTCCTTAAAAAATCAGCTTCTATGTTAAGCAAAGCAAGATCGTTTAGCCTCTGCTCCGTCAGTAGGCATAACCGCACTTCAGCGAGACAGCCGGAGCCCCGCCCCCCCTCCCGCCTCCTGACAAGGCCCCCTCCCCAGGCCCCACCCACTCCCCTCCATGCCCCGCCCCTTCCCCCTCCACGCCCCGCCCCCTACCCCGCCCCTTGACATATGACAGTAACCTAACTGACCATAGAACCAGTAACCTAACCTAACTCAAGTGACAGGTAACATATTGACAGGTGACAAGTGGCAAGTGACATATTGACAGGTGACATATGACAGGTGACATATTGACAGGTTGACATATGACAGTAACCTAACTGACCATAGAACTAGTAACCTAACCTAACTCAAGTGACAGGTGACATATTGACAAGTGACAATTGACAGGTGACATATTGACAGGTGACATATTGACAGGTGACCAACTGTAACAAATGACGACCAACTGCTATTACAGAATGGATCAAAAGTAACCGAAAGGCCTTATACAGAGTAGATCAAAAGTAACCGAAAGGCATTATACAGGGCAGATAAAAAAGTAAGAGTGATATACGGGATCGCACATAATTCAAAAGTAACATGCTCGTAAGGTCTTAACGATTATTATATACAGGGTGAAAAAAGTAACATGCTCGAAAGACCATAACGACTATTACAGAATGAAAAAAAGTAACATGCTCGAAAGGTCTCAACGACTATTAAATACAGGACGGATAAAAAGTAACATGCGCGAAAGACCTTATACGGGATGGAAAAAAAAAGTAACATGCTCGAGTGGTAGCCATGGTACTTAATTCAACTTGATTCACTTGAGAACTTGCTTTGGATGCATTGTTTTGGGATTTATAGTTGAAATATAGAATTTCATTAAGTCGAATTCAAGGTCCAGCGGTAAGTGGAGATGATAATTAGATAATAAAATCGAAGTCTTGACAGTACCGGATGTTATTACGTCTAAGAACATGAGATAACCTTTTTGGTCTCTTAATAAAACAAATATAGACTTTTAAGAATTTTTATTAAACCTCAACTGTATAATATGTTAGGTTAAGCTGAAATAATTTTTTAATTATTTACAGAGTTTACTTAAAACATCATTGATAAAAAGAAATTATTTTTGTTAATAAAATTTTAATTTAAATCATTGATAACTTTGACTTTATAAAAGTATACAAATTCTCTAAGAGCGTTGTTCAACATATCGTTGGGTGTTATGGAACAAAATGCATATAAAATTTGTAAAGGACTCAAATTTTCAGAGGCGACATTTTTACAGAAATCCAAAACATTATAATAATATTGACAAAAATTCAAATTTTCCAAGTTTGAAATACGTTCTATAATCAAATTGTTCAATTTCAAAGTTTGGGATACTTCTTCTTCATTCATGTAATATTCGACGCCATGTTTCTTGATAAACATAACCTTACAATCATCGTAATTCAATGGGGTAATGGTACAGTACTCTCCACATGGAATCGGATCAGGTTTGAACTCGTCTACGGTCATTTGTTGCATCATTATTGAAATAAATTCCTGCCATTCGTAAGTGCTGAAAGATATTTTGCTGACCTTGAGCTGATGAGATAAAATAACGGCAGGCGTGAATGATCTTGCTGGACTAATTCCACATTTAACTTCATAACCGGAAATTGAATATTGTGTTGAAAGCAGGTACACATTTTCAGACTTTGCAGCAAACTCATAGTTTTCCAAAATTCTATCGAACTCTGCAGTGAGACAATATCGTAACCACTACTGACACCATGATAACTCATGTTGCTAACTGAGTTTGAGATCTGAAACAACTCCAATTTATAGCGTATGTGGCCTTTTACGTCATAAAACATCAACTCCATTAATCCAACTGTTATGTTTTTTGTCTAGTCCGAGCCATTTCACATACATTTTGTTACCCTTTCTTCTGAGAACTTTTTCCACCAAGTAAATGTGTGGATTCGATGTTTTCTGTAGTTCTTCGTCATAGAAGCAGCCGCTGATTGGTGTACCTTGCATATCTTCAAGTAAATACGTAGCAGGATTGGTAATTTTAACTTTGGCGATTTTGAATAGTTCTGTAGTCCAATTGGGTGTATATCCTTTTTCAAAGACATGTTTTGCCTTGGATATGCGCACAATGTCGCCAACTTTAAATTTTCGCGGGCCTGCTATCTTCAAATGACTATAGGTGTTATTCAAAATAGATTTTTCGTTGGATTTGTTAACTTGAGAAGGTCTATATTTTGTTGCGGAATGTTTTGTATCATTATAGTTTTGAGTAATTTCAGGCAGAATATCAATCCATTTGTAGGTGCCATTTAAACTGAAATACTTGTAGAGTTTCGATTTCAAAGTTCTTATAACACGCTCTGCCATAGAAGCTTACATTGTACTAAATACGCTGTAATGATTTATATCATGTTTTTTCATTAAATTTTGAAATTTGCTGTTGTAAAATTCCTTTCCCTGATCAGATTGCAGATTTTTCGGTGTTCGTCCTGTATGAGCGAGAATGTCCGAGAATGCCCGAGTAATCTCCTCTCCGGTCTTCGTCTTTAGTGGGCGTGTCCACACAAACTTAGAAAAACAATGAATGACGACCAGTATCATTTTATGATTCCTATTTTGTGATGCAAAATTCCTCATCTCCGCAAGATCCATTTGCCAAAGATCGTCAAGGCCCTTAATAATAGTGCGTCTGCGAGGGAATTTTTTCCGAATAGGTTTGTGAAGCTCGTTTACGAGTTGAATCTTTTCCTTGGTGTGCATATTATGATGTATTACTGGCTAGCTTCAGCTCCAGACTGTGAATGCGGTTATGGATATTTATATCCAATGTCTTAATATTGTTCACTATGTCTGAGATGTTACTTTTCAAATCAGACACGGCTCTGATATTTTCTGCAGATTCTTTTTTCAGTTCACGTATACTTGCATTCGCACTAAATTCTTTTCTAATGAAGACTTTTGCAGTGGCAATAGAATCGTCAACGTATTTCTTCGTAGCCATATCCCTAGCTGCTACAGGGGGATTTCGCGAAATAAATGTATCAATTTCGGTAGTTTTATTTTGTAAGGCAGTAATATTCGCCTGTAATATGGGAATTTCAATCTTATGAAGCTCGTTTCTGATTTCGTTCAATCCTACTTCTAAATCCTTTATATCGTGTGTTTGTGGTGAGTTGATAGTACGCAAGTCGTCAACATATTTTTTTGTTGCAGCGTCACTATTTGCTGTCGGTTCTTTAACATTACAAATTTTCACATTTCCAATATCAATATTACCGTCCGGTGTATGAGGGAACGTAATTTTCGTTGGTATACGCGCATATGGCGTTTGATGTCTATGTCCGAATTTATCGACTGGCATAATTGAAATGAACAAGTTTCAACTTGTATTATTCTATTATATCAACTTCCTTGAGTTCATTGATAATTGCTACTATTTCGTTGTCGTGTGACGTATTACCTGCCTCTTTCGTCTCTGGACTAATTATTTCCTCGTTGTCTTTAAATGGGAAATAGCCAACGCCCTTGACTTGTGCTATAACTTCTTGCAGCAATTGGTACTTTGGTTGGAATAACGATTTTGAATAGACATAAACATTTTTGAATTTCGCGCCATTTGGATTGAATAGGAGCGCTAGCACGACATTCGTCTTACCACACCCACTGGGGCCACATATAATGGCACGGAAAGAATTTGGTAACAATTTACCATGTTTGCCGATCGATGGCGTTGAGGTGAAATCCAGATTTTCAATGGGAATCGTCTGATCTTGTTGAATTATCTTCATCGTGTGTGCTGTTTTTCGTAGGACTACTCTTTAAATATAGGTGTCACCACTTACGCGTATCAGTCTTAATGTTAGTGTTTGAAGGAGAAGGTCTCTTAAATTCTCTCATCAATAAACTACCTATTGAACTTCACTTACCTAGCTATCAGTACTGTGGACGTAAGTACTACCCCCTCCACCCCTTTATGAATTGATTGTTTTTTTTTTAGCCGGTACAAAATTGGAAAAACGTCTTGATCGTGGAGATCCGGGCATCAACCCCTTGGACGCAGCTTGTAAACAACACGATATTTCTTACTGGAAGAATAAGTCTCTCGAGGAACGACACAAAGCCGATCAGATACTTGAAGATAAAGCTTGGGCACGCGTCAAATCAAAAGACGCTTCACTGGGAGAGAAAACTGCTGCATTACTTGTAACAGGCGGAATGAAGGTGAAAAGAAAGCTGGGAATGGGTTGTCGTCGCAAACGTCGTTCCTTACATCGTGATGTCATTCTAAAAGTGGAAAAGTCTCTGAAAAAAGGGGCATCTTTGAAAGACACCGCAACGTTTGCCTTACGAGCAGCCAAAGCACTTATTAAAGAATTTGGTGGGAAAAAAGAAGTCGAGGTTCCTCGAGTGATACCTATAGCAAAATCCGGAGGTTTCCTACCACTTATCCCTTTGTTTGCCGGCCTTTCGGCACTGGGAGCACTGTCAGGTGGTGCTGCAGGAATTGCAAAAACTGTTATTGACGCAAAGCATGCGCAAAAGAAATTGGAAGAAGATGTACGTCATAATAAGGCTATGGAACGTGTAGGATCTGGTCTGTATCTGAAAAAGTATCCAAAAGGCGGCTTCGGATTGTATTTGAAAAAAAACCAATAAAGCTACCCAATCACGCACTAACCGACTTTGACATAACACATTACGCAAAATTACTTAAAATACCGCATTTTCGAGGAGTTTTCATGCGAGACACTCTCCCCAAAGCCGGCCCCCGAAAACGAGAATGCGCAGTGGTTAATTTGGACATTTCTGAGAATAGCGGAAGTCATTGGGTAGCTTACCGAAAGATAAACAACAATGTAGAGTATTTCGATTCATTTGGTAACTTGAAGCCTCCTAAGGAAGTTGTTGAATATCTGGGAAAGAGTGCGAGAATTTTTTACAACAATACCCAATATCAAAGCTACGATCAAATCAATTGCGGTCATTTGTGTTTGAAATTTTTACAACAATGACGGAACTACTACTACAACACATCTACCATGGAAAAGCATTGAGTAGTTTTACTGCCGAAGAACTAGAACACTTTCCCATTGAACATCTAATAGAGTGTGTAAGACCCTGGGAATTGTTGGATATGTGGCATAAACTTCCCAGTGAATATCGAGCAAATTTTGAACTACAAATACGACTACCTTGTTTCATTCATTACAATCGACCTGATTGGACGACGCATTGTGACGGCCCTCCGAGTTCGCAAGCTACTTGTTTCCTTTGTAAACAAACCTTAAAAATAAAAAATGATATTTAAATTCAAACATGTCTTGTATTTCATTAGTCATCATGTCGCAGTTGCTGAGAGTTAACAGCACCAATCACGTGTTTACCTTTCAACCTCCTACGCCTATTTTGCTCGATCCGAAGAATAAATACGAATTAGCTCTACGATCTTTTCATTCTTATCACAGTATACCAAACATTGAAAATTGTAAGTTTTACTACTACGATACCAAGGGCAAGCTTCAAAGTTATGAGGATGCTATGGATGTTATGAAATTGCTGATCTTGAAGCGTTTATCAGTGATAAGTTGGGTCCGGGCAATTTAACTAGGCCAGAGGATATATTTTCACTAAAACCCAATCACAATACGTTGAAATGTGAAATTTCCAGTAAATATAAAATTTCCTTCAAGGAGACCAATAGTCTTGGAAGAATATTGGGATTTTCACCGAAAATACTCGACGCTAACAAATTGCACTCTTCAGATCTCCCCGTCAAAATTATTAAAGTATCTAGCATACGCTTCGATTGTAACATTACCACTGGAGCCTTCGATGCAAACAGACCTGCTCATACCATTTACGAATTCGTTGTACAAGTAGATCCAGGATATTCCATTGACGAAATTCCTCATAATTTGCTCTATTTACCCGTTATACCACAACGTGAAATAACCAACATCACTGTCATAGCCTTAGACCAGGACGGTCAGCCTGTAAACTTTCGTGGAGAACTAAGTACGTTGGTGTTGGAGCTTAGAGCGCGATGGGGCTAATAATCAATCATAAAAGACAATCTGGAGCACTTTCAACTTCATTAGCTGAGCAGTCGCCAAAGCTGAAACAGCTCACGTTCGCAAACAAATTGGTCCTGCAATCGCTGGGTTTTAAATTGAAAAATGACAACAATGTATGGAAAACGTCTACGCCAAAACGACATGCCTCCAATGTTTGATATCTATCGTAAGCCGATGTTTGATGAGTCAATTCGGAAGGCCGAATATAGAACCTATGCTCCTTTCATAAAATCATTCAATTGCAGTGACATTGTGGAGTTTAGCATTAATCAGGTTGATTCGTTCTTTGCAATGAGCGAAACTTTGTTGTGCATTAAAGGTTCGCTTGAAGTACACGGAGCTGGTGACGTCAAATTAGCAAATAATGTTGGAGCCTTTTTATTCGATTCATGTACGTACAGTGAAAGTGCCAGGGAAATGGAAACAGTTCGGGATCCTGGAATAGTAAGCGCCGTACGTGCCATGACCTGCTATAACCAAGAAGATTCCAATCATATGGCTATAGCCGGTTGGAATTACCCAAATAATCCTATTCTGAATGATAGCGACAAGTCCTTCAACCTTCAAATACCTCTCAAACATATTTTCAACATTTTCAACGATTATTCCATTATTACATGTGGGCGTCAAACAATACGACTAGTTCGGGCACGAAATGATAATGATTGCTTATATATTACTGAAAAGAATGTCTCTGGAACGCCTACAACAGCTAAAATTAACATTACAAGCGTTGAGCTGAAAGTTAAACATATTTTTCCTAATGACGACATAAAATTAAATCTCATGAAATCCATTCAAAAAGATCAACCTATAGTTATTCCATTCAGGAAGTGGGAGTTACACGAATTACCTTCCATCACTAAAGGAGCAAGACGTGAAGTTTGGGCTGTCAAGACATCCACTTCAGTTGAAAGACCTCGTTTTGTTATTGTTTTCTTCCAAACCGACAAACGTAACTCGAGTACAGCTGACCCGACTTTATTTGACAATGCTGACGTACAAAGTATAAGACTGTCACTCAATGGTGATTATTGGCCTAATGAAAGAATGCAATTGGATTTCGCTAAAACTGACTACAATGAAGCCTATTTTAACTACACTGAATTCTATCCCAACTACGCAAACTCCACACAGAAGCGCCCCCTGCTGGATTATTCTTCTTTCAAGAAACGAGCATTGTTTGTTATCGATTGTTCGAAACAGGAAGAAAGCATGAAGGCGTCCACAGTCGATGTGAAACTTGACATTGAAGCAAACATAGGCTTTCCCGAAAATACCAAAGTCTATTGCATCATAATTCACGATTGCGTGATGGAATACTTCCCCCTCTCTGAAATTGTTAAAAGCTTGAACTAGATGTTGTGAGTTAGTGTTCGAGCAGACCATGAGAGTAGCATTTGTAGATATTCAAGGTTTTGTCGTAGACGGCCTTTTCGTTGCCAAAGAACTCAGCATAGGAATTGGCTTCAAAAGTTCGCATTACATATTTTTACCACCGCAACCGTTTTCCACATTAAGCAACGAAGACAAAAAGACTACATCTTACTTGGAAAGAAACAAAAAGGACAACAAAAAGCCTTGCTCAAGATCCCAACCCTGCCACGCCACTGGAGTATGTTCGTGTACCGAAAGAAATGTACAACGCCTCCGCCACTGGTTTTCAAATACTGTATTACCATTATAAATAAAGTTTTTTTTTTAAAAACATGGGTTTTATTGAAACACTCTGTATATTCATCAACTTTTATATTACTTGAAGATTGTGGAATTGCGGTGTGATTACCTGTTATATCTTTTTGTGTTTAAATTTTACGACCAGTTTTTCAAATGAATATAAAGTCCTAATTAAAATTCAATTGATGATTAATGCAAAGGAACGGGTTTTCCATGTTATTAGAATAAAAGTATCAATTAAAATTTTTGTTAGTTAACGTAAGGATGTGGTGTATTTAAAAAATTAATACCTACTTACTTTTTCAAACTGGCTGTTAGATTGTATTTCCTATTTACAACTGGTATTGTAGATATAAAATAAGGTATCACACAAGTAATCGAGACAGATTCGTTGTGATGATAACAGCGGGAGCGCTGATATACCAGGTCGGTTAAAAGTAACTCTTTAGGTTTAAAAAATTATATATACCGTTATTAATGTGATTGGGAATTAGTTTTTTGAGAATAGCAGAAGAGTGAAGATTATGTTAATCATTATATTAGCTGCAGTACTTTGTCCAGCACTATGCGTTGTCGACCAACAGTATGCTATGAAGTATTTACAACGGTTCGGGTACGCAAATGAAAATGATTTGACTAAACTTGAGGATTATTTGTTGAGTTTTCAAGAAAGATATAATATCCCAGCAACGGGAGAATTAGATGAAAATACAATTCAACTTCTGAATAGACCAAGATGTAATGTAAGTGAAGTAGCTTCCGACGATGATCATTCTTTTAGAGTTAAATCAAAATGGTCTAAATTTGATTTGAAATGGTATTTCCCTCAGGCAACTCCAGAATATCTTGAAGTAACCAAAAAGGCTTTTGAAGTGTGGAGTAACAGTTCAAAGTTTAAATTTGAATTAATACACAAAACACGGCATTATGATCCCGATATAACTATTACAGTTGTACAGGGAAAGCACTATTTTCGAGCAGATTGCCAAGGTAGAGGTGAATGCTCCAGTAAATTTGATGGTCCCGGAAAGGTGTTGGCACATGCTTATTTCCCAAAAGGCAACAGTTGTATAGAGATTCATATTGATGGTGATGAGAAGTGGGATTTAAGTTTGGATGGAACAAGTTCAGAAGATCAGACTAGTCTACTTATGGTATTAATTCATGAAATTGGACATATCCTAGGAATTGGTCACAGCGATATTGATACAGCAATAATGTATCCATGGTATCAATTCAACATTGCTCCTAAATTGGATGAGGATGATAAAAGGGCCCTTGAAGCTCTTTATGGACCAATCAATACATATGTAAATAATCCTTTCAAACCCACATCTCGTCCAGCACCACCACCACCGACTACAAAGACACTTGATCGTAGACATCAACCAAATGAACCGGATAAAAATTTATGCGACATAACACCGGAGTATATGTTCATTGCCATGGCTGGTGAATTTGAAAATTACCATTTATATATTATTAATGGAAATTCCCTATGGAAAATAGATTTGAACTCGAAACTTATTCCCTCGCAACCAGAAATACTCGATGATTATTTACCTGAAGAATTGGGTCACGTGATTCAAATTTTTCAAAGCTCATCAGATAATTTAATAGCAGTCAATAGCCGTGAATATTATGTAGCAAATTTTCCCGCTCTAAAAATACTTGAGGAAAATAATTTAATTATACCTAAAAATTCCCAAATAAACACAATGTTCCAAAGCAATCATGGGAAAATATATGTATTTTATAATAATAGTAATTATATTGAATTTGGCAAGAACTTGAAAACTGTCCAGAATAGAGGACAAATAAAAGATATTTTCCCTGGACTACCCACAGATGTTACAGGAGCATTCCAGTACATTGACGGACACATGTACTTTTTCAAAAACACCACATACTACAAATATAATGAGTTTACCAAAAAACTTGTTGCAGCCGGACCCTTTAATTGGAACGTGTTCGATATTCCATGTCCAAATGGAATATCATCTTAAAATTTTATTAACAAAAATAATTTCTTTTTATCAATGATGTTTTAAGTAAACATAACAGCTGGATTAATGGAGTTGATGTTTTATGACGTAAAAGGCCACACACGCTATAAATTGGATCCGCTTCAGATCTCAAACTCAGTTAGCAATATGAGTTCTCAAGATGCCAGTAGCAGCGATGACGATATTGTCTACACTGCAGAGTTCGATAGAATTTTGGAAAACTATGAGTTTGCTGCAAAGTCTGAAAATGTGTACCTGCTTTCAACACAATATTCAATTTCCGGTTATGAAGTTAAATGTGGAATTAGTCCAGCAAGATCATTCACGCCTGCCGTTATTTTATCTCATCAGCTCAAGGTCAGCAAAATATCTTTCAGCACTTACGAATGGCAGGAATTTATTTCAATAATGATGCAACAAATGACCGTAGACGAGTTCAAACCTGATCCGATTCCATGTGGAGAGTACTGTACCATTACCCCATTGAATGACGATGATTGTAAGGTTATGTTTATCAAGAAACATGGCGTCGAATATTACATGAATGAAGAAGAAGTATCCCAAACTTTGAAATTGAACAATTTGATTATAGAACGTATTTCAAACTTGGAAAATTTGAATTTTTGTCAATATTATTATAATGTTTTGGATTTCTGTAAAAATGTCGCCTCTGAAAATTTGAGTCCTTTACAAATTTTATATGCATTTTGTTCCATAACACCCAACGATATGTTGAACAACGCTCTTAGAGAATTTGTATACTTTTATAAAGTCAAAGTTATCAATGATTTAAATTAAAATTTTATTAACAAAAATAATTTCTTTTTATCAATGATGTTTTAAGTAAACTCTGTAAATAATTAAAAAATTATTTCAGCTTAACCTAACATATTATACAGTTGAGGTTTAATAAAAATTCTTAAAAGTCTATATTTGTTTTATTAAGAGACCAAAAAGGTTATCTCATGTTCTTAGACGTAATAACATCCGGTACTGTCAAGACTTCGATTTTATTATCTAATTATCATCTCCACTTACCGCTGGACCTTGAATTCGACTTAATGAAATTCTATATTTCAACTATAAATCCCAAAACAATGCATCCAAAGCAAGTTCTCAAGTGAATCAAGTTGAATTAAGTACCATGGCTACCACTCTAGCATGTTACTTTTTTTTTCCATCCCGTATAAGGTCTTTCGCGCATGTTACTTTTTATCCGTCCTGTATTTAATAGTCGTTGAGACCTTTCGAGCATGTTACTTTTTTTCATTCTGTAATAGTCGTTATGGTCTTTCGAGCATGTTACTTTTTTCACCCTGTATATAATAATCGTTAAGACCTTACGAGCATGTTACTTTTGAATTATGTGCGATCCCGTATATCACTCTTACTTTTTTATCTGCCCTGTATAATGCCTTTCGGTTACTTTTGATCTACTCTGTATAAGGCCTTTCGGTTACTTTTGATCCATTCTGTAATAGCAGTTGGTCGTCATTTGTTACAGTTGGTCACCTGTCAATATGTCACCTGTCAATATGTCACCTGTCAATATGTCACCTGTCAATTGTCACTTGTCAATATGTCACCTGTCACTTGAGTTAGGTTAGGTTACTAGTTCTATGGTCAGTTAGGTTACTGTCATATGTCAACCTGTCAATATGTCACCTGTCAATATGTCACCTGTCAATATGTCACCTGTCAATATGTCACCTGTCATATGTCACTTGCCACTTGTCACCTGTCAATATGTTACCTGTCACTTGAGTTAGGTTAGGTTACTAGTTCTATGGTCAGTTAGGTTACTGTCATATGTCAAGGGGCGGGGTAGGGGGCGGGGCGGGGCATGGAGGGGAATGGGTGGGGCCTGGGGAGGGGGCCTTGTCAGGAGGGGGGAGGGTGGGCGGGGCTCCGGCTGTCTCGCTGAAGTGCGGTTATGCCTACTTCCGTCATTGTAGTGCGTAAATAGTTTTTAACTCTGCGCAAACAAGAAAACGATCTTTCTCCTGTACAGTTACTGGCGGGTGTACACACACACATACGAAGACCAATATCCACGTTTGGATAAATGGTTTGAAGACCTTCGGTTCGTAACCATTTCAACAAACTGACTGCACTCTTTTGCTCCTCATTTTTTATGCTGCAGTGGGAACGAAAATGAAGACATTCTTCTGTAAAATTGTCTTCTAAGTCAGTAGAATAAATCATTTGCAATGCTTTGGCCTTATCTTCGACTTCTGAGATGCTTAGATTCTTCAGGTTGGTAATAAAGTGGAATTTATTGTAGAGTAATTTATAAGCATCCCGGCGTCTTTTCAGTTCTTCTGACAATGTATCAATTACTACCAAAAAAGTATGTATTCTAAAATTTTCACGGCCACTTTGTTGCATCTCTTCACCTGTATTAGTCTCGCCAGGAAGCAGCTTACGCTTTCGATTGCGTCGAAAATCTTTTTCATATTCCTGTACGAAGGACAGTTTATTCGCTTTTTTTTCGAATTCATCGAAATTCTCTCTTGTTTCGCCAACAAAATGTATTAAAGCCTCGTACAGTTCTATAACAATAGTAATGTCAATTTCCACACTCTGAAGTTTTTTACTTGTGGCGTTAATGCGATCTAGTAAACATCCCCAAAAAACAGCCATGAGAGCCGTTTCAAAACGTTCCAGTTTCAAACGAATACCTCTTGCTTCGCATATAACGGTTCTCTTCTGTTGTGTGTCATTTTCGATGGTGACTAGCGCTTTATGGATTTCATTCCAGGATTCGCGTAAACTTTTGCATGCGTCTGCACGAGCTGACCAACGAGTCGTTGATAGACTTTTGACGGTGAAATGGGTTTGAAGGAGTTCCCAACGCTGAGTTGACGCTGCAAAGAAATTGTATAACTCTTGGAGTAGAAAAAAGAACGAACAAGCCTCTTGGCTGCTTTCAGCAGCACATTCACCTACTAAATTAAGCGAGTGTGCTGAACAGGGAACATAGTCGGCAAGGGGTGAAATTTCCTTTATTTTAGCTTGCAGGCCGTTGTATATGCCTGACATGTTAGCTGCATTGTCATATGATTGCCCGCGGCAGTTTGAAATGTCAATTCCCAATTCAGTTAAAGTTGAGGTAACAGCATCTGCCATTTGTTGTGATTTGTGGCCTGTGTTTGGAATAAACTTGAGGAACCGTTCTACAGGTGACCCATTAGGCAGGACATATCTGATAACATAAGTGAGCTGGTCTACGTGAGATATATCCGGTGTCGAGTCAATAATCAGAGAAAAATATTTTGCGGTTAATATTTCCATAACAATTGTTTCCAAAACTTTGTTTCCCATAAGTCGAATGAATTCTTCGCATGTTGTTGAAGAAAGATAACTCATAAATCCTGAGCCTGGATTTTCATAACGTGTAATGTGTTTGGCTAAGAACGGATCGAACTCAGCGATAAGCTCTAAGGACATCAAATAATTTCCATTGTGGATTGATCCAAATTTTTCTTCGTGTCCTCTGAAAGGCAAACCACGTGACGCAAGCGCTTTTACGCATGCAACTACTCTTTTCAGAATGTTTCTCCAGTAATTTATTTCTTCATCTAATTGCATTGTTAATGCGCGGTCAATGCGACCTAGCACGTTGCTTCGTTCTTTCATATGCAGAACAGATAATTTGTGAGTAGGCGAATTCTCATGAGTTGACACTCGATGATATGAATTTTTTCAGTCATTGAAACCTTCTTTTTTGTCGAACTGACTCTCCCCGCTATTAAAAAGCAGACAAGGACCGCAAAAAACACATCCAGTACTTTTGGAATAAATTAGCCACTTTCGCGGAACTTTTTCACCGTTCAGAAGCTGACGTTCGAATAAATGTCTCGACAACTGTCGCGCTTTATCTTTGTAAATGCGCTCACTTTCAGGAAAATCATTTTGGATGTTTTGATTGGCTCCGTTCTTACAAATGTGATCACGCGTGAACTCGTCGATTGTCCATTTAGCTGGATCGTCGCTGATTTCGTAGAGCTCCTGGTCCGTAGGATTGGGCTGCACTCCTACTCCTGCCACTCCTGGTACTAGAGGGACATCTTCGGCTTGTTCTTTCGATATGCTTGCCACATCGATCAAAGTATTTTCACTTGAAGACACTGCAGAATCATCAGTTGACGGAGCGCCACTACTACTTGGAACATCAAGTTTTTCAAAGAAATCGTCTAATTTCCGTGTTTTTTTAATCGTATCTTTTTGTTTATCATCTTTTTCTTTAGCTCTCTTGCGATACTCTGCCCCACTTAACCTTACCCTTTTCTTTCCGTCCATATTCAACTTAAGCAGTATCGCACTCAATCGCTCACTAAACTGAACTGTCCCACCGTCCAAACCCGTAGCTTATATATACCGGTGCAACGTTATACTAGAATAGTCGGGCAGTTTCCAGAACGCGCGCGTGTATGCATGCCGCGCGCTGTCTTGCTCACTCTCACGTCGCGCGTATTTCCGTCGCGCTTGCACCGTTTCTAGATCCTTCCTGCGGGGCGGCGCGCGCACGCATTCGAGCGTCGTGTAGAGCTTTCTAGAATGTTCGCGCGACACCGCTGAGTTGTTTTTGTAATAACAATAGGATAGGTATTCTTCCTAGATCACTAATATTAAACTAAACGTACGAACTATTTTTTAAGCACGATGTACGAAAGTATTTATACTTTAATACTCAAAAATAGTGATTTAGGAAGATTATAATCATACGTACGGTACGCGAGCCTCTAAAATATTTTGAGATACTTTGCATTTGAGTTATTTTTTGTTATCATCATCATCATTGTTTTTTTGGCACGATTGCCGCCCTTCGTATCTGGCCGCCCTAGGCCCGGGCCTACTGGGCCTTATGGCAAATCCGCCACTGCTCGGGTTTGAAGCAAAATGGGTATCACCTTGTAACTAAATTTTTCGCAGACACTGTACTCTGTAGTTACTTGTACTGCAATTTAGTATCTATCATTGTCAATTTTTGACACGTTGCCCCACTGTACCTTTTTCTGTACTACCTGATTTATGTAAATTACTCGCGAATTTTCAATTCAAATTAATTTCCCTATTTTATATTAATATATATTTTTTTTTTCATTATTTCCTTAAAATCTCTTTGTGACACGGGACAAAGTTGAAAAGAATACTTTGGTCGCCTTAATAATTCTATGAGTCCAGGGTGATCAGTCCTTTTCTCTACATTAGAATCAAGACTACCAATAATATTTTCACTTGCTAGCTTTGCCTGTGCTCTAGTTGCCATATAAGTAAAATCATCCGACGATAATTCGACACGGGACAAAAAGTTTGCTACTACATTATTTTTAACTTTTAATGTCGTATTCCTCGACCTTCCCTCTGTGTAGTATTTGTTTCCACTTAAGCCTCGTCTACACGTTCATTCCACAGTACTGACTTCTGACGACGCGTGTGTTCCCGCTCTTAACTCATTTGCACATCTAGAAATGTCCGTATGAACCATATTATGTGTATTGAATAGAAGGAAATTAAAATAAGAAAATAAAAAGAAACTTGTCATATTTTATATGCACTTTAAGGTCAGTAAGTATCTACCTTCTTTATGCAGGTTTTCCCTATGTGTTTAAATTCACATGGGGACTAATTAGATAGTTTGTTGTACTATCGGAATTCATGTTTAATTCATATTTTGACTATGCGACAATAACCTCGCCGTTAAAATCAGATAATGTTGCCGCAATTACCCCTAGTGGTTGTGGCGGCAATTGCACCACCAACTGTCCAGAAGCCGTTGAAGCTTCAGCTGCAATTGTGACGGCTGCTCCTGTTGTTTGTTGATTAGCACCTATATTAGTGTTAGTAGGCATTTTTGTAGTTTGGTATATTTAACTCTAATAAGCACACAGCACTAAACTAGCTTACCTTTTGTAGAAACTTCTGAAAAAGAATCGAAACAAACAAAAACTCTTGGGAGGGAGGGGGTTGAGTTGGGTTGGTTGCGAGCTTGGGATGGTTGCGAGTTGGGTTTTTGATTCTGCGGTTTGAGATTATGTACCTCTAGGAAGTTTATTCCTTTGCAATTGTGCAAAAAAAAAATAGAATAAAATTAACCAATTAAGGTTAAAAAAATATTTTGCTAATAAAATAGTAATTTATTACTTATTTATTTGTGCCTAATTATTGTAACTTTGAATATAATAAAATTTCCTTTTATATGTAATGAAAAAAATTGCATATAATTATTTTAATAATTAAATATATTCTAAAAGACGGCCCTGTCTACTAATATGATTTCACTCTCTTTATATAGTGACCTTGCACCAAGTATTCCATCAGCGAAGTTACTGTGACAAAACTAAGTTAGTTATTTCTCATATGAACTAACGTTGAATATGCAAATTTTTTCTTTCTTGCAATTTATTATTTATATGTAACTGTATTGTTACGGTAATTTTATCAAATAATATTTTCTTGAAAAAAAAAATTAATAGATTTCAAAAATTAAAACTGAATTTTATCTATGGGAGCGGAGGAATGTGGTAATGACGTAACCCTTTGTTCTTCCATCTACCAATACTGAAGAAAAATAAAAAAATCCGAAAACCGCTGTCACCAATGTAATACCGGCGGCCGTTAATCACCAATGTAATAACCGGTAAAAAACCACTGTAATCAATAACCTGTGATAGAGAAACTAAAAACTGCTGGTCCACCGTAAAAGCTGCTACTCCAGAGAACACCTTGGTGCCCAGTTTCACGAGCCGGAACCTGGAAAAGTAAAATTCTTCTGATGTGTCCCTGAAAATAACAAGAAGGCAGCGTAGCTGGCTGTCACCACCCACGAGTACGTGGGAAACAGGAATCAACGACTCCTGTAAGAAAAGTCCGAAAGGATAGATCCGGCCTCCGCTGCTATCAGTTGTTGTTGATAATGAGAGGTCTTTATGTGTAGGGTTACGTCTGGTACAAGGTTCAGGATAAGGTATTACTACTAATTTACTAAGTAGTTTTTAGGGGATACCTGTGTATGAAAACAAACCAAGCGTTACCGAATTTAAATGGGTTTATTAAAAAAAAGAGAATAGAAAATGAGTAATGAAATATAATAATAAAACTTTATATAAATTAAATAATGAAATGATAATATTAATACTAAAAAAATGACTATGATAATAACTTCAGTTAATTGAAAATGAACGAAACCGTAATTAAAGGTTACGTGTATAAATTTAATAACTTACATTGATAAATTATTAATTCTCTCAGTTTTGAGGAATACGGCTGAATCCCTTATTTAAGCATATATATAATTAAATTAAATATGTGTAAAGTTAGAAAATAAAATATAATAAACAATCTATGCATGAGGTGGCAATAAAATACAGGCTAACCAAACTACAAAAATATTTGTTTCACAGTTAGTATAAGATCAATCAGACTCACCAAGTGCAGGTAGGATGCTCTCCAATGATGCTGGAGACTTCTTATCCGGCTTATTAACTGACACCAACACAGTATTGGATAGGGTAGACTTTTTATCGAACCTGTTTGCCTCTAGCAAATCTTATTTGGCCGTTCGCTACCCTCTTTACCGAATTACACTTTAAGCGCTACAGTAGACGCTCTCTCGAAGAAATTACTCCGGTGTCGAAACGAAACTTATTTTGACTCCGCGCTACTTTCGTCTTACAAGTCAAAATATAACTCTGGATTTTTCCAGATGACCGCTAACCGCGAACACTATGAGGCAACCGCTCGTTTTTTCTATCTCGTCCAGCTTTGGGCAATTCTTGCCCAGTCAGCTTTTCACCACTTTTTCATTTCTAGCTTTCTTATTGGACACACGTGTACTTTGTAACCCACGATCGCTTTGCTTCATCAGCCAACTCGTGTTTTCGAAACTGGGTTCCTTTTTGGTTACTTAGTAATTGTGTCATTGTGCATTATCAGCATTGTTTAGTCTGATTGAACTTTGCTACGATACTTGAATCTAGGTTATATATTTATGAAATTAATTTTGTTTTGAATATACTCGAAATTTGTTATACAGGATGATGTTTTCCATCATTCCACCCTTGGTACTTGTTACACCGTTTTAAGTTGCGGTAGGACGTTTCCTCCAAAGGTTTACAATTATAATAATACATTAACACCAAATGTTCGATCTGAAACAATAGAAAAAATATTATTAAAAGAATTTATTAAAAATATTATTAAAAAATAAATTTAACATTTATTAACAAATCATTAAAAAAATTTTTTTCGCAAATAATTAAGTTTAGAGAAAATTCAAAAAAAATAAATATAACAAAAATACTTACACTCATATACTCCAAATCGTGTTGGTCTATAATCCGATAAAATATCTTGAAAAATGTATTCATATGTCTACTGTGGATAGCGACTTTTATATTACGAAATATCATATTAAGTGGATATAACGGAAATTCCCTCCTCATGTGGATTTTTAAATGCATCACAATTCGAATAAACTTCTTTTTAGGAATTTTTGGATAATTAAGATTCTGATAATGGTTGTCAAAAATATCTTCTATGTTAAGACATTTATATCTACACACATCGACACCTGATCCCATACTAAATACAATCGATTAGCTCGGTTGAGATCCAAATTCCAAAATTTTTCTCTAGCAATCAAAGGTATATTGTCCATTCCGACGTCGTTGTAAAAAGCGACCCACGCATTCGCAATTTTTGATAGCTTGAGTGTTTTAGGTATTGCCGTCGATGTGGAAGGAACTGCCCAAGATGTAGACGGTTATTCAAGAGATATTTCGGTGATAGACGTCGGTGAAAGTTCCTTTGTTACTTTTTCCTGAATTTTCTTCGAAGACGACGTCGACGGTAGTACTTCTTTCTGAAATATGTTCGAAGAAAACGACGACGACGACGGTAATACTATATCCTCGATTATGTTTACAGACGACGACGACGCCGGCAATTGTTTGATTTTTCTGATCGGAATAGATTTTGGTGAAAGAGATGTAGAAGAAGATTGTTTAGATTGTTCTGATTTTTCTGATGTTTTGGTATAAATTTCAAGAAATGCATCCATTGTTGTAAGTTTACCTCGAGGAAAAGTGTTTTTAAAATCAAATATTGAAGTTTTTTTTTGAGAAAGTGTTTTTGTAGACTCATCAAGAGAAAGTTTTTCGGTCTTCACCTTGGTTAAATCGAACTCCGGAACTCCGGACTCTTCTGATGGCGAAGACACAAAAACAACCTCAATATCATCGTCGTCATTATCGATTGGTTCCATTGACAGCTCGTCCTCATTGAAAATCATATCATCCTCTTTACATGACGCAATATTATCATCCTCAATAACATCAGAAGAATTTTTTGATGAATAACTTTTACAATTAGGAGTCGACTTTCCAGAACAATCTGCAATTGCCGACATACTATCGTCGTCCAATTCATTTTCGACTTTATCGCAAAGTTCCAAAATATCTCCTTGAAAATCATCGAAACCATCATCGCTATATTCATCCATGTTGATGACATCAGTAATCGTTTAATAACTAGAAATATTCTATATGTCATATGAATCTCAAGAAAATTCACGACAACTCCAGTTAATTCGATCTCATCATATGATACCTTTATTACATACCAAGTAAAATACAATTATTGACAAAAAAATTCTAAGACACAAAATTGAAAACATAAAACAAACATAAATGAGCATAATTTTTTTAAAATTAACAAATATTTACTAATTAGCTTCGTCATCAGATATTTCAATTACTTCATTATGAGTGGATGTAGACGGCAGCATTGATCCACAATCTAACATGGAAGATTCATAATATTTAGTATAAGCATGAACTATATTCAGCCTAACAATAAAAGAAGGATCAACATCCACCCCTAATGGATAATTTGATATCATAATAACAAGATAACACCACTTAACTATTTCACTAGTCTTATGCTTACGCCTAATTACAGTATGACTACCTTCTAACAAAGTTTTCAAAATAGATATACAGTGTGTACATAAAGTAACGTAACTTGCTAATATTTCGATTTCAGTTGGGTTTACAGAAAAAAATGTTGAATAAAAGTTTTTTCAAATAATCCATACTATCTGTATAAGGCGATTAGAAGTATACAGGGTGTACCGTTGCTCCAAAATAACTTATTAACATAATTTTTCAAATAGTACACCATGTATATATTTTCAGTTTTTGTTAATCTATTAAATTACAAATACAACCGTCAAGACCGCATAATTCTAATCTCAATGGTTCTACAGTTATTGAGAAAAATAGTTGACGGAAACGTTTCTATTACCACCATAATTAACAGCAACAAATAACTAATCTTATTTAATGAGATGTTCAAATTGTCTTCCTTCTTCTATTTGACAGTATCCAAGTCGATTATAAAAAGCTGATATGGTATTACGCAATTGCTGATTTGTTATTTGATGGGCTGTTAACAGTATTCTATTTCTCAGTTTATCCAGATTATCGGGTTTTGTCTTATACACAATGTTTTTCAGATATCCCCAAAAGAAGTAGTCTAAAGGCGATAAATCGGGAGATCTGGCTGGCCACTCAATTGTGCCCCTTCTTCCAATCCACCTGTCTTGGAAAACTTCATTCAAGTAATTTCGAACAGCAACACTAAAGTGTGGGGATGCACCATCCTGCTGAAACCAAGTGTCATTAAAATTGTTACCAACTGCATTTCTTATTGCAGGAACTATTTGATTTCTTAATAAATCTAAATACTTTGGTCCGTTCAAATTGCCTTCTACAAAGAATGGTCCGATAACAGTGGTGCCGATAATACCTGCCCAAACATTAACTTTTGAAGGTCTTTGTGTTCTATGTTCCCGCATCCACCGAGGATTAGTATCACTCCAATATCTACAATTGTGGCGATTTACTGTACCATTTAACATAAACGTGGCTTCATCGGAAAATACTATCTTACTTGTGGAATGAGGGACAGCATCTACTTTTTGCATTATAGTTTCACAAAATTCTATTCTGCGGTCATAATCATCTTCAGATAACTCTTGTAATAGAGTCACTTTATAAGGATGAAACTTATTCTTCTTAATAATATTACAGACGGATCCCACACTAACATCATGTTCTGATGCAGTTTTCCTAATGGATGTTGAAGGATTTTCTACAAAACTTTGCATAATGTCCAAGGATTTTTCATCATTAGTTACTGTCTTTGGTCGGCCAGTTTTAGGACGATTTTTAGTTGAACCCACTCCTTCAAAAAGTTTCACAATCCTCCAAACTGCGGTTTTGGTAATTTGGTTAGGATTTGGATACGTATCATTAAATAAGTGAGCTACCTCATCATAAGTTCTTTTACGATCACCGTAACCTCTCATCATAAGAATCATTATTCTTTCTTGTTCGGTAAACATACTTAAATTTGAAAAGCAACTACTTTTTTACAACTAACGCCTTTCACTAATATGACAAATAATTCATGACATATGAAAACAATTAATGACAGAAGAACCTATTACATTTTTGACATAAACAATTGTTTTATAATTTTAGATTCAAATTAATGTAACTTTGGAATTATGAAAGGTGCAGTCTTGGCGGATGTATTTGTAATTTAAAAGATTATCAAAAACTGAGAATATATACATGGTGTACTATTTAAAAAATTATGTTAATAAGTTATTTTGGAGCAAGGGTGCACCCTGTATACTTCTAATCGACTTATGCAGATAGTATGGATTATTTGAAAAAACTTGTATTCAACATTTTTTTTTGTAAGCCTAACGGAAATCGGAATATTAGCAAGTTACGTTACTTTATGTACACACTGTATCATAATTTTTTAAATCAAACTCTTCAAAAATTATCACTTCATGATACAATGGATCAAGACCTTCTAAAAAAAAGCAATCGGGAGACGGATAAAATGCCCTTTCCATCAATTTCCTATTTAAGAGATCCTGCTTTATAAAAGTAGATTTCCCCATATTAGCATCACCATACAAATATAATTGGGGACGTTTATGAATATGACGCGATTCTATAAATGAATTGTACCACATAATAATTTGAAGAGTCCAAGGAGTTTTTCTAACAACTTGCACTTTTTTAATATATTTCCTATCAAATTCTTCATTTAAACGACTTAACTTATTTTTAACATATTTCTGTTTATATAATTCCAAAAATTTATGATGTTCACGATTTGTTACCACAAAATCATCTGAACAACTAAATTTATCATTATTACTTGATACCCAAACATAAAGTTGATAATTGAAATGCAAATCGGTTAAATGAACATTATATAGCGGAGCAATATCTTCCTTGGTAATATATCTCAAAGATGACTTCCTATTTTTACACGAAGCTACATTTATACTAGGATTATTATTATATAAGTATGTAAGATAACATTTTAACTCATTAACAAAACATGGATATCTAAATTCAACAAAAGCATGTATGTGAAAACCTGAACTATTAATCGCCATGAAATCATTATAATTTTCCGTAGCAATGCAATAAAACACTCCCAATTCGACCCATGACGAGCTTCCGCAATTTTTGCCTCAGGAAATTGCTGATTTTTTCCCGTATTCCTTCACTATCAGACCGTGTCCTCCCGAAGTTTCAAGTCCCTATCTCCATTATGTAATATGTAATAATTTATTTAGGATTTGAATTACGCAAGTTCACGTAAGCTGATAATTAGCGAACTATATCTCCAATAATGATTGAGTTGATTGAATAAAACTCGAAGTCGAACACTATTTTTATATTACACAGAACTCTGTTTATATTTCATAAATATAGATGGACAATACAATTGATTTACACAGAACTACAACTTAATTGTTAAGCATGTAAACTTTTCGTTTATTTGCGGAAATTTGCTACTTTCGATTGCTATGACCGATATACTGGCGAACTACACCACTAGAGTTACTTTTGTGAAAACTACCGCGTGACAACTGGAGCTAGAACTCAACGTTGGAGCTGAACTGAGTTACTTAAAGTGACATTAACAACTCAACTTGTAAATTGATGTTTTCTCGTAAGAAAGCTCGCATCAACCATAAAACTATTGAGATTGGCAATGTTCTCACGATTTTGGAAACCGACGGTATTATGACACCCGTCCTCCTGAGAAAGGTCTTAAGTGCACCAATATAGTTATTAAATTCCTAACTTCTAAGAGTCTTTTTGCGACGGGTCAAATAGGTTGAAGCCGAAGTTTATTTTATATAAACAAGGGATTAACTTCTGAGAGTACTTTTACGACGGGTCAAATTGGTTGACGTCGAAGTTTATTTTGTATAAACAAGGGATAACTTTTCTCACGCAGTACAAAGGTTGTAAAATTTGCCTAATACAAATTTATCGGTGAGAAAAATGTGTTTTCGAACATACTGCCGCGACAACCAGTTTACTAAAATTGACATATTATTTACAACTTAACTAATTATAAAAACTACTGTACAAGAGTCGGATGAGAATAAAAGGGGTCAGTCTTTTGCATAGACTGGTAATACCGATATTTTTGTGATGGGCCGAGTGTACTGACTTTTAAGGCGAACCACACGAACCCGGCCATCCTTACCAGGAATCGTTTCGATTACACGAGCTAGTGGCCAATTGAGTGGATGGGACAACTCATCTTTCACTAAGACCAGATCATTAGTTCTAATGTTATCAGTGGGCTTGAACCATTTGGGTCTATTTTGGAGACGACCACCTTTTCCAAAACTGTTGCTGAATCTGTGTGCACCTTTGCCAGAACGATAAAGTGTTTTCTACTCGACTAGATGTGTCTTTGTCAGGGTATGCAGTTAAAGGGGAGCCTATCAGAAAATGGCCAGGAGTGAGGGAATTGACATCATTGGGATCATTCGACAAGGGGTACAGGGGTCTAGAGTTGAGTATGGCTTCTATTTGCGTAAGGATCGTAGCGAATTGCTCAAAGGTGTATGTTTGCTTTCCAACAATTTTATGCAGGTGATTTTTGGTGCTTTTAATCGCCGCTTCCCAAAGCCCTCCCCAGTGGGGAGATTTTGGGGGTATAAATTTCCATTGTGTTTCCGTTTTGGAGAGAAATTCGAGAATGGGTTTGGAGGAAACCGGAGACAGAAAGAAGTCGCGAAGTTCTTTGAGTTGGTTTCGAGCACCAACGAAATTAGTAGCATTGTCGCTATATATCACGGAAGGATGCCCACGACGAGATATAAACCGCTTAAGAGCAGCTATGAACGCGTCTGTGGACAAATCAGACACAAGTTCCAAATGAACGGCTTTGGTGGTCATGCAAACAAACAATGCCAAGTAAGCTTTTACAATTGGAGCTTTGCGTAAGCGATACGGTTTAACCATAAAGGGTCCCCCAAAATCTACACCAACTTTAACAAAGGGCCTGCATGGAGATATTCGATCCTTGGGTAGATCCGCCATAATTTGTTGAGACATAATGGTATTGAATCGATGACATGTTATGCAATTTCTGATAATGCGTTTCAATTCGCGGAGACCGTCCAATGGCCAGTAGCGTAGCCGGACGCTGGAGAGGACATTCTGGGAACCACTATGTCCTAAACGAACATGCTCATGTTTTAGTAAGAGAGAGACAGTGTAATTCTTGGAAGGCAACAGTATGGGGTGTTTCTGTTGATACGGAATATCTGCATGCGATAGACGTCCACCTACTCGCAAAATTCCGTCGGTATCTAAAAATGGTTGAAGTGAGAGAAGTTGCTTGTTTGATAATGTACCACGAGAGAGAGCTTTAATATCGTTGTAGAAACACTGAGTTTGGAGGTTCTTAATAATTAACAAAGTAGCATTTTCCAGTTCATTTACCGACAAAGAACCTGTTAGTTGTGCACTATTGTTTTTTGAGTTATGTACAAACCGTAGAATATATGCTACTGTCCTTTGAAGCTTAGGGAAAGTCGAGAACTTTGACGAGAGCTTGGGCCAAAATTTTTCTTCAATTACAGTGGTGGTGAAAATTTTCTTTTTTAATTCAGGAGGATCCTCCATGGGGCGGAATTGGGCAAAGTCACTCAATACCAGAGATGAGTCTTTTAGAAATGAAGGACCGTTGAACCAAAGATCTAAATTGTCGAATTTTCCACGTGAAAGCATGTATGCAGCATTGAGTTCTGAACGAATGTAGTGCCATTGGAATGTGTTGGATCTCGAGATCTCTTGTATCTGTGATACACGATTGCTCACAAACACATTCCACTGCGAGGGATGTCCCTTCAACCAGGATAGAGCGATTTGAGAATCAGACCATAAATTAACTGCGTGAAATTGAATTTTTGGTCTAAAAATTTTCATAATTCGTTGAGTGAATTTGGCTAACAGTAACATTGCACTGAGTTCTAATTAGGGAATAGTCAGCATATTTTTCAATGGCGCGACTCGGGATTTGGCACCTACTAATGCACAATGGATGGTGCCATTTGCATATTTGGAGAGGAGATATAAGTTACAGCCATATGCCACCGAACTGGCATCTGAGAAGCCATGAAGTTGACTTTCTATGGGATTTTCATTGATAAATAAATAGCGTGGAATCTCAACGGAGGAGAGAAAAGTAATACTATTTACAAAATCGTTCCAAGCTAAAATGATGGACTAATCAGTAATTTCCTGATCCCATGACAGTTTGTGTAGCCATGTGCGTTGCATTAATATTTTTCCTTTGACAATGACGGGGTTGACTAATCCTAGAGGGTCATAACAATGTGAGACAGCTGATAGAATTTTTCGCTTAGTAATGTGAGATTCCAGTTCAAGATCTGAAGGAGTAAAGATTTGAAACATGTCGTGAGTTGGATTCCACTTAAGCCCTAGAATTTTACATGATATTTGATAAAAATTTAAGTCTAGATCTAACGCTTGAGACTGCACTGGTTCTTTATGGAAATCTAGAGAGTTTGAACGAAATTTGTGGAGCGTAAAACCAGATGCGCTTAGACAATTGTTTAATTCGGAATGCAAGAGCTTCAGTTCTGACAGGGAGTTAGCACCTGACAGTATGTCATCCACATACGTCTGATTTAATAGTGCGTCTGAAGCACGAGCCAAAAGGACGTTTCGTTGTGCAACATCTTGAAGTACGCGACATGCGAGATAGGGAGCACATTTTTGTCCGAAGGACACACAAGTTAATTCGATGCATAAAAAGTCATCATTATGAGAATCTCTCCACAATATATTCTGTTCAGGATTTGTAGAAATCTGCCTGTACATTTTCTGTATATCGGCTGTCAATACGTATTTAAAAGAGCGAAAACGACATAATATGTCGAACAGTTCGGGCTGCACCTGAGGACCTTTGAGAGATATGTCATTGAAAGAGAAAGAGGAAGTCGTTTTACAGGAGAAATCGAAAACAACTCGCACTTTTGTGGTTTCACTTTGTTCTCTCAGAACCCATAAGTGTGGCACAAAATATTTATTTTCGTTAGAGGAGTTAGTGAGAGCTAAAGGAACAACTTTTCCATGTCCGACTGTCAGCTAACTTTGACAAAAGCTGTGAGGGAATCTTAAACTTTTCGACATCCAGAGCTATCTGAGGAAGGGGATGAGTAATTTTAGGTAAAATTGCACATGAAACTTTGAATTTTTTGTTTTCTGCAACTTGTGAAAAT
Source organism: Galerucella nymphaeae (assembly GCA_963978555.1). Lineage (NCBI taxonomy): Eukaryota > Metazoa > Arthropoda > Insecta > Coleoptera > Chrysomelidae > Galerucella > Galerucella nymphaeae. The sequence continues at coordinate 2,296,150 of OZ021706.1, read as the reverse complement.
AAGTTGATATCTATCATTTCGGTTACCGTGGTGCTACCTCCTAAATTACCGGAAACTTGTAGATTATGAGGATATATTTTGTAGCCTAATTTTTCAGCTAGAGAGTGAGTTACGAATGAAGTTTGACTGCCATTGTCCAACAAAATTCTAATTAAAAATGGCTGTCCTATTTTTGGCTTGACATAAGCCTGTGCGGTGGCTAATAAAACATGAGAATTTTTAGACGAGAGAGCGGTCATCGAGGTAGTAGGAATATGTGAGATTTCTAATGGAAGTTGTGAATTACGATTCACGGAAGATGTGTTAGGAGAGTTAGATTGAAGACTATCCGCTACAGATGGTGTATTGACAACTTGAAGTGTGGCATTACTACGTGAGTGTTCTAGATGTAACAAAGTGTGATGCTTTTTCGTACAAATAGTACATTTTTTGGTAGGGAGACAAGTGCGGATTGAATGTTTATTTCCAAGACAGTTAAAACACAAAGATTTTGATTTCACAAATTTATGCCTATCTTCAGGAACTAGAGCAGTAAAGTTGGGACAAGTATATATTTTATGGGAGTTGTTCCTGCAAAATAGACAGTGAGTGGCGTTTTGTTCGAAATTAGACGAGTTTGATTTTTGACTGTCGTGAGTATTAGGTGCCGTGTTTGTATGCATTGAGACCTGTTGCTTAGGTGTAAACTTTGGTTTATTATCCTTAAAATGGGACGCGTGCCTGATTGTCTTTGTTTCTGAGTGAGACATGGGGAAAGCGACATTTTCCAAAATCGTGCATTTCCAATCTAAAAAGTCTAGGAATTTTCTTAGTGATGGGAGAGACCCTACTTCGCAACTTTCTTCAAAAGTACGCTTCGTATTGAAATCTAGCTTACTTTCTAGTAGAAATATTATTAAATTCTCAAACAATACTTCGTGTGATATATTGAAATTCTTTAAGCGTTCGAGCAGAGCACGCGTGTTTGTAGCAAATTTTTGCAATTTAAAGTGATCACATTTTATTAAAGATTCTTGATCAAATATGTGACGAAAAACTGAATTCAAGTTCAATTTTTTATTGGTGTATCTCTTATTTATTAATTCAATAGCTGTGGTGAAGTTTTCGTCACATACCTGAATATTGTCGATGATTTTCAAAGCATCTCCTTTCAAAAAGCTTTTGAGGTAAAAAAGTTTTTGGCTATCACTAGAGATTTGTGCATTGTTAATAATTAAAGCATTAAATAAATCAAAAAATGATGCGTATTCAAGGGGGTTAGAGCCATCAAACGTGGGTATGCTAATTTCTGGCAATCTCACATTATTTTGGGTGTTTTTTGAAGAGCAACTCGGAATCGAAGTTCGCGGAGCTGATTCAAACCTTTCAAGAGAAAACTGAAGTTGCGATAGAGTGTCAAACTATTTAGTTTCAGTTTCTTCACGGTTTTCGGAAACTAAGTCATTCGAGGTGTCTGACTAATACTCAATATTGTCTTGAGCATCTGAATATTTGGTGAAACTATCTGTGAGCAAACCGATTCTATTGACCAACTGATTTTTGTCAGGTAGATGGTCGACATTTGCAGCGAACCAATTTGCAACGCGAGTTATACAACTTTTAGCTAAAGATCTAGCTTTTTTATATTCTTTGAGATCAGTACTCATGTTAAATATCTGAGAGAATGAATGCACGAGGATCAATTAGTACTGCCAAAAACTTCTTACTATAGTTTGAGATAACTTAACTAAATCATTCAAATACTAAGAAACGATAAACAATAAATAACAACTAAATCATCCAAATAATGAAAAACGAGAGACAATAAATAACAACTAAATAGTAATAGTGACGAGAATTAAAAAACTTATAAACTTTGCACTTTACACAAGAGTTATAAATACCTGTCAGTCACAAACCCTTGCACCTTTTTTTTTGGCGGTGATCCAGAAGATATCCAGGTGTAGACGTGGTGAAGAGAGAGTCCGGGCGAATCTTGAGATGTGGTGTCGACTAAGAGAGTCTAGGCGATTCCGAAGATGAGGTGAAGAGAGGCTTCAGAGATGTTGAAACGATACGATGAGGAAATGTGATGAGAGTTCTGTTGTGTCCGAATTGTTAATTAATTCCGGTGTCTATCAAATATCCGGCTCGAAGGACCATGAATTGAGCAAGTTCACGTAAGCTGATAATTAGCGAACTATATCTCCAATAATGATTGAGTTGATTGAATAAAACTCGAAGTCGAACACTATTTATATATTACACAGAACTCTGTTTATATTTTATAAATAGAGATGGACAATACAATTGATTTACACAGAACTACAACTTAATTGTTAAGCATGTAAACTTTTCGTTTATTTGCGGAAATTTGCTACTTTCGATTGCTATGACCGATATACTGGCGAACTACACCACTAGAGTTACTTTTGTGAAAACTACCGCGTGACAACTGGAGCTAGAACTCAACGTTGGAGCTGAACTGAGTTACTTAAAGTGACATTAACAACTCAACTTGTAAATTGATGTTTTCTCGTAAGAAAGCTCGCATCAACCATAAAACTATTGAGATTGGCAATGTTCTCACGATTTTGGAAACCGACGGTATTATGACACCCGTCCTCCTGAGAAAGGTCTTAAGTGCACCAATATAGTTATTAAATTCCTAACTTCTAAGAGTCTTTTTGCGACGGGTCAAATAGGTTGAAGCCGAAGTTTATTTTATATAAACAAGGGATTAACTTCTGAGAGTACTTTTACGACGGGTCAAATTGGTTGACGCCGAAGTTTATTTTGTATAAACAAGGGATAACTTTTCTCACGCAGTACAAAGGTTGTAAAATTTGCCTAATACAAATTTATCGGTGAGAAAAATGTGTTTTCGAACAGGATTTTTGAAAGAAATCTACATTCTTCTTTTTTATTATATCAGAAAGTGTCAGAAATCACGACCTTGTAAACCGAGTAAAGTATTGATTTTTGGCAACTATAGACGTATTCGATGGAATTACAAAATTAAAGTTATGCAACACTCATAACAATTATACGTAAGAAAACTTGCATACTATACGTTAAAAATAGGGCAAAATTATTTTAATATGGATTAATAACTTATATTGTCTGAGTATTCAATTAGTAACAATATAAAAAAAGAAAATAACGGAAGAGAAGAAGTCAACGTTCTTTATTTAGCGAGACCACCACGTTTCGAACAGATAGAAAATATGATTTCTGAAATTTATTCTACAATTGATAAATTTCCCATCAATATACGTGAAAATTATACAAATAGCCTAAGTGAGTATCTATGTTAAATCACTGTAGTATATATACTATAAATCACCTACATATATAATATATTCATAATCAAAGTATTAAAAACCAAATTATACCTACTACTACTAAAACCAGCAATTGATAATTTCAAATAATAAATTGAATTAATATTACATTTTTCCATGATAGATTTACGCATTTATTTAATACTTATCTCGATTAATGATGATATTCTCTAATTACAAATTAGACTAAAATAACATTATGCAAACAGACTATTATAATATATCATATTAATTTAAATTTTGAATATATATAATAATCTATTTGAAATGGCATTCCAACCAATTATATTTATAAACACAAACACTGAAAAATGAAGAAAAAAAATATAAACAATATAAATTTGAACAACAAAAGATTTATTAGAATTAAAATTATGAGTTATAAAGAACATATTTTCAAATATTTATTAAAATTTAAACAACAAAAGATTTATTAGAATTAAAATTATGAGTTAAGAACGTATTTACATATATTTATTAAAATTTAAAATAAAACTTTGTAGGAGACGTCGAAGTTGGCGTCGGAGTTGGCGTAGGAGTTGGAGGTGGCATCGAAGGAGGTGGCATCGAAGATGGTTGTGATATTAACATGGAGGTTGCTGATTGAGGCACGAACACAGAATTTCTTAGGTAATTTGACATAACAGGTGTTACGTATGGAGGACACGATGAATCGCTATCCGTTTCTGAATCAGAGGAACAAGAAGAGCAGTCATCAATAATATAATTATCCACTTTGTTTATATCCACGTACGGAATATTGTAGCTTGGTCTACCCATAATATGCATACGGCTCAACACCTGTAAATACACATGGTGTACAGGTCCTGTAAACCGTTTTAAGTTGCGGTAGGACGTTTCCTCCAAAGGTTTACAATTATAATAATACATTAACACCAAATAATCGATCTGAAACAATAGAAAAAATATTATTAAAAGAATTTATTAAAAATATTATTAAAAAATAAATTCAACATTTATTAACAAATCATTGAAAAAATTCTTTTCGCAAATAATTAAGTTTAGAGAAAATTCAAAAAAAATAAATATAACAAAAATACTTACACTCATATACTCCAAATCGTGTTGGTCTATAATCCGATAAAATATCTTGAAAAATGTATTCATATGTCTACTGTGGATAGCGACTTTTATATTACGAAATATCATATTAAGTGGATATAACGGAAATTCCCTCCTCATGTGGATTTTTAAATGCATCACAATTCGAATAAACTTCTTTTTAGAAATTTTTGGATAATTAAGATTCTGATAATGGTTGTCAAAAATATCTTCTATGTTAAGACATTTATATCTACACACATCGACACCTGATCCCATACTAAATACAATCGATTAGCTCGGTTGAGATCCAAATTCCAAAATTTTTCTCTAGCAATCAAAGGTATATTGTCCATTCCGACGTCGTTGTAAAAAGCGACCCACGCATTCGCAATTTTTGATAGCTTAAGTGTTTTAGGTATTGCCGTCGATGTGGAAGGAACTGCCCAAGATGTAGACGGTTATTCAAGAGATATTTCGGTGATAGACGTCGGTGAAAGTTCCTTTGTTACTTCTTCCTGAATTTTCTTCGAAGACGACGTCGACGGTAGTACTTCTTTCTGAAATATGTTCGAAGAAAACGACGACTACGACGGTAATACTATATCCTCGATTATGTTTACAGACGACGACGACGCCGGCAATTGTTTGATTTTTCTGATCGGAATAGATTTTGGTGAAAGAGATGTAGAAGAAGATTGTTTAGATTGTTCTGATTTTTCTGATGTTTTGGTATAAATTTCAAGAAATGCATCCATTGTTGTAAGTTTACCTCGAGGAAAAGTTTTTTTAAAATTAAATATTGAAGTTTTTTTTTGAGAAAGTGTTTTTGTAGGCTCATCAAGAGAAAGTTTTTCGGTCTTCACCTTGGTTAAATCGAACTCCGGAACTCCGGACTCTTCTGATGGCGAAGACACAAAAACAACCTCAATATCATCGTCGTCATTATCGATTGGTTCCATTGACAGCTCGTCCTCATTGAAAATCATATAATCCACTTTACATGACGCAATATTATCATCCTCAATAACATCAGAAGAATTTTTTGATGAATAACTTTTACGATTAGGAGTCGACTTTCCAGAACAATCTGCAATTGCCGACATACTATCGTCGTCCAATTCATTTTCGACTTTATCGCATAGTTCCAAAATATCTCCTTGGAAATCATCGAAACCATCATCGCTATATTCATCCATGTTAATATCTGTATAAAATTTAATTTTACAAACAAAGTTCAAACAATTAAAAACTATAAATTGATAAAATAAAACTTACCACAACTGCCAACAACGCCAACACAAAAATTTTACTCAAAAGACTAGAAACAACTCTTTGAAAGTGAAATTTTGAACTGAATTTAAAATTGACAGAAAATTCCAACCCTAGCTAATAGTTTTGTGGGGGTAAATAAATAGCCAATAGAAAACCATATCCTAAAATTCCTTACAAAATTGAGCCAAATTTAAAAAAAAGATTAAGATAAACAACATTTGGTATTTTACAAAAGATTGAATAACCAAAGAAAACAATAAATAAAAGATAGGCTATAAAGTATTTAGGGATATATTTATTACACTAGATTATTGAATGCCGAAACTGCCAAAAAAATAGGAAATGATATCGAAGATCCCTAAAATAATTCAAATTATTGTAACAGCTTAAAAATATTTCTACCAATATTATTACCGACAATATATAGGGTGATATAGAAAATAAAACTAAAACATACCAATAAATAATTTATTGAAATTAAATACAATATAATCAAATAAAAATTTAAACTTACGTTATACACACATCCACTAAAAGTAAAATATTAAAAAATATAATAATAATAATAATAATGATCTTTATTAACAAGTTTTTATAGTTACAAAAAAAAACAACAAAATTAACAGTCGGGCGAAGTATTAGTTGAATAATAATATTATATAACTAACAAAAAAATAATATCGTATACTTGAAATTTTGTATATAAAATATGTTATCCACAAATGAATTACCCTATATAAATAAGGGATACTTATCTTAAATAGCTGATTATCAAATATTATGCCAAAATTCTTTTTGAATACTACTAACATTTGGAAAGATTTAAACAGATACTAGCAAGATTATTTTGAAATAACGAAAAACGCAAATTATTACCATATGGATTTATTTCGACTGAAATCTATACTAATATTGAATAGAAATTACTAATTGGTATTTAAATTAATATTATTATCAGTAATCATTTAATAACTGGAAATATTTTATATGTCATATGAATCTTAAAAAGATTCGCGACAATTCCAGTTAATTCGATCTCATCATTTGATACCTTTATTAAATACCAAATAAAATACAATTGTTACAAAAAAATTATGACATAATATTAAAAACATAAAACTAACATAAATGAATACAATTTTTTTTAAATTAAAAAATACATTCTAATTATGTAGATTCGTCATCGGATATTTAGAATTAGCATGAACAACTTTTAACCTAACAAGAAACGCGGGATCAACATTCACTCCTAATGCATAATTTGATTTCATAATAACGGGATAGCTCCACTTAACTATCTCACTAGTCTTATGCTTACGCCTAATTACTGTATGACTACCTTCTAACAATGTTTTTAAAATAGATATATCGTAATTTTTTAGATTGAATTCTTCGAAAATTATCACTTTATGGTACAATGGATCGAGTCCTTCTAAAAAAAAACAATCAGGAGACGGATAAAATGCCCTTTCCATTAATTTCCTATTTAAGAGATCCTGCCTTATAAAAGTAGATTTACCCATATTGGCATCACCATGCAAATATAATTGGGGACGTTTATGAACATGACGCGATTCTATAAATGAATTGTACCACATAACAATTTCAAGAGTCCAAGGAGTTTGTCTAACAATTTCCACTTTTTTAATATATTTCCTATCAAATTCTTCATTGGAGCGACTCAACTTATTTTTAACAAATTTCTGTTTATATAATTCTAAAAATCTAATATGAGTACGATTTGATACAAAAAAATTATCTAAGCAACTAAATTTTTCATTGTTACTTGAAACCCAAATCTGAATGATTAATCGCCGTTAATTCACTATAACTTTCCGAGGAAATGCAATAAGATACTAAAGCTTGATTATTAACATGAGGTTGATTGTTATCGCGTGCAGGAGGAACATATTCCTCATCAAAACCATTCAAAGTAAATGGAACTGAATTAACACGATTTTGTTCAAACAAAACTTCATCAAAGAATTCACGTCTATGTCTATCGAAATTAATAGGACCTTCTGCATACGTTTCCAATAAAAAGAAATTTTTTAACGCAATTAATAATTTTGATTTACATACAGGGTGTCCCACGACGAGTGAAAACTATCTGTATATGGCAAAATACTTATAGTAAAATCATGAAAATTTCTACGTTTGGGATTTCGGATACGATCTTTTCAACTAAAATATTTTCAAAGATGGCCGACTTCCGGTTCTACCGGAAGTCGATTGTAACTTTGTTATTTTTAATGGAACACCCTGTATATTAATACATTTTTGAAATCTACGTAATATTTTAGTATACTTTTGTCTAAAAACTTTTTTCGAAAAATGCACACTTTTTGAGTTATTGATTTTTTTGTAGAAAATTTGACCGTTGAAGACCCTTATAAATTATTTTTTTACGAGGACACCCTTGAAGATATGAAAATGGTTTCTGTTCGGTGGCCTTAAGCAAGGTCAAACGTAATCGAATCTATGTTTTAACTATTTTAATGCATTCATGGGAAAAAAATAAGACACGTTCATGTATACTTTCCTATACCTAAACCTTACCGTTATCCAGATATTAAAGGTTTTATGTAAATTTTTAGAGATGTTTCTTAGTACTTGTATCAAAATTTAGACCACACCTGCATCTCTAAAAATTTTTATAAAACATTTAATATCTGGATAACGGTAAGGTTTAGGTATAGGAAAGTATACATGAACTTGCCTTATTTTTTTCCCCTGAATGCATTAAAATAGAAAAAACAGGGTGGTTCTTCAAGGGTCTCCTCGTAAAAAAATAATTTATAAAGGTGGGTACTGACTAGAGCATTTTTACTCGCACGAATTGCGTGCACACACAAAAGCGAATATATTGTTCGCGAAAATTATTTTTAGCATAAAATTAGTGCGTGTTAAATTGTCGTTCCAGTGATATTGTTTCATGCCATTTTCATATAGTTCACGATACAAACAACAAAACACAACGACAACTACGTCCACACTGAGCATGTAATGCGCACGAAAACCTTTTGATCTTCTCGAAAGACCGACAGCCGCCGGATCGTGTTTGTGCGCGCAAAACTGCTACGCGTACGCATGTACGTGGCGTCCTCATCTGATCATTTTTATGCGTAAGTCGTTCGTGCGAGTGAAAATGCTCTAGTCAGTACCCGGCTTGAGGGTTTTCAACGGTCAAATTTTCTACAAAAAAATCAATAACTCAAAAAGTGTGCATTTTTCGGAAAAAGTTTTCAGACAAAAGTATACTAAAATATTACGTAGATTTCAAAAATGTATTAATATACAGGGTGTTACATTTAAAATAACAAAGTTACAGTCGACTTCCGGTGGAACCGGAAGTCGGCCATCTTTGAAAATATTTTAGTTGAAAAGATCGTATCCGATAACCCAAACGTAGAAATTTTCATGATTTTACAATAAGTATTTTGCCATATACAGATAGTTTTCACTCGTCGTGGGACACCCTGTATTTCGCAAGTTTCACTACCAATAGCAAACGGAATAGTAAAAAAATATTGTTTACCACCTTTAACACGGTTAGGTCTTGCGATAACACGCTCAGCCATATCTACTAAATATCATAAATAGTATTAAAAAAATTTAAAAATAATATTAACTATAAAATTGAAAAACTTAGCAAAATAACTAACAATCAATAAAAAGACTACCTTAAATGATAAATATGACTAGTTTTAAATTCTAATATACTATGGATTACGACTTAAAAATACTAAAATCAAAAATACAATATCAATATACAAAATTATACGATACCAACTCACACTTAAATATTTTGAAAATGAACAATTCAAAAATTCTTACGAATAACTTCCGAAACGACTTTCAAATATAAACTAAAATTAACGGGGTTGTACAGTCAAATTTATACCAAAAATCAATTCTAAAAGTCAATGCTCCCTGTGGCTAATTATATTAAAGGTTATTGTATATTTCTTAGTACATAAATATGCAGTCAGGGAAAAATTTTTTCGAAAAAAATGAAAATCTAAACCTGATTTCCGATCAAAATTTTATGATGATTTTTAGTAAGAATTGGTAAGAATCTGTTTTCAAAAGTTTGGGCAAAGGTCCGGTTCAAATTTTGAAAAATTTTGAATTTTTTCAAAAATTATTCCAAGTCCGAAATAATGACACTTCCACCTTTAAAAAATCGTAGAGACCTTAATAGGAGAGATAGAAACCTAAACTCTTCGGGAAATGATAGACAAATGATGTGAGAATACTGACAAAAATCAACGACTTTTCGGACAGAAAATTGCGGAAAATGTAGTAGGTCAAAATCGAAGAAAAATTTTTTTAAAAAAAGTGAAAATCTAAACCTGATGTTTGCCCATTTGTTTTATGATGATTTTCGGATTCAGCGAGGTCTAATTAGTAAGAATCCGTTTTCAAAAGTTTGGGCAGAGGTCCGGTTTGGATTTTGAAAAATTTTGAATTTTTTCGAAAATTATTCTTCTTTGATGAAGTTTTGTTTGAACAAAATCGTGTTAATTTAGTTCCATTTACTTTGAATGGTTTTGATGAGGAATATGTTCCTCCTGCACGCGATAACAATCAACCTCATGTTAATAATCAAGCTTTAGTATCTTATTGCATTTCCTCGGAAAGTTATAGTGAATTAACGGCGATTAATCATTTAGATTTTCATATACATGGTTTTGTTGAATTTAGATATCCATGTTTTGTTAACGAGTTAAAATGTTATCTTACATACTTATATAATAATAATCCTAGTATAAATGTAGCTTCGTGTAAAAATAGGAAGTCATCTTTGAGATATATTACCAAGGAAGATATTGCTCCTTCATATAATGTTCATTTAAGCGAGTTGCATTTTAATTATCAACTTTATGTTTGGGTTTCAAGTAACAATGAAAAATTGAGTTGCTTAGATAATTTTTTTGTATCAAATCGTACTCATATTAGATTTTTAGAATTATATAAACAGAAATTTGTTAAAAATAAGTTGAGTCGCTCCAATGAAGAATTTGATAGGAAATATATTAAAAAAGTGGAAATTGTTAGACAAACTCCTTGGACTCTTGAAATTGTTATGTGGTACAATTCATTTATAGAATCGCGTCATGTTCATAAACGTCCCCAATTATATTTGCATGGTGATGCCAATATGGGTAAATCTACTTTTATAAGGCAGGATCTCTTAAATAGGAAATTAATGGAAAGGGCATTTTATCCGTCTCCTGATTGTTTTTTTTTAGAAGGACTCGATCCATTGTACCATAAAGTGATAATTTTCGAAGAATTCAATCTAAAAAATTACGATATATCTATTTTAAAAACATTGTTAGAAGGTAGTCATACAGTAATTAGGCGTAAGCATAAGACTAGTGAGATAGTTAAGTGGAGCTATCCCGTTATTATGAAATCAAATTATGCATTAGGAGTGAATGTTGATCCCGCGTTTCTTGTTAGGTTAAAAGTTGTTCATGCTAATTCTAAATATCCGATGACGAATCTACATAATTAGAATGTATTTTTTAATTTAAAAAAAATTGTATTCATTTATGTTAGTTTTATGTTTTTAATATTATGTCATAATTTTTTTGTAACAATTGTATTTTATTTGGTATTTAATAAAGGTATCAAATGATGAGATCGAATTAACTGGAATTGTCGCGAATCTTTTTAAGATTCATATGACATATAAAATATTTCCAGTTATTAAATGATTACTGATAATAATATTAATTTAAATACCAATTAGTAATTTCTATTCAATATTAGTATAGATTTCAGTCGAAATAAATCCATATGGTAATAATTTGCGTTTTTCGTTATTTCAAAATAATCTTGCTAGTATCTGTTTAAATCTTTCCAAATGTTAGTAGTATTCAAAAAGAATTTTGGCATAATATTTGATAATCAGCTATTTAAGATAAGTATCCCTTATTTATATAGGGTAATTCATTTGTGGATAACATATTTTATATACAAAATTTCAAGTAGAGTAAATTGGGGTAATATGGCAACATAAAATTCAAATGCCCACATTCTAAGAACCAACGCGCCTAGCTGAAACACGATGGCTGCACGTTAGAGCTTACACAATATATGTATGTGTTCAGAGTCGCTCGATGCCATATTCACACACAGCGAAAGATTAGAAGTAAAAATGCATAGTGATACTCTATTGCCATTTTACCCCATACCATGGGTAATATGGCATCATACGATGGGTAATATGGCAACATGCTATTCTCGTAAGAAATAAAATATTTCATGAAACTGAAAAAAAAACTTTATTTTTACAACATTACATATTATATATTACTGAATCTTATGTCTAATCTTATGTCTGATCTGGAACACAATCTGCACAATATATGTTTGATGGAGTACATATCTCGTGAACCCAATGATTACATTGCACACATTGCAACCAATCACATTTTGGTCCTTTTTTATCAAAATAGTATCCACGGCATTGTGCACAATATTCTGATTCATCGTATTCCAATTCTGATTCGCTTTCTGATGAACTAGTATCAGGATTAGCATCACGTCTTTTCTTTTGAGTGAATGTCTTCTTTTTTCCTTTGTTCTCTTTATCGGCCTCATCTTTTTCCATCTTATTTTTTTTACGTTTTAGCTTTGCTGCTTCCTTTTTGTCTTTAATTTCTCTTTTCTTTCGTTTCTCTGCAATTGTTTCTGGGCATGTAAGTAACTGAGCATGCTGCTTTCTCTTCTGACACCCACTTGGACCAGGTATAGCTGGAATAGGTATAGCTGGAATAGGTACGATCGCTTCAAATGATACTTCGTTGTTATGAATATTATTGACCTCATCATTAGGATTATCTTCAACATTGTTGTCGGCATCATCAGGAATAACACCATCAGCATATTGTTCTAAATTATTGTTCCTAGGAATTGTCGCGGGAGTATGCTGGATGAAAGCATGATCGGGAATTATGGTTGCATTAAATGGATGGATTCCGCAGGTTCTGAAACCCGAAACCCCGTTTTGAACCGTAGCTGCTTTACACCATGCATTGTTTAAGAGTGCTGGAAACTGTAGCCTATTCAATTTCCGACCAGGATGATTATGTATCCAGTTATTACAGGCTTGTGACCAATAGGTTTTTAAAGGTTTGAAAAACGATCTGTCTAGTGGCTGAAGCCAGTGTGTCGTATGGCTTGGTAGACACAACATGATGACATCGTTGCTTGCGGCTAAATCTAATAATTCTACATCCGAACAGTGCGACGAATGGCCATCTAAAATGAGCAATACTTTACCTGGCTCTTTTCTGGCAATAAAGTGCTCTCGAAGCCATATTTTAAAAATATCTGTTGTTACATATGCCGATTTTTCATTCATTATAACTTTACCCCCAGGAGGCAAACCATCTTCGAACTCTTGTTTTTTCTTCTTGCCTTTAAAGATACAAACGGGAGGAAGAAAATGACCTTCTGCATTAACACAGGCTATAACTGACACCGTCTCACCTTTCTCACCACTTGTAACGCAGTTTACGGTTTTGGTGCCTTTAGTGGCAATAACTTTTCCTGGGTTATTGTTAAGTTGTAGCCCTGATTCATCGATATTAAATATTTTTCTCGGGGTGTTCATTAAGTCATTATCTGTTAATGTTTTCTGCAACATATCAAAATATCGTTCGCATTCATTCTTAGACATGCCTTGCGCTCGCGCTATAGACATTCCTTGAGCTTGGCGAATTGACAATTCAGGATGTCTTTTCATAAACGATACAAACCAGTCATACCCAGCTTGCTTTTTCTCGACATTAAAGGTATTTGAAATATTATTTTGAACCGCAAAAGAAAATGCAATCTTTTTGACATCAACTGATGTAAGTGCAAATCCATGCTTTTCCATAGTTTGGATGTATTTTACCAAACTTGCTTCATGATCTGAAGTTAGACAACTTTTGTGGCCCAATTTTTCTTTGCGGAGGTTTCCAGACCGCATTCTTCTCATCAAAGTACGGGCAGGAACGTTATAAGTACAGCTAATTTGGCGAACAGATCCTCTACCATGTCTAAGATCTTCAATGGCATTGCCAAGATCTTCTTCTGACCATAAAGCTCTAACGTTTTTCCGAACAAAAGTACGAGGCATCTGAAACCAAAAAAAAGCAGGTAAGGGTAATACGCTCGAGGTAATACGCCGCAGTTGAAAAAATGTGACGCATAATACCCCATATTGCATCTTATGACAAATAAAATCAAAACACATATTTATCATACGTTTAACAGAGTGTTCCGCCAAAAAAGAGTAAGGTTATGAATCATTCTTTGACACACTTCTATTAAAATTGACGAAATCTGCTTAAGACTTCCTTCACCACTGTATATAACTTAACATTAGAAACTATTTTACACGGTGCTTACCTTTATATCGACGTCACTCACTAAAAAACTAATGGTTTCGATTTGCGAATGATTCACGCTTGTTTTCTGTCTGACACAAATATGGATGAACGACCATTGTTGCCAAATGTTGACTTGGAACGGAAATATCTGCGGCGTATTACCCAGCGCGGCATATTCCCCCAATTTACTCTATACGATATTATTTTTTTGTTAGTTATATAATATTATTATTCAACTAATACTTCGCCCGACTGTTAATTTTGTTGTTTTTTTTTTTGTAACTATAAAAACTTGTTAATAAAGATCATTATTATTATTATTATTATTATTCCAAGTATGCACTTGCTGGTAATGTTCACCTATCCCGAGCGTGTGTAAACGCAAATGGGATTAGGCTCGGAAGTCACATATTTAGAAATTTACGGACAGTGTGACAAGTTTTTAGGATGGCAGCCTTCTGCAGATCGATGTAAGTATTTTTGTGAAGACCCAGTTTGGTAAGGCTATCTTGTAGAGTTTTGGGAATTAGTCCCGTAGATGAAACGATGATCGGTACCACCTCTATTTTCTCTGCATGCCACATCTGTCTTACCTCAATTGCAAGATCGGTGTATTTTGCAATTTTCTCGTTGTATTTGTCCAGAATATTGTTATTATTGGGTACTGCAACATCCACCAGATAAACCGAGTTAGCTTTTTTATCCACAACTACAATATCAGGCCGGTTATTCGTCACCCGTCTATCGGTGATAATTGACCTATCGTAGTATAGTCTAAAGTCAGCATTCTCTAGCACCGAATTCGGATTGTACTTGTAATATGGGGTGTAGGTGTTCACTAATCCAAATTTGTTGGCCAACTTCTGATGGATGATGTTGCAAAGTTGATTGTGCCTGCGTAGGTAATCAATGTTAGCTAAGGCTGAACATCCCGACGTGATGTGTTGTATCGTCTCTGTTGTTTGTTGGCACCTTCTGCACTTGTCCGTAGCGATGTTTGGATCTTTCATGACAAATTTCTTGTAATTGTTGGTATTAATTACTTGGTCTTGAATTGCTGTCATAAATCCTTCTGTTTCTGGAAATAATGTTCCATCAGATAGCCACTTATTTGATGCTTCCTTGTCGATATGAGGTTGATTGAGGTCGTGATGATGTCGACCATGAAGCGCTTTCTGAGCCCACTCCACCTGTTTGTCAGAATCGGTAACGATTTCAAGTCTCATATCAGGGCTTACAAGATTTAAGCGGGAATAGTTTTTATCTGCTTTTGCGACCATCTCATGCAATTCAGATGTTTCAGACTTGACAATGAAGAATTCTTGGAGTCTAGATATTTGTTTGTTATGTAAATTAACTATGTCTGTTCAATACAAACCTTATATTTAATTGTGCGTTACCCTGGAAACGATATGTTTTTAATAAAAAAGACACTTCGCGTCAAAACTTAAAGGGCAGAAACACGTAAAATACTTTTGCTCTTAATATTTACTCGTAAGTAATAAAAAAATATAAAATACAGTCCACTTTCATCATTTATCAACCAGCGTTGGCGTTGTACGCTACATATTGGTCCTTCCATACCGGATAAAAAAGTTAAAAACTCAGTTCCCGAGTTGATGATAGAGCAATACTTTCCGAATGTCAAAGTGTTTCCAGTGCCGAATGAGATTAGAAGTCAAAGCAGAATTACAAACTGCTAAAAACATTTAAGCAGAGTAGGGCCAGAAGAAGCCGCTTGCATTACAAACTACTCAACAAGAAAATAATATTTCCTTTATTAGAGAATTTCAAGATTGGTACGAATTTGGTGATCCGAACATAGCTGTCAGCTGCTCCATTTTCTCTTTCAGGTTACTTCATTATACCAGTTTTATAAAATTATATATACTTATATATAACTCCATACAGATTGTACAAATAGTTTTGTAATAATGGTTCCAACTGCAAAGGATAAGGAAATTGCCGAAATAAAGGTAAAATTTGACAAATCTGTCAAAAATATCAAAAGAATCAAAAGATTTATCAATGAACATGAACAAGATGATCCATCTGAAGATCTGAAGGGTAAGCTAGTTGTTAGAAAAATAATTTACTTGAATATTTTCGACAAGTGCAAGATTATGATGCACAAATTACTTGCATAGATAAAAATTCTTCAATTAGCGATGTTCAAATTGATGAGCTCTCAGATCTTTGTTATGATTTGTTAGCCGATATTTAGCAATTTATTTATAAATGTGAACCAATTATTGGTCCAAAAGAAATTAGTTCATTGCCAAATCAATATTTGGATAACACTCCAAACATTAAATTACCCGATATAAAGATTCCTGATTTTGATGGGAAAAATATCAGTTTATTTAAACCGTTTATGGACATGTTCGAAGCAGTCATTGATGCAAACACAAAACTCCGCGATGTTGAGAAATTGTATCATTTAAAGAGTCACCTGCAAGGTGAAGCGTTTAATTCAATAAGTAATTTACCTCTCACCAACGAGTCATATAAAGAAGCTTTAAGTATTTTAAAAGACACCTATAAGAACGAAACTGCTTTGTTGAACAATCATATTGATGCAATATTAAATATACCTTCCATTCAAAAAAGTAATCCTATCATTTTGAAAGATTTTCTCTCAACTGTCAAACAGCATACAGGTGCTTTAAAAATGCTAGGGCAGCCCATTGAAAGTTGGGATGTCATATTAGTAAGAATTTTAACTAAAAAATTAGATCATTTCACCAATCAGGCATACCAATTGCATAGAAATAAAAATACTATACCCACATTAAATGATTTCTTAGATTTCTTACATGAAAGAATTCTCTCATTCCAGGAGCTGCCAGAATCTCAAAAAGTGTTGGTGAAAGAAAAGGCTCATGTTCATATTGCAACTAACAACGTATCAAAAAAATGTATGTTTTGCTCGTCAATTAATCACAAAATTCAGAATTGTGATAAATTCAAACAATTAAACCCCAAAGAAAGATTTTCTTTCGCCAACAAGAATAAATTTTGTAAAAATTGTCTTAATCGTCATTTTGGAAGTTGTAGATCATCTATAAAGTGCCAAAAATGTAACAAAAGTCACCATTCATTATTGCATATGGAACAACCTGCTCCTTCTAATAAGGAAGCATTTTCCGATGGCTTAGAAACTGAACCCTCTACTAGTGTTCAACTTTTCAACAAGGGTACAAGACCTACTGAAAAAACTTTGTTACCAATTGTGAAGGTAAAAGTAAAATGTGCTTCAGGTGATTTTATTCATGCACACTGCTTGCTCGATTCAGGGTCACAAACTTCATTTGTGTCAAGCCGATTAGTTTCAGTACTCAAATTAAAACCTTTTAGTAATCCTTTAACTGTTGTTGGGATTTCCGAAAATGCCACTCACATAAAAAACGCCGTAAGTGTTACAATAGAGTCGTGTGTGAACAATTACAAAATCAATGTTGATTGCTATATTGTAGATAAAATAACATCTAAATTTCCTAATTTTAGAATTGATATTTCAAAACTGACATTTCCAGAAAATATTACTTTTTCTGATCCCGATTTCAATATTCCAAAAGATGTAGATTTACTTTTTAGTTCTGATATTTTGTTCAAAATATTATGTACTGGCAATTTTAAAGTTCCAAATAGCAATATTATTTTCCAAAATACATTATTTGGTTTTGTTGCGGGTGGAACTGTTTGTTCACAAGATAAAGATTCAATATGCGGTTTGATTTCTCATTCATTTCATTCAACTTCTAAAATCGAGAATTTGATAACAAAATTTTGGGAAACCGAAAAAATACCCGAGCTATATAAAGAGTATAGTTCAGAACAAGAAGCTTGTGAAAGCAGATTCTGTTCTTCTTTGTCTCGAATAGGCAATAAACTTCAAGTCGAACTTCCGTTGAAGCAAGATTTGCACACACTGAATTTAGGAGATTCATATTCTGTAGCTTTAAAAAGGTTTCAAAATCTTGAAAAAAGATTTAAATTAGATCCCACTCTCTTTGAGCAGTACAACACATTTATCAACGAATATATTGAACTTGGTCATGCAAAAATAGTTGATTTAAATGATTATAATCTAAATAATGGAACGGTCTATTTCATGGCCCACCATCCTATTATTAGAGAAGATAAGATTACTACCAAACTTCGAGTAGTATTCGATGGTAGTATGAAAACCAAGTCCAATAAATCCATTAATGACATGTTATTTAACGGTGCAGTAGTGCAAAAAGAACTTTTTGAGATTCTTATGCGCTTCAGAACTTTTCAATTCACTCTCTTGTGTGATATAAGGCAAATGTATCGAATGATTTGGGTTGATCCTAAACACAGATGTCTACAAAATATTTTATGGCGTTCAAATTCAAAACAGCCTGTGCAATGTCTGCAATTACAAACTGTAACTTATGGCCTCAAAAGCAGTGCCTTCCTCGCTACCAGATGTTTACATGAACTTGCAATTAAAAATAATGATAAATTTCCTTTAGCATCACAAGCGTTGCTTGTGAATACATATGTTGACGACATCTTAGGAGGTGGTGATACCATAGAGGAAGTCCTGACTTTAAAAAATCAGTTAGTTGCCCTTTTAAAAACTGGTGGATTTGAACTGCACAAGTGGAGCACCAACAATTCTTTTATTTTACAAGATTTAACTTGCAAAAACGATATTATTAAAAATTTCACCATTGACAAACATAGCTCAATAGTTAAAACTTTGGGTGTTAATTTCAATGTACACACTGATTGCTTTGAAATAACAACTCCCAAATTAAATTTTGAGGAATTCGTAACAAAAAGACATGTCTTGAGCTTCATTTCTTCATTTTACGATACTATGGGATTCGCAGGGCCAGTAATAGTTACTGCCAAAAAGTTTATGAAAAGGCTTTGGGATTTTAATTTGCAATGGAATGATGTATTACCAAAAAATATACTAATTGAATGGCACACATTTGCTAAAGATCTTATTGAAATGCCCCGTATAACAATTCCAAGATATGTACATTCGCACAATGCATTAAGTTTAGAGTTGATTGGTTACTATGATGCTTCATCTACAGCTTATGGGTGTGTAGTTTACATTCGCACTATCTTTTCTGATAAAGTTAAGGTTTCTCTTTTATGTTCGAAATCAAGAATTGCTCCCAGCAATAAAAATAAAGTGCTTTCTATACCGAAACTCGAATTAAATGGAGCATTGCTTCTTTCAATTTTAACAAACAGAATATTTGAAATATTCAACAATCAAGTTAACTTGAAGGTGTTTCTTTATTGTGACTCCCAAGTCGTTTTAGCATGGATTAAAAAAGATCCATTGCATTTAAACCCATATGTAGCCAATCGTGTTTTAAAAATACAAACTTTAACTTCTCACTTCAGTTGGCTATATATTGAGTCGAGAAAAAATCCCGCTGATCATATATCTAGAGGTTTACAACCTTCTGAAATTCATACCATCAGTTGTTGGTTCGATGGACCAACAGAACTTTCAAATTTAGACTATTGTCACAATTCTAATGTTGGTATGAAGGAACCCTCCGTATTACCTGAATTAAAAGTGTTTGTCGAGCAAACTTTGGCTAAAAATTCATTCTTTGAAAACTATTCAAATTTCAACAAATTGCAACGTATTGTTGCTTACATTCTTAGATTTTATGCCATCACTAAAACAAAAAACAAAAGCAAAGGACATTTAACCGTAAAAGAATTAGATTTGTCGTTAAAGTGTATTGTTAAATGTGAACAGAACTTTTACTTTTACAAGGAAATACGTGATTTAAAGTTGAACAAAAATATCAAATCCAGTTTGAGTGGACTTTATCCTTTTCTTGACACACAAGGCATTCTTCGTGTTGGAGGTCGACTTCAAAATGCCAACATACCTTATGACCAAAAACACCCTATGATATTACCAAAGAATAGCCATATCACTAATTTAATAATTAAACGAGAACATTCAAGGTTACTCCATGCTGGACAAAAACAAGTTCTTAGTAGTCTAAACCTCAAATTCTGGATAACAAACGGAAATAGAGAAGTCAAGAAAAACATTCACAAATGTGTCACTTGCTTTAGACACAAAGCTAGTTGCTCCAAACAATTGATGGGCTCTCTTCCCGAAACGCGGGTAAATGCTTCAAAGCCATTTGAAAATGTTGGAATTGATTTTGTGGTCCTTTTTTCGTCAAACAGTCCAGATTGAGAAAAACTATATTAACTAAAGCATACATTGCTCTTTTTGTTTGCTTCTCTGTTAAGGCAGTTCATATGGAACTTCTCTCTGATATGACAACAGAGAATTTTTTAAATGCCTTCAAAAGATTCATTTTTAGAAGGGGAAAACCTAGTCGAGTTTATTGTGACAATGGTTCGACCTTCAAGGGAGCTGCAAATCAACTGAAAGAATTTTATGAATCAGTAGATAAAAACAAAATAATTAATTATTCTTTGGATGACAAAATAACTTTTAATTTTATACCCAGCTATTCTCCAGTCTTCGGAGGTCTTTGGGAAGCTGGTGTGAAAAGTGCCAAGCACCACATTAAAAGAGTGGTTGGCAATGATCACCTAACCTATGAAGAGTTCAATACTCTTATCATTCAAATTGAGGGCATACTAAATTCCAGACCATTAACTCAAGTGTCCAATGATCCTCTAGACCTGACGTTCCTCACTCCAGGACATTTTTTAATAGGTGCTCCGATCACCAGTTACCCTGAGCCAAACCTAACTCCCATTCCAGAAAATAGACTGAAATTCTGGAGAAGGTGTACGCAAATGCAACAGCATTTTTGGGATAAATGGCACAAGGACTATTTAAATACTTTGCAGAATAGGCCGAAATGGAAACAAAGTTTTCCAAATTTAGAAAAAGGTATGCTTGTCCTACTAAAGGATGATAATTTGCCTCCATTAAAATGGCCAATGGCCAGAATAGAGGAAGTTATTTTTGGCAAGGACAATAAGGTAAGGGTTGTTAAGGTAAGAACATCAACAGGGCTATATTTACGCTCAGTTACAAAAATAGCCGTTCTGCCTATAAACTGATATATTTCTCCAAAATACAGGTAACTTTACATACAATCCTGCAGTTGGAATCATGTGGTTCTCCGTTATTAGCGTATTAATTTGTTTATTAATTGTATTCTAATTCTGAAAATTGTATTTGTTATAATAACATATATGTTCATTTCTTGTACATATCTGTCTTAATTCCAATTTATGTGTTTTATATTTCATATTAGCGAAAAGCTAAGGTTTTTGTAGTTTGTTACAATATTATTTGTATTTAATTTTTTTTTTAGTACTTTGTAAGTTTCTACCGAAACACCTTTTGCCCCCCCAGTTATGTTCAATACAAACCTTATATTTAATTGTGCGTTACCCTGGAAACGATATGTTTTTAATAAAAAAGACACTTCGCGTCAAAACTTAAAGGGCAGAAACACGTAAAATACTTTTGCTCTTAATATTTACTCGTAAGTAATAAAAAAATATAAAATACAGTCCACTTTCATCATTTATCAACCAGCGTTGGCGTTGTACGCTACAATGTCCACTAGACCTCTCCCTCCCTCTCTTCTTGGTAGTGTTGTCCTGATAACTGATGATGTCGGATGGTGGCATTTGTGTTTGGTCATCATGGTACGGGTTGTTCTTTGAATATCCTCCAGCTCTGTCTTTGTCCACTTCAGAATTCCAAATGAGTATGTCAGGATCAGTATGGCGTAGGTGTTAATTGCTTTTGCTAGGTTTCCTGCGTTCAACTGAGATTTCAATAAAGTAGTTACCCTTTGAGTGAACTGGCTCCTAATTTTGATTTTTGCTTGCTTTTGGTCTAATAGCTTAGCTTGCTGAAATCCTAGATATTTGTAGGTCTCGCCATTTTGCATGGCAGTTATAATATTCCCATTGGGTAGTAACACATCTCCGTTAACGATTTTACCCTTCTCGATATTTGAGGTTTTGCACTTGTCTAATCCAAATCCCATTTGTATATCACTGGAGAATTTTTCAGTGATATTTAGTAAATGTTGAATTTGACGCTGGTTGGATGCGTATATTTTGATATCATCCATATATAGAAGGTGGGAAACAGTGCAGCTAGTGTTCCTGTTGGCTTTAAGTAATCCGTATCGTTGAGTAGATTGGAGAGTAGGTTCATTGCCAAACAGAACCAAAGTGGACTAAAGGAGTCACCCTGGAAGATCCCCCTACGGATGGAAATTTCATCAGTTTGGAGGTATTGGCCATTTATTTGTAAATGAAGGTTCGTTCGCCAGTGCTTCATCGCTGATTCAAGAAAAGTAACAACAGTGGGATGTACTTTGTAAATTTGCAGAACTTTCACAAGCCAGGAATGTGGAACGCTATCAAATGCTTTCCTGTAATCTACGAAAGCCGTGTGGATGTTGCGCTTTTCCTTTTGCGCCTGTTTCAGTATAACTGAATCAATAATAAGTTGTTCTTTGCAGCCTTGGTGATCTCGTCTGCAACCTTTCTGTTCTTCTGACAGGATGTTGTTTTGGTCCACATGTCTGTAAATACGGTTAGTGATGCAAGCCGTTAATATTTTATACAGGGTGTTTCATTGGGAAAGGGCCTAACTTTAACTGTAGATGTAGATCACTTTGGTGGTTCCAAAAACCTATATTTAATGTGTCTGCTGCACTTTATAACCGAGATACAGGGTGTTTTATAATTTTATCCTATTTCTTTCGAACCTCATAACTTCCGAGTTACCCTGTATATAATTTTGAGATTTGGTACACGTAATAACCATTACCTAGAGACTCCATCAAAAGCATCTCCAAAAAGATAATGCAGGTCCGGCTTAACAAAAAATTTCAAAACTTGTCTTTCCTAAAAACAACACCCTGTATATAGATTTTTTGGAAATTGCTCTTCATAATTGGAAAGGGTATAAAAAATCGAATCTACTTATTTCGTTTTTATTTTTCCGCAGACAATTTTACTACCAAAAATTTACCGTCAAAGTTATAATTTATGCACGTTTTTGGGGTTAACAATGGTATCGGAGAAATTTTTTAGCTTGAAATGAAATCCATTTAATGCATCTAGAGAAGCATCCTAGAAATTCAATTGAGTTTGTATGTTTACGAGTACAGACCACTAAAAAATGTGATTACAGGGCCGTACTTAGAACATACTCACTCAGTATGTTTCGAATATTTCGAACATCCTGTATAAGAATTTGTATCTGGAAACTATGCACTTCTTCATTTAGAATAACAAGAGTAAAATACGAGAAATTAATTTATACTTCAAAAAACGGAGAGATTTTTATTAATTTTATTAATTGACATGAACAGAAAACAAGAAATTCTAACAACATTGTCCAAACGAGTACTTTTAACGTTTTTTGAAGTATAAATTCATTTTTCGTATTTTAATCTTGTTATTCTAAATGTAGAAGTGCATAGTTTCCAGATACATATCCTTATACAGGGTGTTCGAGATATTCGAAACATATTGAATGGGTATGTCCTAAGTACGGCTCTGTAATCACATTTTTTAGTGGTCTGTACTCGTAAACATACAAACTCAATTGAATTTCTAGGATGCTTCTCTAGATGCATTAAATGGATTTCATTTCAAGCTAAAAAATTTCTCCGATACCATTGTTAACCCCAAAAACGTGCATAAATTATAACTTTGACGGTAAATTTTTGGTAGTAAAATTGTCTGCGGAAAAATAAAAACGAAATAAGTAGATTCGATTTTTTATACCCTTTCCAATTATGAAGAGCAATTTCCAAAAAATCTATATACATGGTGTTGTTTTTAGAAAAGACAAGTTTTGAAATTTTTTGTTAAGCCGGACCTGCATTATCTTTTTGGAGATGCTTTTGATGGAGTCTCTAGGTAATGGTTATCACGTGTACCAGATCTCAAAATAATATACAGGGTAACTCGGAAGTTATGAGGTTCGAAAGAAATAGGATAAAATTATAAAACACCCTGTATCTCGGTTATAAAGTGCAGCAGACACATCAAATATAGGTTTTTGGAACCACCAAAGTGATCCCCATCTACAGTTAAAGTTAGGCCCTTTCCCAATGAAACACCCTGTATATAGTTGGTAGGCAGGTTATGGGCCTATACTGCGAAGGATCGTGAGTTTGATGTGTTTTGGGAAGCAAGTGGGTCGAGCCCAGTGTCAGAAATGGTGGTGTATCTTCTGGATGTTGCAAAATATGTGAGAATGATGTTGCCATTGCTTTATGTAGACTGTCAAACTTCTTATACCAAAAGTTTTGGACGTGGTCAACTCCTGGTGTCTTCCAATTACTGGTTACTTTATAGCTTCGGTTACCTCGCTTGTTGTCAAGTCAACGAAAGACATCGGTTCAATATTAATTTTTTCCTCCCCAGTTCTTATCCAGTGAGCGTTGGATTTATGTTCGACAGGCTTCGACCATAATGAAGACCAGTATTCCGTCAGCTCATCTTTATTTGGAGGACCTTGGTTCTGATTGTTTTCTGTACCGCTCAGTTGCCTGTAAAATAACTTCTGATTGTTATTGAATAAGTAATTTTGTTGTTTCCTTTTCGTGCACTTGACATATCGAGATAAACGTTTGGATTTTGCCTTCAACTTTTGTCTGAGTGAATCCATATATTCAAATACATGTTGTTCATGTTGTGGGTGACCTGTATAAGTTTTGATTTCTCGATAGATCTTTCTCACTCTGTTTGTTAATCGCCTCGACGGTTTCAAGCTGTTCTTAAACTCTGTCAACTGCCCCAATTCCCTCCTGATGTCATCAATGGAACTTTCGAGCCTGCGTTGCCACCAGGGCTTGAGCTGTTTGTAGTCCTTACTCTGATTGTTTCCAGGGAACTGGATTCGTTGATTATGAATTCGAAGCACTGCCACCGCTCCACAATAGATGAGAGTGTGAAGTTGTTCCAGTGCTTTGCAGTCTTTGGCATGGTTCTGCAATAGTAAGTTCACTGCTGCTATTATGCTGTTGGTACTCTTATTGGTTCGCAGCTTGGGCAGTTTGGGCCGGTGTATTGGGTTGGTGCCATTAAATTCCGCTAGTGCTTTACAAAGCTCTGTATTATAGTCATTATCAGGTGTTTTGTCGCAATCAATGTTTGTTTTCTCAACGCCATTGTTGTCTTCTTGTGCATTCTCCGGTTCATGTGTATCATGATCGGTAATTATGTCATTCTCCTCATTTTGTAGGTCAAGAAGGACTTCTCCTCGAATTTGTTGCAACGTCGGATCGGGTAGTAGATTGTTTTTCACAATACTTCGACGCTGGTCAGCAATACGTTGTTCCGTGAGATGCTGGAATTCTGGGAAATGTTCAATGAATGCACGGTGGAGGGCGTATCTGAACGTTGTCATATCAGTTTCCATCTTGGTGATTTTGAAATAGGAGCGCATAATAAAAGAGTTCAGCTCAATAGTCCACTTCATGCGCTTCCTGGGCTTTCCGGCTTTTGTGGTCGTGGATGTGCCGACTTGCGTCACTCCAGAAACAGCAGAAGCCGGTGGATGAGAATTGATGTTGTTTTCCTCATGAGTGTGGGTCACAGTAGCCCTACTCGGTGTCACGCTGCGCCTACCGCTAACCGAGGAAGAAGTTGATTCATCATTTTTCGAAGAAGCCCTTCTAGCACCAGCTTGAACGCGACAAGAGTTTAAGGTGTTGCAATGTCGATTCACCTGACGATTCCTGAGATTTAAAGTCCCGTAATTTACAATCGAATTATTGCTCCCCCCAGAATCCGTGGAGCAGACAGCCGATGTACTAGGTACACTAGCAGTGTGGGATTCTGAGCATTTCGCTCTACCCACCTGGGGTAATCTAGTTTTACAATTCGACATCGTGATTGTTGCATTTTAGACCTACTGCCAGGTGATGATTCAGCCGCTCCTTCCATGGAGAACAGACGCTGTCGGAGTACCGCTCCTTACATGGAGTCCGTCGTGTCCTGAAACTTACTGGTTTTGGTTCGCTCCGAGGTATTTAATTTCCCCGATACCCTTTATATCTAAAAGGCCTTCCCCTATCCACCACCTGGGGAAGCGCCCGATAGAGGACCAGCACCCCCACGGGTATTATTATTATTATATTTTTTAATATTTTACTTTTAGTGGATGTGTGTATAACGTAAGTTTAAATTTTTATTTAATTATATTGTATTTAATTTCAATAAATTAATTATTGGTATGTTTTAGTTTTATTTTCTATATCACCCTATATATTGTCGGTAATAATATTGGTAGAAATATTTTCAAGCTGTTACAATAATTTGAATTATTTTAGGGATCTTCGATATCATTTCCTATTTTTTTGGCAGTTTCGGCATTCAATAATCTAGTGTAATAAATATATCCCTAAATACTTTATAGCCTATCTTTTATTTATTGTTTTCTTTGGTTATTCAATCTTTTGTAAAATACCAAATGTTGTTTATCTTAATCTTTTTTTTAAATTTGGCTCAATTTTGTAAGGAATTTTAGGATATGGTTTTCTATTGGCTATTTATTTACCCCCACAAAACTATTAGCTAGGGTTGGAATTTTCTGTCAATTTTAAATTCAGTTCAAAATTTCACTTTCAAAGAGTTGTTTCTAGTCTTTTGAGTAAAATTTTTGTGTTAACGTTGTTGGCAGTTGTGGTAAGTTTTATTTTATCGATTTATAGTTTTTAATTGTTTGAACTTTGTTTGTAAAATTAAATTTTATACAGATATTAACATGGATGAATATAGCGATGATGGTTTCGATGATTTTCAAGGAGATATTTTGGAACTATGCGATAAAGTCGAAAATGAATTGGACGACGATAGTATGTCGGCAATTGCAGATTGTTCTGGAAATTCGACTCCTAATTGTAAAAGTTATTCATCAAAAAATTCTTCTGATGTTATTGAGGATGATAATATTGCGTCATGTAAAGAGGATGATATGATTTTCAATGAGGACGAGCTGTCAATGGAACCAATCGATAATGACGACGATGATATTGAGGTTGTTTTTGTGTCTTCGCCATCAGAAGAGTCCGGAGTTCGATTTAACCAAGGTGAAGACCGAAAAACTTTCTCTTGATGAGTCTACAAAAACACTTTCTCAAAAAAAAACTTCAATATTCAATTTTAAAAAAACTCTTCCTCGAGGTAAACTTACAACAATGGATGCATTTCTTGAAATTTATACCAAAACATCAGAAAAATCAGAACAATCTAAACAATCTTCTTCTACATCTCTTTCACCAAAATCTATTCCGATCAGAAAAATCAAACAATTGCCGGCGTCGTCGTCGTCTGTAAACATAATCGAGGATATAGTATTACCGTCGTCGTCGTCGTTTTCTTCGAACATATTTCTGAAAGAAGTACTACCGTCGACGTCGTCTTCGAAGAAAATTCAGGAAGAAGTAACAAAGGAACTTTCACCGACGTCTATCACTGAAATATCTCTTGAATAACCGTCTACATCTCGGGCAGTTCCTTCCACATCGACGGCAATACCTAAAACACTTGAGCTATCAAAAATTGCGAATGCGTGGGTCGCTTTTTACAACGACGTCGGAATGGACAATATACCTTTGATTGCTAGAGAAAAATTTTGGAATTTGGATCTCAACCGAGCTAATCGATTGTATTTAGTATGGGATCAGGTGTCGATGTGTGTAGATATAAATGTCTTAACTTAGAAGATATTTTTAACAACCATTATCAGAATCTTAATTATTCAAAAATTTCTAAAAAGAAGTTTATTCGAATTGTGATGCATTTAAAAATCCACATGAGGAGGGAATTTCCGTTATATCCACTTAATATGATATTTCGTAATATAAACGTCGCTATCCACAGTAGACATATGGATACATTTTTCAAGATATTTTATCGGATTATAAACCAACAAGATTTGGAGTATATGAGTGTAAGTATTTTTGTTATATTTATTTTTTTTGAATTTTTTCTAAACTTAATTATTTGCGAAAAAATTTTTTTTAATGATTTGTTAATAAATGTTAAATTTATTTTTTAATAATATTTTTAATAAATTCTTTTAATAATATTTTTTCTATTGTTTCAGATCGAACATTTGGTGTTAATGTATTATTATAATTGTAAACCTTTGGAGGAAACGTCCTACCGCAACTTAAAACGGTTTACAGGACCTGT
Source organism: Galerucella nymphaeae (assembly GCA_963978555.1). Classification (NCBI taxonomy): domain Eukaryota; kingdom Metazoa; phylum Arthropoda; class Insecta; order Coleoptera; family Chrysomelidae; genus Galerucella; species Galerucella nymphaeae. The sequence goes on along the minus strand of OZ021706.1, from coordinate 2,267,907 downwards.
ACACCATGTGTATTTACAGGAGCCGTATGCATATTATGGGTAGACCAAGCTACAATATTCCGTACGTGGATATAAACAAAGTGGATAATTATATTATTGACGACTGCTCTTCTTGTTCCTCTGATTCAGAAACGGATAGCGATTCATCGTGTCCTCCATACGTAACACCTGTTATGTCAAATTACCTAAGAAATTCTGTGTGGAAACTTAATCTTATTTTATAAAAAACTTCATTCAAGTAATTTCGAACAGCAACACTAAAGTGTGGGGATGCACCATCCTGCTGAAACCAAGTGTCATTAAAATTGTTACCAACTGCATTTCTTATTGCAGGAACTATTTGATTTCTTAATAAATCTAAATACTTTGGTCCGTTCAAATTGCCTTCTACAAAGAATGGTCCGATAACAGTGGTGCCGATAATACCTGCCCAAACATTAACTTTTGAAGGTCTTTGTGTTCTATGTTCCCGCATCCACCGAGGATTAGTATCACTCCAATATCTACAATTGTGGCGATTTACTGTACCATTTAACATAAACGTGGCTTCATCGGAAAATACTATCTTACTTGTGGAATGAGGGACAGCATCTACTTTTTGCATTATAGTTTCACAAAATTCTATTCTGCGGTCATAATCATCTTCAGATAACTCTTGTAATAGAGTCACTTTATAAGGATGAAACTTATTCTTCTTAATAATATTACAGACGGATCCCACACTAACATCATGTTCTAATGCAGTTTTCCTAATGGATGTTGAAGGATTTTCTACAAAACTTTGCATAATGTCCAAGGATTTTTCATCATTAGTTACTGTCTTTGGTCGGCCAGTTTTAGGACGATTTTTAGTTGAACCCACTTCTTCAAAAAGTTTCACAATCCTCCAAACTGCGGTTTTGGTAATTTGGTTAGGATTTGGATACGTATCATTAAATAAGTGAGCTACCTCATCATAAGTTCTTTTACGATCACCGTAACCTCTCATCATAAGAATCATTATTCTTTCTTGTTCGGTAAACATTCTTAAATTTGAAAAGCAACTACTTTTTTACAACTAACGCCTTTCACTAATATGACAAATAATTCATGACATATGAAAACAATTAATGACAGAAGAACCTATTACATTTTTGACATAAACAATTGTTTTATAATTTTAGATTCAAACTAATGTAACTTTGGAATTATGAAAGGTAGATATATGCAGTCTTGACGGATGTATTTGTAATTTAAAAGATTATCAAAAACTGAAAATATATACATGGTGTACTATTTAAAAAATTATGTTAATAAGTTATTTTGGAGCAAGGGTGCACCCTGTATACTTCTAATCGACTTATGCAGATAGTATGGATTATTTGAAAAAACTTCAACATTTTTTTTTGTAAGCCTAACGGAAATCGAAATATTAGCAAGTTACGTTACTTCATGTACACACTGTATCATAATTTTTTAAATCAAACTCTTCAAAAATTATCACTTTATGATACAATGGATCAAGACCTAAAAAAAAGCAGTCGGGAGACGGATAAAATGCCCTTTCCATCAATTTCCTATTTAAGAGATCCTGCCTTATAAAAGTAGATTTACCCATATTAGCATCACCATACAAATATAATTGGGGACGTTTATGAATATGACGCGATTCTATAAATGAATTGTACCACATAATAATTTGAAGAGTCCAAGGAGTTTTTCTAACAACTTGCACTTTTTTAATATATTTCCTATCGAATTCTTCATTTAAACGACTTAACTTATTTTTAACATATTTCTGTTTATATAATTCCAAAAATTTATGATGTTCACGATTTGTTACCACAAAATCATCTAAACAACTAAATTTATCATTATTACTAGAAACCCAAACATAAAGTTGATAATTGAAATGCAAATCGGTTAAATGAACATTATATAGCGGAGCAATATCTTCCTTGGTAATATATCTCAAAGATGACTTCCTATTTTTATACGAAGCTACATTTATACTAGGATTATTATTATATAAGTATGTAAGATAACATTTTAACTCATTAACAAAACATGGATATCTAAATTCAACAAAAGCATGTATGTGAAAAGCTGAACTATTAATCGCCATGAAATCATTATAATTTTCCGTAGCAATGCAATAAAACACTCCCAATTCGACCCATGACGAGCTTCCGCAATTTTTGCCTCAGGAAGTTGCTGATTTTTTCCCGTATTCCTTCACTATCAGACCGTGTCCTCCTGAAGTTTCAAGTCCCTAACAATAAAAGCAGGATCAACATCCACCCCTAAAGGAAAATTTGATATCGTAATAATAGGATAAGACCATTTAACTATTTCGCTTGTTTTATGTTGTTCGCATCCTGTTAATTTTTATTTTACTTGTTTTAGGATTCAACACTTTCGTGAACGCCTCTTGTACCTTTTTGCCATTTTCTAATGTATCTGATGTTATGTTCGCATTTCTGAACTTTTCTGAATTACCTTTTGCGCGTTATTGAGTTTGGGATTTGAAGCCACCGCTGAGTACGATGCCTGCATTGGTGTCTTCTTTGCTTCCTCTAGTTCTTTCCTTATTCTCTCATATTCCTCTCTTAATATTCTTATTTGTCCCTCCATATTTGCCTGATCCATTCCCAAGGCAATAACCTTCTCAAGTAGATCTTGACGACCTATCTTTGATAACCTGTTCCCAGGATCCATATCGTTATTTATGTAATGCATTAAATCTTTATATCTTCCGGTTAGACCGGTTTCTGTGATCACCTCAACCTCCGAGCTGGTTGAGAGTCTTCTCTCTTCCCCCGGGGGGGAAGGCATCCTTTCTGGACCTACCCACAAGTTCTTTTTGTGCTTTTATCCCTGGCGTCGAGCTTATTGCGGAAGTACCCCGACTGATAGCAACGCCTTGGTTTCCGCCCCTTACCGCGTGGAGGTGGCACTTCTCACTATCTAGACTTTTTTTGTTGTTTACATAACAAAATCGAGAACTTCAAACTGAGAATTTTCGAAAATTCGCAACACTTTTCGCACTCTCACTCGCTTGATCGCTCTCTACTACAGTATCACTGCTGAATACTGTAGGCCCTAGGGGCCTTTGAAATTTTCTCAATTTTTCCATTTCCTCTGGATACAATGAAATTGCAACCACTTATTCCCTCGGCAAATTGAAGGTTGCTGTCTGCAGTACAGGAAATCGTATACATAAGTACAATTTGTTCGACAGCTAACCCCATCGAATAAGAATGCTCTGCAACTCATTATTCCATTTCTAAAAATGAAATAAAATAAATATTTCATACAATGATAAGAATAAAATCAATTTCAATTCAATACTAAAAAATGTCAATGGAAGTGGGGGAAAAGAAAATCAATCTTTTACCCAAAAGAACATTGACAAATTTTTTCCAAATAACTACAAAATAGCAATATATTTCAAAAAATAAACCACACAGCAGTAATTGTTAATAAATTGTTAAAACTAGAAAATTGAAAAATGTATTACCTGGAAATACTAGGAAGGTGTCGTGCTGGCACACTGGACACTTGAACTTCACTTGACTGGGGTCACTGCCTGTTTCAAGCTCAGTTTGTATGAGGTGGAGATGACAATCCTCAAACAGAAAATGGCCACATTTAGTGAAGCTACCTTTGTTGGGGTATATCTTCTTCTTGCAAACACTGCAGTTTGGGTAGTTTTTAACTGCCTTTTCTTTGGAAGTGAAATGCTCAAACGCACATGCCTAACCCTGTTTGCACTGCCCGGTTGCCCTATAAACTTCACATATGCCACTCAACTGAAAAGTTCTGGCTGCCTCAGATGCTACAATAGTTGAAATGTTTTTTGTGTGGGATGTTTCAGTCACTGCAGCGCGAATGGTACAAATGTCCACATTGTAACGCCATCAAAGGTTTGGGTTCCATGCAATAGGCATGATAACTGATGTTGAAAAACTGCTCCACGATGTTTTCGCGTATATACTTTATCTACAATAAATGTTTTTTCTGTAAGAAAGAATGTTTTTAAAGGAAAAATTCAACTTTTAAAAACACATTTTAAATTATGCGCCAAAACGCTAGAATAGTAATGGCGTCTGTATATGACATCATCAATTCGATAGGTTATCTATGATCTGTGTCATGTAGTAAAATCGTCAAAGTCAAACTTCAAACTCTTGACAGCTTGCAGGCTAAAAGTTTATTCTGATACATAAACATGATTACATAATATGTTGACTTTATTCTTGTTTTGAGAAATATTGGCAACTAATATAAATTATTTATTTATATATAAAATAGCTACCATTATTGCTAAGTGGCTTTTTAGAAATTTTGTTTTAACCGAGGAATGGAATGAAAAAAATCATAAACATAGACTTCCGAGCGTATATCTGATAATACTTGATAACTAATACAGAATGAACATTTGTGTTGATATAATCATTATTAAAAGAAATAACACAGTTTAACATCTTCTTGGGACAAAACGGATACAAATGAACAATTATTTAGGTCAAGTCCATTTAAAGTGTACTCTGTAGCGTTGTATTGAATAAATAAATAAAAAAAATGAAATATTAACAAACAAATAAGTATTATGAACATTCTTAAAAATTAATAAATTCTTAAATATTTATAAATTTTTTAAGATTTTCAATTTAGGATGTTCCTTATTCTTTCTAAATGTCCCTAGTGAGGAATTTGCAAATTTAAGTGTGTAATAGATTCGCACCCTTGTGTATAAGGACAGCAGGTATTCCCATGGGAAGTTTGGGCAAGGATGCGAAAATCCTATAGTAGACAACTTGGTCTTCAAGTTCATTCCTATTCCTACATTATCCTGCACACATAAATCATTGAAATTTTCAGTGAATATATTTTCTAAAGAAATCAAATATTCACTGAAAATTTTTGGAGGAACTGTCAAGCCTCCAAACCGTCCCTGCCTACTACCTTCATAGACTTTTTTTTCACAGAATGATGTGAATTGGTCAGAATCTTCCTTATTGCAAAAGTTTAGGCAAATATCGCATTTGTGTTTAACAAAACACTTTTGCAAAAAATATCCACCCACATAAACCAGTACATTTACTGACAAATCCTGATAGTCTTTCCTTTTTATTTCCAATATTGGCTTATCATTTTTTTTCTTGGCCGTCGTAAAATTCAAAATCACTTTCTTGGGCGCACCGGATACAACGCTTAGCTACACCACCGTGTAAGTCAAACAGCACTGAAAAATCAATAACTCCACAGCGGCTGTGTATTTCGCCGTTGAGAGGGTGAGTGTCGGCAGGAGGGGGATTCTCGGGTCGTCGAGGGAGTGGAATGACTTATTAAATTGTAACGTGTTTTCCTTCTATAAGTGGCCTTCTACCACACTAACACGTCACTATGGACACCCTTGACTAAAAATCTTTCGACGGAATACTCGGGCGCCAGATTTTTAACGTGGTTTGCTCCACGGCCCCTTGACCATTAGCGTCAAGAGTTCCAGATAGCCTCAGATGGAGGTTACGGAAAATTCCAGGGGTCTTGTTGAATTATTTCAACCAATTCTTTATCAAACACGACTCAATTGAATATCGATTTTTAAATTAAAATAAGTTACGGTAAATAGCGGAGAAATCAGGAACTTTGTTTATTACTACCTTGTGGTCTGTTATGAATAATTTTACAGGAGCAAGAAGAAAAAAAAACGGGAGAAAGAACGCACGGTCAGAGCCGGTAAGGTTATCACAACCACGGAAAACTACTCTCGACACACGAGACGTAAACGTATTAGATCTGCAGGGTAATCAAATAAATTATGGCTAGGCCACTTCCAGATTTGATTGTCCCTTGAATCTAAATTTAACCGGCAAAATATTTTTCCGACAAACAAACAAAATGTGTTAAAAATTTGTACCTGAGAGCTAAAAAAAAATGTTTAAATCTGCCGGGTAATCAAATAAATTATGGCTAGGCCACTTCCAAATCTGATTCGGTGTTATCGAAATGCCTCCCGTTTTTTCAGGTACCTATTTTCATAGATGAAATGCCTCCCGGGTACAATCGAAATGCCTCCGGGTCCTTAATCATTTATGGTAATATTTTGTGTGCTTAATCTTTGTATAATGACACAATGTTGCCAAATTATAATTTGAATAGGTAAATATATATCTATTTTTATTTTTCTAATTCTTATGCACTGTACATAAAATCTGTTAACAAAATATTTCAGAGTACGACATTTTTGTTTAGGTTAGGTTAGGTTAGGTTAGGTTAGGTTAGGTTAGGTTAGGTTAGGTTAGGTTAGGTTAGGTTAGGTTAGGTTAGGTTAGGTTAGGTTAGGTTAGGTTATGTCTTTATGTTTTTGATCAAAATAATCAAAATATTAAAACCAAAAAATAATGGTTAATATTGAGTTATTAACGAAATTCTATAAAAGGACGAAAGTTTGGCAACGTCTCACCTTCGTACAAAGATTAGAAGCTGGTAATTTATTTAGAGCTTAGGAGGCAATTCGTATGTGACCCTTTTAGCGACAGGTAAGAAACCCTTTTTCGGGAGGCATTTCGTATCCGGCCATCTGATTATCCCTTGAATCTAAAGAAAACCGGCAAACTCAAAAAAAAAAATTATAAACGGTACCACTAGTTTTGACACACAGTGTAGAAACAAAAGATCCTGAATATAATTAAAATGCACCAATTCATATAAATCTTAATTGTATATTAATGACTTGTGAAGAAAATAAAATGTAAACTCAATATAAACCCGGCGAATAATTAAAAACCAATTAACTTCGCAATTGAAATCAAAAACACATTTTCTAAAACAAAGTTACATTTATTTATCCTAATCTCAAACAAAACAACTTTTCTAACAGAAAAAAAAATATAACCGGTGCGGAAATTTCCATGAAAATATCCAACTTTTCTATTTACGGAGGTACGAAAATTTTCAAATAAACGGTGATAAAAATATGTTTACCTTCTTAAGTCGGTTTCTGTATCGATGTTCACTTTTGTCACGAAAGAATTAATGTCTTTAATTGTAAATATATGCCGGTAACCGGATCGGAATAACACAAACTTGGGACACACACTTTACGTACAAAAATTAGCAGCAGTCAACGGTAAAGGTAAAGGTAAAAGGTGAATCAGCGGTCGGTCTCCAGCGGTCAGCGGTCGGCAGTTAGCGGTCTCTTTCTACGGTCAGTCGTCAGCTGTCTCTCGTTAGCTCTCTCGCAAGAATCAATTCTTCTGCTATTTATATCCTCATTTTCGATAGTAAAATTTAGATACCACAAAAAATTTGTCATTTACCAGACGTCTTTCGGAATTAAATCAATGGCATATATACCAAATGTCCTTTTCGATTGAAAAATTTTAACTTTAGAAACTACTAAATTTTATGGTAGAATTAATTTGCGTACCTCCGGCCTTATACTAAAAATACAAAAAAAAACAATATACCTAAACAATAAATAAAAAAAATCAATTTAATAAAAGAAAAGAGAGTTGGAATGTAAGTAACGAGTTATAATATATCTAAAGTAGTGAAAATTAACCCTATATCTATAACAAAAAAAATAACTCGTTACAGAATATATAGACTTTGCTAATACTAAGTACTGATTTAATGTACCTACTTTCTTTTAAAATAATATTCCCGATAATGTTTCTAAGAAAACTGGGTTGTTTGGAAATTCCCTCTCAATAATCGAATAATCTTGCCTTTAATTAATTTTTTTTAAATATATTTCATTGTAATTTATTTGTGACAATATTCAAAGTTTGAATTAATCTTGGAACAAGAACGAAAATATATAAAATAATTATTGTTACAGATTGGTTTGTTTTCTATTATGAATAAACTGTGTTGCCCTTCTTTATCAAACTTACTAAAATTTATGTACCTCTATTACTTTTTTTCATTAAAATTAGTACATCCCGTTACCTCTGACCTAAATCGTATATTCTTTAGCATAGCTGCAACTCATTCCTTCAATACAAAATGTACCTTACGGTATACCCTCTTAAAATATATTTTGGTACGTCTATGAAATCTACTTAAATGAATGATTTATTACTCCTTGTCCTTTCTATATAGACTATTCGTATGGAGGACACGATTAATCGCTATCCGTTTCTGAATCAGAAGAACAGGAAGAGCAGTCATCAATGATATGATTAACCATTTTGTTAATATCCACGTACGGAATATTGTAACTTGGTATACCCATATGAAGACGGCTCAACATCTGTAGATACACACTGTGTACAGGTGATGTAAACCGTCTCAAATTACGGTAGGACGTTTCCCTGAAAGGTTTACAATTATAGTAATACATGTACACCAAATGTTCGATCTGAATCAAAAGAAAAAAAAATTATTGAAAGAATTACCTAACATTTATTAACAAATTATTAAAAAAATTATTTTTCGCAAATAATAAAAGTTAGAGAAAATTCCAAAAAAAAAATATAACAAAAATACTTACACTCATATACTCCAAATCGTGTTGGTCTATAATCCGATAAAATATCTTGAAAAAAGTATTCATATGTTTACTGTGGATAGCGGCTTTTATATTACGAAATATCATGTTAAGTGGACGTACCGGAAGTTCCCTCCTCATGTGGATTTTTAAATGCATCACTATTAGGCGAGCGGCATACCCCCAAAAAGTCGTTTAGAAAACGAAAAAGTGACCAGATCACTTCTAATCGCTAAAAACCATGTTACTTTATGTTTTCGAGGGTGCTGAATACGAATATGACGTTTATTTTTCTCTAAAATTGGGGGAACATTGTTAAAATCTAAAATTAAGTGAAAAATGAGAAAAACTTTTTTTCGCGAATATCGAACTTCAACTCGCTGCCATTCACGGAATAATCAATATTTTTCCATAAAAATTTTATCACACATTTTTGAACTCATTTGCAAGGCAGTAAATCATACCCGAAATTTCTAAAGCAATTTCCCACCGCTCGGGAAATTTTGGAAAATTTTTTACTACTCTTTCTTACTTTGTACATACTTTTGCAAAAGTTGAGTGACGAAGTTTTTAATTTTAAATTTCTACATATGTATGGTTCATACAACAGCCTTTTTGGTGTGCGTCATCGTTTGTGACGTATATTCGGGTTTTGGGAATGTCGTTCATTTTATTTGCTATTTTGACACATATCTAACCCTAAATTTGATAAATAAAATCATCAGGATCGCATTCAGCAAAATTCGACAAGGTTATGAAATTAATAGTTACCATCTTTTTTTTCTAACTGAAAACACTTGAGAACTTTCAAAATGCTGATGTTTTTTCGTGTATCTAGGCATATTTATGTATTATTCGAATAAATGTAACAATAATATTCATATTAACTTTTCATAATAATTGACCGTGAACAACAAAGTCCAGACCTGACAAGAACTGTCAGTGGGACAGTAGAAAAAGATGTCAGACACATTGACATTACGAAAGGTATATCTGCATCCTATTTTGAATAGAGAAATTTCTCCCGATTGATAGGTCGCGCTTACGCTTAATCTAAAAATCAACCAATCAAATTTTGGCAAGTCAAGGATTAGGGTTGACGTTTGTAAGACATTTAAACGGTTCATTATAGCGATATTTTGATTAGGATTAATCAAAGACCTGACTTTTTTTCCATTTCTTTCCACGTAAAGTGTTAGAAAGACATTAACAAACGATGACGCACACCAAAAAGGCTGTTGTATGAACCATAGTCTCCAAGTGCAATAGACAAGAAAGTTTTTCAGAAAATTTCAAATTTTTATTTGCAAAAATAAAAATTATACAGCGTCTTAAACCTAGCGTTCTAGTCGGTCGACGCTCGCACTGGGCGCGTTTCTCTTGAATTTCATGCAGTGAGTGAATAATGAATCTAAAATTTTCTAATATTAATTTTTTTTTATAAACAATGATACAAAGAATAATAGTAGAAAACCATGTATAAATATAAAAATGTATTCACTATGTACATTCATCATCAACTACATTTACAATATTAGTACATTAATCTCGGCAACTACATAAATCACAGCATTCCAAACTAGATTTTTTACAAGGGCACACGTCGGTAGAACAAGAAGATTTTTGAGCACAAGAACAGAAGAAATTTTGTAAATATTCCATTGCTGATAATCCATTGTAAAATTCAGGTAACACATTCCCCTCGTCGATCAACCATCCATATTCTTCCAAGTTTTCTGTCAAAATCGCGGAAAATGTCGGCTGATTCCATTCATTGATTTCCAAATGCATCTGAATACGTGTTTTTCCAATGCAGGCTTAGAAGGTGGTAACTTATCAATACATGAATTTTTCATTAAAGCCAAATTATATCTCAATAAGTTAATATCTGTGCGAATAGCTTTAAACTTGTTACGTGAATCGTACAACACAGATAAAAAATTACTAACAATCTCGATGGCCTTTCCAACTGGAACGTTGCATAGATTGGCAAGATCACTCAATTCTTCATCTGACATCTTTTTTAACGCTACGTATGCAGTCTTCTTACCGATAAAAAATATTGATTATTCCGTGAAAGGCAGCAAGTTGAAGTTCGAATATTCGAAAAAAAAAAAATTTCTATTTTTCGACGTAATTGTAGATTTTAACAATGTTCCCCCAATTTTAGAAGAAAACAGATATTAACTTACTAAGATATAATTTGACTTTATTGAAAAATTCATGTATTGATAAGTTACCACCTTCTAAGCCTGCATTGGAAAAACACGTATTGAGATGCATTTGGCAAACCAATGAATGGAATCAGGCGACATTTTCCACGATTTTGACAAAAAACTTGGAAGAATATGGATGGTTGATCGACGAGGGGAATGTGTTACCTGATTTTTACAATGGATTATCGGCAATGGAATATTTACAAAATTTTTTCTGTTCTTGTGCTCAAAAATCTTCTTGTTCTACCGACGTGTGCCCTTGTAAAAAATCTAGTTTGGAATGCTATGATTTATGTAGTTGCCGAGATTCATGTACTAATACTGTAAATGTAGTTGATGATGAATGTACATAGTGAATACATTTTTATATTTATACATGGTTTTTACTATTATTCTTTGTATCATTGATTATAAAAAAAATTATTATTAGAAAATTTTAGATTCATTATTCACTCACTGCATGAAATTCAAGAGAAACGCGCCCAGTGCAAGCGTCGAGCGACTAGAACGCTGAGGTTTAAGATGCTGTATAATTTTTATTTCTGCAAATAAAAATTTGAAATTTCCTGAAAAACTTCTTTGTCTATTGCACTTGGAGACTACATATGTAGAAATTTAAAATTAAAAACTTCGTCACTCAACTTTTGCAAAAGTATGTACAAAGTAAGAAAGAGTAGTAAAAAATTTTCCAAAATTTCCCGAGCGGTGGGAAATTGCTTTAGAAATTTCGGGTATGTTTTACTGCCTTGCAAATGAGTTCAAAAATGTGTGATGAAATTTTTATGGAAAAATATTGATTATTCCGTGAATGGCAGCGAGTTGAAGTTCGATATTCGCGAAAAAAAATTTTTCTCATTTTTCACTTAATTTTAGATTTTAACAATGTTCCCCCAATTTTAGAGAAAAACAAACGCCATATTCGTATTCAGCACCCTCGAAAACATAAAGTAACATGGTTTTTAGCGATTAGAAGTGATCTGGTCACTACCATGTCATTTTAGGGGTGGTTGCCGCTCGCCTATATACGGATAAACTTCTTTTTGGAAATATTTGGATAATTAAATGTGAGATAGTGGTTGTCAAAAATGTCTTCTATGTTAAGACAATTAAATCTACACACATCAAATCCTGAACCCATATTCTGTAACAAAAAAAAAATTAAAATAAAATATAAGTAAAAATTATTTTTAAAAGAAATTTGAAAAATACGCTAAAAATACCAACATCGGAGGTATATTGTCCATTCCGACGTCGTTGTAAAAAGCGACCCACGCATTTGCAATTTTTGATAGCTTGGGTGTAGAAGGTATTGCCATTGATGTAGAAGGTATTGCCGTTGATGTAGAAGGAATTGCCATTGATGTAGAAGGAATTGCCATTGATGTAGAAGGAATTGCCAAAGATGTAGATGGTTTTTCCAGAGATACTTCGGTGATAGACGTCGGTGAAAGTTCCTTTATTACTTCTTCATGAATAGATTCAGGGGACGACGGTAATACTTCTTCCTGGATTATGTTCGAAGACGACGACGACGGTAATACTATTTCCTGGATTATGTTCAAAGACGACGACGACGCCGGCAATTGTTTGATTATTCTGATTGGAAGAGGCTTTGGTAAAAAAGATGTAGATTTGGACGGAGACAGCAAAAGCGAAGACGATTGTTTAGATTGTTCTTCTGATTTTACTGATGTTTTAGTAGGAATTTCAACAAATGCATCATTGTTGTGTATTTACCACGAGGAAAATTTTTTTTAAAATTAAATATTGAAGTTTTTTTGTGAATCGTTGGAACAAGATAATCTACCATTTTCCGCACAAAAGGTGTTTTTGTAGGCTCATCAGGAGTAATTTTTTCGGTCTTCACCTTTGTTAAATCGAATTTCGGAAATGACTCTTCTGATGGCAAAGACACAAAAACAACCTCAATATCATCATCGTCATCATCGTCATCATCGTTTTGGATGATTGGTTCCATTGAAAACTCGTCCTCATTAAAAATCATTTCCTCCTTTTCACATGACACAATACCATCATCACTAACATCGGAAGAATTTTTTGATAAATCACTTTTTCATTCAGGAGTCGACTTTCCAGAACAATCTGCAACTGCCGGCATACTACCGTCGTCCAATTCATTCTCGACTTTATCGCATAGTTCCAAAATATCTACTTGAAAATCTTCGAAACCATCGCTAGATTCTTCCATGTTAATATCTGTATAAAATTTAATTTTTCAAACAATTCACACAATTAAAAACTATAAATTGATAAAATAAAACTTACTGCAACTGCCAACAACGCCAACGCAAAAATTTAACTCGAAACTAGATACTCTATCAAAGTGAAATTTTGAACTGAATTTAAAAATAACAGAAAATTCCAACCCTAGCTAATAGTTTTGTGGGGGTAAATAAATAGCCAATATATGGTTTTAAATGAAACTAACTGTTTCTAAATGACTCCACAATATATTTGAAAAAATGTGTAAATTGCAAGTAAATTATTGACAATTGTTTCGATAAATATATCATCATCAGAATGACAGAAGTTACTTTGACATAATGTATACTTGATATATATTTGGCTAGTCCAAATAGTGCCTATCTAGTGATTGACTTAATATATATGAATAGAAAAAAGGAAAGAAGAATTTTCAAATAGTAGCTTTGATATTATTAGCCCTATGGGGATATTCTGGATATCTTTGTCCCATTTAAGATCAGTATAACTGTGCAATGATATAGGAAACCAGGAAAACTATATCTGCTGATCTTTACAATAATATCAAAGCTACTATTTGAAAATTCTTCTTTTCTTTTTTCTATTCATATATATTGAGTCAATCACTAGATAGGCACTATTTGGACTAGCCAAATATATATCAAGTATACATCATGTCAAAAGTAACTTCTGTCATTCTGATGATGATATATTTATCGAAACAATTGTCAATAATTTACTTGCAATTTACACATTTTTTCAAATATATTGTGAGTCATTTAGAAACAGTTAGTTTCATTTAAAACCATATGATGAGTAGATTCCACGAAGTGAGGGGTTTATACAGTTAACTCAAATAGCCAATAGTTAACCCAAAATTAAATAATAGATTAAGATAAACAACAACTGGTATTTTACAAAAGCTTGAATAACTGAAAAAAAACAATAAATAAAAGATAGGCTATAAAGTATTTAGGGATATATTTATTACACTAGATTATTGAATGCCGAAACTGCCAAAAAAAAATAGGAAATGATATTGAAGATCCCTAAAGAAATTTAAATTATTGTTACAGCTTAACAATATTTCTACCAATATTATTACCGACAATGTACAGGGTGATATAGATATTAAAACTAAAACATACCAATAATTAATTTATTGAAATTGAATACAATATAATCAAATCAAAAATTAAACTTACATTATACGCTCGTCCACTAAAAGTAAAATATTATAAAAATTATACACTGAATAATAATATTATACAACTAACAAGAAACTAATATCGTATAAAACTGAAATTTTGTATATAAAATAAGTTATCCACAAATAAATTACCCTATATAAATAAGGGCTGCTTATCTTAAATAGCTGATTATCGGATATTATACCAATATTCTTTTTGAATACTACTAAAATTTGGAAAGGTTTAAGCAGATGTAACCAAAATGCTAGCAAGATTATTTTTAAATAACGAATAAAAACACAAATTATTACCAAATGAATATCTTTACAACTGAAATGTATACTAATATTGAATAGAAATTACTAATTGGTATTTAAACTAATATATCATCAGTAATCGTTTAATAACTAGAAATATTCTATATGTCATATGAATCTCAAGAAGATTCACAACTCCAGTTAATTCGATCTCATCATATGATACCTTTATTAAATACCATGTAAAATACAATCATTAACAAAAAAATTCTAAGACACAAAATTGAAAACATAAAACAAACATAAATGAGCATAATTTTTTTGAAATTAACAAATATTTACTAATTAGCTTCGTCATCAGATATTTCAATTACTTCATTATGAGTGGATGTAGACGGCAGCATTGATCCACAATCTAACATGGAAGATTCATAATATTTAGTATTAGCATGAACTATAACTATATTCAACCTAACAATAAAAGAACCCAATAATAAAAGACGGAAAATCAAAGAAAGTGCTTTAATACAACTAAATGCAGATAAATGTGTAGCTAGTATTTCAGCCGAATGTAGTCAAATTTGGTTACCAATGTTAGAAAGAGAAATTTCCAATAATCAATTACCTGCTTTATCAGGATAGCATCATAAGTTTTTATCCAGGTTTTCTTATGATTTATAATTTGAATAGTTGTTAATCGATACACAATTCAATACATAAAATCACAAAACTGAGTATACATACATATTTTGAAAACTTAAATATTCATAAACACAAAAGTATCAAGAAACGCGTTTTATTAACAACATTTCCAATATAAGCGAAAAAACGCGCTATCCCAATTTAAAAACCGTTCCTGGAACGTGCACTTCACTGGATTCCATTTCTAGTAGACTATCATATCGTTGGAATGTCATAAAATGAAATATTTCATTTAACATTTTACCGGGGATATGATCTATTATGAATGGACCTTAATAAAAATTTGATAACAAAATTTTGCAGTCTTAAACTTCAAAATATTTTTGATTGTCTAGTTGTCAAATTTTTTCCGTTGTGTCAGTTAGGAATAAAAATCAATTTTTACTTATTTTTTCTTGAAAACGGTAGCTGGAACGCTACCGAAACGTTGAAATAAAGAATTCAAAAATATTGTGGTTCAATTTCCCAAGAAATTAAAAAAAGAATGAATAATATACCACAATGAACATACAGAAGATAATAAAAGCAGGATCAACATCCACCCCTAATGGATAATTTGATATCATAATAACAGGATAACACCACTTAACTATTTCACTAGTCTTATGCTTATGCCTAATAACAGTATGACTACCTTCTAACAAAGTTTTCAAAATAGATATATCATAATTTTTTGAATGAAACTCTTCAAAAATTATCACTTTATGATACAATGTTTCAATAATTTGTACTGACATTTTCTAATTGCCATAGTCGGTTTTTTGGATCAAACGATCCATTAACATTTATAGGTTTGACAATCTTTCATTTGTTTGTCACATTTTTTATTTCTTTTCAGACATGGTATGCAAACGCTAGCCCTCCCCGTGTTTGTGCAATCTTTCTTCTCATGACCTTCACCACAGTGATGGCATGAGATTTCTGTTTGCTCACAATGTTTTGAGATGTGTCCCAAATCTCGTGTTCACGCTTGAATATCCCAGTAGATTCTATCTTTCAGGATTATTTTTCTCAATTGTGGAGAAACTTCAGCCACAATATGCACTGTTGATTTTCCTTTCGGACCAGTTTTGAATCTGATTTTAAATTCATTTTCAAATCTATTGTAATCCATATCGTCAAAATTTTGACTCTATATGGATTCTTCAATTTCTTCTTCCTTTAGTGTGGAAGATACATCGTATATGATTACGAGTGTGTTCCGGTTTTTCGGTAACTCACATTTGAAGTTTTGTTTTACTGTTACGTTGTTTTTGATTTTTTCAAGGTCCTCTTTTGTGGCTGTCTCCACAATCAATAATTTGCCAGTTGTTCGCATCCTGTTAATTTTTATTTTACTTGTTTTAGGATTCAACACTTTCGTGAACGCCTCTTGTACCTTTTTGCCATTTTCTAATGTATCTGATGTTATGTTTGCTTTTCTGAACTTTTCTGAATTACCTTTTGCGCGTTATTGAGTTTGAGCTTTGAAGCCACCGCTGAGTACGATGCCTGCATTGGTGTCTTCTTTGCTTCCTCTAGTTCTTTCCTTATTCTCTCATTTTCCTCTCTTAATATTCTTATTTGTCCCTCCATATTTGCCTGATCCATTCCCAAGGCCATGACCTTCTCAAGTAGACCTTGACGACCTATCTTTGATAACCTGTTCCCAGGATCCATATCGTTATTTATGTAATGCATTAAATCTCTATATCTTCCGGTTAGACCGGTTTCTGTGATCACCTCAACCTCCGAGCTGGTTGAGAGTCTTCTCTCTTCCCCCGGAGGGGAAGGCATCCTTTCTGGACCTACCCACAAGTTCTTTTTGTGCTCTTATCCCTGGCGGCGAGCTTATTGCGGGAGTACCCCGACTAATAGCAACGCCTTGGTTTCCGCCCCTCACCGCGTGGAGGTAGCACTTCCCACTATCTAGACTTTTTTTGTTGTTTACACAACAAAATCGAGAACTTCAAACTGAGAATTTTCGAAAATTCGCAACACTTTTCGCACTCTTACTCGCTTGATCGCTCTCTACTACAGTATCACTGCTGAATACTGTAGGCCCTAGGGGTATACATAAGTACAATTTGTTCGACAGCTAACCCCATCGAGTAAAAATGCTCTGCAACTCATTATTCCATTTCTAAAAATGAAATAAAATAAATATTCCATACCATGATAAGAATAAAATCAATTTCAATTCAATACTAAAAAATGTCAATGGAAGTGGAGGAAAAGAAAATCAATCTTTTACCCAAAAGAACATTGACAAGTTTTTTCCAAATAACTACAAAATAGCAATATATTTCAAATATATTTCAAAAAATAAACCACACAGCAGTAATTGTTAATGACATGTTCACTCGCATCTTCAGTATCAATAAATTGTTAAAACTAGAAAATTGAAAAATGTATTACCTGGAAATACTAGGAAGGTGTCGTGCTGGCACACTGGACACTTGAACTTCACTTGACTGGGGTCACTGCCTGTTTCAAGCTCAGTTTGTATGAGGTGGAGATGACAATCCTCAAACAGAAAATGGCCACATTTAGTGAAGCTACCTTTGTTGGGGTATATCTTCTTCTTGCAAACACTGCAGTTTGGGTAGTTTTTAACTGCCTTTTCTTTGGAAGTGAAATGCTCAAACGCACATGCCTAACCCTGTTTGCACTGCCCGGTTGCCCTATAAACTTCACATACGCCACTCAACTCCACTTTACCGGAATCGTGGTGACAAAGGGGGTTTCAGGGAAAAATAAACTCAACAGTAGTTGTACTACCCGGTTCCTCAACGGAGAGGGGTCGAGGTAAATTAAATAAACAATTATTAGTGGTTACAATAAATTTTTAATGTAAAATAAATAGATAGTCACATTGTTTTCAACGACTTGCACCATTCTGGGTGTAGAGCGGGCCTGATAGTAGGTGGTTTGCACCGTAGACCTACTGCTAGCTGTCGATGTCAAATGACGATCGAGAACACGTTGTTAAAATTCAAGACTAACCTAGTAAAATATTAAATGAATAAAATGGTAAAACTTATAAATACAAATGGTCTCAGCTATGGGTTAAAATTATCTTCACTATAAAAAAAAAGGTAGGTAACCAGACTAGTTCATAGAATCGATTCCAAGAGTATACTTTTGGATTACACTGAAAGATTAGAATAGAGAGTTATTGTCTAAAAGTTTACAAGAGCTGTAGTCACAAAAGGTTACATAAATTTTAGGGGTGTATGGGAAGTTTCAACTTCCAACCGAGTTGGGCGATATAACCAATAGTCTCTGCAAATGTTGTCTTCAACCTATCCAAGACACCTATACTCAACGAACAGCAACCTGGACAGATGTTGATAAATATGAATGGTCTTACTTGCAAGGCTCCAGGTGATGTATAGTCGATAGGCCGGAGGAACTAGACGGAGGGGCCTGGCCCTCTAAAGGTGAGTTCTCTGTTACTCGTAGAACTATCTGTTAATTATTCCTATTTTCTCAAAGAACAGACGTGGAAGGGTAATGATGCGAACAGCGATGATTCAGATCACGAATATATCTAAGAATAGGATCCGGAATAAGAGATCTGAAAAACGAGACTCCCATGATGTCTAGGTCAGTAAGATAGAAGAACGGGTACTTACCAGGGATGGAGTGTGACCTCAATGTTTTATTCCTTTTCCTGTTAGAAAGAAATCCGCTAGCTGCGACTGAATAACCACTTAAGGTATTACTTAATATATCTAACAGGTTTTAGTTGTAACTGGGCTAGATCCGAAATTATTTCGAAAGAGCACAAGAGAGTGACCACTTTGAAGCACCAGAACACAAAAAAGGAGGATTATGGACCAGTCCAAACCTCACAAGGTCAAGGTCAGTCTTCTTCTACTTAATACCCCTTAGTATCAGGTGAGCAGGTCAAAGGTTAACTTAATAGGTAGCTGGACAGTTCATTGAACTTTACTTAATAGGTCAGAGGCCTCTTGGAGATTGATAAGAGATTTGTGACTTGTCAGAAAATGTAAACACAATCAAATGAAGTGTGGTAATAATGAATAATTCTTAACTATTTCTGAAGTAGTGGATGGTATCAGAGCAATATAAACAGGGTGAGTGGTTGATCTCTTTCACATTCGTATGAACTATTTATATTAATACAATTGAATGGTTAACATTAAAAACTATCTGATAAAATAAATGTTGAATTGAAACCGTTACAATATATTTTCTAAAGAAATCAAATATTCACTGAAAATTTTTGGAGGAACTGTCAAGCCTCCAAACCGTCCCTGCCTACTACCTTCATAGACTTTTTTTTCGCAGAATGATGTGAATTGGTCAGAATCTTCCTTATTGCAAAAGTTTGGGAAAATATCGCATTTGTGTTCAACAAAACACTTTCGCAAAAAATATCCACCCACATAAACCAGGGCATTTCCTGACAAATCCTGATAGTCTTTCCTTTTTATTTCCAATATTGACTTATCATTTTTTTTCTTGGCCGTCGTAAAATTCAAAATCACTTTCTTGGGCGCACCCGATACAACGCTCAGCTACACCACCGTGTAAATCAAACAGAACTGAAAAATCAATAAATCCACAGCGGCTGTGTATTTCGCCGCTGAGAGGGTGAGTGTCGGCAGGAGGGGGATTCTCGGGTCGTCGAGAGAGTGGTCTGACTTCTTGAATATATAGACTTTGCTAATACTAAGTACTGATTTAATGTACCTACTTTCTTTTAAAATAATATTCCCGATAATGTTTCTAAGAAAACTTTACTCAAAGAACTAATACTAAGTACTGATTTAATGTACCTACTTTCTTTTAAAATAATATTCCCGATAATGTTTCTAAGAAAACTTTACTTTTTAGTTGGCTGAATCACAGGCTGAATATGCTAGTAGGTACAAGCACAGAGTACACCATCTAACAAGAGGCGAATGAAAGCCGTTTTCGTGATCGCAATTTTCTGTGCACATGCGTGAATTAAGTAGTTTATCTGTCAGTGTCAAGTCGACACATGGTCGACACCACAGAGTACACCATCTAACAAGAGACGAAAGCTTTGTCGGTTCCTTTGAAGTTGGACTTAAACGGAAATACGTCGAGACATTGACAGATAAACTACTTAATACACTGAGAAAAGTAACGCGAGTATTGATTCGAAGTAAGTGGTGAAATCATAACTACACTAAGAAAAGTAGTAGTGTTGATAAACATCTCCCCCAATTCGGACTATAGAATATTTTCTTAACTACTAACATGAGAATACTTTATTATTCACCCTTATTATCTAGAAACTTATTAATTTTATGAAATAAATATCAAAAATGAATTTTAGAAAATGTCCTTAGACAATATAATATAGAATTGATGAAAAATATGAAAATTGTTTGAAATATTAGTAAGATTGACGTTTATTGAATTCCGTTTCACCAACTTCAGTATCATTTCAAACAAATTCTTGACAAACGCCACGTCTCATTTTAGGTTGAATAAATTATGAATGAAGATCTTCAAATTTGTTTTGTAAAGATTGTGAATAAAATATGGTATTTTACTCATGTTATTGATTCAAGTTGTTTGAGCATAACAGCTTTGTGGAGTAAACTTTTCTTGAAGTTATTAATTATTTTTTGGTTTCATTAGTGTACTGAAACCATATTAGAAATCTGGTGGTAATGGCTATATAATATAAATAAAAAACATTTTTTTTCAAATTATTTTATTTACATAAATAAAAAAAAATAATATTTATTATACAATAAAATGAATGTAATATCACAGAATACACCAACCAAACAAGAAGCGAAGCTTGTGATCATTTTTTTTATATGCGCATGTCTGAAAGTCGCCAGATATATAAGAATGAGAAAAAATCAAGAGCTGCAAAATGCAAATATAGTCCCAAACTATTCAAAAACATGTGTGACTATTTTCTAGATTTAGATTTATTATTACGTCGTTAAAATTTACATATCAAATACACAATATATAAATTTATAAGACTAGTCAAATAATATAAGTACAAGTAATACTAAATATAAAATACAGATAATACAAAATACAATTTTAAATAAAAATCCCGTAGTAAAATACAAATGTGTGATCTCCAAAAGAAAATACTCTGAGACTTATTTATAATAATTGAGAAACTCAGCCACCGAGTAAAATGCCAGTTCACATTGTATTTTTTAGGACCCAAAGCATATTCATTTCTTGGTAAAATAATAAATCTTCCAACACCAAGAACTTTACAAAAATTGACTGGGGGTTTACTTTCTAAACCAGGTTTAGGGAGTGAAGAAGTTTTTGAAGTCATCAAAATTAAAACTAAAACAATGTTGCCTCAAGACAAAAACTGTAATTTAATTATAGATAAGATGTCATTAAAATCTTTTTTATATTTTGATATTGGAAGTGATGAAATAATTGGCTTATGTGATATTGGCACTGAAAAAAAAGAGAAATTATCAAATTTTTGAATGACTTCTATGGTACTTGCAGCTTCTGAAGGAAGAAGTCCTAAAGCAATATAGGTACTCATAGAACTTGCAACTGTACTGCTTAAAACTTGAGTTGCAAGTTTCACACGCATCTTTTCAAAGCTTGTTGGGTATATGTGTGAATATGTCAGTTTTGGAGCACACTTGTTAAAATTTTTATTATCTTCATGGTAAAAGGTCTCCACATAAGACCAAGATGTCTTTTTAGCGTCATCAAAACAAATAACATTATTCATTAAAGCATTTCTTGTAGCTTTTATCAAATGACAAGGATCAAATATATAAAAAAAATTTTACCATCCACATCAAATTTAGGTTTATCAGATGTAACACCAAGTAATTTACTTAATTTAACAAAATTTGACCCCATATCAGATACTAGACATTGTACATTTAAACCTATTTCAAACAATTTTGCAATGCATTTCTTTATGATGTGAACAAGTTTTTCCGCTTCAAAACTTGTATGCACAAAGAAATAAGCTAGAGGTTGTTTCCAATTTGAATATAATCCTCTAGCCATAATTACAAGAGCATGCTGTGCTACCATTGCCTCTTTTTTGTTATCTCCTATATCACATAGACCAACAATCTCATCACGCCCTGTATCAAAACACAAATTACTCTTGAGAGACATCTCATCAATGCATATACCACATTGTTTGTCCTCATCAAGCATTGTTTTCACTTTTACTTGAAGAGCTCCATATACTTGAGGATTTTCTAGCCCAGGTTTGCATGACAAATGTTCTGTCATTTTTTGATGGCTTCGTTGTGATGGCAAATAAAGAATTTTTTGCATAAAAGCATAAGCTCTAGGCCCTAAAAAATTCAATGACAAAGCAAACTGCTTATATTCATTGGAATATCTTCTACTTTTAGTTTTTTTATTCTTAAGTACTACCTGTGTCTTAGCTATTTGTGCTAATGCCTTGTTTAAGAATTTATCACACATTTTATTAAATTCAGTTAAAGTGTATTTTTCATTTTCTGATTTCTTTGATGCTGCCTTATGTTTCTTGATTTTCAATGTAAGACACTGGATTTTCCTGCGCAACTTCTTTTTTCTTGGTGAGCTTGCACTTAATAGGGCTGCAGTTTGTGTCGATACATTCAAAGATAAGTCTGCACCTGCAGTATCCGTCGAAACATTTGGAAACAATTCTGCAGTATGCATCTTACTGGTGGATGGAACAGCTAAATCTGAAATGTTACAGTAGGTTATTTATATATAAGACAAAAATAATGTATCTAACATGATAAATAGTAGCATGCACACTTGATTTGGTTTCACGAATTTACTTCTGAAGTTGAATATGCCTAATAAATTTTAAATCAAACACAATTCAGTAATGTAAAGACAACAAATATTTACCTTCGAGTATTATAATTTTTTTTTGATGGTTCTTCTGTTGAACTAAACTGGTCCTTGTGTTTGCTATGAGAAAACACAGTAGGATTTGTATCCTGGATTAAAGTTTTTCGTATACCACTTCTGTTAATAAGCTTGCACAATTAACATTCAACAAATGTTTTAAATATATTCCAACTGTTAACAATATTATGAAAACCATACAACTTCATACAAATTTACTCAAAGAACTAATACTAAGTACTGATTTAATGTACCTACTTTCTTCTAAAATAATATTCCCGATAATGTTTCTAAGAAAACTGGGTTGTTTAAAAAATCTCTCTCAATAATCGAATAATCTTGACTTTAATTAATTTTTTTAAAATATATTACGTTGTAATTTATTTGTGACAATATTCAAAGTTTGAATTAATCTTAGAACAAGAACTAAAATATATAAAATAATTATTGTTACAGATTGGTTTGTTTTCTATTATGAATAAACTGTGTTGCCTTTCTTTATCAAACTTACTAAAATTTATGAACCTCTATCACTTTTTTTTATTAAAATTATTACATCCCGTTACCTCTGACCTAAATCGTATATTCTTTAGCATAGCTGCAACTCATTCGTTCAATACAAAATGTACCTTACGGTATACCCTCTTAAAATATATTTTGGTACGTCTATGAAATCTACTTAAATGAATGATTTATTACTCCTTGTCCTTTTTATAAAGACTATACGTATGGAGGACACGATGAATCGTGTTCCTCTTCTTTCTGAATCAGAAGAAGAGGAAGAGCAGTCATCAATAATATGATTATCCATTTTGTTAATATCCATGTACGGAATATTGTAACTTGGTATATCCATATGAAGACGGCTCAACACCTGTAGATACACACGGTGTACAGGTGATGTAAACCGTCTCAAATTACGGTAGGACGTTTCCTCGAAAGGTTTACAATTATAGTAATACATGTACACCAAATGTTCGATCTGAAACAATAGAAAAAAAATTATTAAAAGAATTATTGAAAGAATTACCTAACATTTATTAACAAATTATTAAGAAAATTATTTTTCGCAAATAATAAAAGTTAGAGAAAATTCAAAAAAAAAAATATAACAAAAGTACTTACACTCATATACTGCAAATCATGTTGGTCTATAATCCGATAAAATATCTTGAAAAAAGTATTCATATGTTTACTGTGGATAGCGGCTTTTATATTACAAAATATCATGTTAAGTGGACGTACCGGAAGTTCCCTCCTCGTGTGGATTTTTAAATGCATCACTATACGGATAAACTTCTTTTTGGAAATATTTGGATAATTAAATGTGAGATAGTGGTTGTCAAAAATGTCTTCTATGTTGAGACAATTAAATCCATCGAATCCTGAACCCATATTCTGTACCAAAAAAAAATTAAAATAAAATATAAGTAAAAATTATTTTTAAAAGAAATTTTAAAAATACGCTAATAATACCAACCTAATAATATTACTTGCAATTAAATGCAGCCGAATTTCACGTTGACATCGGAAAGGAAAATATACCTGTGATAACTAGATTTGAAAATTTTCATTTATTACTTAGAAAATCTTCCTTCTTGACAAAGTCGGTGCGGATGAAAATTCAAACAGAAAACTTTGTGTTCTGCTATTGAATAATTGAAATATCTGCATCTACGTTCCGTGGGCAATTTATGGATGTACTCGGATGATTGGCGAAGTTTTCTTTCACGGATTGGAGTTAACGATCGTTTATTAGTAACTCTCAGAATATCAATTAAAAAATCGATATGAATTAAATTAACAATTCCGAAAGTTACTAAATACAATCGATTAGCTCTGTTGAGGTCCAAATTCCAAAATTTTTCTCTAGCAATCATAGGTATATTGTCCATTCCGACGTCGTTGTAGAAAGCGACCCACGCATTCGCAATTTTTGATAGCTTTAGTGTTTTAGGTATTGCCGTCGATGTGGAAGGAACTGCCCATGATGTAGAAGGAATTGCCATTGATGTAGAAGGAATTGCCAAAGATGTAGACGGTTTTCCCAGAGATACTTCGGTGATAGACGTCGGTGAAAGTTCCTTTATTACTTCTTCATGAATAGATTCAGGGGACGACGGTAATACTTCTTCCTGGATTATGTTCGAAGACGACGACGACGGTAATACTATTTCCTGGATTATGTTCAAAGACGACGACGACGCCGGCAATTGTTTGATTATTCTGATTGGAAAAGGCTTTGGTAAAAAAGATGTAGATTTGGACGGAGACAGCAAAAGCGAAGACGATTGTTTAGATTGTTTTCCTGATTTTACTGATGTTTTAGTAGGAATTTCAACAAATGCATCATTGTTGTGTATTTACCACGAGGAAAATTTTTTTTAAAATTAAATATTGAAGTTTTTTTGTGAATCGTTGGAACAAGATAATCTACCATTTTCCGCACAAAAGGTGTTTTTGTAGGCTCATCAGGAGTAATTTTTTCGGTCTTCACCTTTGTTAAATCGAATTTCGGAAATGACTCTTCTGATGGTGAAGACACAAAAACAACCTCAATATCATCATCGTCATCATCGTTTTGGATGATTGGTTCCATTGAAGGCTCGTCCTCATTAAAAATCATTTCCTCCTCTTCACATGACACAATACCATCATCACTAACATCGGAAGAATTTTTTGATAAATCTCTTTTACATTCAGGAGTCGACTTTCCAGAACAATCTGCAACTGCCGGCATACTACCGTCGTCCAATTCATTCTCGACTTTATCGCATAGTTCCAAAATATCTACTTGAAAATCTTCGAAACCATCGCTAGATTCTTCCATGTTAATATCTGTATAAAATTTAATTTTTCAAACAATTCACACAATTAAAAACTATAAATTGATAAAATAAAACTTACTGCAACTGCCAACAACGCCAACGCAAAAATTTAACTCGAGACTAGATACTCCATCAAAGTGAAATTTTGAACTGAATTTAAAAATAACAGAAAATTCCAACCCTAGCTAATAGTTTTGTGGGGGTAAATAAATAGCCAATATATGGTTTTAAATGAAACTAACTGTTTCTAAATGACTCCACAATATATTTGAAAAAATGTGTAAATTGCAAGTAAATTATTGACAATTGTTTCGATAAATATATCATCATCAGAATGACAGAAGTTACTTTTGACATGATGTATACTTGATATATATTTGGCTAGTCCAAATAGTGCCTATCTAGTGATTGACTTAATATATATGAATAGAAAAAAGAAAAGAAGAATTTTCAAATAGTAGCTTTGATATTATTAGCCCTATGGGGATATTCTGGATATCTTTGTCCCATTTAAGATCAGTATAACTGTGCAATGATATAGGAAACCAGGAAAACTATATCTGCTGATCTTTACAATAATATCAAAGCTACTATTTGAAAATTCTTCTTTTCTTTTTTCTATTCATATATATTAAGTCAATCACTAGATAGGCACTATTTGGACTAGCCAAATATATATCAAGTATACATCATGTCAAAAGTAACTTCTGTCATTCTGATGATGATATATTTATCAAAACAATTGTCAATAATTTACTTGCAATTTACACATTTTTTCAAATATATTGTGGAGTCATTTAGAAACAGTTAGTTTCATTTAAAACCATATGATAAGTAGATTCCACGAAGTGAGGGTTTATACAGTTAACTCAAATAGCCAATAGTTAACCATATCCTAAATTCCTTACAAAATTGACCCAAAATTAAATAATAGATTAAGATAAACAACAACTGGTATTTTACAAAAGCTTGAATAACTAGAAAAAAAAACAATAAATAAAAGATAGGCTATAAAGTATTTAGGGATATATTTATTACACTAGATTATTGAATGCCGAAACTGCAAAAAAAAAATAGGAAATGATATTGAAGATCCCTAAAGAAATTTAAATTATTGTTACAGCTTAACAATATTTCTACCAATATTATTACCGACAATGTACAGGGTGGTATAGATATTAAAACTAAAACATACCAATAATTAATTTATTGAAATTGAATACAATATAATCAAATCAAAAATTAAACTCACATTTTACGCTCGTCCACTAAAAGTAAAATATTATAAAAATTATACACTGAATAATAATATTATACAACTAACAAAAAAACTAATATCGTATAAAACTGAAATTTTGTATATAAAATAAGTTATCCACAAATGAATTACCCTATATAAATAAGGGCTGCTTATCTTAAATAGCTGATTATCGGATATTATACCAATATTCTTTTTGAATACTACTTAAATTTGGAAAGGTTTAAGCAAATGTAACCAAAATGCTAGCAAGATTATTTTTAAATAACGAATAAAAACACAAATTATTACCAAATGAATATCTTCACAACTGAAATGTATACTAATATTGAATAGAAATTACTAATTGGTATTTAAACTAATATATCATCAGTAATCGTTTAATAACTAGAAATATTCTATATGTCATATGAATCTCAAGAAGATTCACAACTCCAGTTAATTCGATCTCATCATATGATACCTTTATTAAATACCATGTAAAATACAATCATTAACAAAAAAATTCTAAGACACAAAATTGAAAACATAAAACAAACATAAATGAGCATAATTTTTTTTAAATTAACAAATATTTACTAATTAGCTTCGTCATCAGATATTTCAATTACTTCATTATGAGTGGATGTAGACGGCAGCATTGATCCACAATCTAACATGGAAGATTCATAATATTTAGTATTAGCATGAACTATATTCAGCCTAACAATAAAAGAAGGATCAACATCCACCCCTAATGGATAATTTGATATCATAATAACAGAATAACACCACTTAACTATTTCACTAGTCTTATGCTTACGCCTAATTACAGTATGACTACCTTCTAACAAAGTTTTCAAAATATATATATCATAATTTTTTAAATCAAACTTTATGATACAATGGATCAAGACCTTCTAAAAAAAAGCAATCGGGAGACGGATATGCCCTTTCCATTAATTTCCTATTTAAGAGATCCTGCCTTATAAAAGTAGATTTACCCATATTAGCATCACCATACAAATATAATTGGGGACGTTTATGAATATGACGCGATTCTATAAATGAATTGTACCACATAATAATTTGAAGAGTCCAAGGAGTTTGTCTAACAACTTGCACTTTTTCAATATATTTCCTATCAAATTCTTCATTTAAACGACTTAACTTATTTTTAACATATTTCTGTTTATATAATTCCAAAAATCTATAATGTGTATGATTTGTTACTACAAAATCATCTAAACAACTAAATTTATCATTATTACTTGAAACCCAAACATAAAGTTGATAATTGAAATGCAAATCGGTTAAATGAACATTATATAGCGGAGCAATATCTTCAAAGATGACTTCCTATTTTTACACGAAGCTACATTTATACTAGGATTATTATTATATTAGAACGTGAGATAACATTTTAACTCATTAACAAAACATGGATATCTAAATTCAACAAAAGCATGTATGTGAAAAGCTGAATTATTGATCGCCATGAAATCATTATAATTTTCCGTAGCAATGCAATAAAACACTCCCAACTTCGACCCATGACGAGCTTCCGCAATTTTTGCCTCAGGAAGTTGCTGATTTTTTTCCGTATTCCTTCACTATCTGACCGTGTCCTCCCGAAGTTTCAAGTCCCTATCTCCACTATTAGGGTCCCTACGATTTTTTGAAGGGCATCGTGTCACATTTCCGGACTTGGAAAACTTTTCGAAAAAAATTCAAAATTTTCAAAATCGCTCCCGGACTTTTGCCCACAATTTTGAAAACGGATTCTTACTGATTCGACTCCGCTGAATCCGAAAATCGTCATAAAAATTCGATCAGACATCAATGTTAGAAGTTGACTTTTTTTCCAAAAATCTTCTCCCAACTTCGACCCGTGACAAGCTTCCGCAATTTTTGCCTCGGGCAATTGCTGATTTTTTCCGTATTCCTTCACTATCTGACCGTGTCCTCCCGAAGTTTCAAGTCCCTATCTCCACTATTAGGATCCCTACGATTTTTTGAAGGGCATCGTGTCACATTTCCGGACTTGTATGAGCATCATTTTTATAAAAATAACAAATATTTACTAATTAGCTTCATCATCAGATATTTCAAATACTTCATTCTGAGTGGATGAAGCCGGTAACATTGGTGTACAATCTAACATGGGAGATTCATAATATTTCGTATTAGCATGAACTATATTTAGCCTAACAATAAAAGCAGGATCAACATCCACCCCTAATGGAAAATTTGATATCATAATAATAGGATAAGACCATTTTTTTAACTATTTCGCTTGTTTTATGTTTTCGCCTAATTACAGTATGACTACCTTCTAACAAAGTTTTCAAAATAGATATATCATAATAATTTAACTCAAATTCTTCAAAAATTATAACTTCTAAAAAAAAGCAATCGGGAGACGGATAAAATGCCCTTTCCATTAATTTCTTATTTAAAAGATCCTGCCTTATGAAAGTAGATTTACCCATATTAGCATCACCATACAAATATAATTGGGGGCGTTTATGAATATGACGCGATTCTATAAATGAATTATACCACATTTGCAAAGTCCAAGGAGTACGTCTAACAACTTGCACTTTTTTAATATATTTCCTATCGAATTCTTCATTTAAACGACTTAACTTATTTTTAACAAATTTCTGTTTATATAGTTCCAGAAATTTATGATGTGTACGATTTGTTACTACAAAATCATCTTAACAATTAAATTTATCATTATTAGAAAAAGAAATTATCTTATATACAAATTTGTGAGGAAAGCTTCATCCTTATATTCTATAATAGAATTAAATAGGTATGTAGTAGTTTGATGTACGTATTTGTGAGAAAGGCTGCATCATTTTTTTGTATTATAACTTTGATTGTATATAGACATGTAGCCTTAATGGACGACATGGATGACACAAGACAACAACCTGCAGAGTCAGCAACTAAATATTATAAATTCAAGTTCAACATGTGTTGTCACGCTTTTTTACAATTAGATCTTTATAATAAAAGTTTGTTAATAAAATCATTATTTGTAAAAATCCAAATATCAGTTTATGTTTTGGAATTGGAAAATAAAGTTCTTTTTTAAAAGTTATAAAGTGAACCGATTAACATTTCTGGCGCTGCGAACAGGATCCTCGTACAGAAACCACCCGTTTCCTGGTCAATTTCAAGTGTTTGACGAGAGTCATACGAACCTGGGAAGAGAAAGAAGAGCATGCTGAGGAAATCATCAGTGATCATCCTTTTGTAAGTGATTTTTTCTTTCTTTCCTTTATGAGCATTTTTAGTGATATTTCTAAGGAAAATTTGCATTTAATTTTTGATAATCTTTCCATAAATATTTCTCGTAGTAATAGTACATCAGATTTATCAGATAATTCAATAATCAATATGCCTATGAGTAACACTGATATTTCTAGCATTTGTGCTACTTTGCCCGAATTTACTTCTGAAGACAATCTCTCCACTTTCATAAAATCAGCCGATAATTTAATAGCATTTCTTGTAACTCAGGAGCTTACTCCAGCTCAGGAATTTATTTTGAATGCCAATATTCTATCTCGTATCAAAGGTGAACCAAGAGATTTTTTAAATTATTCTAATAAGACTATTTGGACAGACATACGACCGGCCTTATTAGCTAAGTACGGCGACCGACGTTCAGAGGACATCTTAGTGACACAATTATCGACAACAGTTCAAAAATTTAACGAGACATATGACCAATATCATCAACGAATATCAAATAACCTAAACGATTTACTCCAACATATTACATTAAACAATAATATTGAAACTGTCAATTTTAAAACTCCCTATTTTAAGAATATGGCCCTTAAAACATTGGGTACATACCAGTTCGCTCCCGCGGTCACATTTTAATCCATAATTTTAAAGTGGTCGTGGGTAAGTTCGCTCCCCTAGCAATTTCTTGGAAGGGTAAGTACTTAGGGATTAAAATGTGAGGGGTAAAAAGTGGGTGGTTTATAAATGCTTGTTATGTTTGTTGAGAGATCATTTTGAAGTTTATGTTAACTTGAATAATATGAATTCGTTGAAAGTTAGTGAAATGTTAAGCGAAAAAGGCAAGCCAATATTAGTTGTCAATAATTACTAACCTAACCCAACCTAACCTAACCTAACCTAACCTAACCTAACCCAACCTAACCTAACCCAACCTAACCTATCCTAACCTAACCAAATACACTATAAATTGCATGTATAAAATGTAAATATAATGTTGCATACAGATAATGACTTTTCTTTTGCATTGGTATTCTTAGAATAAAAGCAGGTAGGTGCTTAATCGCCTTATCACATGGGAGCGAATTAGCATACGGTCATCGGAGCGAATTAGTACAGGATTAACAAGTATTTCTGACCACGGGAGCGAACTAGTGTGCACCGAAAACATTTTGCTCAGGTATCAATGAACCTTACTGTGAATATTTGTCACATTTTCAAATCACTTCTCTTGAAGAAGCTCTTCAAAAGTGTATAGCATACGATAATCACAAAAATCAGCAACAATATATGAATTTTTTAAAGCAACAACAAAATAGAGGACCGTCTTCTGCTAGACAAAATTCTAGTGGTCCCACTCAAAATCGATTTAATAATAAATCTAGCAACTTTTCGACACAGCCCCATAATCCCACGCAACGTAATTTCAATTCGAACAATAATTTTCCGCGAAATTTTTACAGGCAATGAACTCTTCGCCGACCCCTCGTAATACTTCACAACAAAATTTCAATTTTCCAAAGAATAATTTCCAAAACAATAACCAAAGAAATGTGTTTTATCCTTCGAATTTTGGAAGCAATGCTCTACACTTTAATAGATCTCCTCAAAATAGAAACACCCAGCATCAACAAAATACTTCTTCTCATATGAGTGGTATACAAACAATTCAAAGCAGAAATGAACCCATGAGTATGTCCACGAGACGGACACATAATTTCAATATAAACTCTTCAAGTAATGAGGAAATTGAAAATTTTGATGAAGAAAATTTTCAGGATTTTCACGAGAACCCTTCCGAAAAACAACCACCCCCTGTATAAACATAAATAATATTCGAGAATACCCCCAATTACCTTTTTTCATAATGCCAAAATCAAAGTTAAAAGTTTTAATAGATTCAGTGGATCTAATACTATTCTCTCTCCAAAAGCCGCAAAATTTTTTGACAAATCTCATATTTATCAAAAACCTTTCACATTAACTTCTATGAAATTAACCCATAAGTGCAATCAAAATATTAACATTCCTATATTTAAAGAATACAATATAACCGAATTTATTGATGCTCGTATTGCTGAATGGAGTGAAAATTTCGATATTTTACTCGGTAATTCTGATTTAGAAAGATTTAATGCAATTTTAGATTATTCCACAAAAACTCTAACCTTAAGAAATTTAAGTATAACAATTCCATTTAAAACATTATATAATAAAATTCCTGTTAGCATAAGCAGTGGTGATATAGTATTCCCGGAAACAGTAGTTAATAATATAAAAATTCCAGAGTCTCTTCACACGGTAAAGCATGGTTTTATAGACGATATTACATTTCAAACACCCGTTAACATAAAAACAGTAGTAGTAGATAACTTAGAAAATTATGAGATAAAAAATCCCACGTGCAATTTTGATGAGTCTGCTATTCGAACAGACCATTTAAATTCCGAAGAAAAAGAAAAGATTAAAAATTTGTGTAGGAAATTTAAAGATTTATTTTATAATGACAAATCCAAACTGACTTTTACTTCTGCTATTAAACATGAAATAAAAACTCGAAATGAAAACCCTATCTATGTTAAAAGTTACAGACACCCCAAAATAATGCAAGAAGAAATTGTTAAACAAGTAAACAAGCTTTTAGATAATAATATTATAAGACCCTCTACATCTCCATATTCCGCCCCTGTGTGGATTGTCCCAAAAAAGGCCGATGCTTCCGGTCAGAAGAAATTCCGAATGGTAATTGATTACCGAAAACTTAACGAAAATACTATAGACGATAGATATCCGATACCCAAAATTGATGAAATTTTAGATAATTTAGGTAAAGCCACATACTTTACAACTTTGGATTTAGCCCAAGGATTTCATCAAATCGAACTTCATCCAAATTCTATCGAAAAAACAGCTTTTACTGTACCACATGGTCATTTTGAATATACGAAACTTCCTATGGGACTAAAAAATAGCCCAGCAACATTTGAAAGATTAATGGATAACATTTTAAGGCCCTTCTTATATATGTAATTATCTTCTCAAAATCTCTTCATGAACACCTTGTTCATATTGCCGCTATCTTTGATGTTTTTAGAAAAAATAATCTTAAAATTCAATTGGACAAATCCGAATTTCTGAAAAAAGAAGTCTCTTTTCTTGGCCACTTAGTGACCGTCGATGGTATCAAACCGAACCCTTGTAAGATAGAAGCTATACAAAAATTTCCTTTGCCGAAAACATTAAAAGAAATTAAATCATTTCTAGGACTTATAGGATACTATCGAAGATTTATCCCAAATTTCGCCAAAGTCACATCCCCATTTTCTAGATGTACTCGAAAAGGAACAATAATCGACCCCACTAATCCTAAATATTTAGAATGTTTCGAAAAATGCAAACAATTATTGATTAACGCCCCCATTCTTCAATATCCCGATTTTTCAAAACCATTTGTACTAACCACAGATGCCTCGAATGTAGCTATTGGTTCTGTACTTTCTCAAAATAATCACCCAATTGCATATTATTCTAGGACTTTAAATTCTGCAGAGCAAAACTACTCAACAATTGAAAAAGAATTATTAGCGATTGTCGACTCTTGTAAAAATTTTCGTCCATATTTATACGGACAAAAATTTCTCATCGAAACAGATCACAACCCTCTTGTTTGGATCTATAAAATAAAAGACCCCACTTCTAGGTTAGCACGCTGGAGACTTAAATTAGATGATTATAATTTTGAAGTAAAATATAAAGTAGGTAAAGAAAACCAAGTAGCTGACTGTCTTTCTAGAGTTAACATAAATGCCCTTACGGACAATTCAAATTGCGCTGAGCCTCCAGATATAAATGACGTTTTTGATGTAGACGAATTTCTCGAAAATTTAGATGAAAATCAATCATCTGATAATACAATACACACTGCAGTTGAAAACCCAATCACAGGAATTCTCATTTCCGAAGAACCCATCAATTTATCCACAAATCAATTGATATTTATTACCGAATCTGAAAATTATGATTTTACTTATAAGAAAATTTTTAATAAGCATAGATACACGATACATTTAACTTATGAAAATTGGAAATCTGAAATACTAGACGTTTTTAAAGAAATTCTACGACCAAATAAAAAGTTTACAATAAAAATAGACCAAGAATACAGACCTTTCATTTGCAATTACTTTAGAGAAAATTTAGACTCAACTGTTAAAGCTATTTTTTGTACAACAATGTTACAGGACATTGAAGACGAACAAAGACAAATAGAGTGCGTGAAAAAATACCATTCCGAAAATCATAACGGAATAGTAGAAACCTACAAACATTTAAGACATCAATTTTACTGGCCTTCTATGCAAACAACAATCTCTAACTTTATTAATAAATGTGAAATATGCCTAAAAAACAAATATGAAAGACACCCTTATAAACTTCCCCAACTAGGACCACTTCTTGGTCAAAAACCTTTTGATATTTTGCACATAGATTTATTTCATTGTAATAAAAACTTGTACTTAACAATTTTGGATTCATTTTCTAAATATGGACAATGCTATAAAATACCTGACAAAACGTCAATCTCAATATTAAGTAAATTAAGACATTATTTTGCACATCATAATTATCCCAAGAAAATTGTATCCGACAGCGGTACTGAATTTAACTCCTCTGTAATTAAAGAATTCATGAAAATGCATAAAATTGAAATGCATTTTACAACAGTAAACAATTCTTCTTCAAACTCCCTAGTTGAAAGATTTCATTCGACTATTTCCGAAAAAGTTAGAACCTTGAAAGAACAAAATCCAAATGACGATATTTTTACTCATGCTATACTAATTTATAATCAATCAATTCATTCTGCAACCAATTATTCTCCCTTTTCAATTTTGTACGGCCCATATGCCGAAGAGATTCATTTTGATTTTGACCTTCCGGTATACGAAACATACAATCAAAGACATAAAGACGAACTACAACCTTTTATCAAGGACTTATATAATAAACAAAAAGAAAAAAGAGAGAAAATTTTAAATGAACAAAATAAAAATGCCGAAATTATACCTGATATAAACATTGCACAAACTTTGTACGTATCCAAGAAAAAGCATACACCTAAATTACAAGCACCCTATGCAACTATTCGTCCTGAAAAACAAGATAAAACAAAAATTATCGGAAAAAACAAAAATCAAAAATTGACTAGTACTCATTTAAAATTTGTTAAAAGAATTCGAAAACTGACTGATAAAAAAGCTCAAGACAAAGGATAACAGGATAACCCTATCCCAGGGACATCTTCTCAAGATCCAGAGCATTCCGAATAATGGTTATTATGCCGAGGAATTGGGAAAATCCAGAGAAATTTCACATTATCATAGACACATTTTACATATAAATTTAGACTTATTATCAGAAACTTTAAATACTAATCTTGATAATTTCTTTGAAATGCCTATTCAAAACGGACCCCTCTCACTCCTATACGCTCAATACAATCACTTACGCGAACAAACTTATGACGATCTTCATAAGATAACAAGAAAACAAAAGAAAGCACTTTTTAATTTCCTTGGTACAGCAATAAAATACATAACAGGTAACCCTGACGACTCAGACTTATGCCCGTATTCACCAAAGTAAAATATCTACAATTAACTTTTAATTGTGGTTAAGCAGCTAATTTCGTATTCACCAATGTTTTAATCAGAGAATTAGTGCTTAAACAAGAAATTAACCTAATCGGCCAAATTTGAGCGGCGATTATCTTTAAGATAATCGCCGTTTATTCTGACAGAAGTGAACATAACAATCAAACAATATAAATCAAACCTACAAATTTATCTTGTCCTTCACAATTTTTGATTTTTCGTTGGTTAATTTTTTTCTGGAACAAGGAAAATATTGAAGATCAGCTGTGTATTACGATGATTTGGACGTTATAGACATTATTGCAGATGACTTTACTAGAATTCAGTGGGAAAGAACTAATTATTTTCAAACAATGGATGAATACAACTTTTATAAAAGATTTAGACTGATCAAGCCTATTTGTAATTAGTATGATGACTATACCACCCCAGTAGGGTAGTCCCAAATAAAATACCAAGTAACTTTGAATTAAAAGGTTTTTTCATTTTTTAGTAACAATCCAGTAAGGTTAAATCGATCTTTAAAAATGTAAAGTGTATTGGCAATATCTGCCAATATAAGCTAAAACATTCGTATTTTGGGTGGTGACACTGAGAAAATATCCATGTTGCCAAGTTGTAAATCAAAGTTAACCCCTGATTGCTTAATTTTACCAAACAACAATTTGGTGAATAGCAATTTGACTTAATCAAGATTACTTATTTAATCACAATTACCTAATCATGATTATAGTTGAAGATGGTGAATACGGCCATTTGACTTGTTAAAAACTCACATAATAGCTAAAGAATTAAAAGAAAATTAAATCATTAAGAAATTTAATAATCGAATCTCATTTGGACAATCTTTAGATACTAGATTTAATAGATTATTAACGAAAATAAATAACAATAGTATGACACTTTTAGCTGCAGTTAATAAACTATCCGCTGATTTTGATGGTTATAATGCCCTACATAATGAAATACTTAACCTCCAAAGTATAAATGAATTTATTATGAAACTAATTAGAACAATTACCCTTTCACACTTAGATTTAACTAATATTGAATTATTCACTTTAAAGGAACTAGAAACCCTGAAAGACAATCTTCTTCATATCTATTCCAGAGAAGCCCTTTCGTCAATGACGAACACCCCTATGAACTTATTGAATCTTCTAAATCTCTTATTTGCGTTACTTCAAAAACAATGCTCATAATAGTCAAAATCCCAATCCTTCGCACTAGCTCCTATCCTACATTCCGAATTTACCCTATACCTAATAAGGATCACATAATTATGTTGCCACCTGCCCATTTCTACGCCAACAATAAATGGTACGAAAATTGTATTGGCCGAG
This sequence comes from Galerucella nymphaeae, assembly GCA_963978555.1. Taxonomy (NCBI): domain Eukaryota; kingdom Metazoa; phylum Arthropoda; class Insecta; order Coleoptera; family Chrysomelidae; genus Galerucella; species Galerucella nymphaeae. The sequence goes on along the minus strand of OZ021706.1, from coordinate 2,230,660 downwards.
ACGATAACATTATTTGTACAAATCATGTTGCATCCAAATGCTCAATTCCCAATATTTACAATTGCACAAAATGTAAAGCTACAGAAAACTTCGTGCAAGAAACTTCACAAGTTATTTTGATAGGAATAGTTAACCCTATCAAAATTGGAGATCAATTTATCCAATCAACCAGTATCCTGCTAATTGATGAACCAATTTCTATAGAAGGTATCCTCTACACAAAGAAAACCGTTCAAGAAATTTCATTCCCGGAAGTCGTACCGATGAAGCTTACACCGGACCATGAAATCAAGTTAGAAAAGTTGAAAATTCCCGAAACCCACGGACAAGTTCAACCAATAGAGCCATTAGAAAATTTACCTCAAATTTCTACCGGACTTGGTGCTGTATCTATTATTTTACTAATGTTTGTTTTAGCATTTTTGTTAATATTATTTTTAAAGAAAAGAAAAAGAATTTCGAAAATTCTTTTTGGTCAAAAATTGCAGCCAGGCCAAATCCAAATTTTAGAAGATATACTCCGAGATGGTTCCAAGACTTCGAGGACGAAGTCATCACCAGAGGAGGGAGGAGACTTGTAGCCTTAGGGTAGGTTCAGATGACAAGCGCTCAGCGCGCGTTGAACGCGCGTTGAATTTTTGTATAGTGTTCACATGGTGCGCGCTTGTCAGGCGTTAAACGCGCGTTGTTGCGGCCAGTTTGAGTTCTACATTTGTCGAAGATGGACGTAGAAACAGTTTTATCGGTGATTTTATACAGACGGCAGAAACGACACAACAGAAGACGGAGATATTGGGTTCACCCAATTTTGTCAACCAGGCTGACTGAAAGTCAGTACATTATTTTATATCCTAAGTTAAGGCAATTTGAGCCCAAATTCTTTAACTACTTCAGAATGTCCATCAAGTCATTTGATGACTTACTGACTCTCATAAACGATGAACTCGTAGCAGATAAAAACGCTGTGCGATATAGCATTTCACCGGAAGAAAAACTCATAATTACATTGAGGTAAGTTTTTTAATAATCAACGTAATCTATAAATCAAATAAATCAAATCAACTTGTTTAGGAACAATTTTTTTAAAGAAAAAATAACATTTTGTTACTCGTAGAATAACTCTAACTCTGATTCATTGCTGACATTAGTTGGTGCTGGCGATGGACTAGGTGGAGTAGGTGTTACTGGCGATGGAGACCCCATTGCTGTAGTATAACCATAATGTGCAAAATTATTTGACACACTAGACTGCTGTGATCTATAATCATGATAACGAAAGCCTTCAACAGAAGCTGATGACTGATGACGCTGCTCTTGTGATGAATAATTTCTTCGTTGTGATACCGGGTAATTTTGATTTTCATATGTCTGTTGTTGTGGTCCTTGAAATTCATTTTGGTTTTGCAAAATTAAATTATAAATGGCAATTTTAGTTTGAAGTCGCCTATATTCCGGAATTTTTTTAATCTCTTTAACGAGTGACAAACAAAACAGCTTGTCTTCATCGTCATCTTCTTTTGGATGAGACACATTTTTCTGTGCTAAACTCTGCTCTAATATGTTTGCAAATCTTTCATCAGCAGAATTTAATTTTTGTTTTTTTCTTGAAGTAGATTCAGGACTCTTAAAGCCAGAACTTATTTCTACTTCAGCAACCTCTGACGAAGTTGATGCATTATCTGCATCGAAACTACTTTCTGTATCTTTGTTGGCAATTGATGCCTGTAGAAATCGTAGTCTATTATAATGAATATATGTCGAAGTTTTGGAAGCTCCTGATCCAGATTTGACAGTCTTTATTTTCTTCACCTCTCTCATATAATTATCCCATAAACTCTTCCACTTTTTTTGCAGGGATGACGCTGAAAAAAAAAACAGTATTTAGTAATAGTTTATGTTTGTTTCCAGATATTTGGCCATTGGATCTTCATTTGGGACATTAAGCTACGACTATAGAATTGGCAAATCTACTGTGGCTACTATAATACCACATGTATGTGAAACTATTTGGAAAAAATTAAGGCCCGTTGTTATGAGTGAACCAACGAAAGAAAAGTGGTGTGAAATATCCACGATATTTGAAAAGAACTCAAAGTTTCCCAATTGTTTGGGAGCCTTGGACGGGAAACATATACGGTTAATCCAGCCTGAACACACGGGTTCTATGTATTATAACTATAAAAATTATTTTTCGCTAGTTTTATTGGCGCTAGCGGATGCAAAATATTGTTTTGTGTGGGTTGACATAGGTGCCTACGGTAAAAACAGTGACTCAGGTATATTCAAGAATTGTTCATTGTACAAAAAGCTGACAGAAAGGTCATTAGATCTACCTGAGCCAAAGGCATTGTTAATACAAAATAGACCGACAACGTTGCCATATGTGATAGTGGCTGATGAAGCTCTTGGCATGATGGAGAATTTAATGCGTCCATATGGGGGAAGGTCACTAACTTATGCTAAAAAAATATTTAATTACCGTTTGACATTAGCACGCCGGTATGTTGAATGTACTTTTGGCATAATGTGCAATAAATGGCGCATTTTACACAGGCCGTTAGATGTTAACATAGGTTTTGCAGAAAAGATCGTAAAAGCGATATGTACACTAAATAATTATGTCAGAATCAGGGATGGCTACAATTTTGAAGACACACTTTATACGCCACCCCTGGAAAATCTAGCCTCACATTATACCGGACGTGCTGTGCGACAGGCGAATAATGTTCGAGTACATTTAACAAACTATTTCATTAATGAAGGAAAAGTAGATTGGCAGGATTGTTATATTTAACTTGTAACACAAACCGATTGTAAATGTAAATAAATATATATACTCACATAATATTTTCTTCTTTTCTTCATTGTCATGTCCTTCACAAAATATAAGGACGAGTTCTTCCCAAGCCCGTCTTCTCAAATTCTTATCTGAATAATCGCTACTTGTCATGTCCCATATCGCAGGACGTTTCTCTATTTCATCAATTAATAATTCCGTATTAAAAGCTTCGGTTTCCATTTCGGACGATTTTCGGACGAACTTGACGAACCCTAAAATACGTCTATCCGCGTCGAAAGCGCGCGCTCAACTGAACGGAAACATAGAAAACCAATGATCTCAAAGCGGCGTTGACGCGCGCTGACAACAGTCGAGCGCTAGCGCAGCGTTGAACGCGCGCGTTACTGAAACGCGCGTTATCATGTGTACGGCCTGAATAAAATGTATGTAGTTGTAAACGCGCGTTATCAAAACGCGCGTTGAGCGCTTGTCATCTGAACCTACCCTTAGTGGACGACATGGATGACACAAGGCAACAACCTGCAGAGTCAGCAACTAAATATTATAAATTCAAGTTCAACATGTGTTGTTACGCTTTTTTACAATTAGATCTTTATAATAACAGTTTGTTAATAAAATCATTATTTGTAAAAATCCAAATATCCGTTTATCTTTTGTAATTTGAAAATAAAGTTCTTTTTTAAAAGTTATAAAGTGAACCGATTATCATTTCTATATGTATAATTCGATGTACGTCATGTTTGTGAGAAAGACTGAATCCTTGTTTTCTGTGATAGATTTGAATAGATATGTACTAGTTTGATGTACGAATTTGTACGAAATCTACATTCTTCTCTTTTATTATATTAGAAAGTGTCAGAAACCACGACCTTGGAAACCAAGTAAAGTATTGATTTTTGGCAACTATAGACGTATTCGATGGAATTACAAAATAAAAGTTATGCAACACTCATAACAGTTATACGTAAGAAAACTTGCATACTATACGTTAAAAATAGGGCAAAATTATTTTAATATGGATTAATAACTTATAATGTCTAAGTATTGATTTAATAACAAAAAAAAGGAAACTAACAGAAGAGAAGAAGTCAACGATCTTTATTTAGCAAGACACCACGTTTACGAACAGATAGAAAATGATTTCAAAAATTTATACTAAAATTGATAAATTTCCCATCAATATACGTGAAAATTATACAAATAGCCTAAGTGAGTATCTATGTTAGAAACTTATCACTGTAGTATATATACTATAAGTCACCTACATATATAATATATTCATAATCAAAGTATAAAAAACCAAATTATACCTACTACTAAAAACGGCAATTGATAATTTCTAATTATAAATTGAAATAATATTAAATTATTCCATGATAGATATACACATTTATATAATACTTATCTCGATAAATGATGATATTTTCTAATTACAAATTTGAATAAAATGACATTATGCAAACAGACTATTATAATATATCATATTAATTTAAATTTTGAATATATAATAGTCTATTTGAAATGGCATTCTAACCAAATATATTCATAAACACAAACACTGAAAAAATAAAGAGAAAATAGAAACAACATAAATTTGAACAACAAGATTTATTGGAATGAAAATTATGAATACTTAATTAGGAACATTTACATATATTTACAATTTGAAATAATAATTTGTAGGAGACGTCGGCGTTGGCGTCGGTGTTAACGAGGACGTTGGCATCGGAGTTGGCGTTGGTGTCGGAGATGGTGTTGGTGTCGGAGTTGGCGGTGGCATCGAAGGAGGTGGCATCAAAGGCGGTGGCATCGAAGGTAGTTGCGACATTAACATGGAAGTTACTGGAGGCACGAACACAGAATTTCTCAGGTAATTTGACATCACAGGTGTTACGTATGGAGGACACGATGAATCGCTATCCGTTTCTGAATCAGAAGAACAGGAAGAGCAGTCATCAATGATATGATTATCCATTTTGTTAATATCCACGTACGGAATATTGTAACTTGGTATACCCATATGAAGACGGCTCTACACCTGTAGATACACACGGTGTACAGGTGATGTAAACACAACAAAAGTACTTACACTCATATACTGCAAATCATATTGGTCTATAATCCGATAAAATATCTTGAAAAAAGTATTCATATGTTTACTGTGGATAGCGGCTTTTATATTACGAAATATCATATTAAGTGGACGTACCGGAAGTTCCCTCCTCATGTGGATTTTTAAATGCATCACTATACGGATAAACTTCTTTTTGGAAATATTTGGATAATTAAATGTGAGATAGTGGTTGTCAAAAATGTCTTCTATGTTAAGACAATTAAATCTACACACATCGAATCTTGAACCCATATTCTGTAACAAAAAAAAATTAAAATAAAATATAAGTAAAAATTATTTTTAAAAGAAATTTAAAAAATACGCTAAAAATACCAACCTAATAATATTACTTGCAATTAAATTGTAATGAAGTAATATGTGTACTCTAGTCGGTTCTTCCAAGGTTAGGCCATAGAGGGTATATAATTAAAAAAACAAGTTAACTCTATCAACTTAACTTTAATACTAAATCAAATATATTCCTTGAATATCGCCAATTAGCAAAAAGGTATTTCCTGTTTGCTAATCGGCACATGCTGCTACACAGCATTATCCATTTTTAGATATTCAGCATATACTTATTACAAAATAATATTTTATTGCAATCTATTTGGATATGAACCTGAGCCACATGATCTGGTGCTCGGATCAATCAACTTATAATATAGTTACAATATAAAACCTTTTTTTTTTATGTTAAATAAAATATAAATTCTTAATACCTACCTATATCATCTCACCTCCCGGGGGTAAAAGAAAGAATTTTTATTGTATTGGCCAAAATAAAAATTCTTTTGATATACTCTAAAAAAATAACAATGTATAAGTATTATAATAACCCAAGACATAACTGAAATATAAATAAAACTGAAATACAATAGTTGTACGAATATCCTTACTGATTTACATAAACAAACAAAACTAACCTAAGACAATTAAATAAAAACGACCTTAACTAAACATAATAAACAATCAACATCACGCTTTACTGTCGGTTTTGTTCTGTTTTTATGAATAGTGCATTCCTTATTGTTTTTAATTATTTTTACATGAGAACCTAAATCTTCTACGACCTCGTAAGGACCTTCGAATAATTGTTGTAATTTATCGCCCGTCTCATTTTTTATGTATAACTTATCTTGCGGTTGATAATTTATAGGATTTGCATTTTTATCGTAACGAGTCTTTCTTTTGATTTTCGAGATTTGGAGGTTGTTCCTTGCGTCTGCCGCTGCCCTTTGCAATCTATATTTTAGTTCAAGAGGATAATTGTCAAAATTATACAGAGGATCTATTGTATTTGTCAAATTTGATGGTAAAATTGCCGATTTTCCGAAAATTAGCTCGTATGGCGTATATTTGGTCTCGGTATGAACTGTATTGTTGAACGAGAAACACCAATATTGCAGCCACGAGCTCCACGAATCTGAATATTTAGCCACATGCATTCTTAAGTAGGCTCCTAAATTTTTGTGAGTATTTTCGAGTGCTCCTAATGTTTGGTGGTGATATGCTGTTGAATTTAATTGATTAATTTTCAAAAGATTACATGTCTCCTTGAATATACTCGACATAAATTCAGTGCCCTTATCCGTGAGGATTTCTTGAGGTATACCATACCTCAAAATAAAATTTTCCACAAATGATTTTGCAACCGTTGTGGATTCTTTATTTTTCAAAGGGTAGCATTCAACAAATTTACTCAGATCACATTGTAAGGTTAGGATATATCGGTTACTTTCCGAATCCTCTTCCAATGGACCAACGAGATCTAAATGAATTTTTTGAAATCCGTACCTTGCTGTGGTTGTGAGTTCCATGGGTTGTTTATGAGGTTTAGAATGCTTATAGCGTTGACAATCTTCACATTTCTTAATAAACCGTTCAACGTCCCTGTGTAAACCTGGCCAAGAATATGATTTTCTTATATTATTAAACATTCTACTTATACCGGCGTGACCTCCCGTTAGTAAAATGTGGTAATCATTCAAAATAATTTGTCTGGTTTCTTTATCATTAATAAGCTTTACACCTTTTACAACTGATATTTTTATACCTAGCTTTTTTAGCATGTTTGAGAATTTTAAAATATTTTCCAGGATTAGTGCGCACTCCTGATTTTTATATATAATTAGTTCCGGAATTTTATATATTTCCATAACTGTCTTCAGATCTCTCAACGTAGTACCTAAGTCTATCGCTGATCGAGGGTCCTGAAGTATATAAACAATATTTAAATCTTTTATACATATTAAATTATCCTTTTTATAATCAAACATTTCATCTTTTATTAAGCTATTAAATTCCTCGGTCTTTACAGGCCTCAGTTCAAAACAATTCTTTGGTGCTTTTATCAACTCAACAATTCCAGGGTGATCAGTCCTTTCATTTGTAGAGTTTCTAACATTACCTTCGGAATTTTTTGTCTGAGCTCTGGTCATGACGTAATTTGTTGCATCTATAACTTCGTTCATTTCTTTTAAATTACCTGAAGAGATCTCTATTCTCGATAGAGCATCGCTCGTAACATTTTCTGTTCCTCGTATATACTTTACGACAAAATCATATTCCGCTAACGCTAATCTAAATCTAGTTAACCTACTACAAGGATTAACCATATTAAATAAATAAATTAATGGTCTGTGATCGGTGTGTATTTCAAACTCTCTTAGATATAAATACGGTCTAAAATGCTTTACCGCCCAAACAATAGCTTATAATTCTTTTTGTATAGTTGGGTAATTTTTCTCAGCTTTATTTAGCATTCTGCTGGCGTATGCAATTGGTCTGTCATCCCCATTAGATAGAACTGCCCCGATTGCTATGCCTGATGCGTCCGTTTTCAAAATAAATTTATTCTCAGGAGAAAAATTCGGATATTGTAAGACCTCAGGATTTCTTAAACAACATCTTAATGTATCAAAAGATTCTTGACATTCATCTGTCCAAACAAAAGGTATTCCTTTTCTCGTTAAGGTATTCAACGGTGCCGAAATTTCAGCAAAGTTTTTAATGTATCTCCTATAATAATTTACAAATGCCACAAATCGCTTTACAGCATTTGCATCGTTTGGTATCGGATATTTTTCGATTGCTTCAACTTTTGAAGGACATGGGCAAATACCTTCAGCCGAAATTACATTCCCCAAATATAAAAGTTCTTTCTTTAAAAATTCACATTTATTTGGATTCAATTTTAAATTTACTTTTCTCAATCTTTGTAAAACCTTTACTAAATTTCTGTTGTGAGTAGTTAAATTTTGACCAAATACAATTAAATCATCTAGATAAATAAAAGCACACTCGTAATTTAGACCTGCCATTGCTATTGTCATAGCACGAGAAAAAGAACTGGGACTGATTTTTAATCCCATCGGTAGACGTTTCATTTGAAATTGACCTTTGTCGGTACTAAAAGCTGTAAATGGTCGACTAGAAGGGTCTAGTTCGATTTGGTAATACCCTTGTGACAAATCAAGGTGTGAAAAATACATTGCGCCTGAAAGAGAATCTAAAATATCCGTAATACACGGCAAGGGAAATTTATCATCCAATATTTGTTTATTTAGCAACCTGTAATCTATAACTACGCGCCATTTTTTATTTCCTGAATTATCCACTTTTTTTGGAACTAGAAGTAAGGGAGACGAAAACGCTGATCGTGCTTCTTCTATAATATCGTTTTTTAACATTTCTTCAATTTCTTTGTCTAAAATTTCTTTTTGAGCATGTGGTATTCTGTAGGGTTTTACATATACTGGCTTAGCATTATTTTGTAAATGAAATTTTTCTTTATATATATTGGTCACCGTTAATTTATCATTTCGTAAATGAAATCTATCAGAAAATTTTGTGCAAATTTTTTGAATTGTAAACTTTTCTTCTTGGTTTAAATGATCTAAATGTAATAACCTTATTAATTCATCAGCTCGTTCCACTAATATATTGTTACTGTCTCCAAAGTTACATAGTTTAAAATCACTCATTAGCTCAACTTTGGGTTTAAAATTTTTTATTTTCACCTCCTGGTCCCTAACATTTAATATTTTAACTGGTATTGTGTTATTAATTGGCCTAGCTAAAATTCCTCCTACAAAAACGCCTTCGCATATTTCTTCCTGTTTGACAACGCAATCTTGTGTTATATTATCAACTTCACAATTTAAAATAATTTCACATCTTGCAGGTATTATTGTGTACAATTCAAAATTTGAAACCATAGGCAAGACGATCTCGTTGCCGTTGTAAGAAAAAGAAAACTCAAATGTTTCGTAATTTATGATCACTTGGTATCTATAGAAAAAATCTGATCCTAAAATACCGTTCATTTCCGTATTAAATTCTTCAACTACCTGAAACTTATGGTATAACTCTACTCTATTAATACTTAACGATACATTTGCTGAACCTATCGAAAAAATTGAACCTGCAATTCCTTTTATTTTAATGCTTTCTCGAGTATTTATAACAACATCCTTACTTATGCAATTTTTGAAAATAATACTTGTTGACGCCCCAGTGTCTACTAAAAACTTAATGTTTCTGCTTTTACTTGATAATTCTATGAAATTTAAACCGTCTGTATTAAATGAAGATTTTTCAGTTTGATTTTTAGTTCTATTGGGAACGAAAAAATGTTGATTCCTCATTACTATTATTTGTTTTACTCCCATTACTGTTTTCAGATGCTGTTGGCATTGCATTATACAATTGTGCATTATTTTGATATGCACCGCGACGCCCTCTATGAAAATTTGAATTCGAACCCGTTCGCATATTTCTCTGACCTCTGTTATTGTGTTTAGTAGAATGATAATTTTGGTTATACGCACCTCTGGCTGTACGGTTTACAAAGGGATTATTTTTATAATTATTTCTTTGGAATCTTGCATTGAAGTTAGAACGATGACCCCTGTAATGAAATGATTGAGGATCGTTGGTGTGTAATTCTGCGTCTTTTGCGCCTTGAATTGCATCGGATAATTTTGAAAAATTTCTAGCTTTAATTATTGTCCGCAATTCTGGATTTTGAAGTTCATTTGCGAACGCGTCTATAGCCATTTTTTCATTCACTTCTCGTAACATAGCGAGATTTTCAGGTTTATTTTCAGATTGAGCGAAAGTAAGGTTAACCAACAAATCTTCCACAAACCTGGCAAATTGATCCACTGTTTTATTGTGTTGCTTTGCATTAATAAGTTTAAAAGATAACATTGATGCTGATTTTTTCGCAATAAAATGTTGTGTAAGGTCAGAAATTAACTCAGCGTTAGTATTATACGCGGTTTTTAGTCGCATTTTGGCATTTTGTGACAATCTAGTTTTTAATACGTATGTCGTTAATAACTTTTTTCCTTCGTTATTTAATAGTTCGTCGTATAGTTCAATGGCATCTATAAGCTGCTTTGGGCTATTTTCTGATCCGTCCATGACAGGTAACAGACCTGCTGCGGTTTTTAGATCAAATTTTTCGGCCATCTCTGATTCGTCCTCGGATACAGTTGAATCAGAATTATCTTCACTTTCCGTAATGTCTTTGTCTTGTGTGTCTTTTAGTCTATTTGTCAAAATGTCTCTGATTGCCCCAAAATACTTTTTTATATTTACTATAAGATTTTGTACCTCTGTTTTTTGGGCTATGTCGGCATTAGATTTATTGAATTCTAATTTGAGATCATTAAAATCTGCATCAAGTTTATCTACTTTTTTCAATTTATTCTTAGTTTTAGTTAAACTTTTTCTGACTGAACTATTATCTTTATTTAAATTTCTGTGCAAAACTCGAACCTCCTCCAATAAATATCGAAAATCATTTAAAGACATTACCTATTTTCATATTAATCCTTTATCACTCGCACTAACACTTAACACTTACACTATTGTTTATTGTTTCTTCTCCTTGTAGAACAAATACGGACATATTTTTATCCTACGCTGTTTCAGACTAGTTCTTGACTCCTTGTAATTTCTCGTCTTATTTTACTCTCTAACTTATTTTTACACTTAATGTATATATATGTAATGATGAACCCTAGTACCAATGCAACGAAAATGAGCTCAGCAATATTTTTGATTGACCATTCCATGCTTTGCTCTAGACTGTTCGTTTGTCCTCCACTGTTTCCTGCTTGAGCAATTATAATTTCTTCCTCCTCTTTTGATTCCTGTCCACCCATTGCGGCTTTATTTCACTATTATTACTTAACCGAAGAAAATAGATTTTTATTAAATGTTGCTATAACTCAAACGGTAATATCTCTATTTAAAAAAAAACTTTTTAATTTTTCCATTTTTTCCCCTCAATTGACCTAACACTGGCTAAGGGTCGCCATGTAATGAAGTAATATGTGTACTCTAGTCGGTTCTTCCAAGGTTAGGCCATAGAGGGTATATAATTAAAAAAACAAGTTAACTCTATCAACTTAACTTTAATACTAAATCAAATATATTCCTTGAATATCGCCAATTAGCAAAAAGGTATTTCCTGTTTGCTAATCGGCACATGCTGCTACACAGCATTATCCATTTTTAGATATTCAGCATATACTTATTACAAAATAATATTTTATTGCAATCTATTTGGATATGAACCTGAGCCACATGACCTGGTGCTCGGATCAATCAACTTATAATATAGTTACAATATAAAACCTTTTTTTTTTATGTTAAATAAAATATAAATTCTTAATACCTACCTATATCATCTCAAAATGCAGCCGAATTTCACGTTGACATCGGAAAGGAAAATATACCTGTGATAACTAGATTTAAAAATTTTCATTTATTACTTAGAAAATCTTCCTTCTTGACATAGTCGGTGCGGATGAAAATTCAAACAGTATAAAAAACCAAATTATACCTACTACTAAAAACGGCAATTGATAATTTCTAATTATACTTCGTTTCATTCCATCAGTCTAGAACACAAGTGGCAACGTTGCACTTGCAGTGGGATACACACTAGTTAAAAGAAAAAACGAACCTGGATCGCCAACCTGGCAAACCCTTCATTCTTGCTTTTAGTGTGATACGCGTAAGTTATCTGTGTTTTGTATGTTAGTGAATTATGTCGAAACGAAAAGCAATAGCTGACATTGAAAGGCAACTAAGAGATATTCAAACTGCCGTAACGAAGCTATCGGGAAAAGATTCTTCAAGTAAGTTATCAAATAATCTTTATATTCATTATAGTATAATTTACATTTTCCAATAAAACTCAGTAAAACTATTTTACCTGCCAACCCGTCTCTTATCTATATGAGGGTTGTTTTGTTTACACTTACAACCGGAGGGCTGTTTTTGGAATATAATATTTTTATATTCTTTGTGGTATCACGAAACTGTGATATATATTTAAAAAAAAATTAAGAGAAGAGTGTGTAGGGATTTACCTTTTATAGGCCTTACAGCACATTATTTTCTTTCATTATAACAAGTAGTTGCATAATACTTTGTAAGGATTTACCTTTTATAGGCCTTACATCGCATTATTTTTGATATAGCATATCAGCTAGCTACGTAATGGTGTGTATGGATTTACCTTTTATAGGCCTTACAACACAACAATATTCCCAATATATGCTGGTGAATTCAAAAAATTATCTAGAAAGTGTTCTAAGGGATTTACCATTTATTGGCCCAATGTCATGAACAAATTTGGTTTTCATATGGTATCAGAGTCTGACGTTTTGTTGATATTTCAGACCCTGGTTCCAGCTCTGAATCGGACACAGACCCTCCGGCGTCTTTCAAAAGGATTCGGGTAAACCCTCTAACATCAGATTCCTCATCGGATTCCGAAGAGGAGCAAATAGCGGGTAGCCAGCCTGACCCAATCGATATTGCCTTGGGCGAGGACCCAACTGTTGCTTGTGCTCAAGGAATAGAAATTGACGGGAAACTTGTTTCACGTTGGTCTAGCTACCTTACGTCTGGGTTGCCAAAAGAAACAAGAGATAGGTTGATTAGTGAGTGGACATACCCAGACAACTTAAAGAGCCTCAGCCCGCCCAAAATGAATGAAGAAGTGAGATTATTAAAAGAATTACCTAATTTTTATTAACAAATTATTAAAAAAATTATTTTTCGCAAATAATAAAAGTTAGAGAAAATTCCAAAAAAAAATATAACAAAAGTACTTACACTCATATACTGCAAATCATGTTGGTCTATAATCCGATAAAATATCTTGAAAAATGTATTCATATGTCTACTGTGGATAGCGACTTTTATATTACGAAATATCATATTAAGTGGATATAACGGAAATTCCCTCCCCATGTTGATTTTTAAATGCATCACAATTCGAATAAACTTCTTTTTAGAAATTTTTGGATAATTAAGATTCTGATAATGGTTGTCAAAAATATCTTCTATGTTAAGACATTTATATCTATACACATCGACACCTGATCCCATACTAAATACAATCGATTAGCTCGGTTGAGATCCAAATTCCAAAATTTTTCTCTAGCAATCAAAGGTATATTGTCCATTCCGACGTCGTTGTAAAAAGCGACCCACGCATTCGCAATTTTTGATAGCTTAAGTGTTTTAGGTATTGCCGTCGATGTGGAAGGAACTGCCCAAGATGTAGACGGTTATTCAAGAGATATTTCGGTGATAGACGTCGGTGAAAGTTCCTTTGTTACTTCTTCCTGAATTTTCTTCGAAGACGACGTCGACGGTAGTACTTCTTTCTGAAATATGTTCGAAGAAAACGACGACGACGACGGTAATACTATATCCTCGATTATGTTTACAGACGACGACGACGCCGGCAATTGTTTGATTTTTCTGATCGGAATAGATTTTGGTGAAAGAGATGTAGAAGAAGATTGTTTAGATTGTTCTGATTTTTCTGATGTTTTGGTATAAATTTCAAGAAATGCATCCATTGTTGTAAGTTTACCTCGAGGAAAAGTTTTTTTAAAATTAAATATTGAAGTTTTTTTTTGAGAAAGTGTTTTTGTAGGCTCATCAAGAGAAAGTTTTTCGGTCTTCACCTTGGTTAAATCGAACTCCGGACTCTTCTGATGGCGAAGACACAAAAACAACCTGAATATCATCGTCGTCATTATCGATTGGTTCCATTGACAGCTCGTCCTCATTGAAAATCATATCATCCTCTTTACATGACGCAATATTATCATCCTCAATAACATCAGAAGAATTTTTTGATGAATAACTTTTACAATTAGGAGTCGACTTTCTAGAACAATCTGCAATTGCCGACATACTATCGTCGTCCAATTCATTTTCGACTTTATCGCATAGTTCCAAAATATCTCCTTGAAAATCATCGAAACCATCATCGCTATATTCATTCATGTTAATATCTGTATAAAATTTAATTTTACAAACAAAGTTCAAACAATTAAAAACTATAAATTGATAAAATAAAACTTACCACAACTGCCAACAACGCCAACACAAAAATTTAACTCAAAAGACTAGAAACAACTCTTTGCAAGTGAAATTTTGAACTGAATTTAAGATTGACAGAAAATTCCAACCCTAGCTAATAGTTTTGTGGGGGTAAATAAATAGCCAATAGAAAACCATATCCTAAAATTCCTTACAAAATTGAACCAAATTTAAAAAAAAGATTAAGATAAACAACAACTGGTATTTTACAAAAGCTTGATTAAAAAAAAAACAATAAATAAAAGATAGACTATAAAGTATTTAGGGATATATTTATTACACTAGATTATTGAATGCCGAAACTGCCAAAAAAATAGGAAATGATATTGAAGATCCCTAAAGAAATTAATGACAAAGGTGAGAAAAAAAATAAAAATCAGATTTTTGAATAAATATCCTCTACTTTATTTTCTCTCCTGTATCTACATACACGAGTTTATTAATGTCCAATACAATTGGTCCTTGGCATGACAGATCAAAGTATCCTCGTCTCCACATCACCCAGGAGGTAGAGGATTCGATGCGTTTTTTTTACGTGGTTTCCCCTTTAAGGCCTAATCCATGATTGAACAAAACATTTATATCTAATAATTATAAAAAATGAAACACTATAAATAATTTACACTAAAAAAACAAACACAAACTATAAATGATAAATTTTAATTTTAATATTGGTTCCTTTAAAAATAAATCTAATCATTCCTAGCACTAAAGGCCATGATTTACCGTCCAAGCCACAAGCAATTTTGGGTAAAGATATTGTCCTTACCATATTGCTTGTCGCATGGACTTTCATTTCCTGTAATGCCATGAAAATGGACTTATAACTAGGTTTATTAAAATACAAATTTTTGGTAATTAAATAATAAATGTACCTCCCCTGTACATATAAGGTACACACACTACCCACTTTTTTTGTTGGAGCTTTAAATATTTAATGTTATTAAACTTCCGCCTAAAAAAAATATTTTTTATGAAAAACCATATAATATTATCAAAAGTGCTCGAAAAACCAATAGCTCACCGAAATTGAAGAGCAATTCCTTTGGACATTTTAAAATCTTTAGATACACAATGTCCCACAGCTCCACGGGCTTGTAGCAAATCATCACGTACAAAATCAATATGAAATGTGGGGATTTTTTTCGTTGAATATTTTCCAAAATAATCGGTACTCCCTGAAAATAATTATGAAGTGAAATATGAAGAGGAATGAAATAAAGATACTTACATTTCAACGAATCTAATCACAACTGGAAATAAAATAAAATAATAGGAAGACAAATGAACAACTCAAGAAACGAACAAATCTATAACTAAATATCACAAAGATTGTAAGCAAACTAAAAACTGCCAACTCTTACAGTTGCTTGGATTACAGATTAATCTAAACGTGTCTAAACCTTCATAAGGGGTATTTATTTCAAATGATTCGTTCCTAGTGCCGCCTTCTGTTTGGGTATTATTATTTTATTAACGAAGGTTGAATATAAAAAATAAATTATATACAGGGCGCGGCAAAATTATGGAGCAAATGCATTATTTTGCAAACAATTTTAACAAAAATCCTAAATTATGTCGATTTTTAATTTTAAATGCTCATTTTTCAAATAATCTCCTAGCATGGTGACGTCACTAGTTTTGACGTGGTCACGTAATTGTTGATTTTCTGTAATTCAAATGTGAGTCTTTTAATAACTCATTTGAAAGGTCTTTTGAAATTATTCTGTTATGGCATAAATGGCCAGTTAATATTTCCACGGTGTGAACAAAAATTCATTTTATTTTTCGATTCGTGAATAATATTAGTTGACTTGTTTTCAACACTCTCTATCAACAAACCTGGAAATGTTGGAAGGGAAGGAATATGAACTACGTTGTTAAATTTACAAGTTGTATAATGACTAAAAAAATAATAAATATCACAGTTTCGAGTACTCTTGTTGCAACAATGATTTTTAATCAACGACGGTACTTTCCTGGTTCCTTCTACATTGAAGTCGGGCGTCTTTTGGAGGTCCGGAGTCTTTGGAGGTCCGGTGTCTTTCAAATCCGGCCGTTTATTGCCCAATGAACATAGTAGTAGTAGTAGTAGTTATATATAAAAAATTTATCTAAAACAGAAATACCAAAAGATATTTTACAATTTTTGTCTTTAGGACCAAAATTTAGTATAATAACCTATAATAACCAAAGATATTTCAATTAAAACTATGTTAGCAAACATTGATTACATATCCTCTTTTGTGACTAATGAAAAAGAAAGAAATATTATTATAGCGAAATCTACTAATATTTTAACTAACCACATACATGAACCTAAACAATCTTCAATTTTCAGAGAATTATTTCATAAAACAAAAAAAATTTCTGCATGAAAATCCAAATTTAATCGTAACAAAATCAGACAAAGATAATATAACAGTTATACTTGAAAAACAACAATATTCAGATCTATCTAAACAACTTATAGTCGATAATACATCATATAAAGAACTCAATAAAGATCCTACTTTGAAAATAACAAATGAGTGTAATACTTTAATTAAAAAGTTGTTTAATAAAAAACAAATTGACAAAGATATTAAGAATAAACTAACAATCTATAACGGTATTCCGGCAAAATTTTATTGTTTACCAAAAATTCACAAACCAACCTTATCAGCTAGACCAATAGTAGCATCAATAGGAACACCAATTGAACCTCTCACACTTTGGTTAACTGAAATACTCACAAAATCATATGACTATAACAATGAATATTACATCAAAGATTCTTTTGAAATAAACAAAAAGTTTAATAACATTGTATTACCACCAAATTATGTTCTTGTAAGTTTGGATGTAGTGTCACTTTTTAGTAATGTTTATCTAAATTTATGTTCAACAGCTATTGATAAAAAATGGAATGATATAAATAAAAATTGCAAACTGAGTAAAGAAACATTTTTAGAAGTGATAGCATTCATTTTTAATAGTACATATTTCTCCTATGATAACAAAATGTATCTACAAACCTTTGGAACACCAATGGGATCTTCAATATCTCCTATATTAGCAGACTATGTAATGGATTACATTTTAGACTTAGTTATATCTGTTTTACCATTTGAATTGTTCTTCATTAAAAAATATGTGGATGATATAATTTTGTCTCTTCCTGAAAAAGAAATAAATAATATACTATTTTATTTTAACAGTTTCGATCCACATATACAATTTACTATGGAAAAAGAAAATACAGAACAATCCTTACCTTTTCTAGATACTAACTTTATAAGAAACAATGATAATAAAATTTCAATTGATTGGTATAGAAAGACGATAAGCTCTGGTAGATATATTAACTATCATTCATATCATCCACGTAATACTAAACTAAACTTGATCAAACAAATGAAAAATAGAGTATTGAATATTTCGGATCCCATTTTTCACCAAATAAATATAAAAATCCTTCACAATCTATTTCTTGAGAACTCTTAACCACCATATATTTTGAAACAAATTTTATATAACACTTCTGACAATAAAAACGACATAATTCATAACATGACAAGTAACACGGAGTATAATGTCATCAGTTCCACAAATAATACCATTCCATTGTATGTATCTTTACCATACCTATATAAAAACAGTTACACCTAAACTTTCCGGAATTTTAAAAAAATATAATATAAAAATTGCAAATAAACAACATCTTACAATCCATTCCCTTTTCAGTAAAATCAAAGACAAAACACCTAATAATAAAGTACCTAACATAGTTTATGAAATTCCTTGCAAAAATTGTGATAATAAATACATTGGTCAATCCAAAAGGTCTCTCATTAATAGAATAATATCACATAAAAGTGACAGCAAACTTCATCCAGAGAAATGTGCACTTGCTGAACACGTATACTCCGAAGGCCATGTAATGAATTATGAGGATGCCAACATTTCATCGACAGAAATAAATTATAAAAAACGGATATTTTTAGAAACGGCCTTTATATCTCAAGAAGATGCTTGTATTAACAAAAAAACTAATCTAAATAATCTTAGTGTAATATATGCATATCTTTTGGATTTTGAAAAACAAAATTTGAATAATTTAAAAAAACGAATTACTATGGAGAAATTATAAACAATTTCATTTATACATCTGTCAAAAATTTTTTTCATATTTTATTGTTTTTTGAGCTTTTTATATACATGTTTAATTTATTACTATTTTTACAAATATATTTTACCTATAATCTCGTTTAGATATATGTAAGTATTATTTATTATTTGAATTTATGCTATGTCATTTATTTTAACATTTTTAGTCCTTGAAAATGAACACGTAGCTGTTCGAAAGCTCGGAAATAAATTCATAAAAGAGTACACTTTGGTATTGCCACATCCCCAAGAAAACTCCTATTATATAAATTTATATAGGAAGAAAGTGCATTCACATGAATGCACTTAGGTAAATTTTAGGTGAAACCTCACCAAATAATTTTAAAGTTAACAATAAAACATTTTGTCATTGAAGCCGAATAGAGCCGAATGGGCTCTGGCACGTTAAGTGCGTACCCATCGCACTTCTCGAGGATTAACCTCTCTTGGTCGGTCAGCTCGTCTCTAAATTATGATTTTAAATTTATAATTCTCAGCCAGAGCAAGTTCACACAGTAATAGTGGAACGTCTCGCGCGTCCATGACTTCGCTAAATTATTATCGTCGATCAGCATTTGATCGTATGTTTTATCGACGATACTAGGATAGACTGCCATGTTTGGTTGCTGGCGGACTTATGTTGACTTCTCTGATGTTCATATTAAACGTAAATAGTGAGTCGGAGATTGCCTCCTTCTCAACTACTGTTGTTTTCGCTGGTGCTGGGGTCGAAGCTTTTTGACCTTTTGGCATAGTGGTGGGTAGGGCTGGTTTCCTCTGCGGAGGAGCGTGGCGTGGTTTAGCTGTCTGATCTGCAGGGTCGGGTGCAGAGTCCTTAGGAACATAAAGATTTTGTGCCCTCGGGTTTTTCTGATTTTCAGGTTTTCCCTGGTACCCTCGTTGCATGGTTAGAAGCTAGTTGTTGGTTGTAGGTGGTAGAATTGATTTGATCGCGTAGCTCTAAAAAGTGTGACAAACAATTGGTTCCGAACCTCGGACCTCAAAAAATTTTTATAAAAGATGTTGTGAACTTTTTTAATGGAAGAGGTTTTTTGTAATCGCCTGACGAGTAAGTAATTTTATTTAAAAATTTCCTAACTTTTATTTTGAAACAACTATTGCTTACTTTCAGGTGAGGAACTGAAGATGGCTTAACAGCCGAAAGCGCTTTGCAATTTAAATAAAAAATCATTTGTAACTCTAAAATGCTGATGATTACGTAAAACGTGAAGATTTATATTTAAATTTTGAGATTCTAAAATAGATGTGAATTGATAATAACATTGTTGACATAAGGTTGAATTTAAATTTTTAATATAATACTGATGATAACTTTAAATACAGTCTTTGTTACTTGATCCGAACTTATCTTCTTCAATGGAGTTTACCGTCTGTAGCTTCTGCTATGGACTCTGGAGCTGGGTCCAAAAACTACGGTGATACAGCATCTCTTCCATTGCCCTTATCATTGCCGTAATGTTGCCCGAGCCCCATATTCTCCATAGCTCGTTGGCTGGGATTAACGGTGGCGGTAACTCACGGTCACTCATCCTGAGGAATAGAAGAAAAAACAATAACATTTTACTCATTGGCGGGTTTTAAATCTTTTATGTGAATATACTGCCGGAGAAACGACGTGGACTTTTGAAATTATTCAAATTAAATAATAACAAAAAAAAACAATTACTTAACTAGCGCAAAAATGTATTATAAAAAAAATTTTTATTGGAAAATGAAATTGAGATATTTTTGAGATACAAGAAATTATTAATGCATCAATGTGGAAATAAATAAAAAAAGATATGAAATTCAAAATTAAACTTACTTTTTAATATTTTAAGGTACCACACACACAAACTATTAACTGACGTCTATTAACTGCGACTGAGCTCTCTGGACTTCGCTAATTAATATATAACGCGCCTAAATGAACAAAACAACAAATATGATTGGTTCTCCTCCGACAGACCCTTAGAGTGATAATGCAAGAAAATATGCTTTTCCAAACTAACCGCACGATAAGAGATTTCCTGCATTTACAGGTTTTTGTGTTTTTGAATATCGAGAATTAGGAAAAACGTATTTCCTGTTTGCTAATCGGCACATGCTGTTACACAGCATTATCCATTTCTCGATATTCAGCATAGACGTGTTGATACATACATATTATAAAATAATATTTTATTGCAATCAATTTCCTGATGTGAACCTGAGCCACATGACCTGGTACTTGGGTCAATCAACTTATAAATATAGTTAGCATTGCACTATAAAACCTTTTTTATTTTTAATAAAATATTAATTCTTAATACCTATATCATCACAACGTCTTATCTAAGGATTGTGATTTCCTACAATTTCAATAAATGTGGTCTGAAAATCTTATAATAAAACTGCAAGTTTCCTGTATTGTGGTGGTCTTTTTCCTTTTTTGATAAATAATAAAAATTCTTTTCAAGCATATACAGGATGTATTAAAAAAACACCAAGTAGTTGAAACATTCTTTCAACTTCATTTAGATTCGTTGATAAACGCTAACTATACTAAACATTTTTTTCAAACATATACAGGATGTATCAAAATGAGGCAAAGACACTAAGTTGAAACATTCTTTTAACATATACAGCGTGCATCAGTAAGAGTCCTTCTGATCATTGTTGATTCTTTGAGCTTCTGATCGATTCTTCAGGTGATCGTGACCCCTGCCACGCCACTGGAGTATATACGTGTACCGAAAGAAATGTACAACGCCTCCGCCACTGGTTTTCAAATACTGTATTACATGGGTTTTATTGAAACACTCTGTATATTCATCAACTTTTATATTACATGAAGATTGGAATTTTCGTTTTACAATTTTTGAAATTAAAACAAATACAGCCACTAATACATAATACACATGACATGGCGTAAACGTTATTAATTTCATTTTCTATATCGTCGTCTGGACTGCAAAACCTCGTATCTGCGTTTTAAATAATTTTACAGGAGAGCATTAAATTTGATTTTTTTTCCAACTAGAATTCATATACCTACAGACTTTGCTTTAAATGAAACAAAATACACTTACTTTGGATTTTATAATTAGTTTTATTGAAACGCAAATATCAAAACCAATTTTTTCCGAAATAAAAAAACTTACGAGGTTTTGAACAAAAACTCTTGAACTGTTTAACGACATACGTGTTCTGGCACAAGCAAACGAAATGGTTATTATTAAGAAAAAAATGAGTCTCAGGTAATTTCGTGAAACTGTAAACAAAAAACAAATTCCTTTGGATAAATATAGGTAAACATAATCGTAAATGTAAATTAATTACACTATTAGTGTGGAAGATCGTCATAAAATTTCCAAAACAGCTTATCTAGGACCGTTTTTAAAGACTGTGAATGATTGTACTTTTCGGTCTTAATTTTTGGACGAGTTTTATACAACTGAGTAACTGTATAATTTCCACTCCTTGGTCTTTTAGGAAACTCTGTCCAGATATCATTATAATTAATTTTATATTTTATTTCACCGGCAGGAAGGTACATTAAACCATGAAGTTCCGAAACTTTAGGATCTCCGGCTTTGTAACCAGGTCTTATAGATGAATAATAACCAATTTTAGAAAAATCTTTAAAATCATCATAATGCGTTTTACGTTGTATGGATTTTTATGACGAGCTTCGCGACAAACATTTATATGATCGGTAGGCAAATAAATGTCTCTGTTTTTTAGTTTTCTGTCCAACGTGCTGTGAACCGAGTCCACTTCCATCTGACTATGCCCTTTTTCAAAAAACTTTTGATATATTATTATTTGGTTTTCAATTGAAAATTTAAGAAGAGCATTCGATAATAGTTCTTGTTTTGGTAGCCACATCCGTCACTGTAAATAATTATTTCTTTTGTACCAGCAAACTTTGAAACATAATTCTGGAGACAACGTTGTCGCAAAGATACTGGCCTCAAGTCCTCCATGGCTCTCATCCCATAAATAACACGTCACTTCTCCATCAAATAAGTTGTAAATGGTATAATTATGCACACAGAGTTTTGTTTTATAGTATATTGCACTTGCTTTAAGTACAGGGGCTAGCTTGTACGTCAACTGTTAATACTAATAACTTTCTATCACTTTCTTGACAAGCCTTTTTGTCTTCTTCCTTGGAAGAACGTGCCATATCCTTTCTTTGCAAATGAGAACTATAGATGTCATCAGCTATATTACCAACTTTATGTCCAATGCAAATGTCTTTACAGATAATATGTTGTCAAAAAGTTTATATATCTTGCAAGAAAAGTTCAACAGGTTTGTAAATGTACATAAAAGTTATTTCTGGCTCATCCAGAAAATAGTGGTAATCTATTACAAGTATCGAGTACTCACAGAACTTCCTGGAATCCAACCACGATTAATATGTAAACCCGCAGAAATAGATTATCTCGTTCCACACTACCAGAAAGCTAACTTACAGTTTAAAATAACACACTGTTAAAATTTAAACAATCGATTAAATTACAATCACTTGCACCGTAATTTAAGGGTTCTTGGTTAAAATAAACTAGTAAATCTGGGGAAGTTTTGCTAAATTACAATCGGTTGGTACTAACACCTAACTTCAGTCTGAGACTGTCTCAGTCAGACAATGATATTTTGAGGTTAGAAAAATTATTTATTTTCTGGCAGTCGCCGGTATTTCCTATTTTAGTGAAATTTTTGCTTCAGGTTAGCGAAATAAAGTGTTCTTAATTTCTGGAGCACAAGTGTAGACGTAAGTAATTATAGATTCAACCTCCACCAGCGCAAAACAGGTGCAAACATCAAATTTCTCACCAAATGAAAAATATCATTGATATCATATCAAAATACAAAAGAATTATTGAAAACAAAAAAACATATAAAGAACGGTTGGTTTCAAGAGACGAAATCTCTTGAAAAATATTAGATTATCCATGTTGTGGAACTGGTTGGCTCTGTTATATACCCTTCGTGGAAAACCCATATCAATTACCCTTCGTGGAAAACCTATATCAATTACCTATATCCAATATATCCATATCAAACAAAGGGTTCAATGAAACTCAAAGTCAAACCACAAAGTATTTAATGTCCGTAGGGACTCAAAATTTGCAACTAGTTTCGGTAACAATTACCATCATCAGGCTTCAACAATAGAAAATGGTACTTCAAATTAAAGATATAAGGAGATAATACAAATTGTAAAAATTGATTTAACAAAGTTGTGATTAATTAACATTATAATATAAAAGTTATGAAAT